>CM059042.1:5767500-8167500 GCA_030279155.1 Forsythia viridissima | reverse complement strand
TTACACATTTGGTCCAATTTTCAATAATTTAATTTCCTATGTTATGTACATTGACTTGATTAGAAGCTTTTAAAAAGGAAAGTTGAAATAGAGTGAACTCCTCATTCAGTCAAACGTGGTATGTAAATCACATTACAGGACGTTAAGTTTCGTTTGCATGGTGAACTGGACTCGATTAGAATAAGGAAAAAAAAAAATCTGTGTCAACGTACTGAACCAGATGGGATAAGAACGAGGAACAAAAATGTGAAAAAATTTGTCAGCTATCGTCATGTGTAACTCACCACCAGCTAGTCTCTGTAACTTCCCAACCCACGCGGGCCCACCAGCCACACAACCGAAAAACAGCAAACAATTAGCCCTTTCCAGGCTGAAGGACTGTCTGAAAGCAGTTCCTAGTATTGCGGTCTGAAGACAGTCTTCAGACTCGATGCAAGTTCAGAATAAGCTCCAAGATAGAACCTGTGTTATCAAGTTACTCATTGTACTCATTGCAGATTTTCTGTTTATTATTATACCAAATATCCCTCTTAAAAGCCATCTGGTTTACCGAAAATAACTTAAATTAATCTGAGTAACTTGCAGATTTTCTGTTTATTATTATACCAAATATCCCTCTTAAAAGCCATCTAGTTTACTGAAAATAACTGAAATTAATCTGAGTAACACAAATATAATACATTCACTAGTCAAACTGAAAATACAACATGCGAAAGAAATAAATTATATTAACGACAAGACAACGACTACATTAACACGACAACGACTACATTAACGACAGGACAATGACTACATTAACGACAGGATAACGACTACATTAACGACAAAAGGGAAAACGACACGGAATGAAAAACAGAAATAACGGGAAACAAATCACCAGTAGTATGCTACTGGAGAAAACACAGACGGACGACACAGCCAGCAGTCTATCCCTCCAGTGCCAGTTGAGATTCGTCATTTCTTGGAACAAACTTGCGCATCCAAACATGTTTCCCATTGATGGTAAACTTGGCCTTCTCTGTACCATCGAGAATTTCAGGAATAAACGAGGGTTTAAGGAACACGACTCGAGCATAAAGTGGTTGCTCATGAGGCCTCACCTCCTGCATGTGGAAGGACTCTATGCAATCTCCAAAGTTCGTACTGAAGAAGTGCCTAACTTCCCTTTCAGCCACAGGATAACCCCTAGAAAATGTTACAAACATAGTCCTGTCCTCGGGTGGTACCTCATTTATGACTTGATAATTTCCCGGTAACACATTCCTTCCAACTCTCATGTTAGAGAAGTTATGGATCATAGACTCGTCGAAATGATGGGGCATCATCATTTGGTTCGACTCCGATCTTCGTCCACCATTGCATGGCATCACAATAGGATTTGATAAAGAATGTTGAGCAGCATTGAATGGAATCATCATCTGGTTTCTCGACGAACTTTCTGCAGCATTAGCATTGGATGGAATCATCATCTGGTTTGAGCCTGAACTTTGTCCAATATTGAATGGCATCACAATAGGATTTGATAAAGAACTTCGAGCAACATTGAATGGAATCATCATCTGATTTCTCGATGAACTTTCTGCAGCATTAGCATTGAATGGAATCATCATCTGGTTTGATCCTGAACTTTGTCCACCATTGAATGGCATCAGAATAGGATTTGATAAAGAACTTTGAGCAGCATTGAATGGAATTATCATCTGGTTTCTCGATGAACTTTCTGCACCATTACCATCAATGGCTTTTTTAATGATGTCTCCCATAGCATGGAGGCAATCTTGACTAAAAATCCTTCCAACTTCACGGAATGCATTCACACGGTTCTTATGAAAAAACAGAAGTGATATCTCTTTCTCGATAATGCTACGAGTCAGAGGAATATCGGTGGCTTCAGTTGAAAATATGAAGAGTGAATCCTTAATGCACTTGAGGCACATAATAGCCTCTTCAGCAGTTTGATTGATGAACAATGGAGGACATGCCAAGATCTTCCTTGTGACTTTGCCGAAACCTACCTGCTCTAACCAAAGCCACAAGGCAATAATCTGCAACGATTCCACAGGATCACGCCAAAGTTCAGTTACAAGGATAGCATAAAGAGCCCTGTCAATTGAATGGTAAGCACGCAATGCCTCCAGTTTGACTATAATTGGTTTAGCGTCCATAAGAAGATCCAAACGTGAGACCAGTGAAAACCCTGAAAACAATATTCACCCAGTGAAATAATCAAGAAAAGTTAATAGAGGGGAAAACAAAGATTGAAAGAACTCTGAAAAAAGGGAACTAAGAGAAAGGACTCGTGACTCTTGGGCAAGCTGGGGTGTAAGAATAGCTTAAACAACCTGCTACAGTAATGCTAAGGGGGAAACCCTAAGAATTTCAGAAGTATACAACCCAACAGGGCGAGGACGGGGCTTTGGGTGAAATCAAAAAGAGCAGCAACAGGAACAGCGGAAGAAATTGCATAAGATGGAAAAATTAGTATGGTCTAAGTACAATTGCATGTATTGATACCACACCATACATCAGAAAAATAGCTGCAGGAAATCAGTTAGAGAATACACATGCAAGTCAGAAAACAAAGCCCAAATGCAATGTTTCTCTACCAATCTTCACAGTCATGACAGATCTAAAGAATTCAAGCTAATAGATTGCAAGTTATTAACACTAGAAGTAACAAAAATCAGTAAAAAAGCAAAACCAGAACTTGCATAAGGAGGCCAACCTAACCTACTCTGGTATCAGAAAGGTAGCTGCAAGGAATCAATTGGAGAATACTCTAGCAACTTATAGAAAACTAAGCCTAATGCCATGTGTCAACAATTTTGCACATCCCGATACCAAAAATCAAGCCTACTTTAAAAAATTAAAAAAATAAAAATAAAAAGCACTTGGAGATAACTTCTAAAGAAATGTTTTTTGCCAAGGAATCTCCTCCTATGGTCGACCCACAAACCAACCCCAGTTTATAGACTGTTCAATGCTTCACAGCCTACGAATGATTATAATCATGAAGCGTTCATCTCTATGCTATAAACAACATAAGCAATAATTATGATGGCATGGAACCATTTTAGAAATAAATCATCTTTAGTAGCTGGTATCGGACTATAGCAAGACTTGGATACATTTATATTTTTTCCATTTCAGTCTAGGGAAAGTGACACATGTACATTAAGAAAACAAGAACTTATTTGGTTACCCAAATAACCAATATGCTAAAGATGAAATTACCTGGGGAAATATAGCATGTCAATAACTTGAAATGTAATCCATTTCGCGATTCACTTTTAGACCCCTTTCCATTGCTAGTTGCACAGATAGATTTGTTCAGTATCTAGCTCGTGATTACCTAATCCTGCTAGGTTCAACATTTTACACCCAAGCTCCTAAGAGAACAGAAATTTTGAAAGCGGTAAAAAACTCAATTTTTTTCTCACGATATTTTAAAATATAATTTTGAATAATTCAGAAGTTGCATTAGATATTCTAGTAGATCTAACGATGAAGAAAATGCAATGATGAAAAATGATTCATGTAGTTCACCTCAAATTTATTGAGAATAAGACTTACACTGTTGTTGCTTTTACATAATTCACACACAAGGAACAAGAGACGAAATCCAAGTATAAAATATAAAAAATATATAACTCTATTCTCTGCTGTGTTACCCCTATAGATATGTGAACCTTTAAACCTCTACCATCAACATTGAACAATGATGCATCCATTCTTGTCTAGACTATCTATTTACTGAATAACAGTTGGCAAAGACATTATTTGCTACAAACTTTCTAATGTAATCCAGAGTCATTTCCAAGGTCAATTATGTTCAGTAGCATGAAATTTTTTTTCTTCACAACGTAGTAAATGGGGAGAACGAGCTACAATCATATCTGTTTGTCCAAATAAAAATTCTAGGCGTTTCGATGGCTCAGCTTCGTTCTTCAGCTCAATAACTTCACTCAAGTACAAAACCTTAACTTGGCTCAACTTCGTTATTCAGTTCAATAATTTTTCTCAAGGACAGTACCCTAACTACAGGAATTCGTCTGTTATTTCGTTAAGACTGTTCATTCACAATCTGATAGCTGCTTTATCCAACCAAAGAAATGTTCATTTGTTGTAACCTGGTCAAATATGTAAGAATATGTTTTTGATAAATTAACACTGGTCTGTCTGTTGGGAATCTTTGAGAATAAAGTCTAAAGCAGCCAGTAATTCTGCTTATTGTAGATGTTAGCTTGTTGTTACTAGGCTCAAAACCAGGTGATTGTCATTATTTTCCCTAATATCTGTGTGGAGTAAATGCTGTTATCAAACTTAATCCTATACAAGGTTGAAGTCTATTTTCGTTCCATGTGAGTTTACATAATATATGACTGGAATCAATACGGATCTATAAGTGTATGTAATCCTATTGATTTGGCATTTACCATTATATCATTCAGTATGATGCTTAATAAATGATTTCACAAGGTCGTGAACCACATAAACAACAATGTTATCATGAATGTATAGTTATTCTGCACCATAAGTTCATCATGGAAAGCAGTGTACAAGATGTCCATATGGAACAAATATAGAAATTTGAAGCAAACCCAAATCTCCTTTTCTAAAACATTTGCTGGCACAGGCATTTGGAGATTTACCCCAAGTTTCTTCTACTGTGTATAATATTCCAGTGCTAATCATAACAAAGCATTTATTGCATGAAACTGCAAATAGGCTATCAAGATAAAAGTGCATGCTAAAATATTAGCAGCCGACTAAGATCATTAACAAAAAAACAAATATGTATAATTAAACTAAGATTTTTCTGGTGGTAGCAATAAAGTTAGGTTGGATTCCATACCTTATAGAAGCCGTGAACTGAAATGCAAGGGTTTTGTTACTCCAGCACTTTGTACCACCGTATGTCCTTTCGTGTCTTCTGCAATGGCAACCAAAGTTCCTAGCAACCACAAAAATGCGGAAAATATTTTGCACAACATGCACCAACACACCCACAGACAAATAAAAAATGCAAGACCTTAATTACTCAAGACACCTAACTTTATGAAAAAAGCAAGAACATTAGATACGCAATATACGAGTCCACGGCAACCAGTGCCAGAACCCTTCAGCAGCAACCAAGTTTGCTCCCTGTCAGTCCCTTTTAAGCACAGAAAGAAACCTAAACAAAGTCCAACAAGCATAACATAGAGGTTTTCTAAGGAAATTATAGTTTTCTCATCAAAAGAAATTCCTATATTTCCTAGATAAGGATAATTGACTTAATTAGAAACTTTCAGGGCCTAGAAACTGTGGAAGAGAAGAAGGAAAACGAATCTTCAGATTTAGCAGGAATTTAGTATAGCTACATAACAGCTGACCGAGATAGTAGAAAATGATAATAATATACAAAAGCAATTACACTAAGTAAATGCCCTTATGCTATACGACATGACAATTACGACAAAGGTGGAAGCATATAAGGACAAAGCAAGGCAGAAATTACAAATATCCACCTCAATGAACATCTATCTGAATTAGGGTGGCTCTGAAGTGAAGGGCATCCATATAGTTTGCTCTATTTGTCTTCGTTAATGATCCACAATCATGTGATGCTGGGACCTGCAGCAGCTGCACCTTGCAGATCAGACAAAGAGAAAGACCACCATGGAGCAAACTTCTCACTGGGCGGTGGCGATGACAGCTCATTGTCTTCAGCTTTTCTAGCATGTGGTGGCAGAGGAGGAAGGCAGCCACCAGGTGATGATGAGTTTGAGATAGAAATTTCGCTGTTATTGCTCTCAGAACAGCTCATGGTTGCCGCCTGTATTAATGCATTTCTAGAGTTGGCAGGTCTTTTTGATATCCCACCATTGTTACTTCTTAAAATGTTATTACGATTCTTATCCCAAAAGTTATTGTAGGCAAGCAAGTTCTTTCGTTTCCTGGTGTATGCATCATCGAGCTTACCAATGTCTTTAACGGACGAGCAAGATGGGGCATCTGACAGACTGGTAAAAGATTTGGATTTGCCACAGTAGAACTTAGATATGCCTTTCCTGAAATAAGCCAACAGACATACTGTTGGATAATAAGCACATAAAAATAAATGCACAAGGAATCACTAAGCTAACTATCATAAGTTAGAAATTACATAATGTACATAGATGCAAACCAATGATAATTACAGGGGCGGATTTAGGGCTGGGCCTCACTGTTATGTTTTAAAAAAAAAAAAAATTCAAAGGCCCAGCATATAAACCAGCGGTCCAGCCCAATAAATGCTGAGATCATGTGTCGCCGCCTCCAGCTATATTTCCTGTACTTTGATGTTGAGCATTACAACTTAATCCTACTATGTTAACATTCTACTGGCTAAATAATGTTCCCAGATAGGATATTATATAATTACATCCGTCTTGAATTTTGTAGTGAATAATTTTACCTCATAATAATGTACCCAGATAGGCTATTGTATAATTACATCCATCTTGAATTTTGTAATGAATAATTTTACCTCATAACTGGTTTTTGACTACTCCGCGCTGGTAATTTTCTGATATATGATACCAACATCATAAGTAGTACAAGTCTTAATATAGGTAGCTTGAGAAGTTTTCTGGTTACCATTGGATGGATTTTTCTGATGGATGAATTCTATTATAGATGAATTCGCATCTATAAAAGCACAATTTTCTTTTGCTACTTTTAGATCCTGAATATTGACTTCTTGTAAGTTTTTTAAAGATTATGACTTATTTAAAAATATTATATTCTCGTTAAAATGGGCTCAAAAAATTTTCGGGGCTGCTGCCCCCGAACCTTCGTGTGGTTCCCGCTCCCCCGGCCCACCCCTTTGCCATATCCTGACTCCGCCCCTGGATAATTAGATACTGGTTTTTCATAATGATAGGATGATACAAGATGTACAGATGGAAATGATTGATAAACAGTTAGAGACTGCTTTAAACTTTCCCTCCAATCACAAAAAACAAGAACAAGACATGATGCACTAGACGCATGCGAGAGAGAGAGTACTTAAGCAAAAACCAAATACAAGATCAAGTTGTAAAAGCATCAAAACCTTCATGAACAGTTAAGCAAACTGAATATACTGAGAAGGTTTCCTTTGACCAAAAAACATTTGAACAGGTATCTCAACTATAGCTGCCATCTCGGTCCATTACATTTACAGAATACGCTAACATAGGACAAGGCCAACCTTTATTTCCATCTTCATTTGTTTTTTTCTTTTGATATCAGTAATGATGGAGATCTTCACGTATTTGTTGAGGGTTTTCTTACATCAGCTAATTTATTACAATGTTATAATATTATTTGATATTTACATGCATATATAATTTCTTCCTTCATAGTTATCCAGAAAACATAAAAATTCAGTGTTACATCTGCACTGCATAAAAACAGGCATTCATTAGTATGCTGCAAAAGAGCCAGACAGCTGAAAGCTTAAAATCGGTTTTCCAAACTTAAACTTGATTTCTTTATGATCTCTGAGAAAAAGCAAGCACTCATTAGTATAAATGCAGATGAGTCGAGTCAAGCTGAAGCAAAAATAGGTAGGTTCCCAAACTCAACTTGAATTCTTAATGATCTTTAAAATTAAACTCAAACTAGCCTGATTTGTTAAAGACAATATCAACAAAGTATTAATTGAACCGACCACAAGTCAATCTTGCGTAGCTTGGCATGTTCCTACATATTTCGTTATTTGCTTGAGCTTGAGTAATCATTGAACTCTACAACATCAACATTTTGAAGCTTTGAACTGATCTCAAACAAGCTTTTAGCTATGGTGACTACAAACTTCTGATGACTTGGACATATGGACAAGCAACCCAACAAAATCCATTAACTTTGTTTTTTATATACAAGTTACAACTGTTATCTAATTACGTAGTGCATGCAACACATTACTATCCTACCTCAACATCTCTCAATTAGTTCACAATTTTTCATACAAATATACTCTGCAAGCAATTAAACAAAAAAACAAAATCCACAGATAAATGAAACAAATGAAAGACCTAAACAACCACAAGGCTGTTCTCCTCCAACAGTTTAGCCAAGCAAAAAAAAATCAAATTTAGAAACTAATATAATTTCTTCAAAATCAGTCCCTAGAACATAGTGAAAATGAATTGTTAACTCAAACAAAAAAAAAAAAAGCAAAAGGAGAACATGTACTTTATAGGCAAAACTTTCTCCAAAGCATCGAACCCGTCCAATGGCCCTCCTTTATATTCACTCTGTACCTCTTCACCATCGCCATCTGACTCATCGCTGTTCTTCCCGATCGAAGACGTGGATGACGACGGAAAAGAGCTGCATCGACCCTCCACCGCCGCCGCCGCCGCCGCCGCCGCAGAAAACATCCGATCGCCGGAGGAGCATTCCTGCGAGTTGCAGATCAACGAAATACACGTCATATATGTTGAACAAATCCTGGCCATTCGATTCAGTGAGATGTAGGAGAGAAGATGATCAGCTGAAAGAAGAAAGCTAGAAAGGTCCCAATTTTATTTGGACGTGACAAATACTATACTAGATAATATAATATTAGCAATTGGATAATTAAATAACATTATCTTATCTTTAATTAAAAAAAAAAGTAAACAGAAATAAATTATAATATTTTAATTAGAATTAGAATAAGATAATTTTATTAGTGACAATTTAGTAACCAGAAATTTATCGTAATGAAAAGATAAGTGAGTGAGTGGTTTGTTTAACAACAAATTCGAACTTGATATTCTTAAGATATTACTCCAAACTTTCAGTACCAAATTGCAAAATTTGAAAATAATTTTTAAATTTTATTTGAAAACCTCTTAATTTAGGTGTAATTATAAAAGAATGTTTTTGCCGTGACATTTTGCTTCACTTTTAACAAAAGTCTCATCGAATGCGAAGTATCAAAATTTGACGGTAGACATGATCACAAAAGCTATCATAATTTCATCAAAAGTTAATACGTATTTCATGTGGTATAACATAAATAACTCCAGAACTTGTTTGATTTTTCCATGATGGGGAGATCGTAGGATTTGTCAAGCATTTTTTACAATCTGTCTTTGCAATATTAGGTGAGTTAATTTGTAGATCAACGATAAAGAATACACTTTCAGTGTCGATGAATATATAATATCCTCATGAGCTAATATTTCATCAATATGTTCATAAAGATTCTTATGTCACGTTCATAAATGGCTTGAAAGTTGATATTAAATGTGATGTCATGCTGGAGCAGAGTTATGATCTTTTAAAACATGAATTACTATGTAATCGAACTACTACTTAAAAAAAATTGCATTTCAAAAATTAATTTTTTCTCTGGTCTGGGACCGGACCGTAGTCCAAACCTGCCCCCTACCTCCTCTGATGTCACATCACATTCATTTGTGTGCTTAAAGGAAGCATACTAGAAGACCTTAGACCTCGAACTTCAAATGGACCAAACCCTAATTCTATGGCAAGTGTTAACCCTAACTTAGGCAAATTTATGATAGCGAGGACAACCCCACTATGTTTTCATGAAGGTCACATGATAATTGAACAATTATTTGGACAGTTTTCATAGTTGAAAATAGTATTTTGCAGTGCATTTTTATTGCTTGTTTGGACAAAATAGGGTTTTATACATTCTCAAGAGGTCATTCGAGCGTATCTAAATAAATTATATGTTTACATATGGATTCCCACGTTCATTCGTGATGTAAGTAAAATTCAAATTGAAGAAGAATATGAACCATTCGTTTTTTTCATTAGAACTATATTTCTGTTTTTTTTTTTTTTTTCCAAATAGGACGACTTTTCGAACTATTGTTGAATCCATGGACATGCAAGAGACAACAAGGTGAACTAAATGTAAACCTACAACTTTTATTAACTTTTCAGCTACACATTTCAACTTTTATCAAAATTGCTAAATAAATTCACCCAAACAAGCTCTTAGTGAAATGTTGAAGGCTAATTTTAAAGATTAAAAATCAACTTTTCATTAAGGCAATAGATTGAGACCCATGGAGCAATTTTTCTGTTCTAATTTTGCCATATAAAGCTGGACATCGAACACTCAAAAAATTGTTCTAATTTTGACAAGAGACATAGACATGATCCATTTCCATTCCTGAACCAAATATGCTCTCACCGGGCACGGGATTGGCCTCATCACTGAGATCTTTTAACCTGGTTGGAGGACAAAATACCAAACGTCTGGCCTTCCCTCACAATTGGCGTCAACGAGTGCACAACTGTCTTTCTACAATGCAAAAGAATTGCAAACAAGACTCATTCTTGAAACAGATCGTATACTGGTAGAAGACTTCTCTACAAGGGATTAACTCTTCAAAAACCTCTTCAACAGTAGAAAAATGGATATTTAGAGGCTGCTATATACAAATTTGAAATTCCTATACATTTTTGTCTGCCTCATAAATACAGAACTTGCATGTATACATATATGCTAGTATGCTACAAGACGGGATGGCTACACTTCTAATAGTGAGATCTTCACGTTTATCTGTAAGTACCAGACCCATGGGAACCCAAATAAGGCGAGGGGAAAACACTCTGAAAAATAATAAGATGGGGCCGAAGAAACCTAAATTTTACCAAATTGTGTCTACATATTCAATGCTGGCTTCAGCTTCAGTGAAGTCTGGACCATACTGAAGTTGCCAGTCCAGAACTTGATCTGCAGGGGGGACGACTTTGGTTGAACTAACAAGTACCAAACCCATGGGAACCCGAATAAGATGAGGGGGAAAAGCTCTCAAATTTGGGGCTCAAAAATAACAAGAGGGTGCAGGAAGGACATTTTACCTAATTGTCTACATATTCAATGCCAGCTTCAACTTCCATTAATTCTGCATCTTTAACATCTAACAAGTGGTCACAGAGCTCCAGAAGTTGATCTGCAAGGGGAGGAATACCCGGGTTCCACCGATCATTGTACCGATGAGCGTTGAATGCAATTTGATACATATCATGCCTGAACTCCTCACGGCTCTTGTACTGCAACCTCCTCGCTTTGTCCCTCATTGTGGACAAATCCATAGGGTGTTCAATGATATCCAAATAGTTGGGAGCTTCCTTCTTCGACACTGGCTTTAGAAAGAGGTAGGAAAGCTCTTTCCTGTCTTTAAGTGTTTCCACAATACTTTCCAATATGTTTGCCAAACCAACCTGCAATTAAATTTGAATAAACCTTGTATGGTTAATTTTTTACAATAAATTACACAGAGTGATGTACCTCAGAATCCAATATAAAAAATTCACAAAACAGAAATAAAAAATAACAAATCAACGAGTGGCAACAAGTTTGCTACTGAAAAGGATGTTTGATTTAACTCTTGTCCACGGTTCATTGTTCTACTAACTTCAGTATGGTCTGGCTGGATTCATTCTATTTTTTGTAGATAGGGAAGGCGAAAACAATCCTTGGCCACATGCTCAACTTGGCACTTTGAGCCTTCTTAAGTTTCTCCTAATGAAGTGAGACTTGAGTATTAAATCTAGAAGTAGAGCTTCAGTAAAGTATTTACTATAATTTTGAATAACATGCATGAAATGGTATTTCAATCAGAAATTAATCCTTCCTGGTTTTACTTCATTTAGAGCAAAATGTGGAAGACTTGACTCAAGCAATTCAGAAACTGAAGTAATAGAAATAGCAATCCATAATACAGATGGTACTTAATATTTGGGGTCCCGGCAAGGGTTGCAGTTGCACAAAACACGCAGAAAGACAAAATAAAAGAAGTGTAAACATCAATTACCTCCCCTCCACGTCGACGCTTAGCGAGTGGGGCACTCTCAGCAGTGTACCTTCCAGACTCAACTGTGGGCCTCCTCCACCCCAATCTCTCTCTTTCTGGTATTCTTCTATCGTTTCTTCCAGGCGGAAGGTCATCTAAGTAATTATCCCTTGTGTCAGGCCTTTTCTTCTTTTTTTTCTTTGTCATTGCCTTTTGCCGTTCTTCTTCCCACTCTCTTCTTATGGTTTCTTGATACCTTGTTAACTCGGCTAACTTCTCTTTCTCTTCAAACATTGTCATTTTCTCCACATATGCCCTTCCGTCTCTTTCTTCTTTGTGCCTCTCTACTGTTATTCTTCTCTCTTTTTCTTCCCACCATTGCATATCCTCTCCACTTCTCATCCTCGACGTCCCTTCCGAGGGATGTCGGCTTTCGTGTTCCCTATGCTTATCAAGACTCGACAATTCAATAATTTTCTTCAATTTCCGGTAATCATGGCCAACAATTCCTTCCTGGCTAATTTCGTCCACATTGATAATCTCCTTCGGCTGTTTAATTATAATTTTCTTCTGAGGCTGTTCTCTCTCACCCTCCATTGGTGGCCGTATCACAATAGATGGCTTATGAGATTCGACCTGAACTTCTTCAGGTTTCGTCTTGTTCGAAAAAATTATCTTATTGACTTTGACAACGGAATTATGTCCCATTTCGGCATCTGATTTAACTGGTTTGTCAAAACTCTGTGGGGCTGCAGGAGTGAGTTTATCGGGAAGCTTGTCGGTTGACCCACATTTGACCTTCAGAATTTTTGCTTTTGCACTAGGCCTATCGTCTTCCTGTGCTTCTACCACAGCAATTTTTGTTGCACTTTTCTGTATGAGCTTTTTCGAAACAATTTTCTGTGGGGTCGGCTCGACATGATCTACATAATTAGGTTTCCCAAGTGCCTTATCAGGATCCATGCTTTCGATTCGTGTTTCTGAATCTTCCCCGTACTTGGGGCAGTTCTTGTTGGTCCTCATATGACCAAGCTGGTACATCAAGAAGTGTAGACTAGTAGATATACAATTTCCAGGAAAAGAACAGAATTCTGTTAATAGCAACATACCTGGCCACAAGCCCCACATACAAAACTCTCTCTTGCTGATTTTTTTTCCTTGATTATCTGTTTTCAAGCAGCAGCAGTGTCAAGGTTGGTTTAGTGCAAGAAACGAAAAAATAAAATATAATAAAACGTCCACAAATTGGGATTGAAAAGACGGTATTTATATTCACAAACATCTCAGCCAATAAGACCTGAACAACATGGGTATACTTAGGGTGGATAGGGACAACACCGGATAGTGATAAAAAAGAAAAAGAAGCTAAAATCTTGTTTATTGTAATATTCCATACTGCGTACCAAACATATCCTTTTTTATGCACAAAAAGAGAGGGAGACTTACCTTCATTCCGTCCCCTAATATTTTAACTTTTTTATGCAGTAATCCCATTTGTTCGTTGTCATTCTTCCTCTTTGTTTTTACTTTCGCCGATACGTTCTTTCTAGCAGAAAAGTTCTCACTCTGCACCAATAATGAAAAATTAAAATTATCAGAGTTTAACACTGAGACTCATACTGTAATGATTTAATAAATGTAGACAGTATCAATTGGTCAAATGCGCAAACTAAAAAAACACAGTTTTGAACCTCTTTTTGATTTTTAGTAATAATTTCTTTCAATGCATATGATCCCTCAGACTGGGTGATTTTTTTAACAACTGTGTTGTTTTTCTTAATTCGTTCACTGCTTTCAGGACCAAACTTCAATTTTGAGGCCAGTCCAACTTGCTCCCCAACAGCTCGCTCCTTTTTCTTCTTTTTCTTTTCATCCTCTTCATCTACAGATAATATAAATGGTCAGATATCGCCATCAGAATACATCCATTACAAACAGAATAATTGACCCGGAGCATGTTTCCCAAGCATAAAAAGTTGAAATAATTAAATATGTAAAATTCTCTGTTGCAATTTTAAAAGTAAGGTCAGTGTTACTTACAAAATAAATAACTATTTTTACTTAAAAGTACGAAGAAAGTAAGTTATCTAAACGTGTTTGGAAATAAAAAGTTAATTCAAAGTATCTTTTACTTTGTTTTAAGCTTAGTAGTCAAACATTCTCCTAAAACTTCAGAATCAGAGTACTAAACGAAAAGAACTGCTGCACCCAAATAAGAAAGAAACGGAATGAAAACTCATTAGCACGTGTGATGAATTGGTGAGAAATTTGCCAAAACATTTGCTCCCATGAGCAAGGTGCTCTTACAAAAATCTTCAATAAACATCTTCAATCACAAAAAAGCCTTAATCAATCAAGTAAAATTATCTCCAATTTCTCCACTACTTCACTTAAAAAGCCTTAATCAATCAAGTAAAATTATCTCCAATTTCTCAATCCTAATCAAGACGCATAGAATCCAAAATTGTTTACTCTTAGGTTCTTTATGACCTCCAACATTGAAGTCGATTTCGTAATGGAAAGAAGATAACATGAACATCTATAAATGATTTCACAGCGTTCAGCCTACTACCTTCACGGGTGCACTGTTACTTCAAAATCTATACTCTGTATACTCAATTTCACACAACAAAGTTTCAAAATGTTCTCTCCAAAACACTAACTTAAAAAAGATTCCTCTTGTTAAACCAACTTATCTAATGGCTCAAGCTCCTAGAGAGGAGAGACATTTATTTATTTGCATTTGGTTTCCAACAAGCCCCTTCATGTGTAGGCCAGATTCTTTTATCACAGCTGTGGCATGTGCACAATTTTCATACATAGAGCCATTTTGAACCTAGGTGTTTTGCCTGAATACCGTGTTGACCAACTTGACCAACTGAAGTAAAAGCTTAAGTTGTTAAAGAATGGGCACATTTGTCTATTTAAATTGTCTTCAACACCTCTAGTAGCCTCATCCACCAATACAATACCATCAGTAGAAGAACACGCCATACTACTATCGACTTAATAGATGACATTAGTACAATCTTAAGTGATCACAAACTCACTAGAATCTCTTATAGGAGGACAACTGATTATATCTCTCTCGTACGTATTCCTGATAACATCAATTGACCACCATCCAATCGAATTGTGTTTGATGTCAAAGCCATATCCCGCAACATCCCATCTCAAATTAGACAGACAACCAAATTTGTAAATTAATTTTTAGAAAATAATGCTCTGCAGTTAAGAAAAAAATTGCAAATGGCTGGTCGTCATCCAATCTCAAATTAGACAGACAACCAAATTTGTAAATTAATTTTTAGAAAAGAATGCTCTGCAGTTAAGGAAAAAATTGCAAATGGCTGGTCGTCATTATATGGAATTGCATTTTATGTTCTGCAAACAGTTTGCTGCAAAAGATACCAAGCAAGTTGAAACAGTATGATAGAAACAATCTTCATACCATCCATTAGCATCCTGCACAATTCTGCTGCTTCTGCCGCCTCATCTTCTATTTCTTCTTCTGCTTGAGTTTGAAATGGGCGATGTCGCATTTTAAGTCCTTTGACACCATCTGCACCATCATGCTTAGACTCATTATTACCTTCTTCACCCTCTTCTGCATCTAGAAGATTTTCCAAATCTCCGGCAAAAGAATCCATGTCACTGTTTGCCTCTGATTCACTCTCATTTTCTTCACCATCAGCAGTACAGAGACTTTGAACTTGCCGGTCCCAAATTTCCTGACATTTTTCTCTTGTCTGCTGCTGAAGCTGCAAGAAGGACATACGCTGTCCTCGAGCAAACTTGCTTGTTGTTGTTCGATCAACCTGAACACCTGATGCAGCTTGCTCACTTGAAAGCTTGCGTATCAAAGTAATACGATGCCAACGAGTTTGTTTGGCAATCTCCTCCTCCGGAACTTTGAATTTAAGGAGAAGCTATAAAAAAGAGTGAAAGCGCAATAAGTACGATAGAAACATTGAAATTGTGTAATATACATTAGTTTTATTTTACATAGTATTATATATGGTGTTCTAATTAATGTCTGCCCAATATCTCAGCATTGTAGGGAAGTGTTCTAACTCGCCACAAGACTCGCTACAGAAGGGGGGAAATGAAGAGAAACGAGCCACAATATTCATGGTTTCAAGCTTGTCCAAGTATTTTGTATCAACATGTCCTTGTACGCCATTGATAACTTGATGAATATTTGAGTTTCTCATTGACTAGGAAAACGTATATAAAAATACTTTCAAAATTTAAGATTCCAGCAAAAAAAAGCATTCCTCCCCTTGAATTAAGCACCAATTTAGTTAATAAACGTTACAAGTCTCTCCGTACCCTACAGACATAGAAAAACAGGCCCGTCCGATGCAAGGATCAAAGTCGACCTCCATAAAGATTCACAATAATTCAAATTTTTGGGCGGTGGACTCTCTCCCCCTCAATTTTCAATAATTATTTTAAGAACTAGGACAAAATTAATTATACATGAAAATTGGTAAGATATAACTATATATTGTACAATAATGAAGAAAGAATAATGCCTTTTATGCCCCACCACCCCTTTCTCTCCACAAATAGTTAATTTCCGACTATGCCGTGGGCCTAACCTTTCGGCACCATTAAGATCTTAAATAAATCATGAAGTTACGAGATTCAATTCCCATGACACATAATTCAAGAAAATGTGGAGAAAAAAGCTTTACATCAGATTACTTATTGTCCAACATCTAACGGAAGAAACAGGTAGCACTTCTCAGGTGCCCATACCAACGACAGATAACTCTAAGAGAAAGATCTATGTTCATCTTGGACATCATGGATATATAATTAAATCCATCAAACCTAACACTTTATTTATCTACCCACTACACATGCAAAACTTAACTCCCCGGGTTCCACATTTCATTTTGCTCTCCCCACCTAACACCACCACCAAAAACAATGTAGACATGCATCACTTCAAATCTTTAGCTATTAAGCATGAAAAGATTGCGAACGAAAGCAAAAACTCCGAAGAAAAAAAGTTGTCAAATTAGCTTAACATCAACTTTTTCTCTATCAAGATTATTACAATTAAACATCATAGAATGGTACGAGGAACACCTAAAAAATATTTGTAGGAAGTTTGAAGTGGGACTAGTTCCAGTGCAGTCAATAAAGATCAATGAGAGCACAAACAAAGGAGAAAGAGAAGAAAAAAAGATCTATGTTGACAAAAATAATTATAAATTAGTAAACAATGATGGATCCAGATTATTTCATGTTCTACTATATCATATCACATAAGCATTTGAGTGCAGCAAAACAACAGACCTCTCGTGCAGCTTCCATGCTCAATCTACGTAAATCAGCATCTGTTCCAGTTACTGTCGATCCTTTGCCAACAACTGTTTTCTTCTTCACCATTGCATTTGAAATTGGGGCCTTAGGAGTTACACGAACATAACTGAAACCTAGACCCCGTCCAGAAGGGTCACCAACGCCAGTGATCTCCAGACGCTCAATTTTTTCTTCATCCTGAATATCAAAGGTAAGATCAATTTCCAAATGCATGATCCTAAACATGATGGTTTAAACAAGGATATCCAGAAAGTAGGCAACCCAACGTCCTCAAATTCAAGGTGTAAGCTATGATATATTGGAGGATCCAGAACAGGAATAGCAAGCATAGCCGTTCGAGAAAAAAACATCATTACGCAATTAACAATGCACTAAAATTATCAATTGCCTGCATGACAGGTTGCCCCTTTAAACAGGGCAAGTCCACAGACTCTTAAGGCAATCAAAGTTATCATTTAAAATATATTTTCTGAACAGTATATTAACAGAATAGATAATATACTGTAAGAGGTAAACAAAATGTCAATTCACTTCTTTTTCCTTTCTTTTGAGGGGCGGGTTTTGTCTTTCTTCCTTTCCACTTTTTATTGGAGGTGGGAAAAGGGGAACCACGAGAAGGGGGTGCGGCGGAAGGGGAAAAAGATATGACATACCTCTTTCGTACAGGCAACAAAATTGCTACTCAAATTCCATGGTGTTATCTGCAGTTCCCTCTCAATGTGTGATGCGGCAGCTAAAGCAATTGCTTCATCTGGCAGTTGATTCATTGCAGACGAAAGGCCTGCAGGATGAGTCAGCCTAGTGATTCCTAGCCGTCTAAGCCTGTATTGGCCAGCTTGCATGCTCTCATACGCACACACCTGCGGCAAACAGAAAAGAATTTAAAAATTCTCTACTTCTATCAAAAAAGTAGTAAAAATATTCATCTCTTTAAATAATAAAAATAAGGAGATAACATGGTCAAGAAAAAAATACGAGACGGTAATCCTGTTTGGGTATTTCGAAGTAAATCCTACATCACAATTATTTGTGGTTTGACACAGTAGGAGTGTTGCATAACAACAGCTTCTTCGTGCAATGAGATAATTTAAATTTTGCCAACATCAATTGGTTGCCATCTTTTACGCCCTCATGATACAAAATTGAAGGGAAAAAGGAGGAAATTAATAACTGAATGCAGCAATTACGCCTTCTAAGGCTTTATATCATTGAAAAGATGAGTAACACACATCTCATGACATTAGCTAACTTCTAAAATCTGAATAGCTTGATTGAGACAAGTTTTAAAAGGACATTAGTGACACAAATGAATTTTGACAAATTTTCTAATCTTTGTATTAAAAGAACTAATATCTTATTCAATAGACATCTCCGCCAAGAGGAATGACTCCGGAAAATACCTAAATGATTCTTCCATACTCCTCTTCTTCCTTCTGTTTTCTAACGACATCTTGTCCTTTTCTCTCTTTTTTATTTTTTCTCAACTGCCAAGCTTCAGGTGTAATTGCCTGGTTGAACATGAAACTGTTTTGGTTGAAAAAAAGTAAGGAAGTAATTTATGTAGAAAAGCCACCTATGTTTAAGTAATCCCAGAAGGCTTTGTAACACTCCATCTCTCCGACCACCCTCTGAAGCAATAAACCCTTTAAACCCTGATTTATCTTACTATATGATCAGAGCCAAAGATGCCAAAATGTTAATCGAGCAAAGGCATGTTTATGTTACTTGGACTCTTATCGACATTCGAACTATCTGCCCAACGTAGTGCCAGTTGTGTAAGTTGGTAGGCAAATGTAGAACCTTTTTCACAAGTCATTTATCTGCATTCTACATTTTAGGACTTGCATATTATAATTGCATGCTCATGTGTGATCTTTTAGCAAGCTTTACAACCAACAGTAGCTATTGGGCATTCTAGAAAGGATCTCAATATTAAATAACTTGTACACACTTCAAGTTTTGGAACTATACAATAGACAGCTATCAATCATTGGAAAACTACATAAAAATCTTGTTAAGTATCTGGTCCCTTCAGAGGGAGTAAACAAGATAAACTGTTCAAAACTGACTCACATCTTCAGGCGACACCAGTCTCCTCAATGCTTCCTCGGAAGGGATGCGGGAATTGCGCCTCATAAACCAAAGAGGTTGTCCATTTGGTCCCCTCTGTACATAGCACATGCAAGAAATATGATTTATTTTAACAAATGGAAACTAGCAAGAATGAGTGGGTTAAAGATATAATTACTGCTGATACAACTAAATGGAGGCATGTCTCCAGCATTATTCTTTAATTTCCAATTTTTGCTTCTTTTTCATTTAGTTTCTTTTGTTTGTTTGTTTATTTTTGGGGGCTGGGGATGGGGGGGATCAAGATTGCATGATACCTGTAAAAAAGCAATATTTTTCAGCTGCTTCCGAACAACAGCCTCAGAGAAGCTAGGAAACAGAGCAGACAAATCATCTGTACGTATGGAAGGATGCAAACCACGCTTCTCGGCTGCATGGAACTCTCTATACACGTAAACCAGTAGCCTCTTCCCATTATACGACTGCACAATACCTTTCGCAGGCGACATTACCTCCATGTGAGGCTCCTATAGATAATAGTTACCGACAGAAAAACACATTTAACAGTGAAGCAACCTTGCATTAAATATTTAAGATATAGAATGGAATGCTGCAAAGCAAGATCGGAATGAACAGATGCATGAAAGAACAATGTGGCCAGCAACCTACACCACACACACACACACACACGGGAGAAAGAGAGTGAAATTATGCAGTTCAAATGAACAACATGGCTTGGCAATTGGGTGGCACTTGTCTCCTCATCCTGAGAGATAATATTTGTCAGCATCTCCAATGCTCTTTATCATTCATTTGAGGTGTACACCTCATCATATCAACCAAATTAATGGAGTTAAGTCCCAAGAAATGGAAATAAAACAAAAAATTGAGAAAGGAACTTTCTTTATGTTGATATCTCATCAAGTTGGGTGTTTCCTGTCCTCTGCCCAAATGAATTGAGACCAGGATGTCATTGTGCATCTTGCGCTAGTGCTTGATGAAAAGTCTTGGGCAGTTTCATGTGTAAAAAGTATGAGTGCAACAAATCCACAACAATGCATACGGAGGTGGAAAGAGAGATGGACGAACAACATAAGACCAGACGAAATGCTGGAAAATCAACACAATGAATAAAGGTGAAAAAGCAGTGTCCTATATACCTTAATTAAAGAGCAGGGTTTGTTATGATTTTGGACCTTTTGATCCATGAGTTTTACTTTAATTTAAGATCGGTATTCTAGTTCAAGTTTAATTGGATTTTCCTTATTAATCTAGGCTTAGTGTTAGAATTAATTAAACCAAGAATTACATAGATCAAGACCTAATCCTCGTTCTATTTGGAGATGTCTTTACGCCTATAAATACTTGTGTTAGACTTCTTGATTATGAGAATTCCATACTTGGTGATGGTAAAATACACCAGATTTGATATAAAATGTACAATCAGATTCAGCAAATTCATTAGAAGTTGACGAAATTAGACAATTCTGGAAAAATTTACTTTTCAAACACATCAAACAAGAAGGCAGACTTATCCGGGGAGGGGGTAGAATCAGAGAAAATAATGATGGTACTTGTTACCTGTTGTCCAACAACATCAATCCTGTCAATACGTCTTATGGATAGCTTGCCTTTTGCAGACCGAACCAGTAAATAATCTGTTGATGGCACTTTATGCTGAAATATGGGTGCCCTGAACATGTTAGTTTCAAGGCATGACTGGCTGCAACCAGGTTTTATATCTCCAAGGAAAGGAGATTTATCAGCAGGATCAAGTATGCGGACACTCCCCAAACTCTGATTTTCATTACGCAGCATGTTGCCCATTTGATCGCCAGGGGTAGATTTCTGATAGTACGTACAAAGTTTTGAACCCATTCCAGCATTCCCTAGGAGTAAAGGTCTTTCCTCGCAGTACCTGCATAAAAGATTTGTCTAAAATAACGAGTTTTCGAAGTTGGAGTAAGTGGCCAGGAACACTTTTTCACGATGAAAGAAAGTAAGTTATGAAGTAGAAGAGGAAGTTTTAAAGCAAAAACAAGATCATTGCAGAGTAGTTTATCACTTTGCTACAGCTAGTCAATAGTTGTAAGGAAAGGGAAAACAAGTTTTTATTATAACTGCAGAAATTCTGAAACAGAGAGAAGAAAAGAGATGAAGAGGAAAAAAAACCTTTACCACACAGAATTATGCAAATCCAGGCTAACACAATTCAAGGTCTCAATAACAAATTAACAACCCACTCTACTAAAATAAGTACAGAAAAATGCAGAACTACTAAGTAATTAATTCTAAGACCAAGACTATATAACTAATGACTCCAAATAAAACACTTATAACAATAGAAATCATAAATTAAGACTCAAGGTCCAAAATTCCAGAAAATCTAGAAAATTACAAAATGCACTTGACCCTTGAACATTACGAAAAACAAGGCTCTAGATCACCACAAATAATGTGCTTTTGACCAAGAAGGCTTCTTGCTTATTGCATGGCCTAGTGCCTTTTGCTAATTGGATTCCAAATTCAATATTGTCACGCAACCAATTAAGAATTTTTGCATTAACTCGCCTATGCTGTAAAGAAATCAAGTTAGGAACATTTCCAAGGCTGTTGTTGGATACAAGCAAATGTGCTGTTTCTCCCTGATAATATGAGTTTTGTTAATGGTGAACCAAAAGCTTGGTTTTCAAACTTCAAGCTTATTAGAGGCCTCTGGCATCCTCTCCCCTTTAACACTTAGCCGGAGAATAGAATGTTTATGCATGCTCAGTCGTGGAAGTATTTTCAATCATTTCTAATCTTATCCATTCTAATACGACCACACATCCATCTTTAACATCTTCATTTCCGCCTCATTCATCTTATTGATATCCAGTCATTTAACGGTCCAACATAGTACCATAAAGCATAACATCTCCAATAATTGTACCATAGAACTGGCCTACCTTGGATCTTTCTATAACACAAAATTCATGTAGCATTTCTCCATTTCATCCAACATGCTTTAATCTGTCTGATGCACTACACCCTCTTCAATCCCTCGTTAATAATTGAACATAAATACCTAAAACAATCACTTTTGAGACAACACGGTCTTCTACAGTAACTCTAATACTATCTCTTATTCCTATTATTACTGCATGTACTCTTTCTTATTTCTACTTCACTTAACGTTTAGAATCTAAAGTACTACTCCAAAGTTCTATGTTTTGATTTAACTTCTTTTTAGGTCTCATCAACTAAAACTATGCCATTATCGAATAGCATATGCCAAGTAACCTCATGTTGGATATGTCTGGTAAACTCATCCATGACTAAAGCTTAAAGGTAAGGACTTAAGGGAGAACCAAGGTATAGTGGTAGGGGATTCTCTACTACTAACACCACTACATCTCACTCACTTCTAGCACCTACCAAGCATTTCACTAGGCACTCTATCATAGGTTAAGTCTAAATCAATAAAAACAAGGGAAATTTACAAAATACACCCTCTATATTTACAATTCACATATCATGTTTTGTAAATTTACATTTTACATACTACTCTTTACTAAATAGTAACAGTAAACACATTTTGCTGAAAAATTTAACAAAATATCATTATAAATAACTGAACTTACCAAAATACCCTTATTCAAAAAAAAAAAAAAATAATGACTCACTATATATTACAAAATATAACATTTTACATACCTTTTTTAACTATTTTATTATTCTTCAAAATATAACATTTTACATACCTGTTTTTAACTATTTTATTATTCTTCAAAATCTCAATTACCATTTCTTTTATCATCCAAATTTTTTCAATTTCTCTTTCATCTCACTCTATAAATTAACTTTTTGTCAAGTCTTTCAACTACATTAGTAACATAATTTTTTTTTCCATTTTCAAATTTTACATAAAGTTATATATTTTTATTAACAATATTTATATTTGTCTTTTCTTTTATTAATAATATTGATTTATCCAATATTATTTCTAGCACCTACCAAAGCATTTCTCTAGGCACTTTATCAGAGGTTAAGTTTAAATCAATAAAAACAAGGGAAATTTATAAAATACACCCTCTATATTTACACTTCACATACCATGTTCTGTAAATTTACATACTACTCTTGACTAAGTAAAGGTAACACAAAACACCTTTTGCTGAAAAATTTACAAAAATATCATTATAAATGACTGAACTTACCAAAATACCCTTATTCAAAAAAATAATATGACTCTATATATTACATAATGTAACACTTTACATACCTTTTTTAACTATTTTATTATTCTTCAAAACCTCAATTACTATTTCTTTTATCATCCAAATTTTTTCCATTTCTCTTTCATCTCACCCTATAAATTAATTTTTTGTCAAGTCTTTCGACTACATTAGTAACATAATATTTTTTTCCATTTTCAAATTTTACATAAAATTATAAATTTTTATTAACAATATTTATATTTGTCTTTTCTTTTATTAAGCGTCCTCATAGAAAAGAAAAGAAAAGAAATCAAGAAAATTACGTATGTATTCTTGAAAAGTTTTTAAATTTCAAATTGATATAAAGTTAATAACCCAACGTAGAATGAATAATAAATTTTTAAGATGCAAAATAATAAGTTAATAACTATTGTCAAAAATTAATTTTACTTGATTTTTTAAAAAATTTATTTACTGAACACGGCTTTTTTATTTAAAAGATGGCAAGTATAAGAATTTACATTTTCCATTTTACAATTTGAATAGAAAAACTAAATGAGATTCTTCTATATTTTGCACTATGTTATAAACTTATTAGAATCAATTTCTTATGCATTTCAAGTTGGAACTCAAGGAAAATGAAGGTAATAAATTTTGTAAGAAAAAAGGTTTAATAAAACATCGTGGCTTCTAGTAATTAAATTTGGAAGAATGATAAAATAATTAAAAAATGATAAATATGCAAAGTGCTATATAATAATGTAAGTATAGGGTGTGATTTGTTATTTTCAATTAAAGGTATTTTTGTTTGTTTAGCTATTTATAATGGTATGGTTGTAAATTTTAAACACTTTATAGCAAAGGTGATCTTTGTTACCACAAAGTAAAATATAGTATGGAAAGAGTAAGAGTCTGTTCTCTTTGCCATTTCAACCCATTTTCTGTTTTATGTTTTTAAAAATAGTGAAAACGTGTTCTCTTTTCCATTTTCGAAAATGCGTTTTCCAAAACACTAAACAAATTTACAAAGAAAACAGAAAATAGGTATATATCGTTTTGGGCGTTTTATGCTCAAAACGCAAAAATGGTGAAAACAGTCAAAACGCACGTTTTGGCCGTTAAGGTCAGCGGTCTGGCCTTTTTTTTTTTTTTTTTTTAACGCTTCGAAAAAAATTGATGATTTAACTATTTTCCACGTTTTTTTAAACAAAACACTGCTCGTTACCCCAATGGCCAGACACATGAATTTGAAAGTGGAGATCATGGGTTCAATTCCCAAGTTCTTTCCAACTTTTTGAATTGTTTTTAATTCTTTTATTAAATATTTTTAATAGTTTTTAAATGTTTTCAATTGTGTTTAAATATTTTTGAATTGTTTTTAAATTTTTTTAATTCTTTTATTAAATATGTTTAAGTCTTTTTAAATATTTGTAATTGTTTTTAATAGTTTTTAAATATTTTTAATTCCATAATTAAATGTTTTTAATTGTGGTTAAATATTTTTCATTGTTTTTAAATATTTTAATTCCACAATTAAATGTTTTTAATTATTTTTAAATGTTTTTAATTATTTTTAATGGTTTTTAAATATTTTTAATTCCAAAATAAAATGTTTTTAATTGTTTTTAATTCTTTTTAAATATTTTTTATTTGTTTTTAATGGTTTTTAAATGTTTTTAATTCCATAATTAAAAATTTTAATTGTGTTTAAATGTTTTTCATTCCAAGTTTAAATTGTTTTTAAGTATTTTTAATTGTTTTTAATTAATAATTGTTTTAATTCTAAGTAAGTTCAAATTTCTAAAAAATTTCAAGTAAACACGTTTTCGAGTTTTCTGTTTTCAGAAATAATTTTCAAAAATTCCAAACAGAACGCATTTTCAAAATCTCAAAACACAAAACACAAAATGAATTCAAAACTCAAAACACAAAACTCAAACGCAAAGAGAACGCACCCTAAATTTTCAAAATACGGCACCCAATCTACAGGGTGTATTTCATAAATTTCCTTAAAAATAATAATTAGTAAATGGCTTCCATGGAAGATCTCAATATTTTTAGGCATTGGAGTTGATCTTTTCAACGGTATCTAATTTGCACAACCATCTTCTCTGGATAAATACAGTTTTGACTGTCAATGGACCACAACATCAGTGACAGATGGACTGCCTTGCTATTAATTACCCAGCAACAGTATTCCTTGTTTATTGTTTCTAACTAGCTATCAGACTTATCATTTACCATTTCAACATATTGAGAGCCCACATATTGAAAAGAAGAAATTCGTGAATGAAAGCCTCCTTGTAATTCTTCCTTATGAACGTAACACGGCTGGGTTAAGCACTCTTTATCTATCTCCCTCTCTTTCTAGGGAATGTTCTTTCATACTCATCTTTAAATCCATCACTTACGCCCCCACGATGGACCTTTTAACTGTTCCACATATTTTCTTTGGATAATCACTGTTTCTTTTAGCGTCCACTGTCAACTCAAAATAAACATTTTGGTGCTGAAACTGAAGAAAAAAGAAACTTCATCACTAGTACACCTAGTAACAACACTGAACAGGTATATTTCAAGTATTACCTACACTCATCGGGTATAGAAATGCCAACAACTCCTAAAATGTGTAAGATTGTACAGGTAGATACATTATGTTGCTGTAAATAATCAACTGTTGAAAAGAGAAAGAAAAAACTCTCTAAGGGGTTAAGTTTAATCAAAGACATCTTATGACCGTTATTCAGTGATGCTGACCCAATCATGATCAAGTTAACAATGAAACAATGAAAAAAAGTTCAACATAACATTGAGTAAGGACAAAGGATATAACCCCTTTTCACACAATAGAACATACCAATCATAAGCTGATCGAGCACAAGCAGATACAAAATTGAGCACATAATTATTTTCTTAATTCGCATAAGGTGAATGAGCTTTCAAGGAGAAAATATTTAAAAATAATAATAAAATCTTGAAAACTTACTCCATTAAGAAAACATGGCCATCTTTCACTGAAAGATCAGATTTCTTCTTAAACGCCCCAGGAGGACGCAGAGACCTGTTCTCACCAGGAAGCTTTTGTGCTCTGGGCAGTAGATGTATTTTTGTACAAATAAGATGCAACACGGAGTTTGGCCAAACATTTTGTTCTGCAAGAGATTTGTGGTCTTCAAGCTCCATTCCAGAAAAAAATATTTTCACTGGCTCAGATAGTTTAAAATCTACATAACAAGAGAAAAATATCAAGTTTGTGGTCGGGATTTTATATATAGATAGATTATATGCACACATAAATGTTCTATGCAAACATTCTGCAAATAAATACAGGCATCACATTAATGTAAGAGAAAGAAAACTGACCAAGCTTTTTTGAAGCTTTAGCCTTAACTGACAAAATGGTTTCTTCGGCATCCACGTGAAGTTTACTTCCTTTGCCTCCCAAACTCTTCAGTATGACTTTCATTGGTCTCTGTGTAGGTAGTTTTTCTTGTTCCTTGAGAGCCACCTCAATATCATGAGGATGCCATAAAGCTTTCGGGCGGTGAAAATTAGCAATATCCTTGCTGAAAGAATAAATTACTTCAACACTAGTAAAGAAATCTTGAGCTAAATATGAAATAGATATGCAAAACAATAAATGATATTTGTTTTGAGTATCACTGAGGTACATAATAATGGGCTCCTAAATCATAACAACCTCAACAGGCAAATGTGTGTGTGTGTCTCTGGGTTTTGCTAACTTGATGCATAAAGAGAAGAAACTGTGTGCCACAAATTTTTTTGATTCAATTTATTCCTACCAACTCGGCAAAAATATGGTCAAGGAGATGATATATAAGTATAAATTTCAATATTATTTTTTTAACAATGATGGGAAGTTGGATTTTGGAAACCAGAACTCAAGCAGACCACCTGTAACATATAAATGGTTGTCATCACTAGCAACGAGCAATGTTTAAAAAGGCGGAAATAAGCACTGAGGTGATTTTCAGATGTGAGGCGAGACGTAAGTCTCGAGGCGCTTTGAGGCGTAAGCCTCACCACAAACTAAAAAATTAGTCAAAAAGTGTAAATTGATATAAAAATAGTCTATTTTACCAATAAAGAGCAAAACCTCAATTGAAATTTCTTACTTAAGTATACTATCAAAAATATGATCTTGCCGACAATTTATACTCCTTCTGCAATGAAAAAAAGCTTAAACTAACTAGGTTTAGAAGTTTGATGTTGTTGCTTAGTTAACGTGAGTGTTTGACATTTTTTGTGTTTTTTAATTGTAAAAAGGCCCAAATGTTTTGCTTTTATATTTTATATTATTGGATTCATAATTTTGACTTTTGTTTAAGTTAGAAAAAAGTAAGTAAACGTCCAAGTGAAAATTCAGTTACATGTGAGGCGCAAGCGCCTGGGGTGCACCTCACAGAAAGAAGGGCATGAAGCTACAAAAAAGCACTAAAATTCACGCTTCGAGGCACAGAGCATGCGCCTCAACCTCAAGGCTCGCCTTAGTAGCGCCTTTTTAATCCATGGCGATGAGGGCATTATCATCGGCAATAACTAGCCTTATTCCGCTTAAAACTACAAGAATTCATATATTAGAATCTTGATTGATATATAAATCTATCCCAAATTCATCACTCAACTGGCTTATTAGGTGATGCCGTGATGGAGACCAAATTTTATTATGTCTTGCGAATTTTCTGGAGAAAATTTCACGCGACACTACGCCCCAGACCAACAATGGTATAATTTTGCTGAACAGTTTCTCATTGCTCTTTGATAGGCCTCTCTCCTAGGTTTGGTGTTAGTGGAACTTATTAGTGATTGTTAAATATTTGTACAACCATAGTTATACTTTTTGGATTTGTATTGTGTTTCGATAAAACAGGCAGAGAAAAGAATGAAACCCAATAGATGGCAATGGGAAGGTAAAAGAGGGATGGCTGTTTGATGGTGGATAAAGAATGCAGTAGTACAATAACAGAGATCTTAATTAAAAGCCATGTCAGCAGAGAAAGAGAAAGGAGAGAGTGTAAGATATTTTTACCCCTTCTCATTAGTGGCCTAGTGACTTGTTAAGGTTACACCTGTCTCATAATTAGTTCATTTATACCTAAACCATCATGCCAAGCTGAACAGAGAAATTCAAGTTGAAACTGAGGAACAATTAGAAAAGGTAAGCTACTTGTAGTATAGGGTACCATTCATTGGGGCATTGCTTGCAGTGAGCTCCTCTTCGTAAAACGAAAAGAGAAAAGAAAATTTGTCATCTTAATATGTATGTATGAATAAATTTATGTCATACACATTCATGCTACATGTGGACGTGTATGTATGTATACAGACATGTTGTAGCAACCTAAAAGTTCAAGCAACTTGACAACCATATTGCCAGACCTAGAAAAGGGGAAGATAGAGAATGAATATCAGAGCAACACCAACCACTATAAATTGGATATCAGCCTCAATGCACGATTAACATAGATGAAGAAATGACCGAAAGAAATAAAAAAGAAAGTCAATTCTTACTTGCTTAGCTTCACTTTCATAGTCTGTAGTTTAAGTGCTGGTACTGAATGCAAATTTTTATGATCGGTTCCTTTTTTGGAATGTGATTCCCACTGCTGAGAAGATATCCTGTTCAGATAAAATTTGTCGTTAGCAATATTGAACCGGCCAGCTGATATGCCTCCATGACCATGTAGCTCAAGTGAATCCCCATGGCTGGGCATTACAGAACGAGCTATGACCATAGCGCCTGCATGAAGCCAAAGGTTCTTCGCATTCTTATTATCTAAAAGCTCAAAAAGCATCTGCTCATCTTGGAGATCAAGAATCAGCTTTGGCTTTGCAATGGATTGATGTGGTTCCCAAACAATATTATCTAACCACGTTCCTTCCACTATATCCCTATTCTGTAATGCGAGGTTGCTAAAACGCCTCATGGTATCGCCGCAGAGTTTTGTCTTGGAAGCACCATCTTCTCCAAAATCTGTGTTCGGGTCATCCATGTCTAGACGAGACTCTAACCTTAAAAGTTGTGGGTGATATCTACTGCCCAGAAAGGAAAGGTTTGCATGTCCAGCAAAATTTTCTGAGCCAAATGGCTCCACTGAAACAGAACAACTACGCAGGAAATAACCATGATTGGTTTCATAAAGTTCACTTTGACGTTCCAGCGGGATAGCTTGTGCTTCATCCTCCAAATCTCTTTCCTTATCAGCCAAGGATTCAGAATCAGGTACAGAAAGCTCACAACTCTCACCAACATCACTCGAAGATGGCGAGTTATTCCAGATAATTTTGTCTTCCCAATCTTGTTGATCAAGTGGGTACAATTGAGGTAAAGAAGGTGGACTCCATTCAGTAGAAGTATTCAGTGATGAATCCTCTTTCATTGGTTCAGCACTAAAACAAGAATCTTTCCTATGATCAACTTTTGAAGCCATCTTTCCATTTCCCTGAACAGTTAAAAAATCTTCTGACTCCAGTACATCATCCAACATGGCAATTTCTCTTTTAATCACATGGGATTCCCTCATCACAGAAACATTTGGCCAAGACTCCTTCAAGAATTTTTCTTCATCTTCTTCAACCATACAGCAGGCATCCAGAGGCTTGGGCCTCTCTGCAAGAATGGAAAAGAAATTATGCAACTATGAGCCAAGTGCCATTGAGATAGAAGATAACAGGAGATAAAAAATTCTGTGTAATATCAGGGCTAGAACTCCAATAGAATACATTAATCAGTAAGGCAGACAAGAAACTGAAATGCCAAATATTTCAACATTAGTCTAAAGTGGAGAGAGCGCAAAATACTTTTTGACTTAATTGTTCTATTGTACAAGGCCATTCATAATTCATCAGGAAAATCATTAATACTATAGAACCCAACACAGCCTACCTTTGGGGATAATGAATGGACGATCCCTTTTCACTGCTTTCTTTAGGGGCTCATGAATGCCGAAAATATCAGAAAACTTTAAGATCACCATTCCATCCTCCACACAAAGAATAGGAAGTGGTGCTGAACAGCCATCACCAGCTGGCTCTTCTGGCGCATTCTGTTCCTCCTGGTAAATAATGTATAACAAACGACAATCATAAGTAACATAGCTGCACCAACGATGCCAATACATAGGTTTTTATATTTCAAAGTTGTAAGTCAACTGTTTGTACTTGGAGTACTCGGAGGAGACAGCCTAATGATCACCAAGGGTGACAAGATTTAGGGTTGTTAAGAACATTTTGTCGTTCACTTTTGAATATCTTCCTTTCACAATAAAGTTTCCTTCCATTTTTCTTTTGATGAAAGAAAAGAAAAGATAAGAGTTGGCACTTTCAAATGGTTGTGCATGAAGGATATCACTCGAACACAACAAAAAAAAAAAGGAGAAGCAATACTCAAAAAGTACCAATTGGCTGGCAAAGATGTCAGATGCTTCAAAAACAACGAGCTATAAGAACTTAATCATTTAAATTCAAGGGGGCAAAGAAAAAATAAAATCTAAATGAGATTTGGATTGGAACTGTTCCGATATACAAATTTCTAACCTCCCCGATGTCCACCATATCAGCATCCAAATTTTCAGAGTCAAGTGCATCTCTTAAAAGAATGTCTTCTTGGAAATTTTTCGCTTGTGATAGCACTTCATGACAATTAATTTGCTCACCTGCAAGTGGACATTAAAGTGAAAGGCTCAAGAAAATGAATTTGATTACAAAAATTATTTATACCCAATGTTTAAAAAGGCCGAAATAGGTCCTGAGGCGTTTTTTAGTTGTGTGGCGCGTCGTAAGTCTCGAGGCAGTTTGAGGCATAAGCCTCACCACGAACTAAAAAATTAGTCAAAAGACTGTAAATTGATATAAAATAGTCTATTTTAACAAGTAAAGAGCAGAACCTTAATTGAAATTTTTTAAGTATACTATCAAAAACATGATGTGCTTGTTGACAAATTTTACTCCTTGTTGACAAATTTTACTCCTTTCAAAAACATGATCTGCTCTTGATGTCTGACTTAGTAACTTGTTCGTTGCTATACCAAGCAACCTTGGGGCTTTTATTTTGAATTGTAAGAAGGCCCAAATCTTTTGATATTATATGTTATGTACTTATATTATTGAATCCAAATTAATTAACTAAAAACCCAATTGAAAATTAATTAAAATTTCAACAGAAAATTAATTAAAAGCCCAACTGTTAAAGTTAAGAAAATTGGCCCCATTAACTAAAAGTCCAACTGAAAATTAAGTTAGATGTGAGGTGTACGCCTCACGCTTTTGAGGCGCTAGTGCTTGAGGCGTACGCCTCACATAGAGAGGTGCAAGGAGCTTAAAAAAGCACTTAAATCCACGCCTCAAGGCGTGGATGATGCGCCTCACCAGCGCCTTTTCAAACCGTGTTTATACCAGTGGTTAAACAACTTAAAAAAATAGAGCCCTCGTGAGACGTTTAATTCGGCACAAATCAAAATAGTTCACCGTAGTCATAATGGTGATTAGACAGCACTATGGATAGTTTCAGAACCTCCACTAAGTTATATTCCCAAAAGTTCACAGAATAGCTGAAGGATTAATTAATCACTCTAGACTTGGTTAGTCTATTTTGATTTATTAGCCCCATTACCTAACCTTGGGTTCGACAGCACTTAAATCCAAAAGAGATGGATGGATACATCTATATTAGAAAATTCTGTCCCCAACCAAAATAATCAAGTCTACAATTAACACTTCATTGCACATACAAATAGAGATGGATGGATACATTTACAGCAGAACTCATTTTTCTAAGTACTCCTTGAAAAGCAGAGGAACTGCAATACTATCAAAGTCTTAATTTCAATTTAAAACTTTATTGGCTGTTATCCTTTGAAGCAATAAAAGGTACACATAGATGTAGGTAACAAAATGAGATTATATGCATTATGCAATGTACAAATATACATTCATATACGTACCTATGTGTATAACCTACATGTATACATTTAAACAGATCAAAATACATCTAAAGAGAGTGCTGATAGAAATAAATTTTTGAATCAGAAGATAGCCTGCCTTTGCCCCATGAAGTATAAAATCTCAATTGACATTTTTTAATTCTCAATCAAGAATTTTTTTAGTTCTCATGAAATAAAAATGCGATTCATCCAGGGGGGATTTATAATGCACTTTCAGAAGTTGTACAATATTTTTGAAGTTAGTGGCAATAATTGTAGTGATTGAGTAAATTATACTACCAAATCAACAAAATGCTGAATAGAATACGTATATAGAAACTTCACAGGCCCAACATAAATACAGTAGTTGGGCACATCTATGGGATCACCATAAGAATAAAATTTGAAGGGACCAGAAAAATTCAACGGAAAATAACGGACGATTCTATAGAATTTGGAAGGAGAAAAATCAATGGACAATGCCGGCAAACCCGGCCACACTCACACATGCACGGCGTGGGCCCTGCTATTGATGTTTTCAACTTCCAGTTCTTTGAATAATTTCCTTCTTATCTAATTAAAACATTAAGTGAAGCATGGTACTGCAGAATCAACTTTCAAAAAATCTAAATACACTTGAGATGCTATTACAAATCATATTGAGCTCAGAAATACCAAGCTAACAGTCTTGAGATACATGATGATCTACATAGTTTAAACGGCAAAGTAGAAGGGTGTGGAATATGCAAATCTAATCCACAGAAGATCATAATGAAAATAGTGCACATAATATTCTATCTAGCTCTCAAGACAATCTACATAGTTCAAAATGCAAAGTAGAAGGGCATGGAATATGCAAATCTAATCCACAGAAGATCGTAATGAAAACAGTGCACGTAATATTCTATCTAGCAGTAACAAAGGTTATGAGCTTAAAAGTTAAACCTGGAGAACAAAAAGGTTGAACTACATCACTGTTTTCCACCTCCTTGTGTTGCTTTTCGTCTTCGTTGTCGTCATAATTGTCATCATCATAGATAGAAGCTGCATTCTCCAAAGTAGATGCTGAAACTTCTTTAGAAAAATAACTTTTCCGCAGATAGTCTTCCTCAGTAGCAGCTTGGACTTCTGGTCCTTCATACTGCTCGTCAATATCTTCATAATCAACAGCATCTTCTGCCTTCTCGTCATAATCTAGTTGTGATGAAGGTAGAGAACAACACAGAATCAGAAATTCACCTCACTTGACGAGGACAAATATATTTTTTCCTTGCATGTCATAACACTAAAGAACACCCCCAAAGTGAGTTCCTAATAGGACTGACTTTTGAATTAGATCCTACTATAAAACAACTGGAAAACAAAAATGAATCCGAAATACGGGTGATTTCTATATGGATACTCATCAAACGCCATTTCTCGATCCCAATGCCCTGTGCACATTAGATTTTGAGAAAGTAAAGCACAATAAAGTTGGTTTAACATGTAACCCCTCCAGAACATTCAAAATAAGGCAAGTTAACCAGCTTTTGGCTTGCAAACATAGAACTAAACCCCACTCCACATAAAATTATAACATTGCATGAAAATTGTAGTGGAAGTATATATTTCATATAGCTCGAAAATATTACTATTATATTTGAAGTATGTTACTAAAATCCACCTGTGTTTTTCATATCCAGTGCCCACCCTAGGTAAAAGAGGAGAGTTGCGGTAGGTTGAGAACCAACATAAAACATTTTCAAATCTTATGACATGAATACTAATACATTTCATTGTTGTCGTCGTTGTTGTATAATAACTCATAAGTCATTTTCCAAAATTCTTAAGTACAACAACAACAAAAAAATATGTTTATAATAAGTTTCTCACTCCAGGGTAATAAAAATACCATCAGAAATTAAATAAATGTATGATTTAGTGGTACAAAATCTCACCTTGATCAGCAGCATCAGGTGGTGTACGTGGCAATTGTACCGACAACTGAAAATTTGAGAACAAAAAGGAAAGCATTAGTCGTTAGTGTCAAAACCATGGAATGAGATCATATAGGAATATTCCATCTGTAGCTTGCATCAATGATTATACCACAATATCTACCAAATAGAAGGCCACAATTATCTATTGCTTGCATTTAAAAGTGATAACTGATAAGTTCCGATGCAATCAATGTCATATGGCCAACTTATAGAATTGAGACTTCCATACATCTATCTCTGTCAGGGATGAACCAAGCTCGTCAGCCAATGCAGAGAGATGCTCCTTTGCATCCTGAAAATCAAAAACCATAGTCATAATTTAGCAAGACCATTTGATGATACTTCCACCAAATGCCGGAAAACATACAAAGTTGAAATAAAGTTGAACAGCAGATTGTCCGTCACAGTTTGGTCACCAATTTCAACATAGTCAGTAGGAAGGTACAAAGAGAATCTAATAATGTTAAAACAATTATTTAGACTTCCTTAGGTATTGTTGTGATTTTACAAGAATCAATTTTTGCTATGCTCAAAAGAGAATGAGCTATGGAAACAACTTGAGTTAAGTATTTGGTAAACTTCTGTTCGAAAATTGATGTATATTTCAAAATCAACATTTTAGCGTAGGGTAAACAAAAATGATGTATTGATGTGCTCGTATAGAATTACTAAAATGGACATTGATTATAATAATAATATTCTTTTGTATTATTATTATCATTTGTAGTATTTTAAATTTTATTTTTATAATAGTGCGTAATATTATCAAATATTTTTTAAAAACAATGTATTCGATACAGGAGAGATGCCATACAAGCTACACACTCAGGGACAACATTCTTGATCACATAACACGACCCCAAACTACGAAAGAAAGAAAAGAAAAGAAAATTTGAATAAAAAATATAAATAACAACATTATCCACGTAGCCCCGCATATGATATTAAACACAAATGACAAATGGTGAAACTCTGCACATTTTCTCTCAATTTATTTTTTGAACGGCATAAAAACTATATTACAGCATATGTATAGGGTAGAACCATGATTCCTCCACTTTCTTATCACTTACAAAGTAAATAGATATGTTGTCAAAACCGGACCGGCTGAGCTAGTCCGACCGGGTAAACCATGAACCGGTCCGGGTACCCGATCGATCCTTGCCTAAAACTGTCTCATTTGAAGACTGCTTAAAAACTGGACATTTTTATGGTTGAACCGCAAACCGTGAGACTTGCTACCGATTTTCACGGTTTCACCCGGCCACTTAGATTCTTAATGGAAAATTGTAATTTTGAACCAATTAAGGGCTAAAATGGTAAAAGATAACTCTCCTAAAGACACTGAAATGTTCATTGATTGGGAAATTCAAAACGGTATTGTACATATTCAGGGTTTATACTTTATTGCTCATCTTCTTCCATTCCTCTTCCACCAATCATTCAATCTTTGATTCTATAACGAGGACGGTGTAGAATACTTGAATTTCTTCCTCTAAACATCTCAAGACTCAAGTCAAAAGATTCAAAAACAGCCGTTTGGTGTTCAATAAGCGACGGAAGGTAGTGAAAATTTCTGCAGCCAAAGTGTTCGACAAAAGGTAAATAAGAGTTCTCTCTTCTTAATTCTTTTTCTTGTATGCTTATGGGTTGGAATGCTAGTGTTAATGGTATATACTACTTTTTATTTTCTTTTTCTGGAACTAAATAATTTGGTGATAATGGATTATTTTGGATTGGATTATCAACTCAAAATCTCAAACTGTGGAATGTTGATAATCATTTTGCTTATGTATTTGAGTTAATTTGATCTCCATAATTTATAATCATCCCATGCTAAGAATGAATGTTATATTATATAATTCGGCTTATGGGATACTTTATGCTATGAATAGAGAAATTTTTGGACTATACGTACTATATCGGATTTCTGGGGAAACATCAACCATGGATTTGTGACTATTTGGAGGACAAATTTGAAAACATTTGGGTTATGGAATACAGAATTAGTCTCTTTCACTTGGCTGCCAGGTCTCTGATTTCTTCAAATTGATATTAATCTTACCACAGAATTAATATCTTTCACTTGGAGGACATATTGACTTCTGGAAAGTATCTAAATTCTACAATAATTAATTAAATTTGTTTGTGTAGGATGGATGCTTCCCAATCATCAGAAAGGCCTTCATTATACATGCATTTATTGTGGGAGTAGCTTTAAGGGTGGGGGAAGTATCATCTTGCTGGAATCAAAGGGAAAATATCTCAACATAGAAAAGTTCTGCATGATGTTCGGCCTAAAATGCAACTATGCAAGAAATACTTAGGGAAATATCTCAAATGAGAAAAGAAGCTCATGACTATACTTATGGTGGTGATCCTGTGGACATTGGAGAGGAAAGAGAAATGGAAATACGAGAAATAAGTGTTTTGTTAGAAAAGCAAGGGCAGGGAAGAGAAAGCAAGTGAAGGAATTGAAAACTTTTTTGCTCCACAGACTACTCCTCGATCTCAATCAAGCATTAAGAGTGTTTTAGCCAGTAAACAAGTTGTAAAGAAAGCATATATGGCATGGGCAAGGTGGTTTTATGATTCTTGCATTCCCTTGAATGCTTTGCACTCTCCTTATTTTCAACTTGCATTAGATACTACTGGAGCAATTTGTCCTTGATATAAAGGTCCATCATACAACAACATTCTTTTTAATTTGTTAAGAGATTGTAAGACAAATTGTCAATTGCTTGTGGATAGTTATAGAAGTAATTGGGCAGCAAATGAATATACAATAATGGCAAATGGTTGGAGTGATCAAAGACAAAGAACTTTGATCAATCTTCTAGTGTATTGCTCTTCTGGAATTTCGTTTGTGAAATCTGTTGATGCATCAGATGTCATGAAAGATAGATGCTGAAACATTGTGCAACTTATTCTCAGAAATAGTTGATTGGGTTGGGCCTAAGAATGTAGTTCACATGGTCACTGATAACGCATAGCTGCTGGGAGGTTATTGCATAAAAAATATGATCACATTTTTTGGTCTCCTTGTGCTGCACACTGCTTGAATCTAATTGTGAAGGACATTGGTAGCATGGATTATGTGCATTCCCTTGCATTACGCACTTCAAAGATCACAATATTTGTGTGTGATCACAATATTTGTGTGTTATCACACAATTTTCTTGTCTTGTTCAGAAAAATACCTGAATGGAAGAAATCGTACTCCAGGCAGTGACTAGTTTTGCTACTACGTTTATTATGTTATAAAATATTTATGAGCACAAGCAAGTATTGCTATGTTTGGTGACAAGCAGACATTTCAGAAGCCATAAACTTTCAAGTGCAAATGGGAAACTTGTAAGTTCTATTGTATTGGATAACAAATTTTGGGATGATTGCTTGAGTGGCTCCTTATAAGGTTGTTACGCAATGTAGATTCAGATGAAAGTCCTTCTATGTGTATGATGGCATGGTTAGGATACAAAAGTCAGTCAAAAACATATTCATGAACAAAGAGAGACTGTACAAGCCTTATATTGATATAATTGAACAACGGTGGTATAAGCATCTTCACCTTAACATACATACAGCAACAAATTTTCTTAATCCTGCTATCATGTATAGGGGAGGATTTGTGAAACAATTGAAGTCATGAATGGTCTCTTCAACATGATTGAAAGCCAAAGCATTTGTACTGATGAGCAACAAGCAATGAGAGAAATAAAGCTTCTATCAGGAACGCAAAGAAAGTTTTAGAAGACAATCTGCATATAATTTGAGCGAAACATTACAACTTGGTGACTATTTAAAGTTTAGTTTTTTATAATTAATTCTTAATATATTTCTTTATCAATTAATCCAATTTAATGTTCATAAGTTTTCTTAATATTATATTTAGAAAAATGGTGGAAATTGTGCTCCTACTTTGCGAAAGATCGCCATTCGGATTCTTGGTCAAACATCTTTTTCGAGATGTGAGAAAAGTTGGAGTTTCTTTGACTGTATTCACGCCAAGAAAAGAAATAGATTAAAGCATCAAAGACTCAATGATCTAGTTTATGTTACTTATAATTTGCGATTGAAGAATACGTATATAATCTTTTAATTTTGAAGTACATTCAAAAGTTTTTTTATGTTTATATAATTTGATAATGTTTTCTTTATCTAACTATTACTCATGTATGATTCTTAAATTTTACCTTATAGACTTCACTACAAGAGTAGAACTTACGATCCAATTGATTACGAGAGCATTGAGAAGACAGACTTTTGGATAGAGGAAAAAGCACCACCTCAGGAGCGTGATTATGAAGAATTGGAAAAGCCCTTTATGAAGAAAATGGAGTTCCTAATGTTAATGAGAGTGGCAAGCATGCTTCTATGCGGAGTTCATATTTATAAGCTTATCAAATCTTCAATTTCATATTTGTTACATTAGTCATATATGTTTATCTAAAGTTTTTTTTCTCTTCTATTTGGCTTTAGATGATAACGAATATAATGAGTTTGATATTTAAGAGATTGATGATTTAGACCATTGGATGTTACTCACAACTTCGACAGTTTATGTGAGCCTGGGACGGGTCAGAAGTTGAGACTTATAGATGAGAATGACAAAGATGAAATATAAGTTTTTTAGAAAGATAATGTGAAAATTTAGGGTAAATAGCACAAAACGTCCCTACCTATTGAGGGTATTGTGGAAAACGTCCCTACCTTCAAAATTTTGGCATTTTCACCCTTACCTACTGGATTTCCAAAACAAAACGTCCTTCAGTCCAAAAATATAGGGGTAAATTAGTCCAACCACTTTTTTCACATATATATTACTTCTTTTAAAATTGGGGGGCTTTCTATGCAATTTCTAAAATTGCATGACAGGCCCCCGTCCCCAAATCTGAAGGATGGCCAGAATAGAAATGGGACCACCCACCACCACCTCCGGCAACGGAAGCCGGTGGAGCAGCGTTTTTACGCCTCCACCCTATGAAAAGCCGGGTACAATCCAAGCGGTGGCGCTGGAAAAGAACAATATCTCCAGCATCAAGCCTTTTTTCCTTCACAAAACGGCTCCAACCTTTAGTTAATACGTAGCTCTGGCTACTGTTCCAGTAAGAGTACCGGAACCTCCAAGATTTTCCAACTTCATCTTCAAATCCTAATAAAAAACCCTTTTCTCCCGAGTCACCGCCGTTGAGTGGAAAATACTTTTCAGCATGTTGTTTTGGTATAACAATGCGGTTGAGCTTGCCCACATCACTAGGAGTCAATGGCTTCTCGAATAATGCTTCTTTAGGGATTTCATGCTCCTGTAATTCTTCTTTTGAATGATTCTCTCTCTCATCCGCGAGTTGCTCATCTAATTCTTCTTCTTCTTCGTTTAAATTGAAGCCTAAAGCTGTGTTCTGACTACAAAACATGTCGGCGGTGGCGGTGGGTTTATTGGTGGTTGGATGGTAGAACTGAGAAACAAAGTTATTGTGTTTAGATGATGATTCCATGATATGTTGCTGCTGTGTCCACCAGTAAGCTTCATGTAGGTCTGCAGTGTATTGGTTGATTGACATTTGAGAGAGTTAGAGAGAGAAAGTGTGTATCTTGAGATGATGTAGAAGTTGGAGAATGGGACGGGGGCCTGTCATGCAATTTTAGAAATTGCATAGAAAGCCCTCCAATTTTAAAAAAAGTAATATATATGTGAAAAAAGTGGTTGGACTAATTTACCCTTATATTTTTAGACTGAATGACGTTTTGTTTTAGAAATCCAGTAGATAAGGGTGAAAATGCCAAAATTTTGAAGGTAGGGACGTTTTCCACAATACCCTCAATAGGTAGGGACGTTTTGTGCTATTTACCCGAAAATTTAAATATTTAAGTTGTTAATTTATTGGTATTATTACTTGATGTTATAAGATATTTGCATTTTGTAACCGGCTTGAGTAGTATGGTTTTGAATCATTTACTTATGTTTGTGTTTAATGTATGTTTTGTGAAGTTGATATAGTTTTGCATTATATTTATAAAAATTAACTTGTGTTTGCAAATTTTTATGTTAAAATCAATTATTTATTTATTTATTTATTTTAATTGTCAGTTTGACCTTTGACTCTTGACCCTTTTCTTTTTTCCAGTCCGGTTTTGAAAATATAGGTAAATAAATGGTGACCTAGAAGAAATTGCTGAAGGATCCCTGGATATACAAGAACTTGATAAGATAAATGATTTTAGTGCTTGTTTGGTAAAATTTTTTGTAGATTATAAGCAGTAAGTCATACGAAGTATGTGGATAAAAAGTGAATAAAAGTTGTGAGTCCTACCAAATGTGTGTACAAAATTAATGTTTAACCAACTTATAAGCACCCAAAAGCAATCCCAAACAGATTATTAGATAATTCTTTTGGCAGTCTATGATCCCAAAGAAATAAAAGAATGAAATGTCAGTGCTGCACCCCATATTTATACATAAAACCACAAGCATCATACTGCATATTCTTGTGCAAATCTACTATCAACCATGTGCAGATCCAAGTACAAAGAAAAGGATGTGAGCTTGCACCCACCCAAACATACAGAGAGAGAGAGAGAGAGAGAGAGAGAGAGAGCAGATGAAGGGACAATGGAAGAGGTGTGTTTCTTCATTTTTAATTTTTTATTTTTGAATTTAACAATCTAGTATGATGGAACCAACATAAATCAATTTTTTTGGATAGAAGAAGAAATTACTAAATGGAAGAAAGAATTGAATAAGAGGAGGACAAGGCATCCTTGCGTTTTTAAACATAAAAATGAAAACAATAGATCACCTCATCAAGGTAATCAACATCAAGATCACCAGAGCCATCCACATTGCCAAACATGAATCCCAATAGACGGTTACCCTCAGCACCCTCCTCATACTCATCGTCGTCATCTGTCAAACAGAGAAGTAGTTTACCACATTAATGTTCCATATGTAACAAGGGCATGAACATTTCAGCATCTTTATTTTTAAAAAGATAACAGTGGTAGACAATAATGAGAGCTCAAGAAAATGCATTCCTATTTCCGTGCTTACCAGTAAACTAAGCTGGTATAGATGCACATGCTATGTTCACAGTCCACTATACAAAACATATCTGAGTCCAATTCATCAAAAACATGACAGCTTTCACTGAGTCTCAGTCTAAGCACAACGGTTTTGACAACATCGGGTCCTGTCTAAATTAATGCGACTCATATATCAACAAACAGTGGAGAATTATTCATAAGAGCAAAATTCGAGTATCAGCCCTTCTTCAATGAAGTAAATTTAAATATCTCATACTATCACATCCTGCTCTCTAGAGATGATAGGTTAGCTTCTGATTATATTAATACTCCATCTAAATGTCATAATAGAAAACAAGAACACTTGGAACGTACATCACTGCTCACATGAACACAGTCTAACTCTTTCAAATGCATGACATATCAAAGCTGGTCATGAGACTGGGCAAGGGTAACAACTCTTCTATTATTTAGCATTATTTGTTATACTACTTTGTAAAATAAATTTCAACGCTCATTTTAGAAAGTTCAAATTACATTGGACATCAGCTTACAAATGAAAGCAAGAGGAAAAGGGTGAAACTTGATGATAACTTCACAAAGTCCACGTACAAATATTCACACATACAGACACCTAACACACACACACCAGTCCAATTAACATAAATTTGGCCATAGCAAACCAATCAAGAAGTGAGTAGGCATGCCATGACCATAAATGGTTGCACATGATTCTGCACATCCTGTTGTAGGTATATGAAGGAATTTCCCCATTGAAAAAGGACCGATGTTCTTGTGCGTGTGAACTTTTTCTTTTTCCTTTTTTTTTTTTTTTTGGGGGGGGGGGGTAGATACAAATTCTTCATAAAGTAGAAAGTGAAAATTGAAAAGGAAATGAATGATATAACAAGAAATTGATATTTCTACGTTTCACAGAAGTAGAAATAAAAATTCTTATTTCGCTGCAAATTAGGAAAATTGGTGAAAGGGACAATACACCTTCATCGTGGCCACCATGAGATGGACTACTTGACCCGTATCCCATGTGCAATTAAAAATTCTGCGAATGCAAAAGCACGTTAATCAGAAAGATCTACAGGTCAAGCAACAGGTATTCTTCTTTACACAATGAAGTGTAATAGAAGGACATTGTCCTTAATCTATTTTTTGTTTCAAAAAAAAAAAAAAAAAAAAGAGGAAAATTCAGGTTTCTCCCACACTCCAGGGTTCAAAGAGCACACTTCTGCCATCTGATAACACAGATTATAATAACCATTTACAAGTAAAAAAACATATGGAATACAGAGTTCAGGCTTTTCAGAACACAATAAAACTGAAAGGACTCAACATGCCCATAAAGCTAAAACTCTTCAATTAACTATCTATTTCTCAGCCACCACACATAGTATACCCAAATACACATTAAAACAAACACAGCGGAAAACTTAAAATAAATAAAACAAAAGCACTCCTTCAACCCAAAACTCTAAACACAACCCATTAAAGGACTCCTATAAATTCAAGAAAAAAAAGGTAATTAGCCAGCCATAAGTAGCAGATAAAATTCTATGTGATATTCCCAAATTCAAAAAGAAAACAAAAGACAAGGGAAACCCTAAAGAAATATTCAAGATAAATTCTTGAATGCACAAATAATCATATAAAAGTCGACTAAAATGATAAAAAAAAAAAAAAATTAAGAAATCAACACAAGATTGAAAGAACCGGAAAACCCTTATTCAGAATCTTGAACCTTTAGAAGACTGATTCTTGCATTAAATTCAGGTGAAAATTTTAGTTAACAAAAACGAGTTAATTTCAAGAAACAAAACAAATATAAAAAAATGGAAGCGTTCTACCAGAATAATGTAAATTAAATAAACGAACCTGAATTGACACAACCCAGAAGCTGCTTTCTTGAAATCAGGTGGCGATTTTCATATACTTATTCAAAAATACAGAGAGAGCCAAAAAAGAACTGAAACGTGGAAGGTTGATGGGAATTTATAGTTTTGGCTACGATTTTTTTTATTTTTATTTTTTTGCCCTTTTGAAATCTATGCCTACAAAATAGGGTAAATAGATCTAGAGCTCCCTAGTCTTTGAACCGCGTGACGATAGGGTCCCAAACCTTTGATATCTAGCAATCATGATCTTAAATCTTTCAAACATCTGCATCTAACGTCCTTATGTGACTGAAAATGTCGATATTTATGGAAAATTAGCGGCTCTAACATTTGTCATCAATTTAGAAATAGTCCATAATCTTTGTTTTTTGTACAAAAGTCCTTAACCTATGTGTATTAGTGCGTAATTGGTCTTTATTTGATGAGAAAAAAAATATATACCCTTAGTTTTAATTAGAGAAAATTGCAATTGAATTCTTAATTTTGCAAAAAATACAAATAAGTCCGATAATTTTATATTTTATAAAAAATTAAAGAAAACTAACGAGTTCTTCTTCTTCTTTTTTTAATTAACACGTTATTGATCAAATTGATAATATACCAAATTGATTTATGTATATTACGAACTATTATAAAATAACTATAATTTAAGCTCGCAATATTAACAAATATGTTAAATAAAAATATTTTTTATTATTAAGAATTATATTATTTAAAATTTACACTTTTATTTCATAGTTACAACATAAAAAGAAAAATAATTTGTCACAAACTTGATACTCAAATACTTTTATGTAATTGAGTTATTCATTTATTAACTAAAATTATTAGAGCTCCAATTGTATTGTTCATATATTAATTCATCGTTCAAAAATAAAGAACACAGAATGTGTAAATTATTTTTTATTTGTATTTTATAATAAGATTGGTTTAATGTCATAAAATTATATACGTCATTTTGTTATTTATTTAATTAATTTTTTTTTTAACTTTTCACATCACATAGCAATTATATATATTTAGCACATAATAGTGCTGAAATTATTTTTTAAGTACTTATATTATAAGTTGTTTATGAATGTGTACAAAAAAAGTGTGTTGTAAGTTGTGGATCTTATGAAATATGTGGATAAAAAGTATGTTTGACCAGTTTGATCGGCTGAAATTATAATTTAAGCAATCCCAAACATGTGCTTAAATAACAATAATTTTACATGTTTCTCTTATTAAAATATTTAATTGACAAGACTACAGTGATATATTTAATATGTTAAATTAAATATTATTTAATAAATGTATCGAACTTAATTGTACCTTTTGTAAAGATTATAATCTAATTGTAATTTTTTTCTAATTAAAACTAAATCCATATTTGTCTTTTTCATCAAATAAAGATGAATTACGCACTAAAACACATAGATTATAGATTTCTATAAAAAAAAAAAAAACATTGTAGACCATTTCCGCACAAATAACAAAGGTTATGGACCATTTGTGCCAATTTCCCCTACTTTTATTGAAATGGCATATCTACCTTTATTTTAATTTAAAGTAAATAGCACTAAAAGCCCATAATCTTTAAACTTTATGACAATGCGATAGTGAATCTATGATTTCTAGCACCTTCAAATTTCAAGTCTTTCGAATATCTGTGAGGTCCTTTTGTAAGGTTTGGATTCCAAGTACTAGAAATTAAAAAGGCATCATGCACAAATATTTGAAAGGTTTAGAATTTTGAGTATTAAAAATCAAGTATTCGAGACTTAATCATCACGAGATTCACAAAATTAGGACCTCCAACACTATTTACCTTACAAAATATTATCTTCAGAATTTTATGAATTCACTATATCACCCCCCAATTTACAGTCAATTACTAATTATATTGGATGTTAATTTGAGGGAAAAATTCATAAACACCTCAAAAAAAAAATTTAATTCTTAAAATAACTTCATGTGTATTTTTTATCAAAATATTAATTCATTTTTTTTTTTACACCACTATCTCTATTTTTTAGAAAAATTGGCTCAAATGATCTCTAACTTTTGCCATCTATGTAGAAATGGTATATAATATTTACTTTTTTGATATAGAAGTCTCTAACTCATGTATTTTAGTGCATAATTGGTCTTTATTTGATGAGAAATACAAATATAGTCGTAGTTTTAATTAGAAAAAATTACAATTCGATTATCAACCTTTGCAAAAAGTACAAATAATCTGATACTTTTTTTTTTTTCAAAATAAAGAAAAGTAACAAATTTTTTTTTTAAATTAACATTTTATTGACCAAATTGATAATATACTAAATTGTTTTGTATGTTTTAAGAACTATATAAAATAACTAAAATTTAAACTCATGTTTATTAACAAATATGCTAAATAAAATTATTATTTTATTATCAAGTAATTGTATTATTTAAAATTTAAACTTTTATTTTATCGTTACAACATAAAAAGAAAAACAACTTTATCACAAACTTGATACTCAAATATTTATTTAATTGAACTATTCGTTTATTAAATACAAATATTAAAGCTCAAGTTGTATTCTTCATATTTTAATTTATCGTTTTTATATCATTCAAAAATAAAGAACACAAAATGTGTAAATTAATTTTTGTTAGTATTTTTATGTTTTAAAATACATAATAAGATTTGTTCATTATATATACATCATTTTGTTATTTATTTAACTTAATTTTTATTCAAAAAATTTCACATCACACATAACAATTACACATACTTAAAGTGTGGTGATTTTATATTTTTCTCTTATAAAAATTTAATTGACACAACTATAGTGATATATTTAATATTCTAAATAAAATATTATTTAATAAATGTACCGGACCCATTTGTACATTTTACAAGTGTTATGAATCTAATTGCAATTTTCTCTAATTAAAAATAATTGCATATTTATCTTTTCCATCAAATAAAAATCTATTGTGCACCAAAATACATAAGTTATGAACTTCTGCCAAAAAACAAATGTTAGAGACAATTTCCGCACTAAAGACAAATATTAAAGACCATTTGTACCAAATTTTTTTAAATATGTAACACTTGTAACAACGGTGTTACACTACCATCGCATCCACCGCCATAGCTACCGTATTATACAAAGTGTAATATTTATAATAAATTGTTATGTAGCTGCGGCTAGCAGTCAACGTCAGTATAAAGTATAACATTTTGTAACAATCTGTATTACGCTGCCAACACCACAATCACCCATTGCACTATCATCACGCCACCATCATCACTATTGTCGATCAAGATTTATATCAAGATCTACGTTCAGATCTAGATTTGGGAAATTGGCGCAAATGGTCTCTAACCTTTTCCCTTATTGTGCAAATGGTCCATAACCTTTGTTTTTTGGCGCAACAGTCTATAACTTATGTGTTTTGGTGCGCAATTGGTCTTTATTTGATAAAAAAGACAAATATGCCATTATTTTTATTTTTAAAAAATTCAATTGGATTCCTATCATTTGCAAAAAATACAAATGGGTCTGATATTTTTATTTTTTATAAAAAATTAAAAGAAACAAACAAATTGATAATATACTAAATTATTTTGTATATTTTAGGAACTATTATAAAATAACTAAAATTTAAGCTCATAATTATTAACAAACGTGTTAATTAAAAATATTTTATTATTATTAAGTAATCATTAAAATTTAAAGTTTAATTTTATCATTATAACATAAAAAAAATTGTCACAAACTTGATGCTAAAATATTATTATTTAATTGAGCTATTCGCTTATTAACTACAAATATTAGATCTCAAATTATATTCTTCATATTTTCATTTATCGTTTTATTATCGTTCAAAAATAAAGAACACAAAATGCGTAAATTAATTTTTGTTAGTATTTTTATATCAAAAAAATCTTAATAAAATTGGTTCAATGTCATAAAATTATATACGACATTTTGTTATTTCTTTAACTTAATTTTTTTTCAAGTTTTCACATTATATAACAATTACATATACTTAAAACACAATAATTTTATTTTTTTCTTATAAAAAATTTAATTGACACAACTATGTGATATATTTAATATACTAAAGTAAATATTGTTTAATAAATGTATCGGATTTATTTGCACATTTTACAAAGGTTAGAAATCAAATTGCAATTTTTTAAATTAAAATTAAGGGTTTTTTTGTCTTTTTTGTCAAATAATGACCAATTGCGTTCCAAAATACATAGGTTAAAAAATGTTGTTCCAAAAAACAAAAGTTAAAGACCATTTGCTCAATAATAACAAAGGCTAGGGGCCATTTGCACCAATTTCCCTCCAGATTTTGGAAACAAACTTTTACTTAAATTTTTTGCTCATTTTAAGATAGCTACACATGCGTATTGACGCAGTATAAGTATTTGAAACACTGTAGCAGCACTTGGGGACTTTATGATACTCATCACTTATGTCTTTGATGTCTTTGATGATGGTTGGAAATTTATTTAGAGATGTTGATTTTGATCAATTTTGATCAATTATTTAAATATAGTTTGATAGTTGAGTACGAAAATTGTAAGGTCAAACGTATTCTACTACATGAGTAGATTAACATAGTATATTTAGTTTCTCGAATCAATTTTGAGTAAATGAGAAATTAAGGTTCAAAGTGAATCGTTTAAATATACGAATATTGTTGAAAAAATAGAATTTGAATATTAGAGAATATTTTAGAATCTGTTTGGATGCAAAGTCGTGTCTTTTTAAACATTTTATTTCTTAAGAGACACATCTTTTTAACTTTTGGACATGTGCTTTTTCAACAAGACATGTCTTTTGGACGTACATTTTTATGAAGTTGTGTCTTTTGATACACAACTTTTCAGATATTATAAATATGCCTCTTATGATTGAAAATTAAATCACTTCATTTTTCAACCAAATGTCTCTACACTTTTTGAATAAATCATTTTAGTATATAAATAATTTCGGCATAAACTTCAAGTCTAGTTTTCATTTAAAGAGAGAATAAAATGTTGTTCGATTTGTGGTTCTCGTAATTTTTCGTAATTTAGAGTGCTCATATTACGAGAAGTAGTTTTGTATATTGGGAAACGTGTGCCGAGAAATCCTAAGCACTTGTGCGGAGCAATTTCGTGAATTCTTCATTTCTCAACATTTTTGTAAGTCGTTATTTTTACATACACGTGGTTAAATTATCAGAATATAAATAATGCACTAATTTTATCAACAATGGTTATCATAAACACAATCTCTCATAAATTCATAATCTTTCATAATCTATGTTTTAAATTCTTAATCACGTGTCTTCAAGCCTGAGGCATGAAAACTAATGCCTATAAAGTATAAACATGAAAATAAAACAAAAACTAGTTAAATTAATTATATTAATTCTAAGCAGAGACAGGTGGCATTTATTTGCTCAAAACATGGGAATCCTGCCATGATTGGATTGTGGCTATAGAATCATATCTCATTACAATCCAAAGCAAACACATATTCAAAAATAGTGACAAAACCTAGACTACATTCAACTCTTTCTTTTAAATATACCATATTGTATCCTTTTAATTTTTAATAATTTAAATTTTTAGATGAATAATTCAACACGAGCACTTAAATGTTCTGAATTCAATTATAGTTATAAAAAATATACATGTTTCATACTTTTAAAAGTAAATGAATTTATCCTGCACATGCGAGGAGCATATTAAAAATAAAATTTAAAAAAATTTATGGTGGTGTTTGATAGGGATTATAAAGTAGAAAATGCCACATCTAATATTTGGTTTAATTTGGGTCACATTCACCGCAATATTTGACAATTCAACCATTATAAACCTTGAAGTTGGCCAACATCTGACGTGGAAATGGGTCATTCATTCAATTTGGTGTTTAACTGGTTATATGAAAATTAGCCGCAATATTTGACAATTAAACCATGATAACTGGTTGTATGTTTCAAAAATTTGAGCTTTTTTGAAAATTTATTTTGTGGATGAAATATTTTAATGTTAATGTTATGTGAAGGTGGGTCCGATTTTTGAAAGAGTGTTGATTAACCTAAATAATCCAGTTTTTAATCCTAGCCAAACAGGTGTTATATTCTTACTAACAGTTTAAATTTTTAGACGAAAGAACTCAACAAGACAAAATGTTTTTATTGAGGACTGAAAAGGAATCTAGAAGAAATCAACCATCTATGCTTTTCTATTTTTATATTACTGATAACAACCAATTATCAAGACTTTCTGATGGGCAGTTTTGTATGGAGGGAACAAAGCGCCGAATTAAGTGGAAATTGATATAATCCGTATGATCTTGTTTTAACGTTTTGGTATTATTGACATTAGATTGCGTGGTATTAAATTATATGTACATTTCAACACTAATAGTAAATAATATATAATAAGATAAGGATTAATTTAATTTAATTTAATTTAATTCTGTATTTTGTACAAATAATATCCAAATTCAATTAATCTCAAAAGTTTATCCTTTTTAGAGCATGTTTGTTTGGGATTTTAATCTGCTCAAACTAGCTTATAAGCTCAAATTACATCCAAGCATACTTCTTAAGTTGAAAGACAACTTAAATTTTAGCCAAATCAAAATAAGTCATAAGCTAGGCTTATCCAACTTATCCTAATTTATAAGTTCGGTTGACCGAGTGAATTATCAATTTACCCTTCAACAACAATTCAATATTTACCATCCCCCCCGGGGGGGTGTTCGATTACCATTTTAATAGATTTGTTGCTTTCCATTATTTGACTTTTGAAGAAAAATGGCCAAAATGTCTTTTTTTTCTAGTCCAATATTACGGCTACTTTGAAAACCAAAAAGACATTTGGGTCATTTTTTTTCCAAAAGTCAAAAAATGGGAATAAAACCCATTTAAATGGGAATCAAACAATCCCCTAATTGAAATCATTACATTTTTACACGTACATTCGATTTTGTAATTAATATGCGAAATTGCATACAAAAATCATTACATTAAAAAATATTATCGTATCACACTCTTTTTAACTTCGTCTAAATACGTACAATTAAATGTACAAAATACGTCAAATATAACCTAAATGATTGTTTGGTGGGTAATTGAAATTTTTGGCCTTTCTATGAACTAACATAATAAGACATGAAGTAAAACAAATGATACCACACGTATGTTAATTGTTATATGCCAATATACAGGAAACCAATCTTTGGTTTATAAAATAAAATAAATAAAATAATGCTATGTTAATTAACCAGCAGTCACCGACGAATTAATTAAGTACTAATAACCAATTAACATACACTAATTGCTAAGCTCTTATTTCTTTATTTACAAAGGCACTTTAAAAAGGGGGAAAGATTCCTTAATTAAAACCAAAAGGAATATTTATTATTTTAATTTCTAACTAAGTAATTCCTAATCCTTGATTAAAATATCAATGTTCAAATTACGACAAATTTCCCTGCACATGTCTGTCTCTTTCAGAACAAAATTCTTTGGAAAAAGAAAAAGAAATTTTTATTTTCTTTTTATAGCTGTTGATTGATTCTGGAGGGGCTATGAACAAAAACATTGACATTTTTAATTTAATTTATTTTATTTTTCTAATTCTTTTGAAAAAAAAAAAAAGAAGAAGAAGTCAAGTGCCATTAGAGCTGGACATGGGTCCCAAGCTCCGAAATTAATTGTTACAATTTGGATTAGACTTTCTAATAAATTAATAAAATTGTTCAAATTCGTAATTAAGTCAAATGGTGCCTCGTCTAAAATAATTAACTTCTAACTTTTACTTATTTATGACAGTTGTGCATAATTCAGGGTTTGAGTATGCAAATAATTGAGCTAGTTAGTTTCGGTACTCAAAATTTCCTGATAGAAAAACTTGATTATTATGCTAAAAGATAGGTCGATTGTGTAAAATATTTTGAACTCTTAACTATTTGTTTTTCCTTTTTAAAAAAAATAAAAATAAAAAAAACCTCCCATTTACAAAAGAAGAATTTCATCACTAGTTTCCAATTTATTGATCAAGTAATAAGTTGATCTTCAACTTTTAAAAAAGAACAAGTTAATTCACAATCTTTTATTACAGTTGCACACTTGGTCCCTATCAACAAAAGCGCCTAAATCTTCCCTCAAGGAAATATGTCTCGCGTCAAATTTGTGAGTACTAGCATAAGTTCAAAAACGAAACCTAATTTTAAAATTTTGGATTTGTAAAAGGTCATGTAATTTAGTGAAATTAAAACGATTTCTATCATTAAAAACAACTTGTACAACTATAATAAATGATTAAGGACTAAATTATTATAAGAGCTATAAGTTAAAAACCAATAGTGCAACTTTCCCTTTCAACCAGTGTGATTCACTACCACCTTTTTTATTAATCGTACAACATTTTAATTGTAATAAAAAATTTTAATTGTAATAAAAAATGTTTAACTATTATTTATTTTCGTATTTATGTTCCCAACTATTTTTTATCACACTCTTATTATTAATCTATTAATTTGTATATTTTATCTTTATCTTCGATAATGAATTCTATCTAAAAAGTAAATTAGGATGTCATAAAAAAAAAAAAAATTCTTCTAATATTTTTAAATAAATAAATAAATAACAAATATAAAATTTTGATAAAATATTTGACTCTCATTATAATGTAAATTAGCAAAATAATTGAACTAAAATCGTCATCAGAGACAAGATATAAAAATTAATTGAAAGTCAATAATAAAAATAACAAAAAAATTGGGAACACAAGTGCCAAAATGTCAAAAGTTAAGGAATCTTAATTGTAATTAAAATGTGGTGTAGATAAAAAAAAAAAAATTAGTGTAAATATAAGGGTAATTTGCAATTTTGGTCCCAAATCTTTTAAATTTGTAACTAATCTACCTCAACTAATTTTTCTAGCACCATGCATCTTCAACATTTCATTTTGTTGCAAATCACGTCTCTATTGACATATTTCGACGGTTTTCACCCCCTCTTTAAATAAACAAGAATACAAGAAATTTAAAAACAACAAAAAAATAAAAGAAAATTATAAATAAAGTCCCACAACTTTTAAAAAATACAAAATAAATTCACCCCACCCCCCCACCGTCTTTGGGAATTCTTCTTGAAGATGTAGTGGATTCTCTACGTACCTCCAAGCTCTTTTCAAATATTTTCTAGAATATGTAAGGGATTATTGCTCCACCAAACATTTCAGATTCTTCATATTTTCCTTCTATCATTGAAGATAATGCTGTTTCCAACAAGAAAATCAAACACCATTAACAAGGCCTAGTGTTGACTAATTTTTTTTAGAGGGATGTGATATCCAGTGAATGTGTATTAGAGACTTCAGCAACGAGTCAAATAAGAAATACATTTAATTAGAACTACAACGTTCTCACAAAGAGATAATGAGGTCATATACCTTGAGAGTACTTCGAAAGAGTGTTCATTAGCAATGCTCCCTGAAGAGCATGTTCATCAAAAATATGAAAGAGATCAATACTCAAGATTCAGAACAGTTCTTTATTTTGAAACTGTGGGACCAGATCATTATATAAATTGCTGGCATTTGTAATTGCTAAAATTTGCATATTTAGAGAAGTGAACGATGAGGAAAGGAGAAAGCAAATCAAGAGAGTTATGAACTATAATTACCCTCATGGTCTACCCCTGTAAAAGCAGTTCTTCTATTTGAACATGTCGAACACAAATGATTGAACCAAATAAATGAAGTGATCTGCTATTAAGCACTGGCAATAAATTCCAGAATAATATCATCCAAGAGGGGAGAAGAGGGGAGGGGACTTATTTTGTATTTTTTAAAAGTTGTGGAACTTCATTTATAATTTTTTTTTGTTTTTTTTTGTTGTTTTTAGTTTTTTTATATTTTTGTTTATTTAAAGAAGATGGCAAAATCATCAAAACATGTCAATGGGGACGTGATTTGCAACAAATTGAAAGGTTGGGGATGTCTGGTGTTAAAAAAATTGGTTGGAGATAGATTAGTTACAAATTTGAAAGGTTGGGGACCAAAATTGAAAATTACCCTAAATATAATTACCCGTAGACTTAAATACAATTATTAAGTTAAATCTACATATTTACCCTCAACACGAAAACAATGTCTATGGTTTCTCTGGAAGGGACAATGACATATTCGTCAATATACATGAACCCAAATTACTGAAACCGCAGATGGTTTTGCCCCAATCAAATGGCTCCAGGCTACCACATCTTTACAACTGTATAACTGTGCACTGCATGTTAATGTAACACTATCCCATTTCTTTTACATACACCCCCCCACCCCCCACCCCCCCAACGACACTCTTTAAATAAGGAAACTTCTTTCTTCTTTCCCAACCCTCCCAAAAACCCAAAATCCTCTTATTCTCTATACCTGTTCTCCTCTCTCAATCACCACATCCAACAGAAAAAATGGCAAAAGGAGGCAAACTTACAAAGCTGAAATCAGTGCTAAAGAAAATGCAGTCTTTCAAGCTTAGCCGTACCAACAGCAGCTCCATTGCTGCCACCAACAATTCCTCCGACGACGATTACTCGTACGTCGACAATGCCGCCAAAAATCTCCACCCCGTCTACGTCGGAAAGTCACGGCGGCGCTATATGATCAGTTCCGATGTCATGGACAATCCGCTGTTCCGGGAACTCGTGGAATATTCCGGCGATGGAGAGGACACGATCACCGTCGGATGTGAAGTTGTGATGTTCGAACACTTGCTGTGGATGCTTGAAAATGCTGATCCTCAGCCGGAATCCTTGGAGGAGCTGGTGGAATTCTACGCATGCTGAAAATTTTACTGCTGCTACGTGCATGGTGAATGGGGTATATATTGCTGTAAATTTTGTTTTTTTCCAATGTTAGAGAGAGAAAGTGACAGTGAGTATTTAATTTAACCCATTTTACACGGCTAATCTTAATTAAGGGATAGCTTAATTTATGGGTTTTGGTTCATAATGTAATTTGTGATTTGTTCCCATTTAAATATATGTACAAGCATGCTGCCTCTTTGTTTTTCCTTTTCACTTCATATCTCCCCATCGGACTGGTTTTTGGGGTATTTCAGTTTCCATTATCGCTACAAAAATGTTACAAGTGTATAGTCGCAAATGGTCCTTAAACTAATTAATATCAATATTTAATTATTTATATTTAAATTATTTAATATTTATCCCTTTAGTAGTTAAAATGAATTCTGTCCACAGAAATTAACACTGAGACTTACACATGGCGTGACCTTGATTGTCCAACTTCATATACTTCTTGTTTTAAGTGTGTTCAATTCCAAGTAAAAGAACTCCAAATAAAAACATAAATCTTGTTCGAATTTATTAGAATGTTTAAAACGTTAAGAACATTTAACGTCTATAATTACGCTACATAAAATGTCACAATTACAAATGCAGTAAGTAATAACATTATAAAGTTAGGTGATTAATTTTTTTACATATAACATTCAACTTCATAGTGTAGTGTGAATCTAAAAACGTAAGTAAGATAAAACCTAAAAAAAGAAAAAAAAATTTGATAAATTAATAACTTAGCTTAAATAATAATAAAAAATTGGTCCAAACTCGAGTCAGTGTACCAAAAATTAATAATTTCGATAAATGTATAACATAATAATTTTATTTAAGATCCACTGAAAATATAAAATAATAATTAATTAATTATATAAAAAATATAATGTATTATATTAAGAAACTTTTTACTTCACAACTTCTATTTTCCAGTTCACATTTTCTCAAAATATGCATGCATCTATTGGGATTTTTTTTTTTAATTGAATTCAAACTCATTCCTAATTTTTGCAATGCATATACTACATTTTGTATATTTTTTTCATTTTCTAGAAAGTAATTATATAAATGATTCCATCACCATATCATTTTTACTAGGATAATTTAAAAGGTACTCGACTTCTATCACATTTTTGTAGCGTGAACTAGAAATAGCTTCACGTAATCTATGAATACATTCATCTTCACCACCTTGTTACTCAAAAGCAATATCTTCATCTAACCGAATCTTACTATGCAAAAATAGTTTACAATAGTTGTTGTCTTCACGTCAATGTTAAATTAATAGCATTCAATATATATTTTTACTTTTTCGGGATTTGTTGCTCCTACCTCGAGGTCTTCCAAAATGCATAGAATAAAAATGACATCTATAATAAATTTTTAGTGCTTAAATAATATCAGCAATAACATCACATGGTTGAATCTTTGATATCGAGATAAGAAAAACAGTCTACATCAAAATAATTATATATATATTATTTTATAGAAATTTTAGGAACAAACTTGCAAGCTTCTTGGAAGTTGGATTGTGGCAAATGATGTTCAAGTTAGGTTGTGAAAACAACAAGAAGTAAGCATAATGCAAGGATTGAATATAATAAAATTGATAATATTTTGTCTATATTTCTTAATTATTTTCAATTTAATGTACTTAAGATATTATGTTATACAACAAATAACAAATTAATTAATCTTTATTCTTAATAAATTTGGAGTCGGGAAAATTGTTTCACTTTTTTTTTTTTTTTAATTAAAACTCAGAAAAATGGTTGGCTACAAAACATTTTTATATTTGGGGACATCATTTATAAAATCAATGTGTGTGTGTGTTGGGTGCAGTTGATGACACTAATGATTAGGTTGTTAAGACTTAAAAGAGATGCCAATTTCATTGCACTTTTTTAAAATTTAATTTATAACACAGACGTTAAATTTGTTTTTTATTAATTAAAAGTGTTTGGTAGCTGATGATTACCTGTAAGTGTAACGCGCTCCAAGCTAGCTACCACTTATTTAATTTGGTTTCTACGCTACTTGTAGGCCAATTTTAATTATAAATTAGTACCGAGTAAATATAAGATTTTAACTTTTTTAATTTTTATTTTGTTTAATATTATCTATTTAAGGGTGGTCATTTTTTTTTTTCCAAAACCATCAAGATAAGATCGAACCAAAACATGTCAAACTAATCGAGTATGTTAAATTCTAATAAAAATTGAATTGATTCTCGTTCTTACGGTCTCAATATTTTCGATTTTAAAATTACTTTTTTATAATTTTGATATCAAGTTAATTTTATATCAATTTTCGTAAAATAATAAGTATTGAGAATAATAAATACTTTTGTTGCTTGAAATTGAAAACATGAAAACGCTACAAGTTTTTGTAGAACCATCGGTTATGTTCTGAGCAAAACCAAAACGAACCAAATCACGCCCACTCCAATTACCTATAAACATTCTGTTAAAGTATTATTTCCCTTAAATCATTTTTTTTTTTTTTTTTGTGGATTGTTACTTAAAAAGGAATTTAAGTAATCGAATTGAATTTATATTTCTTTTTATTTTGGTTCAATTGTGTATTTTCTCGAATTCTACACTACCGTGATTTATGCGAATTGGAGAAGAATGTTTAGTAGAAAAAATTGATAAAGCAAAGTTGAATGGTATAATTATATTCCTAATAGTTGGCACCAACACAAATTTGGCAAGAATAATGATTTCTCCAATTGGACCGTTATATGTTTGGACAATAAGTCAAATTGGATAATGTCTAGACGTCACCCAACCATGCGCTGTCTTATATTTAACGTGGGATGTTCCAATTTTTATATTTTACCATCCAGTCTTCAGAGGTATAATTTAACAACATTTTTAGCTAAACTTCAAAGTTTATATACTTTCAATATAAGTAATTATTTTATAAAAATAATAAAAAAGTAACTTTTTAAAACACGCTCAGAACAAAATATTACTCTTTTACTTATTTTAAGCTTACAAGTTACGAACATGCTATAAATCTAGAAATGCAATTGAAAATCTTAAATCATATTAGTCTCAAGTGCAATATAAGCTCTTTGCCTAACATTATCCAACGTTCGAAGTAAGCAAAAATTACTCAAATGCTTTTTTTTTTTTAAACACATTACTCTACTTTTATTTGAATACAAACCCGTAATTTAAAAACTCAATTAAAGTTCCATACTTTTCTTATATTTATCTATTTCACACAGTTTTGTTCTAATGCCCCCGTTGGACATTGTTATAATGTCCACCACGACACTTGTCTTATACTTATTGGATGAGTGTAAATGTCCATTTTACACTCATTCAATGAGTATAAGACAAGCATCTCGGTGGGCATTGTTGTAATACCCACCAGAGGCATTAGATCGTGTCCCCTATTTCACAATAACAAATCACAATCGAACCCTTTTAAAGGCAGCCCAAGATAATAAAATTTGGGCCAATTTTATGTTTTTGTTTTCCTTTAACTTCATAAAACTGGAAAAATAATTTATTTTAAATTTATTTTAATTCACCCAAAATCTTTATATGGACTCAAGTTTTAAGATTTAGAGCATCCATTCTTTCAATTTTTTTTAAAAACTTATTTTTTATAAGATTCACAATTTTTATTAAAATATTCTAAAAAATTATTTTTTATCAACACTAAATAGGCATTTAATTAGTTTACTTTGTAATTTAATTCTAGTTCCGTCCATACATCTACAGTAGAACGACTACTTTACGAGCAAAATACGACATCTATAAAAGCAGTCATAGGATTGGTAGACCAGCCCACGTGTAAGTACTAAGTAGGACCAACACATCCAACGCCTTTTGCTTTAAGAAGGGCCCCTTCAACAAGTTGCATGCTGCCTTGTGTGATTTTCACTTTTTGTCTTCGATTTTTTTCGATTTTCATGTCATTCAACAACCAAACAGATGTTGTGACTGATTAGGAGATGCATAGGTCTTAGTCTCAACTGTGATCATGAATATAGAATTTCGAATTCTTGTTGTAATTACGTTTTTGTTAAGATGGATACATCAAATCTTGTCGTGGGAACTCATGAAATCGATACAAAAGTACATATAAATATGTTAGTGTTGAAAATCGTTCAATGTTATCTTTTAAATTTCGTGACTTCAGGCAACTACTAAAGTAAAGAGATAGAGATAATAATCGATTTTCACTATGAATCGAGGCCATACTAATTACAGTAAATTCAAAAGAGATTTTTTATTTGCAGTATGGAATGGTCAAGGAGTTTATATATAGGTGTGAAGGTGACTTTTAAGTAAGTAGTCACATCCTGATGGTTATAAATGATTTATACTGATTATCTTGACTAAAAAAAAGTGGATATGTGGAGTCAGTCTTGTCTAATTGGAGTTTGAAGCACACTAATATAATACGCAAATTTGTTGATCTTGACACCTACAAGAGCCATGTGGCTTTACTGCTAATTACTGGAGTAGATTGTGCTAACTTAGCAACTTCGATTATATGATTTTTAGAGCATCTACCAAGACTACAATGCCACTGTGGATTGCATTAAAAAGTATGTCATATTATTTCAAATTGTTTACATGGTAAAAAAAAATGTAGAGGATGTCTAGCATACCGTCCACGAGCATCTCTAATACTAGATACATTATAAAAAACTTATGTGGCAAGAGAGGGAAATGAGATGAGGAGTTAGCGAGAGAGTGGAATGGAGAAAAAGAATGAAATAATAGGTGAGAGAGATAAATACAAAATAATAATAATAAATGGTGGAAGGCTGTCTAAAAATTACATTTTATAATAAATGCTGTCATATGAATTTTGTTTTATTCACCTCTAGAGGTGTCAATCCGGGTCAGGAGGGGCCAGGTTGGCCCGCCTGTAATGAAGCCCGGTGATGGCTCGCATTGAAAAAAGCCCGCGCCACGACGGATTGCAAGTCAGGTCAATCCAGCCTACAAAAATTGAACACGAGCCCGGCCCACCCGTTGGCCCATCCAAGTCGAGCCCATGTGGGCTGCGATTCGACCCGGTTCAGCCCGTATGAATAAAAAATTAATTTTTTTTGAAATTACTAAAAAAATTTAGTTACTTATTGTAATTCAAAAAAAAAAATGTTTACCTATATAACAAAAAATGTGTTAGATTACTAAATAAAAAATAAATAACAATGATAAATTCACATTTTTTAATTTTTTAATTCAATTTCTATTTTTTATTTATATATTTAAAGACTAAAACATCACACATCTGTCACATCTTTCACTTTAAACGGCTCTCTGCCATTTGTTTTTTTATTTTTTTTAAATATCATTTCAAATATGAAAGTTTGAATTTTCTACCCATTTTTTTTAAAAAAAATTAAAGCGGTTCACGGGCCGGCCCACGGTTCGGCCTCTTCGGCCCGTGAACGGCCCGCGGGATGGCCTCCTCGGCCCGTGAACAGCTCGCCTAGTTCACGGGCCGGCCTGTGGTTCCGGGTCGCGGCGGGTGGGCCGATGCGGGTTCGGCCGGCCCGCCCGCCCGTCTTGACACCTCTATTCACCTCATCGTTATATTAGTTGAACATTCAAAATGGAAGGCAGCATTGGAGATGTTCTTAGACGGTGTGCTAGACTTCTTCTATTTATTTTATTTTTTTATAATTAATATTTATTGAAATGTGTGTTAAGCTTATTTTTTATAATTTATCTCTATCAAAATGTGTGTTAATTATCTTTTATTTAATTTTTTATAATTTATCTACTATCTTTTCTTGTATATGTGAATCATAATTTTTTCAATCCATATGTACAACAATTCACAATGTTGCATTAGCAATGCTCTTAATTAGCCTTCTCTGGAATGAGTTAAGCTCCACAAGTCATAAGGTACGACTTTGACCTTGATTGAGGCTTTGTCAGGGGTGGATCCAACCCAGGACACCTGAGCCCACCCGTGCCCAAAATAAATTTGAAGAAATTTTTTGAAGCTCAATCCAAAAAAAAATTGAAACAATTAATATAATTAATATAATAAACATAGCCCACACCCAAACATAAGCCCAAATCCCAAATAATTTATTAGGTTCGTAGATAAATGAATTTATGCCAAGTTGATTGGGGTAATCATATTTTTTTATTTATTTTTCTTCTTGGTCAAAGGGATTAATAAAGAAGAAAATGTTGTGGGGAAATAATCAATGAGAAATCGTAAAGAAACGAATTTATGCACAAAAATAGGAAGATGCTTTAATTATTGAATATATTCATGAATTTGGTATTATTTTTATTTAGCCCAAACCAGATTCACAGAGACACAGATTGTCAACAAATTTTCCATAATTTGAAATCCTCGCTTGGACTCTTCTCATTGGTCGTTCACTTCACTCGTTCTGTCGTTCGTCTCTCATAAGTCAAATCTTAATCATTCACCTCGCAACCAACAAGAATGCCGAAGGTGGATTAAAATGAAAAAAAATCAAATCTCAATCTTAATTATTTGGCAGCCTCTACAATTGTTTGAAGGTACGAGGTGGCTAACTTACACTTTTGTAGTTGTATTTGTTATTTGTGAATTGAGAGTTTATGATTTAATTTATGAATTGAAAATTTGAATATATATATTATTATTTGTCAATCGAATTTTTGAATTGACAATTTGTGATTAGATTTTTATAAAAATGGGTTTGGATAATTGTGATTTAAGGGAAAAAAAAAATTCGAGGGCGCTGCCCCCGAACTCCCATAAAGGGTTATCTCTCCCCCAACCTACCCTTATGTCATTTTTTGGATCCGTCCCTGGACTTTGTCCAACTTTTTACCTCAAACACCTTGTTGGTTGCTTTTGAGTATGTACAAACCCTTCTAGATCAAGGGGTTCTAGCTTTACAATTTTCTTGACCAAACTCCAAGCACTTGAGCTTGACCATATATATCATCCTCTTTCCAGAATCTAGGCAGACTATTACCTCTCTTGTCTATCCTCCATCTTATCAACTTGTTGACTTTTCCTTTACCCAATTTAGTAAAAGTTTGTTTGACGGAGTTTAAAATATATAAAAAAATTAAAGTTAAAATCAATAACTAATTTTAACTACACATTTTATAGAATTTTAAATTTTTATCAATTTCCTAACAGTACATTTCATCAAAAAATTTTTTTATCAAAAACTACTAAATAGTCACGCCAAACAAGCTCAAATGTTACTACTACAAAAATGTGAAAAAGTAAATTTTAGGAGATCAAGGCAATGGGACCAAATAATAGAAAGTAAGGAAAGGAAAAATGAAGCATCTTAGGGCCACAATATATTTGGGGAAACCAATGGGAACATAAGCTGTAAACAACAGAACCACTTGCTTTATTAAAGCATAAACTCAAAACTAGTAAAAAACAGACTATAATGAAAGCCATATAAAAACTATAAAGGATTTGAAAGTGACTCCAATCACCTTTGCTTATTGCTAATTCGTAATTCCCCAAATCTAGGCCACATTCATTGGATTTTATTGACTTCATTAGATGAATGTGAAAGAAAAGACATCCCTATTGGATTTATAATGATTCATACTTAGAATCAAGAAAGATGGGTCCTACTAGTAAACTTGCATCTGCACCTTGCACGAACTGAATTAGATAATGGGTTTTAAGGAGATTGAATTACTCTATGTGATAAGTTAATTTTTTGAGATTAACTTATAATTTTCTGCAAGTGATATCAAAGTCATATCTTAGACTTAGCCATGTAGATGCACAAGATGAATTTTCAAACATTTGCAAAAGATTCGAACAAAAGTGTGAACTCCAATTAATCGTGATGACACTAAAAAAATTAGTAGACTCTGAAGCGAGTTGTACTCGTAAGGCATTTATTTTTTTAACGTTGAGGAAGATAAACAAATAAATTATTGATTTGGAGCAGTTGAGATTCGTTCGATAAGAATTGTTTAGATAATTAGTTTACAAGGAGATTTGACTACTCCATTTAACAAGTTAAACATTTTGTTATAGAACCTCAATATCCTACAAATTGTGTTCAATTTATTGTTATTTTGTAAGTCCTAAGTTGACTCTACGCCCTAAATCCTAGTCGGATTCCAGATCAACAACTTTTACTAGAAAATCAAATACAACTAGATCATTCACATTAATAATAACCGACCATATTAATTTTTAATTTTTTTTTTTTTGACTTATTTTTTTGATATTATATGACTCTGGTCATGAACGAATGCATAATATTAACTCAAAGACACGCTTCAAAAAATTTGCATAAAAATTGAAATTGTGTATGCTTAGAGTCATTGGAGCCCAAAAGCACACGACCAAGAGACGTGACATGTGATGTCTCATATGCCAAAATCCAACAGTTCAACTACCCTCATTATATATTTTACATCCCAAAAAAAACATATTTCATTAAAATACAATTTAAATAAATAAATTTATTATATCTCTAATTATCTAAACTTTTAGATTAGTCATTTGAACAACATCGGAGTGTAAATAATAAAATCTCATGTTGCAAAAATAAATTTTTTAAAGATAGAACTCAATATTCGATTTGATATCAGAATCTAATATACTTAAACAATTAAATCAATCTGTATAAAAGCTCAAAAAATGACAGTCGAACTCAGAAATTAATGTCCTAAAACGAACTACCATCTTATAGATTCATGTTAAAGATAATATACCACATTTATTAATAACAAATATAATTAACATATAATAATTTTTAATTTTCTTAACAAAGTTTATCATTTAAGATAAGTAAACTTCAAGACTCAATGAAAGTATGTTCTATGTTCACGTTTCATGTCTCTCATTAACGAAAATTATGCACATATCAAATATGTAGCTAAAAAATGAGTCTAGCATTAACTACTAAGTGAGGAGGTTATTGAAGATAAAATTTAAGTAAATAAATTTACCCTTTTTTTATTTTTACAATTTAAACTTTAAAATAAAATGGTTTAATACGTAGTGCACAGGAGATGAGACACTAGAGGCCAAAACAGTAGGGCTTTTTTGTACATATGGTCCCTGACTTTTGTACTTATTGCAGGTTGAAGACCTATTGTTTCATTTTTGACCGTTTACCCCTATTTCAAATATTTTTGACAAAAATAGTCCTTTCATCAATTTATGTAAAATCCTCTGCGTTGGAAAATTTTAGATTTAAAAAAGTAAAGAAAAATTTGCAACAAAAGTCCTTAATCTTTCAAAAAGTCCCATAATCTTCTAATCCTAACACATATGACCCCAAACCTTTTTAACAATTTTACCCCCAACTTAAATAAATTAAAAATAACTCTTAAACATTTTCAAAAATACAAATAAGTCCTAAATCTTTTTATTTTTTACAGATTTACACATAAAATAATAAAAAATGTATCATCAAGTCTCAAAACTTTTAATTTTGTTCACCAAAATAACATTTAAAATGTGTTTGATTAAAATCAAATTTTTTGGTAAAAATTGTTGAAATGTGTGGTTGAAAAATTAAAAGACAAGAAAATATATAATTAAAATTAATTGTTGACTTTGACTTTAACTTTTTAACAAAATCAAAATTAAAAACAAACAGGCTCTTAGAGTCTCTACGAATTTTGTCCAGTGGTCCGTTAATTAACAAAAAAATAATAACAAAATTTTTCAAATATTTTTGACGGCAATGGACCTTTTTTTGGCGGCAACTAGGAAACAAACAGGATTTGACGTGGACGATAACAAACATAAACAATGTGATGCCGAAAAACATAATATCTCACCGCATTTATCGGATTCATGCTTTGTCCACTAAATTTTATATTGTGTTCAAAAGAAATCTCTCCTTAGATCAAACTATAAGTCATATTTTTAAACACGTTAGGATAAATTTTAGAATAACTCTTTACATTATTATTAAAATAAATAACTTACTTCAACTTTGATCAATTAAAACCTTTTTTTACTGACAAATAAACTTTAAATTAGAGAATTGTGATACATTTTAATTCATTTAATTAGAGAGTCAGGATCGAAATGCAATTCAAGTAAGCACGTAAAATACACGTCAAAATTCAGTATCACAGATCAGGAATCAACACTGTATTAGTACATTGTACATTAGAAACAGCTAACTGGAAACAAAAGGGTTAGTTATTTCAAGAGATCATATTAGATCACTGTAGAAGCCCCTGTGGTCATAATGCATGAGGTCAAGGAGAGGAAGAAAGATATAACAACAATCCAGGAGGAAATACCAAGTTTTCGTCCCAAGGGACCTTTCCTTTTGGTTGGCTCAAGCAATCATCCCATTCAGCACAACATTTGACATTTTCAAATGCCCAAAGAAACTGCAGAGGAAAGAAATTTATTCTATTATGTGATGGAGGTAACTAATTTCCAACCATGACTCAAACAGGGGTCGGAGAAGACATTGGAAATCAACAATAATGTAAAACGTACTTGTATTAGCCAAAAGAACCAAATCAAATACATAAACCACAAGATTACAAGATGATCAACATCAAAATTTACACGACAGCGAGATATTACACTTCAAATCAATGTGAACACCACTTACATACCTTCTGCAAAAATTCTTTCCCAACTCAGGCACACCAAAATGATCTACTTGTATGGAGCGAATAAGATTGATGAGTTGTGACCACCAAATCCAAATGAGTTGGACAATGCCACTTTGATATCCAGTTTTTCTTTCTCCGGCCCGACCAGCACGTTTATATCCTGAATTGATGATTGAACATCATTTATGCTATGTTGACAGTTCTGGTATACTAACCATACATACACTAGCTAAACTAGGAGACCATCAGAAGTGCAAAAGTGAATTGCACTAACTAGTACAGTTGAAATTATTAGTCGCTCCAATTGAAAATGGAGACTGATCAGACAATCTGACTAGTTATGCAAACTAAAAACACCACAGTTTTTCCTGATGTTTCCTGATCTAAAAAGAATGATATTCTGCAATTAAAACTATACAAGAATCTCTAAGCTTCGCGAACATCTCTCTTTTTTGACAACTGAAGACAAAGCATTACAGTGTGCTGTAACGCTACACCTTTTGCAGATGAAAAAACAGAAGTAATGGCACAAAAGAACATACCACACCATTTTCTGGATTTTCAAGATTGATATTTGGATGAACCCAGCCTGTTCGTATTGCCTGCAAGGAGACAAAGTCCATGTTAACAATCAAGCACACAGTTCCAAGTTGGTGATAAATTTCGCAGATGAGGATACAAACAAATAGTATCTACATTATCTTGAAATATAATAATCAAGGACATGAGAAATATACACCATTAGTGACCGAGAACCACAAAAGCAAGCCGCCGTATTATGCTATGGACTAAGAGAATGAGCTTAGACAATTAATGGAGGACCGACTTTTCGAGTTACAAAAAACCCTTGCATGATTCCAGTAAAATGGTCGGCAAAGGGCTTACATAAGTGAAAAAAAGAAAGAAGGAGATGACGAAAGATCAATAATAGATGCATTCACCCAAAATAAATTTGTCAAGCCTTGTGCATTAAAGCACTCCAAATGAAGGTGCCAAGCTTAAACATTGATTAACAAGTGGAACCCAGCAACATTAAGCCACCTAGAAGGTAATTGAGGCCTCTATTCTCTGACATATTCCATTCCTCAAAACCTGCATCATTATCTAACCTTGTTTTACGTTAATAATTATACACTTGAATACAGCATTCTTAGGATTCTGTAGTCCCTGATACAACAAGATAAGCTTAAATAGATTGGAGCTAACTACCAAGCCCTCCAATAAGCAGGCTGATTCTTGACTAAAATGGGAACAGCCATGATGTCACTGGATGAGTTCTCTATGAAATTACATCCACACTATTTTGGTCCAAGAAAGGTATAGGGAAGGGATTGAAATACTTGCCCCAGGAGAGTACATATGCTTTTCTATACCTACTTTGATACAAGGTAAGGAAGGGAGGGAAGCATAGAAAGGTGAGAGATTGACGGGAAGACTGAAAAATTATTTCTTTTATACATTCTTTCATCTTATTTCTCAATTTTATCTTCCAACGCTCTACCTCACCAAATTCTCCAATTTGGAAGGAAAGAAAAAGTTAGGAGGGGAAGGGTACCCAAAGACTTGTACTTCTCTTTCCTTTCCATGCCAAACTAGGTTATATGGTTCTTCACTACTATTTTTACTCCACTTCTCCCTCGGTCTGAGCCACTGAGCTTGTGTAGGCCACTGGGTTGTTGGCTAAAAAGTTTCAGATTCCTCTTTCCAGTACTGGAATTTCTTGTCTTCCAATCACAAATGAGACACATGAACCAGACCTAAAGTAACCACAGTTAATACAGATGAAAACATGTATCAAAGGAAAGAGACTGGCTGGTTCCCTTGTGTGAATCTGTAATGTAAGCCTACCAGCCTCAGCAGACGCGAGCTGAACTCCCCAACATCAAATATATAAAGCACACTGTAGTTTTCTTTCAACTTGTAGTATTCATCGGCATCATGATGCAATGCACTCTGTTATATTAGCTAGTGCCATGAAGAGAGTAATAAGACTGTAAGTTAAAGATGTGCTATGATTTCTGTGACTTCTGCAAACTAAATAAGATGCAAGGAACCTGCACAGTAGCAACAGCCTCCACAGCACCAGCTGCTCCTAGCAGGTGACCAATCATAGATTTTGTGGAGTTCACTCGTAACTGCAAACAAGCAGAATAAGCCATTAATGAACCAAGCAACTATTTAAAAAAAAAAAAAAAAACTTGCATACACTAAGAAACCTCTGAATTCTGTCCAAAACAATGAACAAGAGCTTGATACTCCTTAAGATCACCAGCTGGAGTGGATGTTGCATGGGCATTTATATAGTTCACATCTTCCCTGGATACTCCTGACTGAGCTAGAGCTTTCTCAATGCATAGAATAACACCAGTTCCTGCTTTTAGGCATGAATGAGTTAAAGTTGCATTTGAGTCAAGCGAGAAAAACACTGATTCATGTGTTCTTTGTTGCACTATTTTCATGGAGTTGATTACTAATACTACACTCAAGGAATGCATCACATACATCAAAACAATATATTGCATTGGTAACCATCATAATCAGTATGCTAGGGGCCTCATTCGACAACAAAAGACAAAAGTATCAAATCTAACATACGAACACGTTTGTTAGTTGATAGGCACAAACAAAACAAAAAAGTTCAGCAAACGATCACGTGTCAAGGGCTGTTGCGGCAAACCATAAAATGTTCGCTGAAATTTTTCATTTTAGTTTTTGTGTTTATATAATCTATTTATTTATTTTGATAGTTGAATAGCAAATTACTGATCTTTAGTAATACTCTGACAAACATTGCGACAGGTTAATATATCCACCTCAAAAGTTATTATTAGAAGATGTTAAGTAGTTTATTTCGAACTCATTTAACAATTTATACAGCTGAACTTAACAAAGCATTTGTCTCGTTCTTACTAGGGCTTGATTACATGGATTTTCTCCTTCTAAGGCTCTTTCCTAGGTAAACCACTATTAAATCCTTTCTAATTACCTCGTTCCATGTAATTTTATGTCAACCTCTTCCCCTACTTTTATCATTATTACAAATAACTTCTGAATCACATTTTCTTTTCTCTCTCTCTCTCTCTCTTCCTTTTTTTTTTCCTTTTCTTGAAGGGGGGGGGGTGGGGGGGGGGGGGGATTGGCTATGTTCCCTGCTTGGTTCAAGAGTAAGGAACTTCTCTATCTCAAAATGTTCCAATGATAAAACAACAAACTTCGTCCAACCGACACATTCTGTTCCAACTCTTTTGAGAAGGATCTTAATTCCTTCCTCACAATAATGTTCCAGACATGTCATAAGCTCTGTCAGATATTCACGCACAAAATGTGTACCTAGGTCATTTGTCCTCTAGAGGTTTGGTCCATCAATATGATCGATCACATAACTTTGAAAATCTCACTAGATTAAAGGTTGTTCTATGTCTTTTGTTAACTTATTAACATGTTGTCAGTTAACTTTGTAATGTTGTGTTTAGTTGTTTGGCTGAAAGTTGTCCATGTGTAAGCTTCCTATCAGATGGATCATTAATTTAGTCAAGAAACTGGGTCGGGTGAAGTAATCTAGGCTCTCTCATTATCTAAAATGTCACTATCGCTAGCTAGAGCACTTTAACAGACATTGGCACTCAGAAAGATTTATAGAACTTAGAATATCAATAACTAGAGTTGAACCCCCCCTCCTCCCCCCCCCCCCCCCCCTTTCTCCTTGTGAGAAATAAATAAATGACACAGATACTAGAGAACTATGAACTTAAAACAGGAATCTCAACTTTTATTCACCTAATAATTGAATTCTAATCCGTAAGAAAACTAAGGTATGTTACCTTCTGGATGAGGCTCTGTCATGTGATAAGCATCACAAGTGAAGCTTCCACCAAGAAATTCAGCATATATATTTGCGCCCCTTTTCTGCTCATCCAAAATATGATTGGAAAGATATTTGAAGAATAAATTAGTCACTAGGAAGTTTATCTCAATATACAGAAGGAAAAGCAAACCTAGTAGCCAACAGGAAATAATTTAATACAGAAGAAAAGAATGTTCTTTTACTGATAAAGCTTTTAGACTACCTTCGCGTGTTCAAGTTCTTCCAGAAGCAATACTCCGGCTCCTTCTCCCATAACAAACCCATCACGGTTCTGTCAAAGATCAAAAAATTGAAGTAAAAGGATATTGTTACTCTGAATCAAGGAATTACTTACATCGTTAACAACCATAAAAGTTATGTAGATTTCCGAAGTGCTACCATTCTTAATTTTGAGCTATATAAGAAAATATTACAATAATTCTTATTTAGTTCAACATCAAATACTTCAATTATACATACAGACACATGAATCCAGATTTCATAACTAAGAATAATGAAGACCACTTCACTCACTGAAAATCTATTCTAGAAGATAGAAACATGACAAATGGACGTTGAATATCCATGCAGTTGATTAAAGATCTAGCAATCACAAGCTATGTCTATTTTGTGAATAGAAGTACATATCATTTTAGAATTAGCATTCTGATTCTCAGCAGATTTTCAAATAAAATGTTCATCATCTCTGTTTTATGTTTCCTTGAACCTAGTAATTATCAAGTGGAAAGATGAAGAACATTACAGTATCCCAGGGACGTGAAGCTTTAGTAGGATCACTATTTCTCTGTGAAAGTGCTCTGCATGCCACAAAGCCTCCCAATCCTGCAAACAAGAGTTGTGATTAGGAAACCGGAAATTTTGAGTTTTAAAAAAATATGTAAACTAAGAATTAAACAGATACCAATTGGAATGATTGCTGCATCTGAGCCACCACAAAGCATCATGTCCTGCAAATTCCCAACTAGTATCACTAAAAATGGCAGTAAACTAGAAGGTGGTTTACATTTGAGTCATTGCCAGTTGATCTTTAAAGAACATGAAACAGAACCAGCATATGATGGGAAGCTCCACTCCAGAGGTTATGAGAAACTGGAAAGCACTTACAGCTTCACCTCTGATAATGTGGTTAGCGGCATTCAGTATACAGAAGTTGCTCGTTGCACAGGCAGTAGATATTGAGTAGTTCGGACCCATCCATCCCTGGAGTATAGAATTAATTAAATCTTATGAGATGTCAATAGGTTATTGACACAAGTTGCTAAGGTCAGAACATATAATATATTTAACCAGATCCATGGCGAGCATAGCAGAACCCATATTTGTTGTTGCAAAAGGTACACAAAATGGATTCATCTTCCTGTATGAAATCCGTAATGCTTCTATTGCATCATTGAAGACCTGTTCAAGTCACAAAGCAACTGAGAGGGGGGAAAGAAAAAAATGGGGAAAAGAACAAAAATGGCTATCGATAAGTTGATGTGACAAGAACAAAAATATCAGTAAACATATAAAACGATCCTTTTCTTTTCCCATTTGCAGTTATTTAAACTCCCGAAAGGGGGATGCTTGAACCCACAAACGCAATGCAAAAATTCATAAGAAGATCTATCATCTGGTGATTAAAATAAAATACTACTTCCATTTCAGAGCAAAAGTACATTAAATTGTTGTACGTGTTAACATCTGATCCTGAAACAAAAAGTGCCTATGCAGCTTCAATGCCCCCCATGTTAACATTCCAAAACACATGCAAACCAAATTGCAGAAAACGTGGCACTTCAGATTTAGGATGTAAAAGTGAAACCCCAAACTCACATCAGCTAGCGGAACCTCTAGTTAGATTCATGTTATTTCCATTGATTTATACATCAATATTTTTTTCTTTCTTTAGAATTTTTGTTTTTGTTTATTAGCTAAAGCACATCCTAATCTCTATAAAATTCTAAACTTACCTTCATCCCCCCCATGGCTGAGCCAATCAGGACTCCACATCTAGTTTTATCTAATTCATTCATCACTTCCTCTGTAATTCCACTATCGGCCAAAGCCTTCTTGCCTGCTGTCAGCATGTAAAGCATGAATCTGTCCATTCTTTTAGAAAGTTTGGGTGCAACCCAACCATCTGTCAAGAACGACTTGATCTCTCCAGCAATTTTCTGCAATTCAAAGCCCCTGTAGTCAAAATTGAAACCAGTTGCTTCAAAACAATAGAAGTGGAGATAGTGATGACATACTGTTGGAAACTGGGAACAATCAAACGCCTCTATCTCACTAATGCCACTAACTCCTTCAAGCAGGTTATTGTAAAACACATCTGGATCATGACCAATAGGCGTCTCCACACCCATACCAGTCACAACCACTCGCCTTTGCTTGGTTGGAGGTTTCTTTTTCACTGCAGCATCCATGGCAGGTTGCACTGCTATGGCCATTGCTTCACCTATAATTTAGATGGGAGCCAAGGGCATTCATAATAACCCGGTAACAAGAAGCCATGATGTTCAGAATTCCCAGTTAATCAAAATCCAGTTTAAAATTTTAATAGCACTTGGTCAATCTCAGGTTCCAAAGGCAAGTTACCATGTGGCCGTGTCCAATTATTGTAAATTTTCTGTGTCATTAGTCAAGTATGTCACAATAAGATAGACTCCCAGTTGTTCCAAGACTCTCTTTTGTAAGCTAACATAGGTTGTTGTGATAAGCAAGAAAATTGACAACTACCATTAAAATCGACAAATCTAACCTAACCCACCCAAAAACATAGATTACAAGGTAATTGCAAATTTGTTGCTCCTCGCGCTCATAATCATACTCATATTACCGAGATAAGAGGGGCACCACTTGTATGAAGATTGTCGGTATTTTTCCCAAGTTACCCTCCAGCCCAACAGAACCAATAAAATACGTTTCATGCATAAACAATGAAAAATACATCGCTCGATCATTACCCACTCAAACAACAAGAGAGATGAGCTTTGATTTCAGTAAATGGAGTGCCCTAAAAATCGAATTCTGGGGTTAAAATCAATAAAAATCTTTTTAATTAAACTGATCGTGATTCAATCAAGTATTAATGCAAATGGAACAACCCCAACAGCTCAATCACGCAAACATTTACACACTAAATGACGAAACAGAGAGCAAAATTACCAGAACGGGCAGCACGAGGGAGTTTCCTGCGCCTGTGATGCAGAGGAACACTCCCCGATCCGTCTCCAAATAAAAATTCAGAAGAGAAAACTCCATTAGAAGAAGATTTACAGAACCTATCGCAAGGCTCGAATACCAAGCAAGAGTTCACAAGATTCCGAATGCCGGAGAATTCCTGGAAAGCACATTTACGAAAAGCCCTTTTCCGGCGGCGACTCAACGACGTCGTATTAGAACGGTGGCTGAGCATGGAAATGGAAGAGTCCTTTTCACAAGAAATTGACATGCATGCCGCCATTAACCAAGAGCAAACAAGCGATGAAGCCATTTCCAATCCCCAACAACACTTCTACACTCAAAAAAAGGTATATATATGTATGTGGGTGCGTATATATATATATGTTTCTGTCTATTGTAGCATTCTGGAAGAACAACAAACTGAATAGTGGCTGTGGTCAATGTTGAGACTGGAGAATCGAAATACTTGCTTTAAAATGAGACTGGTGAAATAAACGAGAAGGCCATTTTTGTGGGCTAATTAAATATGTGTGTGAGAGAGAATCAAATTGGTGTCGTCCCTTTGGATTTTTGTGTGTTGCAAGTGTTGAAAATGCCAAGTTTTTCTTTTTATAATTGTTATAAGCAGTATATCTGAGTCTGAAATCTGAATCGACAGTCCACACCCACCTACCCACCCACGCCCCCACCCCCACGAGAGATCTGTATCTTAGGATTAAAAACGTGAATCGTCCTTCAACTTCTACGTTTAGGTGGCAAAAGGCAAATAGTCTTTGAGCAATTTTTTTTATTTCAATTTCATCGTTCAACATTGTAATAAATTTTTTGTTTAGTCCCTAGACCTATGTCCATCAGCGTAATCACACTAATACTTAATTTAGTATTGCTATAATTTTAAAAGGATCATTTTTTGCTATATTGAAAAAAAATCAACAATAATCACTTTTTATATTTAATATTATTAAATATTTTTTTAAGATAATGTATTATTTTAAAATTAAAAAAATTATATTTATTAAATCTTAAAATTTATAAAATTATAAATATAAGCATAGTTCATATAATAAAAAATAAATTAATTTAATTAATTAAAATTAAATTTGATATTTTGATTATAGATAATTAGATAATCTAAAAGCAGAATACGTTTTTCAAAATCTTCTGTGAAATAATATAGATTTTGTTATAATCATTTTTCTTAAATTTACCAGATACTTAAAACAATTTATGACTGTTTGATAATCAAAAGTTGTGTCTTAAATAAAATTTAACAAATTGTTGGGAATTAATATCTGTTTTTTTATTTGTCCACATGGTCCTCGTTTAGAGAAATATTAACATAAAAAAAAATATAAAACATATGAAGAAAGACACAATACAAAAATATACGTAGAAAACGTTAAAATCGAAGAAAAACCACGGACGGTCTAAGACACAAAAGTTGACGTGTTGTGTTTTTAACCACCTATCTTTCTATCCAAGCGTGGTATGTACGAGCATCTTTGGTATAATTGAAAAATAGTTATTATATTTGTTGGTAAAATTATATAATTAAAAAATAATATAAAATCATAGATGACAAAATAATAAACTTAAAATGACTTTAACATATTTTGAACGCAGCCAATCACGCTCTTCGACCAAATTTTTACCCCCCTCCTGTAAACATTTCTCAATATAAAGTATTAATATATTAATGTGATATCAGAGTATAAATAGTTAATTAAAGAGAAAAAGACTGCAGCCTAAAGTTTGGAAAATAAATAAATAAATAAATAAATATATTCACACTATATTTTTCTATAAATGCACCACGTTTATATTGTATAAATGGTCCATAACCTTTACTTATTATTACATTTATATCCTTAATATTTGTTTATCGTATTCTTATCATCAACCTTCCTTTAATTAGCACATATTGTCTCTGATAATAGTTTCCGTCCAAATATTCTATTAAAAAGGAACAAAAAGACTCATTTTTTCTTCGTATTTTTAAATAAGCAAATAAATAAATAATTTCGATTAAATATGTGTCACTCATTTTAAAGCACACTAATAGAATTTTTAGACGAAAATTGTTAGTAGGAACAAAATGTGTTAATTAATAGAATGTTAAATATAAGAATCCGATGGAAAAAAAAAGTTAAGGACATAAATTTGACAATAAATAAAAGTTAAAGACTTTTTATATAATTAAAATGTGGTGCGTTTATACTAAAATGTGGTGTGAATATAACTACTCTAAAAAAATATAAAGTGGCTGCAGACTTGTTGAAGTAAATTGACGTAACTAGCCTTGCCCATTTTATTTAATTTGTTTTTCTGAAAATGCCAATAAATAATAGTCTATATAGTTCTTAAAGTGATGTTTATATTTGGGGTAATTGGTATGAAACGTCTTTACTTTGTGAAATGATTGTGCAAATCATTCATACGTATGAAATTTTGGCATTTTCACTCTCAAATCCACCTTTCATTGTGCAAAACATCATTTCCATCTATTACCATCCAAAAAGTTCCGTTAAGTTTGATTTTCAACACGACTCGTACCAATTTGAAAGGGTAATTACGTCAACACATATAAAATAGGGCAGGCTTCTTTATCAGCACCACCGCCGACGGGAACAATGATGACGTCTTTGCCATTGAGAACAGACCGCCATCCAAAAAGCTCTGTGAAGTTTGACGATGTGAAGCTTACGCTGGGAAATGATGACGTCGTTGTAAGGAAATTGTTATGATTGGGAGGAGAATGAGGTGGAAGAGTAGTGTTTGGCAAGGAAATTGTTAGTAGCAGCGCGTATTTCAGATAAGTTGTAAATTTGAAACTTTTTGGGCAACATATCCAGTAGGTTGGATGTTGTGCGATTATAATCCCGCAAGTGGACGGATCGTTGACAAGTAATAAAGTGATGAATGAAGTGTTGAACCCACGAGGACTAGATATCAATTTAACATATTAATTTATAACCTAAATTCTAACAATATGAAAACACATATTCAAATTGGTTTTTGTGATTCTATACTATTTTAATTAAAACTAAATTATCAAACAATTAACTTTAAAATAGTGAGAACGAATTCAAGATCTACTAACTCTAGGATTTGCGAATCCACCAACACTTTCTTTAATCAAATATCCGTTTAACCGTTTTAGCTTATAATTACCATAGATTGAAAATCGACATTCCTAAAATAATCAAAAGCCTCTCTCGATGGTCAATCAATTATATATGTTATGCGAACCTAATTATCTCTAATTAAGCTTCGAACATAAACACATGCATTAAAATCTCAAGAACACCTAAATAGATTTCATAAAGCATAATAGTAATTTATATCTATTATTGGACCCTATGTTATTCAATACCACGTGCTTAATCTATATTGAATCTCTCGACTTCAATATAAATCACAATATATTCTAATGGTGATCAGGCATTAAAATAATAGAAAAACTGCATAAAGAATAATCAACCCAAAAGCAATTAATTACTAAAACAGAAAAACTTCTAATTAATTAAAAATCATGAGGTTTCATCGTTCATCCTAGAAAAAGTAAATTAACCGGATGTCATTTCGTCAATTATGACAATAATTGACTTCATCATGATCCGGCGAAAGAAAAAGAAGAAGAAATAAATACAACCCGTGACTCTGGCTGAAGAATCTTCAATCCCGTGCCTTGATCTTCGATTCTCCTCTTGTATCTTGTTCCCAAATTCGTCTCCCTTCTTCTGGCTATTATCTGCCTTATTTATAATGTTCTCCAACCCTCTACGACGTGTGTTTAAGTTGTTGTTTTATCTTGGAGTTGTAGAGTTCTAATCCCATCAGAAAACTGTCAAAGTGGTGCCCGTTATGCCCTTGCGATCGCATGGTGTATTTTCCTGCGATCGCATGGTTCAATGGTTTTACATTCTGTTGATTTTTTCTTCACCTTGCGATCGCAGCCATGTTTAGCCATGCGATCGCATGGTTAACTTGGCTGCAGATCCGGTTTTCTTCTTTTAATATTTGCATGCTGAGCCCCTGAAGTATCTTTTCTTAGCAGTTTGAGTCCCTTTTCTATTTGCTCTCTTTTCGTCAGATTGACACTTGATTTTGATTATTTCCTAAAATAAACAAAAACAACACACAATTATACCGAAAATAAAGTAAGAGTACTCATAATTATCCCTTTTTGTAAGTTCAGATAATTGTACTTATCATTGGACAAGGAAGTACGGCTCGAGACGGAGATGGTGGCGCCGGAGGTGTCAAGTAACTAGAACGAGACCCGGAGGCGCAGCCGTTGGTTGAGGGATTAGAAAGCCAACTTGGGGAATTTGATTATGGCTTTTCCCTTTCCAATTTTGACGATTTCCTCTGAGTTCTTGGGAGATGAATCTTGGGTTGGATTAGGGTTTGTGACGGGTTCTGATGCTTTGATCGCCATTGAGAACGGACCGCCATCCAACTTTGAGAAGAAAAGTGTGTGGACAAAATTACCCTTTTAAATTAGTATGGCTCGTGTTGAAGATCAGATTTAACAGAGCTTTTTAGATGACAATGGATGGAAAGGATGTTTTGCGCAAGACAATGTGGATTTGAGGATGAAAATGTTAAAATTTCAGACATATAGATTATTTGCACAACCACTTCAAAAGATAAGAATATTTTATGCCAATTACCCTTTATATTTAAGTCTAAGCTTTAAGAATAAAACTATGTTTGTTTAAATTTTATTTTTTTTAAACTCATTTTCAACAACATATTTTACGGGACCTAAAATTTTTATCAATTTTTTAACTACATATTTCACTAATTTTTTTTAAAATCTACTAAAAAAAACTACTTTTAAAATTTATCAAACATACACTTGATCTATTATAGTAAGAATTTGATTCATGAAACTAAGCATAGTGCTGTCTCCTGATCTTCATCACATGCAAAAAAAAGAGTGAAAATGTGATATTAAGGTTCCAATTTCCAAATAAATGATGTCGATATTTGTACATCGCGGGTGTACTTCTCGAAATCTTAATATTGACTCTCACATTTATGAATGCCATCAACATTACAATGAAATAAAAGTGACCATGCATCATTCACAACCAATGTTCTAAAAAGCATAAAGCGTGACTAAGCATGAAGATCGAGTTTCAAACTTTTCGAACCTAGATAGGTCCTAGGCGATAGCGAAATAAAGACAAAGCGAGGGTGATGCGTGACTATACGAAACCTAGGCGAGGTTTAGAAGAACTTTTTAAAATAGTGTTCACAACAATATAAAACTCAGCTCATAAAAAAAAAAATTAAAAGTTTAAATGTGTGGGTTGTCAAAATTTAAATTATAATTTAAGTTGATTAAAATAATTTAATATATTTTTTATACACATATTTCGTAAGATCCACAACTTACAACTCACATTTTCAATAAAATCTATAAGTTATAAATATTTAAAAAATAATTTTAACACTATCAAATATGCACTAAGATGGTTAAAGCAATAGTAGTTGCTTATGGTCAAAATAGGTACTTTAGTCTCCAAAATTTTCTATTATGGTCAGTTGGTAGATAAACAAATCCATGGATTTTAAGCAACTTTATTATATATGTGAATAGTTAGTCCTTTGTGTATTGTGTGACAAATCTCCAACTGTGGTAGTCTACCAATATGAGAATATATGAATAATATGATAATTACAAAACAAGGTAAGTGAAGACGTTAAGCTAAAATAATGATGTGAAGATAGATGTGTAGTCAATTTAAAATGAATAAAATAAGAAATTTAAATATATCTTAACGAGTGAATATTACGTGGATTAAGGATAAATACAAGAATGAAGCATAAAAGAAGTGGGCATACGTCTCGATAGAAATATAAAAAATTCGATCAAAAGAGTGATGTGATCTGAATGAAACTTATTAGAACACTGAGACATCGACAAAAATGAATATGGGTATGTTGATTTCAGATTATCTAGTTGTATTGAATCCTCGTGTAAATATATATAGTGTTTAATTAATTGTTTGTTTGGTTTAACTAAAAAAACTTGATAAAAATTAAAGCTAAAATTAAAATCAACAATTAATTTTAACCACACATTTCATAAAACCAACAATTTTTATCAATTTTTCAACAACACATCTCGTCAACTTTTATTAAAATATATTTTTAACAAAACAAAATAGACACTAAAAATAAAGAAAAATGATTAATGTAAATGACTTAAAGGTGGTTATATTCACACTACAAATTGTTATAAGTGCATCGTATTTTAATTGTACTTAAGATCATCAACTTTTGTTTATTTTTGTAATCTTATATTTTTGTCATCGAATTCTTATCTTCAACTTTCATTAATTAGCACATCTCATCATTAATGATAGTTTTTGTCGAGATATTTTATTTGCGTACTTTAAAATGAGGAAAGATATTTTATTATACTTTTGTATCTATAGTTTTTTTTTAAAATATGACAGACAAATAAGTCTTTTTACAAATTCACAACAAATGTTTTAGATGGAAACCGTTATCAAACACAAGATATACTAATTAATGAAAAATATGATTAAAAAAAATTGTTAAATATAATTAAAATGTGGTGCAAAAAATAAAAAGTGTTGTGTGAATATAATAGGCTAGTGATAAGAATATGATAAAAAAGTTGAGGACATAAATACAAGCATGAGCAATAGTTGAATATTTTTATTACAATTAAAATGTGGTGTTGTTAACAAATAATGTAGTGTGAATATAATTACCCTTATATTAAACGTTTGGTATGGTACTTTTAAAAACAAGATTAAATTTATTACATAAAATTTAAAACATATTTTTGACGTTATTGAAAACACTAAAAACACTCAAGACAGAAAATAAATGTATAAATAAAAATTATAGAAAAAATTTATTCAAATGCAAACAGATAAAAATTATCAGTCCACGTCATTAATTTTTATTTTAATTTTCCTATTTTTTGCCAAATCAATTTATTGTTTGAATGTATTTTATTTGTGTGGCGGCAAAAAAAAAAGTTCTAAAATTAACAAAACTTTAAAATGTATATATTACTTGATAATATATTAGTATGAAATTGTTCTATTTTATTGAATAATCAAATTAATTGGATAAAATATCATAAAACAATCCAAGCTAAATATGTTTTCCACTTTTCTATATGAGAAACCGTTTTTTAGAATGACAAACAAGACACTTTTTCATCAATCTTAAATATATTTTCAAAATAGAAAAACTAACAAATGAATTTAGAAACAAAAACCGAAACGCAAACTAAATAGGACCTTAGCTTCTTCATCTTTCTTAACTCGAGTCATTTAACAACGAGTAAAGAATAGCTTAATGTATGACTGCACCGTAATAAATAAGAGTTCTATAACACTTAAAACCAATTTCGATTTATTAAATTAAATTTTGTCGCGTGTAATGATTTTAAATTCTACAAGAATATTGAGTAGATTGTAAGTTTACCATACTTTACGCTATTTTCCATAGCATGAATTTTCGTGTGTTGCAACTAATTTAGTAAACTATGTGTTTGGTGCACATGTAATTGTTTTAATTATTTCAAATTGACTTGCTCAAGATAATATTGGAACTACTTGACATACATATTGTAGTCACTACTTTAGCTGGGATATTTGACATGAGTATTATTACCTATAAAAATATAATAAAAAATACGTAATAAAACAAAATAGAATTCAATTACACTAATATTAAAATCAAACGTGTACAAGAGTCGTGTTTGTTGCAACATTTCTAAATTTACACAAACACATTTAGTTATTGATGTATAAACAACGTTATTAATTACTAGTGTACATTAAATTCTTAATGTCGGAGTAGTCATCAAATGGTCTAAAACATTGGAAATGCATGATTTTCAAACTTTTATATGCCATGGGTTATGTTTCATTGAGCATAGTTATTAAACTCGGACCGACTGGTAGAAAAATCAATGACCCGATATCCCAACCAGTCCAGTTGTCTTAATTGGACCGCCCAACAATTGAACCATTTACAATCTGGAAAAATCGACGATATTTTTAGTAATCCGATTACCAGACCGAGTCATTACATAATGAAAATTTTCAATTTTTTATTACTAATTCTTCACTATATTAATGACATGTCAATGCAATGAATTACAATAATTTATGTTATTTTTTTACAAGAATTAGTTGATAATAATACTAATCTCGTACTTATTTTGTTAAATAAATTTGTGATGGTGATAATTTAACAAAAATAGACTTATCAGTTCGATATAAATCAATCAATCGATTCAATCCAATCACCAAATCACTGATTGAACCAAAAATTCGATAATCCGCCTTCTCATCTGGATCGATGTCTTCACCGAGTCTAATAACTATGCCATTTAGGCATTGAGTAATGAAATCGTCAAACTTTTGCTTCGTAAATGGATAGAAACATTATTGTAGTGTCCCTAAAGGAACCGTACATAAATAGTGGTCCCACACTAATGAATTTATTTGATACCCTGGACCTGGGGCTTCGTAATTTTTAATTTTCTCCCTTTTATTCCAGAGCTTGATAACATTTTCAACACAAAAAGAGTCAATACGGTTTAATTAGAGTTTAACTAAACGGTACTTTTTGAATTTTTTTTAGTTAATTACACAAAAAAAAAATTAATTTAATCTTCTCTACTTATTATATTAGAATGGATTTAAATCTTCGAGATTTATGCCTTTAAGAGTTTTGAGATAGAATTAAATTGTACTTTAAAAGTGTGAAAAATAGCCGTCCAATTTTTAATTATCAAGCTTAAAACTAAGGTCCAGGTCGGCCTACCAATTATGGAAGCGAAGCCCTTGGACAAGCTTGGTCCATTCTTGGATCGGTTGCGATACGAGATACTTCAAACAGATTTAAAATGAGATGTCCGATTCGATTTGATATTTACTTCACAAAAGTACACTTGTGTTAAATGCACATCAATGAGATTTTAATTCAGCACCTTTAACTATTCTAATGCAGTGTGAAATTTAAATCTTTACAAAATTAAATAATTTTTTTATTAAAAAAAATGTATTCAACCATTTACATGTTAGTCAAGTGGAAAATATTTTGCCTCTTGTTATTTGCTAGTTATGGATAAAGTGCGTGGTTACTACTTTTTTGATTTCTTCAAGGATAATTATATTCGCACTATATTGTTTGTTAATTGTACTATATTTTAATTATAATAAAAATTTCTAACTATTATTTATTTTTGTATTTATGTCCTCAATATTTTTTATCACATTTTTATCATCAACCTATTAATTTGCACATCTTATTTTTATCTTTGACGATGATTTTTATCCAAAAAAATTAATTGAAATGCGTAAAAAGATCTTTTTGCCTTTCGTATTTTCAAATAAACAAAATAAATAACAAATACAAAAGTTTGACAAAAAATTTCTCTCATTTCAATGCACATTAGCACATTATTCAAATAAAAATCATCATCATAAACAAAATATGAAAATTAATTGAAAGTTAATGATAAAAATACGACATAAAAAGTTAGAGACATAAATTCCAAAATATCAAAAGTTAAAGAATTTTTATTGTAATTAAAACGTGGTGTATATAATAAAAAGTGTACTGTAAATATAATTACCCTTCCTTTTATTTAACTAGATTATTATGGTTGACAAACTCCAGATTCAATCATGTAAACTTCTATTTTATTTGAATTAACAAGAATAAATTAGACTCTGAGTTTTCAACATTTTTATTTTGTTTCAATTTCGTCCACGTTTAATTTTAGTACTATATATCATCTTAAATCTTTGAGAAAATTCACACAGATAGTCCATCCGACAATTTTACCATCTAACTTAAATAAATTAAAACAGTGAAAAAATAAATATATAAAAAATTTATAATTAGTCCCTAAAATAAATAAATAAATAATTTATAATTAGAATCTTTAACCTTTTTAAAAGTATAAATCTTAAATGATTTAAACGAATAATCTATGAACAATATATAACCCTTAGCGGTCAAATAAAAAAATAAATTAGAAAACCGAAACTTTATCCATCAAACACAAACTTTATTCATTAATTTTGATTGAGAGTTGGAACAATTAATAGTATTTCAAAAAAATCACAATGCAAACTATCTATATATATTAATTAAATTAAATTAAATTAAAAAAAAAAAGATTCACACGATAGTTCTAAACTATAGTATATGTTTGGTTAGATTTAAAGATTTAAAAAAATGGTAAAAAGTGTGGTTGAAAAGTAAAAGTTGTAGGTGCACAAAATATGTGGTTGAAAATGAATTTGAATTTTTTTTTTTTTAAAAAATAAACTAAATATGTTCATAATCACTGTAATATAATGTATTAAAAATAACCATTTTATCTTTATTTCAGTTTCGACAACTATGATTTGAATTTTAATACAGTAATAAACAAATATACAACTTTTCGCATTCATATTTTTTTTTTTGTTGAAACACCTTTCTCATTCTTTTTATCTACGTAATGCAAAAAAAAAAAAAATTAAATAAAATAATTTGAGATCATCTTTTCACCTTCATATATTAATTTAATAGATTAAATATTTAAAAAACTTAATTGTACATCTAATACATTGTTGAAAATTTAATGTACAATAATGATGAACAATAAATGATTAAAAAATAAAATATTAAAAAATAATTATACATTAATTAATACTAAGAGTGAATATGAAATCCTAAAAAATTTGTAAGTATAGAATACTCTAAAAATGTTTTTCGTTTTTATAGACTTTTAAATATAGTATATATATAATGGAAAGTGTGTTTGACTTTTATATTTATAGAAGTTGTGTGTATTTAATATAAATTTATTTAATAAATTAAAAGTTTCAATACTCAACTTCTTTAATTATTTAAATAATACTTTATAGTTATAAACACTTCGTTTGGTTGTTAAAAAAATAAAAATAAAAAATATAGAAATAATAATAAATATTTATTGAAAAAGTAAAATGAAGACTTAAAATAAAGAGTACTTGTTGGGGGATTTTGGCACAAATGGTCCATAACGTATGCACTTAGTGTGTTTTTTGTCCTTAACTTTTTATTTTTTGCTAGGAGGTCCCTAACTTATGCCATTACGTGCAAAAGTGATTTATCTGGACGGATTCCGTCCAAATTTGTCGTTAGTTGGGTGCGTGGTGTGGACTCTTATTTAAATTGTCTTTACCTACAGGAGCAAAATTGTCAAATCATATTTTTTTCATTCTTCTTTTTACTTTGCATGTCTTCATATTACCCAACAATAGTTTGAAAATTTTGAAGAAAAAAAAAAAACTCATCACACTGAAATTCAAGAAAACCCTCATTCAATCATTGCAAAAAAACGTAAATTGAACAAAAAATAAAGAAAAGTAGATTACGTTGGATAAATTGTTTTTTATAATTGGTGTGCAGATGGAATGTTTCTGGTTTTGCAAATGTGTTTCTGGTTTTGCATATGTGTAAATGGCACTCATAGTTTGTATGTCTCAAATGTCATATCTTTTTTTTTTTAAAGAAATTTTTCTGGTGTTGCAAATGTGTAAATGGCACCAGTTAATTGAAAATTTATATGCAAATGTTGTTTGAGGAGAATATTCGTGCAACTTTTTCAATAGGTTTAAGACTAACATTGCACCATTTTACGTATGCTAGGGATCCGTTGTGTACATTTACTGAAAAAGTTTTAGACCACTTTGCGTACCTTTACTGAAAACGTTAGAGACCACATATGCAGGGAGCTAGAGACCATTCACACACGTTTACTGAAAAGGTTAGGGACTATTTATGCACCATCTCCAACAACTTTCGTCTCCAACAATTTTCATTCATTCATCCAACAACTACAATATACATTACAACATGTTACAATACATTAACCCTTCATTGTAGCAACTCCGCACATAAAACCCAAAAATCAAATCTTCCAAGGATCACCCGTCTTCTTTGGCAAAACAAACTTAAAAAATTATGAACTTTTGCAGATAACCTATTACTAGAGAAAGAGAAATAAAAACAATGTCTCACATGTCTTCTCTGGAAAGCGAGAAAATTTCCTCCAAGGTTTAAATATGTCCAGAAAATCTTCATCTCCAATTGTAGCCCACATTAAACAAATATTGAATTTTATTTACTTTTTATAATTCTAGTCAAACACCTTACTTCAAATGAGAGAGAAAATATATGTATATGTAGCAATTGTTTGCTGAAACAAACCAAATGAGGAGTAAAGGAAAGTGACGATTTTGTCCTGTAACTAAAGATAATTTAAAGGAGAGTCCATCCATGCACCCAACTAACGGTGATTTTGGACGGAATCTGTCAATAGGGACCACTTTTGCACCCAATGGCATAGATTAGGGACCTCCTAGCCAAAAATAAAAGTTTAGGGACAGAAAAGCGCACTAATAACATACGTTAAGGACCATTTGCGCCAAAATCCCTATTTGTTGGTATTTAAAAAATGTATTCTTTAAATATAAAAATGCTCTTTAAAAATAAAGAGGCTCTTGGAGATGCTCTTATTACTTTTAAATAGTGTTTTAAAAACTGCGTTTATGGGCAATGTGTGACCCCCATGTTTCGCTTAGACTAAATGCGCATAATTAAGTAGTCGGTTGTGTTTTTTAACAAAAAAAGTTCGCCTAAGCGTGCACTTCTTTTTTAAATATTTAAAATAATATTAAAATAAGAAAACATTTTTTTTCATGCTTAATCATTGTCTAGGTCCAAAAAATTTGAAGTTCGACATTCACATTTAGTCACACTTTACGCTTTTTAAAACACTGCTTTTAAATATAAAAGTTACTTCAATATAAATAACCTAATTATTTATATACTAGCATATAAAAGTTACTTCAATATAAATAACCTAATTATTTATATACTAGCATCAATTAAAAATACAAATTTATTTTAAAATTTACTTATTTACTCTTATTAACTTTTTAAACGGTTAAAAAAAGGCATATAATCTACCAAGAAAAATAATGCATTATTGTTGGTACACGACTTATTGTGGGCATTCATTAATTTTTATTGGAGAATTGTGTCATCATTCATTAATTTTGATTGAGAGTTGGAGCAATTAATAGTATTTCAAAAAATCACAATGCAGTATCTATAAAATATCACACCTAAAAAAGAGGTTCAACAACATTAAAGAAGAATATAAAATAAGAGCATCTCCAACGAAAAATATAAATTATTGTACGTGTGACAAATAAAATGGTGATAGAGAGAAGAGCATCTTCAACGAAGTTGTGGAATGGAAAAATTACGGTTCAATTGTAGAAAAGAGATTATGCACATAAATTATAAATAAATAAATAAATAAATAATTATTAACATTTATTTCGATGGAGATAGATTATAAAAAATTAAATAAATGATGATTAACACATATTCCAATGAAGATAAATTATAAAAAATAAAATAAAATAGGTTAAACATATATTTTGATTGATATAAATTATAAAAATAAAGGATGTTTAGCACACCATCCAATAGACTCTTTAAACATAAGATGCTATCTATTTTAAAGTGTCAACACTTAAAATTATGCTTCCAATTTTCAATACTCATATGTTGACTAAATTAAATAGTAAAAAAGAGAGAGAATAAAATCATATAATAATTAGTAGGAAAGTATGTTAAAATAAAATATAGAAAAAAAATTATAAATACTTATGAGAGAAGTAAAATAAAATGATAAAAATAAAGAAGTTGTTGGAGTAATTCAAAAAATTTATTCTTTAAATTTATATATGCTCTCTAAGAGCATTTCCAATAAATTTTTAAACATAAGAAACTCTTTATTTTAGAGAGTCAACCTTTAAAATTATGCTTAAATTTAGAGAGCTAGAATTAATATCTATAATTAAATGCATTTAAAGAGTTTCAATACTCTTATATTGACTAAATTAAATAGTATATACAAAACAAAATAGATAAAAATTATATAATAATTAGGAGGGAAGCATACTAAAATAAAATACAAGAAAAAATAATAAATGTTTATTAGGAGAAAAATGAAATGTTAAAATAAAGAGACTGTTATAGTACTTAAAAAAATTAACTCTCTAAATTCATATATGCTCTTTCTAAATAAAAAGTTTCTTGAAGATGTTATTTATAAATAGAGTCTCTTGAAGACATTCTAAACATTTTATGATGACGTGACATATTTTTTAGTGCAATCCAATATTATATTTGAGACACATTAAGTAAGAATAAGGATATATTCGATAAATATTGTTGGACGGTACTATATATGATCACAAACAATATTTTAATTTACTTTTCTTCCTAAATCAAAATCAATTTAACATACTAAACACACTAGAATAATTAACTTGGTCCTCTACAAGAATTTGCTCAAAAGTATGTACATTTTATAAAATTTTACAAGACACACTCAGTGTATAGAATATAATTAAATTGCGTACATATTCTTTTCAGTAAAAAATAGAATAAATTATGAAACACGTCTAATATATCGGGTATAACTACATTTCACATATCCTAATTTTAAAAATTACAATTTACATACTTTAATTTCAAACGCACAAGTAAATTTCTATTTTTGTCGACAAAAATATACAAAAAAGTAATGTTTTACTTAGGAATACAGAAACAATAACTTAGTAAATAAACATATAAAATTCACTTTTGAAGTAGGTGATCTATCAAAAAATGTTAAACCGAATTGACAGTCGAACTTTAAAGTTTAAACACGTATATTGGGAGTTTGGTGGTAAATGATATCATAACTCAACATTCTTTTGTATTTTTGAGTAAAAATTTTACCTATTGGTAATTATGAGATCTGTTCTCCTGCCCATGGTTGGAAAACTTTATCTTGCTCACATCCTATTTAGTCTTGCCGCATAAGCTAACTTATACATGCTACTAACAGTCATGTTAACAATTACTTTTGTAAAATTAATTGGCTCATCTCCAAACACCTCACTCTTTCCCTCTTTCGTGCCCTACGTATCTTGCACCACCCTCACGTCGAACAACCCACCTGCAAAATAAGGTATGTTCTTACAATTTGATTTTCAAATCTAAAAAAAGAGAGAAGAATACCAATTTCTGGCAATATCGAAGACTACCACTAAAAGAAAATACACATATAATAATAGTAGAAAACAAAATGTCAAAATCGCAACTTTTTGAGGTTCGTGGCTCTTATTTAGTTATTATCTTCACTAATCTTCCATCCAAGCAGCATGAGTTGCCAAAAAAAATAGTGGATTCGTTTTATCTATATCTCCCTTTTTTCTAGATGTGGTTTGGTTCCATTTCAATTTGATTGTGCACTTTTGTCCGCCCATAACTAAACGCAATATTTTTTAGACTATTGCTTATTAAACAATAGTATTTAAAACATGTTTTGCTAAGTTATTTTTAATTTTTTTTCTAATTTTTTTTTAATCACGTGTTTTATGGACCTACAACTTTTATCAACTTTTTAATTACTTATTTACCAACTTTTATAAAAAAAACTCTTAAAAAACAATTTTCAAAATACACCAAATATGCACTTAATTTATATATTTAAAAACATTTCCCTTATTTCTACTTTATTTCTTATGTGATTATTTTTGAAAACCATTAATAAGGGGCCGGTTGGAGGATAGTGCTTAAGCAAATTGAATTGATGTAGGTAATTTACATTCAGAGTCCTATCATTTGAAGGTTGTCGCAATTTCATCATTGTTTAATTTTATTTGTACTTATCATCATCAACTTTTCAATAATTAACACATATGGTCTTTTCTAACAATTTTACCCTCCAACTTAAATAAACCTAAATAATAAAAAAGAAAAGATTGAGGAGGAAGGGCGGGGTTATTTGGGAGACTTGGATGATGATTTTGTGGTAGTCCGCGGTAGATTTGGGGTGCGGCAACGCCGACAATTTATGTGGGGTGGGGTGGGGTGGGGTGGGGTGGGGGAGGGTGTATATTTTTATATATTTCTTTTTTAATTCTTATTTCTTTTATTTTTAATAATTTTAAATAAATAATAAAAAAAATCCTTTTGTCTTCTTTAAATTTGTCAAATTTTGGTTGATGGGTGACTTTTGGATCAAATGACAGTCATCTGGACAGAAGGACCTCGTACTGCATATTAATTTTAAGTTTGGAACCTTACAACACATTTTTGAAAAGTTTAGAATCCCGAATACAATTTATCCTTGTTTTAAGTGAGGAACTGTAAAAAATAAAAATATTCAAGATCTATTTATAATTTTGAAAAGGTTAAGAATCACAACTATATATTTTTTATTGTATTCTTATTTTTGCTATTTTAGTTTATTTAAGTTGGAATATAAAATTGTCAGAAAAGACTATTTGTATGAATTATTGAAAGATTGAAATAATAAGTACACATAAAATTGAATGTGGAGGAAATTAATACAACTTTCAGAAGATGAAAACTCTGAATGTAATTTATCCATTCATCTATTATGGTGGTATTTAAAGCAATCAATTACATAGTTGGCCAAAAGTCAAAATAATAAAGTTACACTATTTCATTATTATATTCTTGTCAAACCCTAGCGGTACAACCTAATCCAGTACTATTGGTGCCAACTGAACTGATGTGTACTCATTTATCACCAATGAAAGGCTGAATTTTAAAGCAATCAGTCATAATTTATTAGTACTTTATTTATAGTTGGCCAAAAGTCAAAATAATAAAGTAACACTTTTTACAGAATTTGTATTCTTGCCAAACCATAGATTATAGGTGTTAAGACGGGTCGGTCGACCGAATTCACATCGACCTATTTGTCTCGATTCGGAATTGTGGGTCGGCCTGTGAACCGAATGTGTTATTCACTGCCCGGACAGTTCGACAAAAAATAAATGATAGATAACTGTTTAGAGTGAAAGACGTGACAGATGTGTGATGTTTTAGTCTTTAAATATATATATATATATATATATATATATATATAATTGAAATTGGATTAAAAAATTATCAAATGTGAATTTATCATTGTTATTTATTTTTTATTTAGTAATTTAACACATTTTTTGCTATATATGTAAATATTCTTTTTTTGAATTACAATAAGTAACTAATTTTTTTTTTGAAATGTAATTTAAAAAAAATTAATTTTTTATTCATACGGGTCGAACTGGGTCGAACTACGGCCCACATGGACTCGACCCGGATGGGTCGACGGGTGGGCCGAGTTCGTGTTCAATTTTGTGGGCTAGGTTGACCCGACCCGCAACCCACTATAGTGCAGGCTTTTTCTAATACGGGCCGTCACCGGACTTCATTCGGCCCGCCTAATTCGAATTGACACTTCTAGATTGTAACATGTTTGGTATTGCTTTTGACTAGTTATAAGTTAGTCATATATTATTTTTATTTATATATTTTATAAGATTTACTGTTTATAATTTACAAAAAAATTTATCAAAAATTTTATATTATTAAAGTAAAAATGAATAGCATAATTTAATTATTTTTTCAAGATTGACTATTTATGTTCACTAAGAAAACGTAAAGGAGAATTCATTTAAAAAGTCAAAATTGGTAAGCCAATTTCTATCATTCAACAAAGACCTGCCAAAGACCTTCATATACAGAACTGCCTATCCTCTCAACTATAAGATCTCTCAATTGGAAAAATATTACAAGGTATGGGGTCATTCACAATATATACACACACATCGTACGTGTGAAAACACGATATAAGTATATTGGATTTGCATTTTGCATTCCCAAATTTAGCATATTGCGCGTTGAAACAATAAAGACACGCACAATCTTTCAATATTATATTGACACATTAAAAAAAAATGGATAACAAGATTCGTTGATTAAAAAATTATTGAGAATTGGATAGAAACTTAGAAGATTCACATTTTATTTCAATAATCAATCATTTTTTGAATTCTAGTTGATATTATTTAAGTAATTCAAAAGTATAATCTAACGAGGTAATTCCAAAAAGTAAAATCTTGAAACGAGGAAAACTAACAAAAATAATTGCTAATGCAACAATTTTAATATGTAATGTAAAAACCCTAACTTCTTGATAAATTAAAAAGTGTGCGTTTGACTCTCTAATTAATAAAAATTGTTCTAAATCACCCTTAATTTTATTTTTTATTTTTTATTTTGGGAGTAGTTATGGTGGGTGAGGCTTTAGGATTGATAATACTGCTAGAAAAACCAAGACCTGTCGTACGTACCCTTCATTTAATTTGTCTCCAAATAGTAGTACCATGGTGCCATACTAGTCAATTTTGATGCTATTGGCACCTAATTTTCATCAAATGATAACGGTGGTAGATGGGGGTGGGGAATATGGCTTTATTGCATGGATGAGTAAGGGCTGACACTTGGAAGAAGTCCATGAGGTTCAAGTTGGGTCGTGCAGGGTAAATCGCGGTTCATTGAGTGACAAGATAGGTATGGTCTACAATTTTTGAAAAATCATACCATATCGACTTATACCAAAAAAGAAAAAAAAAAAAAAAGAAAGAAGCCTACCATGATTCACAATATTTGGTGGGTCATATGTCTTGTTGTCTAGCATGTTAAAACAACGAGGTCTAACATAAGCCCATGGTGTGGCTAGGGATGGCAATGGGGCGGGTCGCGGGGCGTTGGACCCGCCAACCGCCCCACGAACAATTTTTTTTTTTTTTTTGTTAAACTGAAAAATAATTAAAAAAATATATATACAATTTTTTGTAAATATTTGTACCAAGCAAAAAAAAAAAAAAATTATAAGATTTGGGTTGTGGTGTAGTGGTTAAGGTTAGTAGTTTATAAGTTTTAACCCGAGTTTGATTCTTCTTTAGTCCATTTTTAGTGAAAATCATAATTTCTACTATATTTTATGATTTTTCAAAAAAAATAAATAAATAAAAAAAAAATTTTAGGGGCGGGTCACGGGGCGGCGAGACGGGGCGGACCCGCCCCGGGGCAGATTTTTCTGCCCCAAACCCGCCCCTATTGCTTTGCGGTGCGGGGCGGGGCGCGGGGCGGGTTCGGGTCGGCGAGTTTTTTTGCCATCCCTAGGGGTGGCTGATGCGAGGTCTAGACCAATCCCATGTTTATACTCTTACTCAGAGTCCATACACGTAAATAAATAGTTTAACATGAAATTAGAATGAACAAAAATTTATAACACAAATCTCATGTTGAAAATAATTCGAACATATAAATTTCATGATTCATTATGTGTATCAAATATGTCTGAAACGTAATATACCTTGTAGGGAAGGGTAGTCGGAGGAGAATGAAACATTGAATCATGTTAGGTGCAATTCCAACATAACATAAACTCCTATTTTGTACACAATATTTCTTCTATCTTCTTTCCTTTAATTCATCATGTCGATTATAGAAGCATTCGATGATGTAGAATTAAAATTCAAAAGAAGAAAAGGAAAGTCATTTTTCAATAATATATGGTCTTCTACGATCTAAATTATTTTATAAATACAAGACCGTCTTATTTTTTTTACACGAAGAGCTTAATTTATTTGATAATTTTACTCGCAATAAAACTAATGCCATGTTCGGTAGCCATTTTCCCCCCCAAAAAAACCTATTTTGTTGCCTACAATTTTTCACTTTTCAACCTTTTTACACTACAAAAAAATTTGAAAAGTCAATAAAGTACTCAAAAAAATTCATTTTTTCCCAAAAAAAACTACACCGAACATGTCCTAAATAATAGTACTTGCACTTCATGTATTTCAATAATTTTCTAACACATTCGATATTACTCAACTTCTATCGCAATAACTTGATTTGAGGTAAAGACAAAATATTTTTCAAATAAAAAAACTTATTCGATATGTAGTATCTTCACTCGCCAAACAATTAAATTGTCTTTTGTAGGTTATTTATTCGATATGTAGTATCCTTATTTGGTCGAGTTACCTTGTTGTCAACTTGTGTAAACTCATTTTAGAAAAAGCATGCTTGGTCTATAATCACTACCAGAATCAATAGAAAAAAGATTTTAATCTATAGAAGAGCTTATTAAGTATTGGCTTATTTGCACAAATGGTCCCTGATTTTTACACTTACTGCGGGTTGAGGACCTATCTTTTCATTTTTGACAGTTTAGCCCCTATTTCAAATATTTTTGGCAGCAATAGTCCTTTTCAACATTTTCCATCCAAATGGCCGTGAAATTTGACGGTGGAAGTTTTTTTTATTTAAAAAATGCTTATTTGCACAAATGGTCCCTGACTTTTGTAAAGAAAAATTTGCAGCAAAAGTCCTTAATATTTTAGAAAGTGTTGAAAAGTCCTATAACCTTCTAATCCTAACACATATGACCCTAAAATTTTTTAACAATTTTATCCCTAACTTAAATAAATTAAAAATAACTCACAAACTTTTTCAAAAATACAAATAAGTCCTAAATCTTTTTATTTTTTTACAAATTTACACTTAAAATAATAAAAGGTGTGTCATCAAGTCCCAAAACTTTTAATTTTATTCACCAAAATAATATTTAAAATGTGTTTGATTAAAATTAAATTTTTTAGTAAAAGTGATTGAAAAATTGTGGGACCATAAAATGTGTGGTTAAAATTAATTGTTGACTTTGACTTTAACTTTTTAACAAAATCAAAATTGAAAACAAACGGGCTCTTAGAGTCTCTACAGATTCTGTCCAGTGGTCTATTAATTAACAAAAAAATTATACCCATGATCAAAATTTGACCAATTTAAAATTTTAATTTATTTTTCATATCAATTACTAGAGGTGGCAAAATAGGCCAGCCCAGTGGGTCAGTCCAGATAGCCCGGTCTCTGGGCTGGGCTGGTCCAATAAAAAATTGATCAAATAAATATTATGTCAATTTAGTCCGATACAATTAGTCAACCATGCTGGCCCGATAATTTTATTCACCAAAATAATATTTAAAATGTGGTTGATTATAATCAAATTTTTTAGTAAAAGTGATTGAAAAATTGTGGGACCATAACATGTGTGGTTAAAACTAATTGTTGATTTTGACTTTAGCTTTTTAACAAAATCAAAATTAAAAACAAACAGGCTCTTATAGTCTCTACAAATTTTGTCCAGTGGTCTATTAATTAACAAAAAAATTATACCCATGATCAAAATTTGACCAATTTAAAATTTTAATTTATTTTTCATATCAATTACTAGTGGCAAAATGGGTCAGCTCAGATAGCCCGTTCTCTAGGCTGGGCTAGTTCAATAAAAAGTTGATCTAATAAAAATTAGGTCAATTTAGTCCGGTACAACTAGCCAACCAGGCTGGCCCGATAATTTTTTTTTTGCCCAAGTCCCTACCCCACACTTCAAACACCTCACCCCTGGCAGCCACATTTCACGGGGAGGGGAGGGGATGAGAGGGGATGGGTAAGTGTGAAGTAGGGACTTGGGCAAACAACAATTATCGGGCCAGCCTGGTTGACTAGTTGTATCGGACTAAATTGACCTAATTTTTATTTAATCAATTTTTTATTGGACCAGCCCAGCCCAGCCCAGCCCAGAGACCGGGCTATCTCGACTGGCCCACTGGGCTGGCCTATTTTGCCACCTCTAGTAATTGATATGAAAAATAAATTAAAATTTTAAATTGGTCAAATTTTGATCATAGGTATAATTTTTTTGTTAATTAATAGACCACTGGACAAAATCTGTAGAGACTCTAAGAGCCCGTTTGTTTTCAATTTTGATTTTGTTAAAAAGTTAAAGTCAAAGTCAACAATTAATTTTAACCACACATTTTATGGTCCCACAATTTTTCAATCACTTTTACTAAAAAATTTGATTTTAATCAAACACATTTTAAATATTATTTTGGTGAATAAAATTAAAAGTTTTAGGACTTGATGACACACTTTTTATTATTTTAAGTGTAAATCTGTAAAAAAATAAAAAAATTTAGGACTTATTTGTGTTTTTGAAAAGGTTTGTGAGTTATTTTTAATTTATTTAAGTTAGGGATAAAATTGTTAAAAAAGTTTAGGGTCATATGTGTTAGGATTAGAAGGTTATAGGACTTTTCAACACTTTCTAAAATATTAGGGACTTTTGCTGCAAATTTTTCTTTACAAAAGTCAGGGACCATTTGTGCAAATAAGCATTTTTTAAATAAAAAAACTTCCACCGTCAAATTTCACGGCCATTTGGATGGAAAATGTTGAAAAGGACCATTGCTGCCAAAAATATTTGAAATAGGGGCTGAACTGCCAAAAATGAAAAGATAGGTCCTCAACCCGCAGTAAGTGTAAAAGTCAGGGACCATTTGTGCAAATAAGCCATTAAGTATTTATAAAAGTCTCTCTATTCCAGTGTTATTTGCCACAATTATTTGTTGCTGGTATCAGTTTTGTTTAGTTGCGATTGATCCATTAAGTTTGGGCCTCAATTCTATAAATTTTTGGCCTTCATTTTGGACTAATCCATCTGCAAGACCCAAAATTAATTTCAAGAAAAAATTGGTAACGGTTAATAATTAAAGTAGTATTTTGAGAAATAACATAATATTGTACAATTTGTATAAATCGGATGAAAAAAAAAGAGATAATTTTTAAGAAAACTCTGTTATTTAACCGACTTGGTATGTGGCCTAATTTAATAGGTATGTGATATTTCTATAATTATATTTTCTTTCACCATAATTTATATTTACAATGTTGTCCATTAATTATTTTCTTTCACCATAATTTATATTTACAATGTTGTCCATTAATTATTTTCTTTTACCAAAACTATTTATGTGGTCGACAATCTATATTGTGTAATTACTCATCAATAGAAAGTTTAGCAAATATACTCATATTACAAAACAACTCATAGAACATTACATAGGTCATAATAGGACACAAATTACTTACAATAAATTCATAGTATCGATAAATAAATATCACACGAATGGAATTCAAGGTCACAAATTGGAAGTTTTTTGATATATTAAAATTACTAAAAAAATCCATTGTCACATAAGAACCACGAAACAAAGGTCAAAGTATTACAGGTCACACGGACTTGAAATTGAAACATTGACAATTACGCAACAAAGATCACACAAATTTTTTATACTTAACATCATCATAAGTTAGATATAAAATCACATAATAAAGAGAGAGAAGAATCGCACCATACAATAAAGGTCGCAGTAGTACTAAAAAGAAGAGACAAATATAATTCAAACATTACATGTCACATATTAATTAATTCTTTAAATATCTAAATTTTCAAAAATTTAGGAGTAAGGTCAAACCTAATTATCTCTTAATTTAAATTGATGCCTAAAGTTAAACTCTAAACATCTCCTTACGAACAATGGTGCAAGTTATAATTAATTTAATTAATGTATGACACGTGTTTGATTTTTAAAAAAATTTCAATTTTTAGAGCGATGATAAATTTATTTATTTAGTATTAGTATCAAAGTCAAAATAGGCGTTCCATTGAAACAGCTCACAATGTCATTAAGGATCAGTCAACATCAAAATCCAATAATTGAAATTATAGTCAACAAGTACTTGGACAATGATTTTTGCCCCGATAAATCCTCTTTAATGTACAATTTCTAACGGGTTTTATTGAAGAAACCTTCTTTTAATATATACCGTAACAGTCTTCTTATAATTTTGTTTTTGTTTTTAGATAAGAGGTTAGGTTTTACGTTTTCCTCGAAAATCTAATTCCATTTGTTACGGCATCCGCGTTGAAGGTTGGGCATCCATAGAAAAATGCCGAGGTTTATATTCACCCACGTCAGGTAAATTTAGCAATATCCAAGTTGGGTTCGTGAATGGGCCCACGATAAAGACATGTGTAATTCCAGGTGTGGGCCTCATGTCTATTAATATGCAGGCCATGTACTACTGTTTTGGCCCACTTCATGTCCTCAGTGCTTGCCTTTTTCTATGTTATCCCTTTACCTGTCGAAATGTACGAAAATATCAATTCTAGCTAATTTTCACGAAGCCAAGAAATTTCGGCTCGTTTTATACGTCTAGGAATTTTTTTTTGACAAATAGTTTATAAGTTCAATACACAACATAATAGAAAAAAGACTATATTATAAGACTCGACTTGATAAGAAAAAATTCTTTTGCGTAAATAATTTTTAGTTTTTTTGTTTTCTCTATTTTATCCTCTGTTCTCCTCCAACCTAGGGGAAAAAGTGCATAAGAAAACAAAAAATTCTTTACGATAATATACGAGACTTGACACAATTATTTTGAGAGTGAATAATTATTTTAATATTTTGTAAAAAAGGGGTAGTTTCCAAATTGTTCAAGTAATTATGCTTCTTTGGTTGGTCCTTATCATATTTTCATCTTAGGTAAGATCGCTCGAATAAAGGGGCCATGTAGATGTAGCAAAATCAAATTCGAGTGGCAAAAAATGGGATTCGTGTAGTCGATTTCAAAATTTATTGGAAATAAGGCTTAGCACATGTTTGACTAAGCTTAAATTATATTTTAAGTTGATCAAACTAGTCAAATATATATACTTTTTATCCATACATATTTTATAATATTCACAACTTACTACCTACCTATTATCCACACATTTTATAAGATCTACAACCTATAAACACTTAAAAAATAATTTCACCACTGCCAAACATGCTACAAGGTTCATGAGTATTAAGTACTTTTAGGTTAATAATAAAAATTTTAAATCTCAAATATATCAAATAACCAATTTCCTTAATGAATTGTTGTGTGTTTCTCGTTACATCGTGATAAAATAGGTTCAAATTTGACATGGTTTTCCTAAATTAGTCTTTTAGGATTTGGAAATAAATCATTCCATGTGCACATGTGCATATGTCTAGAATAGATGCCCATATCATTCATCAACTTAGAACATTGGATCATCAAGCAATTCGAAATTTTTTATGTTATATTTTTAAAATGCTAGAGTTTCCGTTTAAGATATAGTTCAAAATTAAAACTTTTCGCAAATTCTAGAAAATGTTCAAAAATATTTTATTTTATTTTTTATTTTCTAAAAAAATTGAAAACTTTAATAAAATATTTTTTAGTTTTTTATTTTATTTATAAACACTAGATATTCATATTATTAAACATAAAACTATAATTTACTATTAAACATTTCATTAGATCGTTTTTTTTTTTGGGTTAAAAAAAAATACATTGTATTCATTTATTGTGTCACATTTTCTATTTTCCCTTCCGTACAACTTTGCATGTAACGGACCAAGCACCGACACAAAGCAATATATTCAATTGACTTTATCAAAAACAAACACACAAAAATACATATTTGTTTGAAAAGCAAACTTTGGTCATGGACATAAAAACAGGTTCAAGGTTAGAAAAATAACCTTGTCACCTTTATGTTGGTATTTAGTAATTAATTGCCAACCTAATAATTTAGATTCTCTTAGAACCCCATGGGGATGGGGTACCCCCATGTGTAGGGCAATAATAGGAAACTGCTGAGGAAGAGAAGCTGGAAATAAAGATGTGAAGGGCAGAATTATATAGGAATCTATACACACACACACACATGTGCGTACGTGTGTGTTACACACTGTCGGTTTCCAAGTGCAGTGTCTCTTACACAAGTGAAAAAAATAACTTGCAAAATGGAGCCGACTTTGCATGAAATGTGGTGGCTTAAAGTTAAATGTAAGGTTTCCTTTGGCCCTTCTTTTGTGCCGTGAAACTCGTATCTTGTTTTTACTTGTTTTTGGTGTAGTATTGAACGAGATCAGACAGTTTAATAAACTAAATTTTAATTATTATTTTTTAATATTTTTCGTACACTCAATTGACTTTATCAAATATATTGCTATAATTTTATCGTCTATCGACATTGTACTCTACTCATGCTGTCATACATATCTTGTCCGTTGGATAATAAATAACAATAGTATTCAAATTTTGTATATTTGATATATAGTGTTTAAAAAAGTCAGTTCGACTAGTAAAAATAATTTTGACAAACATATTTGGAAAAAAAAAAAAGCAACTAAAAAAGTATTTACTTTAAGCAAATCAATCATGCTCTAATTATTCGTGGATAACACAACCACAAACTGCAAACGTAATGCATAGTGAATTTGAAAAGCATTTATTCTAAGTTGAGATGGAAAAACTTGAATTAAAGTGTGGGAGATTTAGAAGCTAGCCACGCTTCTTCTAGAGTACTCTTGTTATCAAATCTCCACTTATTTCTTTGAGTCAAATCGATTCTTTCGTGTCCAACTCTACAATTTGTACACTATAGAAAAAGGTAAATAAGTCAAAATTTTATTTATTATATTATTCATTCTTGATCGCTTGACAAAGCTATTAAGAGTGATGAAGACGTTACAACTTTTATTTCTTTTTTATTTTATTTTCAATAGTTAGATATTTTGTGATTCCAATAAAAGTAGAATTTAGGTCATAGGATTTTTTTTCTCTCTTCATAAAAGTAAGAATTAAAATTTATTGTTGTCGGGCTTGTTCTGGATAAAATAAAAATTTTATTGAAAGTTTGTCAATATTGTCGATCATATTTAATATTCTATTGTGATTTAATAAGTCATTAGTATCAAATTTTCAAAAAATATTTGTAGGACCCACTAGTTTCTAAACGCGTTCTACATTGTGGTAATTTTTCACTCAAACGACCAAATTTGTATATATTTTTATGATTACACAAGAAGAATTAAATAAAGTTTCAAATGAGAATTTGCAGAAAATCAAATCAAATCAGAAAGGGAATCAAATAAGGATATGAGTCCTAGAGCAAGGTAGACCAATCTTTCTATCCTCAAGTTGAAGGACAGAGTGAAAGATGATTGATTGAACCCAACCCCACCTTATAATGGTGCAATAAAATGGTAGACCCACATATGAAACACAATGGGACTTTTTCCTTGTTATCTTTCCTTGGTGGATGCCACACACCAACTATCTACATCCCAGCTAAGAGATGTTCTTGACCTTGATGTCTCCCTTATCAAATTCACCTTGCTTTTCTTTTTGTGTGTACATGCATATGCGTGTGCCGCAATCATTTTCTATCAATCTAAGCTTTTAGATGAAATGGTTAACATGGTATTAAAATTAGTAGAATATTTAAGTTCAAGTATCGCTGTCACCTTTTTTTAACAAAAAAAAAAAAAAAAAAAATCTATTTCTACCCTTCAGATAATCAAGTTTATAAAGATATCTCACTGCCACCTATTTATATATTTGTAAAAGATTGTGCATATGACATACTTCTGATTGAATAATGAATTCAACTCAAACATGAAGGGTATTAAGTGACTTGAAGTTTCATCTTAAAAGGCCAATCTTGTTAAGATGAGTACGTAGTCCAAACTTTTATATGTTGATTATAGTTTTGATAATTATTTAATGTGGACTTTATCCTTTAACAAAGAGACATATAATATTTAAATGACTATATATCAGTCTCTATAATAGTTTAAGCTTTTCAATGAATTGTTAGAAGAATTATCAAGTCTTAAAGTTTAAACTCTTAAATAGAAAATGAATTTGTTGATGCATGTATATTTTCAACATGTTTCCATCATATACATACTCGATTCATTTTAATAAACAAATATGACACGCGATTTTTTTTATAAATGTGTAGTAATAAATTTCAAATTAATTATCTTTGTCTACTAGGATATTTAATGTAAAATCACATTGTGTAAAACTTTATATGCTCTTAAAATAAAATAAAATTATTGGACCATATTTTATTTATTTAAAATACTCTATACTTTCCACTTTTCATACTGTGTAAGTGTATAAAATAATTAATGGATTTAAGCAACTTCCATTCTTATCATAATTCATAATCATGTCTGAAAATGTGAAATCTCTCTCTCTCTCTCACAAAAGAAATTTAAGGTTGTTAAGAAAGGAATAATTTCATGATTAGGTTTCTTAATCATGGAGGACTCACATCAAATTCATATTAATTAAAGAATACAATAAATATTGATGATCATGTGCATGTCTGGCGATGTATCATTAGACTAGCATGTCAAGAGCAAAGCAACATTTGTTTAACCATTATCATTCTATTTGTCCCACATTAGAGAATAGTAAAAACTTATTTTTAATTAATTATAAGGACATCTTTGACTGCGGCAATACTGGACGAGATATTAAACAATATAATATACAAAATTTTAATATTTTTCGTTATTTAGGAGTATTTTAGTAATACAATCCATCTTACAAAATTAGGTCATGTCAACATATTTGACTATGACTAAAAATTACTTTGTTAAGTGAAAATTTGAAGTGTAATGATTGGTAAGGGTCGTACAAGTTAATGTTGTAGATAAAATTTTAATTTTTTCTTTTTAAATTAATCCGTTTTAATTTTAGAGTATATGTTACCGAACATATCATTTAGGTACAATCACCACCTCGACAAAATTATAGCAAAACATTCGAATATTTTCTTTGAAGGAATATGGAATTAAATGAAAGGATTAATTTTGAACTTTACGAGATTTCATTAACATATTCATTTTTTTAAAATTTCTTTTAGTAAAAAAAAAACTCTATATTAGTTAAATTTGAATGGCAAAGAATCAAACTATATATGTAATATTTTTTTACAATTTTAATTTTCCAAAAAATTCGTGAATATATTTATTTCTTACACTTTTAAAAATTTCAAACTCCAAATATTTGCAGCAATTAAGGCCTGCAATCATACAATATCATATGTAATCTTATGAATTAGTCATGTCTTGTCTCCTTTACCCATTGCTCTTTTACTTGGCGTGTCATATAGGTTCTATTATAGTGCAACATAAGCAGGATTCAATTTACCTGCGCACCCACACCAAATAATGACATCGATTACACTATGTAAATCGGATAGTTTTGATCTAGTTTGAGTGTGAGATAGTCTATATTAAACAAGTTCTGTTAAATTTTTTTGAGTCAATACATATCCGTCAACATAGAAGGTGATGTATGTTAGCAGCAAAAACAAATTAGACTATGCTAAACTAAAGTAAATAGGTATTTCGAAAGTTGATTTCTATATACAACACGAACACTTCTAAAGACAAATTAATCACATGATTTTTAGATAAGAATGTCCACCTCCTTTTGTACTAAATCTTTCTATGAATAAACAACAACGAAGATGATTCAGATTCGACGAAGAAACAAGATAGATGGCTTCAATTTTATCATTATGTCTTTTTATTTATTATTTGCTAATTATATTTAAAGCTTATATGTCCAGCATCGGCATTAAATTTGGGATTAGAATTAACGATTTGTCGATTTTGTGTTACACTTTTGCTACATCACAAAGTAGGGGGCGATTCAAAAACTCCTTCTAAGTGTAGGTAAGAGTCTAAAAACTCTTGTCAAGATATAAATTGAAATTAAACGTGACAATCTATTAAAATAGTACAAAGTATTTCGATAGAAATAAACGAAAAATATGTCACACTTGTTATGGATAGCTTATTATATTTACAAGCAATTCATGATGGGAATATATATACTTATCTCTAGATTTAGAAAATACTTCTCATGATTGTTATAATATAAAATTTCTTGATTGCGATAGTGAAATGACTATTCAAGCGAGATTGGACATGTTAATTTCTGATATTAGACGTAATATCTTGATAAGGGTGTTGAACCAGTTATGTCTTCATCAAATGCTAATCAAAATACATATAAGATTGATTTAGAATTAATTCAGTGATAAGGATCTATCAACAAATTTTGAAGTCTCAAATTTGACAAGGCTAAATTAATTGATAAATATTACCAAATTATTGATGTGAAAGGACTGAATAGCACTTTAACCTCACAATCTTTCCTCAATCTTATGATAGGACCAAATTGATACGATAATGAAATTAATATTCAAACTTTTTTAAAACTTAAAAAAAATCATATATATATAATCAATGAGAGGAAAGGAAAGGAGAGTACTCGACCGATGAAATTATAAATAGTTCGATAATTAATTTTGACTTTGAGAAAAGAAAAAAAAATTAGTGTGAGCAAAATGTCATATTTAATAAGCTTAAGTTATATATTTGATAAAGAAGACTTTTTTAATGGAAAAAAAATGTAAAGGTCAATATTTTTCTACCTACATCTATTTTAGAGTGTATTTAATGTAAAAATTTAAAAAGTTTTATGGAATTAAAAATTTGGATTTTAAATAAACAAATTATCAAGTGACAAATTTTTTAAAATAATCATATTACCACGAAACTCTAAAGTAAAAGAAAAAAGTATTTTTAAACTTTTTCATATAGAAAGACTTCTTTATATATATGTAATGTCTAATTTAATTTTATTATCTACACCGTTCGCATATTTTTATCACCTTGGTCATCGTTCCCAAACTGTCTCTTCAGATTGCATCTTAGACTCTCTCTCCTAGTTCCTCCACCGCAACACTAATCGAGATCCGAAAGTCAGAAAAGTGAATGGAGTTTGATATCTCATTAGTCTTAGTTGTAAAGAATGAATTACTAATTTTTTTAAAAGAAAATTAAGGATAGTCTCGAGCAATGAGAGAATAGGCGATGCATGAAAATTGAAGTCCAGAAAGCAAGTAAAGGAGGACTTGACCGAAAGGTGGGGGATGGGATTAGGAGAAGAAGTCACCCATGAGAAACGATAATCGGTCCATGTTAGATAAGTAGCAATATTTTGAAAATTGAATTAGATATGTCGGAATAAAATCAAGAATTGGTCTATAAACTTGCTTGATTATGCATAAACAACTGAAAAAATAAAATTGTTTAAAATAAGTTGAATCAATTGGTTCAATTCAAAACTTTGTTTTTCGAATATTATTTTTATCACTAATATACTCTTTATCTTTTTTGAGACGAGGGCCGAGATGGTTTTCAAAAATTGAAACAACTAAAAAGTGTAATAAGTGAGGTTAACTCCGTCTTTCGAGTTAATCAAGAATTAAACCAGAATCTGCGGGGTGTAATTAAGGATTATTATACAAAAGAATAATCAAAGAGCCAAACACGCCTGAACATTTCCCACTTTATCTAACTACCTCCAGTTCATCTTGTGTCGGCTTGTTCTCTTGCATTACACAAAAGACCACAATAATTCAAGTGTTCAACACTTACCATAGACAGTAAAATCTTTAAATAATGTTTTGTTATTTTTGCAAAATCTTATAATAATGATTTGTTATTGTTGCAATTGTACTGTACGTACTTTATGCTATATTATATACTATAAAGAAGCTCCGCTTTCATTTGCATCAGATTTTCCGGCGAGTTCTAAGATTCCTCCCCACTCCACCACCTGACCACCTTGATCTTGGCTTTTCCGCCGCGGCTGAAAATTTTCTTGCCACCCCTTTTCTCTATTATAGGCCGCCAAGCTACCATTTTTAGTAATCTTGTTTTCTTTTTTAGTATTTTCAGTTTAGAGTTTTCAGGCGGTACAATTGTATGATCATTACCTGAAGAAGCTGAGATTTGAGGGGTCTGCTTGCATTATAGAGCTGAGTTTGTACTTGAATCCTGAGGAATAATGTTTGGAGGATTTGGTTTCTTTTTTGAAATAATGTGAAAAAGATTCAATCTTGGAATTTGATGAAATGGAGTGAAGATTTTTACTTAGTTTTGTGTGAAGTCTACAGAATCAAAATTTTGTTTTAATTATTTGAGTTTTCCAAGTTGGAAGATTTGTGGGATAGTAATGAGACAAACTGCCAATTCAGTTTCATTGAGGAATAATGTTTGGGGTTTGACTTCAGATTATATTTATGACTTGGGTTCTGTGAGAAAATTAAGGATTTTTTTGGGGGATTTCTGGAGGCATTAATGATGAACACTTTGCAACTGGAAATATTTGATTGGTGAAAAATTAGTTTATGTGGTTCCAAGGGAAGAAAATTCGAAAAAGAAGTTCAATTCTGGTGCAGATATTAGTCTATGAATTTTGCTAAAATGAAGGTTCCTTCCAATGGATACATGGCCAATTCAGGAGAAGGTTTGTTAACTTTAAATAGTCCAATTACATTTCTTATTTTTTTTATTTGATTTCAGATGCTTTTTCTCAACTGTTTATGTCATAGTGAAAGCTTTTATTCTCTGTCATTTCATAAATTTGGGCAAGTTCAAGAGCTTAAAGTTTTGATATGCCTTGGATCATTACAGTACGAGGATAAACTTGCAGACTTGTCTATTCGTGTTATATATTCATCACAGGGAAGATAAAGATGGCAATTGTGAATATATGGTTGTTCCATTCTTCGTTTGTTTATAACATTTTCTTGGTCTGTATGCAGAGTTCTATCTTCTATTCTACGTGATTATTCGTATATTTAAACCATTTCTCGTGTTAGTAATAGATGGTAACTTCTTTGTAGATTAACAGTCTTGCTTTGAGGTTCCAAAGACAGAAAGTTGTACTTGCTTTATATTCAATTCTGTATGTGATTCTCCTGCAACTCAATGCTTTCTTAATGAATGGTCCTTTACCGTTGTGGTCCGTGATGTGTACCCAACTCTTCCTCATTCTTGATTTGTTTCATGCTCCTTTTTCCCTAACTTTAGATCCATATTGTATTCTAATCATACAGATTAAATGACATATTCGAAAAATGATAAATTGACAACTAAAATTAGATATCTAGGGATCTACTGGGAAGTTGGATTCATAAGTTTTGTCTAAATCACTGCAGCACTAAATTGTGAGCTTGCTGGCACTTTTTATCTTTTAATGAACTTCATCATAATCCCATCAGCTGATATCTACTGCCGAATTTCATTATGTACTTGTCTGGCATCAATCTTTACTGCTGCGGAATTCTGTTATTGCTGGTCTATTCTGATCATGTGACTGTTTTTCTGTTTTTAAATTTGCTACTTCTGCGCAGTAACTTTGAACTTCACTTTAAAATCTTCTCTTCCAGTAATATTTGGAGTTTATTATTAGATCTAAATTGACATAGAAAATAGATAAACTATACATTTTGCAGTTGGCTCAACATGTATGTGCTCAAATTACATTATATTACAAGTAATATTTCTTTAATTTTATTGTCATTGTTAAAGTTTCAAGTTTTGTGTAATAAGGTTTCTGTTTTGATTGGAACAGGAGGGAAAAATGTGATTAATTCAGAGTTGTGGCATGCTTGTGCGGGCCCATTGGTATCTTTGCCTCCTGTTGGAAGTCTCGTGATCTATTTTCCTCAAGGTCATAGTGAACAAGTATGTCATTTCTCTCCATTTCAAGAAGTATGGCAACTTTTAACACTCGACATCTGATAGATAATTGTATATCTATTACTATAATTGTATATCTATTACTCGTAGGTTGCAGCGTCAATGCAAAAGGAGGCCGAGAGCATTCCAAGTTATCCAAACCTTCCTTCGAAGTTGATCTGCATGCTGCATAATGTCACCTTACATGTATGACCCCTTCATAGTTGTACAGAAAACTTCTAAACATTATTTTTTCTGATAAAAAAAGAATACAAATGTGTGGAATTTATTCTCCGCTTCCATAGTCATGTATGGTCGTCTTCCTTTTCCACCTTGGCCTTTTATACCAGATAAGTACTTGATGATAGACAATTTGTTCTACCCACACTGCAAATCAGTATCAGTGACGTTGATGAGGTTGCGTACAATATTGGTGCAAATAAGTACTAGAAGCATGTTTGGCCAACCTTAAAAGGTTTATTATATGTAAATAAGTATGTTCAAAATAAATAATTTTTTGTTTGGTCAAAGTTGAAGATGAGCAATAGTACTTTCTTCCAAAATAAAAGTAAGAAAAAAGTAGCATATGCAAATATGAGCATGTTTGACTGTGCTTAGAAGTTTCTTGTCTAGAAAGTAAGCTAAGCAATTTTTGTTACTAAAAGAACAGTAACTTTGGAAATCCTATTTGGCAAAATAAGTAACTTAAAAGTAAGCACAACCAAACAGTTACTTAAACAATAACTTTAAAGTTTTTTTAAGCTTAGCCAAAAATGAGAAAAAGTAATTATGTGAGCTCGAATACTAGCCAAACCTCAACACGTTTTAATTAGTTTTGCAAAAGTTCTTTTATTTATCTATTTATTTTGATCAGGCTGATGCTGAAACTGATGAAGTCTATGCTCAGATGACTCTTCAACCTGTAAGCAATGTAAGTCAGCTATTTCATTTGAGAATTTATTAAATAACAGTACTTTATTTAGAAAAATGTGGTTCAGCAAATAACCTATCTGAAGACGCATTAAATTGATTCATCCGACAGTATGACCAGGAAGCACTACTTTTATCCGAAATGGGACTTAAGCAAAGCAGGCAACCTTCTGAGTTCTTCTGCAAAACTCTTACAGCAAGTGATACGAGTACACACGGAGGTTTTTCCGTACCTCGTCGAGCGGCTGAGAAGATCTTTCCTCCTCTGGTTTGTGCTCTGCATTGACATTCCCGTCATAAAATTGAGATGGTAGAATTGATAGCATATCTGGCTGTGCTTAAATGCTACTATTTTTTTTTTTTTTTTGGGAAGTATGTAGTAGAAACGTACTATTTTAAAGAAGTAGCTTACATTTAAGCACAGCCAGACATACTCGAATTCAGCTCATTCTGCTACTGACCTGGAAGTTGTCTTATAGGATTTTTCAATGCAACCTCCTGCTCAGGAGCTGGTGGCTAAAGATTTGCATGACCAATCATGGACATTCAGACATATATATAGGGGTATTTTCTCTTGAGCTGTCTTCGACCATATATCTCCTTTGGTACTGCATTTGTTTTAAAATTCTCAATGACGTCTCCAGAATAATATATTACCACATAAATAGTAATTCTAACTATATTAGAATCTTTCTTCCTGAACTGTTCCAAGCAAATTGTTAGTATATTTTGGAAAAGATAAGATCAAACTTGTTCCTCTGATTATTTTGGTTGAATGTTAAATTTTGTTCATTAAATTAAGATTCTTAGAAATTTTAAGCTATTCCTTCTTTATTTTTAAATTATTGTTTTTATCAATTAACAATAAAATGGATTGTCTTGGATATTTCTGTGGCCACAATGTGATTTTATTGGGTCATTCCATCCATATGCAAATCTACGTAATTGTATAAATATTTCAAGTTCATTTGATGGTTACATTTGTATTTGTACCCTTTTTGCATGTCAATCTCTAGATTTGGTTCCTTTCCTTTTTCTCTTTCGCCCACTTTACACAAGACTAGGATGCCATGCATCTCTCATCAGGAACCACTTTCTTTGGAGGCACCCGATGTTTGGATAATGAAGCTATTGAAAAAAAATTATTCTTAGTTATTTACTTGGGAATAAAGCTTAGTTTTTTGTTGTAATAATTCCGACCCGTTCTTGATTGTCAATAGTAGTTTGGAACGAAAATTTAAAGACTACTCGTGCTTGATTCCAGGTCAACCCAAAAGGCACCTGTTGACTACTGGATGGAGTGTATTTGTTAGCTCTAAAAGACTTGCAGCGGGTGATTCAGTCCTTTTCATAAGGTATGAAAATATTTGAATTAAGAGCATAGTTTGGTAAGCTTAAAAAGTTAAGCTTAGCCAAAACATGTTTGGAAACAAAAGGTAATTTTTACTTATTTTTAAGCTTAGCCAAACATTCTCTCAGTTTGTGCTTAGCATTATCCTTCTTGTCACTGAACTGCAAAAGTGTGATGTAGAGACGAAAAGTCACAGCTTCTCTTGGGTATAAGACATGCTACCAGACAGCAGCCTGCTATCTCCTCGTCTGTTTTATCTAGTGATAGCATGCACATAGGAATTCTTGCAGCTGCAGCTCATGCAGCTGCAAACAACAGCCCATTTACAATATTCTACAACCCAAGGTAGTCGAAGTAATACCTTTTTCAACTGATAAATTATGGCTGGATAAACTCCATGAGAAATTTTGAATCCCTTATGAACTTTTTTTTTTTTTGACAGGGCTAGCCCTTCTGAATTTGTGATTCCTCTAGCGAAGTATAACAAAGCAATGTATACCCAAGTTTCAATAGGCATGCGTTTCAGGATGATGTTTGAGACTGAGGAATCCGGAGTTCGCAGGTACATGGGTACAATTACTGGAATTGGTGATTTGGATCCAGTGCGATGGAAAAATTCTCAGTGGCGTAATCTTCAGGTACTGGTTTCTCTTTTCATTTTCCTAACATTTACCTTATATTATATATGTTCACGGCCAATTAGAACTTGGGAAAATCTGATCACAGTTCCATTTTATCTTGGAAACTAAATTCTTCCATTGCCCACCTAGGATATCACTCGACTGGTAAATATGTTGTCTATAATTGGCTAGCTTCTCTCATTTCTTTACCGGTTTGACTCTTCTCCAAATACGTGCATTATGTCTTCCAATTTTTATGTTCTTCTCTGCCATAATTGACCTTTGTTAATTTCTAATCATGGTTTTAGATGGATCCAAAAGATTTATCCTTGTTATATTCTGTTACAAGTGTCTTTCCTTAAATTTTATTCTGTTCTAGAGCTCATAATCAATTATCATTCCTTTTGTTAGGTTGGATGGGATGAATCTACTGCTGGGGAACGTCCTAGTCGAGTATCAATTTGGGAAATCGAACCTGTCGTGACTCCCTTCTATATATGTCCGCCACCATTTTTCAGACCCAAGTTTTCAAAACAACCAGGTTTCCCAGGTAATCGATGTTTGACCACTTAGCTATCTTTTATTATTCTGGGATGTTAAACAGCTATAAGGTACAAAATTTGTATCATGAGCTTTATTTGGTATTTGTGCCGCGCGTGACAGAGTACTGTCAGAAGCACGTCTGCATGTGCAGATATCGCATTACATATATAGTCCTACAGAACCATGTTAAGATCAAGGAGTAGGAATATCAGTCTAAGGAAAGAATTGATCTTGGATTGAAATTCTTTTAAATTAGTACAAGTTTTGGAAGACTGAATGCGTCCATAAATTTTTTTATAACTTTCGTTAGTTTGTTGTTGAAATGTTTACACATTTCCTCGAACTCTTGGTTTTACAGATGATGATTCAGATATAGAGAATATTTTCAAGAGAGGCATGCCCTGGATTGGAGATGACTTTGGTTTAAAAGATGCCTCAAACTCAATATTCCCCGGGCTGAGTTTAGTCCAATGGATGAACATGCAGCAGAATCAGCAGTTCTCGGCTAATCAAGCAGGACTTTTCCCAAACACGTTGTCTTCAACTAACCTACAAGGTAACCTTGGAACTGATGACCGCTCCAAGCTGTTGAACTTCCAATCCCCGGCCTTCGCTTCACAAAATCTCCAATTCAGCAAAATCAATCAACAAGTTGGACAACTTCAGCAGCCGTCTTCTGGGTGGCCCCAACAGCAGCCGCTGCAGCAAATGTTACATTCTCCTATAAATCCTGTAAATAATGGTGTAGCCCCTAACCAGATTCCAAATCAAAATTCACAGCAAACCGCAATGTACTCCCAACAACTTCAGCAACAACAGTTACTAACAGGCAGTACACAATTGCAGCAAAATGTTCCCTCAGCTAACAAAAATACACTTCCCATGACATCTTTACCTAAGGACACACAGTTTCAGCAACATATTGAACAACCATCCAGCCTTGTGCAGAGGCCCCAGCAACAGCAGACACAAATGCAACAACAACAGCAGACACAAATGCAACAACTTCAGCCACAATTTCTGCAGCCGGTCTCAACACAGAAGGCACAAGTGCAACAGACATCACAACCAAGTCTTTCCGAACATCAGCTGCAAATGCAGATTCTCCAGAAGCTCCAGCAGCAACAGCAGCAGTTGTCATCCCCTGTAAGTTCTTTTTTGGAGCCTCCGTTTCCCCAACAACAGCAGGCTCTTCAACAAAATCAGCAACCTCAGCAATTCAGCAGCGGCTTTTCATCATCAGCACTTGTACAATCACCACAGTTTCCCGTCAACCAACTCTATGGCCAGCAAAAGTCTACCATCACAGTCAAATCACATTCAGAACTCGCTGATGGGGCTGTACCATCATGTTTAACCTCACCTTGTACAAATAATATGCAAGTTCCACAGTTGAACTTTCTGAACAGAAATCAACCAGGGTCAGCCACATTACTGGATAATTCGGTTATTCATCCTGTTCCTAATTTAGTTCCAGCGACTCATAGCAAGTCTGATATCCAAGTAAAAAACGAATTACCCAGTTATAAAGGACCAGATCAGCCTAAATACAGAAATACAGCTAATGATCACTTGGATGCAGCTTCATCTGCAACATCATATTGCTTGGATGCTAGTGGACACCAGCAAAACTTTTCGCTGACTGGCTTGGATGGAGATGTACAATCACATCCCAGGAGCAGTCTTCCTTTCACGTCCCATATTGATGGATTGGCACCTGATGCTTTGTTGTCAAGGGGTTGTGATTCCGGAAAGGATATCCAGAACTTGCTCTCTAATTACAGTGGTAATCCAAGGGATAATGAGACAGAATTTTCCTCGGCTGGAATCAATTCTCAGTCATTTGTGGTGCCAAACATGTCATTTAACGCCGGTTGTTCAAATGATGTTGCGATCAATGAGGCTGGTGTTTTAAATAGTGGGTTATGGCCAAACCAGACTCAGCGCATGCGAACATACACAAAGGTTTCTCTCTCTCTCTCTCTCTCTCACTCACTCACTCACACTTCAAACCACTCCCCTGCCTAATTCCCCTCGCCACAAAAAACAAAAAATGACAGCATAATATTATCCATCTTTATTCTCTTTGAGAACACTTGCACGAAGGAACTGTAATATGAATTAGATTATATCTAGTTACTTTCCCTCTTTATGGTTTGAAAACAACACAAATTGCCTAATTACTAGAAATTATGCAGGTTCAAAAACGTGGCTCTGTGGGTAGAACTATTGATGTCACTCGCTACAAGGGGTATGATGAACTCAGGCATGATCTGGCCCGTATGTTTGGTATCAAGGGACTACTCGAAGATCCACAAAGATCTGAATGGAAACTTGTCTATGTAGACCATGAGAACGACATATTACTTGTTGGCGATGACCCTTGGGAGTAAGTGTTTAGCAACTGTCCTCGTTCTCTTAGTTTGTCATTAAACGAACACAAAAATAACTTTGAAAACTTTTCTCAGGGAGTTTGTGAGCTGTGTTCAGAGTATAAAGATACTGTCCTCTGCCGAGGTACAGCAAATGAGTTTGGACGGAGATTTAGCTCAGCTTCCTGCCCCAAACCAAGCATTCAGTGGAACGGACAGTGGTAATGCATGGAAAGGACAGTATGACGATAATTCTGCAAACTCTTTCAATCGGTAAAAGCATTTTAAATTCAGAAACTAACTTGTTCTGCATAAAATGCCCTGATGGATCAATTAAAATGCTGAACAGTAAACCTCTGAACAACCAAAGATAGGTAACAGGACCTTTCAGAAGACCTGGTTGAGCACGTATACTCAAAATTTGAGCTGAAATATTCATCTTTGTTTTTATTGAGTTTCTTTGAGACGTTGGATCTGAGCAATTGGAGATTGCATTGGAGGCTGTCGGATAGCTTGGAGCCAAGCTACTTTCACAAAGGTCATACAATAGGTGGCATGTAAAGACTAACCTTTTACTAGCAGGAAATGTAAGAAGGTAGATGATGTAAATTTCTTGTATCATCAAAAGATTAAACAGATCATCTGAAATTCCTGAAGTGCTTATGCATTCTTGTATTGAAAATTCCAGGAAATATGTTCATCATTTACAAAGTCGAGAATGTTATGGTCAAGTGATACAAATGGCCTGGTTGGCACAATTCACTCGCAAACTTCACAACCTCACCCCATCCTAACCGGCTACAGCCCAGTCAATCTGTTGTTGTGCATTCGTTTTAGTTGTTGAATTAACCACACCACATCAAAACTGCAACGCATGTTCCAATTATAACTTTCATTCCCAAGTGGATGCATCTCCATATGATCTCAATAAATTGCATTCAAGTGACAATCCAAGAAAGTATTTGGTTATAGTCCCAGAATATTTGACACAAATTAATCAATGAGTTATCAGAAACTGGGAACTACAAAGGCTCAGTGGAGCTAGGAACACAATAAGCAGCGTTAAAACAACTACAAAGATCAAACAAACAGGAGGCAAATTGAAAAATCATTACACCTGGACTACATTCATTATGCCGCAAACTGTTGTCTAATAGATCTGAATTACAACAATTTTCTCAATTTCTCAAGTTTCACTTTTGATGAAAACATAGGGACCAACGACAGTCCAAACATAAAATGACTAAGAAAGGATAGCCATGACATCAGAAGCCCGTAGTGCTATGTAGTCGGAGCCATCACTGCCCTTGAAATCATTGCCTGCATATTTGGAGTACAAAACTGTGTTCCCGGGGGCAACTGACAATGGCTTCCTGTTTCCTTCCTCATCAAGGGGGCCAGGCCCGACTGCAATCACCTGTAATCAAAGATGGAAAATACTGAGGACACCTCCAGTTTATATCATCCCAAAGGGAATATTGAAGAGAGGGGTGGGGCACAATGGAAAGTTTGCATGCTGGCAAAGTACTCATTCTGCAATCAGAATCACTTGTTAACTTCGAAACTTGAGAAATATTTACTTACCGTGCCAATTGATGGCTTCTCCTTGCTTGCCTCCATTAGCAACAAGCCACCAGAAGTTTTATCTTCAGCTTCAGCTACCTGAATAAGTATTGACAGTGCTTGTTTATCTTTAGGCCCTTTTGATCTTAAGAGTAATGGAAAAAAAAAATGTATAATATGAAAAGATGAAAACAGAAAACGGCAAAACGCAGAATCTATCAGCTATTCTAAAAAGAATATATGCTGAAGTTGTGTTCGAGGACAAGTTCATAATCCATCAGGGTTCTGCACAACTTATGGGATTCTGCACAACTTCACCAACATAGCTATTAATGACACATAAGTTATATCACTTTTCCACGAAAATATGGCCTCTCTAAGTTCACTTTCAGCAAATTTTTAGTCATCAAAGCTTAAATGTAATAATTGCACACTGCAGATGTGAATTAGTCTAAAGATCAGAGTCCCCAACAGAATGCACAAAGCTGAATAATAAGTAACTAGTATTAACAAACCTTAATGAGGACTCTGTCATTCAGGGGCTTCATATCCTTGACGTCATCAGTATCAAGGATTCCAACAATATCGTCCTCCTTCAAAATGAGGTGATTCGATCCATTGAACTCAACTTCTGTCCCCGCATACTTGGAGTACACCACTTGGGTGCCAGTCTAGAGAGGATATCATTCAGTTAGTAAATGCAATCATTTAAGGAGATAACACAAACTTGAAAGCATTAGACTGTGCTATTACCTTCACACTAATGTCCACCTTGCTCTTTCCAATTGTACGACCCTCTCCAACGGCAACTACTTCACCTCCCTGTGGTTTTGTTTGTGCTGTTGTTGGTAGTAAGATACCACCTGTTGTCTTCTCCTCTGCAGTCTTAATCTTCAGTAAAACTCTATCACCCAAGGGTTTGAGTGCAGTGTACTGAGGGATCAGAAAGAAAATATAGTAAACAAGACAGAAGAGAATAACATACAAATATAAATTGAACTTTGCTTAAAGAAAAGAATATTAATATTAATTCACATGTTCTAATTCCAAAAGAAGGTGCATCCCAACCAACATTTACAAACCAGGGGAACACTTATAAGGGTCAGCTATAACAATTAGTGTATATGAGAATTAGATCGCTATAAATTACTTTCACACAGAAACACCTCTTATCTCATTTATTTAGGGAAATGCAATATAGTCGTAAAATTAATGAAGCTGTAGAGAGGAGAGAAAATAAAAGTTAAGAAGCAATGTAAGACGAATCGAGCAATTAATACAGTTAAAGACAGACGAATTCCAACACTTCTTAACATCATACAAATTCATTACAAGTATATATCACTTTCCGCAGTGGGATCCGACCGTACTGTGCAGTGATGATTTACAGAATGTGAATTTTCGATTTCCAACAAATGAATTTTGCAAAAGAGATAACAGAGCAGAGGAGAGGAGATTTGAGATGATGGATTATTAATTTGGGAAAGACAGACGTATACTCCATTTTTTTGTGAATAACTGTGAAAACCTCCCTTGCGGTTGGTGATCAACACAACAATGCGGTTTTCCTTTTACAATTACAACTTCGGTAGGTAAAAAATAACCATTGAACGTGTATCAAACTAGCAGTATTACAAAACTAACAAACAACAAATGCTAGTTTCCTTGCGTCAAGTAAGAAATTGACTAGCTACAAACATGAACTGAAAATTAAGGGGAAAAACTATAATTTCGAAGAATTGGAGAACAGGAAATTCAACAATGAATTGAATACAAACCTTAGGGGTAACAACGGTGGCAGCCTTAACAACAAGTCCACGGAATGACCTGAGGGCTAGCCCATTTTGCTTAAGAGGTGAAAAAGATGAGATGTTTACAGAATTTTGCCTCAGTCCTTCAAATGATGCAAACCCTTTTGCTGAAACTGTAGATGCTGTCAACTGTGTTGCTGCCATTTCTTTCAAAAATCAAGAAAACAAAAAAATAGATCAAATTAATCGATTAAAGGAAAATAAAATGCAAAATAGAGTATCTGAAATGGGGGAATTTGTAAAGTACCTCAAAGGGAAAAGTGATTTGAGTATGAGTGTGAGAAAAATTGGTTGGTAGGTGTAATAAAAGAGATATCAGATAACAAAACCCTAGAAAGTTCTAAATTGAATAGAGAGGGGTTTTTATGCTAAGGATAAGATGGTTCTAGAATTTTTTGGATAGTGCTATTTTGGTAGTTGGGGCTTTTCTCTTTTGGGATTTATTTATTGTCAAGTAAAAGTTTCACAAATAGCACTGATTGAAAAGACTTTGAATTTTTTATTTTTTATTATTTGTAAACTTCATTTTGTAACACTTAAATTCACAGTTTTTTTTTAATCACATTTTATAGGTTAAAACTCAAACTTAATATGTAGAATACTAAAAACAATTGTAGAGGCAAACAATGGACAAAGCATTTCTCTATGTTTTTGAATGGCCATATCAAATTGGGAGGTATTGTTCCAAATCTTTTAAGCATGTTTGGGAATTACTAAACACATTATTAATAAATGAGATTTTAACTTTTTTATAACGATCAAACTCCGTGGTCTAGGGTCTCAGCTCCTTCACCTACGTCACAACAAAATGTTAGTAATTCTTGGTATTTGTTGCCTATTGGTTGTACTTGATTTTAACTAAAATCAGATTTTTTTTTTGCATAAGTTGGTAAAATATGTAGTTAAAAAATTTTAAGAAGTTGTGGGTCCTGTGAGATGTGTGGTTAAAATTAATTGTTAACTTTGACTTCAACTTTTTTAGCAAAACTTTAATTGAAATCAAACAAGGCTTAAAGATAAAATTTCATACGTGTTAGATGGACAAATATTAACCAATATATAAAAATTTGAGTTACTCTTCTTATAGTTGTTTGGATAACAAACTGGTCAAATATATTTTTTATTTACACATTTCGTAAGACCAACGAGTTACTATTCACTTGTTATTAACACATTTTATAAAATTTACAACTTATAAGTATTTAAAAAATTATTTCAACACGTTCTAGAATGAAATTACAAATCTTAATATAATATAAACGACAAAAGCTTTTCGGTTGATTGATTTTGTATTCTCGCTTATTGCGTTGCAGATATACACGAAAGAAGCTATAGAGATAGAGTATTATACTGGTTGGTGTTGGAAAATGGAAAGATTTAAATGTGAAATTGTCTTCAATTTTGAAAGAAATAGATTTAGATTGATGAAGTTTAAATCTACATTTTTAATGGTTGTATCTCTTGATGCAAGAGTTGCACCATTTCTTCTTACACATTTTCGTAAAACAACTCCAGAATTTTCTTAATCAATTGCAACCTTTTGAAATACCGTAGCTTTTGAATGAATGGCCACATCCAAAAGCTATATATAATGCCTTCCAATTTGTCATTTGATAATTAATATTTCAGAATACTTATTTCCAAATTCTGCAAATATTCTCTAATCGATGTGTCAAATTTTTCTCTTGTTCCATGGTTTCTTTGTGATGAGTGACGAAAGGAATGGCAAAATATCCCACCCCGCCTGCTCAGCATTGTTCTATACCGAATTAGACACAAGCGGTGAACATAGTCTTCACCTTGAATTCTCTGAACCCGTCCTAAATCTTTTTATTTTATCTTTATATTTTTTTTGAAATTTAAATCACATTTAAAAAATAAAAAAAATTAAATGATGCAGTAAATAATGATATTTTAATTCTTACCCCGTCATCGCGCCACCTCCTGAAAATCTCCGACGGATCGGGGATGAGGTGGCAAAATAACGTGATTTGACCATTTAAACATAACCTAGGGAAATATATGTCTGTAAATAAAAAGGAAAATAAATGTTAGATGAGTTTATCCTACTATTTGTTGCAGCCAAGTATGCTTTAGATTAATTCCCAAGTTAATGTTTCATTGTTTTGGAAAATCAATTGAACCCTTTGTAGCTATTTGAGCTGCAATACCAATTCATTCCCACATGATCCTCATCGGCTTTTTTTTCTTCCACTTCTAATTGTGCCAACTCTCGACCTTATAAATACCATTTGGGAAAAATTATCTATACTAATCTAAAAGGGGCTTAAAGAGAGAAATATTTTTGGACAAATATGTTCTCATTAGTATTTTATATTTTCAAAATTGTCCTTGAATTAGTGTTATAATTTATAACCACATATAGTCCTTAGAAGTTGAAAATACTAAATCTCTATATATTACATTAATTACTGGATTTTGAAAATATTTTCTTTGAATTGTGAGAACGGATTTGGTCAATTATAAGATAATAGTAATTGACATTCCACCAACAATTTATTCAGCTTATTTAATGTCTAATTTGAAGTTTAAGATTGTTTTATTTGAAGGTAATTATGTAGTTTGTGATGTCCATAAAGACTTCATTTGAAGATTTGTATATATAATTGTGGTTTTTGTTAGTTAATGTGAATAATCCTTTTTTAATGCTCTTCTTTTTTCAAAAAAATAATAATTTGCATTGGACTATAAAGGTTAAGGTGTATTTTTTTTAATTATTGTGCATGCTCATGTGTATTTATATATTGTTTACATATTTAATTGACTTGCGGCTTCAGATTTTGTAGACGAAAAAAATTTTGTTGACTAACTTCAATAATAGTTTCAATCCACTATCAATACGTATCTTATTTTTATTATTCTTTTTTATGTTTTTGAATTGAATTGTTATCTATTTTGCTTAAACTAATTTTTCTTAACTATTTATGCTCCAACATGAATAAGACGCTTAAATCGCTAGAATATTGGTAATATTACTTTATTTTTCCATTACAATTTGGATAAGTTTACGTGAAGACAACTAGACACTGAATTGTGCAAATGAGAATGTTTAATTTTGTCAATTTCTAATATAAATATTATTCTGTTTTCTTTTAAATACTGATTGATAAATCTACCTAACTTGAGGTATTACGAGTCCAAATTGCATGTGATATTTTAGGTTAAAACATCTTCATATTTTGAGAGCTATATTAAATTATAAAAAATTGTTATAAGTCATTTGCCATCTCATAAAGCAAGAAAATTCAATGGGTTTGAGTGCTCGATATATTTAATAACTTATGTATACTATTTTTTATTCTTTTTGTTTGTATTCTTTAATTGACATTATTTGACTATATTACAGACCTTAAAAAATAGATGTTCAATACTGACTACACAATTGTAGAAAGTAATTTGTTTGAATACAACAACAAACATTATATTTCACCGTATTTTATATTGTCAGAATTTTGTATGTTAATGCAATATTAAATTAAGTTATAATTATTTAAATATTTGAATAAACATAAATCTCACAACACTATTATTAAATCACGTGTAGCGCACGATTTACATACTAGTTAGGAAAAAGGAGGCACTATTGCAGATATTTTGAAGCGTTACACCTTTTTTGTTCACTTAAGAAAACTACGGACATTTGACATCGAATCTACTAGTATAAACTTAGAACATTGTAAAGATGTCGTAAAGTGTATGCATTCATTTCTTATTATCCATTATCCCAAGTTGACTCGAAGCTTGCAAGCTCGATTTGATACTAGTTCATACCAAGCTTGTTTTTGAGTTGAGTATAATTCAAACCAAGCCCAAGTTTAAGCTTAAAGTTGGATCTAAATTTAAGCCTAGCTTGATTGAGGTTAGGCTTGATTGAATTAGGCTCAAGTTCATATTGCACAAGAAGATGTCTATGAACAGTTTGAAGTTTCGACTATTGACCATTTTGAAGTAGTTATTTTTTCTCTTTGTCTCTTGTCACGTCTTGCAAACACCCATGTATATAAGGGTGTATTAACTCATTTAAGTATATATAATGCATTTAAAAATATCCAATAGAATATTTGTTGTATAAACTGAATAATCTATGAGCTTGAACTCAATTTCAATACAAATGAATTCCAGCAAAGTATGAGGAGACCAAAGCTTGGCTGGCTAGGCTTGATAGGCCTCTTATTGATCATTGAGATTCAATTACCAATCAAATTATTAACTATTATACACTGTATTTTCATTATCTTCAATTGTTCTTTTCTCCAATGAACTTGCAGTGTGTTTTTGTCTCATCTTTTGAAGAAATTAAAAGAGGAAAATGAAAGAGTGTTTTGGAGAGGAATATGAGTTTGTAAGTCATACATTTTTTACGTACTCGAATGATTAAAGTGGAAATCATATGTAAAAAACACGAGATCTTTAGAGAAGCAAATTTATTTAGAGTGAGTTTGATTGGAAGAAGGTAGAAAAGAAAACAATTTCCATGTAAGTTAGAAAATAAAATATCTTTTCCCCCCTTAAGAAAATATTTTTCATGGAATTGGCAAAAAATAAGCTTAAATTGGTTGTACTCTAGAATTCATTTTCATTTTCAATCTTGTATCAAACAGTCAAAGTAGGAAAATATTTTTCTCGGATATGACATTATTTTTCTCGGATGTAACATTTTCCATAGAAAATGGTGCAATCAAACGGACCCTTAGGTTCCATGAAAAATGTCGCATCCAAAGAAAACAATTTCTACTTTGGCTGTTTTATACAAATGTAGAAAATGAAAATGAATTCTATGATACAACTATTTTAAACTTGTTTTTGGCTAATTCCATAGAAAATATTTTCTTATGGATTTGGTGGTTTTTATTTTCCAACTTACATGAAATTTTTTTTCTTTTCCATCTTTGCCAATCAAACACACCCTTTGTGTATTCATTTTCTATTTTTTCCTGGAAACTGACTTGCAAGACTGTTAATAGCACATAACACATTGATGAGGAAATTCTTGGACTATATCATGATTTAATGAAGTTGGACCCTGCACATATTTGTTACTATGAGGATGAGTACAGCGAAACATCGCGTTTTCTTTGTGTTGGCGTGTTTCTCACATATAGATATATATTTTAATCACACATTTTATTAACTTTTATCAAAATTTATAGAAAATTTGATTTTTAACAAAATTAAACGGATACTAAATCATTATTTCTTGAAATTAATCATGGACTTGAATTTGATCGATCAATCAACTCTATAGTTGGATTTTATAGGATGATTTCATTAAAATTTTATATTTTACCTTCTAATTACGTGACGCCCTAGCAAAGGGTTGTCGTGGCCGTTATGGGTCAAATTCAATATAGAAAATAATTGACATGCCGAGTGAAACATGTGCTAGTTAGTACTTAGTAGTTAGCATTTTGAAAAGGCACTTTTGATGGAACAAGTAGAAGAACACGCGTTTGACAAATAATGAGGGAATATAAAGCTTTCAATTATTTTGGTGGGTCAAATTTCTCAAACTCTCACTACGATCATGTCATATTACACGAGATTTCTATAAATGGCAGACTTCTAAGTTTGACCAAAAACTTCTCGTTACAAAGATAGTACAATAAAATTTATTTTTATAAGAAATGAATCAAAATATTATTGGGATTATAGTACAATATAGTGTTCACAAGATAAATTTACCACTACTTGCAGAAGTAAAACGTTTGTCCAAAATCCATGTAGTTCAGAACAAATCATCCATAACAAATATTTTAAAATCTATCCCGGCATCGAGCCAGAAAAGAAAAAATGTTAGAATCATAGGGTCAAACTGGGGGTTGACCCGATGATTTTTTAAAAAAATTAAAAATTAAAAATTTACAAAAAATAATTCAAAAAATGAAAACAAATTTTTTGAAGTCATTCATTTCGCGCAGGGATAGAGATAAATTCCAAGATTTCTCCTTTTATGTTCCTCAAAATCAAACAGGAAGATGAATATTTTGACAAATTTTTTAAAGAAGAATTTTTTTGCATAACTAATCGGAATTTAAGTCAAATTTTCGATTTCTTCGGTCGAACCAATTGTGATAACATTGTGCATAACAAAGTTAGGGTCCTTGCCCCCAGGGGTATAGGCGAGTTGGTAAGGTTTGAAGTGACGTAGGGAGAAATCCTTCAGCAACGCAGGTTCGATTTTCGTGTGGGGCAGATTTTCACTGAAGTATTGTAGGGATTTGTTTTGGATGTTGGTCTGTTGGCTTTCTCCCTCAAGTCCTGCCACTCATGTACATCCCTCGATTTACAACCCGCATGATCAAGGAACCTCTGATACAGGTAGGAGACTTCGCATTCGGGACTTTCTCCTTATCAGAAGTTAGGATCCTTAGTGCAAGAGTGGGCTAAAAGAGACGTGCTGATATGTAAAATACACTTTTCAACACAATATTTATATAAAACAATAATATACACTTTGCAAGAGTGGCCCTTCCACGATATATCTGAATTTAATGCACGTGGAACTTCAAACTAATGTGTTGTTAATCAAATACCAGACGTCACCGCGTTTTAACATTAATCTACAATTGTCTTAATTTGACGTGTCACTATTTCTCTTGATCAACACGTTCGATTGACCCTTTGACTCACTTGACTCGTCACTCACTCGGCCAACAACGTTTAAATACAAGGCGGAGCCGCCATTTCCTCATCAACACCTTCAACACACGCACAACACACAGTGAAGCCAAAACCCAGTAAGAAAATTAATCGAACTCAAAAAGTTGTTAATGTTGAAATCAGAGGGAACCAGTGAGCAATTAAAGTATAAGGGTGTGAGGAAGAGAAAGTGGGGAAAATATGTATCTGAAATTCGATTGCCGAACAGTAGGGAAAGAATTTGGTTGGGGTCTTACGACACGGCGGAAAAGGCGGCGCGTGCATTTGACGCGGCGCTGTTCTGTTTGCGTGGCAGTAATGCCAAGTTCAATTTCCCGGAGAATCCACCGCCACCGGAGATAGTGAATGGGAGGTCGATGACGCCGGCTGAAATCCAAGCGGCGGCGGCCCAGTTTGCCCACTCGGAGCCCGAGATTATTCAACCGGGTCGGGTTGACAATTCGGATCCCCAGTGTTCTTCTTCAGTACATGGAGAGTCCCATTCTCCCTCGGTTTCTGGTAGGGCAGTTCATTTGGATAATGAAATGACTGAAATACCACAAGACAGTGCATTTATGGACTCGTTTTTGGGTATGGGAACAGAGAATAATGTTTCTGATTTCGGGATATTTCCGGAATTGGATGATTTTCATGGCGATTTTTTGATGCCACCGTTGAATAGTGTTGATTATATGCAGGACATTGATGAACTAAATTTGCAGCAGTCATTTCTTTGGAATTTTTGAAGCGGTACGTTTATATTTTTTGTCAGAATTCCGAATTTTTGCAGTTGGAATAACTGACATAGGTTATGTTTGGTCGTGATTAAAAGTAATTTTTTAAAAATACTTTTCTCGACAACATGACTAAACATACTATTATTTTTGTTTCTTTCCACAGTTTTTGGATAAAGTGGATAGAAATATTTTTTTAGGCCATCTACTTTAAATATTTTTATTTTTATTTTTATTTTTATAGTTCAATGTTCAAGCAAGAGTGGTTAATAAGAATGTATACACCATGTCTATGAATATTCTTACTTTAATTTGTATCAAGTCTCTCCCCCTCAAACATTTTTATTTCGCTCCACTATATTATTCACCAGCTAATTGAAGTAAGTCTAATTGAGGCAAAAATCAACATAATGAAGAACTAAAATAGATTTCATAAACATTTAAAGACCATACAAACCAATATAAATCCGTACTACAAATTCTTCGAAATTATTACAACAGAGAGGTAGAAAAATGACGAACAACGCCTACATCACCATTATATGTCTGTACATGCTACTTGAGAACGTGGTCTATTATTAAAAGGTCACCTAGAGGTGGCAAAACTGACTTAGCCTGGTGGAGCCAACCCATATAACCCGAATGTTGGACCGGGCTGAGCCTTACAAAGATGGCTCGAAGCAATCGGGGTTGCAATGGCCTAGCTCGATTGACATGCCGGACCAATAAGGCTTGGATCGCGATGGCCCGATAAATTATTTTTTTCTTTTTTCACTTTTCGACTTGAGTCCAATACTAATAACTTCAACCAAACCCATCAACCCTAGTTCAAATTTCAACTAAATCTCATTCATGTCCTTTACTCAATTTCCTCAAAAATTCAAAGTCGAGAATGAATGTGCCGAAATCAACCCCACAATCCTTTAACCTAGTGGGCAAACTCCGTTTCTTTTCTTCCTCGACTGGTGACTGAAAAGTTCAACGGAGATTAGGCACGTACGGGTTGTTCAACTGATTGCAAAATCATCCCAACAATCTGGAATATTTGATTTTTTTATTATTATTATTATTTTATTTTTTTTGCATTTGTGACTGATTTTGTTGAAAGTTTATATGATTAATTAGTTATACTGAATTTCTTTTTTTACCTTGACTTGGATTGGACCAATCAATAGCTTGTTCAAAGTTCAACTCAACCGAGGATGCAAGCTTGAAAGAAGTGAATATGAATTCGTGTATGTAAACACAATAAATGCTTGTTATGGATTTATGATAAAGCATACAGAAATTGTTCTGTTTTCCATTGGAAATATGGTAGTCACATAAAAATAACAGACAGGGACCAATATTAGTAGAACGAGCTCAAGCACTAATAAAATAATTTTTTTGGTCAAGGTCATTAGTCAGTATCAAGTTTGTATGTTGGGCCATAGGAGTCTCCCCTTTCCTCCCCAACAGATCGAAGACCTCAGAACAATCCATTGAATATAGTGAAGATTTATCCAAAACAATAGCGCATTTGGGGACTCCTCTTCATCTGTGATTATCTGAAATCTACAAAACTGTTTAATTTGGTCCTGGATATTTACCTGCTATGCCACACCACCCAAAGTAGATTCTCATTGATATTTACATTATTGTTTAGTGGATTTGCATTTATGCAACTAATTAGAATTGTAATTTAATAATTTATACTACTCTCTTCGTCCTATTTATACAAGTTGATTTTCTTAATTTGTCCGTCCCAAATTATAGTTTACTCACCTTGTTGAAGGCGTATTTGATTTTTTTTCATTTTCTAATATACCCTTATTGAATGTAATTTGTTATCAATACAAATAAACTTGTACTCTTTCAAATGTATTGGAAATTAACATAAATTTATTAATGCATTTAATTTTGATAGTGTAGGAGATAAACTAAGTCAAATTAACCATAATGTGACAATAAATTTTCCAATTTCTCCACCCACTAGTAGCTTGTTTCATGTCTAGAAAATGTCTTTGGTTATAAATGAAGAAAATCTTACGAGTATGAGTTTATGTATGGTGTAATTTTTAGATCATTTAATTTCATTACTACTTCCAACAATAATTTAATAATCATTAGTTATTGATAATAATGGTAAACTAGAAATATTCTTTGCAAAATTTAGAGCATGTTCGATTGCCTGTTTTTCAAGTCCAAAATCCATTTTTTGTTTGTTTGATGGGCCACTGTTCAGAATAAACAAATTGAGGGCATTAAACACTCAACATTAATGTGACATGACATTTATCTCAATTCTCAAAATACCCTTAGTTATCAAAAATTTCTTCAATTGTTTTCTCCAATAAAGGGCATTTATGTCATTACGAAAATATAGGATGATGTCATTGGAGACAAAAGTTGTTTTGGCAGAATTTTTTATTTACATTGAGCCCCACGTAAAGCAAGAAAAAATGGATTTTTTTGTAAAAAACCACACCGAACATGATCTTAATTTCTCAATAACATTAATTAAAAATTTTTAATCCGTGTGAAAAACGAAATAAGTCTATATAAATAGGACGGATGAAGTATATTTTAGTATTGTTATTCTTGTATAACTGTTTTTGAAAAAAATAAGAATTGCGGTCGGGATGGATTGGGCCAACTATTGACTGGCCTCGTGTAAGAACTGGGATGGGCTGGTCCTGTCTGGTCTTGAATTGTGTGTGGCCCGATAAGAGTCAGCCCTCCTGCGCCGACCCGGGCCGTTTACCAGTCACCCATCCACATAGGTAATGCATCCCATGATAGTGATTTTTTTCTTACATTATACAGTGAATACTTTCCCATAATACCCATGAGGGCTTTGTTGGAAATTTGTTTAGTAATATTGGTTTTGACCAACTTTGATCAATTATTTAAGCAGAGTCTGTTAGTTGAGTATGGGAATTGTAAAGCCAAACGTGTCTACTACGCTAGTAGATTAACATAGTATATATAATTGATCAAACTAATTTCGAGTGAAGGTGAATGAGAAATTAAGGCCCAAAGAGAATCACTTAAATATACGAATATTGTTGAAAATGAGATTAGAATATTGCGGAATATTCTAGAATCAATTTGAATGAAAAGTCGTGTCTTTTTGGACATGTCATTTCTTAACAGTCACATATTTTCAACTTAAAGACGCGTCTTTTGGATATGTACTTTTTCAATAAGACATATCTTTTGACTTTTGGACGTACCTTTTTTATGAAGTCGTGTCTTTTGATACACAACTTTTCAAATATTATAAATAGGCCATTTCTGTTTGGAAATTATATCTCTTCACTTTCAACCAAATATTTCTACATGTTTTGCATAAATCATTTTAGTATAGAAATAATTTCTGCAAAAAGTTCAAGTCCAATTTTTATTTAAAGAGAGAACAAAATGTTGTTTGGTTCGTTGTTCTCGTAATTTGGAGTGCTCTTATTACGAGAAGTGGTCATTGTATCTTGGAAGACGTGTGCCGAGAAATCGTAAGCACTTGTGCATGACAATTTCGTCTTAAAGAGAAAGAGTCGAACTCTTGTCTCGATCGAATCTAATTCTTCATTTCTCGATATTTCTGTAAGTCGTCATTTTGCTCATTTGCATGCACGTAATTAAATTGTCAGAACACAAATAATGCACTAATTTTACTAACAGTCTTAAGACGAAATTATCTCATCGTATATGTTCATATTATGTTCTTATTCTAAATTTTTTCCGTAAGGCAAGAATTATTCATATGTGGACATGTCTTAAAATTGGAAAGTTTAACCAGTATATGAAGTATATTTCTTTTTGTTTTATTGCTGGTTAGAATAGTCAAGTCAAAACCATATAATCAATCTGGGTACAGTTACAAAGGTTGTTCACTTTGTTCACATGCATTCTGCTTATAACATATTTATAATTTGTTCACATTTTGCATGATTATAACTTGTTTTTAAAGGTTTGAAATATTTTATGTTCTAAAGTGATTCTGCTCAAATTGAGTTAATTGATTCACATATGTATTCAACCCTTTAATTTATTAAAGATATAATTAAAGTAAATAGAAACTAAACCGAGAAATCAGCCTTTGCTAATGGAACCAAATTTCAGAAGTATTCTGTAATGAGATGACTTCTTAGGAGATTATTCAGGGAATAAATAGTATGCACATAAGGAAAACAATTATTCAACCTTTTTTTTCCATTTAGTAGCATAAACAGACTAATCACTTATTAGCCATGTATAAACATATCAGATGTGCTACCTCTAAAACACCTAGTGCTTTACTCGCATTTTATTTTGCAATATCAATAAAAAAAGATTCTCCTATCAAATTTCTGTTATGGGGTTACATATGTGAAATTGGAAATGGTAAAGGAAAAATTACATCCAAGGACCTCTTTTTAAGAATTATAGAAGCACAAACCTATCAATGAATTAAGAGAAGGCCAAAATAAGGATCTAGAAAAACAAGACAACAAAGAAAACATAACATTAAAGTTTTCTCAGGAATTTAAACTAATAATGGTAAAACAACCAAGCATTGTATAAAACAGAGAAGCAGAAACTATAGACCAATAAATTGAGAGGGAATGCAAACTTTATAATAAATTCGCACTGAGAGAATAAGTATCAGAAAAGTTTATGTGAGAGTTGTATAGCAGAAGATAATGGAATGCACATATTTCAATGTTGACACGAAGGGCGCAATTGCCTTCTTTCCCTGTAGCCCAACGCTTGATTTCAATAATCTAACGTTTCAGCAATCCTCTGTAACTAAAGAAGATCAAGATCAGACAGATGAAAAGCTACACAAATACATTCATATACATCTACCAGAGCATCTTTATTTTCCTGACTTCCAAACTGGAACACAACGCCTCGGCCATACAACAATTGAAGAATTTGAGAAAACTATGACGCTGATTGTGCTAATTAACGGGTTAAGGAAAATAATGAGAGTTTGATTTATGAAATTAGGGTTTTCAAAATGTTAATATGGTAGGATTTCATGGTAGTGCTTATTAGAGAGATGGATATTGCAGGAGATTTTTGGGCTCAAGAATTTGGCGGGGAAGAGGGAAACGTGAAATCTTAGGTAATTTATATGTGGGTGTATTATTTTATATGTATATATTCCTCATTTTTTTTAAGTATAAATAAATGAAAGTTTATGAATAATATTAAAACTAAAAAACCATTACAAAAAATATTGATTTTATGAGAAAACATTAAGGCTGTCATTAAAATATATATATATAGATTTTACCTAAGTTATATTTCCATCATTATAAATAACAATTATGATGGGTTTAAGTTAGTGAGAAAATCAATCGTCATAAAGATTTTTTTTAGTGATTACCAATGTTCAGAAAATCGGACCGATCATCGACCCGAAAAAGACAACGAGTCAATGATCAAAAGGTTGAACCGGTTTCAATTAAAAATTAAAAATTAATCTAAAAATATCACAAAATTTCTAAAAATAAGTTATTTATAAATAAACCAACAATTATAGACAAAATTACTCACAAAATTTGGCTTTAAATAGACTTTTCATAAGTTTTAATTAAAAAATTAAAAATTAATCCAAACAAATCCCGATTTCCATTAAAACTGGACCAGTTGAACCGATTTTTCCGATTGAACTGCTATAAAACCCAGTTTCCGGTTCAGTTCTCTAATGGGCGGTTAATTTAGTAATCTGACCAGTTTTGAGATCGGTTCTCGATTTTCCTAGTTGAACCGGCCGGTCCGGTCTGATTTTCTAAACAATAGTGATTAATATTCAAATTCCTTTTAGCCATATCCGTCTAGGATAGAGATGGCAATGAGTCAGGTTCATGGTAGCCCTCCCAGTCTGTCATCCTGCTGGGGGTTTTCGGGAGGCGTGAGTTGACGAGATGGATATTAAAATATCATTTTTCGCCCCGTTTACTTTTTAAATATTTTTTATTTTATAAAATCAATTTATACTAACAAAATATGACAAAAGTAAAAAAAATTATTCGAGACGGGACCATGTTCCCCGTACTTGTCCCCGATTCTCCAACGGGAAAAGGTTGTGATCCTTAGTCTAAGATTGCAATTAAATACAATCGTGACTCGATTTTGAAGAAGGGCTACACGGAAAGGAAATGATCAGCCCACCACTAGAATTGATTTTCTCGTGGAGTTTCGGGATATCAGCCTACCACCAGAAAAATAGACAAAAAATCATACAAACAATAGTATCTTTTTTTTTTTTTAGGGTTTGGTTTTTTGAAACTTTAAAGTTTGAATTTTAAGATTAATAACAAAAAGAAATTTAAAAAATTACAATTAGATAGAGCATACTTGTTTCGTCAATTTGTATATCAAACAATCTTTGATAAACAAAAAAATCATAAGGAATCAATATGAAATCAAGAAATGATCCTTTGTGACATTAATTTCGAGTTAGGTAGTTGGAAAATGTATCGTCATAAATATTAGTTTTCTTATTGAGCACTATTCAAATTCTTATTAGTCATATCAGTCTAGAATATGACAACGAGTTAGAGACGTGGTGGCCCTCTCTGTCTCTCGCCTTGCCAGGGATTTTTCGGATATGTGACGAGACAGTGATAAAATGCTGTTTTCCCCCTTGTTTACTTTTTAATAGTGTGTTGATAATAGATATGAATAATGGTTGTCAATAATTTTAATAGTGAGTAGACTCTAATAATGTGAAATTTTTTATAAAAACCGCAACCATTTTACCTAATTCTTTCACTTAATGATATATTTGGTGTATTAGATGAACGAATATATTCTGTTAAATACTCTATTTTCTATTTAGTTTAATCCAGGTTAATAGGACTTTATTCTTAACACTCATTCATGTTCATTTTAAGTACGACAAATTTCAATGTCAAACATTCTTGACCAGACTTTAACTCCATTTATTATCAAATTTAAGTTGTAAATCTAATTAAGATAACATTTAATTAAAACCCACGTGAATTTAAGATCTTCTCATGAATTTCTACACATATTTAAGATCTACTCTTGAATTTATCGCACATAACTATTTATTTCATGATTTCTATTTATTGATGAATGGAACATAGTTAACTAATGGAATTAAACCAAATGTGTTCTAAAGAATCTAACTTAAGAATAGCTATTTCATTACCTCATTTTCTTTATGTTGGTTAACATGGTTTCTAGTTTATTCTAAGAATTGCTAATTATATGTTCTCTTCTGTATATTCTAAATGAATACAGTAATATACATGATAGATAGTGATGATAGTGACATTATAACTAAGTTAATTATTTTATATGTGGTTTGTTTGGTTATCTTTCTATTGTATTCTTTAATGACTATTTTCCTTTTTATGTAGATTTCAATTCAGATGATGCATCTATTGAGAATTGATAAGAGATTGAAGATTAATGTGACATTCTATTTACAAGCTTTTGCATTATAATTTTGAGACAATAATATAAATGTTTTTATATGTTTTGGAATCATTTATACTTAGTTAATTGTACATCACTCTTTTTATTAAGTCATGAGTTATTTTTAATGTTAGTAGTTACATTTTTCAAATAAATGTGTATCTTTGTAAAAATTCTACTATGATACTAAAAATTGAAAATTTACTGTTGTTGAAAGTATTATACAATGAAAATTCATATTGTCACAAAATAATATTTACATTTTGTGAAATAGAATACGCGATATATATAGATAATTACAAAATAAATTACGCAACAATTATAGAGCGTTGCATAAATGTTGACGCGACAAATTCTCTGTGTTGTAAAATAGATTCAACTGCAAATACAATTTGTCTCATAAAAAAACATTCATTATCACAAAATAATATTTACAATAATTTTATTTGTTGTAAAATAGAATACACGACATACATTAGTATATATAAACTAAATTGCGCAACAACTATACATCGATACGTGACAAACTCTTTGTGTTGCAGAATCTATTCAACTTCAAACACAACCTGTCATATAAACGAACATCCATTGTCACCAAATAATATTTGTAACAATTTTATATGTTGTAAATTATAATACGTGACCTATCTAAATAGTCACCAAATAAATTAGACAACAAATATATATCGTTGCACAAATGATGATGCTACAAACTCTCTATGTTGCTGAATGAATTTAACTACACACAAAACTTGTTATATACTAAATTATATATAAGCATTGAATATCTTATAATATATTATGCAACGACTATATTCTCATTGTAAAATAAATTACGCGACGAACATGACCTATTATAAAATATATATTACTACAAGCATGTTCTGTTGCAAAATAAAATATGTAACAAGCATTATACTTTTAAAATAGTTTTCGCAACAAACATTTCTCCTCGCAAATTGTGTTTTAGAATAAACATTGCGACAATATTGTTGCTATTTCATACTTTTCGTGACAAACAAAAAATGTTGCAAGTTTGCTTATCCGACGAGTGGCTGATAGTTGTCGCAGAATACATTCTGTGGCGCTTATAGCGCGACAATGCCCGCAACAAATAACTTGTTGTCGCTAAATTAATTTGATGACAAAATTTCTATTTAAGCGACAATTCACAAAATGGGTATTTTTTTTGTAGTGAACCCATTTTGTGCACCGATCATTTTCTTTGTATGTTTCTGAATTTGTAAAGAAGTATAGATTAAATAAATAATTGTTTCCTTATTACAAGTATATATTAATTCTCATTTGATAGATTTATGTAGCATTATAGTGTGTTTTACTTGTGATTATTTATTAAAAGGAAATTATTCGTTTTTGTTTCGATTGATTATCAATGTTATTTATTTCTTCTATTGTGGTACCCCTGGTCATTGTTCACAAGGAAAAAAATAAAATAAAAAAGTAAAAATAAAAGTTCATTATATTGGACTTAAAGAGATCGTTACATAAATTACCGTTAAAATTTACGACGCTAAATTTAACGAAGTTCTAGTGTAAAAATACCCCAACTGTGGAAGACAAATTGTCTAATAAGATGTCGGATGTAATGTTCTTGGCAATGGTGTTTTAAACCAATATAATAGATAACATGAGCATGGTATATTGACACGATGCTGCTTGTCATGTTTGTGCTGACAAGAAGATGTCTTTATCTTACATTTTGATTAGTTGACGACAACCCTTTATGAAAAACTTTTCCACTTTAGAGGTCATTGGCTATGCAAATTAGTGCTAAAAATGACATTGGGAAAATAAGCAATCATAATTGATGTATTACGTGTTTAAGAGTTTCCCAAAAAAAAAAAATTGGTTTCTTGTTCATTGTTGTGCAGGAATAGGTTTACATTAGAGTATTTGAGTATGAAAAATATGTACTTACAAAAAAAATGGGATGTACGTGAGTAAGGAGTATTTAGCCAATGGGTTGTTTAATATGAATATACTGCTTGTGCTTTATGATACTAACGAATTTATGTTGCTAAGCACAATTCTACTCAGAATTGTGGGAGTGAGATTGTTGTTTGCATTATATCTTCAATTAAGTTCAAATTTATTTCAAGATATGTGAGAGATAGTGTTGTTTTCTTCAAATTAGAGTATTGAAATATTGAAACAACATTAAAATGTTGAATTGCACTGTGATTAATCTCTTGTTAAACTTGAAAATCGTACGATGTTGTGAATTGGATATCCAATATAAGGGAATCAAAATCTACTAGTAAATACGTTTTACTATTGAGAGTGCATTTGTTTCCTGAAAATCATCCAATTAGCTTGAGTATTGGAAGATCGTGATAGAATCTGAATTTTTTTAGTTTTAAATGAAGTAAGAAGAAAGTATGATCTATTCAAAATTTCTTAAAATTCCTCAAAGCAATGTGTATAACTCGATTCACGATGGAATCTGAGTTTATAGCTTTAAATAAAGCTATAAAGGAAGCAGAACGGCTTCGTAATTTCTTATATGACATTCCGTGTTGGCCTAAGCCAGTGCTTGCAATATAGTTTGCATTGTGATAGTCAGTTGACTATCGAAAGAGCACAAATAGTATGTATAATGGTAAGTCTCAGCATATACGTCGAAGACATAATAGCATAAAGCAGTTGATCTCAAAATTGTGTAATCTCCATTGATTATATAAAGTCAAAGGAGAATATCGCGGATCCGTTTACTAAAAGTTTATCAAGAGATCAAGTATACTGCGTATCAAGTGAAATAGGATCAAAAGCCTAATACACATGAGTCTCTGTAATGGTAACTCAACCTTGTTGACTGGAGATCCCAAGATTTTGGTTCAATAGGACAACTAAGTTATGAAGATTCAGTTAAGCACTTGAAAATTATCACCTACCCATTTCTATTGTAAGAAAAAGTGTTATCCGTAGAGTGTATGAGGTTAAGTAATAACTTTTAATGAATCTTATAGCTTGGATAAACCAAGTGGAGTATGGCATAATGTTCTTAATAGGAGATCACATATGTAAGTGTGAAGTGGGGCCACTTCTATGAGAATGTTTCGAGGCTTGAATTCTCTAAAGTATTTATGAAACCCAAGAGTTGTTCAGGGCCAAAATAAACACAACTGTGAGAACCGAAGGTGTTAGAGAGGTTACTGTGTGGGTACTATTGTCTTGATTTACACCAACGACTGAATAGTTCAAGACATCGCGTTCACAATTAGCCAAGTAAATCCGATAATATTCTACTAAGGAAGGTTCAAAGCCAGAAGCCACATATCCTGATGCAATAGCTTTCTGCTTATACTCTCTTTTAGTGTCTGCATAGTCAATTTAAGTTTAAATATATTCCAAGATTTGTGGGAAATAATGTTGATTTCTTCAAATTAGAGTATTGAAATATTGAAACAACATTAAAATGTTGAATTGCACTGTGATGAATCCCTTGTTAAATTTAAAAATCGTATGATGTTGTGAATTAGATATCCAATACAAATGAATCAAAATCTACTAGTAAATATATTTTACTATTGAGAGTGCATTTGTTTCTTGAAAATCATCCAATTAATTTGAGTATTGGAAGATCGTGATAGAATCTGAATTTTTTGAGCTTTAAATGAAGCAAGAAGAAAGTATGATCTATTCAAAATTTCTTAAAAGTTCTCAAAACAATGTGTATAACTCGATTCATGATGGAATCTGAGTCCATAGCTTTAAATAAAGCTAGAAAGAAAGCAGAACGATTTCGTAATTTCTTATAGGACATTCCGTATTTGCCTAAGCCAATGCTTGCAATATAGTTTGCATTGTGATAGTCAGTTGACTATCGAAAGAGCACACTTGTTGAAAAAGCACGTGTCCAAAAAACGTGTCTCTAAATTGAAAAGATGTGACTGTTAAGAAATGACATGTCCAAAAAGATACAACTTTTTATCCAAACATATTCTAGAATATTTCGCAATATTCTAATCCTATTTTTCAACAATATTCGTATATTTAAGCAATTCTCTTTGGGCCTAAATTTCTCATTCACCCGAAATTAGTTCGATTAACTAAATGTACTACTTAATATACTCGCATAGTAGATACGTTTGGCCTTACAATTTCCGTACTCATCTAACAACCTCCACTTAAATAATTGGTTAAAGTTGGTCAAAATCAACATTACTAAACAAATTTTCAACAGGCTGCACTTGGGCATCATAAGATATGGGCCTTTGGGGCTATCAAAGAAAATGTGTGAAGGTGGGAGAAAGCAATCTTTTAAAATTTGAATGATTCGACGATTAAATCAAAAAATTTGTGATTCCATTAATAATTCGGTCTGAATTGTTCTACTAGACCGATTTGCAATCGACCAGAGAAAAAATCAAAAAATTTGTCGAGTTTTCATAATAAACCGATGACTCAAATTCAATAATCATGTGGATCACTGCCTATTGAAATGTTACAAATTTTTTATAGGATTTAAATAGTCCTTTACCACTTTATAATTTAGCATTCTTTTTTTATTAATTGTTATTTTCAATACTAATTATTTTTTCTAACATGATTATTTTTTACTTCATATTGAAAAATAATATAGAATTTAATAAATATAATTACTATCACTATTTTATTATTTAATAAACATAATTATATTAAATTTGATAGGAATAGATCTGCTAGTTTAACCACCATGTTAGTAGTTTAATCACTAACTTATTGACCTACCTCTTTATTCGTCGTATCTGAAAATAATGGGAGAAAAGGTGGCGCAGGAGTCTATATTTTGCTGGAAGGAGGAAGGTGCTAATAAAGTTAGTGATCTAGGCAATATCGATGTTACTTCATGGGTTTATTTTGCCTCCCTTTGGATTTGTAAGTGATGTCCATGCCATTATTAGGAAATTTTGGTGAGGGTGGAGATGGGGAGTTCGAAAAATCAATCGTTCTTGTATCACTCAAATTCGATTTTTTTGTTTGATATTCTTCTGTTTGTATTAGATTGGATATAATGTCCATGAGGTTGTACATTTGTTGGGTTGATTTTGACCAAACCATCTACAAATTATTTGACTTTCAAGACTTGTCTCTATCTTTAACATGAACTATTGAAAATGTGTGAATAAAGTCTCCCATTAATTAAAGTATAAAATAGATGATAGACTCAGGGATTTGATTACTTCACTTATTTGATTATTTTCTTAAAATAAAACTTTAATTATTTATAAATAGTATCAGAGTCGAGTCTCAAACTTTAGAAAACTCCCCAATCAACTCATTAGTAAGAGCAATTTCAATGCAACAATATAGATTGTTCTATATGTAGCAAATAAAATGAAGACAGAGAGAAGCTTCTCCGACGTAGTTATGGACCGGAAAAATTGTATTCCATATGTAAAAGAAATAGTGGTAAATAAACTAAAAAAATTAAATAAAAATGATTAACACACATTTCTTTGAAGATAAATTACAAAAAATTAAATAAAAAAGGCTTAACATATATTTCTATAGACATTAATTATAAAAAATTAAATAAAGGATGTCTAACACACCATCCTCTATTTTTTTCTTGTCATGTAAGGAATTTGGAGTGACGTGTCACACTATTTAGTGCAATCCACGATTGCAATGAGCATCTCCAAGCTACACCTTCTAAAAAAATCTATATAACGAAAGAGAAAAGAAATGAGGAGAGAGGGTGTAGAAAGAGGAAAGATAAGTAAAAATAGATGACATAGATAGACACAATTTAATAAAAAATAGATGGAAGGTGTCTAATAGGAAGTCTAAAACTAGACGTCATGTTGAACGACCTTCTATAATAAATGTTGCCACGTCAGTTTTGTCATCTCCACCTCATCACCACATCAGCTGGACATTATTGCATTGAAGATGCTCTAAGTTGAAGAACATCTACAGTGCATTATATGGATTATTATCTAAGTATCATGAATATTGAAAGAATTTTGATCTACGTTGCATTAATGTTTAATGTATAAACATTCAAGTTCAAATTTGATTTTCAATGCATTCTACGAATCACTATCATAGGAAATCTAAATTTTGCTAAATTAACATGTCTAACGAAGCTTTTAAATTTAGATGGAACTCTAGACATTGTATTTTTTTTTTCTGCCACGCCAGCTTGACATAGTCCTAGATAGCTTGTATTGGAGAAGATTTTTCTTAGATATTATCTATTTCACTTATGTGACAAAAAAATAAAGCAATCCACGATTGTATTAGAAATGCTATAATAACCCTTTTTATAACTCGTGATCATTGTTCTAAGAAAGTGTGCTTAGGCGTCGCCCAGGCGTGAGGAGCAACTTCCAGGCATCGCTTAAGTAATAGATGCGCAATTAAGTGATTGATTGTATTTTTTAACCAGAAAGTGTGCGCCTAACCTCGCCTAGGCGCGTGCTTTTTTTTTTGTTTACTTTTTTTTAAATATTTAAAATAAAATAAAAATAAGGTTGAGCAACTAGCTACTACAGAATTGGATGTCTATCTATCTTACCACACACCCCTAGGCGGAAGGAATGCTCTGCCCATCTTTCTTAAGGCTCATTACCGCAGCGCTCAAAAACCCCTTCGGCTTCTTCCATTTTTTCACGCCTCTCCCTCGCCTATGTTCGAAAAGCTTAAGACTCAGTATTCACGTTTTATATTTTTTAGAGCACTACTCGTGATTAACTTTATACCTATCTTCGTGCTTGTTTGATCATGCTTATGCTTAAAAGTTGGTTTTTCAAATAGTAGATAAGGTAAAAGCCACATGTCCAACATTTATTTATTTTGAACCACAAAACGTAGTGTGCTCCAATATTTAATAAACACTTATAAGTACAACCAAACATCTGCGAAATAAGCTATAAAAAAAGTAGCTTATAGTTTTAACCAAACATGCTCTAAACATTTTAAATAATCATTTTAATCGTCCCATCATATAGTTCAAAATTGGCACCGAAAGAGGGTCTTAAGAATAACTTCTAACCAATTTTCTTCCAAGATCTTGAAAAATAAAGACCTAAAACAAAAATAGTCAACTAGTGACTCTTCCCACAACAAATCCACGTGTTAAGCGTTAGTCAAACCCAAACCTCATCGTGGACGCGTGTATTCCGTAGCTTAATTCTCAATCTCTCATCAACGGTCCACGTTGCATCAACCGTGTTCCCCTCAGCTGTCACTTTAGCAGTCAAGACACACTACGTGGCAGCCGTACACCGCCCCACATGTTCCCTTGAATTATTATAAATACAGACTTCGTTATCCGTTGTGCATATTGTAAGCAAAACTTATAACCGAGGAAAGGAATGTGTGCGTGAGTGAGGTGTAAAAATGGTGAAACCTCAAGGAGTAGGAAAAAGAGAGAGGCGCGACGGAATTAATTCCGGCCGTTTCAAGGGTGTGAGGATGAGGAAGTGGGGTAAATGGGTGGCGGAAGTCCGGCAACCGAACAGCCGGGACAGGATATGGTTGGGATCATACGACACGGCGGAGGAGGCGGCTAGAGCTTATGATGCCGCCGTGTTTTGCTTGCGTGGTCCTACTGCAGTAATGAATTTTCCTGATGACCCGCCGGATATTTTGTCAGGTTGTGAGTTGTCTCCGCCTCAGATACAGGTTGCGGCGTCGAGGCACGCTCGGAGAGTGTCAGATGAGTCGACGACATCGGTGGCGTTGGAGTTGAAACCACCGGTGGTTGAAAGTGCGTTATTTGGGGAGAGTGAATATATGGGTTCTTCTTCTTTTGGTGATTTTTCGAGCACGGATTGTTACTTGGCAGCAGAGGAGGGAGGTGGAGGTGGCGGAGGTGATGGCAGTGGAAATGACAGAGCATTGAGTACACGTGCATATTTTGGGACACAAAGTATGTGGAGTTTTTAATGGCATGTTCCTTAAGAATCATAACCAGTACCTCACGGCGCCCCGTCACTCCCAAGAGACACGCACTTATGAAGTTTTTGTAATTAATTAGATCCACGTGTAGACCTTGATGTTATGATTTTCTTCAAAGCAAGGTCTTTAGGAAATGAGTTTAGATTGCAGTGGAACATATCGGGGTTTTATCCTATACTCCCTTCGTTTCACATAAATGAGTTTATTTTCTTTATTCATTTGTTTAAATTATGGGGAATTTACTTCTTTAGAAAAGAATATGGTTAATTTTTTTTGTGTTTTATTATTAATAAATATATACTACTATTATATTAAAACAAAAGTATGTTAGAAAAATATAGGTAAAATTGAGTTTTTATCTATGTAGTTTGTGGGAGAGATTTGAGTATTATTTTTTATATTTTAATTGATGTGAAATTTTACATGCAAGATGATTAAGGGTTTGTTTGGGATTGAATTATCAAACAATTAGAAATTGAGTAAATTTTTGAAAAGTGATTATAAAAAAGTTTGTATCATCTCGAGAAACAGTAAAAATGTAATTTTTAGATTCTTTTTTTAGTTTTTTATCTATCTATTATTAAAATATTAATTTTGGTTTTAATTAATTAAAATTATTATTTTTATGTTATAAATTTATTAGTATTTTAATTTATGCATTTACACAATTAATTTAAATTTAAATTTATTTGATTTTTGTATAATATTATTATGTTTTTATTTTATTTGATTTTTATAAATTTTGAAATTTAGTTAATGTATATTATTTTTATTATAAAATAAATATGGTAAATGTATTTTTTTGAAAAATTATTTGATAATATTACGTATTGTTATAAAAATAAAAATAAATTTTACAACAATAATAATACAAAATAATATTATTATAATTAATATTTATTTTAGTAATTTTATACAGTCACAAGTCACAGTAATAAATCAGTTTTGTTTACTAAATATTTAAAATATAAATTTTGAAACATACCGTAATTATAAAACAAGAGTTTATTAAATATTTATTTGATTATTTTTATAGTTGATCTTTTCTGCATGATTTTAAAAGTACAGTAATATTGAATTAAGTCTAAAGCTCTATATGTGATTGATTTTGAAGTCTAACTTCTAATTGTCAAATAATTAGAAATTATTTTAAGCGTTTGATAAATTTTTAAAAAGTGATTCTAAAAGAATATGTATCATCTGGCAGCAGATTTTAAGACTTTGTTTGGTATTGATGTACTTAAAAGAATCAGCTTCTACTGTGTCGCAAAAAGAATCAACTATGGAAAGAATTAGTTAAGTGTCGTAAATTCTTGTTTTAAAATTGTTGTATATTTTAAAAACAGTATTTGAGCGTTTGGTAAATAAAAATGATTTATTGCTGTAACAGTATTAAATTAAAAAAAAAAGACATTGATTTTAATAATATTATTTTGTATTATTATTATTATTACAAGTAGTAAAATTTATTTTTTTCTTTTTATATAGTAATGTGTAATATTGTCACATATTTTTAACAAGAAAATGCATTCACTATTTTTATTTTAAAATAAAAATAATAAATACATAATAAATTTTAAATTTTATAAAAATTACAAAATAAAAAGTATAGTCATATAGTACAAAAATTAATTAAATTAAAATTATTTTTTATGTATCAAACTTGTATCAATTCGATTTTTCAATTTTTCCATTTCCATATAATAGAAAAAACGTCAAATAATTTTTATTTATCATTAATTAAGGACTTGTAGAAATTCAAATTCTCAAATTCTCTATTTTCATATAATAATAAAAAATCAAATTACTTAAATGTGTAGAAAATAAATCTAGAATATTAAATGAATTAGTTTAATTAATGAAGAGTAAAATGAGTATTTTAATAATATATAAATGACATAGCTAAAAGCAGAATCTAAAGAGCTACTATTTTGCTGCTCTTTAAAATTTAATGTCATGTGAGTCAGATTATTTTATAATCACTTCTAAAAAATTTGACAAACGCGAAAATCAACTTCTAATTGTTTGGAAATCAGAAGTTGTGTTCCAAAATCAATCTCAAACGGAGCTTAAAAAAATAGCAAAAATGTAGCTTTTCATATTCTGCTTTTAGCTTTTCTATTTATCTATTATTAAAATATCAATTTTGATTTTAATTAATTAAATTAATTTTTTTATATCACAAATTTATTAGTATTCTAATTATAGTGCATCTCTACAAATAATTTAAATTTAAATTTAATTAATTTTTTGTACAATATTAGTATGCTTTTATTTTTTAATGTTTTAAAATTATTTTAATTTTTATAAATTTTGAGATTTAGTAGATGTATATTATTTTTATTTTAAAATAAATATGGTAAATACATTGTCTTGAGAAAATATTTGATAATATTACATATTGTTATAGAAGTAAAAATAAATTTTACAATAATAATAATACAAAATAACATTATTATAATTAATATTCATTTATTAATTTTATACAATCACAACAATATATTACTTTTGTTACTAAACGTTTGAATACTGATATTGAAATATACAGCAATTATGAAACAAAAGTTTGCCAAACACTTATTTGATACTTTTCACAGCTCATCCTTTCTGCAGCATAGCAAAACTGATTCTTTTAAAAGCATTTGTTTAAACATTTAAGGATATTAATTTTGAAATTTGACCACTCAATTGAATTTTTCATTGCTTTTGAGGCCTTTGTTTGAATTTTATTTTAAAAGGTGACGAATTTGAGCAATCCAAGCTCAAGATGTTAATTACTACTTCATCTTGCAAATAATTTTCGAGAGTTCAATCTTGTTCAATTTTATATATCCGCCCCCTGCATTGCTTTGCCAATAGCATGTTTGGCGATGCTCTAAAACTTTATTTGTAAGAAGAAATGATAAATTTTGAAATAAATAATTTTTTTTTGAAAATTATAAATAAGTATAAGGTAATTATATTATCACAACATTATTTGTTAAGTACACAACATTTTAATTGCAATCAAAGTTTCTAACTATTGGTCACTTTTGTATTTATATCTAACTTCTTTTAGCAAATTTTTATCATCAAACTATTAATTTGCACATTTTATATTTGTCTTTGATAATGATTTTTTGTCTAAATTCCCACAAATTATCACTTAGAGTTGACAAAAATAGACAAAAATATATTTCATTGACAACTCCAGTTAATAAGTGCGGGTTTTGCACTTATTTTGACCACTAAAAATGAATATTTGTAAGTTTTGTCAGGTAGTTTATTATTTAATTATGTTATTTTGTTAGTTTATGTGAAAATCTGAATGTAAAGTTAATAATTTAATTGAAAGTGTACTTATTTTGACTACTAAAATTCTACTTATTTTGATCATTAAAATCAAGGACTTGGGAGACTAAAGTTTGAAGATGTATAAAGTTGAATGACCTAAGATACAATTTTTGGAGGACTTAACTGAAAGATAATTGAAAATTTAAGAACCAAAGTGTAAAGATATAAAAATATTAAAGACCTAATATGCAATTTTTAGAAGACTTAATTGAAAGAAAATTAAAAATATAAGGACTAAAATAAATATTATATAAAATATATGGACTACTATGCAATAAATAAATATCTATTGTACGCCACATCACTATTTTAAGTTAGAAATTTAAAAGAGTGATCGTTTGTGAAAGAAATATATACTTTAATGATCATCGTTGTAACTTTTGAACTTTAGTAACTGTTTTAAAATTTTAAAGTAACTTTAGTAAATGCTGGAGAAATTAACCCATTATTAAATATTTATATAAAGACAATATATTCACCACATTTTTTACCCACTGTTTTGATAACGGACAAAAATAATATTCTTTTTTATAAGTTAAAAAAAAAACGATCTAAATTTTATTCTTTTAATGAATATCTACCTTATGTTGGTGAGGCTTACGAGGTACATTGTGTACACAAAGGAGAAACTGGTAATTTGCCCACGTAAAAACAAAAGTAGGCACGGGCCATACTTAAAGGGCAAAATTACATTACGGGTCCTCAACCTATACATGATAAAATATTTAGGTCACTATCAATTAAAACAGAGTACCTGAATCCGCAAAGTTTCACCTCTGTAGCATCTAACTCATAAAGCCCTTTGAATTAAATAAACCGTAACATCCTTGTTTTGAATTAAATAAAAGGACAGAAAATAGAAAAAGAAAAAAATGAAAGTATTGAAAATTCAAAACGCATTGATCTGAGAAGTCTGTATAAAAAAAAAATTAACAGAAATATAAAGTTACATATCAACTTGTTAAAATTAGATAAAAAAAAAATTGCAACATTGTAGAAATCATTCGCATCTACTATCGACAATACATATAAACAAAGCTTTAGATTTCAATAGTGAATAAATGAGAATTTGATAATTTCAAATACTAAGATGTCATTGCATGTTGTCGAGTTTACTTAAAAAGATGTGCAATATTTTTTATTTGAATTTTTATTTAGTGTAGAAAACAATAAAATTTTCTTTAATTATTTCTCTTCTTTTTATTTAAGTTAGCATATAAGTTGACTTTTTAACCATCAAGCGGACGTTTCGATTTATTGAGGACTTAAATGCTACATAGGTGAAGCATCCGGGAATCTGGGTGCTGCTTTCAAAGGTAAGGGAACAAATGCTTTCCATGCATAGTTTGCGGACCTCAGATGTAATTTTTCCCTAGTTGAAGTTATGAACAATAATTAATGGGCAGTGTGGACCCAAATAAGGATTGGGTCCAAATCAATTGACATATTATACTATACATTTCTTAAAATAATGTCCACTGACAAGTGACTTTTTATGGGAGCTTTGGAATTTAATATAATATTAGAATAAAGTTGTTCAATTATTTATCTTAGTCTCTGTATAAATTGTATGAAATCACCAATCAATAATTTCAAACCAAACACATGAGCCTATTCTAACAACTTCACCAATCCATATATTGGCAAGAGCCCCTTTCAAGACTGAATTCCTAGCTCAATCTTGCTAACATATAGGGAGCCATGCTAGGCAAAAAATCAAAGCCGGTGATCGGAGTAATTACCGGATCATTGGTTTCTGGCAATAGATTCGGGCTAGTGGATGTTGGCATTAGACCAACAAGTACTATGCAGGTCAAGATTCAATCACCACGAGGGCTAAGGTTTTGTGATCTCGAAGGAGTTGGATTAGGAATAGTGACTGCTCTCGAAAAAATGGGCGAGGGACGGAGGGAAATTCATGCCAACGAGGCTTTTTGTAAAACGTATTCGAATCGATCCAAACCCATTCCAGTCGAGTCATTGAAGAATTGTTCGAGATTTAGGGGAGGTTTAGAAGGAATGGAGATGCACAAGTCTTATCAAAACCCCTTCAGAATACAAAGCATAAAGAACAAAAGCCCCAGCATTTTCGACATATCTCCGGCAAGATTTGGATCTGTTACCTCATTTCCGGCTTCCGATTTTCTCAGTTCATGTAACTTGTGTGAGAAGAAGCTCCACGGCAAAGACATATACATATACAGGTATGATTTTGAGTAGCCTTTCAGTGGTCATTTGACATATACACATTAGTTAATGATGATCCCATAATCCCATTGTACATGATTTTCAGGGGAGAGAAAGCATTCTGCAGTGCAGAGTGTAGATATAGGCAAATAGTAATGGATGAGAGCATAGATAAATGCTCTTCAAGATCTGTTGATGTTTCAAATTCACCTTACACAGATGGCCACATCTTCTCAACTAAAATTCTGGCAATTTAGTATATAAATATATGCTCTTGAATACTTGTATACAGGTGAATAACATTAAGTTTAACGAAGTTTCTTTTTTTAATCAAATTTTGATGAGATTAAGTATAAATTATGCTTCAATGAGAATCTGAACTTTGAATTGGTTGTTGTTACTAAACATATGATGATCAAGATATTAAGTTGGCATCAAAATGACATGGATTTAAGCTTTTGGTCTACCATTTGATGCCATGTTGAACCTAGGGTAAAATCAACAAATGGCAACTGGACTTTAACCGAGTTTCTACTTAACCATCGAACTTCAAAAGATATCTTAATGCCAACTCAACTTTTAACCAAATTTTCCATCCACCACCCGTTACTCAATTCGCTTGCATACTTGACGGAATATCTTACGTGACAAACAATCTTTCAACGTGGCACAGTAACGATGTTAAATATCTCTAAATCAACAAAAGTGCACTACCCAAATACACTATTCCTCAAAGAAATTGAAAACGCTTTCAGTTCAAATTGTGAGAAACTAAAAGAGTTTTCAATTTCTTTGAGGTATGTCATGTTTGGGTAGTGCACTTTTATTGATTAGAGAGATTTAACATTATTACTACGCTTATCTTTTGTCACGTAGGATATTTCATCAACTATTGCAAGCGAATGGATAATGGGTGATGGATGAGAAACTTAGTTGAAAGTTGGGTGGGCGTTGAAATACTTTTTAAAATTCGATAGTTAAGTAAAAACCTGGTTAAAATTCGATGGCCACTAATTGATTTTACCCGTTGAACCTATTATCACTTGCACATATTTGGTCCAAACCGGGTAGTAGTAAGAATTCAAAATTTTAAGAAAAGTGGACGCGTGTAGCCACGCATGACGCATCCATAAGGAGCAGGAATTTCTAGCCCGATCACTAGGACGACTTAGTATTATGTCGACTTGAGTTAGTGAATCTTAGCTTTTGTCGTCCTATACACGATGGAATCTAGCGGAAGGAGGTTGCTAAGTTCACTACACCGGTGCTTGTGGTAGATTTTCAATAGATTTCATGTTTACAAGTTGTCGAAAGATGATCACGAGGGATTTATTGACAAATAGTATAAATCGATGATACAATAGTTATTTATATTTACATCTTACAAAAGATCTTTTTTAATATTTCGAGGATGATCCATTTCATTGATAAAGAAAGAAAATTAGCCTCTTTTCCGGCTCATGTCGCAATTGACAGTCGTCACGCTCTAATAAACTAGGCAACTCTAGTCTTCCTTATACAAATAATTGAGGTGTTCAAGTATTAATAATTACCATTCACATCGTCGTGGATACAAATAAGATACAATATTACTTAATCAAAAATATCAGAATCAGAAAACTTTTTGATGTGGATACAAATATGATACACTATCTCGTAGTGGATGGACGGGTGATATCATCTATGGTAACATTGATATGATTGTGGATAAATAAAAAAATTTAATTTTTTTATTTGAATTATCAGGATATATTGGGATAATAATAATAGTAGTATGAAACATTAGATAGATAATTTTCTGTTGTTATTTTCCTAAAATTTAGTTACCTTAGTAAATTGACAAATTTAATTTCTGTATTGGGTATTTCTACTTAAATTTTGGTTTGCGCATCAATTTTCATAAACCTAGTCACAAACTAGTTTTATCGTCATAAATTCATTAATGCTCTGTTTGATAGCCCAAATTTGGCCTGGAAAATGAAATTTTCCCCCCTCTTTTCCAGTTTTGGACTGTTTGATTGACAAAATTTGGCCGGGAAAATATTTTCCCACTTTTCCTCATGTGATGGGTTTTGCAATGAAAAGCCAGAAAATGTTTTCCATGCGGGAGAGGAGGTTTAATTTTCTTGGGAAAATCTGTGGCAGCTAATTACATTTCTCCCGCTCATTCCCGTCATTACCACCCATTTTCTTCTCCCCCAACACAATCAACTGCAGCACCCAGCAAATTGAGCTCGTCATTTCAGCCACTACAGCGCCCATTGCCGTAGGAAATCGCAGCAGCCATTTGTAAGATCTCCAAAATCGCAGTACCCACCGGAAGACCTCGAAAATCGCAGCAACCACGGTGAGATTATCATGCCCTAATTTTTCTGCAACTCTCACCATATATATTCCAAGCTAACTTCATAAAAAATTCTGAACATTTACACTCTTTCACTCAATATGAGCTTAACATTTGAAACCAATAAAATATCTGGGATTCATGAGCTTGAAGTCTGGTTTGCTGCCATTTTTTTGTTCTTCTAGTTTGCTGCAAATTTTTTGATTATTGCTGCCATTTTCGAAATTGCTGCCATTTTTTTGTTCTTCTAGTTTGCTGCAAATTTTTTGATTATTGCTGCCATTTTCGAAATTGTTGTTCTGGTTTGCTGCTTTTTTTGTTCCTCCAAAGGGCAGAAAATGAAATTATGCCATTTCAATCCTAAACTATTCCATATTCATAGAAAACCAACTGTATGTATAACGATTCCATAATGTGGTTGTCAAAACTTTGATCTACTCCCCACCGTGTTTGATAAAATCAACCCTGTACAAAAATTACAAGATATCATGTCAGCATCATTTTCTTGAACTTCTCCAAATTCCACCCAACAAAAGAACGGCCGGTAGTTTAACATGTTTAGAGTTCGAAACAAATAAATTGACCTAACATTTTCACCTTTTCATCTGTTAATGTGTTGTTCTTCTAATATGTTGTCCATTGTTTTACATATAGAAGCTCCACAAGAAAGTTTGTATTTTATTTGTCATGCTCAAGTTTTGAGGATTGCAATGTTAATGCATTTGATGGTGAAAATGTGTCTTTATGTAGCCATTATCGTTGACATATCTGCTGTCCTATTTGAGAGCAAAACTAATTCTTCACCTGTTGAGAAATCTGATTTACATAGAGTATTAACAGATGAATGTTGTACTTGAGTTGAATGAATAAACAATGCATTCTATAACGTAACTAGAAATCATATAATGAGTGCATGGACATGTGCATTGTACATGTCAAACTTGGATATGGAGCACTACTTCTTTATTGATGGCATGTGAAACAAATTGTATGACACTTTGTGCAAATAGTTCTTGATATACGTAACACACTATTGCCGTCACCAATTGTTGTTCGACATTTTGCTCCTTACGTACCATTTTCTTAAGGCAAATGCTTAATACAAATACTCACCGAGATTATGATTACAATACAAATGAAGTATAATGGATTACATATTGCACATATATGTTATTTAATTCTATCGTCTAAACCGAAAGTACGCAGATATTGATCGTATGACTTAGATATCACAACTACCATATTATCGATTTATCAAACTCTAGTTATTCTTCCTTTAAATATGTAACAAATCTGCACCTTACGTGCTTATTTTTATGAGCTCGACTCCATTGCCACTGAGGTTGTCAATCACTGCCGAGTTATAGGGTTTGGGAGTAATAAGTTTTTAATAATATATATTGTCACTGCTAATGTCTGTATGTTTGCTTTACGTATGTAATAATACGTGGTCGTAGAGTCCATGGATACACAAAGGAGGCAACGGCGCCGCCAAACACAACGGGTGGGCTTGTTTTGGACCATGGTCCTCCAAGCAATTGTGATATATGACGGTATTAGACGTCGTGCCCGACATCTTCCTAGGGCTCCTCATAGAAATTGGGATATCGAGAGACAAATGACCTTTACACGAATGTTTGGTTCGACTGACAGAATATGTCGTGACCTTCTTAGGATGAAAATAGGTCCATTCCAAAGCTTATGTGCTCGTCTACGAACCTTCGGATTGGTGGATAGTAAATCAGTCCGCGTAGAGGAACAAGTGGCTATTTTCCTCAACACCGTCGGGCATGACCAACGTAATCGGGCTGAAAGTTTTACTTTCTTTAGATCTGGACAAACTGTGAGCTATTATTTCCATAGGGTATTGCATGCTTGTCTAGGGCTATACCGAGAAGTTGTGCATAATGCCACTATCCATAACTCACCGTACGAGAAGGTTAATGTGAAGCCGTGGTACACGTATTTCCAGGTGAGGTCTTCATCGCTACGTCGTTATATATTTGGATTGAGCACATGTTGTACATAAGTTCACATACTGGCCTTACTTCTTTTTTGTAGGATGCTGTAGGGGCGATCGACGGTACCCACATTGCTGCAAAGGTCCCTGTACAGGATCAAGCTAGGTATCGCAATAGGAAGCAAGTCATTTCTCAAAATGTGTTAGTGGCTTGCACATTTGATATGAAATTTACGTATGTGCTCGCCGGTTGGGAGGGTTCGGCACATGATGGTAGGTTGTTACGAAGCGCAATACTACGCCAAGGACATAAGCTAACAATTCCTGTGGGTTAGTATTTTCGTTAGTTTCGTAGAATTTTCAAATTATGGATTACATAAGTTTGCACAAATGTTAAAAGTAGACCTTTCTTAGGTAAGTACTACCTGGCCGACGCTGGATTCCCCTTGGTGCCGGGTTTTCTTTCACCTTACCGTCGAACTCGTTATCATCGTAGAGATATTGAGGGTCAGCGGCCTGAAAATAGGAAGGAGCTGTTCACTTTTCGGCATTCATCTCTACGCAATGTTGTCGAGCGGACCATAGGTTTGCTTAAGAAAAGATTTGCTTATTTGAGGCATCAACCGTTCCACGACATTAGCACACAAGCGAAGATAGTTCTAGCTTGTTGTGCTATTCACAACTTTCTACGGATTCACGATGCAGATGATGTGTGTGAGGAGGACTTCGATAACAGTGATGATGAGGTTAATCCTACTCATGCCGATGTGCCGGAAGAAGCGACGATAAATGCTAATATATCTTTTACTGCTGAAGCTTCGTGGTCGAATAATAGGGATGCAATAGCTCAATCAATGTGGGTTAATTATAATCCCAATGCCGATGCAGACATTGACTTTCATTAAACCATTGTTATTCCTTTTGTAGACTTTATGGTTATGTAATAATGGTACAAACATTCTATCTTTTATTTCAAGTGACAGTACGTTCCATCTATATCACTGCGCCTCTATTTGCATACTTCAATGTTCTATTATTCGGATGTGTAACTTACCATACGATCATAGTGAAACTATTTGTTCGTCATTCCTGTAACTATGTCGCATTCTATATATTTGCAAATTGCTGAATTTGTAGTTTGGCAATCATGTCCCATGTGCATGCAGGTTTCATAATCATTTCAGATCTTGCTTTCTATTTCGACAGATTTAATGGCGCATCCGAGACATAACTCTGCAGCCCCATTCCAAGTTCCAAGGCCAACCACCGCAACAAACCCGGATGAGGTAGATACATGCACTACCCACGTTGATCCGAATAGTAAGATTCGGCAGGTACGTTGGAATGACGACATGGATGGGTTTTTGATTGCCTCACTAGTTCATGAAGTGTTGGCTGGTCACAAAAGAAGTGACAATGGCTTCACCTCATTTCAAGTATCGAAAGCCATTGAAAGCGTTCATCGCGGGTGCGGTGTAGTCGTGTCAGATAAGAACGTCAGATCGCGTTTGAAGACTCTCAAGAAAGAATATGCTGAAGTAAGCCAGCTATTAAGTATAAGCGGCTTCGGGTGGGATGCAGAATCTGGACGAATCACGGCCGATACACTAGCTTGGGATGAACTCGTGAAGGTATACTTTTGTTATCATTGTACTGTAGATTCTCCTTGCATACTCTCCCTAGACTGTCGTTTGCATAACTGTCATTATATTGTGAATGTTGGTAGGGGAAACCGGATTTTGGCAAATGGAGGACGAAACTCTGTCGTCGTTATGATGAAATGGAGTCCATCTTTGGAAACGATACAGCAACTAGAGATAGAGCCGTATCGGGATTCGATAATTTTTCACCTATGCAAGGTAGTTACATTACGAAATAAAGTCAATTTCAGTTGATGATGGTTTTCGTACTTCATTATAGTAGCAGCCAGTTTTATGATGGTTTTATTCTTTCAGTTGATGACAGTGTTAACGATGTTGACACTCCAACCGAGGATACGGATCCAAGCCCAAATCCCACGCGTAAGCGGCATGCCGAAGAAGGAACCACCACAGGTCGGCGAAAACGCAGAAAAGCTTATGAAGACAGTGATCGATCCTTAGCATTGATAGCGGAGTCATCCAAAAAAATTGCTGAAGCTATCCACATGCAAGCGACTTTAGATACACTGAATCACGTCAATTGGCAGTTGATTACAGAAAAGCTAGAAGCCATGGACCTAGAGTTGGTTGACATCATGAAAGTGATGAAAGCATTTCGATCTGACGGAGATTTGGCGAAGGTCTTTATGAGCTTGACAAATACTACAATCATGCGTGCTTTGGTTTATGAGCAGCTTGGACGTGATCCACCTCCGCTGCCGTAGATTCCACTTTAGTTGTAATGTTGTCATGATGCTTAGGTTGAAGTATGTTGTACATAACCTTCAAAACATTGGAGTACATGTCTTTTGTAGCATATGTGTTCGTGCATAAACACATATGAGCCCGAGTAACTTAGGTTGGGGAGGGTTTTGGAACAAGCATGTATTATCTTTTTGTCATAGACTTGTGTCCAAATGGTGTTTTGTTTTTAGCTCAAAATTTGGTGTCCACAATTCTGCACCATACAGGTTCCATCAACCAATGTAATGGTTAAACATTGTATTTTGAGTTGGAACATTGTGTTGTACCTCAATGTAATTGCTATGGTATTACGAAATTACGCTTATTCACTTGGTGTTTGAATATAATAGGCTTTGGGCTTGTGTAACCTCAGGAAGCAAAAGTGTTTGATAAGGATTAAATGTTTAGCAATTGTTACAGACAGAAAGTCAGCTCTGGGCTACTCAGGGTCCGCTCGAGCGGACTTTGGGTCCGCTCGAGCGGACAGAAAGTCCCCACAGGGGGACTTCCGGTTCCGCTCGAGCGGACGGACCGTCCGCTCGAGCGGACAGACGTCCCCCGGGGGGACGTAAGTGTCCGCTCGAGCGGACACTTACTCCGCTCGAGCGGACACTTACTCCGCTCGAGCGGACACGAACCGTGGGGTTTATAACCCCACGGTAGCTTATTACATTTCCACACTCCTCCAACCTCAAACCACGTATCCTCCTCCCAATATCCGACACACCATAGTTGGATTTGAAAACAATACACATTTGTAAGACTATTTCTTCCCATTAACTTGGTGTTGGTCAAGTTTATCATCCATTGTCATCTATTGAAGCATAACACAAGGTAACATGGCTAACTCTAAAATAGTAGTGTATCTTCCATGTTTGCAAGTGGTTTTATGAATTTTCATTTCATGAGGAGGTTGGGCAATGCAATTTGGTTGATTGTTATGATGAAATGTTGTTGGTTTTGTGATTTAATTGAAAAAATTTTGGGGTTTACTCCATTCTTCAACTCAATTAATTCACTCAAAGGATGAAATGCCCACCAAGTGTTTGATAAAATGATTCTCCCACATTTTTCACTTTAGCTTGTTTGCAAGTGGTTTTATTAATTTTCATTGAATGAGGAGGTTGGGCAATGCAATTTGGTTAATTGGAATGAATGTTATGTTGTTGGTTTTGTGATATCATTGAAACAATTTTGGGGTTTACTCCATTCTTCAACTCAATTACTTCACTCATAGGATCAAATGCCCACCAAGTGTTTGATGAAATGATTCTCCCACATTTTTCACTTTAGCTTGTTTCCTTAGCACACTAGCTCATTTGCTTGATTGGTTGTCATGAATTAGCACGGCTATGCCACTCTTTACAAAGCACAACATGCGACACACACAGCAAACACCCCCGTCCACATAGTTGAACCACTTTCCACGTTCCATCAAATGTTGATGAGTGAATTTGATTTGATTGTAACCATATGTTTTTGTATGTATTGAAATTGGCTAGATACAATGCGGAGATCAAACAAACAAGCGCAAGATGCTGGACCGAGCTCGGGAAAGAGAAAGGCTCCTTCCAAGAAGAGTTCGAAAAAATCGGCCACTTATGATGAAGTAAAATTTGAGACTGAGGGAGCATGGTTAGTATACACTAATTCTACAAGCAGTCGCAATATTATATCGGAGCGAAGGGTATTAATATCGGATTTCGCAAATGAAGTGCTTGGTCACGTTATTGAGAGGAATAAGTGGGAAACATTTGTTGCAACTCCGCGTGTTGCGTATGTCGAAATCGTCAAAGAATTCTACGCCAATATCCATGACAACCTCGACAACCCCGAGCATCCTAACTATCAACAAGTCTATATGCGAGGGCAATATATTCCATTCTCCCCCTTAGTCATTCTCCGATACTACGGACTTGACGACATGGAGTATGACATTTTTGAAGCAGCCACTACGAATCTTGATGAAGTAGTCACCTCCATTTGCCAGGGAATTGATCATTGGCCTGATGGACGCAGCACATTGAACTACAAAACTCTGTTACCTCAAGTACGCACATTGGACAAAATGGTGAGCGCCAACCTTCTCCCTACGACACATACTTCTACGGTCACTATGGAGCGGGCACGCCTACTTCACTGGCTCCAAACTAAGACCCTAGATATCGGTAACTATATCTTCTGCAATGTGTGGCATATTCGAAACAACCGTAGATGTTTGGCGTTCCCATCGTTAATTACAGGAATTTGTGAAATGTCCGGAATTGACCTCTCCCATGAGACCACCCGAGTGAAGCGTACAATGCAGATAGACAGAATTGGGATACGTAGTTCTGAACTACACATGACGCCCAACGTGGCGAGTAGCACACAGGGTGCCATTGGCGCCCAGGGTAATGTACACGGTGAAAAGGAGCCTGCTCAGGATAATCTGATGGACGAGGACGTCCATGACACAGTCAATGCACCAACATTGGCATCTATTTCTCATGAGATTCGGGAGATTCGGGATGCCCAAGTCCAAGAGGCCGAAGCCCGCAGAAGGGAGTACGATGCGTTAGCCGCACAAATGACGCAGTTGCTCGGCTATTTCAATCATTACCCACCGCCGCCTCCCCAATGAATGGGATGTTTTACGTTTTTGTTGGGGGTGGGTGGATCTTAGGTATCTAATAATTACATGTCCGGTGGGGAGTGATGTTCGTATTCTAGTGAGTTATATGCTTTATGTTAACAAATATGAAGTAAGAAAAATTTCAAATCATCCATTGTGTTTTTTCAGGCATGATGTAGTACTTCTTTATCATCAACAAGCATGGGTTTTATTATTTATTATGTAAACTCTTCTACTGGCATATATGGTGCGGTGTGTGGTGTGCGCGTGCGAATGTGCTATAAAAGTTATGTTAACAATTTAAGAAAGTTAAGTTACTTCAAGGCATTGGTGGTGTTTTACTTGGGTCAATGTTTGGGAAATAGTCGCAGAGTGGGGCTGATATTATGGATGTCAAACGCTTTTGTTGATCTCATGGATGTAAAATGGTTATATTATGTGCTTCTTCCTGAGAAGCTTCTGCTTATGTTGAGCAAGGTTGCAGTTTTGTTCATGAGGAGGGAGAACATGCTTTGTGCCAACTGGCGTAAAAAACATGCCGCGTCCCCCCATAATATGAAGACAGATCAACTCCGCCTGCTCTATGGTTCAATCAAAAACAAAGGCTGTAGACAGGTGAAAAGATAAATCAGGACACTTTTGAAGAGATAATTGTAGATAAATGATTGGAATGTTGATTGTCAATAGAAAGAATAATTTCGATTGGGGAGTGTGAATTCGGAGATTCAAATTCATACGAACGGTTTTAAAGCTGGATTCAAACGAATTTGTTTATGGCATCTGTTTTTACTCGAAATCATAAAACAAATTTCATGTGCTAAGCGAAGTTTGTCCAGTGTGTTTATTAAAAATATATCGATTTTTTTCAATTTTTAGTAGTAATTGGATTCATCATAGGCCACGTGGGAATGCTACTATTGTACTAACTTGTATGTAAACTTTTTAATGAACACATATACTTGTGGAATTATAAAGATAAAATGGACTTTACAAAAAAAAATTGTAAAAGAGGTGGATTATATAAATTGTATGGTTCAAAAGTTGATACAAAGTGGTCAATTATAATTTCAAAATTGCGAATTGTAAACTTTTTTACATTTTCTTCCCATATATTTGGCATGGCAAACCATTTATTTTGCCTGGAAAATAGTGACTATCAAACAACAAAAGTTGGAAAATACTACATTTTCCATGGAAAATAAAGACAATCAAACACCAAAACCTAGAAAATCACAACATTTTCCAGGACGAATTTTAATCCAATCAAACGCACTACATTTACATTTGCCCGGCAAATATTTTCTTGGCAAATCATTTCCCTAGAAAATATTTTCTTTCCACCCATTTTCCATGCTTGCAATCAAACAGAGCCTAAGTGGAAATTACATGTAGTACTTGTATTTATATAAATAATTTTAAGGAAAATTGGTGCAAATGGTCCCTAATGTAGACATTAGTGCACAAATGGTCCTTAACCTGGTCCCTAATCTATCTATTTAAGTGTACAAATGGCCCCTCTCATTTTTTATTTTTTATTTTTGTCTTTATTAGTGGAGTAAAATTCTTAAATTACATTTCTTTTCTTTCTTTCAATTGGCGCAAATGGTCTCTAACATTTACCTTTAGTATAAAAATAGTTTCTAACCTTTGTTTTTTTATCGTAACAGACCATAACCTATATGTTTTGCTGCGTAATTGATCCTTATTTTATAAAAAAGATAAAAGTACCCTTTGTTTTAATTTTTTTTAAAAAAAAATTAAAATTGAATTTGTAACATTTGTTAAATGTGCAAATAAGTCCATTTACTGTCTCGTTTATTTATTTTTTGTAATCGTGATTTTCATTGAGGGCATTTTATGAAATTATGAATTATGAAATGAAAAATTAAAATTAATTCTAAATGGTATTATTAGAATTTAAAAAATAAATTGTGTATAATATGTTTATTAAATAAAATGAAAAAAATACAAATGAATACGTCTTGGTGTAGTGGTTAGGAATTGTGAATCAATGTTCACATCCCGGATTTGACTCCTTTGACACCCATTTCATCAAAATATTTTTTAAAATTTTAAAAATTTTAAAAAAAAATCGGGGCGGGTCCAGGGCAGAGTAGTGTCGCCCCGGACTTGACCCAATTCGAGGCAATTCTCCCTGCTCCAAATATCCGATTGTTCGGGACGGGGAAATTCTAAACTAGGCCATCACTATATGCCACCTATAATGGATAGTGTTACAAATGGTCTTCAGGTAATAGTTATGGAGTTGCCAAGTGTGTTATAGTGTTTGTGTAGAATTGTCCACATTAATATTTTATGGTGTGTTACAAATGTAATTTATGTAACAATTATATAGCATAAAGTGTCGCAATTATGGTTTTATCTATTCCGTTTGTATGTTACAATTAATAATATCATATGTATCACAAATTATAACAAATTTGTTCATGTATGATTTGTGATTCTTGCAATTTTTATGTCAACTAATTGTGTAGACTTATTGATATTTTGTCACAAATATTATATAATATAAAGTGCTACAACTATTATTATAATGAGCTTTACTATATGTACCATGAATTGTTACAAATGTGTTCTTATTATAATTCAGAGCAAATATGTTTTTTTTTCTTCTTTCAATAAAATTCACTAATATCTGTGTGAATTTGTTTTTGTGAAGAGAGATATTTTTTTTTTAAACAGATATATCAAAGTTATATTTTATTGATTGAAATAGTTATCTCATAATTAAACATCATGCAAACTTGTATTACAAATAGAGGTGACAAATTGGCTGGCCCGCGTATAACTCGAATTTTGGGTTGGATTGCTCCTGATCCAAACAAAATTGAGCCTATATGGTCCTACCTGTCTAGCCTGCAAATTTTTTTTTTTTTTTTTTTGCTCTATAACACTAATCGATTGCAAATTTTGTGAATAGCCCCAGTATAATTCAAATAATATTAGTTTAAAGTGGCATAAGCTCAAGTCTTCAACTTAAATTGTCTTTTTTTGAAACATTAGTCCAATAATTTCAAACTCTAACATAAAATTGTTTAGATTTAATTAAAATTTAGTTTAATTCAAGTTTCAATCAAAATTATGTTTGGTGTGACAAGTAAATTATTTATTTTAAATTTACTTATAAGTAAATTTTTTAATTTAAGCCAAATGTGCTTATATCTTAAAATAATAAGACTAGTATGCTTTTACTATTTATATTTTTTTTTAAAATGTCAATACATAGTTTACAATTAATAAAAAAAACATTATTATTTTGAAAGAAAATTGATTATTATCTATTGACAAATATATGAGATTTCCAATTTTATAAATTAATCTCTTTAAAAATCTCAAAATATATATCGTCTAAGTTATCTAATATTGTATCTGATGTAATTTATTAGATTGTATATAAATAAAATATTATAAAAAGAATATATATATAATTAAGACTGGGTTGGTCCAATGGGCTGGATTGTTCTGGCCCAGACAAAACTTGACTGAGCTGGCCCAATTTAGTTTCAAATGTGGCCCTGCTCTGGCAATTGATCGGGTCGGACCAACTTGGCTCATTTGCCGGTTCTAATTACAATGACTGTCGTTTATTTATCCTTTCAATTATAATATTAAATATAATTAAAAAATAAACATCTTAATTATTAAAAAAATTGACATCATCAGTATTTTTGTAATATATAATATATATATATATATATATTTTTTTAATGGTTTTTGAAATAGTAATTTTTTTGTGTAAAAATTCCATTAATTGAAGAGATAACTCTTCATAAGGCCTATTAATGTTTATAAGTAAAAATTCCATTTGAGCCCAATCGAATTGAGTCCAATCAATTGCTTAAGCTTAAAAATCTGAACTTGATATCCAACTTGGCCCATGTTGAGTGGGCTTGATTGGATTAGAGTTGAGGAGAAAATTATACAAAAAGTTTGATCCAGTTGAGTAAAGCTTGAATAGGCTTGCTAGCATATGTTCATTGGTTAGAGTTTTATCTAATTTCGCTATTTTCTTGTAAGTTGTAAGAGAAGTAAGAGACTTTATTTATAAAGAGTATATATAAATTGAGAAAATTGTCTAAAAATTATCTGTAAGTGACTTGTTTCAAATTAAGTCAAAACAATTTTTAAAATTGTCAATAAATTATACTATTCAACGATTTTTCATATTAATCCAAAAATTATCTATGCAATTCATATTGCCCTTGGCACTGCTCACTATCGTCGTCACCGCCACTACTAGGAGCAGCATCATCGTTACAGTCTAGAGTATAGAAAATTCAAGTGGGATGCTCTACAGAAAACCATATTCAAATTAATTAACAAAGTGAGTATCTCCAACATTCATCACGAAGTAGAAGAAAATTTGAATGAAAACTTGATTGTGGCAAAGGTGGAGAAAATGTTGATAAAGAGATTAAGGATATTGAAAAACAATTACACGTACAAGAATGTGAAGTTGCATATGAAGTGGATGATGAAATTCTTCAATAAAAATATTGGTGTATCAATTGAACAAGAGATCCACGCAGAAGCAAAATTAGAAGTGCCTCAAAATGTGTAAGAAAAGTGGAACATGTACAAAATAGTGGAGAATTTTTGTACGAAACAGAGCAAGAAAAATTGAAACTGGAACAAAATCTAGAGGTAAACAATGATTAATTGATTGAAGAAGAGATTGAATCAAATATGTCTTTATTCAAAGCTCTTTTAAATCAAACAATAAAGAACACTTTGAAGAAGATTGTGGCACAAGGCACAATTCAATGAGAAAGTAGAAGAGAACCCACCTAGCAATTCATCTTCATCTGCAAAATGAGACGAAGAAGAAAACAACAGGTCGACAGATGTGGAGCAAGAAGAAGATTATAAAGTAATGATAAGTGGAGTAAAGTGACCATGATTTGTTGCTGTAGGAATGATTTGTTTGATGAATTTTATAGAGTTATTATGATTTGCTGCTTTGCTGCTGTAAATAGCAACTTAAATTTCTGTACGAATGATACTGTATTATGGAAAACAGTATCATATAAAACAGTATCATTATATTTGTTTGTGGTCATGATTTGCTGCTGTAAATAGTAGCTTAATACTGTATTATAGAAAACAGTTTGATATAATATTATAGAATAGCAGCTTGATATTGTATTAAGTTAACCATTAGATTATTCTTTGTGTTGTTAGTTATTTGTGTTGCTTGATACTGTATTATAGAAAACAGTATCATAATAGAAATTGGCATAGAATTCGCATACGTGCTCATAATTTTTATTATAATATATTTTCAGAATCGTCTCGACGAACCGGTCAAGACTAGTGTCTTTGCCACTGCGTACGATGGATTTTAACCGTTTGAAGTCGTCTCTTTAGTTTAAAATAGCAATCTTTAATTTTTCTTATCTAAACAGTATCATACATACTAAAACAGTATTATATCTATACTATAATATAAGTGTCTATCACCTATTTACTATTCACCCTTCAACCAACGCGACGTCGTTTTGAGGTTGTATTAGTCTTAATTTTGTCCAAATCTCACCGTTCTGTTCTGTAAGTTTGTTTAACTTATTAAAAAGGCTGCATTTGTTGACTTTTCTTTCTTTTTTGGCATCTCACCATTTTGTCCTAATTTTTTGACACTTTTTTTTATATTAAATTAATATATTTGGCCTCATTTTTTGACTTCTTCATCTTTTCTTTTCTTTTATTTATTTTAATATACATATATTAGTGTCTTTTAGCCGCAATTATTGACTTCTTATATATTATAGTAAATATATATTCATTTTTTCCTTCATAAGTCATCAAATTTGGTACTTTTTTATCCCCAGTTGCTATGGGGAACAAAGGACGAAATACAATCGATTCCTAAAGGTTTTGATAAATTTTATTTTCTCTATACTGCAGTTTTTGTTGTTCAACTTAAATATTTGCTGTAGTTTATACATTAAGTATTTTTACATAAATCCAGTTGGAGACGATATCCCTATGGGTTACCTAACCATTGGCTTTGGTTTCACATAATTTCATGTTATATAACTCAAGTTATGGATAATTTTGTAAATTGCGACAGCATAAATCCGAGAAACTGCCTTGGATGTTTCGGTGAGCATTTTAGTGTGTCAAAACATACCGTCGGATTATAAAATTTTTATATGTGGTAGCTACATGGGTATTCTACGTTCCGTGAAAATTTCATATAGTTCGGTGATCGTTTTCTATGTCAAATAAATTGTTTTTGCTCCATGATTGGGTGAATTGTTTCTCCAAACTGTACTTTCTGTTGACCAACTCAAAAATATCCTGCACCTTATATATTAAGTATTTTTACATAATTCCAGTTGGAGACAATAGCTCTATGGGTTACCTAACCATTGGCTTTGGTTTCACATAATTTCATGGTATATAACTCAAGTTATGGACAATTTTGTAAACTGCGACCGTATGAATCCGAGAAACTGCCTAGGGTGTTTCGGTGAGCATTTTAGTAAGTCGAAACATGCCGTCGGACTATCAAATTTTGATATGTGGTAGCTAAATGAGTATTCTATGTTCCCTGAAAATTTCATATTTTTCGGTTATCGTTTTCTATGTCAAACAAATTTTTGTTACTCCATGACCGGGTGAAGAAATTTTAGTAACACTGCCCTTATTTTGAAAATTTTATTCACCTGGTCATGGAGTAACAAATAATTCTTTGACATAGAAAACGATCATCGAACAATACGAAATTTTCAGGGGACATAGAATACTCAGGTAGCTACCACATATCAAAAATTAGTAGTCCGACGGCATGTTTAGGCATACTAAAATACTCATCGCGAAATCTATTAGGCTGTTTTTTGGATTTATGCCGTCGGCGTGCCGGAATCGATATTATAAACCAATCAAAAAACTTTAAGTAGTGGAAATATCTTCTTAAACTTTTGTGGACCATGGTTTTGTGGTAGTTTTAGTGGATTCTCATGTTTTGGTTACACGTTAATGATGTGAACTTGAAATGTTATGCTAAACTTCATGTTTTTCTAAGATGCAGTTTATGTTGTCCAACTAAAAAATTTACTGCACCTTATATATTAAGTATTTTTACATAATTCCAGTTGGAGACGATAGCCCTATGGGTTACCTAACCATTGGCTTTGGTTTTACATAATTTCATGTTATATAACTCAATTTATGGACAATTTTGTAAACTGTGACAGCATGAATCTGAAAAACTAATTAGAATGTTTCGATTAGCATTTTAGTAAGCCGAAACATGCCGTCGGACTATCAAATTTTGATATATGGTAGCTACATGAGTATTCTATGTTCTCTGAATATTTCATATTTTTCGGTGATCGTTTTTTATGTCAAATAATTTTTTGTTAATCGATGACTAAGTGAAGTTTTGAAATTTTTTTATTTTTTATTTTTGCCCACTTTGCCTCATAACTCGGCAAAGTTAAAAAAAAAAAAAAACCTTTTACTTTCTCAGGTTACTCGAGATTTACTTAAAAAAAAAATTAATTTCTTGAGAAAATTTACTCGAGAAAAAAATTAAATTTTTTTTTTTTTAAATTTCTCGAGTTACTCAACAAAAAAATAATTTTTTTTTTTAAAATTTCTCGAGTTACTCGACAAAAAAAAATAAAAATTTTAAAAATAATCTTTTTTTTTTTAAAATTTCTCGAGTTACTCGACAAAAAAATAAAAAAATAAATTTTTTTTTTTAAATTTCTCGAGTTACTCGACATACAAATAAAAAAATAAAAAACTTTTTTTTTAATTTGTCGAGTTACTCGACAAAAAAATAAATTTTTTTTTTTGTTTTTACAATTTCTCGAGTTAATCGAGAAAAAAATAAAAAAATAATAAATTTTTTTTTTTTAATTTCTCGAGTTACTCAAGGAAAAAAAAATTCTTTCTCGAGTTACAAGCAACAAAAAAAAAAATTTGTTTTTCCTTTTTTCCAAAAGACTTACTCCACAGAGTCATTAATAAAAAAAAAAAAACAAATTAATTTCAAAGACTTTGTCGAGGAATTCAAAAAAAAAAAAAATTCAAAGACTTTCCCACTTTGTCAAGTTAATCGACAAAGTGGCCAAAAAAAAAAAAATAATTTCAAACACTTTACCACTTTGTCAAGGAACTCGACAAAGTGGAAAAAAAAAATTTTCCAAAAACTTTGTCGAGTAACTCGACAAACTTCAAAAAACAAAAAAAAAAAAAAAAAAATTTTGAACACTTAACTCGACAAAGTGGAAAAAAAAATTCTTAATTTATAATGTGCAGTATATTTTTGAGTTGGACAACAGAAAACTGTAGTTTAGATAAACATGATGTTTAGAAAAACCTTTTTAGTTCACATCATTAACGTGTAACCAAAACATGGGAATTCACCAAAACTAGGGGTGACAAAAAAGCTCGTCGGCTCGGCTCGTAAAAGCTCGGCCCAGCTCGAGCTCGGGCTCGTTGAACCACGAACACGAGCTAGGGCCGAGCTAGAGAAAAAAAAACGAGCCGGCTCGTGGGCTCGTTACGAGCCCAGCTCGTTGGGCTAGTGGACACGAGCCAGGACGAGCCATGAGCCGCGAGCCGAGCCGGCTCGTGGCTCGTCCACAACGGTCACATTTGTGACCGTTGGCAACGGTCATTTTCTTCTTTTTTTTTTTCCATGATTTTCCTATAAATACCCTATTTCTAAACTCATTTTTTCACACTTCAATCTTTTATCTCTCATTCAATTACATACTCAATCTATTATAAATTCTCAAATCTCAATATTAGTGTTCTAAGTAATTAGTATCTAGTATATTATTATCTAGTTATTATGCTATAATTTTCTACTTCTACTAATTTTCTACATTTCCATTTTCTAATTTCTACGTTCTACTAAATCTTCATCTTCTCCTATTTTGTTTCTCTATTATTCCAAATGGCATACAACCGAAGTGATGATGATTTCAGTGGTCTTAATGACATTCCAATTCCAGAAGGCATTATTGATCAGTTTGGTGGTAGCACTGATCCAATTGATTTGGAAGACGTTCATGACGACGCCGATACACATAAAACTACCATTGGCTCTAGCACTAAACGAAAAGCCACCAAACAAAAGGCTATATGCTGGTAGCATTTTCAGTTAGTGCCGACTAGTAAACTAGTGAACGGAGTCCCTGAGTTCAAAGCACAGTGTAAACACTGTCAGGAGAAGTTTGCTTGGCACAAGGAGATTGGCACGACCCATCTAAACAGACACTTCAAAAAGTGTCAATACAAACATGGAGGTGTGGATACAAATTAGGCACATCTCCAGTTTGGATCTCCGGGGGCCGGGTCTAGTGGTCCTACTCTCAACAACTAGATACACTCACAAGAACTTATGCAACACGAAGGACTACCGGAATTGATAGCAAATGTCGAGTTTCCACTATGCTTGGTGGACAATCCTCATTGGACTACATTCATCCAAAAATATCTACAACTAAGGTACGTTAGTATTTCTAGAAATACACTTCGTAGAGATACTATTGTTAGATATAATACTAAAAAAGAAGCTATTATTAATTATATTAATAATTACAATGGTGTTGTATCTTTTACATCAGACTTATGGACAGGTTGTAACCAAAAAGGATACATGGTAGCAACTGCACACTATATTGATAATAATTGGTTAATGTATAAAAAAGTAATAGCATTTAAACAAATACACTATCCTCATAATGGAAATAATATTTATCAAGTTTTATTAAGTGTGTTACATGAATTTAAATGTGATTCTAAAGCTCGTAGTTTTACATTTGATAATGCAGGCCCAAATAATATAGTAATTGAAAAATTAATGCAACACTGTAATCCACAATTTGATAGTATTTTATTTCATATTCGTTGTGTGTGCCATGTGTTTAATTTAATTGTACAAGATGGATTACAATTTATACGCCCACAATTAGAAAAATTTAGATTTGCTATTAATTATATTTCGGTTTCACCATCAAGAAAACAAGTTTTTGCTGCTTTATGTATAGAAAATGGGCTGCAATCAAAATGTTTTGCAACTGATGTTGCCAATAGGTGGAATTCAACATATCTTATGCTTGAATCGTGTGAAAGTTATGAAGATTGCATTACTATATATTATAATGGCCGACACTCACACGGCTCAGAATATAATTTAGAATTACATGATTGGGAAATATGTGGTCATGTTAGAAAATTTTTAAAAGTTTTTTACGACGCAACAAATGCATGTTCTGGTGTTTATTACTCAACTACTCCACTTGTTTTAAATCATTTCTATTATATTGCTAACAATTTTCATAAGTATAAGAATTTTGCTATTTTTACTAGTATTATACATGTCATGGAAGCTAAATTTTGAAAATATTGAGAACAATTACCTATGTTATTTCCATCAGCATGTATCATGGATCCTCGACTTAACTTAGAGGGTACAAAAGTAACAATAATGGCAATTTCAGATAAATTAACTTTTGGAAATTCAGTCACGTGTTCTAATTTAGAACAAACTTTATGTTCTATGTATGAGATTTATGCTGAAAAGGTCGGTACAAACGTTGTACGACCTCCTAATCCAACATATACTTCGTCATCAACTGATGACATTGACTTATGGAGTTACGTCAGTACACATAGGACCACTCAAGGTCAACAATTAGTTGGTTCTTCTTCTAGTTCTTTCCTTCCCTATTCTAATGATACACCTGTAGAGTTAGGTAGATATTTTGCACATGATGTGCTTAGTATGTTATATGAAGAGGAGAGAAAAAATTTTGATATACTTAAATGGTGGAGACAACATCAACGTAGTTACCCAATTCTTTCCAAAATGGCACGTGATCTACTAACACCTCCGGTGTCAACTGTAGCATCGGCTGCATTTAGTATAAGTGGCAGGGTTTTATCTGATATTAGGTCAAGACTCAAAGCCGACATTTTAGAAAGTTTACTGTGTCTAAAGGATTGGGATGATGCCGATCTTCGAATTCAAGATAAAGTGGACAGAATAATGTATGAAGAACTTGAAGATTTGAATATGGATTAATCATATTCGTAGAATCGTAGTAAGTATTATTTTGCATTAATATTTTTGTATTTGAAGAATTTTTCTTATTTTAATAAAAAATTGTACACGTAACATCTTGTTCGTGTACAATTTTAACTCCGCCTACTTTTAAAGTAGCCGGTCCCAAGCCCGAAAAAAGGATGAGGGTTTTTAATTTTACATTTTTAACATAAACGATTTTCGATTATGTATTCTTTTTTATTTTCAAATTTAAAAAAATGTAAAACACAAAAAAAAAAATAGAGGTGGATTTTAAATCTTTAATTTTTAACATAAATGATTTTTTATTTCTACTTTCTTTTTTATTTTCAAATTTCTTTTTTATTTTCAAATTCAAAACAAAAACTTAATCAAATATGAGGATTTTAAAAAACATAATCAAAATAATTCAATAAAAATTTTAACATAAAGATAAATATTTAATCTTTAACATAGAGATAAAGATAAATAAATGATTCATTTTAAATATTTACATTTTGTTCTTTAATAAAATAAATAGAAATTAGAATATAATGATTTATTTTCAAATTTTAAACCAAAAAAAAAAAAAAACAGGGCCGAGCCGAGCCGGCTCGGCCCGGCTCGTTCGTGGGCCGAATCGAGCCCACGGATTGGAGACGAGCTGAGCCAGCTCGGCTCGGCTCAGCTCGGCCCATTGCCATGGCTAACCAAAACTACCACAAAACCAAGGTCCACAAAATTTTAAAAAGATATTTACACTACTTAAAGTTTTATTATTGATTTATAATAGCGATTCCGGCACGTCGACGGCATGAATTCGAAAAACTACCTAGGAGGTTTCGGTGAGCATTTTAGTATGCCTAAACATGCCGTCAGACTACCAATTTTTAATATGTGGTAGCTACCTGAGTATTATATGTCTCCTGAAAATTTCGTATTGTTCAGACTATGTCAAATAATTTTTTGTTACAAAAAAAATTGAGCTAAAAGCCCACACAAAATAATAATAAAAAAAAAATTATTTCAAAAACTTTGTCGAGGAAGTAAAAAAAAAAAAAAATTCAAACTCTTTCCCACTTTGTTGAGTAAGCCAAAAAAAAAAATTTAATTTCCCACTTTACCACTTTGTCGAGGGAACTCGACAAAGTGGCCAAAAAATTAACAAAAAAAAAAAAATTCACCATTTACCACTTTGTCGAGGAACTCGACAAAGTGGCCCCAAAAAAAAAAAAAAATTAATTTCAAACAATTTACCACTTTGTCGAGTTCCTCCTCGACAAAGTGGCAAAAATAAAAACAAATTTTTTTTGAACACTTTGTCGAGTTACTCGACAAAGTGAGGGAAAAAAAAAAATTCAAGAACTTTGTCCAGTAACACGACAAAGTTCAAAATTTTTTTTTTTTAAAATTGTTCTTTTGGTCCCAATTTTTTAAATTTTTAACTAATTTACCCATAATTTTTATTTTTATGTCATTGGTCATCCCCAATATTTGAATTTTGTTGAAAGTCCAATTTGACCATTTTTTGTAGATTTTTGTCAAGTTACTCGACAAATATTTCTTTTTTATAATAAAATTAATATCTTTGGTTTGTCAAGTTATTCAACAATAATTTATTAAAATATAATTTGGTCGAGTTACTCGACATCAATTTTTGACACTATTTTTTTAAATTAGATTAATCCTTTTAATCCCATTTTTTTCATTTTTGTCGAGTTTTTTCAATTTTTTTCTCCTTTTTTTGGGCTTTGTCGAGTAAATTTGAATTTCACATTTTTACTTTCTTTTTTTTATAATTTACGCTTTTAGTCCCAACTTTATTCTTGGATTGACTCATATTACAAAATGTGTAGCATTGTCAGATTGTGTGCCTTTTTATACGATGTTCAATGAATATGTTTATTCCAATATATGCATCTATCAATTACTACATTCATCTACTTAAATAATTCATGTAGTGAGTTCATTAAATCACTTCATTTTATGTGAACGTTACATGGCTTATTATAGAATTTTCAATGAACACATTTATCTCGATACATGTATCTTAGTATCTATCAATTACAACATTTATCTCTTTAAATAATTCATGTATGTAGCGAGTACACGAAATTTTAATTTCATGTGTCTAATTATTAAAATATATAAATGGTCACTAATTATTCAAAATGAAAAAGTCCACATACAAAAAAAAATTGTGAACATTAACTTTTTCAAGTTACTATTTAACTCGAAAAAGTTTGTCGAGTTACTATTCAACTCGACAAACTTTTCGAAGTGAATAGTAACTCGAAAAAGTTATTGTTCATGCAATTTTTTTTATTTTTTTTTATGGTGAGCTTTTACATTTCTAATTTTTTTTTCAATGAAAAAAATCAACAACATATTTTATTTTTTATAACTTTTAATTATAACATTCTTACTAATAATGTTATAAATTCAAATTTGATTACAGTAGGTGTAAACAAAAATTAGAATTTTATGCAATTTTAAATTCATGTATATGATCATATTTTAAAAATGCTAGGGTGTTTTATCTTTGCGAGACGAGGCGTAAGAAGATTTATGTGGGTTCCAGTTCTTGTTCAGTTGCCATTTATATGAGATTTATTGTTTTTATCATTTGTTTTTTATGTTAGATATGCATATATCCTAGGGCCTTTAATGATGGTTATCTTACCTTGTGAAATTTGAAACCAGATCCATTAGGAGGTTTTGCATTCTAATCTCTTTTCAAGTCGGCCGTGATTGAATTTTTCTGGCTAGAAATTTTGATCGACTCCCATGATTTTGACTACCACATGTGCAACATCATTTTAGTTGAAACCATGAACATAGATAATGAAAGGCATTTGTAAGTGAGAAGCCTTCTCCCTTTTCTCATGGATAACAGGAAGCTCTATATAGCATCTCTATTAGATTCATTTTCTAATGTTATGTAGATAAATATCTTATTATGTGATTTCCAAGTTTGGGCAGCCTATCAAAGTGAACTGGGTATATGACAGTGGTCAGAAAGAGGGCACATCAAGTAGGTCCATGATAGTGTGTACCCTATATTTACTATTCACGCCTTCAACTAAAACAGCATATAAGTCTTCCTATTATTGTTGTTAGAGCAGTTAGATTTTAGTATATAATGATAAATTAAGTAACAAAATATTGTACTCTTTCTTATATTTTTTGAGTATTTTTTTTTTTTGCTTATTTGCAGTTTCGCTACGTGATCAGGTCAAGCTTTTGGTTTAGTTCAAAGTCACTGAGGTATTGGGTACTTCTAATGTGCTCATAATTTTATCGTGAACTTTTTTAACTCTCATTATAGTCTTGGCTTAAGAAAACAACTTGCTTAACATATTATCTCAGTGCATGTTTGTTACCAGTATTGGAGAATATTGGAGAAGACTGGACAATATTAAATAAGAAAAAGAATCTAATATATGCGTGATTAGCAAAATTGAAGATCGTGGTAAAAAACGAGATTATCTCTATAAACTTCAGCACCTTGTTCTTTCCAAAGAACACGTTTCTAAACTAGAACCTTATAATCTCAAAAATATTTTCTCTACATTTGGAAATAAGATTATCCCCACTTCTCTACAAGATCTTCAAAGAGAAGTTAAAAATTTGAAAGAGGACCTTCAAATTTTAAAGAGAAGCCATATTGATACATAATAAAAAGTCTTAGATTTCAACATTCTCTTTGAATCAAATAAGTATAAAAGGCTTCAAAATATAAGCAATCCATTCTAAATAACGATTTGCAGAAAGAAAAGGACTTTATCAATGTTTTCAAAAGATAATGCTTCAAAAATGATATTGTCAGATGACAATTGTCATCAATGGAGAATACGAACTATCGGCTAAATTTCTAATTGACAATGGAGATTGGACTTGATCAAAACAGCATCCAAGAAGGTTTGGTTCTGACTAAATACCACTTTTTACTCCCGCACTAGCAACTTTATTTGCACAAGGGCCACAAATTTTTATTATTCATTAGACTGCATTATTTATAATAACTTTAATTTTTTGTTTAGGTAGGAAAGGGTTCCATGGACACGGAGGAACTTATTGAATGCTAACAAAAGATGATGGTGATAACTGGCATGTGGTACAAATTCTAATTTTTGTGCTCGCATAAATTCTTTAGCATGTCTTCAATTTTGATTCACATTTAATTTTCAAATATTAGTGCTTTAATTGATTCAATACATCTCATAATGCACACACATTGTTAATGCACGATATGTGATTACAGACTTCCAAAAGACCTTGAAATCATTCGCTGACCCAAACACCAACTCCAAGATCCATGTAAGCTATATTCAGCTCATCTAAACAGTAGTTTATATTCAAATAACCCTCCCAAATTCCTTATTTCTTTCATCTTTAAACAATAAATTACATAATTTTTCTTTTACCCTACTTTGTGTTTTTTTTATAAAAAAAATAAATAAATCAAGTGTGACCTATCACCTCAAATTCATTATGATGTTATGATTGAAAAGCACTCGATTTCATGAACACTAAAAAGATTGTGTAGTTGTTCAACGCATGGTCGATTGGAAAGAAAAAGAAATAGAATAATTTAATGCTCTAATTAGGTTATAATCATGGAAGTGCGCTTCACTCTTCTGAAAATTTGCATGATTCGAAACACAATGATCCGTAAAGTTCAATAGAGAAAAAAGAAAAGAAAAGAAATCCTTACTGTATTTCTCTCTCACATCATAATACACTCACTATTTAAATGTATATTACGTTTATCATTTCAGGTACAGATAAATCAATGTATTTTAGCATATGGCAGACAAAATACACATTCCATTGTTCTGTTTAGTCACTCATACAATGAAGATATATCACTAACTGTTAGATCTTCTACTGCATGAAGCAACCAAGTTCTTGTAGGTAATTAATTTGCATTGACTCGTATATAACTCGCATTGCTTCCAAAATTGATACAATTATTCACTTTTAGTGTTACGTTGATCCTTCTAATAACCATTACACCACCATTTCACATGAATATACACAATGGACGTAATTTCCAGTCATTGGATTGTTACACTGTTCGAACAGGTTAAACCAAGCAAGGAAATGCTATAGGATGCCATCAACCAAGCTCCATATGTATAGTACCATCCTCTATAGTATCTAAACTTGCTCATAGTTTCACAACTCGGTGACCCAAATGAACAACTCGGTCTCTGGTTGCATAAACTTCGATTTTGTCAAATCTAGGAAACAAAGATCTTCCTTTGCATGCAATGTACAAAATTCCATTTAGTCAATTCTTGTACATTTTGTTCTTATTTTGTGGTAACAAAACACTGATGAATTTCCATGTGTCTTTCCTTTTGTGTGTACAAAATCAGAACAAGTCCATAATTGTAATCTTCTAATCCTTTTGGTGTGTACTGGAGCTTTAACAGCGTTCTTCTTCGCCATTTGTTTGCCAATTTCGTTGTTTTCCACCCCAAGAACTACACAACGACCATTCCAGTCTCTTTTCCTAAGATCTAGATCGTAGAATCGCACGGTTTGGTTGTAGTTTTTTGTTCTTCGGTGAAATTTAGAAAATCTGAATTTCTGTAATTTTTGTTCAATGTACTGTGTTTCTAGCTTAAAAATATGTTGAAAGCATGGTTTAGATGAACCTCGGTATTACATTCATAGGTAATATCACAGTTTTTTTTAATACAAATTCTATTCCAAATTCTATTTTATCTTGCACCTGCATCTAACATCATATGATATTCTATGTTAGCATTCTTACTTATTCTAACTTGCAGCGGTTGATTGAGGGATACTTGCTTAGAACTACACAAATAAGTGATATTCTTGCACATATTTTGATATGGCATTTACATGTAGGAAAACTATTAATTTAGTTTTTCATTTGATATTGAATTAGTTGTAGAGTTATAGTTAGTCTGCAAGACATTGTGATTATACTTTAGCTTATATATAACGAACATCATGAGAAAATTTAGTGGCCTAAGTTTCTTTTTCCCCATATAGTTTATGTGATACAATTATACTATTTATTGTGGTACCTTAGTTTTTGTTTAACTTTTCCACCGTTCTAGAAATGTGAGAACCATCAAGTCTTGAGCTCTCTAGCAAATAGAACTCTTAAGTCATGAGTATATGTTGAATGAATAAATTGGCTGGCATTTTATGTGATTACAAGAAGAAAGAACAATGAGCTGGGGGGATTTTTAAGATTCATTTTCCTTATTAGAGTGGATCGTTAATTATTTAAAATTTCAACTAAATTTAATGTCACGGGATTTTATCTATTCAATCTTTATTGGATTTTAAATTTAGTGAATTTATTGTTTTGGTCACTGAAAAGACGGTGCAATATGATTGAGCATAAGTCCTTTTTGAGAGAGAAATAAAAAAATTGTCGTGCCATCGTCGGTTAGAGTTCACAGTTGTTTACAGGAACTCTATGCGATATTTATGAAATTAATTATTATGTATGAATATAAAATATGTATCTTCTTTGAATAAGTTGCAGCTTTGCAAATCATATCTATGCAAACTAGAGAACATATTCAGACGGGATTCTTCAACTACCAAGTTTTTGATTTTGTTTCGGTCCTCTTTAAGTTTCTAATGACTTTGTCGATCCTTATAACAAGTTCTTTCTATTAACCTTTACAATTTTGTTTCTGCACATGTGCTGTGGTTGCACTACTGATAAGGAGGAGCACAAATAATGTGAATTCATTGAAATAACTATCTTCTCTCTCTTTCATTTTTTATTCATGGATTTTACTTCTGAGAGAATTTGGTACCTCTATATCATCCGTGTCGGCTGATCTCATGGAACATGAGGTGACGTTTCATCATTGTTTACACCATTTTCTATAATTATTGAGATTTGTGTACCTAATATGCAGTTCTTTCCTACTTGATTATCATACTTGATACTTCACTTTTTGTGTTCGTTACTTGAAAAGGTATTTCAAGATGTGATTCTTTGTTTAATAATCTAATCAGCTTAATAATCAGTAGATACTCTCTAATAAGTACTTACAGATTGAACTTTCCAATATTTTGATATGGTTGTCATTAATGCAAAGGTAATACAGAATCGAAGCTGGAAGCAAGAGAAATATTTTTCGTACATACTAATATTTGGTGCTAATTTGATCTTTGAAGCATGTTAACTCACTTTGTTTATTTTCTATTTATGTAATATATCCATTAGTATCATCGGATTTCAAGTATTAGCTTTTATGTTTTCTGCTTGGATTTTGCTTGTTCTATATAACCAACTGCTTTTATGTGATATGGTATGCAGAAAAGTTTCCATGAACAATTCTCTTATGTAAACCTTTTCGTATGCACTATTTTTGTTACAAAACCTCCTCAAATTTCTCATTGTTACGATTTTCTTGTCAACTGTTAAACACGTTAATGTTATTTGGTTTCGTCTTTTGAACAGATTGGTTAGGGTACATACAGCACTATGTTCCAAGCGCGTGACTTAGAAAGTGGGAAAATAGTTGCTTTGAAGAAGGTACGATTTGACAATTTTGAGCCAGAGAGTGTTTGTTTCATGGCTCAAGAAATAATGATTCTTCGCCGGCTTGACCATCCAAATATTAATAAAGTTGGAGGGATTAATTACTTCCCGATTATCATGCAGCATATATCTGGTGTTTTGAGAACATGATATCTCGGAGCTATTATCTTGCCCAGACATAAAGTTCAGTGAAGCACAGGTTTGGATATTTATGTGGAAGGATATATTTTTCTCTCTGTGAGCACATTGGATTAGAACAATCTAATTTTGATTACAATGGTGATTTGCACCTTAGATGACACTAGATCAGAAAATTGAATATCTTGTAATATTTGGAAGCATGTTAGATTTTAATATTTAAAATTATTCACGAGGAAAAATGGAGGATTTTTGTGCAGCTTTGAGAGTTCATGTGTGCATATCTAAGATGATTCACTAAAAATGCTAAGAGTTGTATTATTTTTTGTCGCTGCTTCTGGAGAACAGATTATTAAGCTTATTAGATTATTAAACAAAGAGTTAGAATTTTTTAACTTAGCAAAGGCATGGGACAATTAGAAATAAAATCCCACCATTGGAACAACATAACTTTACAAAAATTAATGAGTTCATTATTTGACAAGTACAAAAAAAATATTTAAATTCTATCAAAATTATATTAACACAATCGCTTTTATATATATATATACTAGTTTTTGGCCCGTGCGTTGCACGTGACGTATTTGTAATACTGTGTTTTGTACCGTTTTGATATTATCTTTATGAGAAATTCTATAATTAGTAGTTTAGTACAGATTTTTTATAGATATATATGAAAACATAAAAAAAAAAATTCATCACATTTAGTTGCTAAAGAATCACATTACAAAGCATTACTAAAACATTTCACATGTTCAAAGATGTCATTTTGGTATTAGACATGGCAACCAGTAACAATCCAGCAAATTATTATCAATACAATAATGACTTAATAAAATTATACAAAATTATATTGCGGCTTAAAGGATTAATCTAATATAAATAAATAAAAAGTCTAAAAAATTGATGTCGAGTTACTCGAAAAAATTATATTTTTAATAAATTTTTTTTTTGTCATGACAAATCGGCAAGATACTCGAAAAAAAAAAATTTGTCAAGTTACTCGACAGACCTTACTCGACAAAATTTAATTTTTTTTAAATTTTTTTGTCATGATAGATTGTCGAACTACTCAAAAAAAATATATTTTAGAATTGGGGACAAATAAATGAATATTCATTTTCATAAAACTGTTTACTGCTATTTATTTAAAATATGTGGTATTATGTTCTCATGCGTACACTTGATATAAATTTTGTATAATAATGACATATTTGTATAATATATAGTTCAATTGAGAATCTATATTTGCATAAAATGTGAAAAAATATACAGAGAAAGAGAGTCATAATATAATTAATTTTTGTTTACACTTACTCTAATCAAATTTTAATTTATAACATTATTAGTAAGAATGTTATAATTAAAAGTTATAAAAAATAAAATATGTTGTTGATTTTTTTGATTGAAAAAAAAAATTAGAAATGTAAAAGCTCACAAAAAAAAAAAAAAAAAAAAATTTGCACGAACAGGAACTTTTTCGAGTTACTATTCACCTCGAAAAAGTTTGTCGAGTTGAATAGTAACTCGACAAACTTTTTCGAGTTAAACATACAAAAAAAATAGTGAACAGTAACTTTTACGAGTTACTATTTAACTCGAAAAAGTTTGTCGAGTTACTATTTAACTCGACAAACTTTTTTGAGGTGAATAGTAACTCGAAAAAGTTACTGTTCATGATTATTATTTTTTTTTGTACTTTTACATTTCTAATTTTTTTTTCAATGAAAAAAATCAACAACATATTTTATTTTTTATAACTTTTAATTATAACATTCTTACTAATAATGTTATAAATTAAAATTTGATTAGAGTAGGTGTAAACAAAAATTAATTATATTATGAACCCTTTCCTGTATATTTTTTCACTTTTTATTTAATATTCTATAATTTCGGAAGAATGTCAATTTATAGAAAATTGGAGATTTACTTTAAAATAGCAAAAACAATTTAAGATAAACTTTATTATTGGATTGACTCCTCTTACAAAATGTGTAGCATTGTCAGATTGTGTGCCTTTTTATACGATGTTCAATGAATATGTTTATTCCAATATATGCATCTATCAATTACTACATTTATCTACTTAAATAATTCATGTAGCGAATTCATTAAATCACTTCATTTTATGTGAACGTTACATGGCTTATTATAGAATTTTCAATGAACACATTTATCTCGATACATGTATCTTAGTATCTATCAATTACAACATTTATCTCTTTAAATAATTCATGTATGTAACGAGTACACGAAATTTTAATTTCACGTGTCTAATTATTAAAATATATAAATGGTCACTAATTATTCAAAATGAAAAAGTCCAATTTATTTTACTAACTTGATTATACAGTAATCATAAAAATTTATGAAAAAGAAAACAAATAAAGACAAAATATAATTTAACTTTTGTTTATATGAATGAATGAGTTTTTTTTTTTTTTTAATAATGTTGTCGAGTTACACATTTGATTAATGTTTTTTATAGTGCTGTCGAGCAAATCGACAATATTTGGTTGTTTGATTTATTTATTTAATTTTTTTTTTAATGTTGTCTAACAACTCGACAATATTTGACCGCTTGAAATTATTATTATTATTATTATTTTGTTAGTGTTGACACTAAGCTATTGGAAAAGTTTTTTTTGTTAGTGTTGTCGAGCATCTCGACAACACTAAGCCATTAGAATTTTCTTTTTTTTTTTTGTTAGTGTTGTCGAGCAACTCGACAACACTAACAATGAAGTCATTGAAAATAGGCTTTGGCCCAATTTCACTTTTGTTAGTTGTTTTTTTTTTAATGGTGCCTTTTACTTTTTTACTTTTTTATTTTGTATTCGTTTATTGTAGGGTGTGCAAATTAGTCTATTTTGACAACAAATTTTTTTTTAATTTTTTTTCTTATTTTTTTTCTTTACACCTAATTTTTATTCAATTTTTTACTTTTATTTTATTTTACCTTTTAAATCTACAAATTATTCTAAATAAATGCTATTAATTTTTTCTTTTTACTATTCACACACATTCGTCAAGATTAAAAGTTGTAAGAATTCATTTGTAATGTTATTTTAATTTATTGTTTTTTTTATGCTGCATTTATTTAGAATAATATGTAAAAAAAAAATTTGAAAAATATAAAAAATTTACCTTACAATTCAAAAGGTAAATTGAATTAAAATCGAAATTAAAAAAAAAATCGAGTTATCTGACAAATTTTTGTATCTTTTTCTTTATTGTATTTTTTTTAGAGTTACTCAAAAAACCAAAACCAAATCTTAAAAAAAAAAAAATAGCAAAGTTAACAAAAGCTGATTTTATAAAAATTTAATGCAAATATGTAGGATAAAAGGGTGATAGTTGGTTGGCCAATGTCAAAAAAAAAAAGTTGGGGGTAGATTAGTTACAAATTTGAAAGGTTTGGACCAAAAGTGCAAATTAAAAAAATGAAAAAATGTTAAAATCAAAATAGGCTACTTTGTAAAAGTTGTAGGACTTCATTTACATTTTTATTTTATTTTGTTGTTATTAGTTTTTTTTTATTTAAAAATGAGGATAAAATAAAATTTGCAACAAAATTCAAAGGTCGTGGATGGCCAATGTCAAAAAAAAGGTTAGGGGTAAATTTGTTATAAATGATAAGGTTGTGGACTAAAAGTGCAAATTACTAAAAAAAAAAAAAAAAAAAAAAAACATTTCCAAACAGGCAAAGTGAAAAAAGAAAAAAAAACAAAAACAAAAATGAAATTTTGGTTTTTTTTCTTTTTTTCTCGCGTAACTCGAGAAATGTTTTTTTTTTTTTTTTTTTTTATAATACTAACTTTGCCAAGTTATGAGGCAAAGTGGGAAAAAAGAAAAAAAAAAAAACAAATTTCAAAACTTCACTTAGTTATGGATTAAAAAAAATTTATTTGACATAGAAAACGATCACCGAAAAATATGAAATTTTCAGGGAACATAAAATACTCATGTAGCTACCACATATCAAAATTTGATAGTCCGACGGTATGTTTCGGCTTACTAAAATGCTAATCGAAACATTCTAGTTAGTTTTTCGGATTCATGCTGTCACAGTTTACAAAACTGTCCATAAATTGAGTTATATAACATGAAATTATGTAAAACCAAGGCCAATGGTTAGGTAACCCATAAGGCTATCGTCTCCAACTGGAATTATGTAAAAATACTTAATATATAAGGTGCAATAAATTTTTGAGTTGGACAACAGAAACTGCATCTTAGAAAAACATGAAGTTTAGTAAAACCTTTCACGTTCACATCATTAACGTGTAACCAAAACATGGGAATCTAGTCAAACTACCACAAAACCAAGGTCCACAAAATTTTAAGAAGATATTTACACTACTTAAAGTTTTTTGATTGGTTTATAATATCAATTCCGGCACGCCGATGACATATATCCGAAAAACAACTTAGGAGGTTTGGCGATGAGTATTTTAGTATGCCTAAACATGTCGTCAGACTACCAATTTTTGATATGTGGTAGCTACCTGAGTATTCTATGTCCCCTGAAAATTTTGTATTGTTCGGTGATCGTTTTCTATGTCAAAGAATTTTTTGTTACTCCATGACCAGGTGAATAAAATTTTCAAAATAAGGGTAGTGTTACTAAAATTTCTTCACCCAGTCATGGAGTAACAAAAATTTATTTGACATAGAAAACGATAACCGAAAAATATGAAATTTTCAGGGAACATAGAATACTCATTTAACTACCACATATCAAAATTTGATAGTCCGACCACATATTTCGGCTTACTAAAATGCTCACCGAAACACCCTAGACAGTTTCTCGGATTCATACGGTCGAAGTTTACAAAATTGTCCATAACTTGAGTTATATACCATGAAATTATGTGAAACTAAAGCCAATGGTTAAGTAACTCATAGAGCTATCGTTTCCAACTGAAATTATGTAAAAATACTTAATATATAAGGTGCAACATATTTTTGAGTTGGTCAACAGAAAGTACAGTTTGAATAAACAATTCACCCAGTCATGGAGAAAAAAGAATTCTTTGACATAGAAAACGATCACCGAACAATATGAAATTTTCACAGAATGTAGAATACCCATGTAGCTACCACATATAAAAATTTAATAATCCGACGGCATGTTTTCACACACTAAAATGCTCACCGAAACATCCAAGGCAGTTTCTCGGATTCATACTGTCGCAATTTACAAAATTGTCCATAACTTGAGTTATATAACATGAAATTATGTGAAACCAAAGCCAATGATTAGGTAACCCATAGGGATATCATCTCCAACTGGAATTATGTAAAAATACTTAATGTATAAGTTGCAGCAAATATTTAAATTGGACAACAAAAACTGCAGTTTAAAAAAAATGCAGTAATCATAAAAATTTATGAAAAAGAAAACAAATTAAGACAAAATATAAATTAACTTTTGTTTATATAAATCAATGAGTTTTTTTTTTTTAATAATGTTGTCGAGTTACACATTTGATTAATGTTTTTTTATAGTGCTGTCGAGCAACTCGATAATATTTGGTTGTTTGATTTATTTATTATTTTTTTTTTAATGTTGTTTAGCAACTCGATAATATTTGGCTGCTTGAATTTTTTTTTTTTTTTTTTAGTGTTGACACTAAGCCATTGGAAATTTTTTTTTTTTTTTTTGGTTAGTGTTGTCGAGACTAAGACATTAGAATTTTTTTGTAGGGTGTTTTTTTTCACAGTACAAATGCTTTGTAATGTGATTTTTTATAATGTGATTCTTAAATCAAACGTTTGTAATGCTTTATTGTGTACGCATGAGAAATTTACAAAAGGCACCATTAATATTTTTAATAAATTTTTTTTGGTCATGACAAATCGGCAAGATACTCGAAAAATTTTTTTTGTCAAGTTACTCGACAAAATTTAATTTTTTTTTTAATTTTTTTGTCATGATAGATTGTCGAACTACTCAAAAAAAATATATTTTAGAATTTGGGACAAATAAATGAATATTAATTTTCATAAAACAGTTTACTGCTATTTATTTAAAATATGTGGTATTATATTCTCATGCGTACACTTGATATAAATTTTGTATAATAATGACATATTTGTATAATATATAGTTCAATTGAGAATCTATATTTGTATAAAATGTGAAAAAATATATAGAGAAAGATGGTCATAATATAATTAATTTTTGTTTACACCTACTCTAATCAAATTTTAATTTATAACATTATTAGTAAGAATGTTATAATTAAAGTTATAAAAAATAAAATATGTTGCTGATTTTTTTCATTGAAAAAAAAATTAGAAATGTAAAAGCTCACCACAAAAAAAAAAAAATTTGATTGAACAGTAACTTTTTCGAGTTACTATTCACCTCGAAAAAGTTTGTCGAGTTGAATAGTAACTCGACAAACTTTTTCGAGTTAAATAGTAACTCGAAAAATTAGTGAACAGTAACTTTTTCGAGTTACTATTTAACTCGAAAAAGTTTGTCTAGTTACTATTTAACTCGATAAACTTTTTCGAGGTGAATAGTAACTCGAAAAAGTTACTGTTTATGAATTTTTATTTTTTTTTTGTGTGCTTTTACATTTCTATTTTTTTTTTTCAATGAAAAAAATCAACAACATATTTCATTTTTTATAACTTTTAATTATAACATTCTTACTAATAATGTTATAAATTAAAATTTGATTAGAGTAGGTGTAAACAAAAATTAATTATATTATGAACCTCTTTCCCTGTATATATTTTTTCACTTTTTATTTAATATTCTATAATTTCGGAAGAATGTCAATTTATAGAAAATTTGAGATTTACTTTAAAATAGCAAAAACAATTCAAGATAAACTTTGCTTTGTAATTAATGTGCAAATTACTAACACATAGTTGTGGACTAAAAGTGCAAATTACTAAAAAAAATTTAGTCCACAACACATAGTTGTGGACTAAAAGTACAAATTACTAACACATAGGTGTTGACTAAAAGTGCAAATTTCTAAAAAAAAAAAAAACACATATTCAAACAGGCAAAGTGAAAAAAAACAAAATTTTCATTTTTGCTTTCTCGATCGAGAAAGTAAAAATGAAAATTTTGTTTTTTTTTTCTCGAGTAACTCGAGAAAGATGGTTTTTTTTTTTTTAATACTAACTTTGTCGAGTTATGAGGCAAAGTGGGGAAAAAGGAAAAAAAAATAAATTTCAAAACTTTACTTAGTTATGGGTTAAAAAAAATTCATTTGACATATAAAACGATCACCGAAAAATATAAAATTTTCAGGAAAAATAGAATACTCATGTAGCTACCACATATCAAAATTTGATAGTCCGAAGGCATGTTTCGGCTTACTAAAATGCTAATCGAAACATTCTAGTTAGTTTTTCGGATTCATGCTGTCACAGTTTACAAAATTGTCCATAAATTGAGTTATATAACATGAAATTATGTAAAACCAAAGCCAATGGTTAGGTAACCCATAAGGCTATCGTCTCCAACTGGAATTATGTAAAAATATTTAATATATAAGGTGCAATAAATTTTTGAGTTGGACAACAGAAACTGCATCTTAGAAAAAACATGAAGTTTAGCAAAACATTTCACGTTCACATCATTAACGTGTAATCAAAACATGGGAATCTACTAAAACTACCACAAAATCAAGATCCACAAAAGTTTAAGAAGATATTTACACCACTTAAAGTTTTTTTATTGGTTTATAATATCGATTCTGACACGCCGACGGCATAAATCCAAAAAACAGCCTAGGAGGTTTCGCGATAAGTATTTTAGTATGCCTAAACATACCGTCGGACTACCAATTTTTGATATGTGGTAGCTACCTGAGTATTGTATGTCTCCTGAAAATTTCGTATTGTTCGGTGATCGTTTTTTATGTCAAAGAATTTTTTGTTACTCCATGACCAAGTGAATAAAATTTTCAAAATAAGGGTAGTGTTACTAAAATTTCTTCACCCGGTCATAGAGTAACAAAAATTTGTTTGACATAGAAAACGATAACCGAAAAATATGAAATTTTCAGAGAACATAGAATACTCATTTAGCTACCACATATCAAAATTTGATAGTCCGACGGCATGTTTCGACTTACTAAAATGCTCACCGAAACACCCTAGGCAGTTTCTCGGATTCATACGGTCGCAGTTTACAAAACTGTCCATAACTTGAGTTATATACCATGAAATTATGTGAAACCAAAGCCAATGGTTAGATAACTCATAGAGCTATCGTTTTCAACTGGAATTATGTAAAAATACTTAATATATAAGGTGTAGCATATTTTTGAGTTGGTCAACAGAAAGTGCAATTTGAAGAAACAATTCACCCCAGTCATAGAGCAAAAAAAATTCTTTGGCATAGAAAACGATCACCGAACAATATGAAATTTTCACGGAACGTAGAATACCCATGTAGCTACCACATATAAAAATTTGATAATCCGACGACATGTTTTGACACACTAAAATGCTCATTGAAACATCCAAGACAGTTTCTCGGATTCATGCTGTCGCAATTTACAAAATTGTCCATAACTTGAGTTATATAACATGAAACCAAAGCCAATGGTTAGGTAACCCATAGAGATATCGTCTCTAACTGGAATTATGTAAAAATACCTAATGTATAAGCTGCAGCAAATATTTAAGTTGGACAACAAAAACTGCAGTTTAGAGAAAATGAAATTTACCAAAACCTTTAGGAATCGATTGTATTTCGTCATTTGTTCCCCATAGCTACTGGGGATAAAAAAATACCAAATTTGATGACTTATGAAGGGAAAAATGAATATATATTTACTATAATATATAAGAAGTCAATAATTGCGGCTAAAAGACACTAATATATGTATATTAAAATAAATAAAATAAAATAAAAGATGAAGAAGTCAAAAATTACGGCCAAAGATATTAATTTAATATAAAAAAAGTGTCAAAAGATTAGAACAAAATAGTGAGATTTGGATGAAATTAGGAAAGATAAATCAACAAAACGACGTCGCGTTGGTTGAAGGGTGAATAGTAAACAGGTGATAGACACTTATATATATATATATATATATATATATATATATATATCTTAATATATTAGTATCATACATAAAAGTATCATGATAAAATAATATTACAAACACATTATCATACATTAAATAACAGTATCATAGATTAAATAATAATATCATAGGTTGAAACATTATCATAATAAAATAGTATCAAAGATAAAAACATAGATAAAACGGTATAATCTATAAAACTAAGTACAATATATTTTTAATGGTTGAAGTAATAATACAGTCTCACATAAACAAATTACTATCCAATAAAATAACAGTATCATAGATTGAAATACTATTGTAATAAAACAGTATAAAAAATAAAAGTATGGTATAAGTATATCATATCACTTTATTTAAATAAAACAGTATCATAGATATAACTAAGTAGATATATTTTACTGAATGAAGTAACGATATTGTTCTCAAAATAATCCATTAGTAGTACAAGACATTGTATGCATTCAATAATAATATTATAAATAGAAACTGTATCGTATGTTGAAATATTATAATAATAAAACAGTATCAAAGATAAAATCATACATAAAACAGTATCACAAATAAAACTAAGTACAAAATATTTTTAATTATTGAAGTAATGATACAATATTATATATAACACTTTATTTAGATAAATATTATCATATATATAACTAGGTAGTATAATATCATTGATACTGTATGCATTCAATAACAATAACATAGATTGAAATAGTATCATATGTTGAAAATTATCATAATTAAACAGCATCAAATATAAAAGCATAAATAAAACAGTATCACAATAAAACAGTATCATTGAATTAATATTTTTTTTTACAATTGCAGGGGTATGTTGGTCTTTTAGTGTTAAAATATGACTTTAATTGAATTAAATTTTGATCATATAACTTTAAAGCTCATAAGTACAACAATAGTAACCGGTTTTGAATTTACCCATATAAATTTAAAGAGTAAAATTATTGAAGTATTGCAACAGTCCCTTTATTTTTAACATTTCATTTTACTTATATCAATAAATATTTATTATTTTTTCTGGGTTAATTACATTCACAGTCACATATTCTTTCAACTTTTTTTAACAATATCATAGAGGTAATCCCATCGCTGGTTTTTGAGCAAAACCAAGGAAGTCGCATGACCGGGAGGAAGGGTGGTGGGAGATCCCCCTGCGTTTGCTAGTCCAAATCGCGATAGTTTGGGTCGGGAAATTGGGGAAAGAAATCCCCAGGTTGTACCTTGGGTTGGGGAGTGGGGAAGATGTTTTTTTTTTTTTTTTTGTATTTATTTTTTTTAATTTTTTTTAAAAAAATCTATTATTTATTTACACTTTAAAAAATGTTAAGGACTTCAACTATAATTTTTCTATTTTTCTCTCTTTAATTTATTTAAGTTATGGGATAAATTGTCAATGGAGATTATCTGAGCTAAATAATGAAAAGATAAAGATGATATTTGGGAATAAAATTGAATAAGAATGATATTGTTACAAAACTGATCGAATGAGAACTACAAGTGTAATTAGCCCATTTTATTTTGACATAATTCCTTCTTAATTATTATACTATTTTCTTCTATTTTTCTTTATTTTATTTTGTATGTAATATTTAATTTAATCAACATATGTGTATTGAAAATTTAAACTATTTTAATGCATTTACTATAATTTTGGATACCCAAACACATCCTTTAATTTAAAAAATTAATTTAAAGAATCTTTTGAAAGTTAATTTTAAAAACTGACTCTCTAAATAAAAAACATATTATATTTAAAGAGTCTCATAAAATTACTCTAAACAAATTTACTTGACCACCTTCTTCCAATGTATCTACTCAACTAGGATCAAATTGACCATTTAAACATATTCCACAAGTAAATAAGTTTACTTGACCCCTATTAACTATAATAGACCAAGAATTGAGCCTAATAATCTTAATTATATATGTATTCCCAATAATGGGCACCCCCTCCTCTGACCTCTCTATCCCCGAATGCGCAAATTTCAAACCTTGTTTTCCACTTCTTTATAGTAAAAAATAGATTATCGACAAGGGATCCAGACAAATTATAAATTAAAACTAGAATACCCGTCATTTGTTCAACGGTAAATTACGGTCAAAAATAAATAATTATTAAAATTTTCTCTTGCGACAATTTTTTTAAATGTGGGATATTAAATTTTTATATTCAAACTTTTTAACTAAAAAAACAAAGTATATAAAAGTCCATAAAAATTTGCGAAAATTCAAGAAAATCTTTCAAAATGAAATTTATAAAATTCCATAAAAGTGAGTTTATTAAAATATATAAAAATCAATAAAAATTAATAAAATCTATCAAAGTCAGTCATTTGAAAAATGTCAATCTAAATTTTTAAAAATCTAAATTACACCTTCGTAACAATTCAAAATTTAAAAAAAAATCTCAAACCCCAGTGGAGTAATATATAAAATGAAAAAAGAAAAAGAAAAAAAAAAAAAAAAGTAGAGCCTCAGTAATTAAAATATCATTCTACACATATTTAGGTAGTTGTGAAAATTGATTTTCAACTAAATTTTGTACAGAAACGTGTCGGCCAGAATGTCTAGTAAATACCCAATTATAATCTATTAGATTTGAACTTAATTGTCAACACGTTTTTTTATGGAATGAATAGTTGAATTATACCAACCTAGCTATGACCTATCTATTGCATAATAATGATATCTAACTAACTATCATCAACGGGTTAAAAATGTGTCCTTACGTGCCCCCGTGACTCTGTTGGGCCACAATTAACTGTTTTGTGTTGAATCGGTCGCCCGTCCGATTTCTCACAATTGTCACTGAATTTAAATATACACACACTATCCTTTTCTTTTCTTTAGTTTTTGCTGGGCTCATAAATTTTAAAGAGAGAGAGAGGGAGAGAGAAGACTTGAAGATTGGAAAAGATTATAGTGAAATAAAATGTACGATAATTAATAGAAAGTAACATGAAATTTATGTTGCTGTAAATTATCCTATTTAAAATTCAAGAAAAATAGTAATATCTAGATTGGCATAGTGAAAGTAGATTTTTGCTAAAATTTACTGCTTGTTTGGTTATATTTTTTATTGTTTATAAATAATGAATCTTATAAAAATGTGTTGGTAACAAATAAGTATTAAATAGTAGATCTTATGAGATGCAGTGTTTAAAAAATCAGACCGAATATACCGGTTCAATCGAGAAAATTATGAACCAGTCGCAAAATCGGTCTGGTATACCAATTTAAGTAGGCATCAGAAAATCAGACCGAAAATCGAGGTTTTTAGCAGTTGAACCGAGAAAATCGGTAGAACTGCTCCGATTTTAATGGTTTTCCGGTTCAAAATTTTTTAAAACCAAAATCACTCATTTCTGATTTCTTCTGATTTCACCAATTGTTCTTCTTTTTCTTTGGTTGTTCCTCATTTTTTTGTGAAACTGGTTCAACCTTGGTTCAATCCGGTTCGACCATGTGACCCGCGACCCGCTGCCTTTTTTAGGTCGATGACTGGTCAACATTGATAAAATGTATGGATAAAAAGTATAAATGTGTAGATAAAAAGTATGCTTGACCAACTTAATAAAAAAATATATATGTAGCATACGTTAAAGACCATTTACGTCGAAATCCCTATAAACAAAGAAGCAAATTATGTTGGAAACTATTATATTTTAAGCATATATTTGGTTTAACTTAAGAAATTGAGATTAAAATCAATAATTAATTTTAACAACACAAGATCCATAACATTTATCAACTTTTAAATCACAAATTTTATCAAATTTTATTAAAACTTTTATCAATCAACAATCAACAAATGACAAAATAAATACAAAAGTTTGACAAAATATTTGTCACTCATTTTAATGTATACTATCAGAATATTTTGACAAAAATTATCATCTGAGAAAAGATGTGAAAATAAAAGTTGATGATAAAAAATGCGACGAACAAATATAAAAAACACAAGTGTCAAAATATCAAAAGTAGAGGACTTTCATTGCAATTAATACGTGATGTGATTATAATTACTCTAAGGGTATGTTTGGTTTGTGGATAAATTTTTTTTATCTAGCTAATAGTTATCTGGATAATAATTTTATTATTATCTTGTTTGATTCAACTAGGTATAAAAATAAAAAAGTCATTATTAAAAGTCAGCTTTTGATTAAAAAAAGACAATTATTTTTAATTAAATGAAAAAAAGTAAATAGAAAAATTAAAATAGTAAAAAAAAGGGTAGATCGGCTGTTGCAAGGAGACGGCAGTCGGAGGACGGTGGATGGTGGCGGAGGCAGAGGACGGGTGGCGGCGATTTATCCTACGGAATAGATGTTCAAAAAGAGATTTGTTTTATATTAAAAATAGTAGTTTCCTCTTTTGAAAAAATGAATGAATGATTATCCGCATGAAAAAAATTTGTCATCCTCTTTTTGAGGACAAAAAATATTCTTATTTTTTGCTTAAATTATTATTCTGATAAAAGTTTATCCGAACATCAATTCTGTCCAAACATGATAAAATAAATTTTATCCATTATCTTTTCTACTGTCTATATACCAAAGGGGCCATAATAGTCATCTCGATAACAAGTTTATTATTATCATGTTTTGTTCGTGTAGATATAAAAATAGAAAAAAGTCAATGTTAAAGAGTCGTTTTTTTCTGTAAAAAAGACAATTATACTATTATTCTTCATTAAAAAAAAAAAAAAGTAAACTAAAAGAAATAGGTGGAGTGGTAGTTGGCGATGGGCAGTTATAATTGTCCTAGGATATGGATGTCCAAAAATATATTTGTTCTATATTATATAGGTACGTTGGTCTTCAAAAAAAAATTTCGTTATCATCTTTCCGATGATAAAACATCTATTTTTTTTTTTTGAAATTATTATTCAGATAAAAGTGTATCCGAACATCAATTCCACCTAAACAAGATAAGACATATTTTATCCGTTAGGAGTTGGGATTCCGCTTTCACATTAATTAAGATTATAGGAGTGAAGCGCTACGGAATGAATCGAGGAACTAAGGACGTTTCCAATACCGACAGCAGCTCCCGCAGAAGCAATTGTAGTAGCTCCAGAAGAAGAGAAAGGCTTTGTATAGACACTCTTGAGCCATGTTTTTGTCGCTCTTGCTTCGTAGACAGGGTTTGTGTGAAATGAGCAGCTTAGTGGGGAAAATCCAATACGTATCTCAACTCAATATGTGATCATATATGAAACCGACCCTCATTGCAAAACACGTTAATATAATATTTGGACATAAACTGTCTTCAGGGACAAGATGCGCTAATTAATTGAAAGTTGAAGATAAGAGTTGGACGAAAAAAATTGGAGACGTAAGTGCGATAATGAATAAAGATTGAGACAAATTAAAAGAGATTTGGGACCACGCACCCAATTACATAAGTTAGGGACTTTTTAGCTAAAAATAAAAGATTAAGGATCAAAAACATACTAAGAACATACATTAGGGACGATTGCGCCAAAATTCCTATAAACAAAGAAGCAAATTATGTTGAAAAGTATTAATTGAGATTACAGTGAATAATTAATTTTAAATATACAAGATCCACAACATTTACTTTTAAATCAAACATTTGATCATTTTTTATCAATCAACAATCAACAAATGACAAATAAGTTTATAATTGATGATAAATATTTTTCTCCTCTTCTGAGCACGGCAGCGATAGTGGTGGAGACTTGCAAAATAGTGGTGGCTTTTTTTTCTCCGTGTCTACTCCAGTGTGATAATCAATAAATGATTAAAATATATGTGCAGAATAGCAATATAGAGTGTATGAGAGTTGTCTTTTTTGCTTGGGGTTGACCTCTATTTATAGGGATGATTTGCAATTATGGCTTTAATAGTCCTTAATAGGGTGTTTTTTCATCTTCCTCATTCATTTCCATCTTCTCAATTGTTGAGGGATGTTTCATCTTCCCAATTGCTAGTATTTCGTTTTCTCAAAAACTGGTGGTAACTGTTATTCTATGAGTTACCTGTCTGGTTAACCAAACAACAATTGTGTTATTATAGTCTATCTGTTAGAGGCATGTTTATGAGACCAATGAAGCGAGCGAATCGTTAAGGTAGATGTGCTTGAACGTACCACAATTTACAGATAACATATAGCAGCTGTCATTATTTCTATCATCAATAATTATTTTTGCCCTCATCATAAATTTCGGGAATAAACATATTGAAAGGTTTTGGATGCATATAAGGTAGGGTGGATCCCACTTAAATCCATCCTCATAATTTTCCTATATAAAACACGAGCCTACAGGTGCATGAGCATGACATTACACGCAGCGTCTACATATAAGTATATAGGTGGGTAATTGCACTATCGGTTTCTAACCTATTGGCCCAATAGTAAATTAGTCTTCAACTTTAAAAATTAAACAATTTGGTCCTTGCTATTTCATTTATAGTTGACTAATTAATGCACACAAATCATCTAAAAGCATGCTTGGCATCTTTTTTTTCAAATTCATTTTTAATTATATATTTAATAAGATCCACAACTTTGCAACCACAAATTTTATCAAATTTTATCATAATTTTCTAAAAACTTATTTTTTTTATCTACACCAGACATACATTAAATTTTGTGTTAAATTGTCACTTAACTATCATATAAACACACGTCTAACTTTTAAGTTTTTGGACACCACCTTGAGTTGAGAACCAAATCCTAACTTCTCATAATGTTAGACACACAAATGTTACATACAATTTAGTAAAATGATGGACAATTTTTTTGAGTGAGAACTAATTGTACAATTAGATATCAGATAACACATCCACTCTTTCTACTTCAGTGTAGGGGGAGTTCACTTCGTTCAATAGGGAGCTCAAGCATGTGGGAGCTCAGAGCTCCCTTCGGGCCCCCAGATGAAGGATCAGGATCAATTTGCACATTTTTGAAGTTTAATGATCCATTACTATTTGAACAATAGATTTAAGATAAAAACTTCTCCCCCGCTCTCCACACACACAACCACACACGTGTGTGTGTGTGAGAGTTGGAGAGAGAGAGAGAGAGAGAGGGAGAGAGAGTTGTATACACTATTATTATGTATACATTTCACAAGAAGGAGAATGGGTCAATGAAGGTGACCCTTACCCACTAGAAAGTATTTTTGAAACTATCTACTCCAAAATTCAAACACACCATGTGATTACCAATAAAATAATATCTTCACCCCCGCCCTACCACCCTACTCCCACCCCCATAATATTGTTCCTTTCTATCCATCAATTGATAGTGGCCTAAAGAAAAGACGTGAACAATGTGACAATATAAAATCTTCTTTAATAAAATATCAATTTGGGTGAGGATGTGAGTGGCCACCAAACATTTGCCGACCCACTTGCCATGTCTTGATCCATGATTATTATTTATTTTGTAATATAACCTTTTATAGTCATAGGATATCTTTATTTTTTTAAATACTCAAATAAGTAAAAAAATGCGATAATTATTCAATAAGTAAAAAGTACTTGACTAAGCACTCTTAAACCATTTCATATAAATTAATAAAAGCTTATAATGTTTGATCGAAGATAATATTTAAATTAATGAATGTAGTTCGAGTTTATGACTATCATTTACTACGCTATCATATTGAATTACATCAAAATTTAAATTATTAAATAAAGAAAAATATTTATTTATTTATTATCCAATCTTGAAATGTGGTACAATTAGGCTCAAGAATCTATATGATATATAGGCCATGTGTTGAATTGTGTAAATGTAGGGAAACTATTTTCAAAACCGCGTGATTATTTAATATTTAATATTATCTAGTTGGTGGTGGTGAGAGATATCTTATGAATGTAAACAAATGAGAAAAACCCCAAGCCATTGTCATTCTAATGCAAATGCAAAATCAAAGAATTTTTGTCTCCTAAGTGGTTAGATTTTAAATAAAATAATAAAACATTTTAAAAAAAAATTTAGTCGATATTCAAAAAAATTTATCTCGAAAACTCGTCAAATTGAAGAAAATTCTTTTTTATACTCAAATTTAATTTAATAACATTATATATAGGTGATATAAGGTTTTCTCTATTTGAAATCGTTCTGATTTTCAATTTGCAAAAGCACGATTCTCTAATTATAAAAGGAATTCGGCTTTGGACTAAAATTACCGAATTTGCTCGTGAATTTTGTTAACTTTTCTAATTTTGTAGAATTTTGTTCAGAATTGTATTGCTTGCCCACATTTCTTAAAATATTGTATTATCTAGCCCTCTATACGACTATACCCATCACTTGCAGCCCCACTCTCCTCTACGGTAGGGGGTGCTTATAAAAATAGGAGTTTGACTATAAATATCAAGAGCAAAAAAAGATCAACAAGAAATGTACAAAAAATCAACTACTCAAACTGTGTTTTGGAGAGGAATTAAAGTTAAAAAAATTAATAAATAATCATTTGTTTACCAGATTTTCCAAGTGGCGTGTCAATAAATGTTGCCCGAAATTAACAACCTTGTAATACAATAGAGCGACGAAGAAATCTTAATTGCCTGAAATTGCACGTTAAATGTCATAATCGGTCATATCTCAATCTCCCTTGCAAAATTTATGCCATGTGTGGTAAATGGATGGTGGATGATAAACAAATATTTGTACAGTTGATTTTTAAATTTATTAATAATGAATATTTAGTTATTATTATTTTATAATAAACTGTGATCGTATTAAGAAAAAAATAAGAAAATTTATAATTTTCATTTCCAACATTTATAATTTGTTATAATTCAACCATTAACTTTTGTTTGGCACCAGGCATTCTTAATATACTTTTTATTTAATTGCAAGTCACGTCTATATTGACAGATTTTGACTAATTTACCATTCTCTTTAAATAAACAAAAATAAAATAAAATAATAAAACTACAAAAAATAAGAGAAAATTGCAAATTAAGACACGTGACAAAAGGATAATTAGCATTCAAAACATAAATGTCCATAGAATTGCATCTCTCAAAATCTCCCATTTTGCTATCTAAACCTCTTTCAGACTCACGAAATTCTCCAATTATGAAGCGCACACGTTCAGAATCACCCTTACACTTGGCCTACATATCCTAGCAAGCTCCAACATCTCTCCTTTCTAGCTCATTCCCAGCTCAAACACCCCGAACCCCACATACCTTGACATCTCAATGAGAGTCAATGCAACTCCAATTTCATTATTCCAATTTCCATGGCTCTAATAAATAGTCACCATGCTTTTCTAAAGTCAATGCAATCGTATTTCTTGTGGTGGTCTTGCACACACTTCTAGTTAAACCCCATCAAACAACCATTGATACTGGAGTGGAGTGGTGTGGTGTGGTGGTTGAAGAAGAATATACATTGTACTATTTTAAGCGTTATGAGACTTAATTTGTATTTTTTTTTATTTAAAAGATGATGGCCAATTCATCAAAATCTGCAATGGAGACGTAATTTGTAATTAAATGAAAGGTTGTAGATGACTGGTGGTAAAAAAAAAAAAAAAAGCTAAGGGTAGATTAGTAATAAACTGTAAAAGTTGAATACGAAAATTTGTGATTTTCCATGAAAGTATGTTAAAAGTTTAGCTAAATAAAAATTAAAATACAATTTAAAAATAATTGTAAGTTGTGACTTCGAGAATGTTTAAACTCTTTTCTTTTCAAACTCATTTTTCAACCATATATTTTATGGGTTTCACAATTTTTATTAATTTTTCAACAACACGTTTTATTAACTTTTATTTAAAAAAAAAACACTTAGAAACTATTTTTAAACTACACCACACCATCAATTATCGATTTTTCCAACCTCTTATAAATAGTACCACTCAAAATCGATGAGAAAAAAAAACTCCTAAACAAACCCTTAGACGAGATTAAAAAAACATGACTACATAGTTTAGAAAATAATAACACAATATCGATTACATGTCCAAAGAAAAAGTAAAAGTTAAATACGTACCCTTTCATAAAAGGCTTCTTAAGTTGCAAAATTGCTTTTCCTTTTCTCTTTTTCCCCTTTTCTTCTTTATTGATTTTCAATATTTAAAGTGCAGACTTAAGAAGTTTAATTTTATCACTAGGAGTTGTTTAAACTGTTGTATGTTGTTATTATTTATTTATTTATTTAAACAATGTGAATTTTAACTATTAATATGCCCCGCAACATAGTAGTTTATTTGAGAATACAAATCTTAAATTTTAACTGTTTCTTTAAACTTTAGATAAATTGATTACTTAAATTTTTTATACCTTGGTACGATATTGACATGAACGTTTATAGCTTATGTATTTTAGTGCACAATTGGTCATTATTCGACAAAAAAGATCAATATGTCCTTAATTTTAATAAAATAAAATTTCATTTGTGTTCCAATCCTTTGCAAAATGTGCAAATAGATTTCATACCTTTATTTTTTTTAAAAAGAATTATAGAAAACTAACGAGGTTTTTTTTTTTAATTAAGATTTTATTCATCAAATTAATGATATATGTAAATTATTTTGTAAAATTTATGAACTATTATGAAATAACTAAAATTTAATTTCATAATTATTAACAAACGTGTTAAATAAAATTATTAATTTTGTTGTTAAATAATTATATTATTTAAAATTTAAACTTTTATATTATGGTTTTAACAAGAAAAAAAAATTAACTCTATCATAAACTTGACCTTCAAATATTTTTATTTCTTTTTATTTATTCTTGATATTTTTATTTATTGTTTTAGTAGCATTCAAAATAAAAAAAGCAACATTTCTAATTAATTTTTATTAATATTTTATATTCAACAAACACTTTAAAGATTAGTTCAATGTCATAAAGAGAGGAGAACATTTCCCATATCAATAAATACTAGACGTTGTTTTATTATTTATTTATTTTAAATATTATTCAAAAATCTCACAGCAATTACTTAAAGAACAATAATTCAACATTTATCCTCTAATAAAAAATTTAATTAATACGACTATTGTAATATATTTAACACTAAATTAAATATCAAATAAAGACTAATTTTGCACCAAAATACTTCTAGTTCGTACTAAAAAAAACAAACATTAGAAGCTATCTGCACTAAATTTACTTTTTATTCTAAAAAATCAATTTTATTAAGTGAAGTGTCCAAACCCATATAATATTTATTATTATTATCAACCAACCCATCTCAATCAAAAAAAACAAAATCAATAAATGGTTCCGACATAATTGACGAGTTGCACAAATGAAAACTCAACAATAATATATAGTATAATATAAATATAAAAATTGACACCACAAACATCCATACAAAGAGAATGGCAATAGATATATATATATATATATTCTAAATCTATAAGCTGATGAAAGGGAAATATTCTATCTATTCTTACTTACACTAATTAATTAGTTAGAAACTTTTGACTAAACAAAGTAATAATGAAGCCAAGTTGGCATTTAATCAAGTCAATCAATACAAGTAATTTAATATTAGACTAATTAATAAACCTAAAATACAAATTAAAGCTCAATTTGAAGTTGGAAATTGAGGAGCCAATCCCAGCCATTCTTCGCTTTTAATCGGCTTTGGAGGTGCCATTGCTTGGTACGGTGCTTTTGATGTGATCCTGAAATGCAATAACATAATTATCAGAATCAATCTTAGCCATCAAAAACCTTAGAAAACAATAAATTATAAGTCTTTGAAAAAAAAACGTGTTTATTTTCGACTGCCTACCTATCCTTTCTCTTCTCGAGGAACCGGGCTAGCGAATTTTTTCTTGCAATTGGTAAATCTGCAAATTGAAAGAAATTACATGTAAATTAGAAAACTCCCCTTCTAAAGAAATCAAGAACATATAATCAACAAAATATTGAGAAAATTAGCAAAATAATTTAAGCTGCTTAATTACCAGAGGCAAGGGAAGGCTGAGGAGGGTTGTGGACCAAAGTGGGAACAGCCTTTGAAACAGGGACAACAGAGATGTTGGTGGCGGATTCAGCCGGACTTTGGACCATACTCGGCGGAGGAAAGGCAGCGATGGGGTGGTTTTGTGCACTTGACTTGCTAGCCAAAAGCATGATTTCCTTGGCCTTTTCCGCCGGAAAATCATTGAAAACTATCACTTGCCCACCGTAGAATATGGTCATTTGTGCAGTTTCTGGCCCGGATTTTATCTCACTGTCACAAAAAAATCAAATCATACAATTATAAGCTATAGAATTCATAACCAAGCCATAAATTCAAGTCTGTTAATATGCAACAAATTAAACCTGAGGTCGGTTTTCTTCTGGGGGATAATGGGCGTCTCGAGTTTTGTAGCAGAGTAATTATGGGTCGGGGAACCGGATTTCTCCATTACTGGGAAGAAATTCAATGTCCCAGTTGCTGCTGGAGCTCCTGTTTTCAAAAAGCAACAAGAAAATATTAGGAAATTCAACAATAAAAAAACCCAGAAAAAGAAAGAAATAAAAACAGATCTAGGAACTCTTAAAATATAGATTTGATTGCTTGTTCTTCATGGGGGGTGGGAGTGGGGGGTCATATAGCCATCTGGGCTTGATTCAAACCTTTTGGTTCAAAATTCTGAGTGAGTCCAAGAGTAAGATCTCCAAAGCTACCCTTCTCTTTCAAGTACTGGCTCAACAAACTACAAGTCTGGGAAAAATTGGACCTCTGGCCGGAAAACCTGCCGGAATCCATAATTTCCGATGAACCCATCTGAAAAATTTATATATATTCTTTAAACTACAACTTGCACTTTGAAAACAATCAATATATTCAACGTTAAGTGTGTGAACAAGTAGTTGAAGTTTGAAATGAAATGAAATGAAAATGGAGGATTTAAAGAGTTTTAGATATAAAAGGAATAGAGCACGAGGAACATATGGGGCTCTTAAAAAGAATTTAGAGGTCCTATTGTTCTTTGCATTTTCCAAAGGTTCATTATTTTACTATTTTTTGTGGAGTTTTTGTTGTTTCTTGTTGGTGCCCTCGTTTTCTCTTCAAATTTACGCCGTTTGCCCCCGTCACGTGCCGTTAACGACTTGTGTCCTGTTTTAAATTGGGGTTATCCACCTTTGTTATAAATTAATTATTGTAATCTCTATTGAAATTTTTATGACATTTAAATAGCTCACATTTCATCTTTCATGCACATAGGTCCTTATCAATTTTTCATCAACATGTCACGCATTCTGCATATTTTTAGAATGTATTTTTCAACCTATCAAATCGGTGGTTTTTGACTTTTTTTAAAAAAAATTTCTTTCAATTTTACATTTTCTAAAACAATTACTTTCAAATTTATCCTAAACTTAAATTACGATACTTCATTCTTCACATCATCCAGAGTTGCAAAAAGAAAAGAAACTCCTCTTCAAAGAAACCAAAATAATTGACATGCAAGAGCTTATTTAAAACAACAACAATTAGTCCAAATGTTAGTCCATACACAATAAAATTTGAATACATAAACTAATGTAAAGTCATATTGAATTATAATGGCATACACATTTACTCCATATTCTTTACACATACCTGCTCTTTTTTTTTTATATGGACTTATTTATAATTTTATTATTTTAAAAATACTTCAACACCATTGGATAATAAACTCCAAGTATAGATTGAACTGTTTTAATAATCTGCTATTAAAAATTACCCAAAATTCGACACCAAATAAACACTCAGGACCTATACTTTGAAAAAACTTTATAACTAGTATCTCAAAATTCCCAGCAAAGAATCTTACAAATAGAGCATAAATAAGTAAATCAATGAAGCACAAAGAAAATCAAGTTGTTAGTGTGTCACCTATCCTATCACCATTACAGTATAAAAGACATATGATAGTGCTTGTGTGGTTGAGTTCTAAAGTAAAATCGAGTTGCACATAGAAGAATATCATAAGAAAATCTTCTTTATATTGTTTTATTTTTTATTTTTTATTTTTGGTCTTTAAACTGTTGTCCATTGAAGTACTTGGGAGTTTCGATCAAATCTTCTAAAATTTCAAATTTCAAAACTTTCAATTTATGTACACATAAATTGTTTTTAACGTTCATCATATATAAGTCACGTGACCTATTTTATATTTCTTTCAAGAAATTAAAAAATAGAAAAAGGAAATTTTAAAGTAAAAAAAAGAAACCATAAAAATCATGTGAACATTAGAACACGAGGACTGGATTACACTTTTTTGAAATAGTCAAAAACAAAATCCCCATAAATTGAAAGGGACTCTAGACCAATTGCCTCTCTAAAATTAAAATGTTTCTAAAGTCAAAGCTAAAAATGATTATTTATATAATTCATAGCAATCTTTATACTAACTAGTTAAACACGCGTGCGTTGCACGTACTTTTACAACAATATTATCAATTTTTAATATTTTCAAAATTTTTATTTTTTAATTGTTAATAATTAAAATGTGGAGCAATTTAAAACAATACGGTTCTTGATAACAAGTTGTATTGTATTGTTTGATGTTATAATGACGAATGTTAATATTTTATTTATATTTATGGAAGTACAATTGCAATCAGATGTAAGTTTTATATGGTGATAATATCAATAGTTACTTGCCCAATGAAGACCTTTTGGTGATTTGAGTTTTGATGATTGACAAACTTTATATCAAATTTATGAAATTAATAATGTATTAATAGGGATTTATAGTGCTGCATTTTACGAAGAATAAAATTAATAATTACTAATTTATTGTGAGATAATGTAATGATTGACTACATAATATTGTACATTTGTTAGAGTAGTAGTTCTTTGTAAACAATATTCATTGTGTATGATCTTTTTTTTTAGGCGTGTCTGATTTGATGATGTAACACAGCATAAATATAAGTAAGAAACAAAAATTAAAGAAGTGAAAGCTTCAAGTGGGCTACTTTTGGTAAACATAATTGGCGATGCAGGATGAACCGAAAGCCGAGTTACGGTGCCCAACTGCGCGCTAACCCAGATTCCACAAAGAGTGTTGATTAATTAAGACAACTGGACGGTGGTCATGAAGGTCGAAATCCGCTAAGGAGATATACTTTGAACTTAGACTTAATGCGTTAAATATATTTACTGGAACTACAAATAAGAATACTGTGTCTTTTGTCTGGAAAAAAAAATTTCAGAGTATAATTGGTAGAATAAGCATAGTTTTCATCTATAAAGAATATATATTAATTTGAAACCACAATACTAAAATAAAGCAACATGAATATACGAAGTCTAATTACCACGTTTAAAAGAGATTTAAGTCTAAAGCTAATGCTACATGTCCAAGTAACTTTCACAAGGACGATAGTGACGATGAACTAAAACCCAACTTTCTCACACTGTTCATCTGTCTAGCATGCCTACATAATAAACCTATGTATAGGCTTGCTTTCACATTTTCTTCTTTTCAGCATCAAGTCACGCACAAAACAAGTTTCATCAAACTTGTTATCTTTGCATAAAATGAAAATCAATCGATAAGGGTTATATTTGTATGGAACATAATCATAGATAAGCGTATTTTCACATATCCTCAGTGTATTAACACTAGATTGACTAGCGCAAAACCAACTGAGACGATTTTCGTACGAAATTTTAGAATGTGAAAAACCTCTTTTCTGTATTGTATGTGAGAGTGGTAATGCATCAAAAGGCTTTCTAGCCTTAAAACTCATTCTTACACTTTAATACGCTATTCAACATTAAATAGCCTTCTTGTGCAATAACATAGTCTTAAAATTTCACGACATCCCTTCTTGATACTAGGACATTTTTACATTCCATGTGTTGCTAAATCTTAATTAACCATCTAATTGTCACAAATTATTTCTAATTAATTTTATTTAAATCATGAAATAAAAGGGGTGAATGTAGATGAATAGTTGGAGAATTTTAAGTGTCTTAATTAAAATTTAATTGAACTAATTTTATATGCATTAAATTAATTAAGGCCAACTTAGAAAATCTAAAATATGGGTGGAAATATTTTAGTCCAAAAATGTTTCTTCTTTTTAGAGCTTTTTAGATATAGTGTAATTATAGATATAGATAACTAGAAAGACCAAATCGTCATGTGATTCCTTCACTAATCACCTACTTACTCGATTCCTCTATTAATTCAATTAATTAATCCAATTAATTGAATACTACTGTATATGACCCACTCCATTTATGATTCCTCCCACAAAGACGGTGAATCAATTAATGAAGTGTTTCCCATAAATCATAGGTCAAACAAATATTTTTGTCAGTTATTATGTGACATGTTTTGTTACTTCTTATGTTCTTATGTCCAATTGTATTGTCATATAATATATCTTTTCAATTATATTATTGGAGACATTTAGAGCTTGTTCTAGGCGAAAAAAAAAAAAAAAAAAATTGATTTGACAATTTTAACTTTTCAAAGTTTTTAAACGTGAAATGATTATATTGTCCTTACTATTTTTGAAATAGAATTGTGTTGATTAAGGATAAAATAATCATTTGACATTCAAAAACTTTGAAAAGTCCAAAATGTCAAGCTCAAAAATATCCATTTTTGCCAAATACTTCTACCAAACATCCTCTTAATGTAGGAGTAGGTATTTTTTATATGGAACCACCTAAACTAAACTAGAATCGATCAAACTATAACCAGTTCAATTCTAATTAATATTTGTATTTTGTATTTTAATATCAACAAGCCAATTGTCTATCTTAGTTATTAATTTCTATCTTAGTTATTAATTTTATAGAACTAGATTTTGATTTGGTTTCAATTGTTTTTATTTTAACTATAGAACTTTTAAATTTAATTTTTCACAATCCCAATATTAAATTAAATTATATGTATTCACGTGAATTAGTAGTCTTTTAGATTCATCAATAGTTTTGCCACATGAAACAATAAGCATGAGAGTGAAACAAGAAAAATTACACAATATTTTATACTTCATAAAATTTTCTTGAAGTATAAAAATCAAATTATCATACCGACCCAGGCTTAGGAGTGGAAATGAATCGGGTTGGATTGAGTTGGGTTGGTTTTGGAACCAGCCCGAAACCTAAACTAACTTGGTTGGTTTGGGTAATTTCCAACTCAAACCGACCTAATCTGTTAGTTGAAACTAAATCGACCCAAATTGAATTCGGGTCAGTTCGATTCTGTTATTAAGTCGATTTGGACTTTCACTCATTTTTTTTGCATCTTTTCAATTTTTTTCTACATCTTTTCAAAAAAAATTCCGCAAAATTTTTCTGGTCGTGAAGCCACAAAATAATTCTTTTAGAATTGAATTCAACCAAATTATGAGTATGCACAAAATTTATATTCTTTAAATTCTTTCACACCAAATTAATTAGAAACAAGTAAGAAAAATTAAAATGCCCCAAATCATAATTTATGCAACTTAATTTTTTCCCCCTTGAACTACATTAATAAACCAATACCCCTTGGCGAGAAACTGAAAATCTAGATATATAAACTACAATAGACTATATAAAATGATGTTTTTAAAAAATTGTCTGCATTTCAGATTGTTTTTTTTTTTTGGTAACGGGTCGGTTTAGGCGGGTTTGATTGTTAACCCTCACCCGACCCGATTTGACGTATGCTTTCATTTAAATCGAACCGACTGAATTAGTGTTTTCAAACTGATTCGAGTCGGTTTGGATCGATCGGTTTGGTGGTTTCGTAGGTTTTTTGCCCATCTCTACCCATACTAGTCGATTCTAGTCCAGTTTGATTTCATTACTGCATGTAAAATCATTTTATTTTACGCGTCGAATTGCTAATTGTACTCGATTCGGTGTGAATTTGTAAAATCGTGCCCAATTGAACAATGTCCAACTTTAATTTGGTCTATTTAACACGTAGTATTTGTAATAAATCGAAAACCGTGTCGTCAAGGACCGTAGCTACAAAATTCCATATCCACCAAGCCTACTCAAAGATCTGGCAGCATTTTTCTCAACCCAAATAATTGCTCTTTGGTTATTTTCATTCATGCAATCCATTTTGCGTTTTGTATTAAACTAATTACCTATGAATTCAACGAAATTGATGATTATAGTAGCTGATCTTACCGCCTGCCGGAGGATGATTGGGATGTTGTAATGTTACAACTCCTTTTTGGGCCGCCGGCCGTACAAATATGGCCGGAGTTGGGTGGCTTTTTTCTATTTAAATTTGTTATTACTGTTTAAAATAGAAATAAAAATAGAGCTGAAAACATTAAAACTATTATTTTATTTGATTAATATAGTGCGTACAATGTAAACAAATAAAGTAACGATAATAGTATAATTTAGTTTCAAGATATTTAACGGCCTAATATGTCATTTTTTACTTGTAAACAGTTAAAAAGGAGAGGACTTAACGGCGTTAGAAATAACGCGGTATTTTGTGTAACGAAGGTCAACATACGGCAAAAAGGTGGGCCACACGAACACCGTTTATCATGTTGGTTTATAATGTTGGGACTCATTTTAGACCAATTCGTCCACAAGAATTTTTTTTTCATAATAAAATAACTGGGATAGAAAAAATATAAAAAATATAAAAAAATTTATAGACAATTAAAACTTTCATTATATGAAAAATCACTAAGAAAATTTTAAACTTTACCATATTCACTAATTTCTATAACTCACAAAGAGAACAAAAAAACAACTAGGATGCTAGACTTATAATTTTTCTTTCAAAAACTCTCAAATCACACACAAACCAAAAAAAAGGTCAATTTATAATTAACATGTATGAGCTAAATTTCTTCTATGTTTCGATTGTCAAGTTGTCAAAGATTTGAAAACTAATTCAATTTTAATTATTAAATATAATATAATATAATATCATATATTTTCTTTTTCAATAATTGATGTATCTTTTGATTTGTGCACGTTTGAAAATATCGAAACTTATTAAACTTCCGAATTAAGCATACTGCAAGCGCACGTTCCTGTAGCCAACCATAAATTAACACGTGGTATCATTTCCGCGTAAAGTGCAGTTGGTGGAATGCACATGGTCTTGGTAGAGCAAATAACTCACTCCTAAACTTGGCTAAATATTATTGGCTGGTGTCGTGATGGCATTTTCCTCGTGATGTTATATGTGTTGTTTTTAATTAAGGAAAGAAAAAAAAATTTAGTTGTTGCAAGTTGCACCCATGATTTATGTGAGCTTGAGGAGGGTGTGTTTGGTAGAAATAAGAAAAGGTTGGTATGGAAAAGTAGGAAGAAAAACTAAAGTTTGGCATTTTACAATTACATCGAAGCGTAAACAATAATAAAATTTGAAGTTGTCTAGTCTTAATTTAAAAACGTACATAATTGACTTTAAAATTTATAAGTAATGAAATATGATGGGTTAAAGTTTGCTAATAAATTTATTTTGTTTTAAGTTAGTAATTAAACTTGAATTTTGTTTCGAGTTCATCACTATGCCGATATTTATAAGTTTCACTAATAGAAATATGTGGCATAACATTGCAATTGTCATCTTTTTCACTGGTCAAGCTAATGGACGTAGACAAAATGACTAAATTGTAACATTTTTTAGTTTAGTGATTAATTTGAAGTAAAATTAAAGTTCAACTACCAGCTTGAAGTAAAATGAAGTTGCTACCTTTTTTAACCCTTTCAACCCAATTTTTTCTTGCTTGACAAAGATTACACCTTTTCCTCCACCAAACAACCCTTTCATTTTTTTAATATTGTGTAATCACTCATAATGGTATGATGGCATACTCGTGAGTGCACTAAAATAACGTGTTTTACCCTTTACCTGGTGACTTTATATAAATAATACCACAAAACAAAACAATCATTTTTGAATTGCCCCCATTTGCTATAGGAAATTACATTTATGTTAGTTTAATAGAAATTCCACTAGTTTAAAAGAACCAATAATAAAAACTTTCTAGACATTTATCGACCATGTTTCATTAAATCTAACAATAAAATAAGATTGTCTCTTAAAATTATTTTTTTATTGTTAAACATGCTTGATTTCTCTCCTTCGTACAACCGATCAGGATTCTCCTCCCCGACTGTTGTCGACCCAAACCACGGCGGTTTGGGCAAGCAAACGGAGGGGAGAAACACCCCCCCCCCCCCCCCCCCCCCCGTTGCTCGGGTGGGGTGGGGAATAATACATTTTTGTTTTAATTTGTAAAAATCAAAGATTTATGATGGGGACTTCAAATGCAATTTTTTATTTTATTTTTGTAAAATTTATTTAAGTCAGGGATAAAATTGAATTGAGATAATATTGTTACAAAACTGAAAGAATGGAAACTGTAAGTATAATTAATCTTAATCTTTTATATATTTTTTAAACTTACTCATTATTTTTAAGTAAATTTGTAAATAAATTTTTTAAGCTTGGCCAAACATAAAGTAGTTAAAAAAGTTTGCAGGTGCACCAAAACCATTAAACTTGTTTAATGAAAAAGACATTAAATAAAGAAAAGGGGACGGCAATGGCTCATTGACCAAAGAATTAATAAATCCAGGAAATAATCACGTGCAAATAATTTGAGTTTTTAATGGCAGACAATAAAGAATAATTTGAGTAATTATATGTTTATTAGCCATTGTACAATAATGTAATAGTAAAATATGGGTAAATTACGCATTTTGTCCCCAACCTTTCACCTCTGTTGCATCTTTGTCCCCAACCTTTTATTTGTCACAGTTTTACCCTCAACCTTTGATTAATTAACGCTTCTTGTCCCCCATTAAGTTTTCCGTCCAAATAAATCGTCAAGTCATCAGGTGAAGCTCACGTGGAATCAAGATGAAGGGCAAATCCGTCAACCTACTATTTCCTTCTCTCCAACCAACGTGTTTGAAAAGTTAAAACCCTATTGATTATCATTTTCACAAAGACAGCCCGTTCCCATTCCAGTTCCTCTTCCAAAATTTTAATTTCATGTTCTATTTTAGTTAAGCTTTCAAGGGTTTTGCTAATGCGCGATAGGATTTCTCCATTTTCTTGGACTTGATGGATGTTTTTTTTAGGTAAGCAGAAGTTGTGTCAACAAAAAATGGCTCGCCGTCGTGCAATTGATGAACCCGCTCCCAACTACGGTAGGTGCATGTGTCATATTGTTAATACGGTCTATTTCAGAATTTTGGTGTTATTTTGAATTTTGGTAAACTCAACATTGGTGTCTTTGGCTTTTTTTAGGTGATGATGAAAACATTTTCACGTTAAAATGCTTCCACAATGGTGGTTTCTTCTGGAGAATGTCACACAAAGTGTATCAGCATGGAAAGGTAGATTTCTTTGACTATATTAAGTCTGAGAAGTTCTGTATGTTAGACCTAGAATGGGTGGTGAAGAACTTAGGGTACAAAGATCCAATATGTTTCATGTACAGGAGACATAAAATGTCTCTAGATAATGGGTTGATGAGATTATCAAATGACAAAGATGTGTTAATAATGCTGGAAGAAGTTAGCAAGTCCAGGGTTGCTGATGTGTACCTCATTCAACGAACGCCAACTCTTTGTTTGCCATGGGATGATAACATTCCAGTAGCTCCTCACAAAGGGGTGATTAACGATGCTGGTGGTGATATTACAAGAGTAGTCATTACAGATTTGGAAACTGGGATTGAACTAGGGAGACCAGAAAGCTCAACTTTAAAACCACAAAATGAATCCATTATACGTGAGGATCTAAATTATGATGTTGGGAGTGTGTATGACGAGGTTATAAAAGAATGGAATGATGTTTTAATAAATAGTTTTGACAGCGTTTTTGGTGTTCAGTTCGATGAAATGTTTGTGCAACATGCCGAGGGTCTTGATCATGATAATGTTGTAGATTGTAATGATGGTTTAGGTGGTAATGTTATAGATTGTAATAAGGGGTTGGGTATTCATGCTACAGAGTGTAACCAGGGTTTGGGCGTTGACCTCGAAGACTGTATCGAAGACCAATGTGGTAATGGTGAAAATTCTAATGGTGGGGGTGGTAATGGAGAAGACCGTAATGATAATTCCATACTAACAGATTCGGACTACGAACAAGAAGAAACCAACTTAGGGGATGAACAACCAGTTGAGTGGCAATTTACATTGAATGATGAATCAAACATGCAGTACGAAGACACTGATGAAGAAAACTCAGATGATTTACGAAGTATAGACAATGATGACTCAGATGAAGGAGATAACCACAAGGAATCTGATCCAATATTCAATGAAAGAACTGATCTTGTAGACCCACAGTTTGTAATAGGTATTACTTCTGCCAATTTAATGAATAAATTGTATATCTTAACACTGCATCTCCCCAACCTTTTTGTTTTAACGTAACAAGTCCAAAATCTTTAGTTTTTTATAGCAGGTCCTAATTAAGGACATATAAACACATTTATTGTCTTATTCTTACAGGTTTGCGATTTGCTGGTAAGATAATATTGAAAAAAGCAATCAAGGAGTATTCTATAAAGAATGCTAGGGACATAAGAATTCGGAAAGATGACAAGATTCGTGTTAGAGCTCGTTGCAAGAAGCCATGTCCTTGGGTGCTGTATGCAAGAAAGCTACGTGAAAGTAATACGTTCAGAATTAATACACTGAAGATGGAGCACACCTGTGCAATGATATTCAACAATAAGAGTGCAAATTCAACGTACTTCGCCAATAAGTACATGAATAACTTTAGACATGATCCTAATTGGTCTTTCGAGGCGTTTGAAGAGACAGTGATGATTGACTGTGCTGTTTCTGTATCTAAAGCACAATATTATAGAACTAGAGCAAGATGTCTTCAAACAATAAGGGGAAGCAATAAAGAACAATATAGACTATTGGCTGACTATTGTCGGGAATTGAAAAGGAGCAACATTGGAAGTACAGTTGTCCTTCAAACTGAAATGGTGGGGGATGCAAGAGAATTTAAGAGAATTTATATATGTTTGAGTGCTTGCAAGGAAGGATTTAGAGCAGGATGTAGACCGGTAATTGGACTTGATGGATGTTTTTTGAGGGGTGAATTTGGAGGACACATCTTGACAGCAGTTGGAATCGACGGGGACAATTGTATGTTTCCCATTGCTTATTCTATAGTGGAGTCTGAAAACACAAGCAGTTGGAACTGGTTTCTAGAGTTGTTAACTGATGATGTGGGAATTGGTAATTCACATGGATGGACCTTCATTAGTGATAAACAGAAAGGGTTAATTGATGCGTTGGAAACATGGTGTAGGCATTCAGAGCATCGTTTTTGTGTAAGACATTTGTACAATAATTTTAAGGGAAAGTATAAGGGCTTAGCCTTGAAGAATTTGTTGTGGACAGCTGCTAGGGCAACGACTCAAGCAGAGTGGAATATAGAAATGGAAAAAATGAAAGTAGAAGACATTGAAGCCTACAAATGGTTGATTGAGAAACCTGCAACTCAATGGAGCAAGTCCCACTTTAGAGAGCATCCAAAGTGTGATATTTTGTTGAACAACTTGTGTGAATCGTGGAATGCAGCCATAATGCAAGCTAGAGACAAACCTATTATCACACTATTGGAAAAGATAAGATTTTATCTTATGATAAGGATGGCAACCAAAAGAGAAAGTGTAGAAAAATGGAAGCAACCATTTGGGCCGAAAATTTGCAAAATACTAGAGAAAAATGGAAATGATTCAAAATTTTGTCGCTCTAGGTGGTGCGGTGAACTGAAGTTTCAAGTAAGTTATGCATTTGGAGGGGGACTGTATGCAGTTGATCTAAATAATATGACTTGTTCATGTAGGAAGATGCAGTTGAGTGGCATCCCTTGTTGTCATGCCATCAGCTGTATGAATGAAAGAAACTTGAAAATTGAAAATTATGTGGACAAGTTTTACAGTAAGCAGATGTATATCAAGACGTATGCTCCATTCATTTCTCCAATGGAAGGACCAGAGCTATGGCTGGACAAAAATAAAAATCCTATAACTCCACCGGCATACAGACAACAGCCTGGAAGGCCAAAAAAGGTAAGAAGAAGAGAGGCAGATGAGCCACCCAAAAAAGCAACAAAAAGAGGACGATTTGGAATGCAAATGACATGTAAGTCATGTGGGAAAAGTGGCCACAACAAGCGTACTTGCAAGGAAAAATTAAGCACCAGCAAGACAAACAAGCAGGGAAGACAAAAATAAGAAAATATGTGAAAACTATTTTTTTGTCTAAGGTTTGACGTTGAAGATCATTTATGTTTTTTTTGTCTGGATTAGTATGTAGTTCAACTACCTTTTTGTTTGGGTTATTCTGTAGTTTAGTTGGGTGGTCTCTTTTTCTATTTGACTTTTGTTCATGGGTTTTTTGACAAATATGTACTAAAACTACAACTTGTTGAATGGTTTATGAAGCTACAATTTAGTTCAGTGCATGGTCTTTCTTATTGCAACTGATTTATAATTGAATTAAAATTCTTATTGTAGTTGGTTGAAATATTTTGTTTGGAAAAATAAAATAAAAAATATTCCAATTTTCATGTGGAAAATCTTTTGTCTGGGACTCATATGCTGTGTATATGAGTTCATGATTTTTAGTGCTATTGCTTATTACAAAGGTTCATGACTTCTTTTAATTAGGCCTTTCACTATTTTGCTACTGGTATTGGGTCTTCATTGCCAACTTGCTTACATTGGTGCCTACTTCATAATTCTTTTATGTATTGAGAATTATTTGTTTCAGAAGTTATAGCTAAATGCAGAAGCTATAAAATTGAATCAAAATGATGAGTTTTGAACATATTTAATGTTTCATCATCTTCTATTCTTCATATTGAAATTAAAAGAGCAAAATTTTGTCAAACCAAAATAGTAAATCAAACTTAAAACACAATGAGTGAGTCTAAACTACAGATTTTCATTAAGATTGAGTGCCAAATTACACATTCCAATAGAAAACTTACAACAAAATGATATAAACCACACCACAACACCAAAAACCGCCAAACACACCACCCCTAAAACACAAATAATGCTACAACAATCTAAATCTAATTTATATTGGTTCAAAGCATCAATACATCCATTTCGCTCCTTCAATGCAGGGACATATAAGTGGGTCATACCACACAAAGCATCAACACCCATTTCGTTGAAAAGAAAGATCATTTATGATTCCAAGAAAAAAATTAGGGTTCCAATGCGTATTTGCCGTGGACACAAAAAAGCATTCTTCGAAGATGTCTTTAGCTCCAAAGGGTTTTTACTTTTGCAGAATCTTGCTTCCACTTTTTTTTTTCTTTACAGAAGAGAGAAGGAAAGAGAAACAAGAAATGTAAATATGGTGAAGTGTAGGAAATTTGTGGTGTATTTCAATGACGTTGAGATTATCAAGACAAGTAATGTTAATATTAAATTGGTTGGAGAGAAGGAAATAGTAGGTTGACGGATTTGCCCTTCATCTTGATTCCACGTGAGCTTCACCTGATGACTTGATGATTTATTTGGACGGAAAACTTAATTGGGGACAAGAAGCGTTAATTAATCAAAGGTTGAGGGTAAAACTGTGACAAATAAAAGGTTGGGGACAAAGATGCAACGGAGGTGAAAGGTTGGGGACAAAATGCGTAATTTACCCGTAAAATATTTCTAGAAGTTTCATAGGTCACATGCTTGAATTAGTCAGACTTTTGTACTTGCTTTCTTCGGCATGCTTCACGTTTCTTGAGTCTTGGTCCCTGGCTTTAGGCTACGTTGCGTAAATTGCCATGGAGGACAATGAACTTTATAGGTAGCATGATAGAAGATTTTTCAAAATTCTCGAGATCTTCATAATATATGAGTGCTTTTTTTCAATTAAATAAACCATTGTGATTAATTAATTCGAAGAAATAACTATTTCTTTTTAAAATGTATAAAGCATGTCGAGTTTGAATTCTTTCTATAAACGACATGCGTTGTTGTTGACTTGACTTTTATGTGAAATAGAATATTATCATTAGTCACATTTTTCAATTTTTTGGTTATAAAATTTTCTTTAGATGCTAAATGTTCAATTTATCTTTAACAAAACTGTCCGAGTCACTATTAAAATAATAAATATCGTCAAACTTCATTTCGACATAATTAAGTCATTTTGTTTATGCTTATGTTGCAATTAAGTCACTCTCAACAACTTTTTTTTTAAAGGCAAACAACCTAGCTAGGTGGAGTATTTATTAATGAAAAATAAAAGTACAAAAAAGAGAGAGGGACTAAGCCAATACCTCCCGAAAAAGCAAACAATGCCAATACAAACTTCACCAAATTATATTCAATTAATAGTAGTCAATTAAGAGTAAATGCAACACAAAATACTGGCTTCAAGCCCCCAACAAAAAGCAATCTACAAATGACTATCACCATCTACTTGTAGTTATCGTACGATGCTTGGCCTTATGTTTGGGAACAAGCTTGAAACCATCTTCATTATCTGCTTGAAGAGAGTTGGTATTCAAAATGAAGTCTTTTCTCAATTAACATCAACGACGAATTTTCACTTGTGGGTAATACACTAATTTTCATTATCAGCATGAAGAGAGTTGGTATCCACAATGAAGTCTTTTCTCAATTAACAACGACGACAAATTTTCACTTGTGGGTAATACACTAATTGTTGCTCAAACAAATCTTTAGAATTATCACAACCAAGGAAATTTACTTCCTTTACAAGAGATGAACTATACCCTCATCATCATCCAAGTAGTAGTCCTCGAAACCTTCTTCTCTCCAAGAAAATCTTAGACACTTATGACTTGCTCCATTGATAGCCGTCACTATAGTTTGAAGATCTGACCTAGGTGTGCGCAAGTTTACATACTACTTGCGATCGATCTGGCCATGATTATGTGGTTTCAAGAGGTAACCACTAATTTATGATATCAATCTTTTCAATTTTATGTTTTATATGAACATGTGTTAATATATTGGATGTTGAAAATCTAACAAAAGTGACCTAACTGAAACAAAATTATAAATCAATCATCCAATTGTAACAAAACGGGGTTCAATAATGCCCTAGAAAGTTAGGGCACAAGTTGGATGACTATAACTCCAATATTTAATACTTCTCTTGAATTGAACTACCCTAACTACTAATTTTTAGCAGTAGCATTTCTTTACAGTAATTCCTCCTCAAGTAATTAAACTTTCAACACCTTGTTATCATGAACCTTTGATGCAATGGAGACACCTAATATATGGATAATAATATGGGACTAGGTAGTTTTTTCAAAAATGTCTAGTTGTTTCTATTGCTACTTGTCCACTTTATAGCACGTTTTAGAAAGACAATATTATATGCAAGTTACTGTGTATTGTAGGTCGATTAGACATTTATTACCGTAACATTTATTTACTTAAAATATACATATTATTTAATATTTTAGGACGATTTCTGGTGTAATTTATTGAGCTCTTTTCCTGATTCTAGAGGACTTTATCATAATTGAATCATTATCCCCCTAAATTTAGAGGTTTAGAAGTAGTGCGGCTTAATTAATTAGAGCTTTATGATTGAGAATCAAAAAATGCATTCACTTTTTGAAATCATAGCGTATTTTTATAAAAAAAGAAAAAATGATAATGATTAAAGATTTAACGGCGTCAGAAATAAAAGCGTTATTTGATTCTGTTGTGTTGTGCAGCTCAACAGTACGGCCAAACCGTGGGCCAATTGACACACACCGTTAATTAAACTTTCAAATTAAGCAATCCCACAAGTGCAAGTTTCTTCCACCAATGATGACTTAAGACGTGGTACTATTTTCCCGTTATGGTGCATTTATTGGTAACAGCTCATCACACGCTCTTATACGTGGCTGAATATTATTGATTGGTCTGTGATGGCATTTTCCTCGTGATGTTTCTAGTGTTGTTCAGTTACTTCTGTAATTAAGAAAAATTATTCATGTATCAATTTAAAATGCATAAAAGTGGCTTTATTAAAGGCAAATGTTTGAACTGTTTAAATTTTTTAAGAATAATTTGTTCTTTTCGTTTCCAATTTTTTAAAGAGAAAATTGCATCAAAAATTACTTTTATGCATTTTAAAAGGGTAATATACAAAGGTAGGAATGTTTTCCGCAACGTCAATAATACATCAAAATGCACGATGCACTACGTTCCTACTTTTGTATATAAATGTGTATAACGTCTTTATCTTTTGAATTAACTTGTATAAATCGTTCTTATTTTTCATTTTTTAATGTGCATAATGGCCCTACCTATTTTAAAATTTGTGGTGAACATCCTCACTTAATTGTATTATCGATTGTTAACGTCATTGCTCACTACAACATACCAGATTATCAAAAAATAGTACTATTCCTCATTCGTGAATCATCTCATGGCTTATCTTTCTGAAAATAAAGGCTGGAAATAAATCTGTCAAAATAATTAACTGCAAGAATGGCAGTCAATACTGAAAATCCAAAATGGGAATTGACTTTCAAGATCTGTTCTACACACTGTTTTCGAGCAAGAGACAGAAAATTCAATTTCAACAATATTGTTTGATTCAAAAAAAGTTTCCTTCTCTTGGCAAAATAGAGATTGAAGTTCATCATCATCCCAGAACAGATATTGTTCCATTAATAGCACCGAAAAAGCAGAAAAAGATTTGGCATTAAAATGATTATTTTTGCTCAAAATAATTTCACTTTCTTCTTCTTCTTTTTTTTCAACTTCTTCCCATTTTTCTTCTTCTTCACATTAAAGAGCATCAAACAAAGAAGAATCTGAATCCAAATGATTTCATTTTCGTCTTCATCTTCATCTTCTTTTTCAACTTTCTCCCCACATTTGTACGTAATGATCTCTCTCTCTCTCTCTCTCTCTCTCTCTCTCTCTCTCTCTCTCTCTATATATATATATATATATATATATATATATATATATATATATATATATAAGTGAAAAAATATGGCTGGACTAACTTGTCTTTACTATGTAGTATGACTAGTGCTGTTTACGTGAGTTAACGAATGCTTTTTGGACGGAAGGATCTTATGCACAAGAAATCCAGTAGGCGAGGGTGAAAATGCCAAAATTTGGAAAGTAAGAACATTTTGCACCATTACTGCAATAGGTAGGGACGTTTTGTGCTAATTATCTTAATTACGTGGAAGAGCAACTATGGTATTATTGTCAATTAAGCAATTTTTGTCAGTTTTGAGGACGTCAGGTGATTAAATGTTACGTAGTGGTGAAATTTAAAACTAAATTGAAGTTTAATGACTCAATTGAGACAAATTGAAGTTTAGCTACCTAATTGAAATTTTGCTGTAATTTTAGTGATCAGAGATGAAATTCACTCGATTAATATGGTATCAAAGTAGGACAAAAACGATTTTAGTTCAAGTCCCGTCACCCGTTATTTATGAAATTTGGACACTTTTATATATATTATCAAAAAAATGAATTCATTATCCACCCGAGGAATCTGAAGATAAGATAAAAATAAATACATATGATTCTTCTCTAACATTTAAATTTTCAAATACAAGAGTTAACCAACTTCAAATTAATTAAAAATAAAATCTAAATTGCTGTTTGTTGCTCGGATCTTTTTCCTCCAACAAACACACATTTAATTTTCTTGGATACTTTTGATGTAAGGGTGTGTTGGATTGGCAAAGGTGGAAAAGAAAAAAAATTTCATGTAAGTTGAAAAATAAAAACCACCAAACCCATAAAAAAATATTTTTCATGGAATTGGCCAAAAACAAGCTTCAAGTGGTTGTATCTTTGAATTCATTTTCATTTTCCACATTTGTATCAAACAGCCAAAGTAGAGAACATTTTCTTCGGATGTAACATTTTCCATGGAAAACTTGCCAATCAAACACACCTTAATAGTTTTTTGTTTTGTTTTTCTTTCATAATCACTCAGAGTAAGTTGTGTTAGCTTGGCCGCGAATTATTATGGGCCACTAACATGTTTTAGTCTACACGAAGCTTCTCTTGTATATTTATTTCGCATTTTTCTTCTTAATTACATATTGAACTAAATGAAATAATCATTTTTGAAGTGCCCATACACATTTCGTTATATGAAATTATAGATTGGGGTTTATATTCATTGTTTGAAATTTCATTTTTGATTAAGTTTAGAAGAACTCTAAAATAAAAAAAATGTAACATTGCGTTCTTGACACATTTCCATTTGCAAAATTTTGAAAATTTGGGTAGAGGTTAAATTCAAAATATATTTGAAATAATATATGCTTGACCAAAGAATAGTCCTGCAAATAATCACGTGCAAATAAAATAAATTTTTATTGGCTGACATTATTATTATTCATTAAACAATAATTTAATTAATTATCTGTTTAATGGCAGCATTAAAACAATAATTAAATATTATTATATGTTTAAAATTTAATAGGTGCTCACATGCTTGAATTAGTCAAACTTTTGTACTTACTTTTTTCAGCATGCTTCACGTTTCTTGAGTCTTGTTCCCTAGCTTTAGGCTGAAATTATTTTAACAACTATGTCACGCACACACTAAATAACATAATTTGTAAATGTCTAATATTATTTAAAATACGAAAGAACATAATTTACATTATATGGTATTTAATGTTTATATTACCATAAGCAATTGACGAAATGAAATATGAGTGAAGTAATTAACACACTACTAACAAGTTCATGTATAAAAAATTAAAATGGTACGTGATCTTCAATCCCAAAGAATTTTCCATATTTCCATATTGTGTTTTGCATATAAATAATTGATTTGTTCATGTGAAAAAACAAAAATAACATAACAATTTTGCGAACGAAGTATCTAACTTTGAGCATTCCTTGTGTTTTTAAGGTTTTTAGAGAAAGATAACATAACAATTTTGCGAACGAAGTATTGTAACGCTGTAGAAAATATTTGGTGGAGAAAGATAATACGGTGAATCAATACCGATGAGTTGATGACAAAAGACATTTTGTGACTATATTAACCAAAGTTCTAAAAAACTAGCTTAGGCCACGCTTAGTCACACATCACGTCGCGAGGCCTTCACCTAGACCTCGTCTAAACCTGATAAACTTGAAACTTGACCTCTATATTTAGTCACGCTTTACGTTTTTTAGGACACTGATTTTAACCAAAGAAAGAAGACTTAAACTTTATTTGGAATTGATTTTAGAGTTCAATTTTTGATTATCAAACAATTCACATTGAATTTAATAGATATTTCAATTATTCATCATTAAAATATCAATTTTGAGCCCAATGAATAAAAGGAATTCATTTCTTGTTTTAAGTTTGTTGGTATTCTATATATATTTCTAATTGATATTCTCCAGTAATAAAGTCTAATCTATCATTCATGTAAAATTAAAATAAAATTCTTCTATTTTCTTTCTCTTTTTCCTTGGTCATTGACATATCAAATATATTTTCTAATTTTAAAATTTTAAAATTAATAAATGTTATTTTTTTTCTTTTTAAAATAACTATGGTAGATATATTATATTGTCTTAGATAAATATTTAATAATAGTACATATAGTTATACAAGTAAAAATAAATTTTACAATAATGACATCAATATAATCAACACCTATTTTAGTAATTCTCTACATGCACAATAATAAATTATTTTTTTAAACCAAACATACAACAATTCTGTAGCAAAAATTTATTAAACACTAAATTGATTCTTCCAGGAGTTGATTATTCTTTCAACACAACTAAATATGATTCTTTTTAAATCTATCGCAATATCAAACAAAGTCTTAGAGCATCTTCAATACTTCAGTGAATTAACATAAATTTTGCCGCATAAGCAAAACAAATGGTGTTTAAAAAATTTCATCTATAATGTAATTTGAAAGGGACGCTACCAAACTGGTGTGGTAAAGAAAATATACACATTGTGAAGAGTTCTGTTAGACAGAGTGACTAAACAATGTTTATATTTTCTATGCATCATTAAATATAGTTTTATTTTATTTATTTTTATTTTTAAAAAATAAAAAATACATAGACAACATTATTGAATATAGACGAAATGATTTGAAGTAAACAATATTATAAATTCAACTATCCAATTGTAACAAAATGAGGTTCAACATTTGATTATAAATTAGGGCACAAGTTGGATGCACTATACAACTTACCCAATTTTTAGTATTTTTCTTGAATTGGACTATCATAATTAATGGATACACTTACCATGAATCCTTGATGCACATGGAACCAATCTTTCTGATGCTGACAACACAAGAAAATATGGATAATGAGGATTAGTCCCATATCTGATTTATTCTGGGAAATGTTTATAGTTTCTTCAGTTGGTTATCCTGTTTGCATATGGACCAAAAAGCCAGATTTTGAGAAGATAATAAAGTGAGCAAAATGGGATACAAACAAAGTTGGGTTCACCTCTTTTGGTATTTAATCCATTATAGTTTTTGTTGTCTAAAATATTAATTAGAGAATGAGAGGTGGGGTGCATGAATTGTTGCATGGTGAATTGGACCATCTGCATCTTTGCTATCTAAACTTGATTTTTTACATTTAATATTCAAGTTGAGGATGTGCAAATTTGGGAAACTCTAAGAAATTTACATGTGTTGTCCTCAAACTATCTGCAAACGTCCACAAGTGGATCTCTCTAAAGATAGGTTATGTCCTAAATTGCCGTTAATATATCATGTCTCTTACACGTGATCAAAAATTTAAATTGACAACATGATTATACTCTTACTTTCAATTAAAATAATAATAAAATAGATAAAAATGAAAACATTTTTCTTCTTCCTCTCCTTAAATCTGTCCCTAGCCCGTCTCTCCTCTCCACCGTCTAGTGCCTGCCCACCAATTTTAACATTTTTTTTTCTAACATTTTTCCCGTAGATTTTATGTTCTTATTTCCCAGACTAATTTTTAAAAATATCGACATGTTGAAAAAATCCCTTCGGAAGCCCTTAATAATCATCGTTGTTTTTTAATCTAACATGTTTGGGTGAATTTACAAAAACATGTTTGGGTGAATTTATTTGGGACTTATTTATAAGCCATTCACGTGGGTTATTTTTAGAAATAAATCCACTAAACATGAGCCACTTTTCAGTTGCAAAAGAAGATGGAATTGATCTTGGTGTCACGCACATATTTTAATCCTAGTTGGCAGGTCAAGTAATATGGACCCTCCCCTTTCAGGTCCCTGCCAACTGGTTCTTAAACGAACCCATCATTCCTTTTTAATTCTCACTAAGCGGCAATTCTCTTCTAAAGTTACATAGAAAATCTTTACGTATTTAATTCCCGTAACAAGAACTCCTTGATGGCTATACGTGACATGGTGATGGAATAATTTGGTTCACTTGCACTCGTTGTTCTAAAAAGCTAACTTAGGCAGCGTCTAAGCTCCGCCTAAGTATGAGGCGCTACTTCTACGCCTAACTACGTTTCACCATCGCCTAGACCTCCCTTAGGCTCGAAAAAATTTGAAGTCCGACATTTACGCCTAGTCATACTTTACGCTTTTTAGAACATTTGATGCACTATATCAAAATACAGATTAATGGGCTTCTCGATGATTTTTTAAAAAATCTTTTTTTATGCATCTTGTATTTTTCTTGTTAGTGAAAATAAAATATTTTCTTATTTCCGAAATGACTGACAATGCCACATTTTTGCTTTGCTTTGTCCAGAGTAAGTAACAATAGGGGTTAATGACCCAATGATCAATACGAATATGTACCCCACATCCACTAAAGTAATTGAGATCAAAAGGCCCAACATCAACACAAATATTGGCCCACGTGAACTAGTTTGGGCGGCCAACACTAAGGTTGTGTTTGATTGCTCAAATTTGTCATGGAAAATGCAAATTTTCCACCCATTTTCCACCTTTTGACTTGTTTGATTGAACAAATTTGCCATGGAAAAAATTTTCCATTTTCTTGCACGTGATGGTGTTTTCCACCAAAATGAGGAAAATATTTTCTTGGCTAATGAGGAGCTCAAATTTCCCAGGGAAAATTTTTGAAAGCAAGAAGCCTTTTAAGCAAAATTATTAATTTTTAAGTTGGCAAAATAATTTCTTGGCAAAATTATTAATTTTTAAGCAAATTATATAAAATGCTCTAAATCATTAAGTTGCTCTAATTTTTAAGCAAATTATTAATTTTACTTAAAATTAATAATTTTAAGCAAAATTATTAATTTTTAAGTTGGCAAAATAATGTCTTGGCAAAATTATTAATTTGTAAGCAATATTAAGTTGGAAAATACTACATTTTCCATGGAAAATAAAGACAATCAAACACCAAAAGATAGAAAATCACAACATTTTCTAGGACGAATTTTTATCCAATCAAACACACTACATTTACAATTCCCAGGAAAATATTTTCTTGGCAAATCATTTCCATGGAAAATGTTTTCTTTCCACCCATTTTCCATGCTTGCAATCAAACGCACCCTAAGGGTCAATTTCTGATGTTTGTAGAAATTTATCCAAACAGATCTAAAGCAACTCATTAGTCTCAAAAGTCTTGCCAAACAGACTCTAAATAAAAAAGTCACTATATTGTGGTTTTTTTTTTTTTTTTTTTTCTATATTTTTATGGCACATTAATAGCGTGGAATAAGTGAAATTAATATTTTAGACTTGATATAATTTTTCCAATGGTAAGGATCATTGTCAAAGAGTCATTTTTATATGCTCTAGTAGCCAACTTGAATAAATTCCGAGCCTCTTCGAGCATAATGCCAGTTGTGAGCAATTTTTTACAATAAAAATAAATTATACCAACACAATTTATATACTAAACAACATGGTTTAGGACTTAGGTTGCTGTAATATCAATAATGTTATAAATTTTATCAAAAAAACCGAAAATTAAAAACAAGCCTCTAGCTAATCCGTGACAAGGAAGATTAATAAATCGAGAAAATATAAGAGGCAAGGAAGTAACAGATAAGTTAACAGCACACCGAATAAAGACACAAAAAACTGACTACGTACAAGGACTAGATTAATAGCATTGCGAACATATACAAGTTAAACAACATGAAATCAATAGAAGTACTAAAGTACTTAAACAAACTTGTTTTGTAATACAAAGAGCATCTAACTTTCAAGGTACAACACCACATTATGTTTTTGCCAAATTTAAATTAGTCAAATATATTTTTTATTCACACATTTTGTAGTTTCCACAACTTACTAAGGTTACCTATTTATTATCCACATTTTTCTATGACCTACTATTTATAAACATTTAACAAATAATTTTAACACTTCAAACATGGCAATATTTATGGTAGACAACTGAAATCTAGGTTTGATAAAGATGATCTGAAAGTCGAGGTTCAACAATGGCAACAAGTGGGTATTTTCTATACGTAGCCAACCCATAAACTTCATCCATACTCAACTCTTCCAATTTTGTATCTTGCGTCAAGTTCCATTTAAATCCATGCAACATATTACCCAAGCTTAACCTAATCACCTTCAACCCTAAACTATAACCTGGGTACACCCGAATGGCAACAACTCAAAATTCTGCCCTTTCACATCCATTTCCAGTCCCAAAAACCTCTCTGGACGAAACTCTTGTGGTTCTTCCCACAGTGCCCCATCCCTCGCAATGCTCCAAGTATTTATGAAAACTATGGTTCATTTTGGTATATCAAATCCTGAAATATTGCAGTCTTCAAGAGAAAGGTGTGGTGCAAGTAATACAGAAACTGGTTGTAATCTCATTGTTCTTTAACAATAGCGTCCAAGTATGAGAGATTTGGGATGTCACTTTCTTCCACCCATTTTTCTCTGCCGATTACTGTGTCGAGTTCTTGAGTTGCCTTGGCCATTAATTTGGGGTGTTTGACGAGTTCTGACATTGCCCATTCTACTGTAGCTGTTGAGGCATCAGTACCGCTTGTTATTAAATCATGTATTTACAACATGAAGTGCATGTTTAATCCAAGATATTACATTAATTGAACTTGACGGTATTAAATAAGAAAAAATTTAAATGAGTACAATATGATTAAAGGACCCAACTTTTAACGTTCGATTCAAGTTTGAACATGTATCATTCAAGATTTAAGAAAAAGGTAGAGGTATTTTACCTGGTGAATCCCTTGACTCCATCGCTATTAAATTTGACTTGAAGATATAGATCATCAGCCAATTCCAATCGCGATTCCACAGTATCTTTAGCCATATAATCTATTTTCACTCTCCTAGCCCTATGTTCATAAAGTACACATTCATAAAATTTATCAAATTTCTTGCTCGAAGCCTTCATCCTCTTTACATACTCCTGCAAGTCCAAGAAATCAACCCATGGAATCCAATCTCCAATATTAAATACACGATTAAGCGAGAACAATTCATCCAACATTTCTAGAATTTCTTCCAATAATAAATACACAATGTATTAGATTTATTTATCGAATCCATATATAGACGATTACATTACTGTGACTTAATAACCATCATGTTGTAATTATCAAGATTAAGACTTAAGCAGAAGCGTATATGAATTCATGATTTTGTTTGATCGAACGGAGTTATGGTTTTCCAATTGATCCGTGGTTTTCTCCTCAGTGTCTCTTGCTGATGGGGATACAGAGAGTTATGAAAAGCCACGCTTAATTGGGGACCATGACCTGTATATATAACTGCAGGGCGGTTATTATGTTTCAATGTTGTTAAATTGGCCCCTCATCAATTTAAAACATTGTATCCGTCTCTATACTTTAATCTCATGACACTTAATACCCATTAGTCCAAAATAGTCTTTAGTGGATCATTTTATTGACTAAAACCTTAAGATAACACCACATATTTTAATATATACATGTTTGGCCCCACATGTTGAATTTTATCCAAAAATCTCTCACTGGGCCATATATGTATCCTTACAAATGTGCACAACCTTATGAGCTCAAAATTTTGCTATCACTGTTAAGGGTATTTCCAAACAATTTCGTCCATTAGTCATATCAATGTAGGATCAAAGCGACTTTCGTTACATTAATCGTAACTAAATCCATCAATAGTCACGTACACCAATACAACCAAATGACATGGATCAATCATGAGGGTGTAGTACGAAAATTACATGTTATGTGATCCAAACATGTCTATTTTCAATTAGTCCGACTTTATTCCTTAAGTGAGATCAATACCAAACATAATATAATAGAGTGGAATGAACTGAATACTTTATTTCTGTACAGAAAATTATCAAAATATACAAATGTGTCCAAAACCAAATATAAAGCAATCAAAAATACAAACTCCCACTAAAACATGATATCCTCAAGAAATACAACACCCATACGAACAGTGTGCTCATGAAAGACCTTAGGTGGTAATCCCTTAGTAAGCGGATCCGTAATCATGAAGTTTGTCCTAATATGTTCTATGGAAATCTGTCCACTATGTACCTTTTCCTTCACAACCAGGAACTCAATATCAATGTATTTTGACTTAGTTGAACTCCTGTTGTTATTAGAATATAGCACTGCAGAGTTATTGTCACAATATAACTTTAATGGTCTTTCAATGCTATTCAGAATGCACAGCCCAGTGACAAAATTTCGCAGCCATATCCCATTATTAGATGCCTCATAACATGCAACAAACTCTGCTGCTATAGTGGAAGAAGCTACTAGTGTCTGCTTAGCACTCCTCCAAAAAATAGCTCATCCAGCTAGCATATATATGCAGCCTGATGTGGATTTTCTACTGTCTTGGTATCCCGCAAAATCAGAATCGGAGTACCTTACGATCTCTAACTGATCCGATCTGTTGTATGTAAGAATGCAATCTCTTGTTCTCTTCAAGTACCTCATAACCCTTTTTGCTACTTTCCAATGATTCATACCAGGGTTACTTAAATATCTGCCCAGCATTCCAACAATGAATGCTATATCTGGACGTGTACAAACTTGAGCATACATCAGACTCCCAACAGCTGATGCATAGAGAATCTTTTGCATTTTCTTAACTTCAAGATTATTTTTCGGGCACTGATTGAGACTAAATTTATCTCCCTTAGCAATAGGAGTGTCCCCTGGTTTACTATCCTGCATGCCAAACCTTTTAAGAACTTTATCGATATAGCTCTTTTGTGACAATCCAAGAATACTCCGAGAGCGATCCCAGTGTATCTGAATCCCTAATACAAAAGAGGCGTCCCCAAGATCTTTCATCTCAAAATTCCTTGGCAGAAAACTCTTGGTTTCGTGCAACATGCCTATATCATTAGTGGCAAGCAGTATGTCGTCAACATACAAACCAGGAAAATATGCTTACTCCCACTGAACTTGTGATATACACAATCATCAACAATATTTATCTCAAAACCAAACGAGATAATCACTTGATGAAATTTGTAGTACCATTGACGGGAAGCTTGCTTGAATCCATAGATAGATTTCTTTAATTTGTAAACTATATTCTTAGAGTCTCCTGACACGAAGTTTTCTGGTTGCACCATATAAATCGTCTCATCAATGTCTCAATTAAGAAACGTTGTCTTAACATCCATCTGATGTAACTTAAGGTCAAAATGTGCAACAAGTGCCATGACTGTCTTGAAAGAGTCTTTCGTTGAAACTGGAGAGAAAGTCTCTTTGAAGTCAATGCCTTCCTTTTGTGTAAAGTCTTTAACTACAAGACGAGCCTTATATCTTTCCACATTACCTTTCGAATCCCTTTTGGTTTTAAAAATCTATTTACAACCAATGGGCTTCGCACATTCTGGTTATGGGACAAGATCCCAAACTTTATTGTTTTGCATAGACTTATACTCCTCATTCATAGCATCAATCCACTTTTGAGAATCAGAACCCTTCATGGCCTGATGGAAATTGATTGGATCATCTTCCATCATTCTATTATTTTCCTCATGTTCTTGAAAAAATACTATAAAATCATCTGAAATAGTATTTTTTCTTTCTCAAGTGGATCTCCTTAATGGTATTGGTTCTTGAGGTTGTTGAGTTTGTACTTCTGGAATGGTGGGAGGTTCTTCAACATTATCTTGCTGAGGTTCTGGAGATACTTCTTGATCAATGACAGGTATAGAAACCTGCACATTGTCAAAGGTAATAGTAGGAATCGAAATCGATCCTTCCTCGGTTTCTTCCTCAAAGACAATGTCTATAACCTTATTTCTTCTCCCAAACTCAACATCCTCAAAAAATGTTATAGTTCCCGTTTCAAAAATTGACTTAAGTGTGGGATTATAAAATTTGTAGCCCTTTGATCGCTCAGAATAACTAATAAAATAGCTGCTTACAGTTTTGGAGTCCAGTTTATTTTCATGTGGCCTATAAGGCTTAGCCTCAGCTGGACATCTCCAAATGTGGAAGTGCTTTAGAACAGGTTTTCTGCCTGTCCAAAGCTCATAAGGTGTTTTAGCAACAGATTTAGTTGGTACTCTATTCAAAATATAAGCTGCAGTCTTTAATGCTTCTCCCAGAGTGATTTTGGTAAAGTAGAATGACTAATCATACTCCTTATCATGTCTTTAAGAGTCATGTTTCGTCTTTCAGCTACACCATTTATGCTAGGTAATCTTGGCATGGTGTACTGTGGGACGATTCCACATTCATTTAGAAATTTAGCAAATGGTCCTGGACGTTGTTCACCTAAACTGTCATATCTGCCGTAGTACTCACCACCACGATCAGATCTGACACTTTTAATCCTTTTGTTGAGCTGATTCTCAACTTCAGCTTTGAAAGCCTTGAACATGTCCAGTGACTCAGATTTTTCATGAATAAGATATAGATGCCCATAACGTGAGTAATCGTATATGAATGATATAAAATATTGTTGAACGTTCCAAGAAGCCGTAGGGAATGGTCCACAAATATCTGTGTGTATCAATTCTAAGACGTCTGAAGTTCTATTGGCACCTAACCTTTTTGTTTTGGTCTGTTTTTCCTTGATACAATCAATACAAATATCAAAGTCCGTAAAGTCCAGAGAATCCAAAATGCCATCTGACACAAATCTTGAAATGTGACCTAAGCGCTTGTGCCGAATTTTCTTTATTTAATTTTCGCTTAGTACCACGTGATTCCACATGCAAGGTTTCATTATATGACGCAATAGTATCAAGCAAATATAAATTATCGTATGAACATAATGAACCAGTACGAACAATATTTGAATTTAAAGAAAGACTAAACTGACAATTTTCAAAAGAACAATAATATCCAAATTTGTCCAATAAGAAAATAGAAACTAAATTCTGTCTAAACGACGGTACAACAAAAGTGTCTTTCAAATCCAAATAAAAACCAGTTCCTAACAATAACCTAAAAGTGTCTATTGCTTCAACTTCTACCGATTTTCCGTCATCCACAAAGATGAATCTTTCAGCATCATTTGACTTTCGGTAGAACAGACAACCCTTTCTTTGCACGCCAGGCGTTGTATTTGGTACAATCTTTCTTTAAATGTCTAGGCTTCTGGCAAAAGAAACAACCTTCTTTGTCTTTATGTGGTTTCTTCTATTCTGGACCCTTAGCAGCTTCATATTCTGTTTTTCTTTTCTTGCCCTTATCTTTAGAAGTACTTGCCAAGTTAGCAATTTCAGTTCTGTCCTGCTTCAACCTTTCTTCCTCTTGCATATAATAAGAAATGAGCTCATTTAGAGTCCATTTTTCCTTTTGATAGATGTAACTTACCTTAAATTGATTGAAATGTACAGGAAGCGATATTAATACTAAATGCACGAGCAAGTCATCAGACAAGTCGAGCTTTAGTACCTTAAGTTTTGAAGCAGTATGAGACATCTGCATGATGTACTCCATTATGTTTTTCTTGCTTTTATACTTCATTGAAATCAAGCTTTGTAGAAGCGTGCTTGTTTCAGCCTTATCGTTTTTCGTAAAACGCTTTTCAATTTCAACAAGAAATTCCTTGGCATCAGTTACTTCCTCAGATACTGCGCTCCTAAAGGCTTCTGGAATACCACGCTTAATGATCATAAGACTCATGCGATTTGAACGTTCCCACTTCTCACAGTTCCTCCTGTCATCAGGTGAACTTGCATCCGTAAGAGAAGCAGGTTTCTCAATTCTGAGAGCAAAGTCGAGATCCATGCAGCCAAGAACAATTAGATCGTTCTCTTTCCAATCCTTGAAGTTTGACCCATTAAGCATGAGGATTGAATTGATGTTTACAGCTATTGTGGAAGTAGATGAAATAACTGTATAGAGAATAAGATAGAAATAGCTTACATTAGTACTTAATTATGCAAATAATAATTTCAAATATATTGGTAAGGTCCATCACAAGATACCTAGTACAACATCAATATTTAGTCTTTGGACAGAAACATTGACTCGTAAGTGGTACTTCGATGTAGCAATCAAACACTGACAATAAGACATGTCAATCAATAAACCTTTCTTTGAACCGATTTATTGATTACACGTTAAATCAAATAATTGTCACGCGTTTATCACCACAGGTGCATGTGAAATTCCAACCAAACATTGACCTTCCTTTGGGTCGATCAATATCTGCATGAACAACACACACACTAAGTCTTCTAATATTCAAAGTTAATTAATTTCCACAAGAGAGATTACTTTGGCAACATGTTGCTTCAATTAATTCACTTTGGAATATTATATTTCTCAAAGGAGTCCATTATACTAAAATTTGAACCTGAATCGATTGTTTTGCATAATTTTAAAACTTTAGGATTTGAATTTTTGAAGTTCAAAGCTTTAGGATTAAGTAATCATTAAGTTGGAGTGTTAAATTACAATTTAATTAAACTTGATTGGCCAATTATGAAAGATTTTAAGCTTGAATGACTAAATTACAATTTATCAAAAACTTTAGTGGCCAATTAATTAAAATCTTAAACTTTAGGGACTGAATCATAAAATTCAGAACTTTAAAGGCCCAACTTAATTGATTACTAAAACAGTAGGGACTTATTTTATAAATTCAGAAGTCTAAAGGGCCAACTTAAATGATTTTTAAAATTTTAGGGTTTAATTAAATGAGGAATAACCAGGAGGACCAGATGTTAAATAAACCAAAATTTTCACCAATTGCAAAGCAGCCCTTTAGAAGTTCTAATTTTCGAAGGAGGTCCCTTGGCCCAAAAATGCAAAACGCGACAGCTAGGGTTTCAACCCTAGCTGCCGCCGCCGCCGCCGCCAGCAGAGAGTTCGGATCTCCGCGGCGCCACACGCCGGCGATCAACGCGTGTAGTGCCATCTCCGGCGCTGCATAACCTCACACGCAGCGTCGCACACCCACCCGCAGCGCCAACTCCGGTGCTACGGGTCCCTTCCTCCAACGACGCGCCAACATTTAATCCATGATCCAACATCAACCAAAATTCGACCACAAAAAACTGAAAAATTGAGAAACCCCATGTTCTTGAACGAAATATATACATATAGAAATTGTAATCATATATTTCAATTAACAAAATATATTTTAATTGTTATCATATATTTCAATTAACCCAATTAGATATTGGAATATGGGAACAATTTCGCGTAAATATGCATAATATATTGATAAGTGTGATTTTACACTTATCTAGACCATTAAAAGTGGACAATTGTAAGTGCTCATAAGTACTTTTCTACTTAATTGTGTGTTGATTTAATTATTTCAGGTCAAAACCCAAGATCGGATGGAATTGGAGAAAAACAAAGCAAAATAGGCAAAAAGGACTGAAAGTGTACAAAAACTTGGAGATGGGGATCAACTTGTAAACCTCCAAAAGTTGAAGGACATGAGGTGCAAATAAAAGAGGACTGAATTGAAATATAAGAAGGAATCAGAGGACTAAAATGATTACAATCAAAAGTTGAAGGACCAAAGGCGCAGATACGAAGAAAAGAGAGCTAGGCGATCGCCCAGCTGAAGAAGCAGGCAACAGAGGCGAAATTCTTTGCCTGGGCGTTCGCCCGGAACATGCCTGGGCGTTCGCCCAGGCCAAATCTTGCCTGCGGATTTTCTGATTATTTTGTTTCCTTTTTTTGAGTCCCAATGCAATTAGGAAACTTGTAACCCACGATTTTTAGGGATCTTTTAGGGCTTCTTGAGGAAACTATAAATAAGAGTTATACACTCATAACAAGGGTCGTAAAATCTTGTAAAAATCATATTGAGAGAGAGAGATACAAAGAGACGAAGAACAAAGGCGGAATTGAAGATTGGAGCTTGAAGACAAAGATTTCTTGGTGCAAGATATTCAACGTCTCTTCCTCTATTATTTTCAAGATCCGGTTATGTCTTTCCTTCTCTTCATCTTTTCTTTCTCCAGAGTCATGAATAGCTAGATTTAATGTTTGGATGAACGATGTAGCCTAAGTTTAATTCTTTAATTTCGAATCTCAAGTTTTTAATATATAAATTGTTTATGTATTTGATTTTACTTCTTTTCTTAATGCTTGAAATAATTGGCCATTATTTGTCATTGATTTGTGGATTGTAATGAACCGAGAGGTAAATTATTAATCTAGACCACGTAGTAAAATCTGGCAATTGGATAAAAGGTAGAGATACGCTTTTGTTATTGTCACGGTCTTGAATTGAATTCTTAGGAGATTTAATGCATCTAATTAAGGACCATTCTGACTGCCTAAGTTGACTTAATTAGATAGGACTAATTTGAACTCGAGAGAGGTAAATTAGGTTAAATTTGTGAATTCGACCGAATACAACTTTAGAAAACGAATCTTGAGAGGAGGAATTAGAGATGACAACTAGGTGAATTCGTTCGTCCAAACGCTTCAACCATCATATTTTATTAATTATTGATAGTTTTCCTTATTATTATTTTCGAAAAATCTAAAGTTATAGCTTAAATCTTTCAACTCAATTGATTTTACATTGTTGTCAATAGACCAGCACTTTAATTAATTTAACTAGTATCTAAATAAGATAGTCTTCGTGGGAACGATAATCCGGACTCAAAAAGTCCACTTTATTACTTGTTAACGATATTGTGCACTTGCAATCACATTATTTTCACAACAAGTTTTTGGCGCCGTTGCCGGAGACTATTCTTATTGAATATTAGTTTAGATTAATCGTTAGTGTTAGTTTAATTTATTTTATTTTATTATTATTATTACTATTATTATTAATTTCTTTTATTATTGTTATTATTACTATTTTCTTTCTTTTCTGTTTATTGTCTTTTATGTTTATTTCTTAGTTATTATCAGTCTTAAATTAATTTTTATAGTTAAGTTGTTTTTATCTTGATACTCCTTTCTTTCTTTTTTTTTATACTACAGAAAAGGGTGTTTGTTGCATGCTCTGTACGCAAGGCGGCAATCTTGAGACTTTCGATCCTGAGATTGAACGTACTTTCAGACGAAGACGCAAAGAACACAACCAAAAACAGAAAGACCAGCAACAAAATCAGATGGCAGATGCACAAATAAGACGAGAGTTTGAACAAGAGGCTGCAAGAGCAGCCGCTGTAGAAGCAGCCCGAATGGCAGCTCAGCAAATTCAACAACATGCAGAACAGGAAGAAGATGACGATAGAAACATGCCAATGGCTCAGTTCCTAACTCCGGCAGCAGCTCCTGATCGTTCAAGCATTATTTATCCAGCTTTTGGTCGGAATGACTTTCAATTAAGGGCCGATTTGATTAATCTCTTCAGCAATCACCTGCAGTTCTATGGAAAGGCGACTGAAAATCCTAATACTCATCTCTCCAGATTCTTACGTATGTGCCATAATTTTCAGTTTCAAGGAGTAAATGAAGATGCCATCAGACTCCGGTTATTTCCATATACATTGAGGGAGGGGGCTCTAGAATGGTTAGATTCAGAACCACACGCTAGTATCACCACTTGGGATGATTTAACCAGAAAATTCTGTAATAAATACTTTTCACCTGCTAAAGTAGCAAAGATGAAGTTGGAAATTTCTACTTTCCAACAACTGGAGGGCGAAAGGTATCATGAAGCTTGGGACAGATTCAAGGAGTTACTCAGAAAATGTCCAAACCATGGTATTAAAAAGGGCCAACAAGCTCAATATTTTTATTCTGGGCTATCTCCTCAGTCTAAATCGACAGTGGACTCCTCTGCAAACGGGTCCATCGCGAATAAAAATGTCAACGAAGCATGGGATCTCTATGAGCTGATTGCAAACACACAGACCATGTTTTCATCTGATTGCACCACTCCAAGAAAAGTAGCAGGCATACATGAGATTGATGGTCTGTCAGCTACCAATGCACAACTTGCTACATTAACGAAGCAGGTGGAGCTCTTGGTCAGAACACAAATGCAAGGAGTGAATGCAATCCAAGCAACCATCATGTGCGAGAACTGTGGAGCTAACCATTCGACATCAGATTGTATGTTATTGGCCTCTCCAGAACAGGTCAATTTTGTGCAGAATAATACACATCAGCAGTACAATCCATATTCACAAACATACAATCCAGGTTGGAAGCAACACCCCAATTTTAGATGGTCTGAGAATCAACAAAGTGGTAATGCATATAATGCTCAACAGGAAAGAGGACCGAGTTTAGGAGAGATGTTTCAACAGTATATGCAGAAAACTGATAAAGCATTAGAGCGATTGGACATCAACAGTCAAAATCAACAAGCGTCTATCAGAAAAATAGAGACTCAGATTGGTCAGTTAGCACTACAACTGTCAGATAGAAAACCAGGCACTTTACCCAGCACTACAGAAACAAATCCAAGAGAACAGGTAAATGCAATCATTACTAGGAGCGGAGTACAACTGCCAGAGATTCACGTGAAAAAACCAGAAAAAAATGATGAACGGGTGGTAATTGAGGAAGATGAATCTGAACAAAAACATGCGAAATCAGAAGAAGAAGTTTCAAAAGAATCTGCTGAATCATCAAAAGTGAGGGCGCCAATTCCTGTCAAAGCTTATGTGCCACCCATTCCATTTCCTCAGAGGCTGCATAAGAACAAGCTCGACAAGCAGTTTGAAAAATTTCTTGAAGTTTTCAAGAAACTGCATATCAACATTCCTTTTGCCGACGCATTAGCTCAAATGCCATTGTATCTGAAATTTATGAAAGAAATGTTGTCCAAGAAGAGAAAACCAGATGAAAACGAGACAGTGGCTTTAACTGAGGAATGTAGTGCTATTCTGCTAAATAAGTTGCCTCCGAAGTTAAAAGATCCAGGGAGTTTTAAATTACCTTGCACAATTGGAGAATTTTATAATTTTAATGCTTTATGTGATTTAGGTGCAAGTGTAAATTTAATGCCTCTTTCTGTCTACAGGAGATTAGGGTTGGGAAAAGTAAAAGCAACAAGTGTATCTCTACAGCTTGCTGATAGATCGATCAAGTACCCACGGGGTGTAGTTGAGGACGTGCTCATCAAGGTGGAAAAGTTTTTCTTTCCAGTTGATTTTATTGTCCTTGACATCGAAGAGGATCGCAATATGCCAGTCATTTTGGGACGACCATTCTTAGCAACGAGTCGGGCCCTTATTGATGTTAAAAATGGTGAGCTAATCTTAAGGGTACAGGATGAACGAGCAGTATTCAGTATGTACACCATACCCGAGCAACCAATCGATCTCGAGGAGTGCTTTAGAGTTGATGAAGGGGTAATAATTGGCCAAGAAAACTGCAAACCGGCTACAGGTGGACTAGTTGCACCAATTAAAGATGAAAAGGGTCGAGTTAAAATATGGAGAGCAAAGGAAAAAGCCTGTAAAGCTGGCAATTGCAAGCAATGCAAGACTTCCAAAGATCAATTCAAGCCTCCATAACTGATACTTGCAAAAGAGTCGAGCTCTAGACTATAACTCGAGCGCTAAATGGGAGGCAACCCATTTTCTATCTTTTCTATAGTTATTGCATTGCATGTAGAATTTTAGGTCTGCATTAGAAAGTAGAGCATGTTTCCCATTTTTTTTAGTGATTACGTATATTTAATCATTATTGTTTTTCATATTTCAGGTTGCACATCGTCATTCCAAACCAATGCATACTGATGAGCTAAAAGTCCGGTTGTTATCCCCATGCCTTTTGATTCAGGTTGTCTCTTTCCTTATTTCTTATTTACTTTGCTTTCTTTTGTCACATTGAGGACAATGTGAACTTTAAGTTTGGAGGTGACTTTGAGTATTTTTGTGTGTTATATAAAAAAAAAAAAAAAAATTATGTGCTTGTATGTTGGATAGCCTTGCCGGCCTATGATGATATTATTTGAAACTGATATCAATTCATGAATTATGACTATGTTATGCTACTTATGCTTGTTTTATAGACTTTACTTATCCATGTGAGATACGATTAAGTGTGATTTATGGTCATGAATTTCACTACGCTAGGTTGGTATATTGAATAGAATACAGTGAAAGAGTAGTGAATCTTAGTTGAGAAAACCAAAACTACCAATTGACTACTCAATTACCTAACCAGTTGAGAGAATAGTTTGGGGGTGGTTAAACCAATGCAGAAGTTGTTTAGATATGTGTTGATTCCGTGCTTGAGTAATATATGTGTGGAGTGTTCTTTGGCTACCAAGTGGAATCTAGGGATTGACCGGATGCTAGGAATCTAATCCCCGCCTCTTTATCTTGCAAATAAAAAAAAAATATTGAAAAGCATGGCACATGCATTATCTTATACCTCTCTTCGTAGCCTAGTTGACTCGAGTGATAAAGTCCATTGGAGTTCTCAAAATTCGGTGCCCTAAGGTTTAACAGACCTGGGAGCCATCGGCCTAAAGCTCGCTACAAGGGTCATCTAGAAAGCTTAAAGGAGTGAGGTCTTACACATAAGATATATATCCAAAAAAATAATAATAATAAAAAATAAAAAAAAATAGCAAAAGCAAGATTGAACCATTGTGCGCATAACTTGGGGATATAGATGACTAGTGGGTTTGACTTACCTAGTGGACAGTTGATGGCCAAAGCATTCGATAAAAGGAGAATCATCACAGATCTAGATAGCAATTGTGTTGGCTAGACCTAACCAACTTTTGAGCAATAAAAGAATAAGTGTTTTGAGGGCAACTTTAGAGCTACTACCTGGGATGAGAAAATTGAATATCAGTTTGGGGGTGTGTATTCTTACGAGCGAGAAAGGATATATTTGACCATTGGGGGCATAATATCACCAACCAAACGGCTTATGGGGATTGAATTGACTATGTGTACACACATATATCTGTCGAGCATTGGATAAGTAAAACTGATTGATTTTGGTAGCATGATTTAGAAGTTTTATTATGAATTGTTTGATTGTTTCAAAAACATGAGGCAAATGCGGCAAGATATCTGCTATAGCATATTTTAATATTATTTAGTGTGTTTAAGTAATCAGCTATGTTCGAGGACGAACAAATGTTCAAGTTTGGGGGTATTTGATAAGTGTGATTTTACACTTATCTAGACCATTAAAAGTGGACAATTGTAAGTGCTCATAAGTACTTTTCTACTTAATTGTGTGTTGATTTAATTATTTCAGGTCAAAACCCAAGATCGGATGGAATTGGAGAAAAACAAAGCAAAATAGACAAAAAGGACTGAAAGTGTACGAAAACTTGGAGATGGGGATCAACTTGTAAACCTCCAAAAGTTGAAGGACATGAGGTGCAAATAAAAGAGGACTGAATTGAAATATAAGAAGGAATCAGAGGACTAAAATGATTACAATCAAAAGTTGAAGGACCAAAGGCGCAGATACGAAGAAAAGAAAGCTAGGCGATCGCCCAGCTGAAGCTGAAGAAGCAGGCAACAGAGGCGAAATTCTTTGCCTGGGCGTTCGCCCGGAACATGCCTGGGCGTTCGCCCAGGCCAAATCTTGCCTGCGGATTTTCTGATTATTTTGTTTCCTTTTTTTGAGTCCCAATGCAATTAGAAAACTTGTAACCCACGATTTTTAGGGATCTTTTAGGGCTTCTTGAGGAAACTATAAATAAGAGTTATACACTCATAACAAGGGTCGTAAAATCTTGTAAAAATCATATTGAGAGAGAGAGATACAAAGAGACGAAGAACAAAGGCGGAATTGAAGATTGGAGCTTGAAGACAAAGATTTCTTGGTGCAAGATATTCAACGTCTCTTCCTCTATTATTTTCAAGATCCGGTTATGTCTTTCCTTCTCTTCATCTTTTCTTTCTCCAGAGTCATGAATAGCTAGATTTAATGTTTGGATGAACGATGTAGCCTAAGTTTAATTCTTTAATTTCGAATCTCAAGTTTTTAATATATAAATTGTTTATGTATTTGATTTTACTTCTTTTCTTAATGCTTGAAATAATTGGCCATTATTTGTCATTGATTTGTGGATTGTAATGAACCGAGAGGTAAATTATTAATCTAGACCACGTAGTAAAATCTGACAATTGGATAAAAGGTAGAGATACGCTTTTGTTATTGTCACGGTCTTGAATTGAATTCTTAGGAGATTTAATGCATCTAATTAAGGACCATTCTGACTGCCTAAGTTGACTTAATTAGATAGGACTAATTTGAACTCGAGAGAGGTAAATTAGGTTAAATTTGTGAATTCGACCGAATACAACTTTAGAAAACGAATCTTGAGAGGAGGAATTAGAGATGACAACTAGGTGAATTCGTTCGTCCAAACGCTTCAACCATCATATTTTATTAATTATTGATAGTTTTCCTTATTATTATTTTCGAAAAATATAAAGTTATAGCTTAAATCTTTCAACTCAATTGATTTTACATTGTTGTCAATAGACCAGCACTTTAATTAATTTAACTAGTATCTAAATAAGATAGTCTTCGTGGGAACGATAATCCGGACTCAAAAAGTCCACTTTATTACTTGTTAACGATATTGTGCACTTGCAATCACATTATTTTCACAACATATATATACGAATTGTTCGTGAATTTCTAAATCCATGATCGAGGAATATAAAAAGAGACCATGAATTTATAATTTCGAAAAAACGAATCATGACCATATAGATATAAATCTGATAATTCAACATGAAAGTGGCTCTGATACCACTTGTTATATTTATTTATCGAATCCATATACAGACGATTACATATTTGTGACTTAATAACCATCATGTTGTAATTATCAAGATTAAGACTTAAGCGGAAACATACCTGAATCCATGATTTTGTTTGATCGAATGGAGTTATGGTCTTCCAATTGATCCGTGGTTTTCTCCTTAGTGTCTCTTGCTATGAGGATACAGAGAGTTATGAAAAGCCACGCTCAATTGGAGATCATGACCTGTATATATAACTGCATGGCAGTTATTATGTTTCAATGTTGTTAAATTGGCTCCTCATCAATTTAAAACATTGTATCCGTCTCTACACTTTAATTTCATGACACTTAATACCCATTAGTCCAAAATAGTCTTTAGTGGATCACTTTATTGACTAAAACCTTAAGATAACACCACATATTTTAATATATACATGTTTGGCCTCACATGTTGAATTTTATCCAACACAATGTACTTTAAATTTCATAATCAATCAAGTATGCACACTAATAGCTCAAATTGTACTCAGATCGACTTTTCATATGTATAGTTGTCAATGTTGCCAACTATTGGTAGGGAAACTAATAACCAATCCTTCTCGATCAATAGTTGTCATTGCGACCAATTTTTTAGGTATTTGTTTTGCCAACAATTGGGATGGAAACCAATAACCAATCCTCGATCAATAGTTGTCATTGCGACCAATTTTTAGGTATTTGTTTTGATAAATTCATTCATATTCAAACCTAATTGTCATTCAAATCTGCAGTTCACATTTCTGCTTCTGATGAGATATTTGTTGGGAGTGCTCACAGAGAAACAGGAGATTACCCATTTTCACTTTTTATAGTAATTGAACGTCTTTTAAGCTAAACATTTGCTCTCTTTTAAAAATAATACATAAACACTAATAATGTGTTTGTTTGGTAAAATTTTTGGTAAATTATAAGCAGTGTGTTCTACAGAATATGTGGATAAAAAAAAAAAAAAACTTGTAGGTCTTACAGATTAAAATGTATGAATAAAAATAATGTTTGACCATCTTATAAGTGCTTGTAAGCACACACAATGATCACATCGTTTCTTTAAATGGAAAACATTGTCTTCTTCTTCTCGCTAACCTTGTACATAGCCCTAGTACGTCTCTCTTCTCAGTCTAGTGCCTGCTCACCAATTTGTAGATTCTTTTTCTAACGTTTTTCCAGATTACTTTTTAAAAATATTGACCTGAAATATTCCTTCTTAGAGCTCTTAACAATCAACGTTGTTCTTGAATCTAACATGTTTGGGTGGGTTTATTTGGGACTTATTTATAAGCCATTCGATGTGGCTTATTTTTGGAAATAAACCCCCTAAACATACATTATCCACTTTTTAGTTACAAAAGAAGATGGAATTGATCTTGGTGTCACATATTTTAATCCTAGTTGGCAGGTCCAATAATCTGGACCTCCTGTTTTCCGGCCCTGGCGAACTGGTTCTCAAACCAACTCATCCTTCCATTTTATTTTTCATTAAGCGGCAATGCTCATCTAGAATGACATAAAAAATAGAAAAATAATATATTTGTGTCTAAATCTGTAACAAAATTTCTTCGACGGCCATACAAGACGTGGCAATGGAATAATTTGGCTCACCTGAGGGGACCCACATGGGGTCATTTGGAGTCGACTGGCCATTAATCTAGGTCCGATAAAAATAAAAATAAATTCTCATCAAGAATCCCTCAATGAAAATGAGTCAATCCAAAAACTCCAAACAAAGTGATAGAACGTAACAATCTATGAAAAATGGGCCCCCATTAAGAATCCATAATCTAGACACAAACTCCATCATGTGTCTATCTAATTTCTTCATCTCATATCATCTCTTTACTCTAATTTTGTCCAATTTATTTCTTTTTCTTTCAAATTTGTTAATTAGTCTGCCGGTTTTTTTTTTTTATTCCAACTCCATCCGCTACGTTTGAGGTAATTAGGTGAATTGATTTGTACAAAGAAGCCTAGTTCTATACAGTTTTCTTTGTATCCTTTTGCATATTTGAAAATTAATTTAGGATTTAGGATAAAATTAGTTTAATTGGGAGGTATTTCACTAGTCTTTGTACCTGTTCGAGCTGCTATAATTTTGTTTTGTGAAAATTGTTTGTCGAAATTTTTATTTATTTATTTTTTTTTTTGAGGGGGATATGATAGTTAATACTACATTAGTGAATTGTAGTAATATCAACGACTGAATTTACTAATTTTTTATGGTAACGGTAAGAAAAATTAGTTTAATAAACATTAATATTATCAATCTAGTTTCAATCTAAATTATACAGTTGTAGTAGAAAGTCCAAAATATATTGCTTAATGATCTTTAACTTGTAAATAATTGACTAATTTAGAGTAATTTCATTTATGTTTCATTTGTAGGAAAAATTGGATAGTCTTTTACTTATACTAGGTATCCTGACTGTTGTAGATTTTAATTTCGCAAGTGGACGGATCATTAACAAGTAATATAATGATATGAAGAGTGTCGAATTCACAAAGACTAGCTATCAATTAACCAATTAATGTATACTTCGAGCTTTAACAAGATAAGAACATAGATTCGTTTATAAATTCAATCCTAAAGTTATTCTTCTTAAGTTTAATTAAATCTAAATTATCACGCAATCAAAAGTAATTTTAAGAACAAATTCGAGTTTTACTACCACTAGGATTCGCGAATACACCTACACGTTCCCTAATCAATTATTCGTTAATTGCTTTAGTTTATAATTACCCTATATTGAAAATCGATGATCCTATAATAATCAAAAGTCTCTCTTGATGGTTAATCAATTCTATATCGATATGCGAACCTAATTATCTCTAATTAAGTTTCGAACATAAAAATATGAATTTAAATTATAAGAACACCCTAAACGAATTTCATATAGCATAATAATAATTTCTATATATTATTAGACACTATGTTATTCAATACCATGTGCTTATCTAGATTGAATATCTCGACTTCAATAAATATCACAAAAAATTCCAATGGTGATCAAGCATTAAAACGTTGGAAAGAAGGAATAAAGAATAATCAACCTCAAAGCAATTACTTATTAAAATCGAAAAAATTCTAATTAATTAAAAACGTGAGGTTTAATCGTTCATCCTAGCAATAAGTAATTTAGCCAGATATGATTTCGTAAAATATTACAAGATTTGAATTAATCATGTTCTGGAGGAAATAGAAGAAAAAAGAAAAACAACATGTGATTTCGGCCAAAGAATCTTTAATCTGTTCCTTGATCTTCGATTCTTCTAATGTATTTCTCTTCCCAAAATTCGTCTCATGCTATTTGGCTATTCTCTGCCTTTTTATATCCTTCCAAAACTCTCCAAAACATGTTTTAAGTTGTGTTTTTATCCTGGACTGAATAGAATTCTATTTCAATCAAGAAACAAAAAAAACACTACCCGATATAACCATGCGATCGGATGATTCAATACCTTGCGATCGCATGGTATTGTCCAAATATGTTCTGCAGATAAAATTCTTGACTTGCGATCGCAACCTTGATTAACCATGCGGTCGCATGGTTAATAGATTTTCAGTTCCCTCGTTTTACTCTTTAATATTTGCATGACAAGCTCTTCAATTCTCTTAATTTGTTCAATTGAGTTCATTTTTCTTCTGTTTACTTTCCTTTCGTTTGATCGACATTTGAATTTGGTTATTATCATATAATGATAAAAAATAATACGCCATTATGCTGAAAACATGTAAGAATACTCATAGTTGTCCATTTTTGTTGGCTCCAATTAGTACAAAATTGTACTTATCACTCATCATTTCAAAATTTAGTATGCACTGAATCTATGTAGTTCTCTTTATTCATTTTTTAAATTATGTGTTCGCCTCTGATTTATTTTTTTTATTTGTGGTTTCATAGGCGTTATAAAGTCAATTGGTTTAGCTAGTTTCAATTATTTTACTATTTTCTTCATTTTTAGAATTGTAAAATTTGATACATTTATATTATGGCTTCATTGTGTTCTCATATCTCGTGAACTCTTTTTTCTTCTTCTTAATTCATGGACAAACAACAAAGTCGTTTGACAATTGATAACGATAAAATTATACAATATTTTTAAAGTATGAAAATCCGTGTGCTATTATTATATTAGTTTATTAATTTATTTTTATTAATGTTATATTATGTATATAAAAATTACATCTATATTTCTGACCCTACAATAAAAAATGTTTGACTCTACGCTATCACTGCACTATATCAAACTAGATGTCAAGTGCTTCTTTGGAAGAGTTTTTTTTAAACTCTTTTTTTTTTCTCCCATATTCATTTTCAATCACATATTTTATTAGACCCACAATTTTATTAACTTTTTAATCATATATCTCTCCAACTTTTTTTAAAATCTTATAAAAAACTATTTTTAAACTCTACCAAACAAATTAGACACTAATTGCTTTTTGAAGAAAATCCTTTTCAATGCATCTTGTATATTTTTTGTTAGTGAAAATAAAATATTTTCTTATTTCCATACTGACTGACAATGCCATTTTTTTTTTTTTACTTTGTCGAGAGTAAATAACATTGACTTAATGACCCAACGGTCAACACCAAAATGTAGCCACATCCACTGATCCATTAAAGAGATTGAGATCAGAAGGCCCAACATCAACATAAATAATGGTCCACGTGGACTAGTTTGGGTTCAATCGCCGAAAGGCCTACACTAAGAATCTATTGGGATAGCTTATGCCTTTTGTACACTTATAAAAAGGGATATTTACACCAACTACTTACAAATATTAAAATAATTCCAAATCTAACAACTTAACTTATTTATTTCAAAAATACTACATAATTAATATTATATTAAATAATAAAATAATGAATTAAAATTAAATAACTATTTCTACGTGAATTCACTCAAATTTGTTTTTTAGTCCTTGATTATTTGCACAATAAGTCCTTCATCTTTATAAAAATTTCACTTTAGTCCCTATACTTCATCTTTCATTTCAATTTTGTCCTTTTTTATTTGCAACCAAAGTCCTTCAACTTTTAAATTTGTACAAGTTGGTCCCCATATTTATACTTTTATATCAATTTAGTCATTTGTATCACTATTTGATACAGATGTTACAAATGATATTTTGTATCATTGAATATGTTACATATTATATTATGTTATTTTACATATCACACGTTACATGAATTGGTATTTTGTATCACTGATGTTACGTATGTTACAAATGATGAAATCAATAGTTTTATTTGTTAAATTTAACGTTGTGTTTCATATCTATATCATACTATAACGAATTTATTGAAGTTTAGAGTTGATTTTGCAGTTGTAACAATTTCTGTTTAGTATCGCAATCTGTTACAAATGTTACAAATCTTATTGTGTATCATTGTTTGATACAAATGTTACAAATAATATTTTGTATTACTAATATGTTATAGATTATATTATGTTATTTTACACAATACATGTTACATGAATTAATATTTTGTATCACTGATATTTTATATTTCAATTTGTAACACAGATTGTTACAAAATATTATTTGTAACATTTGTATCAAACATTGATACACAATATCATTTGTAACATATGTATCAAACAGTGATACTATAAAGGACTAAATTGATATAAAAGTATAAATATGGGGACCAACTTGTACAAATTTAAAAGTTGAAGGACTTGGGTTGCAAATAAAAAAAGACGAAATTGAAATGAAAGATGAAATATAGGGACTAAAGTGAAAATTTTATAAAGATGAAGGACTTATTGTGCAAATAATTAAGGACTCAAATGCAAATTTAAGTAAATTTACGTGGAAATATATATTTTGTAGTATAGATTTAATTTTAATTTATTATTTTATTAATTAATATAATTTTAAGAATGTAGTATTTTTAGAATAAATTTGTTAAGTTGATAAAATTGGAATTATTTTTAAAAAGTGGTTTATTTATGAAAAGATCCCTTATAAAAATTTATCCATACAACTTCTTAATCTCAAAAGTCATATCAAACAACTCTAAATAAAAAACTCGCTGGTTGTGTTTTTCTATATTTTTATGGCACATTAGCGTAGAATAAATGTTGAAATTTATGTTTTAGACTTGATATAATTTTCCCAATGGCAAGGATCATTGTCAAAGAGTCATTTATATGCTCTAGTAGCCAACTAAAGTGCAAGAATTACAACTATCAACATGAATAAATTCCGAGCCTCTACGAACATAATGGTGGCATTGAAAATTTTAAATAAACAGAGCGACTTTTGGCGATGAATAAATAAAATTATATCAACACAATTTTATATACTAAACAATATGGTTTCGGTGGCTCTAATATCATAATGTTAGAAAATTTATTGAGAAAAAGATAGGAGGGAGGGAAAGTCGCAGATAAGTTAACAGCACATCGATTAAAAACACGAAAAACTGACCACTTACAAGGATTAAATTAATAGCAGTGTTCTAAAATTCTCGCATAGGCGTGCGCCTAGGCACGCCTAAGCTTGATGCTTGACCTCGTCGCCTCGCCCTGCATTGCTCATTTTGGGCATCGGTCACGTATTGCCACGCTTAGACGCGCCTAGGCTCAAAGCGCAACCTTGCCGCCTCGCCGCACATTACACATTTTAGAATCTTGATTAATAGCATTGCGACCATATACAAGTTCAACCTATTCTATCAATTTTAGCGAGGTATTGAAACTCTAATAACTCATTACATGACATATTCAGATTGTGGCATCCGCATGTCGCTAATCTTTGTAACATGTGTAGTTTGCGAGACTACAAATTACTTGAAATTATAGGATTGAATTTTTACATGATGTTAACTTGACAGGCGATGTTGTTCAAAGTTTTGATTGGTTTATCAAATAATCATGTTTGTCAACCACAACTTTCAGTAATTTTACCTTAATACTAGCAAATCTTATGCCTCTTAATTGGTAAATTCTCGATGGAGATCTTTAGTATTAGCAGTTAAATCTTATGCGTCTTTATTAGCAGTCAAACACATGAAATCAATATAAGTACTAATGTCCTTAAATAAACTTGGTTCTATAATACAAAGTGCATATAACTTTCAAGGTACAACACCAAGCTATAGAACATGTTTGGCCAAACTTAAATTATAATTTAATTTGGTCAAACATATTTTTTATTCATATATTTTGTAAGATCCACAATTTACTATATGATCATCAATTTATTTTAACACTCTCAAACACGGCTGTATTTATGATAGACAAATGAAATCTAGATTTGATAAAGATGATCCGAAAGTCGAGGTTCAGCAATGGCAACAAGTGGGTATTTTCTAGGAGTAACTAACCCATAAACTTCATCCATACTCAAGTCTTCCACTTTCATATCTTGAGTCAACTTCCATTTAAACCCATGCAACATATTTCCCAAGCTTAACCTAATCATCTTCAACCCTAAAGTATAACCCGGGCACATTCTTCGACCTGACCCGAATGGCAACAACTCAAAATTCTGCCCTTTCACATCCATTTTCAGTCCCAAAAACCTCTCTGGACGAAACTCATATGGTTCTTCCCACAGTGCCCCATCCCTCCCAATGCTCCAACTATTTATGAGAACTGTGGTTCCTTTTGCAATATTAAATCCTGAAATATTGCAGTCTTGAAGAGAAAAGCGTGGTGTAAGTAATACAGCAACTGGGTGTAATCTCAAGGTTTCTTTAACAATTGCGTCCAAGTATGGGAGATTTGAGATGTCACTTTCTTCTACCCATTTTTCTCTGCCAATTACTTTGTCGAGTTCTTGAGTTGCCTTGGCCATTAATTTGGGGTGTTTGATGAGTTCTGACAATGCCCATTCTACTGTAGTTGATGAGGTATCAGTACCCCCTGATATTAGATCCTGCATTTACAACATGAAGTGCATGTTTAATACACGATATTTGAATGCACACTACAATTTGATCAGGACTCAATTTTTAGTGTTCGATTAAGGTTTTAAGAAAATGGTAGAGGTATTTTACCTGTGTTAATCCTTTGACACCATCACTGGTAAGCTTCACTTCAAGATTTGGATCATCAGCCAATTCCAATAGCAAATCCACCATATCTTTAGCCACATAATCTTTTTTCACCCTCCTGGCCCTATGTTCATCAAATACATGTTCATGAAATTTATCAAATTTCTTGCTCAAAACCTTCATCCTCTTTACATACCCCTGCAAGTCCAAGAAATCAACACATGGAATCCAATCTCCGATATTCAATACACTATTAAGCAAGAACAGTTCATCTAACATTTCTTGAAATTCTTCAAGTGTAAACATTTCATCCCCATTTTCTGATTCCCTGAAGTACTTCTTTCCCAATACAATTCTGCTTAAGATGCTGAGACTTAGACGTGAGAGATGCTTCTTTATGCTAACTGGTTTTCCCGAAACTGCGTATAACCTCGAGATGAAAGCACGTCTTTCTTCAACGCGTATATATTCGTAAGACTCGAGACGTTTTGAACTAAACATCTCATTGAGGTAGATTTTACGCCCTTGTAACCAAAATGGTCCATAGGGTGCCCATGCTATGTCACAATAGTTATAATTTGTGTACTTTCCTGCAGCATTTGCGGGGCGAGAAGCAAAGATATGATCATATGTTCTCAAGAATAGCTTTGCCATATCGGCCGATGAGGCTACGACAACTGGTTTCGAACCAAACTTGAGTTGCATAAGGGGGCCATATTTTTGGGACAGCCTGTGGTAGGACTGGTGGGGAAGGGCACCAATGAGGTTCAGGTTTCCGATGATCAACCAAGGTTTTGGACCCGGTGGGACATTTTTAGTCCGCCGATGGTTAAAAAAGGGAAGCTTTTTAGTAAGAATGTAAAATGTCATAGCTAAGAGTATCCATAATAGAATCTCCATTGGATAATGAGGAAGAATTGCAATGGTAGTTTTGGAGTGTATAAAGAGAAATGAGACATGGAGGCCTATTTATAGTAAAAAAGAGGGAAATTGGTGCAAATGGTCCCTTACCTTTGTCCTCAGTACAGAAATCACCCCTAATGTTTGTTTTTGGCACAGAAGACTCCTAATCTAAGTATTTTGGTGCAAATTAGTCCTTATTTGATGAAAAAGACAGATATTGGCCTTAGTTTTAATTAGAGAAAATTGTAATTGGATTCTTAATCCTTTGCAAAAGGTGCAAATGAGTCCGGTACATTTATTAAATAATATTTAATTTAGCATCTTTAATATATCACTATTGTCGTGTTAATTAAATTTTTCATAAGAAAAAAATATAAAATTATTGCACTTTAAGTATATGTAATTGCTATGTGATTTGAAAATTTTGAATAAAAATTAAGTTAAATAAATAACAAAATGACGTATATAATTTTATGACATTGAACCAATCTTATTATTATTTTTTTAACATAAAAGTGCTAATAAAAATTAATTTACACATTATATATTCTTTCTTTTTGAACAACAAATTAAAATATAAAGAATACAATTGGAGCTCTAATATTTGTAGTTAATAAACGAATAGCTCAATTAAATAAAAGTATTTAAGCATCAAGTTTGTGACAAAACTATTTTTCTTTTTATGTTGTAAAAAAAAAAATTTAAAATTTAAAAAATATAATTACATAATAAAATTATTATTTAACATATATATTAATAATTATGAGCTCAAATTTTAGTTATTTTATAATAGTTCATAAAATATACAAAACAATTTAGTACATTATCAATTTGGTCAATAAAGTATTAATTAAAAAAAAACTCGCTAGTTTTCTTTAAATTTTTATAAAAAAATAAAATTATCGAACCTATTTGCACATTTTGCAAATATTAGAATTCTAATTACAATTTTCTTTAATTAAAACTAAGGGCATATTTATCTTTTTCAACAACAAGAACTAATTGCACACCAAAACAAATAGGTTAAAGTAAAAACAAACGTTAGGAACGATTTCTACACTGAGGACAAATGTGAGGGACCATTTGTGCCATTTTCTCTAAAACAGAATTAATGGTATATTGTATTGGTATTGGCTTTATTCCCTTTTGTGAGACTTTTGTAATTCATTAAAGCAAGTATATAAATTATCATTACTATACACATAAAACTGTTTGTCAGTGTTTATAAGTTGGTCAAATATAATTTGTATCTATATATTTTATAAAACTCACATAGCTCCCTTATTTATTATTCCTATCAAGTCTTATTTAGTCTAACAATACATAATGTACTTATAAATTGCATGATCAATCAAATATGCACACTAATAACTTAAATTTTACTCATATCGATTTTTTGTATAGTTGTCAATGTTGCCACCTATTGGGATGGAAAATAATAACTAGTCTTCCTTGATCATTAGTTGTCATTGCAACCAATTTTTAGGTATTTGTTTTGCCAAATTCATTTATTTTCAACCTAATTGTCATTCAAATCTACAGTTCACATTTCTACTTCTGATGAGACATTTGCTGGAAATGCTCACTGAAAAACAGGAGATTACTCATCTTACACTAAAATATTTTCTTATGGAAAATGCTAATTGTACCCACAAAACTTACACCCTCACTTACACACTCACACTTGTCAAATAATGATTGTATCACTTTATTTATTTGACCAACTAAATAATAATTTGAACCAACTAGTATTTGACAAGTGTGATGGTGTAAGTGATGGTGTAAGTGATGGTGTACAAGTAGCATGGTCCTTTTCTTATTTCCACACTAACTGACAATGATCCAACGGTCAACACCAAAATGTAGCCCACATACATTAAAGTTAGGGATAATTAACTCATATATTTTTTTTTTTATAAAAAGTTGATATGTACCCTCTTTTTTAAATTTTTTATTCTTACCCACATCTAAATAATATTTATGAAAAATACATTCTTCTCTATTATATAAATTCTTTTAAAAATATTTATTTATTGCATATTAGTGTACATACTTTATATAATATTCACTTTAGTCCTTCTATTTTTAATTATATTTCAATTAAGTCCTTCAAAAATTGCATCTTAAGTCCTTAATCTTTTATATCTTTACACTTTGGTCTCCAAATTTTTAATTATCTTTCAATTAAGTCCTCCAAAAATTGCATCTTAGGTCCTTCAACTTTTTAAATATTTACACTTTAGTCCTCAAATTTTCAATTATCTTTCAGTTAAGTCTTCCAAAAATTACATCTTAGGTCCTTCAATTTTTTACATCCTTACACTTTGATCCCCAAATTTTCAATTATTTTTAATTTTTTATTCTTACCCACGTCTAAATAATATTTATGAAAAATACATTTCTTCTCTATTATATAAACTCTTTTAAAAATATTTATTTATTGCATAGTAGTGTATGTACTTTATATAATATTCATTTTAGTTCTTATATTTTTAATTATATTACAATTAAGTCCTTCAAAAATTACATCTTAGGTCCTTCATCTTTTACATCTTTACACTTTGGTCCCTAAATTTTCAATTATCTTTCAGTTCAGTCCTCCAAAAATTGTATCTTAGGTCCTTCAACTTTTTACATCTTTACACTTTGATCCCCAAATTTTCAAATATCTCTCAGTTAAGTCCTTCAAAAATTGCATCTTAGGTCCTTCAATTTTTTACATCCTTACACTTTGATCCCCAAATTTTCAATTATTTTCAATTTTTTATTCTTACCCACGTCTAAATAATATTTATGAAAAATATATTTCTTCTCTATTATATAAACTCTTTTAAAAATATTTATTTATTGCATAGTAGTATATGTACTTTATATAATATTCACTTTAGTCCTTATATTTTTAATTATATTTCAATTAAGTCCTTCAAAAATTGCATATTAGGTCCTTAATCTTTTACATCTTTACACTTTGATCCCCAAATTTTTAATTATCTTTCAGTTAAGTCCTCCAAAAATTGCATCTTAGGTCTTTCAACTTTTTACATCCTTACACTTTGATCCCCAAATTTTCAATTATCTTTCAGTTAAATCCTCCAAAAAATGCATCTTAGATGTGGTAACATATGTGTTACCCGTGTCAAATTGATTTTAATAAAATTGAGGAAGTAACATATAATAACAAATACGGTAACATATATGTTACTCGCGTAAAAATATTGTTTTTAAAAATAAAAATTAGAAATATTTGATTTTACCAAACTAATGTATTTTTTAAAAAATATTTACAAGGAGATAAATCATAAAATAGCATTTGTATTGAAAATGAGGAAGTAACATAAGGTAACACGTGTGATAACATATGTGTTACTCATGTCAAATTAATTTTAATGAAATTGAAGAAGTAACATAAGATATAATTTGATTTTAGACCAAACTAATGTATTTTTTTAAAAACATTTACAAGGAGATAAATCATAAAATAGTAATTGTATTGAAAATGAGGAAGTAACATGGGTAACATATGTGTTACCCATGTCAAATTGTTGATATTAAAAATGAAAAAATTAAATATATTATTTTTATTTAACATAATTCGTAATTCAAAAAATTATAGAAGGATATAATTTGCTAAAAATTGATTTTAATGAAATTGAGTAAGTAACATAGGTTAACAAATATGGTAACATATATGTTACCCCGCGTAAAAGTATTGTTTTCAAAAATAAAAATTGGAAATATTTGATTATAGACAAAATTAATGTATTTTTTAAATACATTTACAAGAATCTAAATTATACAATAGTAATTTTATAGAAAATGAAAAAGTAACATAGAGTAACATATGTGTTACCCATGTCAAATTGTTGATATTAAAAGTAAATAAATTAAATATATTATTTTTATTTATAATAATTCATATTTCAGAAAATTATAGAAGGATATAATTTGCTAAAAATTGATTTTTATGAAATTGAGGAAATAACATAAGTTAACAAATACGGTAACATATATGTTACCCGCGTAAAAGTATTGTTTTCAAAAATGAAAATTAGAAATATTTGATTTTAGATGAAATTAATGTATTTTTTAAAAACATTTACAAGAATATAAATTATAAAATAGTAATTGTATAGAAATTGAGGAAGTAACATAGGGTAATGTGTTGCCCGTGTCAAATTGATTTTAATGAAATTGAGGGAGTAACATAGGTTAACAAATATGGTAACATATATGTTACCCACATAAAAGTATTGTTTTAAAAAATAAAAATTGGAAATATTTGATTTTGGACGAAACTAATGTATTTTTTAAAAAATATTTACAAAGAGATAAATCATAAAATAGCAATTGTATTGAAAATGAGGATGTAACATATGGTAACAAATGTGGTAACATATGTGTTACCCGTGTTAAATTGATTTTAATGAAATTGAGGGAGTAACATAGGTTAACAAATACGGTAACATATATGTTACCCACGTAAAAATATTGTTTTTAAAAATATAAATTGGAAATATTTGATTTTGGACGAAACTAATGTATTTTTTAAAAACATTTACAAGGAAATAAATCATAAAATAGCAATTGTAGTGAAAATGAGGAAGTAACATTGGGTAACACATGTGATAACATATATGTTACCCGTGTCAAATTGATTTTAATGAAATTGAGAAAGTAACATAGGTTAACAAATATTGTAACATATATGTTACCCACGTAAAAGTATTGTTTTCAAAATTAAAATTTGAAAATATTTGATTTTAGACTAAACTAATGTAGTTTTTAAAAAAATATTTACGAGATAAATTATAAAATAACACTTGTATTGAAAATGAGGAAGTGACATAGGATAACACGTGTGGTAACATATGTGTTATCCATGTCAAATTAATTTTGATGAAATTGAGGAAGTAATATAGGTTAACAAATACGGTAACATATATGTTACCTGCATAAAAGTACTGTTCTATAAAATAAAATTTGGAAATATTTTATTTTTGACAAATTAATGTACTTTTTAAAGATATTTACAAGGAGATAAATCATAAAATTATAATTGTATTGAAAATAAGGAAGTAACATAAAGTAACATATGTGGTAACATATGTGTTACCCGTGTCAAATTGATTTTAATGAAATTGAGGAAGTAACATATGTTAAACAAATACAGTAACATGTATGTTACTCACGTAAAAGTATGGTTTTCAATAATAAAAATTTAGAAATATTTGATTTTAAACCAAATAAATGTAGTTCTTAAAAAATATTTATAAGGAGATAAATCATAAAATAGCAATTGTATTGAAACGAGGAAGTAACCAATGTGGTAACACATGTGTTACCCATGTCAAATTGATTTTAATGAAATTGAGGAAGTAGCATAGGTTAAGAAATACGGTAACATATATGTTACCACGTAAAAGTTTTGTTTTCAAAATTAAAATTTAGAAATATTTGATTTTAGACCAAACTAATGTAGTTTTTAAAAAACATTTACAAGGAGATAAATCATAAAATAGTAATTGTATTGAAAATGAAGAAGTAACATAGGGTAACACATGTGGTAACATATGTGTTACCCGTGTCAAATTGATTTTAATGAAATTGAGGAAGTAACATATGTTAACAATTACGGTAACATATATGTTACCTACGTAAAATTATTATTTTTAAAAATAAAAATTGAAAATATTTGATTTTAGACCAAACTAATGTATTTTTTAAAAATATTTATAAAGAGATAAATTATAAAATAGCAATTGTAGTGAAAATGAGGAAGTAATATAGGGTAACACATGTGGTAACATATGTGTTACCCGTGTCAAATTGATTTTAATGAAATTGAGGAAGTAACATAGGGTAACAAATTCAGTAACATATATGTTACCCGCGTAAAAGAATTATCTTTTGAAAAATAAAATTTTGAAATATTTGATTTTAGACCAAACTAATCTAGTTTTTGAAAAATATTTAAAATGAGATAAATTATAAGATAGCAATTATAAAGTGTTTTTAAAATAAATACAAAGTATTGATTTTATTGCAAATGAGCAAATAACACATAGTGACATAACAATTTGATCTTCTCCACTCAATAAGGAGATTTATTTAGCCCACTGAATATTTGGAGGAATAAAATGTGTTTGATATTAAAGTCAAACACTAGTGTCCAGTGGGCAAAAAAAAAAAATTTCACTAAGTGGAGGAGAACAACCCTGAAATAACATATATGTTACTAATATAAAAATATTGTTTTTAAATAAAAAATTGAAATATTAATTTTAAATGTAAAGAATGTATTTTTAAAATATTAATAAAAATAGAGAAATGATAAAATATTGATTTTAATGAAAAATAAAGAAGTAACATATAGTAACATATATGTTACCCGTGTAAAAAAATTTGTTTTAAAACAAAAAAATTGAAATATTAATTTTAAAGAAAAATAATGTATTTTTTAAATAATTATAAACTATTGATTTTATTGCAAATGAGCAAGTAACACATAGTAATATATATGTTACTAGTATAAAAATATTTTTTTAAAATGAAAATTTGAAATATTGATTTTAAATAAAAATAATGCATTTTAAAAAAATTTATAAAAATAGAGAAATGGTAAAATATTGATTTTAATGAAAAATGAGGAAGTAACATATATGTTACCCGTGTAAAAATGTTGTTTTAAAAAAAAATTGAAATTTTAATTTTAAAGAAATATGACGAATTTTTTAAATAATTATAAAATATTGATTTTATTGCAAATGAGCAAGTAACACATTGTAACATATATGTTACTAGTATAAAAATATTTTTTTAAAAAAAATTGAAAATTTGATTTTAAATGAAAATAATATATTTTTAAAATATTAATAAAATTAGAGAAATGGTAAAATATTGATTCTAATGAAATATGAAGAAGTAACATATATAGTAACATATATGTTACCCATGTAAAAAATATTGTTTTTCAATTAAAAATTAAAATATTAATTTTAAATGAAAATAACATATTTTTTAAAAAATAATAAAATGAGTAAATTATAAAGTATTAATTCAATGAAAATGATGAAATAACACATATGTTACTCGTGTAAAAATATTGTTTTTCAAATTAAAAAAATAAAAATATTGATTTTATGAAAATACTGTATTTTTAAACAATTATCAAAGAAAATAATTGTAAAATATGATTATAGTTATTATTATATTTAAAATAGTATACAAATATGATACAAATATGATAGTAGGTGGTGATAACAGGTGTTAATTTAATTTAAATTAAAGTAACATATGTGTACCATAATTTAAAATAGTATATAAATATTTATTTTGTTCGTTTAGATGAAAATTCGAGTGTAAAGTCAAAGATTTAACTAAAAGTGCACTTATTTTGACCACTAAAATTACACTTATTTTGGCCACTAAAATCAAGGATTTGGAGGATCAAACTTTGAACATGTATAAAGTTGAAAGACCTAAGATGCAAATTTTAGAGGACTTAACTGAAAGATAATTGAAAATTTGGGGACAAAAGTGTAAAGATATAAAAAGTTGAAGGACCTAAGATGCAATTTTTGGAAGACTTAACTGAAAGATAATTAAAAATTTGGGGACTAAAGTATAAAAATGTAAAAGATTAAGGACCTAAGATGTAATTTTTAGATGACTTAATTAAAATATAATTAAAAATATAAGGACTAAAGTGAATATTATATAAAGTACATAAACTACTATACAATAAATAAATGCCACATCATCATTCCACATTATAAAATATTGTTTTTAATTAAATGAGGTATTTTTTAAATCAAACCAAGAAAATAAGGTATTTTTTGAATAATAAAAAAAGGAGGTATTTTTCAACTTTTTTACAAAAAGTAGGACTCTTGTCAACTTTACCCTTAAAGTTATTGAGATCAGAAGGCCCAACATCAACACAAATAATGGCCCATGTGAACTAGTTTGGGCTCAATCGTCGAAAGGCTAACACTAAGGATCTATTTGGGATAGCTTAAGCCTTTTGTACACTTTTAAAAATTAATCCAAACAACTTTTTAATCTTAAAAGTCATGTCAAACAAGCCCTAAAAAAAAACTCGCTGGATTGTATTTTTCTATTTTCTATATTTTTATGGCACATTAGCGTGGAATAAATGTTGAAATTTATGTTTTAGACTTAATATGATTTTTCCAATGGTAAGGATCATTGTCAAAGAGTCATTTAGGCTGTATTTGATTGCACAAGATTTTCCATGGAAAAAATATTTTTTCAACCTATTTTCCAACTGATATGTTTGATTGCACAAGATTTTTCATGGAAAAAATATTTTACCACCTATTTTCTAGGGTGTATTTAATTGCAACTTTTTTTCCCATATAAATCATTTTCTCATTTTTCTTGTTTTGAGCACATTTTCCTTGTTTTCAAAGAAAATATTTTCTTAGGGGGAAGAATGTTTTATTTTCCATGAAAAATTTGTCTTATTTTCCAATTAATAATTTTTTGACAATTCAATTCCATGGAATTCATTTTCTTTCCACCCAATTTTTTTTGCTTGCAATCAAACACACCCTTATATGATCTAGTAGCCAACTAAAGTGTAAAAATTGGACTTGTTTGATATAGATTATAAACCAATTTTTCAACCAAAAATAGTTTATTTGACCAAGAACGGTCAACAATATCATGCCGTGAAAAAAAAATTTTAGTCAAATAAACTATTTTTGGTCATAAATCATTTTGATCAAATAAACCAGTTTATAAACTACACCAAATAGGTACTGAATTTGAAGACCTCATTATTTTTAAAAATATAAATAAAACATAAACATTTTATTTTTACAAATAAAAATATATATATATAAATAAAAATAAAAACCAAAAATAAGTCTTCTTCCCAACTCCACCAAAAAATGGGTTTTCTAATTAATGTACTGTAACCACCGCTGGAACCATTTCCTGCGACCAATAGTGGAGTCGAGAAAGGAATAATTCCTTCACACTCTTCTCCATCTGAATAGTATCCCGGTTCGTCAGGTGCAATCAGTGCAGTTCTCCAATCAAAATTCACTAGTGTATGAGAATCTCGACTGCTGGCAAACCGCTTCGTCTTGCTTATACTCGGAGCCCGATCAAGTAGAGGTGGTAAATTACAATGATCGATTGATGCATCAGATTTTTTCCTTTCGGGATTTGTTGTACTGCTCAAGATTTTCAGAACAGCTGATGGTTTCTTCTTCAGCTCCGTCGGAGGCCCGATGGGCTTGATTTTGGGCTCGAATTGTACAGCCAAAGAAACGTAGTTGTTTCTGCATAGCTTCTCTTGTGCTTGATTTGGCCCATGCATGAAACCTTTGGTGAAGATGGCTCTTGTGTGTCGAACTTAGAGTTATTTGATTTTCCCGATCGGGCTTCAGCTGGAATTAAAGACGTAATCGGGCTGGAGAATCCTCTTTTCAAATGGGTTTTACCTTTCTTTGCATTTGTTCCATCTGATCTCTTGTCTTTACCAGGGCTGAAAAATAGGGTTCTTTGAAAAATAGTTGCTTGAGACTTCTCCTCAGCGGTTTGGCTCGTCGAACGGGGCGCGGGCGGGGTCCACCGGGTTGCTCTGGTGGTGTGGGTGGGCAAGAAGACTTTTTTGTTTATTTTGTTTATTTTTTTTTCTTTTTCTTTTAATTTGTAAAAACAAAATGTTTATGATGTACTCCAAATACAATTTTTTCATTTTATTTTTTAAATTTATTTAAGAGATAAAATTGTGAAAAATAGTATTTAGGGACTATTTGTACGAGTAAAATAAAAATATGAGGACGATATGTACGAATAAAATTGAATGGAAATGATATTATTGCAAAGCTGAAAGAATGAGACTGTAAGTGTAATCAACTCTAATTTTTTTTTTATATTTTTTAAACTTACTCATTATTTTTAAGTAAATTTGTAAATAAATTTTTTAAGCTTAGCCAAACATGCTCTTAAAATTCAAGAAAAGTAGTTAAAAAAGTTTGCAGGTACACCAAAACCATTAAACTTGTTTAATGAAAAAGACATTAAATAAAGAAAAGGGGACGGCAATGGCTCCTTGACCAGAGAATTAATAAATCCAGGAAATAATCACGTGCAAATAATTTGATAGGGGGACTATGCCAATACCAAAAAGAAAGTAATGCCAATACAAACTGTACCTAATTAAATTCAATTAAATTTCCAAATGAATTTAATGTAGTCAATTAAAAGCAAATGCAACACAAAATGGACTGGCTTCATGTCTCAACAAAAAGCAATCTACAAATGACTATCACCATCTACTTGTAGTTATCATATGATGCTTGGGGTTAAGTTTGGGAACAAGCATGAAATCATCTTCATTATCAGCTTGAAGAGAGTTCGTATCCACAATGAAGTCTTTTTCCAATCAACGACAACTATGAATTTGCGATACACTAATTCTTGCTCAAACAAAGCTTTAGAATTATCACAACCAAGGAAATTTACTTCCTTTACAAGAGATGAACTATACCCTCATCATCATCCAAGTAGTAGCCCTCAAAACCTTTAAACCCGTCCCATTCATGTGATATCTTGTTCAACCATTACCTTGTTGTTTATCGGTAGAGTTAGAAGAAACTAGTGCAAGATCAAAAAATAATATGATTATTGACATGGCATAAATAAAACTAATTTGGATAAAAATTATCTAACTCTAATATATACAACATTACTTTTATTTGTTAAGAAACTAACATATTTAATTAGACAAATTTAGTTGTTGGAATTTTCTGTTGTTGTGCTATTCATTGAGCTTTTATTTTATTAAACAGAGTCAAACTGTAGTTTAATCATACATGGAGACATAATATAATTATTGTGATCATAACTAGACGATTGTGTTTGGTGCACCTCGTGGGTTTTAGGCCACGTTCTTGATGCAATGAATAAGTGTAAGCCCGTTAAATTTCTATAATATGTGAAATCTATATATTTGCAAGTTAGTGCTAGGTCCCTTCTTCTCTATAAGAAAATCCTAGACGCTATGACTTCCTCCATTGATAGCCGTCACTACAGTTTGAAGAGTGTAGAGGAAGATCTGGCCTAGGTGTGCGCAAGTTTACATACCACTCGTGATCAATCCGGCCATGATTATGTGGCTTCAAGAGGTAACCACTAATTTCTGATATTAATCTCTACAATTTTATGTTCTACATCGATGTGTGTTAATACATTGGATAATGAAAATCTAACGAAAGTGACGTAACCAAAACAAAATTATAAATCAATCATCCAATTGTAACTAAATGAGTTTCAATAATGCCCTAGAAAATTAGGGCACAAGTTGGATGACTATAACTCCAATATTTAGTACTTCTCTTGAATTGAACTACCCTAACTACTAATGGATACATGATATATTTAGCAGTCCCTTATCTGTTTGTTCTGTTGCTACTTGCCCACTTTATAGCACATTTTAGAAAGATAATATAGTATGTAAGTTACTGTGTAATGCATAAACGTCATGATCGAGTAGATATCTATTACTGCAACATTTTTTTACATAAAATATACATTGTTGATAATGGTTTTTTTCCTCTTCTGAGTGTGGCGGTGATAGTAGTGGAGATCTGAAAAAAGTGGTGGAACTTTTGTCATCCATGTCGATTCTGGTGTGATAATCATTAAATGATGAATGAGGTATTTGAAAAGGGAATTGTGCAGAGCAACGGTGTTTAAAAAATATCTTATCTGAAAGATTTATCTCTATTTATAGAGATTAATATGAGGGACATGTGTCACCGTTTTTAATGACAGATGTCTTTCCACCTCCCTCATTATTGGAGTTAATAAGAAGACGTTACAACTTCTCAGTCGACGGTAATAACCGTCACTTTGTGGATCGTGAGTATGAGTGAGTCAACCATAGTTGGACCACTGCTATCCAGATCCAAGAGGCAAACTATGAGTCCATTAAGGCGGGTGAACCGATAAGGCGGACGAATCATTGAAATGATCGTGCCAAGATGTGCTACCATTAACTGACAAAATATAATAATTGTTGTTGTTTTTATCATCATACATATTACTCGATATTTTAAGATGATTTCTGATGTAGCTTTTTGAGCTCTTTTCCTTCTTTTTTAGAGGACGTTATCATAATTCAAACATTATCCCCCTAAATTTAGAGGTTTAGAAGTAGTGCGGCTTAATTAATTACAGCTTTATGATTGAGAATCAAAAAATGCACCCACTTTTTGAAAATCATAGTGTATGTTTATAAAAAAAATGATAATGATTAAAGATTTAACGGCGTTAGAAATGAAAGCGTTATTTGATTCTGTTGTGCAGTTCAACAGTACGGCCAAACCGTGGGCCAATCGACACACACCGTTAATTAAACTTTCAAATTAAGCAATCAATCCCTCAAGTGCAAGTTTCTTCCACCAATAAAAGTATTAAAATAAAAAATTATAGCTTTTAAGCTTCTTTTTTTTTTTTTTTGATACTCCAATTTCATCATTTTTTTTAGGGTATCATGTAGTAATTAATTAGAATGTCAATTATGGTATGACTGTTAATTAAGTAATTTTTGTCAGTTTTGGAGATGATAGGTGATAAAATGTGACGTGGTGGTGAAATTTAAATTAAATTTAAGTTCAATAACCTAATTGAGACAAATTAAAGTGTAATTACCTAATTGAAATTTTGCTAAAAATTAAGTGGCCGTATATGAAATTTACTCGATTAATATGGTATATGAAATTTTGCTAAGAATTGAGGTATATATACACAACGGAAATTAAATGCTCAATTCCTATAAGTCCGGATCAACCTTGTACTTAGAGAGAATTCGTGATAGAATTTTATCTTGATGAATACCGTGGAATCTGATTATCTGATTAGCTGGAGGTGCGATTTTCAATACCACAGCTGTCCAATTGTCCAGCCTCCAATGATGATCCACACAGCAAGAACAGATCTGGACTTCCACAATCAAGAACAAATGAAAGCGGAACCTTTTTAGGAGAAATTGATTGGGTTGTCCTTTTGCTTGTGCTAGTAAGTAATGAAAACAACTCTTAACCCTAATATGTTGCGCCTGTGTATTTATAGGCGGGGCTAACCCTAGCCCTGGTTCTAGTCCAACTAGAACCCATCAACAATCAGGCCCGATTAAATAATCTTATTAATTAATTTGGCCCAATAAGTAATTAAGTCCGACCCAACAAATTGGACCTTGGACATTAATTCTTACAATCTCTCACTTGGACAACGTCCAACTCCAGATGCTCAATTCTCGCTTTATGTGTGTGACCCATTAGGTTCCCATTCACGATGGCAAACGCAGTGATATTCTCATCGATTCACCGAGATCGATCAATTCACGTCGCCGTCCAAAATTGACATCTAGCAATGTGTCAAGGCAATCCATGTGAAGGAAAATATCATGTGGTATGACAGAACCAATATATGTGCGGTTACCGTAGAAATATAATCTTTTCATCAATATAACCCAATTGGTTAAGAGATATAGATCAGCGTCAATCTCATTTCAACCAATCATATTATTCATCTCAACTTTGTTGATCTAATCTAGTTATGATTGAAATATTTTCAACTCATAACTATACCCCGACCGAAGAAATTTATATCAACTTAAGTAGGCAAAATGCAGGTTATAATCTCCTACTTTCCAGGAGTGACGAATCCTTATATTGGACATTCACAACCTTCATATGATTCTCACTATACCCGTACGACGTCTTCCTGGTGACTCAAATCTTCGAGCCCCATCAAATGCTCGCCAAAGTATAATGGTCATCACATAAGATTCTATGATGTCCTCAAGTCAAAGGACCAAATCCACAACCGCGCATTAGAAATTTACCACTGACGTTTAGATAATTATCCATGTGGAATCTCTAGGCGGATCATTCAATGTCATGTTCTCATAACAATGTATTCATGTGTTCATTTAGATATCCCTCTACATCTTAGCTTGTGAGATCAGCTACTTTTTTTTTTCAAAAGAAATGCAACATATGTTAGTCTATCCGCAATAATGATATCCGTATCTCATTATTACTATGACTAGAGATATTTCAAGAATAAGTTATTTATAACTTGTATCTCACAATCACAACACCTTGTGATTAACAAGTTGCTATAAACTTTTCTTCGGACTCTATTATTTTAAATAATAAAATTTAAAAAATAACAGATCTGCCATTAAAATGTAGACAAGCATTTAATTAATTAATTTGTTCATATACTTCAATGTCTAACAAAGAGTATATCACAAAATGTCTCATACAAACTAGATCCAATCACTCAGGTATTTCAATACCATCAAATTTAGCATGACTATCATACTTGTGCTGGGACAACAACTTTGTCAAAGGATCTGCTACATTATCGTATGTTAAGACCCATTCTATCTTTATAAAATTTCTTAAGATTATCTCTCTTGATGGCTCCATTGTTATCACAATACAAGTTATTCGATCAACAATGCTAGGAACTATTCCAAGTTCAATAATGAACTTCTTGATCCAGACCGTTTTCTTTGCTACTTCTAAAGCAGCTATATATTCGGCTTCTATAGTTGAATCAGCAATCGTTTCTTGTTTGGAACTTTTCCAACTGACTGTACTACCATTTTGAGTAAATACATATCCGAATTTGGGATTTGCTATCGTCTTTATCAGACTGAAAGCTGGCATCGGCATAACCTTGAACTCTAAGTTCATTTCTTCCATATACCAAGAACATGTCTTTAGTTCTTCCTAAGAACTTAATGATGTTCTTGACTGCGATCCAATGTTTCTCCTCAGGGTTCGATTGGAATCTGCTTGTGACACTCAAAGCATATGAAACATTCGATCGAGTACATAGTATTGCATGTATGATAGATCCTATTGCTAATGCATAAGAAATTCTATCCATGCGATCTCTTTCAATTTGTGTCTTTGTACACATCTCTTTTGAGATATTGATCCCATGCCAGATGGGATAGAGTCCTCTCTTGGACTTTTTTATGCTAAATCTTCTTAAGATTTTATCTATGTACATATCTTGAGATAGGCCAAGCATTCTCTTAGATCTATCTCTATAGATCTTTATACCGAGAATGTACGTTGCCTCTCCCATATCCTTCATGGAGAAATTTTGGATAACTACATTTTACTGATTTTTGGCATTGGAGACATCGTTTCCTAAAGTATGTCATCCACATATAAAATTAGAAACACGACTTTGCTCCCACTAACCTTTTATACACATAGTTCATCTTCATTCTTGATAAAATCAAACATTTTGATTGTCTTATCAAAATGAAGATTCCAGCTCCGAAAGGCTTGCGTTAATCCATATATGAATTTCTGTAGTTTGCATACCTTGTTTGGCTCTATGGATTCAAAGCCTTCAAGTTGTGTCATGTACACATCCTCGCTAAGATTCCTGTTAAAAAATGCAATATTGACATCCATTTGCCATATCTCATAGTTATGGTATGCTACTATCGCAAGCAGAATCCGAATTAATTTAGACAAGACTACTGGTGAGAAGGTTTCGTCAAAGTCAATCCACTGTCTTTACTTGAAACCCTTCGCAACCAATCTTGATTTGTAAGTATGAACATTACTATCCATGTCAACCCTTTTAATGTAAACCAATTTACAGCCTATAGGTTTTACCCCTTCAGGCGGTCAAGCAAGGTCGAAACCTTGTTTGCGTACATGGAGTTCATTTCGGATTCCATGGCTTCCTGCCATCTCTGTTAGTCAACACTTGACTTCGATTCTACGTAAGTAATAGGTTCATCTTACTCGATTAGTAATACATTACTAGTAACCAAGAGATCGTATCTCAGAGAAAAATGAATTACTCTGCTCGACTTACGCTGAGCTGGTGTGTCCTTGGGAACTGGTGATTCCTACTTTCTCAATCTGTGCTTCATCAGATGCAAGCTCAGTTATTTAAACATCTAATTGGTCAATTTTATTTGTGGTTTCTTGAACCTCTTCAAGATCTACATTGCTCCCACTGTCTTCTTTAACAATACAGCAAGTCTCGATATGATGACCTTCATCTCGATGGAATTGTAGAAATAATATCCAACACTTTCTTTTGGATACCCCACAAATAAACAATTATCAGATTTAGCTCATAGCTTACTGATCCAACGTGCTTCACATAAGCGTCGCATCCCTAAACCTTCATGTATGAAAGATTAGGTATTTTTCCCTTTCCATAACTCGTATGGAGTTTTATTGACCGATTTAGATAGGACACGGTTTAGTATATAACATGCAGTGTTAAGTGCATATGTCCAAAACGATTTTGGAATAACTGCGCGACTCACCATTGATCGCACCATATCAAATAAGGTGCAATTTCGTCTTTCAGATACACTATTTTGTATTGATGTATAAGGTAGAATCTACTGCGAGAGAATCCCATTCTCTTTTAGTTAGTCTAAAAACTCACATTTCAAATATTCTCCACCTCGATCAAATCTAAGTGTTAGAATATTTTTTTCAGTTTGCCTTTCTACTTCTTGCTTAAATTCCTTGAACTTTTCAATGGCTTCACTCTTGAATTCCATCAATCATATAAAACCATATCTAGAATGGTCATATGTAAATATGATGAAGTAAGAAAAGCCACCTTTAGCATCTTTAGACATTTGTCCATATACATCAGTATGTACAAGACCCAAAATGTCTGCAACTGTGTCTCCCTTTCCAGAAAAGAGGGTCTAGGTCATTTTGTCCAACGGGCATGATTCACACTTATCAAATGATTCATAATCATTTGAATCCAAGTATTCATCTTTGTGTAACTTGGTGACGCGTTTTTATTTATATGACCGAGTATGCAATGCCAAAGATATGAGTATTTTAGTTTTATCTCTTTTATGCCTTGCAATTCCTCTTCTAATATCCTTTTATTTTCACAGTGAAAACACGGATCATCAGACTTGGATTTGTCTTTGCTTAAATGTTTTCCAACAGATTCGACATTCTTGGATCCTTTCAAAAAGGTCCTTTAGATTTTCTCTTAGTGCTCTTAGAGATATCAATGGCCAAAGTTTACCCATTCCTTTGGGCTTAACAGTTTTCAGCATGTTTAGCAGTTTGAGTAGGGTACACTGAATCTTATTCACGTTGAAGTTCATAATGAACTGGAAAAAGTTATTAGGTGGGGACTGCATAACTAAGTCAACACTTAGCTCGTGGTCCATGGTAAAACGTAATTGATTTAATTTTTCAATATAATCAATCATCTTCAATACATGAGCACTGACTGAAGATCTTTTTACCATCATACCTCTTCATAACCTTTTGGATGTCTCATACTGGTCAGTCCATGACTGTACATCATTCAACTCCTTGAAATGATATATTTTAGTATAGGCATCCATACCCTCGTGCTGCTTTTCTAACTCAAGTGACATACTGCAAGCATCACATGTTGCAGTGTTACTATTATCATTGTGTTTTTGTAAGCATGCACGTTCTCCGGCGTAGCCTCCTCAATAGGAGCTTCCGACATTGGCTACTTATTGATATATTCAATTTTTCTTTTCATGCTTGAGAACAATTCTCAAATTGCGGTGCCGGTCCAAAATTTTGGTCCGATATGTTTGTTGGCATCCAATATGCCTCTCAAACTTATATGGTTACTCATGATTCAACAATTAAATAACAAGATAGAAAAATTAATTAAATGCAGAAAAATTAATTTAACATGGACTTATATTAAATTAATTATACTCCCACTGTTTAAATTGAATTAATGACCCTCAAACATTAATCAATAGAACCGATTAGATTCTCAGTGGGCTAGGATCCCTTTTGTTTTATTAGAACCTTGAGCGACTCAACAAGCCCTAATAAAACATCCAGGTAGATACTCTATCAATCACATCTCTATGTGACTCCTAGATCATCAAGTAGACAACTTATTGTCGTACGTATCTTATGTGTTTTACTTGATTGTGTGCCTAAAATTTTATTTCCTTGAGCGACTCAACAAAAAATAAAATTCTAGTTAAATTCGACCCATTGTTCAGAAACATCGAATGTTTCATAGTGATAAACATATCTACGAGCGCGCAGCCTTGAGCGACTCAACAAACTGACATCGATAATAGACTCTGATTTTTTACTATAACAATGGAAGGCACGTTGTATTAACCATTTAATACGAATTTAATATTTTGATAAAGATGGATTTGTCTCATCATTTATATGTATATATGTATTAATTTACATCTAACATGCAATCAATCATACATAATAATAACAACTGTGGATGATTATAGATTTTATCTATCTAATCTTCCTGAGCCAAAAGAAAAATTAGTTGGTCAATTTCTAAGGGACGTTGCATTCGTTCATCGAATGCTAGATGTAATCATCTCTATTTCCTGCTGCAACCTGTATCATATACTAGTTGCTTCTTTGTAGCCCAACTGCACCATGTATCCTATACTAGTTGGCACGCAGGCCCAAATAAATGAACACGCAGGTCCATATTCAATAAACAGTTCAAAAACTCAATTAAATAAATAATAGGCACGCATGCCTATTTAATTAAATAATAGGCTCGCAGGCCCAACCAACAATGAACATGAATAATTAAACATACAACCAATCACATGAGTCGAGTCCATAATCATCCACTAAACATCCATTTTAATATCTAATATAAAAAATATATTAATTTCTAAATTTGCAGCTTTGACAGTATAAGTCTAAACCTTTTAGACACTTTGGAACAAACTAGACGGAATTAAATAATTAATCTAATTAACTAATTTTTCAACAATAAAATTAATAAATTAATCCAATTAATCAATTAATTTTATTCATAAAAGGAATTTTCAAAATTTATTTTATCTACCAATTTAAAGTCATACTCTAATTGAAGATAAAATTTATATACGGTCAAAATTACAATTTTATAAAGTAATAATTTAAAGTTTAATATGGTCAGAAATTCAAAATATAGTTTAAAAACAATTTTAATTTAATTTTAAATATTTGACCAACATTAAATAAATTAATAATTACAATTTTTCTAAAAAAATTAAAATTGTATTAACCTTTAATTTTCTTTAAAACTTGAGGACTTACTGTGCAATTTCTAAAATTGCAAAGTCATTCCCATAAAATTTTAAAACAGTAGGTCTTTAAATGCAATTTCTAAAACTACACATAAGACCCCGCTTTTATTTTAAAACAATTGGCCTTCTTGTGCAATTTCTGAAATTGCACAGAAGGTCCCTTTTTCTATTTTAAAACACTTGTCCTTCCGATGCAATTTTTGAAATTGCATAGGATGCCCATTTAAAATATTTTGAAATAAGAGGGGCTTCCCATACAATTTCCAAAATTGCATGAGAGCCCCCGTCCCCATTACTTCAAAACACAGAAACCCTTTAGGGTTTCTGCAAGGCGGCGCCGTCACACAACGGATCAGCTGGCAATGTTCTCGTCGGTGTCCAACACCGGCGTCCACCGCCGGTTTGTGTCGAACAGCAGCATTGCTGCTGCTCGATAAATCGGCCCGCGCAAGGAGGCGCAACCGCGAACAGCAGCAACAATTGCTCTGTTCCATGAGCAGCAGCGGCTGCCGCGAACAGTAGCAACCATTGCTCTGTTCTACGACCAGCAGGAACCGCTGCAACAACCGGCGTCAGACTCGCCGCTGGTGGCTGTTTCCATCGGGGCGGCGCTTTAGTCACTTATCTCGTTCCAATGGAATCCAAATCAAATTCAGATTTTAATTTTAAAATAAATTCACAATTTTATTTTAACTGTCAAATCTCAAATCAAATTAATATCACAATAACAATTATTGTACTATTCATCAAGACAATTTAACGAATTCTAACAAGTTACAAGGTAGGCTCTGATACCACTGCAAGGAATTGAGGTATACATGCACAACGGAAATTAAATGCTCAATTCTTATAAGCCCGGATCAACCTTGTACTTAGAGAGAATTCGTGATAGGATTTTACCTTGATGAACACCGTAGAATCTGATTATCTGATTAGTTGGAGGTGCGATCTTCAATACCACAGCTGTCCAATTGTCCAGCCTCCAATGGTGATCCACACAACAAGAACAGATCTGGACTTCCACAATCAAGAACAGATGAAAGCGGAACCTTTTTAGGAGAAATTGATTGGGTTGTCCTTTTGCTTGTGCTAGCAAGTAATGAAAACAACTCTTAACCCTACTATGTTGCGCCTGTGTATTTATAGGCGGGGCTAACTCTAGCTCTAGTTCTAGACCAACTAGAACCCGTCAACAATCAGGTCCGATTAAATAATCTTATTAATTAATTTGGTCTAATAAGTAATTAAGTCTGACCCAATAAATTGGACCTTAGACATTAATTCTTACAGATAATTCATTCAATGGATAAGTGTCATATTGAATGTAGGCAAGATAACACTTGTCCACTAAAAATAGGAGATCACTATTGTTGACTCATTTCCATTTGCAAAATTTTGAAAATTAGGGTAGAGGTAAAATTCAAAATATATTTGGAATAATGTATGTTTGACCAAAGAATAGTCCAGCAAATAATCACGTGCAAAAAAAAGATGAGTTTTTATTGGCAGACATTATTATTATTCATTAAACAATAATTTAATTAATTATATGTTTAGTGGCAGCATTAAAACAATAATAAAATATTATTATATGTGTAAAAATTTAATAGGTAATCACATGCTTGAATTAGTCAAACTTTTGTACTTTTTTCAGCATGCTTCACGTTTCTTGAGTCTTATTCCCTAGCTTTAGGGAAGGGTTACGAAATTTCACAAGAGGACAATGCAATTTATAGGTAGAGCCAGGGTATGATGAAGGGGTTGACTAAGGGAGGAGGAACTTTTTTACCGGAGTTCGGAGACAGAGGCCCCAATTTTTTTATTTTTTTTTTTCAAACTACAATTTTTAGTCTATTTTTATGAGAATCTAATGTTTTTTATAAGTCATAATCTTTAAAACGTTACAAGAAGTGATTACCAATGTTATATACAAATATATTGTAATCTTATATTTAATGAAACGACGTATAAATAAGTCATATACAACAGGATTATTACAACCAAATTAAAAAATAAAATAATATTTCAACACCAAATAGTGGAAAGTGAAACAAATTTAAAAATTCAAGCCAATTTTTGAATTTTTAACTTTCTAAAGGTTGAATTTCAATTTGGGCTTTATATCTTTTTTTCTTTTTTGTATAAATTGGGCAAAAAAAATTTGGGCAGCCCTGGACTTGCATCCGCCCTTGGGGAGAGCGCTACAAGTCTTTTGATTTTGATCAATTTGTTGACTCTGGGGTTAGTTTGAATCTAATTACTAGTCACGAGTATTTTATTTAGTATTTATGCGTTCTGGAATTATTTTAACAAATATGTCACGCACACACCAAATAACATAGTTTTCAAATGTTCAATATTATTTGAAATACGAAAGCACATAAATTACATTATATGATATTTAATGTTTATATTTCGATAAGCAATTGACGGAATGAATATGAGTGAAGTAATTAACACACTACAAACAAGTTCATGTATAATATAAAAAATTAAAATGGTACGTGTTTTTAAGGTTTTTGGAGAAAGATAATTTTGTGAACAAAGTATGATAACGGTGGACAAAATATTTGGTGGAGGAAGATAGTACGGTGAATCAATATGGATGAGTTGTTGACAAATGACATTTTGTGACTATATATTTTAACCAACGAAAGAAGACTTAGATTTTATTTGGAATTGATTTTAGAGTTCAATTTTTAATTATCAAACAATTCACATTTATTTTAAGAGATTTTCTAATTATTCATCATTAAAATATCAATTTTGAGTCTAATGGAATGAATTAATTTCTTGTTTTATGATTGTTGGTATTCTATAATTATAATTGATATTCTACAATAATAAAGTCTAATATATCATTCACATTAAAAAAAAACTTCTATTTTCTCTCTCTTTTTCCTTGGTCATTGACATATCAAATATATTTTCTAATTTTCTAATTTATTAAATATTTTTTTCTTTTTAAAATAACTATGGTAGATATATTATATTGTCTTAGATAAATATTTAATAATATTACATATAGTTATAAAAATAAAAATAAATTTTACAATAATAATAACACATGAGGAGATAAAAAAATAGAGTTCAACATATTTATATTTTAAATAGAGTGACTAAAAAATATTTATATTTTCTATGCATAATTAAATATGATTTTATTTTTTTTATTTTTATTTTAAAAAAATAAAAAATACATAGACAACATATTGAATATAGACAAAATGGTTTGATGTAAACAATATTATAAATTCAACTATCCAATTGTAACAAAATGAGGTTCAACAGTTGATCAGAAATTAGGGCACAAGTTAAATGACTATATAACTTACCCAATTTTTAGTATTTTTCTTGATTTGGACTATCCCAACTAATGGATACATTCAGCATGAATCCTTGATGCACATGGAACCAATGTTTACGGTGCTGACACCACAAGAAAATAGGGTAAATAGTACTGAAAATCTCGAACTTTTGAACTTTATGACAATGAGGTCCAGAACCTTCAATGTCTAGTATTCTGGGTCCTTAACCTCTAAAAAATGCGCAAGTAAAATTATCTTGTTAAAAAAACTGTTAGTTTGACCGTTAATGGTCAAAATTATCTTAAAATAACCAAATTACCCTTTTTCGAATTAAAATAAAAAGAATAAAAAGCAAAAAATTACAACAAACCCGAACCCCCAACCCCCCAAAACCCACTTCTTCTTCTCCAAGAGAGAGAGGGTAACGATCAACTCCCTAGCCGCCAACAGCTACCAAAAACTTCTTTTTACTGGTCGGTTCTTCTTGCAAAACCGTGATATCTCTCACCTTTGCTGGCAACTCATCCAAATCAACCATGTTATAGCTCGGATAATCCAGAGGTCTTTTGTACCTTTGCTGGTATATAGCCTGAAAACAATTGAGTAAGATCTTGCACGAGTAACTTACTAAAATCTCTTTAAGCTCGTACTTGAACTGGTCGAGGCTTTGGTCAAGAATTTGATTATGTCCTCTCCTCATATCATCACTACGCTCCTCTACAACCACCCTTTCATAGACCAAGAACTCGTCTAAAGATCCGACTCCTGCAATAACATCAAGCTTATCCTCTGGAACCCCTTTTCATTTTCTATCCCCCTTTGGTAAAACTAACGAAGGAACATGTGGTTTGGATTTTGGTAGACAAACTTCATTTGGCCATTCTCCTCAACCGTGGTTGGAGAAGAAGAAGTGGGTGTGGTAGGAGATGTTGTAATTTTTTGTTTTTTTGTTTTTAATTTTTCTATTTTTTTATTTTAATTCGAAAAAGGGTAATTTGGTTATTTTAAGATAATTTTGACCATTTAACGATCTAACAGTATTTTTAACAAATTGATTTTGTTCGAGCGTTTTTTAAAAGTTAAGGATCCGCAGTGTTAGATATTGAAGGTTCGGGACCATATCATCACGAGGATTAAAGATTCGGGACCCTCAGTGCTATTTACATTTTACCCCAAGAAAATATGGATAATGAGGGTTAGTCCCAAATCTGATTTATTCTGGAAAATGTTTATAGTTTCTTCAGTTGGTTATCCAGTTTGCATATGGGCCAAAAAGCCAGATTTTGAGAAGATAATAAAGTGAGCAAAATGGGATACAAACAAAGTTGGGTTCACCTCTTTTGGTCTTTAATCCATTATAGTTTTTGTTGTCTGAAATATTAATTAGAGAATGAGTGGTGGGGTGCATGAATTGTTGCATGGTGAATGGGACCATTTGCATCTTTGCTATCTAAACTTGATTTTTTACATTTAATATTCAAGTTGTGGATATGCAAATTTGGCAAACTCTGAGAAAATTACATGCGTTGTCCTCGAACTATCTGTAAACGTGCACAAGTGGATTTATCTAGAGATAGGTTTCGTCCAACATTGTCGTTAATACATCATGTCTCTTGCACGTGATCAAAAATTGTAATTGACAACACGATTATACTCTTATTTTCAATTAAAATAATAATAAAATAGATAAAAATGAAAACATTTGCCTTCTTCTTCCCCTTAACCTTGTCCCTAGCCCGTCTCTCCTCTCCACCATCTAGTGCTTGCCCACCAATTTTAACGTTCTTTTCCTAGCATCTTTCCCATGGATTTTATGTTCTTATTTCTCAGATTAATTTTTAAAAATATTGACCTATTGAAAAATCCATTCGGGAGCCCTTAATAATTAATCATCGTTGTTCTTGAATCTAACATGTTTGGGTTGGTTTATTTGGGACTTGCTATAAGCCATTCGATGTGGATTTTTTTTAGAAATAAACCCACTAAACATGAGCCATTTTTCAGTTGCAAAAGAAGATGTAATTGATCTTGGTGTCACATATTTTAATCCTAATGGGCAGGTCAAATAATATGGTCCCTCCCTTTTCAGGTCCTTGCCAACTGGTTCTTAAACCAACTCATCCTTCCTTTATAATTCTCACTAAAATTACATAGAAAATAGAGAAATGATCTTTACGTATTTAATTCTTGTAACAAGAGCTCTTTGACGGCTATGATGATATAAATTGGTTAAATATGTACTTACTATTCTAAAAAACTCACATAAACGGCGTCTAAGTTCCACTTTGACATGAAGTGCGATTTCCAAACTTAACAACGTCTCACATAGACTCAAAAAGCTCGAAATTTGGACTCTACGCTTAATCACGATTTACGTTTTTTAGAACACTTCCTGCACTATATCAAACTACAAATTAATGGGCTTCTTGATGATTTATTTTTTAAATCCTTTTTTATGCATCTTGTATTTTTCTTGTTAGTGATAACAAAATATTTTCTTATTTCCACACTGACTGCCAATGCCTATTTTTGCTGTGCTTTGTCCAAAGTAAATAACAGTAGGGCTTAATGACCCAATGGTCAACACGGAAATTTAGCCCACATCCACTAAAGGGATTGAGATCAAAAGGCCCAACTCAACACAAATAATGGCCCACGTGAACTAGTTTGGGCTCAATCGCACAAAGGCCAACACTAAAGGTCTATTTCGAATGTTTGTAGAAGTGCTTTCTAAGAAGGTCGACTTGGACCATCTTGCTCTATAAGCTTTTCTAATTAAAAAAATAGTTTTAGAAATTTATCCAAACAGACTCTAAATAAAAAAGTCACTATATTGTGTTTTTTTATTTTCTATATTTTTATGGCACATTAGCAGCGTGGAATAAATGTTGAAATTAATGTTTTAATAATGATATAATTAATTTTCCCAATGGTAAGGATCATTGTCAAAGAGTCAATTTTATATGCTCTAGTAGCCAACTTGAATAAATTCCGAGCCCCTACCAACATAATGCCAGTACTGAGCGATTTTTGATGATGAATAAAATAAATTATACCAACACAATGTATATACTAAACAACATGGTTTAGGACTTAGGTGGCTGTAATATCATAATGTTATAAATTTTATCGAAAAACCGAAAATTAAAAACAACACTCTAGCTAATCCGTGACAGGGGAAGATTACCAAATCGAGAAAAAATAATAATTTAAACTAGTTAAATGTATTTTTTATTCATACATTTTGTAGTTTCCACAACTTACTAAGGTAAGTTACTTATTATCCACACTTTCTCTGTGACCTACAATTTATAAATATTTAATAAATAATTTTAACACTCTCAAACATACACTATGTTTATGGTAGACAAATGAAATCTAGGTTTGATAAAGATGATCCGAAAGTCGAGGTTCAACAATGGCAACAAGTGGGTATTTTCTATACGTAGCCAACCCATAAACTTCATCCATACTCAACTCTTCCACTTTCGTATCTTGCGTCAACTTCCATTTAAATCCATGCAACATATTACCCAAGCTTAACCTAATCACCTTCAACCCTAATATATAACCCGGGCACATTCTTCGACCTGACCCGAATGGTAACAACTCAAAATTCTGCCCTTTCACATCCATTTCCAGTCCCAAAAACCTCTCTGGACGAAACTCTAGTGGTTCTTCCCACAATGCCCCATCTCTCCCAATGTTCCAAGTATTTATGAAAACTGTAGTTCCTTTTGGTATATCAAATCCTGAAATATTGCAATCTTCAAGAGAAAGGTGTGGTGCAAGTAATACAGAAACTGGGTGTAATCTCATGGTTTCTTTAACAATGGCGTCTAAGTATGAGAGATTTGGGATGTCACTTTCTTCTACCCATTTTTCTCTGCCGATTACTTTGTCGAGTTCTTGAGTTGCCTTGGCCATTAATTTGGGGTGTTTGACGAGTTCCGACATTGCCCATTCTACTGTAGCTGTTGAGGCATCAGTACCGCCTGCTATTAAATCCTGCATTTACAACACGAAGTCCATGTTTAATACACGATATTACATTAATTGAACTTTGTTGGTCCCAGTTGTAAACAAACAATCAAACAATATGTAAAGAACACAAGATTTTTCACCCTTTCGGGTCCGGATGTTCAGCCTTTAAGCCTAATCACCCGTTGAGCTTCCACAAACGTGGTTAACGCTCCAAATCCACTAGCACAACCTCAAGTTCAACACGATTACAATGATACACCAAGTATCAACCAAAACAACAGACTAAACCCTCAGACTCCTCTCTCTTTATACAGAAATACACCAAGTATAACCACCCGGTTACTGTTCATCAAGAATAGAACAAAACCACCCCTAATCTAACCCACTATCTATTCACCAAGAAAGGTAGAAGGAAGATGTATGTCAAAGACGAAAGAAAAAGAGACCCAGAGAAGACTCAAGAAAGTTCATATTTCAGAAGAAAGCTGCGCGTCTGTATATCTACCCAAACAACACAGACTTTGGTATTTATATCATCTTCAGTGTTGCCCTTAGATCAACGGCCATCACTAATCCACGTATCACCATCAGACGGCATACACAACTTCAGGATTGCACAAGTCGTGTTTCCAGAAAGGGCGACTTCAGGATGATATTTGGTTTGGGCCATCACAGAGTCTTCTTCTTGGGCCGAGAGAGTTAATAATGCATCATTGGGCTTGTGCTTTGGGTCAATGTCTAATGAACAATTGCAGATCAATCCAACAAACTTGATGGTATTAAATAAGAAAAAATTTGAATGAGTACACTTCGATTTGAAGACCAAACTTTTAGTGTTCGATTTAGGTTTGAACATGTACCATTCAAGATTTAAGAAAATGGTAGAGGTATTTTACCTGTATGAATCCCTTGACACCATCACTGGTAAATTTGACTTGAAGATTTGGATCATCAGCCAACTTCAATAGCGAATCCACCATATCTTTAGCTACATAATCTATTTTCGCCCTCCTAGCCCTATGTTCATCAAGTACATGTTCATAAAATTTATCAAATTTCTTGCTCAAAACCTTCATCCTCTTCACATACCCCTGCAAGTCCAAGAAATCAACCCATGGAATCCAATCTCCAATATTAAATACACGATTAAGCGAGAACAGTTCATCTAACATTTCTTGAATTTCTTCTAGTGTAAAAATTTCATCCCCATTTTCCGATTCCCTGAAGTACTTTTTTCCCCATACAATTCTGCTCATAATGCTGATATTTAGACGTGAGAGATGATCCTTTATGCGAACTGGTTGCCCTGAAACTGCGTATAACCTTGAGATGAAAGCACGTCTTTCTTCGACTTGTATATATTCGTAAGACTCGAGACGTTTTGAACTAAACAACTCACTGAGGATAATTTTACGCCCTTGTCTCCAATATGGTCCATAGGGTGCCCATGCTATGTTACAATAGTTATAAGTTGTGTATTTTCCTGCTGCAGTTGCGGGACGAGAAGCAAAGATATGATCATATGTTCTCAAGAATAGTTTTGCCATATCGACCGATGAGACGACGATGACTGGTTTCGAACCAAACTTGAGCTGCATAAGGGGGCCATATTTTTGGGACAGCTTGTGGAAGGACTGGTGGGGAAGGGCACCAATAAGGTTCAGATTTCCTATGATCAACCAAGGTTTCGGACCCGGTGGGATGTTTTGAGTTCGCCAAATGGTTGAAAAGGGAAATTTTTTAGAAAGAATGCAAAATGTCATAACTAAGAGTATCCATAAGAGAATCTCCATTGGATAATGAGGAAGAATTGCAATGGTAGTTTTGGAGTGTATAAAGAGAATTGAAACATGTAGGCCTATTTATAATAAAAAGATTTAACGGTGTATTGTATTGGTATTGGCCTTATTCTCTTTTGTGCTATGAGACTTTTGTATATCACTAGTTACACACGCGTGCGTTGCACGTGCTTTTGTAATTATATTGTTAATTTTTAATATTTTTAAAATTTTTATATTTAATTGTTAATAATTAAAATATTAAAGTAGTAATTGCAATAAAGATAAAAATATATATATATATGGTTGTTCATAACATGTTGTTTTGTATTGTTTGATGTTGATATTTTATTTATATTTATAGAAGTACAATTGCAATCAAAGATAAATTTTATATAGTAGTAATACAAATAGTAACTTGAATTCAGTCAAAAGTTTTTGGTGATTTGAGCTTCAATGATTGACGAATTATTGATATCAAATCGTATGGAATTAATGATGTATTAATAGAGATTTTCGGGGTTGTATTTTACAGGGAAAAAAATAATTATTAATTTTATTGTTGAGAATGTAATGATTGACATGTTCTTTTTTTATTAAACGCGCCTCATGTATTATTAATTAATTAAAAATTAAAAAAAGTTTTGTATATTAGTTGTCAATTATAATCATTGTAATCCAATGTATTCAAAACAATATTTTCATCTCCATGATTTGAATTTTAATTCGGTTATAAAAAAATTCCAATTTTCCCTTTCATTTTTTTCAAAATCTATTTCTCATTTCTTTCATCTACGTAAGGCAAAAAAAATTGAGATTGTCTTTTCACTTTTATATTTAATTTAATTTATTAAATAATTACAAATTTTAAATGTACATTTAATAAATTGGTAAAAATTTAATATAAGATAATAATGAACAATAAAAGAGTAACAAATATATATTAAAAGATAATTGCATTCATTTAAGTATAATTACAATTAGAGATGAGTTTTATATAGTGATAATACAAACAATAACTTGAACCCAATTAAGACCTTTTGGTGATTTAAACTTTGATGATTGACAAACTATTGATATCAAATCTTATAGTATTAATGATCTCTAGGACTGTATTTTATGAAGAATAAAATTAATAATTACTATTTTTATTATGAAAAAAATGTAATGATTGACTACATAATATTATATATTTATTGGAGTAGTAGTTCTTTGTGAACAATATTCTTTGTGTATGTTCTCTTTTTATTAGATGTGTTTGATTTGACGACGTAAATGAAATGTCATAAATGTTAGTAGGAAACAAAAATTAAAGAGGTGCCAATACGACGTCAACAGAATTAAGATAAGAAGAACATTATATGTATATAAATTAAATTAAATTAAATTAAAAAAGAAAAAAAGTTTCACGCATTAGTTCTAAACTATATTATATGTTTGGTGGGGTTTAAAGAATTTTAAAAAATTTGATAAAATATGTGGTTGAAAAGTTGAAAAAAATTGTAAGTCCTACAAATATATGTAGTTGAAAATGAATTTGAGAAAAAAAGAATTTAAAAAAGAAAAGAACTGTACCAAACATGCTCATAATCACTCTAATCTAATGTATTAAAAATAATTTTTGTATTTCCATTTCAGTTTTGACAACTATAATTTGAATTTTAATGTGGTAATAAACAAATTTACAATTTTTCTCATTCATTTTTATTTTTTACTCATTTCTCATTCCTTTTATCTACTTAATGAAAAAAAATTTGAGATCATCTTTTTACCTTCATATTTAATTTAATAAATTAAATGTTTAAATATTTTAATTGTATATTTAGTAAATTGTTGAAAATTTAATGAAAAATAAAGATGAACAATAAAAGAGTAATAAATAAAATATTAAAAAATAATTATACATTAATGACTAAAGGTGAATATGGAATTTTAAAAAATTTATAAGGGTAAAATGGTCAAAAAGTGTTTCTCCATTTAAGCCCTTTTTAGAAGTAGTATAGATTAAAGCAAGTATATATATTATCATTATTATACACCAAAAATTATTTGTCACTAGTGCTTATAAGTTAATCAAATATAATTTTTATCTATATATTTTATACGACTAAATTATTTATTATTCCTATCAAGTCTTATCTAGTCTAACGATACGCAACGTACTTATAAATTGCATGATCAATCAAATATACACACTAATAACTTAAATTGTACTCATATCGACTTTTCGTATAGCTGTCAATGTTGCCAACTATTGGGATGGAAACTGATAACCAGTCGTCCTTGATCATTATTGTCATTGCGACCAATTTTTAGGTATTTGTTTTGCCAATTATTGGGATGGAAACCAATTACAAATCCTCCTTGATCATGAGTTGTCATTGCAACCAATCTTTAGGAATTTGTTTTGCCAAATTCATTCAGTTTCAAACCTAATTGTCATTTAAATCGGCAGTTCATATCACATTTCTGCTTCTGATGAGACATTTGTTGGGAGTGCTCACTGAAAAACAGGAAATTACCCATTTTACACTAAAATAATTTTTTATTTCCACACTGACTGACATGCCATATTTTTGCTTTGCTTTGTCCAGAGTAAATAACATCGACATAACGAACCAACGGTCAACACCAAAATGTAGCCACATTTACTAAAGAGATTGAGATCAGAAGGCCCAACATCAACATAAATAATGGCCCACGTGAACTAGTTTGGGCTCAATCGCCCAAAGGCCAAGACTAAGGATCTATTGGGTTAATAACATATATACACTACATTTATCCTGAAATATCATGATTTGTCCAAAATATAAAGCATAAGACAGTAACTGTTAGAATATATATTAGAAGATTCTCATATATATTATAAGATTATCCCAATATATTAGAATATATTAGTTGATTGGTTTACTTAATATAGATTAGATTTACCTTATTATATAAATCAATTGTATCAGTATTTTCATAATACCGTCTGCTTAATAAAGTGGTTGTTCTTTCTTTCTCTGTTCTTCTCTATTCTTTCTTCTATTCTTCTTTATTCTTTCACATGGTATCAGAGCAGGTTTGATCTAACTTGATTTAAACTTGAAATCGCTTCCGTTCTCCAGCGAGTGGCCTTGTGCCACTCGTCCGGCCAAGTCTGAAAATCTGAATAAGTATAGCGTGCCCACGACTTACGCAAGGTTCGATTCTGCATTAAAAAAAAGACTTTGACTACTCGAGTCAGTAAGGCGTGCCCACGGCTTAAGCAAGGTCGGCTTCTGCATTGTGCATCTTTTTGAGCTAATCATGGCAACTAAAAAGGATGATTGAAATTTGTTCAGTTGTTCTGTTCTGAAATTTGGTTGATTTTGCATCCAGTATGTCCAAATCAGTTTGGTATTTGTCCAGTTGTTCTATCCTAGAATTTCTGGTTAATCTGGACAATCTGTCTCCCCTTCCTCTCTTTTGGTATTTGCATCTATTAATTTGGATTTGGAATCTGGTCCAATAACCTGTAATTTGGTTGGTTATGTTTTCGATTAATTTGGACAATCTGTCTCCCCTTTCATCTCTTCTGGTATTTGCATCCATTAATTTGGATTTGAAATCTGGTCCAGTAACCTGGAATTTGGTTGGTTTTGTTTCCAGTTAATTTGGACAATCTGTCTTCCCTTTCATCTTTTCTGGTATTTGCATCCATTAATTTGGATTTAAAATCTAGTCCAGTAACCTGGAATTTGGTTGGTTTTGTTTCTGGTTAATCTGGACAATCTGTCTCCCCATTCCTCTCTTTTGGTATTTGCATCCATTAATTTGGATTTGGAATCTGGTCCAATAATCTGTAATTTGGTTGGTTTTGTTTATGGTTAATCTGGACAATCTGTCTTCCCCTTCCTATTCCTTTCTTCTCTCTCATTTTCCCTTCTTTCTATAATACTGATTTTTTGTCCACTTTTGGGTGATTTTCTTATCTCTTGAAAGTGTAAGAAGCAAACTGTTGTTTCCCGTTCTTCTACTGAAGCAGAGTATCGTGCTATGTCGTCTACTACTATTGAGATTGTGTGGTGGCCTTGGTTACTTGCTGTGGTTGCCTTGGTTACTTGCTGATATAGCTTGCTGACTTTTTCACAATGTTACATCTGGTCTGTCGTTTTCGTTTCTTGCTTGACAAACTCTCGCTGCTTTTTGTTGTAGCAACGTGAGTTTGAGTGGGGATGTTAGAATATATATTAGAAGATTCTCATATATATTATAAGATTATCCCAATATATTAGAATATATTAGTTGATTGGTTTAGTTAATATAGATTAGGTTTACCTTATTATATAAATCAATTGTATCAGTATTTTCATAATACCGTCTGCTTAATAAAGTGGTTGTTCTTTCTTTCTCTGTTCTTCTCTATTCTTTCTTCTATTCTTCTTTATTCTTTCACAGTAACAACTGCCAAATAGCTAAGTACATAGTACTCCACTGATTTTCCATCGAGATTCATAGGAATCTATCTATCTAATTGCTTCATAGCACTGAATGTCGGGCTTCTCGAATGCACACTTGTACAATTGAACAACCATGTTATTCTGAGCAAGTTTCGTGTCAAGTGGGTTTGGCATTGTTGAAATCTTCTTTTGATGTATATACTCGACATATTTGATTATGAAAATGTCGCAATCACCCCTGCAAATAATAAGGAACAATGCCATTAACAATTGCACTTTATAAGGTTTCCAGATCTGGTTACATTATAAAATAACGAATTATCATGTGATAAGTTTTCGAAATAACAGTGTCGTTACTTAATTAAAGAATCAAAAGTTCTATGAAACAATTGAATGAATTATAGTACTTACACTATATTACGGTAACAAACATGAATATGTCATATTACGGTATCAAATAATATTGTACACATACAAAAGTAACAAGAGAATGATCTTTGTACAAGGTATCAAGACGATGGTTCGCAACAGGAACCCGAAACAAATGAGAGTATCGATGATCATTAACATTATAACATATTCCAAGATATATAGTTCACACATAAAGGTAACAAGAAAATTAGTTTTATTTAAATGCATCAAATATGTCATTTGCAGCACTAAATTAAGACAAATGTAAGTAACGGTGTTCATTAACTTAATAATGTACTTGATATATTATGGTGCACACAAGAATGAAACAATTTTCGGTATCTTTTAATAATGATCATTCACATTATATAGTCACATGCTTAGATTGTTAACTTTCATTAGTGACGACTGTTAATCTAATTATACAATTTGAACACATTACAAGATTTGAGACGTTCATTGCTACTTCTGCATATCATAATTTTTAACTGTCATAAAACAAGTTAATAAAAGAACTATCTCCTATGGGAACGTAATAGCAAAGAATAGAAATCATTGATTAATAACAACCAAACATAATTACACCAAAACCTTCACTCAGTTAAATACCCTTTGATGTTGATTGGGTTCATCAAAAAACTGTATTCCTTCTGTTCATACGAAATCCATCAATTACACCACATAGTGAGATAGTAATACTCAAACAATATGCAATGAAATCTAATGTTTACTAACGAATTAAACATTATATACCCAAAAACCAAAAGTCTTGATTTAACTTTGCAGGGGAAAAAAAACTCATATAGATGTACGAAAAAACTAATTCTTTATATATTATGAACATGGACCATCATCCAAGCAGCATCATAGGGTTTAATTCGAAAATGGCACCAAATAACAATTTTTTCGTCATTACCTAAACCCTAAAAAATGAGAATTCTTACTATACGCATATAACCACGTAATAAAATGTATAACTTTTTCTCCTTGTTCAATTGGAATGTTGATCTTCTCCTTCATATTTTTGTTTTTGATTTTACTTACTGATCTTTTTTTCTTTACCGCTGAATTGCTTCTTCTGTTCTTGTTTTTGCGCCTTGATTTGCTACTACTACGAGCCGGTGCCATTATCATTTAAATTGTGGGTAAATATCTTGGTTCATGAACGTTGGCTGAAAGAAATGAAAGTGTATGCCGTCTTGGCGATTTTGGGACGAAATGCTGTAGATGGAAATAGAGTTTCAGTAACAGACTCATTCTGAAGATTGAGTGATAAGAATAGATGTTGTATCAGAGCAAAAATAGCTCCTTAATTTATGATCATGATATAAATTTAGCCCCTACATAATTGGGATTATCAGTTACGAGATAAGTATGGAAATATATTAATTAAATATTTTAAATGGAATATCAAGTAAAATTGAATGTTATAAAATATTTTAAGAAATAATTTAATCTATACAGTATTATTCAAATATTTCTAAAAAATGAGGTAGATGAACTAATAATTACGGATCTATTTGGGATAGCTTAACCCTTTTGTACACTTTTAAAAATTTATCCAAACAACTTCTTAATTTCAAAAGTCATGTCAAACAAGCCCTAAATAAAAAAAACTCGCTGGATTTTGTTTTTCTATTTTCTATATTTTTATGGCACATTAGCGTGGAATAAATGTTGAAATTTATGTTTTAGACTTGATATAATTTTGTCAATGGTAAGGATCATTGTCAAAGAGTCATTTATATGCTCTAGGTGCCAACTAAATTGCAAGAATTACAACATTCAACATGAATAAATTTCGAGTCTCTACGAGCATAATGCTAGTATTGAAAATTTAAAATAAACAGAGCGATTTTTGGTGATGAATAAATTTAATGGTTTTTTTTTTTGCACAAATGGTCCATATCTTTTGCACTTACTATGGGTTGAAGACGTATATTTTCATTTGTGGCAGTGTAACCCATATTTCAAACTTTTTTAGCGACAATGGTCATTTCCGTCCAATTCCATCAAATTATCCGTTAGTTCTGATTTTTTTTGCACAAATGGTCCCTGCGTGCATTCCACACTCTTCATTTCATAAGGGCATTTTCGATATTTTATTGTTCATAAATAAAAATTTGCAGCAGAAATCCTAAACTTAAAAAAAATAAAAATAAAAATAAAAATAATTAAAACAAATGCTCTTCTTGTCCAATACACCCCAGCTCCTTAATCAATTCAATGGAGTGCTCTACGCGGCCACGAGCACAAAGGGCTCTCACCGCAATATCCGTGGAGACTTGATTGGGTGGAAAACCATTGGTAGTCATGAGGTTGAGGGCCTGTTGGACATTTGAAAAAGAAGGGTCATTCGGTGCTCTGCAAGACTGCACAAGGAGAATATGATAAGTAGACCGGTCAGGGGAGAAGGGAGGGTGTTTCTTGATCATGTGATTGAGGAAAAAAAATTGAGTCTTGGAGAGACGAGACTGAGGAAAATGACTCCAAAATTGAGTTGTAGAATTTGGGCTCTGAAGGGGTGTTCTTGCTAGTGGTAACAACTGAATTGAACAGGTATTTGGCATATGAGAGCTTTGGGGAGTCAAAAATGATTGGCGGGGTGCATGTATTTGTGGTTGAAGCATTGTCTTTTATGGGTTTTTTCTTGGGAGAGTTTTGGTAAGTTTTCAAAAGAGGAATTGGCTGATAGGGAGAAGAAGAAACGTTGTTTTTTAGGAGAGTGGCTACTTGAGATTGAGTTGACGCTCTTCTGAAGCCCGATGTCGAAAATGCCCTTGTGAAATGAAGAGTGTGGAATGAACGCGGGGACCATTTGTGCAAAAAAACCAGAACTAACGGATAATTTGACAAAATTGGACGGAAATGACTATTGTCGCCAACAAAGTTTGAAATAGGGGTTACACTACCAAAATTAAAAAATAGATGCAGTAAGTACAAAAGATAGGGATCATTTATACAAAAAAGCCTAAATTTAATTGTACCAACACAATTTTATATACTAAACAACATGGTTTAGGTGGCTCTAATATCATAATGTCAGAAAATTTATCAAAAAATCAAAAATTAAAAACAAGCCTCCAGTTAATCCGTGATAGGGAAAGATTAGCAAATCGAGAAAAAAGATGAGAGGGAGGGGAAGTAGCAGATAAGTTCCCAGAACATCGAATAAAAACATGAAAAATTGACTACTTACAAGAATTAAATTAATAGTTTTGCTACCATATACTAGTTCAATCTATTCTATAAATTTTAGCAAGGTATTAAAACTCTAACAACTAATGACATGACACATTCAGATTGTGGCATCTGCATGTCGCTAATCTTTGTAACATGTGTAGTTTGCGAGAATACAAAGTTTTGATTGGTTTATCAAATAATCATGTTTGTCAACCGCAACTTTCAGTAATTTTATCTTAATGCTAGCAAATCTTATGCCTCTTTATTGGTAAATTCACTACGGATATCTTTCAATATTAGTAGTTAAACGACATAAAATCAATATAAGTACTAACGTCCTTAAATAAATTTGGTTCTATAATACAAAGAGCATCTAATTTTCAAGATACAACACTACACTGTTTGGCCAAACTTAAATTATAATTTAAATTGGTCAAACATAGTTTTTATTCACACATTTCGTAAAATCCACAACTTACTATATGACCCACAATTTATAAATACTTAAGAAATAATTTCAACACTCTCAAATATACGCTATGTTTTTACATTTAGTAAACAAATAATCTAAATTCAATAAAGATGATCCGAAAGTCGAGGTTCAACAATGGCAACGAGTGGGTATTTTCTAGGCGTAGCCAACCCATAAACTTCATCCATACTCAAGTCATCCACTTTCATATCTTGTGTCAACTTCCATTTAAATCCATGCAACATATTACCCAAGCTTAACCTAATCATCTTCAACCCTAAACTATAACCCGGACACATTCTTCGACCTGACCCGAATGGCAACAACTCAAAATTCTGCCCTTTCACATCCATTTCCAGTCCCAAAAACCTCTCTGGACGAAACTCTTCTGCTTCTTCCCACAGTGCCCCATCCCTTCCAATGCTCCAAGTGTTTATGAAAACTGTGGTTCCTTTTGAAATATTAAATCCTGAAATATTGCAGTCTTGAAGAGAAAGGTGTGGTGCAAGTAATACAGCAACTGGGTGTAATCTCATGGTTTCTTTAACAATTGCATCCAAGTATGGAAGATTTGGGATGTCACTCTCTTCTACCCATTTTTCTCTGCTAATTACTTTGTCGAGTTCTTGAGTTGCCTTGGCCATTAATTTGGGATGTTTGATGAGTTCTGACATTGCCCATTCTACTGTAGTTGCTGAGGTATCAGTACCCCCCGCTATTAGATCCTGCAAGTTCAACATGAAGTGCATGTTTAATACACGATATTTGAATGCACACTATGATTTGAGGACGCTACTTTTAGCGTTCGATTCAGGTTTGAAAATATCAAGTCCGGCTGTGACTTTAGGACTGAATCCGTCACCAGCCCTTTTTTCAATGGCCAAGCACATTAAACGAATCTTGTCTTATATATGGTGTTTTCTAACACAAACATGTGTCATTTTTGTTAAGTTGTATAGCCTAATTATTGTCTTTCGTAAAGTCGTACGCGATTTCGATTGTCCTAATTTTTTCTTATAAATAAGTTATTAGGGTTTCATTAATCTTCAAGCGCGCGCGCGCACAGAGAGAGAGAGAGAGAGTTTGGATGTTTCTTGTAAACAATTCTATCATTATAGAGAATTGTTGCAGTGGGAAAATGATGTAATATCGTGTGTTCGTGTGTGCCTATTATATTTTGCGATATTTTGCTCTCGGTGATATATAATTAAGGTACATAGTTCTCAATAGTCGTGTTTGAGAATGCTTAAATTATAATTTCATCTCATCAAACATACTTTTTATCCACACATTTCAAAGGACCCACCACTTACAACCTACTTTTTATCCATACATTCACCAACAACTTATAATATAAGCACTTAAAATAATTTCAGCACTACCAAACATGCGCATAAGAAAAGGGTAGAGGTATTTCACCTGTTACGACCCGTTTTAATTTAGTCAAAGTCAAAATTTATTTAGTCAAAGTCAATGAAAATTTTGGGTCAAGTCTAAGTCAAATAATCAAAGTTGGACTTTAATTAAGTAAATAAATTATTTTGGGCTATTTTATGAATTTTGGATACTTAGGGATTTAAATGTCACTATGTATATTAAATTGGGGACTAAGTGTGCAAAAAGGCTTTAAATTGAAATTGGATTTGGGACTTTCTAGAGAATTCGGCACAGAGAAGAGAAAACGCGGCAGAAGAAAAGAAAACCAGGAGAAAAAGGAAAGAAAGGGAGAAAGAAAAGAAAGAAAAGAAAAGGAAAGGAAAAGGGAAAAGAAGAGGAAGAAGAAACGCCGGCCAAATCGATTTTTTTAGCTTGGGTTCCTCATTTCTTCTCCATTTTCAAGAGGTAAGCAAGAATCCACTTATTTTAGAAATGAGTTTAAAAAACTAGGGTTTTTGATTATGAGCTTAAATGTGAACGTTATCAAAGGAGATAAGTTATTTTTAGTGTAATGAGCTATATTTGCATGTTAAATGAAAGATTTAATGGATGGAATTTTAGGGTTCTTGACTTAGTGAGTTTATTAGATATTTAAGCTATTTTGAGGATATTAAGGCTATTGTTGGTCTATTTATGTAATAAGCTTGGAATGATGATTTTAGCAAACCCTATAATTTATATTTGGGTCTTTTAAGTGAATGTGATATAAAGGAGATTATTTTTGGGCATTATGGAAGATTAGAAAATGTTGAGAATGTTAAAGAGATTTATGTGTTGTTGAATAAGTGGTGAATTAGAATGAGGATGAGATCCAAGTAAGTAAAAGAATTTTGAATAAGTTTTGCTTAAGTATGGTAAGCTAAGCTTAGCTTTGTTTCTAATAATTAGTGTTACTTGGGATGATTATTTATTTATTCGAGCAATTATATTCTATTTCAGGAAGTGAAGAAGAAGTTGGTGCAGCGTACCGACCAACTTAGTCTTGGCCAAAAGCTCTGTGAGTGGAAAAACTTATCTTTTCAAAATATAAGAATTTAAATACCATATGTTTAGCTACAAAATTATTATGAAGACAAGCATGATTTTTAGAATATAATAGATTTTATAAACAAATTCAGTTCTATTATTGCAAGTTATTGTTATGTTTTATCATGAGAAATGTGATTTAGATACAGTTTATAAAACCACCAGAAAGTGTTTGATGATGCTGTTATCTACTCTAGTGCACAGAGGGGCTTTGGCCGTGTACTAGGGTGTATTATGAGAGGTCTTTATGACCCACTCTTATGCACAGAGGGGCTTTGAGCCGTGTATAAGGGTGCTTATTTCAGAGGTCTTTGGGACCCACTTTCGTACACAGAGGGGCTTTGAGCCGTGTACGGGAGTGCTCAGACAGTCTACGCGCGTATGACCAGATATGGTGATTTTACCCGCTCTGCACTGGTGTGAATGTGTTTCCACAGTGTATGACCAGATTACAGATTTCAGATTACAGATTATCAGAGGATATTTTCTGGTGTGATTTTTCAGTATATGACAGTTTATTTAGTTTACAGAAATACATGTTTACGTATTTTATTATCAGATCGCACTTCTTTACAGATTTACTAAATTGTCAGATTATCCAGTTTCTTTATGATTTACGAGTTGCATTTACTTAGTATGTATATATAATGTGAGAAAGCAGTTTCTTGATAATTATGATTATTTATGGACTCTCCACTCACTGAGCTATTAGCTCACAGATTTTCTATACTTTCTTACTCAGGTAGTAGTTGATTTTGAGCAGCTTCTGAAGAGCCTGTCGATTGTTGAGCCAGAGCCCTACGAGGATTAGTTTGTATGATTCATATCCATCGAGCATGTCATCTTGTATTTTTGGGAAAACATGTTCTAGGTCCTTTGATGATTTATTTTGGTATTATTTATGGCATGTTGAGGTTAGATGGGGGCTTGTCGCCTTTTGGGATGTAAATGTTATAAATTCAGGCTGTTTTGTAAATGATAGTGGAAATGGTTGATTTGGCTGTTATTTACTTTGATTGGTTCATATTATGGGACAAGTGGACCCCAGTTGGTGTTGTGTATTTTGTGTTTTGAGAAATTGTTGCTTTTCAGGTTTGGGTATGTTCAATTTACAAAGGAGACTCTGCCAAAATCTTTATAAAATCTTTTTAGTCAAGGGAAAAGTCGGTCAGTCATAGAAAAGTCTAAGTAGCCTTAATGGTGGGTCCGGTATCTAGCTGGCATCCATCATCGGCGCACGGCACGTCTTGGGTCCACTAGGGTGATTCAGGACGGGTCGTGTCAAGTTGGTATCAGAGCATGGTTATAGGTCTATGGACTTGCATCGCATGTATCATAAACTTGTTTTAAGACATGTTATTCACATTTTATAGGTGAATCATGGCTCGTGGTGGTAAACAACGCAGGCCCCAAGCTGAGTTGCCTGAAACTCACAATGCTCACGATACAGAGGATGTTAGAGAGACTAGTAGGGTTGATGAATCAGTTCATCGAACCCATGAGCAGCCTCAACAGAGAACTACGGTTGAGACGGACCAAATTGCAGAAAAATTCGCTGCTGCCGTTGCATCGGCTTTGCAAATGCAACACAATCCTGATAAAGAACATAGTATTGAGCGGGCAAGAAAATTGGGAGCTAAGGTTTTTACGGGTACATCTGATCCGGCGGTAGCTGAGGCCTGGATGGAGAAAATCGAGAAGGTCTTTGATGTCATGGGTTGTCCTGACGATAAAAAGTTGCGTCTTGCTACTTTCTTGTTGGAGGAAGGAGCTAATGATTGGTGGCGGTTAATGCGGATTAATTATGCAGACCCTAGTGTTATCACTTGGGCGGACTTCAAGCGTGCTTTTTATGATACTTACTATCCTCGTTCGTACAAAAATGCAAAGCAAAATGAATTCTTGAAGCTAGTACAGGGGTTTATGACAGTTTCTGAGTACCAGAAAAAGTTCGTTGAACTCTCAAAGTATGCTCAAGTTTTGGTGGCTGACGAAATTGATAGGTGTAGACGTTTTGAAGATGGGCTGAGAGAAGAGATCAGGACTACTGTAACATCTACAGAGTGGACAGAGTTTGGGAAATTGGTAGAAGCTGCTTTAAGAGTTGAGAAGAGTATTTCAGAAAGGCAAGTTCAGAGAGAGCAGATGAAATACAGAGGCAGTGGTGGTCAGACAGGGACTTGGGCTTCTAGGGGCACGTCGTCTCAGAAGGATAGACGTGGGTTTTGGCCGGGTGTCGCTAATACCGGCAGTTTCAAGACCAAGTCTAGACGGGGTCAGAGTTCAGGATCTAGCCATGGTTCAGTACAGCAGCCAGTTGATAGCCGATCTCAGAGACAGGGCTCTTTCCAGAGAACTTTCGGTTCAAAGCAGAATGATGGTTCTAGTGGCACCAGATTTCCTCATTGCCAGTCTTGTGGGAGATCCCACCTAGGAGATTGCCTTAAGGGAACTAGCGGCTGTTATCGGTGTGGTCAGATAGGACACATGAAGAGAGATTGCCCAGCTCAGTTTCAGGAGGGTGGTAGATCACAGACGATATTTCCACAGGCAAGTGTCGGTGCTTCTAGACATGATCAGAATCAGAATATTGGGGCAACTAAAGTAGGAGGGTCTACTGGAGGAGTGCAAGCAAACATCACCAGTAGTAGTGTTCAGCAGAAAGGTCAGGTAGGACGTCCCAGGACTCAGGGGAGAGTTTTTGCAGTGACTCAGCAGGATGCCGAGGAGTCACCAGATGTAGTCATGGGTACGTTGTCTATTTTTGGCAGAAATGCTCGTTGTTTAGTTGATTCAGGTGCCACACATTCATTTATTTCTTACACACTTGCTACCTATTCGGATTGTATGTTAGAACCATTAGATAGCGACTTAGTAGTGGCGACTCCAGTTGGAGATTCATTTTTAGCTAACAGTGTGTATAAAGACTGTGTGATTAAAGTGAATGATCAGGAGTTGATGGCCAATCTGATTCCCCTTGATATCTATGACTTTGATGTTATTTTGGGCATGGATTTCTTAGCCGCAAATCGTGCTTCAGTTGATTGCTTTCGCAAAGAAGTGGTATTCCGAAGGCCGGGAGAGCCTGAAATTATTCTTAATGGTGAACGGAGAATTTTACCGTCTTGCATGATATCTGCACTTGATGCTAGAAAATTTCTTAAAAAGGGATGTCAGGCATATTTGGCTTATGTAATTGACAGTCAGATTACTAAGCTAAAATTAGATGATATTCCTATTGTGCGGGATTATCCTGACGTATTTCCAGAAGATCTTCCAGGATTACCGCCAGATAGAGAAATCGAGTTCACTATTGATTTGACTCCAGGGACAACTCCTATCTCTCAGGCACCTTACAGAATGGCTCCAGTAGAGCTGAAAGAATTGAAAGTGCAATTGCAAGAACTAGTCGATAAGGGTTTCATTAGACCCAGTGTATCCCCGTGGGGAGCACCAGTCTTGTTTGTGAAGAAGAAAGATGGCACAATGAGATTATGTATCGACTACAGGCAGTTGAACAAGGTGACAATTCGCAATAAGTACCCTCTACCTCGTATTGATGACTTGTTTGATCAACTTCGAGGTGCTACTGTATTTTCTAAGATCGACTTGCGTTCGGGGTATCACCAGCTTAAGATCAGAGATGTCGATGTACCAAAGACTGCTTTTAGGTCTCGATATGGCCATTATGAGTTCCTTGTGATGCCATTTGGGCTAACTAATGCTCCAGCAGCATTTATGGATTTGATGAACAGGGTGCTTCATCCATACTTGGATAAATTTGTTATTGTCTTTATTGATGATATATTAGTTTATTCTCGCAGTCGCGAGGAGCATGCCGAGCATTTGAAGATTATTTTACAGACTTTGCGAGATAAACAATTGTATGCTAAGTTTAGCAAATGTGAATTCTGGCTTGAAAAAGTGGTATTTCTGGGCCATGTCATTTCAGCAGAAGGCATTTATGTAGATCCCATCAAGACCGAGGCAGTGATGAAATGGGAACGCCCTACAAATGTGACGGAAGTTCGGAGTTTTCTTGGATTGGCAGGTTATTATCGTCGATTCGTGGAAGGATTCTCCAGAATTGCTCTTCCTTTGACTAGTCTAACTCGAAAGAACTCTAAATTCGTGTGGAGTGAAGAATGTGATAAGAGCTTTCGAGAGTTGAAGGACAGACTAGTTTCTGCTCCCATACTTACTCTTCCATCTCCAGGTGAAGAGTTTGTGATTTATAGTGATGCTTCTCGACAGGGCTTGGGTTGTGTTCTGATGCAGAATGGAAGGGTGATAGCTTATGCTTCGAGACAATTGAAGAAGCATGAGTTAAATTACCCAACACATGACTTAGAGTTGGCTGCAGTGGTGTTGGCATTGAAGATTTGGAGGCATTACCTATATGGTGAGAAATGCCAAATTTTCACCGACCACAAAAGCTTGAAGTACATTTTCGATCAAAAGGACTTGAATTTGAGACAAAGGAGATGGTTAGAGTTGATAAAGGATTATGATTGCAGAATTGATTACCATCCAGGGAAAGCTAATGTGGTTGCTGACGCTCTCAGTAGAAAGACTAGCAGTTCTTCATCTCAGTCTAGTGCAGTATGTGCTGCCTTGTTTTGTGAATTCAGAAAACAGCATGCCCAATTGTCAGCTACTACCTCGGGAGCGATTTTAGCTCATTTTCAGGTAAGACCTACTTTGATTGACAGGGTTAGAGAAGTCCAATCTCGAGATCTGACACTTAGAGTACTAAAAGAAGAAGTTAATGCTGGTTTGCGGACAGATTATGCAATTCGAGATGATGGTGCTTTGGTTATGGGAAGTCGTTTGTGTGTTCCCGACGTTTCAGAATTGAAGAAAGAAATTTTAGAAGAGGCACACAGTTCAGCTTATGCAATGCACCCAGGCAGTACTAAAATGTATCACATGTTAAAAGAGCATTACTGGTGGCCAGGTATGAAGAGGGAAATAGCGGAGTTCGTATCTAAATGTCTCATTTGTCAGCAGGTAAAGCCAGTTCGTCAGAAGGCAGCTGGACTTTTGCAACCATTGCCTATTCCAGAATGGAAGTGGGAGCATATTACCATGGATTTCTTGTTCGGCCTTCCTCGTACTCAGAATGGTCATGATGGTGTTTGGGTTATTGTGGATCGTTTGACCAAGGTTGCGAGGTTCTTACCGATCAAAGCTACTTACACTTTAAACAAGTTGGCAAAGTTGTATGTAGATGAGATAGTCAGCTTATACGGTGCTCCAGTGTCTATTGTGTCAGATAGAGATCCTCGGTTTACATCTAAATTCTGGCCTAGTTTGCAGGCAGCTATGGGCACTAAGCTACATTTCAGCACAGCTTTTCACCCTCAGACAGATGGTCAATCAGAGAGAACCATACAGACTCTAGAGGATATGTTGCGAGCTTGTGTTCTACAGTTCAAAGGTAACTGGGATACTCATTTGTCTTTGATGGAGTTTGCTTATAATAACAGTTACCACTCTAGCATTGAGATGGCACCTTTTGAAGCACTATACGGCAGAAAATGCAGAACGCCAGTTTGTTGGAATGAGGTTGGGGAAAGGAAGTTAGTAGGTCCTGAAATGGTTCAAATTACTTCAGAGAATGTGAAGGTGATTAGAGAAAAACTGGAGGTAGCACAAGATAGGCAGAAGAGTTATGCAGACAAGAGGAGAAAAGATCTTGAATTCGAAGTTGGGAATAAAGTTTTCTTAAAATTATCCCCATGGAAGGGTGTTTTGAGATTTGGCAAGCGGGGAAAGTTGAGTCCACGGTATATTGGGCCTTATGAAATTATTGAGCGGATTGGGCCAGTGGCTTATCGATTAGCCTTGCCAGTTGAGTTATCCAGAATTCACGATGTATTCCATGTCTCTATGCTTCGGAAGTATATTTCAGATCCTTCACATGTTTTAGAATCTCAGCCAGTACAATTGAAGGAAGACTTGACCTATGAAGAAGAACCAGTTCAGATCTTAGATAGAAAGGAGCAAGTTCAGCGAAACAAGCTCATTTTGCTAGTTAAGGTTCTTTGGAAGAATCATTCGACAGAGGAGGCTACTTGGGAGAATGAAGATCAGATGCGTGCTCAATTTCCTCAATTATTTCAAGCTTAGCCGATCGAATTTCGAGGACGAAATTCTTTGAAGGAGGTAAGATTGTTACGACCCGTTTTAATTTAGTCAAAGTCAAAATTTATTTAGTCAAAGTCAATGAAAATTTTGGGTCAAGTCTAAGTCAAATAATCAAAGTTGGACTTTAATTAAGTAAATAAATTATTTTGGGCTATTTTATGAATTTTGGATACTTAGGGATTTAAATGTCACTATGTATATTAAATTGGGGACTAAGTGTGCAAAAAGGCTTTAAATTGAAATTGGATTTGGGACTTTCTAGAGAATTCGGCACAGAGAAGAGAAAACGCGGCAGAAGAAAAGAAAACCAGGAGAAAAAGGAAAGAAAGGGAGAAAGAAAAGAAAGAAAAGAAAAGGAAAGGAAAAGGGAAAAGAAGAGGAAGAAGAAACGCCGGCCAAATCGATTTTTTTAGCTTGGGTTCCTCATTTCTTCTCCATTTTCAAGAGGTAAGCAAGAATCCACTTATTTTAGAAATGAGTTTAAAAAACTAGGGTTTTTGATTATGAGCTTAAATGTGAACGTTATCAAAGGAGATAAGTTATTTTTAGTGTAATGAGCTATATTTGCATGTTAAATGAAAGATTTAATGGATGGAATTTTAGGGTTCTTGACTTAGTGAGTTTATTAGATATTTAAGCTATTTTGAGGATATTAAGGCTATTGTTGGTCTATTTATGTAATAAGCTTGGAATGATGATTTTAGCAAACCCTATAATTTATATTTGGGTCTTTTAAGTGAATGTGATATAAAGGAGATTATTTTTGGGCATTATGGAAGATTAGAAAATGTTGAGAATGTTAAAGAGATTTATGTGTTGTTGAATAAGTGGTGAATTAGAATGAGGATGAGATCCAAGTAAGTAAAAGAATTTTGAATAAGTTTTGCTTAAGTATGGTAAGCTAAGCTTAGCTTTGTTTCTAATAATTAGTGTTACTTGGGATGATTATTTATTTATTCGAGCAATTATATTCTATTTCAGGAAGTGAAGAAGAAGTTGGTGCAGCGTACCGACCAACTTAGTCTTGGCCAAAAGCTCTGTGAGTGGAAAAACTTATCTTTTCAAAATATAAGAATTTAAATACCATATGTTTAGCTACAAAATTATTATGAAGACAAGCATGATTTTTAGAATATAATAGATTTTATAAACAAATTCAGTTCTATTATTGCAAGTTATTGTTATGTTTTATCATGAGAAATGTGATTTAGATACAGTTTATAAAACCACCAGAAAGTGTTTGATGATGCTGTTATCTACTCTAGTGCACAGAGGGGCTTTGGCCGTGTACTAGGGTGTATTATGAGAGGTCTTTATGACCCACTCTTATGCACAGAGGGGCTTTGAGCCGTGTATAAGGGTGCTTATTTCAGAGGTCTTTGGGACCCACTTTCGTACACAGAGGGGCTTTGAGCCGTGTACGGGAGTGCTCAGACAGTCTACGCGCGTATGACCAGATATGGTGATTTTACCCGCTCTGCACTGGTGTGAATGTGTTTCCACAGTGTATGACCAGATTACAGATTTCAGATTACAGATTATCAGAGGATATTTTCTGGTGTGATTTTTCAGTATATGACAGTTTATTTAGTTTACAGAAATACATGTTTACGTATTTTATTATCAGATCGCACTTCTTTACAGATTTACTAAATTGTCAGATTATCCAGTTTCTTTATGATTTACGAGTTGCATTTACTTAGTATGTATATATAATGTGAGAAAGCAGTTTCTTGATAATTATGATTATTTATGGACTCTCCACTCACTGAGCTATTAGCTCACAGATTTTCTATACTTTCTTACTCAGGTAGTAGTTGATTTTGAGCAGCTTCTGAAGAGCCTGTCGATTGTTGAGCCAGAGCCCTACGAGGATTAGTTTGTATGATTCATATCCATCGAGCATGTCATCTTGTATTTTTGGGAAAACATGTTCTAGGTCCTTTGATGATTTATTTTGGTATTATTTATGGCATGTTGAGGTTAGATGGGGGCTTGTCGCCTTTTGGGATGTAAATGTTATAAATTCAGGCTGTTTTGTAAATGATAGTGGAAATGGTTGATTTGGCTGTTATTTACTTTGATTGGTTCATATTATGGGACAAGTGGACCCCAGTTGGTGTTGTGTATTTTGTGTTTTGAGAAATTGTTGCTTTTCAGGTTTGGGTATGTTCAATTTACAAAGGAGACTCTGCCAAAATCTTTATAAAATCTTTTTAGTCAAGGGAAAAGTCGGTCAGTCATAGAAAAGTCTAAGTAGCCTTAATGGTGGGTCCGGTATCTAGCTGGCATCCATCATCGGCGCACGGCACGTCTTGGGTCCACTAGGGTGATTCAGGACGGGTCGTGTCATCACCTGTGTGAATCCCTTGACACCATCACTGGTAAGCTTGACTTGAAGATTTGTATCATCAGCCAATTCCAATAGCAAATCCACCATATCTTTAGCCACATAATCTTTTTTCACCCTCCTGGCCCTATGTTCATCAAATACATGTTCATGAAATTTATCAAATTTCTTGCTCAAAACCTTCATCCTCTTTAAATACCCCTGCAAGTCCAAGAAATCAACCCATGGAATCCAATCTCCAATATTCAATACACCATTAAGCAAGAACAGTTCATCTAACATTTCTTGAAATTCTTCAAGTGTAAAAATTTCATCCCCATTTTCTGATTCCCTGAAATACTTCTTTCCCAATACAATTCTGCTTATGATGCTGAGAGTTAGACGTGAGAGATGATTTTTTATGCAAACTGGTTTCCCTGAAACTGCGTATAACCTTGAGGCAAAAGCACGTCTTTCTTCGACTCGTATATATTCGTAAGACTCGAGACGTTTTGAACTAAACAGCTCATTGAGGTAAATTTTACGCCCTTGTCTCCAATATGGTCCATAGGGTGCCCATGTTATGTTACAATAATTATAAGTTGTGTACTTTCCTGCTGCAGTTGCGGGGCGAGAAGCAAAGATATGATCATATGTTCTCAAGAATAGCTTTGCCATATCGGCCGATGAAACTACGACGACTAGTTTCGAACCAAACTTGAGTTGCATAAGGGGGCCATATTTTTGGGACAGCTTGTGGAGGGACTGGTGGGGGAGGGCACCAATGAGGTTTAGGTTTCCAATGATTAACCAAGGTTTCGGACCCGGTGGGACGTTTTTAGTCCGCCGTTGGTCGAAAAAGGAAAACTGTTTAGAGAGAATGTAAAATGTCATGGCTAAAAGTACCCATAATAGAATCTCCATTATATTGGTGATGAGGAAGAATTGCAATGGTAGTTTTGGAGTGTATAAAGAGAAATGAGATATGGAGGCCTATTTATAATGAAAAATATTTAATGGTATATTGTATTGGTATTGGCCTTAGTCCCTTTTGTGCTCTTATTACTGTACATGGACCATGTGAAATTGCCAATCATTAAATCAAGTATATTATCATTACTGTACACCTAAAAGTGTTTGTCGATACTTATAATTACTTATAAATTGATCAAATATTATTTTTATTCATACATTTTGTAGGATTTATATTTTTTATCCACACTACCCATTGCTTATAATCTACAAAAATTTTATCGAACAAACGATGAGAAATTGAACTTTTTTTAAAAAAAAAATTGCAAAAACACCAATAATATATGTTTTTCATGTCATTAAATAAGTTAACACTATAAATACACTATAAATTTAGTATTGCATTGTATTTTGCTCACTTTATAAGTGTATATAGAAAATTAATTTATTTTTAATAATAAAAATAAAAAATGTTTTGTTCGATTTAAACAATTGTTTTAACATTGAAACTTAAATCAAACTATTTTAAAATGATTCGATTTGATTTAAAATCGAAATATTGACGGATTTATGTGAAAAATATCAATATTCGTCTTAATATTTTTTATATAGAGAGAAAATATCCTTTTAAAAGTGTTGTATAAAATAGTTGCACCCACTTTAAGATTGTGAAATGTAAGAGAAGATGTAACAATGGTAGCATGTAGAAGAAAGCTAATTATTTGTGACAGGCAATAGAGCAAATTCTATCGTGCCGGAGTGCACATTGATAATTTAGTTGTATATGACAAGTTCGTGTCGAATAATGTCCACTCAACACTCAATATGTACACTTTTAAATTTAATTTACTTTCTAAAAATAGCTTTTAAAACAACCAAAACATATTATTTGTTGTAATACAAAATCGTGGATTATCTTGATAACTTCCGAGGACATATTACTTTAATAGTGCATTACGACTAGATTGAAAATACACTTTCGCGATATTCAATTCTGAATAACTTGTGAAGCTCACTCAAATATTAGATTTAAACTAATTTATAGCGACTTCCAAACACTTTTTTTCATCATATTAATTGGTTGGGAAGTTAACTTATTTGAGTATGTTTAGTAAAGATTTTTGTAAATTATAAGCAGCGTATCTTACGAAATGTGTAGATAAAAATGATATTTCATCAATTCATAAATCTTTATAAACAATAGAAAACATACTCTTAGTTTATAAATTGTGGGATTCAGTCTTATCTACACCGCTCTACCAATATGTTCACTCCACATGTTCTCTTTTTCTCTTAATTTTTTTTTTATTTTAATCAAAAATAAGACTAGAATGATCTTGTTAACAAAATCTGACTTTTAGCAGAAAAGTTGAGAGTTTCCATCCACTAGGACTAATGGTCTTATAAAAGTCAAAGGTTGAAAAATTCAGTGCTAAGAAATATAAAGTTGAGAACCAAATTGTTACAATATTAATAGATTGAGGATTTTGAATATTTATATCACATACACGTGGATTGTAAATATTACGTGGGCCTCAAGACAAAAGAACATCAATAATGCTACTTTTTCTGCCACAAATGTTGCTCTAAAAGTGACTGTATGCAATGAAGTCTATATTGCTTCTTGATATTTTCCTAAAAGATATTTGCACTATAATTATAATAATTATTAGGAATAATTGCATCAAAGATCTCCAATCTTTTAAAATTATTGAGAATATGCCCCTAATCTAAAAAAATAGCACCACACATCCCCAACATTTGAAAAAATAGATATCATAGATTCCTCTTAACAGCTTCCATCCATTTCCTCCGTTAAACCTCAAAATTGGACTCCACGCGCTTTCTCTCTCCAAATGAAGCGATTGAAATTATAGGGGTATTAATGTCATTCCACTATATACTATAAACATTGTACCCTTTTTTCCCCTGCCACCCCACCCCACCCCACCCCACCCCACTTTAGTGGTAGATCGAGAAACTGGTGATGCTGGCTATGATCTTCTACGCATTGGTGTAGTGCCAGTGGAAGTTGTTCTAGCAGAGATATTAGCATGTGATGTCCAAGGAGCTCTTGACAACGGTGTTGATGGTCATGACTTACGTGTAGTAGGCAAAGAAGACGATTTTGAGACAGCTATCTTCCCCAAAGCCTCCAAGAAACCATGAAATCAGTACTTCTAACCCCCAATGCCTCTCTCAAATCCACCACCACAATAGAACTCAACCAATCAGAAACTCAAGACAACTATTATTTTCCGAGATGCCGAAAAGATGCGAGTTGTAACTGTGAAATCTGCATTGCTAGCATCAATTCCACTCTTGATTTGAAGTCAAAAAGCAATAAAAAAGCTCACTCACTAAATTTTATCCCTCAAAATTGATGATTCCAAGAAGCCCTGTTTCTTTCAACAGATCATCAGTTCTTTTATCGACCCCTAAATCGAGTGTTTCAATTTGATCCTTTTCTACTTCCCCACTGCTTGATTCCATTGCAAGAACGAATTTCCAAGAAAAGATTAAGAGAAGAAAGAGAGATTTAGGATATGGGGTTTTCATGATGAGGTTGATTTTGGGTTTCGTCATGGTTTTTGCTGCAGAACATGGGTTTTCGTGTATGGTTTATGGGTTTCTAAAGCCTGATATGAGGTTTTTGAGACTCTTTTTGCACGCCAATTTTGCATTTTTCTCAATCTTCATTAAGTTGAGTCAGTTAATTTTTCACTAACCTCTGTCAATTGTGATGAAAGAGACTCTTCTTGCACACCAGGTGCACAACATGATCCTTTTTTAGGTGAATTCCAGAAGGGTAGGAACTAGTACGGGAGATAGAGATGGAGATGGAGATGGAATTGCAGGGGGAAGAAGGGCACAATGATGATAGTATATAGTGGAATGACATTAACCATGCAATTTCAATCGCTTCATTTGGAGAGAGAAAGCGTGTGGAGTCCAATTGTGAGGTTTAACGGAGAAAATGGATGAAAACAGTCAAGAGAGACCTATGATGCCTATTTCTTCAAACTTGGGGATGTGTGGTTCCTTTTTTTTAAGTTAGGAGCATATCCCCAACGATTTTAAAAGGCTGGAGACATTTGATGCAATTATCCCTAAATATTATTATTTACAACTGCCCAGCCATGTACACATTTTCTACTCAAATTAATACATTAAACATAGATGAAGCAATTCTACAAGAAAGAACTTGAGAACAAATTCCCAAATCGCACCCGAACCTTCACTCAGATAGTCTTCTCTATCATTGGTCTCGTTGAAAACGCTCTTATATTTATGCACTTCTCTATTATTTTGATATCTATGTATCTATATTTTATATATTTTATTTAATTGAATTAATCAAGGATAAAAGAAGTAAGTTTTATATATAGATAGTGGGTATTATGGCTCCTTAATTTAGGAAATGCGCTTGAATTGTCATCGTGATAGGGACCATAATGGGTTACATACAAAGAGTGAGTAGTGGAAGATAAAAGTGGAGATTCAATTAAGTTATATGTAGACCATTTTAAGTACATGTGTTGAAATTATTTTTTAAGTGCTTATATTATAAGTTATTACTGAATGTGTAAATAAAAAAATGAGTTGTAAGCAGGGGGCGGAGTTGGGGGGGTCCGGGGGGGACCTGGACCCCCTAACTTTTTGGGTTTTTTTTTTTTTTTTTAATTTTTTAATTTTTTAATATATAATTTAACTTTTACTTAATATCAGTTTAATGGATGACAATTGGATTTATTGACTCAATATTAATTAGAGCTTGTTTAGTATAATTTAAAAATTAGTTTATTTGACCGAAATGGTTTATTTGACAAAAAATAGTAAAAAATATCATACTACTAAGGCAAATGTTTTGGTCAAATAAATTATTTTTTTTATCAAATAAGTCATTTTGGTCAAATAAACTAGTTCATAAATTAGACCAAACTGACTCTTAATGTAAGACAATTGAACCTATTGGCCTAATAAAATTAATAATACAAAATTACAAATGATTGGCACATTCCTCAAATGATAATACTAAATTAATAAAGATATTTGCTTGTTAATACATATCGAGTTCAAATAATAATTATATATAACACTATTAAAAGGGTTTAAATTTGTGTCCATCAACTACATAGCTTAATTTTAGATAAAATAGATATAGATTCTATTTTTGTGCAATGACTTCTGGTAAGTTTTTAAATACTATTACTTATAAAAAAATATTAGATTCTCATAAGAATAAATTCAGTAATTGTGGTTTAAGGAAAAAAAAAATTTCGGAGGCGTTGCCCCCGAACCCCCAAGAGCCCACCTCCATTTGGGACCCCCCAACTCCAAAAGTCTAGCTCCGCCACTGGTTGTAAATTGTGGGTCTTATGAAATGTGTAGATAAAAAATATGTTTAATCAGTTTGACTAGTTGAAATTATAATTTAAGCAATCTCAAACATTAAATAAGTTAAGGGATAGAGAATTAAGATTACTAAAATCTGTATATAGTCCAACATTAGGGTTGAAGGATATGAACTTTTGCTAGGAAAAATAATTTCAAAATCTTATTCTAGACATTAGGAATCGTCTACTTCAAGTGGAATGGATAATGTCAGAACTAATCAAATACCCCAAAATAATGGCCAGGGCAACTCAAGAACTCGATACAGCAATTGTCAGAGAAAAATAGGTTGAAGAAAGTGAGATCCCAAATCTCCCATGCTTGGACGACGTTGTTGAAGAAACCATGAGATTACATTTACACCCAGTTGCTGTGTTACTTACACCACACTTTTCCCTTCAAGACTTCAATATTACAGGATTTCACATTCGTAAAGGCACCAAACTTGGGGAGCATTGGGAGGGATAGAGCAGTGTGGGGAGAACCAGAAGAGTTTCGTCCAGAGAGGTTTTTGGAGATGGAAATGGATGTTAAAGGGAAGAATTTTGAGTTGTTGCCGTTCGGGTCAGGTCCGAGAATGTGTCCTGTTTATAGTTTAGGGTTGAAAATGATTTGGTTGAGCTTGGCTAATATGTTGCATGGATTTGAATGGAAGTAGACACAAGATATGAAAATAGAAGAGTTGAGCATGGACGAAACTTGTGGACTAGCTACACATAGAAAGTTCCCACTTGTTACCATTGTTGAACCCATCTTTATCAATAATGAGAGAGCAAATCTCTATACATCAGATTGAGTAGAGTTAAACAAGACAATAGACACAATTTTATCAAGGATTATATCTTCTTTAACCATTTCTGTACGTATCAAATGAATACTTAAAGTTTGGAGGATTCCAATTCTCTAGGGTACAATATGCTTTTTATCCATGACCATCTTCAGCTCCATTTGAGTAACACAACTATTTCCCCAACGTATCATCATGAACACAAAATCAAGAAGTCAGATGTCCTCCAATCACCAAAATATCTTGCCAAATTTGGGGACACAAAAATGTTAAAACATTATTTTTCTTGCTATTCATCATATAACTTGCATATTCATTAACAAGTATAGAAAGTTATAAAATAGAACATTAATCAGATAGAGTACAAATCGGGGACGGGGACCTTTCTCTTGATCCCCCATTTTCCCATTCCTAACCACAGGTAAATTAAGAACGGGCAAAAAAAGAAAAAAATTAAAGGTAAAACTGCTAATCACCTAATTGAACAAAAAATTATCTTTAACTGCAGCTATAACAAGTGCAGTATTTGGTGGCTAGGATACATTTGTCATCAATTGTTACCTTTACTGAACTAGATTTGTGCAAACAAAATTTCGTTCCATGTATCAGGTAAACCCGGTAAGCACCAATGCAAGCAATCCTGCACTCCAGGAGTGGCTTTAATGCTGTAACGGGATATGTGACCCTCGTCCCTAAGCTCAGACAAAGCCGTTATGTCCAAAAGCTTAACAGCAGTTCCGTTGACTGCACCTGCAGCAAGATGATCACTCGACTCGTCTTGTAAAACTTCCTTCCCGCCAGATAGAGGGGTAGTGTTGTCACAAGTACCTCCCGTGTTCCAATCGCCATGGAAGAAATGCCTTGGTGATATCGACCTGAAGAACGCTTTCAGACCTGGATATTTCGGAAGCTGTGAGTTCACCCACCTTACAATACTGTAAGCTGTAAAATTTTTTGCACCCGCAATATCTGCAATCTTCCTATTGCTATTAGGCAAACCCCCAACGTACATGATCCACCGGTTGGCGTTAAGTTTCCCTCTATTCCAGTGGTGCCCCGTGTTCAGAACAAGAACATCAAATTTGTGAAGGAAACGGTTCAAAAATGCTGGGGGACGATCCAGGTGCATGGCATAATCAGTGGCAGGATTAGACGGATTGAGGGGCTCCAAGTCGCAGAGACTTGCAGACCAATAGTAAAGGATGGTAGTATTGGTACTTGGGAATCGATAAGCCCATCCATCGGGCCGTACAGAACCACGAGCTTTGACAAGGCCATACTCCTTTCCCACGTCGAGAACATCAGATCTCTCTTCACCGCCTGTTACCATACACATTAGAGACTGGAACTGCTGTCTACCCAATGAATCCCCAATAAAGGCCAGAGTTTTGTCTTGCATCCTGCATTCGTCATTTTTAAAAATAAAAAAAAATCAGTATTCTAGGGACCGGGCATGAGAAAAATGTTTTGTTCTTAGCAATAGGCATAGTTGGTGCCACAGCATTGCAAACTCCCGAGACATTTCAAGTTTCCCCAAACAAATTACAAACTTTGTAAGAAAAGAAATATACCTCTTTAGGAACTTAGACCCCGTGAATTCTTCCATTCTACAATCTTTGGGTTGCCAACGCAGTTTCTCATATTCAAAATCTGTGCGTTGTGTCAGACGACAAGCCCACATTGATGACAACCATTGCTTACAACCAAAACCAGAATATAGCGGTCGACTATCATCTATGACCCATTTACCTTTGTTATAGTTACACCCTGAAAATTGTAATGATGATCAGAAAATATGGCAATCGCTGTTCAGTCACAATATATGCGACACCATCAAATTAAATGTATCGATTACGAATCATAGATCCATAAGAAAGAATAGATATAACAATAATTGCAGATAGGAAAACCCAAATGACAGGGCATCCAAGGATAATACCAACCAAAGCCAATTTTCCAAACGGCCTATTCTCTTTTCCCACAACTTTCTTCACTTTTGTGAAGGAAACTTATCCTAAGAATATTTCAACTTCTTTGATTTTTCATGTGACATAAAATATTTAAGGATGCAGCTCCTATATGTGCTGAGTAGAAGTCCATGAAATTAAGTTGGTTCTACACAAATCCCATTTACTAGTGCTTGTTTCATAAGAAAGGAAGAATAGACAATCTATTACAAATCCCATTTACTAGTAGTTGTTTCACAAGAAAGGAAAAATGGTTAATCCTAAGGCAACTGAATCCTCTTCATTGAGATTTTCAATTTTAGTTATGACAATCATTTGTTAACAAAACAAACCAAACTGGAAGTTCGTATTTAACCTTTCTTTGCAGTAGGAGTTGATGATCTTTTACCTTGCTTGGAACTTATCGTTGCAACCACGTCCCTTTCTGCTCTTTTTGAACTATTTTTTGCTTCTGACAGCTTGTCTGATTCTGATCGTGTAATACTTGGAGGAATTTCTGCACAAGCAGTACAATATTAAAATCTGAAGCCCTATAAGCGCGTGTTTGAATCTGAAGCCCTATAAGCGCATGTTTGGTAGTGCTGCAATTATTTTCTAAGTGCTTATATTATAAGTTATTGGTGAATGTGTGGATAAAAAGTGGATTCTAAGTTGTGGGTCCTATGAAATGTGTGGATAAAAAGTATGTTTGACTAGTTTGACAAGCAGAAATTTTAATTTAAGCATCCCCAAACATGTGCTAAATCAGATAATCTTTTAAGCAGTGTATCCAATGAAAATAGATTCGAACTGCAAAAGGCAGTCCATACAATAGCATCAATACAATAACTCTAAAAGAAAATTATGCATTAGCAAGCAAACTTGACGCTAATCATATGAATAAAACAACTCAATATAGACACACGCATAACTAAAGAGACCATAACTTAAGATTCCTAATAGAAAATATAACCCATTTAAGATAGGCCATAATCTATCAAAAGATTCAAAATGGTCACATTTTTTAACAAAGCAGTGCTGGTACACGTTGCATCATGTATAAATGAAAAAACTGAAACATCACAGCCTTTTAAAGGCCTGAGGCAACTAAACTCATTGAGCATTATAATTGAAATGATTAGATTATTTAGAATGTGAATCTCAAAATGAACATTCCACCTTTCTTTTTGTCGGCTGTCGCCAAATTTTTACTGGGTTCTTCCTTAATAGTACTCGACAAACTTGCTGGTGCTTCTTTGTCCCTTGCAGATTCTTTTGAATTTCTCTTTCCTTCTAAAACTGCATTGGAATCATCCAGAGGGATCTCTGCGCCATCATCTGTCACCAAATCTTTACCGTGTTCTCCCTTAATAGTATACTCAGTGCTTGACGAACCTACTAGTGCTAGTTTGTTCCTTTCAGCTTCTTTTGAACTGTTTTTTCCTTCTAAAACTTTTTCTGTACTTGCTCCATCCGTACCATCAGGAAGGATTTCTGCACCATCACCAAATATATCACAATCCGAAATTCTAAGATCAGATGCTATGTAGAGGCAAGTCGCAACAATTCAATTCATCACAGTACCATCATTAAGTAAAAAATCCCCCCTTCAAAATTTATGCTTCAGCAGGCAACACACATTCTTACAAAGATAACTATTTGATACAGGAAGCATGATACTAAACTTATACTGGAATAAGTAAGCATCAAGCAAGAGAATTAGAGAAGTGATCATGAAAGACAGCAATTCCAAATAAACTTTTCCTAAACTCACCTCTAAAGCTGATAGAAATGGAAGAAAAAATGAACTTCAAAAAAGTTCATATAATCGCACTACAGCACCGCTCACACGAAGAAGAAGAAAAATCAGAGTGCGCCAGATATCTGATTAATGTTGAAGCAGATAAAGTAATTTATGATACTCCCAAGAAGCCAGGGCAACGCATGGTTGGGAATTCTGGTGGTATGCAAGGAAAAACCCAATCTTGTATTTTGCCCTGAAGAAAACTTATTTACTCCCAAATAGCTGGCAAAGTATTTGTTCTACAAAATCTGCACCTCTGTCTTATCTCTTTCAAAAGTCTTTTATGTTTTAACTTGAATGTCGTCAGGACAGAGTACACAAGTAAGAGTAGGTAAGAATTCCGCTACAATTTATCATTTACTTCGCAAGTAACAGGATGTGAAGAAGATATTATAAGTTTCTGCAACACAATGCTATCCAGACTAATCAAGTGTGTGATAAAGCTTAAGCACACTAAACATATCAGTGCACATTTGCAAGCCAAAATAATCCAATAACCATCTTAAACAACTTTTAAGAAAGCAATCTTGAGGTCTATAGGTTGCCAAGCAGATCCAAAAAAACTGAGAATAAGTGAACGACTTAAACAGATCATATGTAAAGGCAAACCTGGATTCAACTGCACAATACGACTCTGAGATGGGATAAAAGAAGCGAGGAATGTGGTTTTCGTCCATGCCAGTATAACCACCGTTGCACAAACAAAACTGATGAGGATGAGAGAGACCTGTGTAACCTTCAGCCCATAGAAGGCTCCCTTCATCCTTGATACCCGAAATTACACTGACTCAGAATCATTTAAATGTCAATACTCGTGGCATTTCCATCAGATCAGCATATCTAAACCATCATACAAGAAAGGACCGGGGCAAACAAACAAAACATAACACATCAGTAATCACCATTTTCAATTTAAAAGTTCAGCCAGCAATGAGAAACATACACAGATCAAAATTATATACAGGTCCAGAAATATAAGCACATATTTAGATATTCTACGAGAATCAAATTTACGGCAAGCTAAACAAATTTTAGAATGTACAACATTATTTTCTTGAAAGTAATCACATTCAAATGAATCAAATCTTTGATGTGGGTGATGGAAGAGATAAAATAACATATTATCGCTATTCTAAAACTTACGACCAAGGAAAGGAACACCAATTGTGATGGGAAACAGCTGGCCTCAAACTAATTGTAGTCACGAACCAATCATTGCTGCCATACAATCAAAATTCAACCACTACGCCATCAAACTCTGTCCTTCTATAGCTTCAATTCTTTTTTCCAATATTTTAACTAAAGGAAATATTACTTCATTACTTAACCTAACGTCTTGTCCCACTTGCACATAAAAATCGTGTTTGTTAGAACATATTCCTCCACCATCTCATGTACTCCTACTCTATTGACCTTAGTTAACTAAATATCCGCACAGATCAAACAAAAACGTGAAATTCGAAACAACATACATATGGCATTTCCCAAACAGATCACAGCTCTCATCACATTTTCATGGGATGACTAAATAAATAAAAGTGTTATTAAAATTTTCATTCAGCAAGTGTGAAATTATTCAGTATAGAAAAAGGGGGAAAAGGAAAAAAAAAAAACAAATGAATCGAAGCATGAAGAACTGAATACAAGAAAAAGAAATAAGTATAAAGCTATAATCTACAATGAATCATCAAACGTATATAATTATCAATGAATTCTAAAATTGGATCCATCAAAATGAAAGAGAATTTACCATTTTCACACACGAATCACAAGTGAATCATAGATAGTATCGAAAGCAAACAACTTCACATAAAGTCTATACCTTTTACAAAAAATTCCCAATTTGAAACCTCCAAAATGCCTGGATCTCCAACATAATATTGCAAAATTCACTACAACTTTTACGTATGCAAACTGCAATTATTCTTCTTCTTCTTTTGCTTCTTATTATACAGTAATTGGTAATAATTACAAAACAAGGAATAAGTTAGACGGAGAGAGATGAAAAGGGTGACAGTGTAATGCGACAGCGGCAGAATTAAATATGACGGAAGCCGTACAGGTGGCGGTGGAGATTTTGGCGGAGAAAGAATCGCAGTGACGGAATCGGAAAATTTATAGTGGTTGATGGTTCTGAATGGGGTCGGGGTCCACTAATTAATCATATAATATTGACTCATATGAGGAGATCTGGGATTGTTTAATTTAACTTATAATTAGTTATTAATTAATTTTTTACAAGATAATTAATTATTAATTCTGACAAGGGGGAAATTAATCTTGAAGAATTTGATTAATTAATTTTGTCGGTATATACAAAATATTTCAAATTATTTTAGACTATCGACACGTAACAATAGTAGTATATGCTATAAACTATGAAGTCGTGTTCTCCACTATTGGTAGATGGTAATTGACTTCCTGTGAAAATTTAAGACCCATTTGGACAAGTATTGGGACTTTAGAGTATGTTCGGTAGAATTTTTTTTCAAAAAAATCTATTTTTTTGTCTATAATTTTTAACTTTTCAACTATTTTTACACTACAAAAAAATTTAAAAAGTCAAAAAGTAACCAAAAAATTCTATTTTTTTCCAAAAAAAAACTTTACCGAACAAGCCCTAATAGTCTCTCTCTTTTCCTTTTTTCCTTTTCCCATAAAAACTCGAATGCAAGATCAAAACTATTAAAAATTAATCTTGATCGTTTTAATGAGTTTAAATTAGACATTTTACTCGTAAACAAAAATGTTTGAACGATAAATTTGAAAGTTGATCATTTTTTAAAATTTTTACTTTTGACCTGACTATGTCTTGTCTTAATTATAAACACTTTTTTTTATTTTTTATAAACACAACATGCTAATTTTTTACTCATAAATGAAAATAGTTATTTATTTTGACATTTTAAGTAAATTTAGCCAATAAAATGACTATTATGCAATTAACAATTTGGTAAATAATTATAATAATATAAATTTTATATGACGGCTTTGAACTTCGCCAATGAATAGCATTACTTATTGTTTTAAAAAGGAAAAAAATTGTAAGTTATTATTGTAACGAATTGAAAAATACTCTATGTTTAGATAAAAATAATATTTGTTATTAACGTTTTTTTTGTAGATTATAAGCAGTGAATCATACGAAATGTGTGGACAAAAAATAGATTAAAGTTATTGGTCCCACGAAATGTATAAATAAAAATTATATTTAATCAACTTATAAGTAATTATAAGCACTAACAAATATGCTCATATTTTTTGAATTAATTGTGTATTATCAATAAGCAAAATATATGGAAGGAAAGGCAAAAAAACGTAATCTTGAATTAGATATCAAATTTCTCTCTCCCATATGAAAATATAGAATTACGTCCTCCCATTATTCCCGTTTTGTGAGGATGCAAATCAACGTTACTAGATTCTCTTTTCATATCCGGCAATTCAAACATATTGGAGTCACAAAATCGTATTTCAAGGTAATTAATTCTATTGATGGTTTGCTAGACACTTTCTACAATAAATACTGTCACATTGTATCTATTTCTCTCAAATATATCTTTTTCTTTTCTCATTTCACACTCTCTCTCCGTATTTCTTCTTTCTCCCTTACTACATAAACTTTTTAGAGACTCTTAAAAAGTCTATATTGAATACTACTAAATTTTTAAACACTTAAAAATTCTTAAAACTCTCAATTTAAATACACCCCCTTAACGTGCCTTCTCATTTAAAAATATGAATTATCATGAAATGTTACCAATGCAATATTTTTCAGATTTAAAAGAAAGAAGGGCCCAATCTTCCTTTTTAAAAATTTTGTTTGGCCCACTTTGGCTTTGTTTGGTATTTACGTACTTTTAACATAATTCCGTTGTTGTTGTGCTGTAGAAAAAATCAGTTGTATGAAGAATCGAATAAATATTTGGTAAACTCTTTTTTCAAAATTGCTCTACTTTTTAAATCAATATTTAAGCGTTTAGTAAATAAAAGTGATTTATTGCTGTCACAGTATAAAATTACTAAAATGGACATTGATTATAATAATGTATGTTGTATTATTATTATCATAAGTAGCATTGTAAATTTTATTTTTACTTTTATAACAATATGTAATATTATCAAATATTTTTATAAGACAATATATTCACCATAATTATTTTAAAATAAAAATATATACATCTATTAAATTTCAAAATTTATAAAAATTATTAAATAAAAACATAGTCTTATTGTAAAAAATTAATTAAATTTAAATATAAATTATTCGTAGAGATGCATATAATTAGTCATATTGTACAAAAATTAATTAAATTTAAATTTAAATTATTCATAGAGGTGCATTATAATTAGAATATTAATAAATCTATGACATAAAAGAAATTACTTTAGTAAATTAATGTCAAAATTAGTATTTTAATATTAGATATGTGGAAAATCCAAAAACGGAATCTGAGAAGCTACCATTTTGCTGCTTCTCAAAATCTGTTGTCATATGATACAAATTCTTTTATAATCAGTTTTTATAATTTTATCAAATGCATAAAACAATTAGAATTGTTTGACAATCAGAAGTTGCACTCCAAAATCAATCACAAACGAACCCTTGCGTCTAATGGCCCAAGTTTTAAGGATGCTGGTTATATGAGTTTTTTAAAGTATCGATTTTAGGCATTTATGAGGTTTTCGATTTTAGGTGATTTTTAGTAACAGTTTTAAAAATATTTGAAACTAAACTTGTGAGTTTATTATCCAACAATTTTGAAAGTTTTTTAAATTAATAAAAAAATGTGAATGTCACTTCTTACAATTAAAATAAAGTAAATGTGCATGTCACTTCTTACAATTAAATTAGGTTTTACATAGATTACCTAGAGCTTGTTTGGTGTAATTTCGTTTATTTGACCAAGAATGGTAAAAAATATCATACTATGAAGGCAAATTTTTTGGTGAAATAAACTAGTTTATAAACTACACTAAACAGGCTCCTAAATATTTTCTATTATTTATGGACTAATTTTTAGAAAATCAAATATATATTTGATTGTAAAAAATTTTAAAAATAATTCAATAGGTCATAAAAAATTTATTGTTTTGAGAGAATTGACAAAATGTACATTTGCAAAAAAGATGATGAACGAATGTACGTATTTTAGGTTTAATGTAGATTTAGAAATAATTGTTTTAGAGGATAAAATTAGAAATTTTTTTGAAAAAAGTCCAAAAACCATCAATTCGGGATGTTGAGAAATACACTCCAAATTACACTACAATAGTTTTAGGTAGTTTTTAAACTACCCAAAACCAGTGCCCAAAAATACTAACAAGGAGTGATTTTTCCAACCTATCATAAACAGTGCCACCCAAAATCAATCAAAACAGTAAATAAAAAACTCTCAAGCAAATCCTAAATATATAGAGTCGGATTTGATGAGGTTGAATTTAGTAATATGACAATTGTTAATCACTATTTTAATTATGCATTATATCAAACATAAGAGAGCATCTTCAATGCAATCTATGGATTATTATTTACATAACGTGCAAGTTGAAATATTTTCGATGTACATAACGTGCAAGTTGAAAGATTTTTGGTATATGTAACATTGATGTTTATCCAAAGATTTTATCTATATATTTTATAAGACTCTCTGTTTATAATCTACGAAAAATTTACCAAACAAGCACGAAGTAAATAAGAAGGCAATAGCAAAACAAAATGATATAGGGATGGATAATCTACACAAGTACAAGAATAGCCAAAAGTATTAACTTGGTAACATAATTTAGAGGTGATTTCTGGGTATCCTTTCACCTTTCTTGTTCTTGTACTCATCTTTTTTGTTTTCTTAATAGATCTAGGATTGTAGTTGTAAATTAATTGTGGTGTATGTATCATATTTTAATTGATGTACATTTATAATATGACGTAACAAATAAAAACACGGTGGCAATATAATCATCCTAAATATATATACATTTTTCATTTTACCTTTTTATCCCAATGTTTGATTTGAAACTCTTAAATCATATGAAATATAAACAATGTATCTTACTTACGACATATTTGATTAGTTTAAGTTATAATTTAAGTTGATCAACTCTATTTTTTATTCACATATTTTGTAGAACCTAGAAATTACTATTCACTTATTATCCACACATTTCATAAAACCCAAAATTTATAAGTACTTAAAAAAATAATTTCAGGACTGTCCATATTTGGTAGTGTTGAAATTAATTTTTAAGTGCTTATATTATAAGTTGTGAGTAAATGTGTAAATAAAAAATAAATTGTCAATTGTAGATCCCGTGAAATATGTGGATAAAAATTACGTTTTCTCAAGTGATATTATCTCAATAATAAATGATAAAAACAAGATATTTTGAATAAGAGTCATCCCTAATCTTTACTTCAAAATGGCCACCTCTCTAAAATCCTATTCGACATATTTCAACCATAATTGAATAGCATTGATGTCCATCGAGCATTGAACATAATAATAAACACGAGTCGATTGCACCTAAAATTGCTTTCTTTTTCAAAGTAGAAGTTAAATAGGTCTCATAAATCAAGGTGCGTTGAAATCAACTCCCTATGCTGGATAATCAACATCTTTATTGATTAATTTTCAAACTCTCAAGCGCAGTGATTGGCGGAAGATTCATGAAAAGCCAGTCAATGTGAAAAAGAAGATAAGCAGAGAATGTGGGTAGATTTGAAAGCGACTGAGTTGGTAACAAGAAGAGGAATTGCAAAATCGGCAAAAACAAGAAGAAAGTAAGAACATTAGAAGAAGGAAAGACTTTTGAGTAGGAATTTATAAGAATCGGATTATATTAATCTTTTTAAGTAGAAAAAACAGCAAATAAGTTTGAAATTCTATTCGGTTGAATGTAAAATAAAAGTAAATAATTTATATTCTTTTTATTAAGGGCTTGTTCGGTAGAGTTTTTTTGGGGAAAAAATGGGTTTGTTTGGTTACTTTTTGACTTTTCAAAGTTTTTGGTAGTGTAAAAAGGGTTGAAAAGTCAAAAATTGTAGACAAAAAAATGGATTTTTTTGGATAAAATGGCAACCGAACAAGCTCTAAATAACCACGTGCAGAAAATTGAGCATAGTAACTGCTCACTTGAATAATTGGACGAAAAAATTAAATGTTGGTCGAGGCAAGAGTTCGATTATTTGTCCTTGAGATGATAATGCCTCGCACTGGTGCTAATAGTTCTTTGACACTCGTCTTCCAATATACAAAGACCTCGTATTGTAATAGAAGCACTTCAAATTACAATACCAACGAAAATTGGAACGCAGAAAAATATTTAAAGACTGAAATGGAGAACACAGAATAGTGCAGGAAGCAAAGAATATTAAACTGCAAAAGAAGAATTTGGAATGAATATTTCTAGACATAGGAGGGACCTATTTATAGTTAGAAAGTTGTGTCCCAAAAGGCACAACTGCTGAAAGGTTATATCTGAAAAGATATAACCCATCTGTTCAGACAGACATGTCTGTCCGGACAGATTCTAGAAGCATGACACGTGGCGTGTTCTGAATAAGTTGATTGAATTGCCACATGTCGCAATCTAGGAGGTTTGAAATAAAATTATTTCTACAAAAAGTTATATTGAAATAAAATTATTTCTATAAAAAGTTATATACTTTCTTGCATGTGACCCGTGACCCACGACCCGAGGCTCGAGCCTAGGGGTGGGCATCCAAACCGATCGAATCGAATCGATTCTGGTCGGTTTAGTTCGATTTTTCACACCTTGGCGGTTTGGTTTGGTTTGGTTTATTAAGCCAAAAATAAATTTGAGTTGGTTTGGTTTCGGTTTGTGATAAATAAACCAAACCAACCCGAACCGAACCGAATTATAACTTATAAGAACCAAAATTAAATTAAACCCCGGTTGTAAATGTCCAAAAATTAATAACTTGCATGTCCAAAAAAATGTTGTAAATGTTGGTTAATTTGTAAATGAAGTTATATTTAAATGTTTTGTAAATAATTTGTTGCATGTTCAAAAGAAATTTTGAAATTGGAGTTATTGTTATATTTTTAGAATACAAATGCAAGTCCAAACTATTTAAGCCTAAACCGCATAAACCAAATCGAACCGATCCATGATTAGTCGGTTCGGTTTGGATCGGTTTGTCCAATAAGGCGGTTTGGTTCGGTTTGAGAGAAACGCCAAACCGAAGTGGTCGGTTCGGGTTCAGTTTGGGCTCAAAACCGAACCAACCCAACCCATGCCCACCCCTACCCGAACCCGACCGGGCGGGTAGCGACGGCTCGCGCGTGTGGGCTTTAGCCCAACCTACTAACATGTAAATCTCCTCCCGTCTAAAGATAATTGGTACCCCTTGAGGCCCAAATCCAATTGTGCAACTTGAGTTATTTAAGGTAACCATTTTGCTTCTATTTCACCAATGTGGTTCCAATCCTTATTATTTTCCAATTCCAATATTTCCTTATTTAAGTAGCATACTTTAGAATTAATTTTCCATTCACCCGAAATTGGTTTCAAGAAACTAAATATACTATGTTATTCTACTCGCATAGTATAACAAACTTGGCCAAAGAAATTCATGTTTCCAACCTTTGGACCCTCTTAATTAATTGGTCAAAACCATTTCTATAAAACCAATTTTTCAACAATCCCCTACATGAATGAAATTAACGAAACAGATACTTCAGAGAGATCAAGTAGAAAGCTATTGCGTCGGGAAAGGCACCTTGTGAGTTTGAACCTTCCGTAGTGAAATAATATCGGGTATACTTGGCTAACCAGTGAACAAGATGTCTTGAACTGTTCAGCCGTTGTTGTAAACCAAGACAATAATAATCACACAATAACCTTCTTAATATTTTCGGTTCTCATGATAGTATTTATTTTGGCCCTGAACAACTATTGGGTTTCATAAGTGCTTTAGAAAATCCAAGCCTTGAAATATTTTCATAGAAGCGGACTCACTTCACATTCACATTCACATTCACATAGGTGATCTTCTATCAAGAGTATTCAGCCATACTCCACTTGACTTTTCAAGATATAGGAATCATTAAAAGTTCAACTTAACCTTATAGCTCCGCAGAAAGCACTTTTTCTATCATAATAATGGGTAGAAGTTTTACTTCCAAGTGTTTCATTGAATCTTCATAACTTAGTTGTCTCATCGAATCAAGATCTTGAGATCTCCAATCAGCAAGGTTGGGTTACCATTACAAAGACTCTTACGTAGTATGCTTTAACCCCATTCTCCTCGATAAGCAATATACTTGATCTCTTAGTAAGCCTTTAGTAAGCGAATCTACGAGATTCTTCTTTGATTTTATATAATCAATAGAGATAACACCATTTGAGATCAACCGCTTAATGGTATTATGTCTACGACGAATGTGTCGAGATTTACCATTATACATACTACTTTGTGCTCTTCCGATAGCCAACTGACTATCACAATGCATACTAATAGCAGGAACTGGCTTCAACCAACACAGAATATCCTCTAAGAAATTACGAAGTCATTCAGCTTCCTCTCCTGCTTTATCTAAAGCTATAAACTCATATTCCATTGTGAATCGAGCTATACATGTTTGTTTTGAGGACTTCCAAGACACTGCTGTACCACCAATGGTAAAAACATAACCACTTGTGGATTTTGAATCTTTTGTAACTGATATCCAATTTGCATCACTGTATCCTTCTAATACAGCTGGATATCTTGTAAAATATAATCTATAACTTGAAGTGAATCTTAGATATCTAAGAATTCTAATCAATACTTTCTAATGGTCATCGTCTGGATTACTTGTAAATCTGCTAAGCTTGTTAACTGCATAAGCAATATCCTGATGCATGCAGTTCATAATATAAATTAGACTGCCTATGATCTAAGAATACTCCAATTGAGATACATGTTCGCCTTTATTCTTGGCCAAATGTAGACTTAAGTCTACCAGAGTTTTTGCTGGACTTTCATCATACGCATTAAACTTCTGAAGTATAATTTCAACGTAGTGAAACTGAGATAGAACGAGTCCTTCAGATGTCTGATTGATTTTAATTCCCAACGTGACATCTGCTACACCTATATCTTTCATGTCAAAATATTTTGTCAACATTTTCTTAGTTGCCATTATGACATCGTGATTACTTCCCATAATTAACATGTCATCAACATAGAGACATACAATTACATAAACACTTGGTGTGGTTTTGATACAAACACACTTATCACACTCGTTAATCTTAAAACCATTTGATAATATAGTTTTATCAAACTTCTCATCCCATTGCTTTAGTTTGTATAACGATTTAACAAGTCTACACACATTTTTCTCATGTCCAGGAGCAATGAACCTTTCGGGTTGTTTCATGTAATTTTCTTCATCTAGCTCACCATTTAGGAATGCTGTCTTGACATCTATTTGATGGATTTCCAAATTGTGCAATGCGGTGATTGCAATTAATACTCTAATAAATGTGATTATTGTTACTAGTGAGTATGTATCGAAAAAGTCAATGCCTTTTTTCTGTTTAAATCCTTTAACAACCAATCTGGCCTTGTACTTATATATCGATCCATCAGGTTTCAATTTCTTTTTGAAAATCCATTTACAACCTAATGGTTTGTTTCCAGGTGGGAGATCTACCAATTTTCAAGTATGATTCTACAAAATAGAATCAATTTTACTATTGATAGCTTCTTTCCAGAACGGAGCTTCTGGACAAGACATTGCTTCATTGAATGTCCTTGGTTCATTTGCTAATAAATAAGTTAGAAAATCTAAACCAAAAGATTTTGATGTCTTAGCCCTCTTACTACGTCTTGGTTCTTCATTACTTTGATGATTACCATTAGTAGTATCAAAAGTTCGTTTTTGTGAACTTATCTCTTTTCTATCTTTACAATGAAATATGTTCTAAAAAAATACAACATTCCTTGATTCAATAATAGTACTCTCATGTACATCAGGAGTGTCTGACTTATGTAATAGGAACTGATATGTACTACTGTTATTAGCACATCCAATGAATATGCAATCAATAGTTTTAGGCCCTATCTTAATCTCTTTAGGTTTTGTTACTTCTACCTTAACTAAACACCCCCACACTTTTAAGAATTTGTATGAAGGTTTGTGACATTTTCATAATTCGTAAGGAGTTTGATTCTTACTTTTGTGTGGAATTTTATTAAGAACGTGATTTGCTGAGAGGATTGCTTCCCCCCACAAATTTTGGGGTAAACCAGAACTAATCAACATAGCGTTCATCATCTCTTTAAAAGTACAATTTTTGCGTTTAGCAACATCGTTTGATTGATGTGAATAAGGAGATGTAGTTTGATGAATAATTCTAGAGTCTGAACAAAATTCTTCAAACGATGCTACATATTCTCCTCCTCTATCACTACAAATAATTTTTATTCGTTTGCTAAGTTGATTTTCATCTTCATTCTTGTAAAGTTTAAAAACTTTCAAGGCCTCGTCTTTACTTCTTAGCAAATATATATAATAGTATCTTATGCAATTATCTATAAAAGTAATAAAATACTTTTTACCACCTCTAGTTTGCACAAACTTTAAATCACAGATATCACTATGGGTTACTCTAGAGGGCTTGTGTTCTTTTCAACCGAATGAAACGGTGTTTTGGCTAACTTAGTCTCTACACAAATGTCACATTTATGACTTTGATCAAAAGAACAAGAAGGAAATAAATCTAAACTTATTAATTTTCGTAAAGTATTAAAGTTAACATGTCCTAATCTATCATACTATAAATTAGAAAACTCTACCAAATAAGCAAAAGATTTAACTTTATTATCAAAATCACGAATTACAGGCATTACATTCATTTTGAATAGCCCATTGGCTAAGTACCCCTTGCCTACAAACATGCTATTTTTTGTAAGTACAAATTTATCAGATTCAAACACTAGTCTAAATCCATTCTTGCTAAGCATAGCACCAGATACCAAGATCTTGCGAATGTCTAGAACATGAAGCACATCAACGAGAGTTACTTCTTTGCCCAATTTCATTTTAAGCACTACTTTTCTCAATCCAACAATCTTTGATGTTGTTGAATTGCCCATGAATAGCTGTCGTCAATTGATCGGAGATCTCCTTTTCAACACAAACGTGACGAGTAGCCCCAGTGTCTACAAACCATTCTATTGGATTGTCTACCATGTTTGCTTCAAACACTACTGCCGAAAGCATTAGATCAGACACCCCATTAGACAGATTGTCTTCCTCAAAATCACATTCAAGAACAATTGTTTCAAAAATTTTACAATCCAGTGATTGTCCAACACTTCTCAAAATCACTGTCATTATCTAATAACAATAGTAGGCTTCTATAATACTGTTTTATTAAGATAATTTTATTATGATATTATTTTTTTGTTGGGTTGGAATTTTCTATTTTGACTATGTAATAATGTTTAACAACAACTTCTCTTCAGTTGTTTAACAACAACCTCTCTTCCATCTGCTAGACTCTTTGATAAACACAACCAAACACACCTTCCCCCAGAAGATTATTTGCTGAAAAAACTATTTGTTGCCCCGACTAGTTCATAATATGTGAACCATGACCTTGAAGTGCCTATGCCACCATGCTCCGGTGAGTAAATGAAATTGTTTGTCGAAGCACTTCCGACTAGTTGAGCTAAAGATTGGTGCCTTAGTAATGATAAATCTGAAGATATAGAAAAGTAGAACGAGTTAATCATCCCCCGACATATGATATATTTGTCTTGATTAACAGATCTTGAGATGAAGAGCAGCTTTTTAGTATCATGATGCTAAGTGCTTGGAACTAAATATATCTGGAAAAAAAAATTGACATTTATGTGTCTACCAAATCCTAATCTATACATAATTCTATAATGACAAATACAGGCCTCTTGCTAACATGAAACACTGTAATATACTAATATAGTTAGTCCTCACTAACTATTGTTGGTGGGGGAGGAGTTGGAGCAGGAGGAGACGGTGTCTTGCGAGGAGCAGAGGATTATTTGGGAGATGAACCCACTAATGGTGACGAAGGGGACATAATTAGAAGCGGCGGAAAACTAGCAGCCAGAAATGGAGACAATTGGATTCTGTTGGGAATTGGTTTAAAATGTCGAGAAATTAACTAAGTGACTCCGTGTCAACTTGGCCAAATATACAAGACCCGACCCAATCCGTTTAGGCAAATTTGTTTGCCACTTCGACGCACGCTTCGGGGGGCAACGCCCCCGGAACGGAGATCGACCTGCCCGTTCAGGTCGCGGGGGTCGAGGGGGCAGCGCCCCTCGTGGGGGCTCGGGGGCAACGCCCCCGGACAAAAAATTCAGATTTATCTGCATGTTTAAAGGGTATATTTGACATCTCGAAACCAATATCGAATGAATGAGAAATTACGAAAAAGGACAAAATTGGGTCAAATATTTGACCATGCGATCGCACAGGTATGTAAACCTGCGATCGCAATCTGGCTAAAATTTTAGCAGAATGTATTTTGGTCCTTCCATGCGATCGCAGGTGGAAAAGCCTTGCGATCGCATGGTTAATCCGGACAAAGTCTTGTTCTATTTTTTGTGTCATGCGATCGCATAGGTTTGCGTGAACAGACATGTCATTTTGAAGGGTTGCACGTTTTGGTTCATTCCTTTTCGTTTTTCAACCGATCTTCAGGGTTAAATAGGACCTGTGGACGTCCATTTTGACAGAGAATTGATACAAAAAGATAAGCAAACACAAAGAACTCATTTTCATCATCTTTTGAACCAATTTATTGCATTTAAGTTGCACAAAATCTGGTTTTCCATTTCATTCATCCGTTGGAGTACAAAAAACCAATCTTGGTTCGCTGTACTTGAGTTTTTGCAGTGCTACAAAACTCAAGCGAAACCGTTGTATCTTGGAAGTCATTTGCCAAAGACCGAAAGCACCTTGCGGAGCAATATTGACTTAAGGACAAAGAGTTCAACTCTTGCCTCGGTTAAATTATTTCTTCCATATTTCGGTTCTAGATTATTGTTTGAAGTCACTTTTCACAGAATTCCGCCAACAGATTCTGCTTATACAAGTTTTGAGTTCTTGGTTTGAATGGCACTTACTTTAAGAATTGTATACACGGATTGAAAAATTAAGTTCAAAATAATAAGCATGGAAGAGATACTAGTATTTTGCTCCAGTTTCAATAGTTGACCGAGCAATAAATTAATTTTACATGTAATTAATTTTATTTGTTAGTATCTCTATTATATTGTTTAATTAGATAAATGACTATGATTAATAGAGTTCAAAGAATAAGTATGAGTGATATGTTAATCACGTGAATTGTGATTGTGATATACATATCATGTTAGCTTATTCTTAAACTTTCTCTAATCATACGGATTGATGAGACACGTATATAATTTGGATAAACTTACACATATATCACATCTCTCTCCTCAGCAATTAATCTCATGAACTAGAGTGTAGAGACGTTGGAAGGAATATATAGATGCTTGTTAGATAAACAAGTTCATTATAGACCGTCAGTAGAGATGCCACATGTGTGACTATCTTAGTGTTAGTGGATTATCTCTTAATGACGGTTGTGAGACTTAAGATTATCATGTGATCTTATATATAGATCGTAAGAGTCTTGATGGTGTTGAACGTGACTCTAGCTTGGAGTTGCTAATACAGCACTAATTGATTATGAAGGGAATCAATAATTGATTATGAAGGGAATCATATGAATATTGAAGAATGATCAAGATAGTATTCATCATTCCTAGATAGTATACAAGAATGATTTGATGATCCAAAAAAAAAAAAAGGACTGTGTAGTAAATTCAAAATGACCGGAAAAAAAAAACAAAAACAAAAACCTTCAATTGATATGGTAAGTTGCGTATTGGTCCCTTGATTCGAGCTTTAATTTCGAAATTAATGAAATAATTGAATATTTTCTAAAGTTATACCTTCAGTAAAAATTAATATATTTAATGGACTGTCAACAACATTAAAAAAAATATTACAATGTCCGATATATTTCAAAATTTGAAATGGCAAGAGTTACAGGACCTAATATTCTCTTTATTAAATAATACTAGAGGCCCTAATTTTCATTGAAATAAATTGTGATTTCTGGAAAGTATAAATTAACGAAAGTATAACTTGTTTACTAGAGGCCCTAATTTTCATTGAAATAAATTGTGATTTCTGGAAAGTATAATTGACGAAAATAGCACTATGGTTAAGCAAACAACAAAGTTTTAGCATTTTTCAGGATTTCAATTTTAGGAGTTATTTAGCGAGCTTGCTTAGGTAAAAAAGACAAATGGTACTCTTCTATAATGACTAATTTTTTTAATCAAACTAATTAATATATATTTATATTTTTCTACCTTGTGACCTTAGATATGTTCATAATTTTAGTATGAACTTGCCTAAACATGTTAACTAAAGATGAGCAGAAGTCTTGACTAATTCTAAAACCGTTAGAAAGTATATCTATATATTTTTTTAAATACGCATTGAATATGTCTCATAAATAATTTTATAGAAAAAACGAGTTTAGTTTAAAATTTCATCACATTTAACTTAATTTTTTAACATAAGATGTTGACACCCGAGATAGAAGCAGTTTCAGGGTGTCACATGTTGAGCGTTGTTTTGTTCTTTTATTTCTTTTGGTTTTCTCCACCATACTCGATTTTAATGGACTAAGAAATTCTTCACTCTACAAATTGTCAAGTAATATATCTGACTATGATAAAAAAAAAAAAAAAAAAAAAAAAAAACATCGATTTTTATTTTATCTTATAAATTAAAACATGCGGTTTATTATTCAAAATCCTAATTTTAAAAGTAAAATGCTAGAAATTTTTAAAGAAGTAACCTCCTAAATAGGTCAAAAAAGCATCCTAATATGAAAATCCAAAAATAAAAACATAGAGTGTTGAATTCTTTAAAAAAAATATAAAATGAGATAAATTCTAAAATATTTATTTGAATGAAATTGAGGAAGTCACATAGGATAATACATAAGGTGACACTAATGTTGTCAGTGCAAAAATGTTGTTTTCAAAATAAAACTTGAATTTGATTTTAAATGTAAATAATATATTTTTTAAAAATTATAAAAAGAGAAACATTGTAAAATATTGATTTTAATTAAAATAGAAAGTGACACATATGTTACTAATGTAAAAATATTGTTTTAAAATGAAAATTTTAAATGTTGACAATAAATGAAAATAATGTATTTTAAAAAAAATAGAAAATAGGATAAATTGTAAAATATTGATTTTTAATTAAAATAGAAAAGTAATATATGATAACACATGTTATTTGTGAAAAAAAAATGTTATTTTCAAATGAAAAAATTGAAATATTTACTTTAAATTAAAATAAATTTTATAAAAAATTATAAAAGAAAATAAGTTCTAAGATATTGATTTTAATATAAATGAAGAAGTAACATATAGGAATACATGTTATAGATGTAAAAAATGTTGTTTTCAAATGAAAAATGAAATATTAATATTGATTTTAAATATAAATAATATATTTTTTAAAACATTATTAAGAGGTAAATTCTAAATATTAATTTTAATGAAATGAGAAAATAAAAGACTAATTTTTAAAAATGCTTTTTTTAAATAAAATATTATTTTATATGAAAATAATTTAATTTTTGAAAAAAATTATAAAATGAGATAAATTGTAAAATATTGATTTTCATAAAAACGAAGTAAAACCATATGTTACCCATGTAAAAATGTAGATTTCAAATAAAATAATTATAAAATTATAAAAGAAGATAAATTATAAAATATTGAGTTTATTGAAAATGGGCATTTAACCATTACCACAAATGGGTGACACGTTTTACCCGTCTAAAAATGTTATTTACAAATGAAAAATTGAAATATTACTTTTAAATAAAAAAATAATGTAATTTTAAAAAATTTATAAATAGATTTGTAAAATATTAGTTTTAATGAAATGAAAAAGTAAAATATGGTAAAACATTACCATGAAAAAGATGTTTTTAAATGATAAATTGAAATATTGACTTTAAATAAAAATGATGTATTTTAAAAAAATTATAAAATAAGACATTGTAATATATTGATTTTAGGCTATGTTTGATTGGCACATTTTTCATGGAAAATGTCACATCCATGGAAAATGTTGTCACATCCATGGAAAATCTTTTCCATCTTTTGTTGTTTGATTGCACTTAGAAAATGAAAATGATTTTTAAGGTACAATCACCTAAAGCACACTTTTGGCCACTTTCTTGGAAAATATTTTCTCATCTATTTGGTGGATTTTTTTTTCCACCTTACATAGAAAGAAAATGTTTTCATTTTCCACCATTTTCTATGGAAACCAATCAAACACATCCTTAGTAAAAATGAGGAAGTAACATATGGTAACATATATGGAAACACATGTCACTCATATAAAAATATTATTTTTAAATAAAAAAATAATATTAATTGTAAATAAAAAATGTATTTTTAAAAATATTATAAGAGAAATATAAATTGTAAAATATTAATTTTAATGAAAAAAAAAAAGTAGCATATATATGTTACTCGTGTTTTTAAATGAATAATTGAAATATTGATTTTAAATGAAATAATGTATATTTCAAAAAAATTAAGAAGTTGATAAATTTTAAAATATGGATTTCAATGAAAATGAGGAAATAACACATATATTAGTGATGCAAAAATATTGTTTTAGAATGAAAAAATTTTAATTTTAATTTAAAACGAAAATAATGTATTTTTATAAAAAATTATTAAAGAAGATAAATTCTAAAATATACATTTTAATGAAAATGAGTAAATATATGTTACAAGTATAAAAATATTGTTTTTAAACAAAAATTGAAATATTTATTTTAAATGTAAGTAATGCATTTTTTGAAAAATTATAAAATGAGGTAATTTCTAAAATATTGATATTTTAATAAAAATGAGGAAGTTATATATGGTAACAAATATGTTACTCGTGTAAAAATGTTATTTTTAAATGAAATATTAATTTTTTGAATGAAAATAATGTAATGTCACCGGTGCAAAAATATTTTTAAATGAAAATAATATATTTTTAAAAATATTATAAAATATTAATTTTAATTAAAATGAAAAATTACTTATGGTAACACATGTTATTGTGTAAAAATGTTATTTTCAAATGAAAAATTGAAAAGTTTTAAAAAATCATAAAAAGAGATATTGTAAAATGTTGATTTTAATGAAAATGAGAAGTAAAAAAATTATTTTAAAATTAAAAAAATTTAAATAAAAATAAATAAAGTATTTTTAAAAAATTATAAAAGAAGATAAATTCTAAAATATTGATTGTAATAAAAATAAGAAAATAATGTATAGAAACACATATGTTATCGGTGTTATCAAATGAAATAGTGAAATATTGATTTTAAACAAAAATAATGTATTTAAGATAAATTAAAAAATATTAATTTTAATAAAAATATATGTTACTCCTGTAAAAATATTGTTTTCAAATAATAAAAAATCGAAATAATGATTTTAATTATAAATAATGTATGTTTTAAAACATTATAAAATGAGATAAATTTTAAAATATTGATATTAATGAAATGAGGAAGTAACATACGGTAACACTTCAAATTAAATAAAGAAATATTAATTGTATAGGAAAATAATGTATTTAAAAAAAATTATAAAAGGAGCTAAATTGTAAAATATTGATTTTAATGCAAAATAGAAAGTAACATAATATCACATATAGTAACACATGTTACCTGTGTAAAATTGTTGTTTTCAAATGAACACTTGAAATAATAATTTTAAATAAAAATAACTTTTTTTAAAAAAATATATAAAAGAAAATAAATTATAAGATATTGATTTTAACAAAAATGAAGAAGTAACATACACATAAGTTACCTGTGAAAATAATGTATTATTTTAAAATTATAAGAGGATATAAGTTATAAAATATTGATTTTAACGAAAATGAGGAAGTAATGTCTGTTATACATATGTTACTCATGTTTTTTAAATAAATAATTAAAATATTAATTTTAAATAAAAATAATGTATTTTAAAAAAATTATAAAATGAGATAAATAAAAATGAAGAAGTAAATTATGGGAACACATGTTATCGGTGCAAAAATGTTGTTTTCAAATATAAAATTGAAATAATGATTTTAAATAAAAATAATGTATTTTTAAAAATTAAAAAATGAGATAAATTGTAAAACATATGTTTTTATGAAAATGAGGAAATCATATGTTACCCGTGTAAAAATGTTGTTTTTCAAATTAAAATTGAAATAATGATTTTAAACGTAAATAATGTATTTTTTGAAACATTATAAAGGAAAGTAAATTCTAAAATATAGATTTTAATAAAAATGAGGAAGTTACGTATAATAACACATTTGTTACTCGTATAAAAATATTTTAAATGAAATATTGAAATAATATATTTTCTAAAAATTATGAAAAGAGATAAATTGTAAAATGTTGATTTTAATAAAACATATATGAAAATATTATTTTCAAATGTAAAACATATGAAAACACATATGTACATATGTAAAAATATTATTTTCAAATGAAGAATATTGCTTTTAAATTAAAATTATGTATTTTTAAAAAATTATAATAGGAGATAAATTATAAAAATATTGATTTAATTGAAAATGAAAATGTGAAATATGGTAACATATATTATCCGTGAAAAAATATTGTTTACAAATGAAAATTTTAAATAAGGACATTAAATGAAAATAATATATTTTTAAAAAAATTGTTAAAAGAGATAAATTCTAATATATTAATTTTAATGAAATGAGCACTTAACCATTATCACATATTACCCATGTAAAAATGTTGTTTATAAATGAAAAATTGAAATATTGCTTTTAAATATAAAAATAATATGTTTTTCAAAAAATTTAAATAGAATTTTAAAATGTTGATTTTAATGAAATGGGAAAGTAAAATATGGTAACACAACAATCTGTGGGGGAAAAAAATGTTGTTCTCAAATGAAAATTTAAAATATTGACTTTAAATAAAAATAATGCATTTTCAAAAAATTAAAAAATGAGACAAATTCTAAAATATTGATTTTAATGAAAATGAGGAAGTAACATATGAGAACATATACATATGTTATTCGTTTAAAAATATTATTTTTAAATAAATTTTTTAAATAAAAGTAATGTATTTTTTAAAATATTATAAGATGAGATAAATTGTAAAATATTAGTTTTAATAAAAATGAGAAAGTAGCATATAGTAACACATATATGTTACTCGTGTTTTTAATAGAGAATTAAAATATTGATTTTAAATGAAATTAATGTATATTTCAAAAAATTATAGAAGTAGATGAATTTTAAAATATGGACTTAGTAACACATATGTTACAGGTGTAAAAATATTGTTTTCAAATGAAAAAATTAAAATATTGATTTTAAACAAAAATAATGTGTTTTTTTAAAATAAAAATATAAAGGAAGATAAATTGTAAATTATATATTTTAATAAAAATGAGAAAATCATATGTTACCTGTGTAAAAATATTGTTTTCAAAGTAACACATTTTTTAAAATATTATAAAAGAAGATAAATTCTAAAATATTTATTTTAATAAAAATGTTGAAAAATATGGTAGCAAATATGTTACCCTTGTAAAAATTTTATTTTTATATGAAATATTGATTTTGAATTAAAAAATTTATTTTAAAAAGAACTATAAAATAAGATAATTGTACAATATTGATTTTAATGAAAATGAGAATGCAACATATGGTAACACAAATGTTACCCGTGTAAAAATGTTGTTTTCAAATGAAAATTTAATAATTTTAAAAAGTTATAAAATGAGATATTGTAAATATTAATTTTAATGAAAATAAAAAAGTAATACATAGAAACACATATGTTTTTTGTATGAAAAAAAAAATCAAATAAAAAATTGATATATTTATTTCAAAATACAAATAATGTTTTTTTTAAAAAAATTATAAAAGAAGATAAATTCTAATATATCAATTTTAATAAAAATAAGAAAGTAACATAGAAGAACTCACATATAATGTATTTAAATGAATTTAAACGAAAAAAATGTATTCTAAATAAAATATATAAATGAGATAAAAGGTAAAATATTTATTTTAATTAAAATGATGACACATATATAACATATGTTACCCGTATAAAAATATTATTTTAAATCAAAAAGTAAAAAAATTAATTTTAATTAATATAATTAAATTTTAAAAAAATTGTAAATTATATAAATATTAAAATATTAATTTTAATGAAGATGTGCAGGTAAAAATATTGTTTTCAAATGAAAAATTGAAACGATGACTTTAAATGAAATTAATGTATTTTTTAAAAATTTGTAAAAGGTGATAATTCTAAGATATTGATTTCAATGAAAACGAATAAATAAAATATAATAATACATAAGTTAATCGTGTAAAAATATTTTTTTAAATAAAAAATCAAATTATTAATTTTAAATGAAAATAATATATTTTTTAAAATATTATAAAATAAAATAAATTACAAAATATTGATTTTAAAGAAAATGATGAAGTAAAATATGGTAATACACATGTTAATCGTGTAAAAAAATGTTGTTTTTATATGAAATGTTGAAATTTTGATTCCAAATGAAAAAAATGTATTTTCTAAAAAAATATAAAATGAGATAAACTGTTAAATATTGATTTTAATAAAAATAGAAAAACACATGTTACCCCATGTAAAAATATTATTTTCAAATGAAAGAAATTAAAAAATATATATTTTAAATGAAAAAATACATTTTTTAAAAATTTACAAGTGTAAAAATGTTATATTCATTAAATAAAATTAATGTATTTTTAAAAAATTATAAATGAAGATAAATTGAAAAATATTAATTTCAGTGAATATAATTTAGTAATATATGGTGACACATATGTTAGTTGTGAAAATAAATAAAGTTTTCAAATGAAAAATTGATGAATACTTTAAATAAAAAATAACGTATTTTTTTTAAAACATTATAAAAGTGTTCTAAGATTGATTTTAATAATAAAGAAGTAACATATAAAACTCGTGAAAAAAAGTTTTGTTCAAATTAAATAAAATTGAAATATTGATATTAAACGAAAATAATGTAATTTTTTGTATTCAAATGACAATATTGAAATATTAATTTTAAATGTAAATAATGTATTTATTTACACATAATAAAAAGAGGCAAGTTCTAAAATAATAATATTATTAAAATTAAGAAGTAACATATGGTAACACAAACCAGTGTAAAAATATTGTTTTAAAATAAAAAAATAAAATATTAATTTTATAGAAAAATTATATATTTTTAAAAAAAATTATATACCTCAAATAAATTGAAAAATATTTATTCTAATAAAAATAAGGAAGTAAAATATAGTAACTCATATGTTACTCATGAGCAAATGTTGTGTTTCAAATAAAAAGTTGAAACATTGATTTTAAATGAAAATAATATATTTAAAAAAAAAAATATATATATATATATATATATATATATAAGGAGATAAATTCTAAGATATTGATTTGAATGAGAATAAAGAAATAATAAATTATGTGTTGTCCGTGTAAATATAATTTAAAATAAAAAATAAAAATTTTAATTTTAAATAAAAAAATATTATTTTTAACAATATTATGAAAGGAGATAAATTCAAAAATATTGATTTTAATGAAAATGAGGAAGTAAAATATAGTGTAAAAATGTTGTTTTTAAATGAATTTTTGAATTTTTGAATTCAAATGAAAAAAATGTAAAATATTAATTTTAATGAAAATGAGAAAGTACATGCACCCGTGTAAAAATATTATTTTTAAATGAAAAAAAAATTGATATTAAATAAAAATTATATTTTTTTAAAAAAATTATTTTAAAATATTGATTTAAATGAAAATGAGGAAGTAACATATATGTTGTCCGTGTAAAAATGTTGTTTTTAAATAAAATAAAGAAACTTTGATTCTAAATAAAAAAATATACAAAAAGAAATAATCTGTAAAATATTGATTTTAATGAAATTGAATAAGCACATATGCTATTCGTGCAAAAAAATTATTTTCAAATGAAAAAAAAATTGAAAATTTGATTTTAAATGAAAATATTTTATTTTTAAAAAAATTATTTAATGAGATAAATTGTATAATATTGATTTTAATAAATATGAGAAAGTAACATATGGTAACATTTATGGGAACACATATGTTACCCATATAAAAATGTTGTTTTCAAATGAAATATTGATTTTAAATGAAAATAATTTATTTTAAAAATATATATAAAATAAGATCAATTGTAATATAGATTTTAATAAAAATAAAGAATTAATATACGAGAGCACAAATGGTAAAACATATAAACCGTGTAAAAATATATATTTTTAAATTAAGAATTGAAATATTATTTTTAAATAAAAATAATGTATTTTTAAAAAATTATAAAAAGAGATAAATTTTAAAGTATTAATTTTCATAAAAACAAAAAAGTAACATATGCTAAGACACATAACACCCATGTAAAAGTATTGTTTTTAAATTAAAATTTAAACTATTGATTTTAAATGAAAATAATGTATATTTTAAAAAACTATAACTATAAAAATAAATAAATTGTATAATATTGATTTTAATAGAAATGAAGAAGTAACCCACACAAATGAAAATGAAAATAGTAATTTTAAATGAAAATAACGTATGTAAAATATATATATATATATAAAAGAGAAGATATTTTAAATGCATTAAATATAAAGAATTATGAGAGAGGGCTTACAAGTGATAAATAGTAGATACGTTGGTAAGTTTGAAGGAGTGATTTATCATTGAAATGGCTGCAGAAATCAGATGAACCCATTAATAAATTTCTTTCGAAAATATACTTGTATAAGATGCACTCAGAGATATTTAAACATCTTCAAAATTATCATAGAAGTCAAAAAAATGTTCTAATAGGGAATGACATTTTTGGACAAGTCTCATAATATTCCTAAAATATAGAGCAATCAAACAAGAATTTCATAAAAAAATGTTCTAATAGGGAATGACATTTTTGGACAAGTCTCATAATATTCCTAAAATATAGAGCAATCAAACAAGAATTTCATCATATGTTCTATCCATCACTTATAATTATACTTATAGGGCGAAGGGTAAAAGGATTGTAAAGATAGTATTAAAAATGACAAGTAAATAATACATATAATTGAATCTTACCCATTGGATGATAGTATGAATATCATTCCAATTATCCATATGTTTATGAGTGGGGATATTTTGATTTTTAAGGAGATCCATCAGCATAGCCTGAAATATATTCACACATAAAATTGAGACGCAATTATCCAAGAAGTTAATAACCAAGCAAGAAAGTGAATCCTATATCAGAATTACCACCAAGATGCATGCTATGGTTTTGCAGGGATTGTCTCGTTACACTTGTTGAAATGTCCCATAAACCATGAGAATGAAAAGTGTGTGCATGGGACAAAAGTGTAGTATAACATGTAACTGTTACTAAACACAATACAGCGCGCGCACACACACACACACACACAAAATAAACAAGAAATTAAGCATATCATCTTGCTATTAAGCACCACAACGAATCAATCATCAAAATAAACAATCACTAAGTAAATACAATCAAAATAAAACGAAGGACAACACTACTCAACAATGCAGAGAAACTCAAAATGACCAAACATTCAAAGTAAAATAGGTTAGAACAAAAACCACAGTGAATTAATCATCAAAAGAAACAACCACTAAGTAAATGAAACCTAGTTAAATCCATGGGCAAGACAAGGCAACTCAACAACATTGAAAAAATCAAAATGGGCAACAATCCAAAGTTTATAAAAGTGTTATTTGTATAAAAACAAAATGAACTATTAGAAAATCAACCCAAATAAAATCTACAAGCAAAAACCACAAAGAATCAATAATCAAAGTGAATAATCTATTTGTAAATGCATTCAAATTAAATCTACACGCAACAAAACACAACTAAAAAATATATACAGCTTAAAATGGGCAGCAATCCAAAATATAAATAATTTTTTTTTTTATATTGATTCAACAAAAGCCAACCAAATACATTGAAAAACAATAACCACAATAAATCAATCACCAAAATGAATGATCACAAAGTAAATGCAACCAAAAAAATAAAAAATGGCCAAATATTTGAAGAATAAAAGGTTATTTGTATATTGATTCAAAACACTAAGTAAATGAATCATCAAAATAAGCAATCACTAAGTAAATGAAACCAAGTTAAATCTAAAAGCAACACGACACAACTCTAACAACAAAGAAAATTCAAATGGGCAATAATCCAAATTATAAAAATGTTATTTGTATATTGATTCAAAGCAAATCAACCATTCACATTGGAAAACAAAAACTACTACAAATCAATAATCAAAATAAACAATCACTAAGAAAATGCAACAAAATTAATTCCAACAACAAAACTCAAGATAGAAAAACTCAAAATGGGCAACAATCCAATGTGTACATTAATTCAAACCATTCCAAAACAAAAATCTTAATGATGAACAATCACTAAGTAAATGCAACTAAATTAAATCCACAAACACCAAGAGATATAAGAAAACTATTAATCCCTCATTACAAGCAATAATTATAAAAAAAGAATCTAAGGAATTAATTAACAAATCAAAATAGAACCACATGTAATATAAAATCAAAATCAGACATTCTAATGCACAATTCAAATAGAACCATGTATATAAATCAAAACATTCATCTATATCTAATAATCCAAACAAGAACTAAATAGAAATTTGATTAAAAAATAAGGAAACTACTTAAAATTGAAAAAGATGAAACAGGTATGCTGTTAGTCACTCAATAATAATGGATATCCAACCATCATGTATGTTTAGCCAAATTATTATCAAGAATAAGGGGGAAATGGAAAAAAACAAAAGGAGAAACACGAAAAAAAATGAAGTATGCCTGCAAGAACCCACATAATTTCAAACAATCTTAGAAATATAATCTCAAAAAGAAATAAAAAAGGTATATAACAGATGTCAACGCAATCTTAGCGTATTATCTTGTAAATAAGATCGAGAAATCACACAAAATTCCAATATAATTAATACAGGAGTGGCAATCCAGAAGAATACTGAAAAGAAAATCAAGAACCCAAATAATTTCAATAACTTCTGAAAAGAAAATCAAGAACATACACAATTCCAATAAAATTGATATGGATCTGGCAATCCGGAAGCAATACTGAAAGAAAATCAAGAACCCACATAATTCTATGAATTTCTAAAAAGAAAATAATGAACCTACATAATTCCAAAAAAATTGATACGGGTCTGGCAACCCGGAAGCAATACTGAAAAGAAAAATAAGAACCCACATAATTCTATGAATTTCTAATATGAAAATCAAGAACCCACACAATTCCAAGAAAATTGACACCGGTCTGGCAACCCAAAAGAATACCGTACGAAAAAGAAAATCAAGAACCCACGCAATTCCAAAAAAAATGACAACTCCAATGGAATTATGTATAGCCGAAGTAAACAAAATTATGGAAAAAAAATTCGCATCATACAATAATTTTAAAAAATGGCAAAAGAATTTGAAAGAAAACATGAAATGGCTCAATTATAATACTAAAAGATATAAGCAACTGACCTCTTTGTTGAATTAATCACAGAAATATTACTCGTCGATTGGCGCGAAAGAGAAGGGAAGTGATCTCTAGGGTATTTATAAAAAATAAAATAAAAAATTACCGTTGCTAATTAGCCGCCCTGGATGATTTCAACTTTCTTTCTTTCATAACGGATGTATATATGTGTTGTATGTATCAGGATATTTTGGATTTTTACGCGTATATCTATAATTGTATATGTTATAGGGCAATTGGCGCAAATGGTTCCTAAGCTTTATACTCAGTGTGTAAATGGTCCCTATGTTTGTTTTTTTGACAAAAAAATTCTTAATCTATGTATTTTGGTGCATAATTGGTCTTTATTTAATAAAAAAAAATTAATATACCTTTAATTTTAATAAGAAAAAATGTAGTTGGGTTGTAACCTTTGAAAAAGGTACAAATAGGTCCCCATACTTTTATTTTTTTATACAAAATTAAAAGAAACTTACGATTTTTTTAATTAACACTTTATTGATCAAATTGATAATATACTAAATTATATTTTATATTTTATTAATAATTATAAAAATAACTTAAATTTAAGCTCATATTTATTAACAAACATTATATTATTTAAAATTTAAACTTTTATTTTATCGTTACAATATGAAAAGAATAATAACTTTGTCACAAACTTAGTACTAATATACTTTTATTTAATTGAATTATTCGTTTATTAACTACAAATATTATAGCTCTAACTTTATTCTACATATTTTAATTTATCATTTTATTATCGTTCAAAAATAAAAAACACATAGTGTATAAATTAATCTTTATTATTACTTTTATGTTAACAAAAACATAATAAAATTGGTTCAATCTCATAAAATTATATATAACATTTTTTTATTTAATTAACTTAATTTTTATTCAAATTTTTCACATCACATGTCAATTATATATACTTAAAACACAATAATTTTATATTTTTCTCTTATAAAAAATTTAATTGACACGACTATAGTAATATATTTAATACGTTAAATTAAATATTATTTAATAAATATATCAGACTTATTTGCATATTTTGCAAATGTTAAGAATCCAATTATAATTTTCTCTAATTAAAACAAATGGCATATTTGTCTTTTTAATCAAATAAGGATCAATTGTTAGGTTAGGAACTTTTGTGCTAAAAAAATATATTAGAGACTATTTCCACACCAAGTACAAATATTATATATCATTTGCGCCAATTTTCCTATGTTATACGTATCAATTTCAAATTTTTTGTGGGTATTTTGACTTTTTTTTTTTTTTTTTTTTTTTTACTTTTCTGACCAAAATAAGTCAAACGGTAAAAAAACTGTTGGTTACCATAGTTTGCGCAAAATTTCACTTGGGTCATTGTTGCACGGGTTATGCGCAAAGTGGTGACTAGCAAGTTTTTATGTTGACTTTTAATTTTTCTACTAGTGAAGTTAATAAAGTGATGAAGTTGAAAAAAAATATAGTTCAATGATCAATCGTAATTTTTAACCAATTGAGTTACTATAGTTCAATTTCATTAAACCTTACTATACTTTTACTTAAATTTCAATAGGATCGTTATACTTTAATCTGTGTCAATTAGGTCATTGAACATTATATTTTAACACCCATGTATGAAGACTGTTAGTAGTTAAAGTCCACGTAAGTATTTGACGTTAGTCAACATGACAAAATAAGATGAAGTGATCCAAAATTAAAATATAATGACATAATTAACACAATTAAAATATAATGGTTAAATTTGAACTTCGGGTGAAAGTACAGTACCCGCTGGTTAGGGTTGGGCATGACTCCATTTGGTTTGGTTCTTAAGAGAATAGAGCCGGAACCGAGAACTAATGATTATTTTCTAATGGAACCATTGGGTCTATTCATAATTGTGGAACCGAATTAAATGGTTCTAGTTTGGTTTGGTTCGGTTCCATAATCAATTTTTTTAAATAATTATGTAAATTACAATACAAATTTCTGTCGTTAAAAATTAATTAATCGATTCTGATTTGGAAGAGAAAATAAAAGGTTTGAATAAGTAATTAACTTAAAATTAATTGATTTTTGTGTTAAAAAAATGAAGAAAATTGATAAATTACTTGATTTGGTCAAGCGGTAAGCAATAAACAATATCAACACTATTAATTATTAAAATTTAAAAAGTCTTGATAGTGTAAGATGTAACTCTAATTTGGAGTTGTTAATACAACACTAATTGAGTATGAAAGGAATCGTATGAATATATTGAAGAATGATCAAGATGGTATTAATCACTCCTACATAGTATGCAAGAATAATTTGATGATCCAAAAAAATGAAGGACTATGTAGTAAATTCAAATTAATCGATAAATAACTTCAATTGATATGATAAGTTGCGTATTGGTCTCTTAATTCAAGTCTAATTCGATTACACGTCCTTTTAATTTCGAAATTAATGAAACAATTGAATATTTTTAAAAGTTATATCTTCAGTAAAATTAATATATTTAATACACTGTCAACATCTTTAAAAAAAATATAACAATGCCCAGTATATTTTAATTTCTTAAATAATACTAGAGGCCCTACTTTTCATTGAAATAAATTGTAATTTCTAGAAAGTATAATTGACGAAAATAGCACTACAGTTACGCAAACAACATATTTTAGCATTTTCTGGCTTTCAATCTGAGGAGTCATTTAGCGAGCTAGCTTAGAAAAAAAAAAGAAGACAAATGGCACTCTTCTAGTGAGTATGTATCGAAAAAGCCAATACATTCTTTCTGTTTAAATTCTTTAGCTACCAATCTGGCCTTGTACTTATCTATCCATCCATCAGGTTTCAATTTCTTTTTGAAAATCTATTTACAACCTAATGGTTTGTTTTTAAGTGTGAGATCTACCCATTCCCAAGTATAATTATGCATAATAGAATTAATTTCACTATTGATAGCTTATTTCTAGAACAGAGCTTTTCGACAAAACATTGCTTCATTGAATGTCCTTAGTTCATTTTTTAATAAGTAAGTTATAAAATTTGAACCAAAAGATTTTGATATCTTGGCCCTCTTACTACGTCTTGGTTCTTCATTACTTTGATGATCACCATTAGTAGTATGAAAAGTTCGTTTTTGTGAACTTATCTATTTCCTATCCTTACAAGGAAATATGTTCTCAAAAAACATAGCATTCTTGATTCAATAATAGTACTTTCATGTATATCAGGATTGTTTGACTTATGTATGTACTAGGAACCGATATGCACTACTGTTATTAGCATATCTAATGAATATGCAATCAATAGTTTTAGGCCCTACCTTAATCTGTTTTGGTTTTGGTACTTATACCTTAACTAAACACCTCCACACTTTTAAGAATTTATATGAAGATTTGTGACATTTCCATAATTCATAAGGAGTTTGATTATTACTTTTGTGTGGAATTCTATTAAGAATGTGGTTTGCTGAGAGGATCGCTTCCTCCACAAATTATGGGGTATACTAGAACTAATCAACATAGCGTTCATCATCTCTTTAAAAGTACGATTTTTGCGTTCAGCAACACTGTTTGATTGAGGTGAATAAGGAGGTGTAGTTTGATGAATAATTACAGAGTCTGAACAAAATTCTTCAAACGGTGCTACATATTATCCTCCTCTATCACTACGAATAATCTTTATTCGTTTGCTAAGTTAATTTTCAACTTCATTCTTGTAAAGTTTAAAAACTTTCAAGGCCTCGTCTTTACTTCTTAGCAAATATACATAACAGTATCTTGTGCAATCATCTATAAAAGTATTAAAATACTTTTTACCACCTCTAGTTTGCACAAACTTTAAATCACAGATATCACTGTGGGTTAACTCTAGAGGGGTTGTGTTCCTTTCGACCGAATGAAACGGTGTTTTGGCTAACCTAGCCTTTACACAAATGTCACATTTATGACTTTGATCAAAATAACAAGAAGGCAATAAATCTAAACTTACTAATTTTTGTAAAATATTAAAGTTAACATGTCCTAATCTATCATGCTATAAATTAGAAGACTCTACTAAGTAAGTAGAAGATTTAACTTTATTATCAAAATCACGAATTACAGGCATTACATTCATTTTGAATAGCCCATTGGTTAAGTACCCATTGCCTACAAACATGCTATTTTTGGTGAGTACAAAATTGTTAGATTCAAACACTAGTCTAAATCTATTCTTGCTAACCATAGCACCAGATACCAAGTTCTTGCGAATGTCTGGAACATGAAGCACATCAACGAGATTTACTTTTTTGCCCGATGTCATTTTAAGCACTACTTTTTCCAACAATCTTTGATGTTGCTGAATTGTCCAAGAATAGCTGTCGTCCGTTGATCGGAGTATATGATGAAAACCTCATTTTCAGCACAAACGTGACGAGTAGCGCCAGTGTCTACAAACATTCTCTTGGATTGTCTACCATGTTTGCTTCAAACACTACTGCCGAGAGCATTAGATCAGACACCCCATTAGATAGATTGTCTTCCTCGGTCATGTGCACTTGATTTTTGTTTTGCTTTTTCTGCCGACAGTCTTTTGCTAAATATCCCGTCTTCCTGCAGTTATAGCATTCTTCTTTGAATTTCTTGGCTTTACCTTTTTGCTTGCCATTATCAGAGTGCTCCATCTTTTTATTGGCATTTGACTCCACCAAATTAGCTTTAGCCTCCGTTTGCAGCTTTCCAATTTTTTTGTCAGAATTTCGGTTGTCTTCCTCAATTCTCATTTTTACAATAAGATCTTCAAGTCCCATCTCCTTACATTTGTGTTTCAGGTAGTTTTTGAAATCTTTCCACATCGATGGTAATTTTTCCACTATTGCAACAACCTGAAATGATTCACATATCTTCATCCATTCTGCTTGTATATTGTGCAGGATTATCTGAAGTTCTTGGACTTGATTCATTACTGTCTTGGAATCAATCATTTTGAAGTCGAGAAATTTGCCAACTAGAAATTTCTTCAAACCGGCATCTTCAGTTTTGTACTTATTTTTCAAAGATTTCCACAGAGCTTTGGCAGTCTTGACTGAATTGTATACGCTGTATAAAGTGTTGTCAAGGCCATTGAAGATGTAGTTTCTGTACATAAAATTACTCTGATTCAATGCATCAAAAGCTGCTCTCTTTTGAAGATCAATTTCCTTTTCATCAACGGTCGGAGCATCTTCACTCAAAAACCTTGCTAGGTTCAAAGTAGTGAGATAAAATAACATATTTTGTTGACATCTCTTGAAATCCATGAGCAAGAGGTACCACATTCGAAGTACTTGCCATCTATAAATAGAAATTTAAATTTGTTTAAAACAATTGCACGTATAAATAAACAAATAGAATATAAATTAATCTGATTATCGTCTTAAGATTGTTGGTAAAATATAAGTAAATGATTTATATTCTTTTTATTAAATAACCACGTGCATAAAATTGAGCGGAGTAACGACTTACTTGAATAATTGGACGAAAAAATTAAATGTTGGTCGAGACAAGAGTTCGACTCTTTGTCCTTAAGACGATAATGCCCTACACTGATGCTAATGGTTCTCTGGCACTCGTCTCCCAAGATACAACAACCTCGTATTGTATAAAAGCACTTCAAATTACAATACCAACGAACCTACTAGAGTTTTGAACTCTCTGAACGAAAATTGGAACGCTATAAAAATATTTAGGGACTTAAATGAAGAACACAAAATAGTGCAGAAAGCAAAGAATATTAAACGCAGAAAAAGACGAATTTGGAATGAATATTTTTGGACATGGGAGGACCTATTTATAGTTGTTGGAAAGTTATGTCTCAAAAGGCACAACAGCTGAAAAGGTTATATTTGAAAAGACATAACCTATCTGTTCAGACAGACATGTCTGTTCGAACAGATTCTAGAAGTATGACACGTGGTGCGTTCTGAAGAAGTTGATTGGATTGCCACATGTCGCAATCTAAGAGGTTTGAAATAAAATTATTTCTTATTGACCAACGACCTAAGGCCGGCCGGCGGCGGCACACGTGGACTTTAGCCAAACATACTAACATGTAGGTTTCATCATGTCTAAAGACAGCTGATACCCTTTGGGGTCCAAACCCAATTGTGTAACTTAAACTATTTAAGGTGACCATTTTACTTTTATTTCACCAATGTGGAATTGACATTATTACAATTCCCATTATTTTTCAATTCCAACATTTTTTTATTTAAGTGGCATACTTTAGAATTAATTTTTCATTCACTCAAAATTGATTTTAACAAACTAAATATACTATGTTATTCTACTCGCGGAGTAGAACAAAGTTGGCCAAAGAAACTCACGTTTCCAACCACGGGAACCTCTTAATTAATTGGTCAAAAGATGGTCAAAACCATTTCTATAAAACCAATTTTCCAACAAGAAATTTAAAACCCATTAAAACAATTATTCATTTCGGTTCTCTCTCATAACCACTAGATCCGACACTAAATTATATTTTTTATTTATTTTATTTAATTCTTTTACCACTGTTTCGATCTTGATTTAACTTTTTTTTTTTTTTTTTTTATCCTTGATCTTTAACCTTTTTCCAGGTCAACGCCCTGACAATTTTAAAACATTGGAGGCAACTCGACTTTTCATGTAATATTCGATTTCAAATGTGCAAGGACATTTTGGGAATTAAAATATTTGACTACTCCAATACATTAGGGGTGAACGCATTTCGGTTTGAATGGTTTGTGCTATATTTTTAACTCAAACCATTTCGTGCGGTTTGAAATTTTTCCAAATCAAACCAAACAATTTTATTTTTCAAACCAAACCAAACCATTATTTGCGATTTGGTTCGGTTTTAATCCACGGTTTACCTATCCATATTATAATAATATATTTAAAACAAATTAACATATAAGTTTAAACGAGAGCTAATAATATTGAATGTTAAATTACATTTATATTTGTCTAAAATTCGAAATACAAACAAAAAGGCAAAAAAGTAGTAGCAAGTTAGCTTCTAGCAACATGCCAACTTTATATTTTTTAAAATTGTAATATTTATAATTTAATAAAATTATTTTTTAATTTAAAAATTTAAAAGCGATTCGGTTCGGTTTTGTGCGGTTTTTGAAAATTGAAACCTAAACCAAACCATTTTGAAACGGTTTGGTTCGGTTTAAGAGGAAAAAAAACTGCAGGTCCACGTGGATCCGAACCAACGGTTTCAAACTAACGGTTTCAGTTTGGTTTGCGGTTTCGCGGTTTTTTTGTGCAACCCTACAATACATACTATTCGTGTAAAATTAGAGTACAAACATACATTAAATATTTGACCAATAAAGTTACGATGCAATTATAAGTTTGTCACTAAAGTTTAATTTCTTTCAAATTAATTATTATGTCACTAATGGTGAGAAAGTTTGATAGACAAACTTATATGTTTGATGGTGGAATTAAATACCTTCAATACTATTATACTTTGTCAAACATTCCTACAATACTACTATATTTTAAAATGTTCTTGTAATGCCATTAAATTTTTAAAAATAAATTTCATATGTCACTATACTTTGTCAAATATTTTTAGATTTGTCACTGTAATTTAAAACGGAGTGATATATGAAATTCAATTTTGAAAGTTCAATGATATTCTATGAACATTTTAAAATATAGTTACAATCTAGAAACGTTTGACAAAATATAGTATTCTTAGAGGTATATAACTCTTTGACGGCCAATCTAACATGGCCAAAATTTTGTTTGCTAAAATTTCGGTAAAGTTCCAAGTTAATTCTTTGTCACCAATCCAATAACTACGAAATCTCTAATAGGTAATCACATGTTCTAGAAAGATGACTATAAAATTTATTCAAAATTTGTTACAATTAGGAAATGTTCTTCATCCAACAACTCTCTCCACAATGGTTATTTGACACGATAAAAATTGGACGAGTTTCAAAGGATCTCTACATTCTGATGGAAATGATGAACCCTAATTTTCAATCTAATTCCTGACTGAAGTGAATGATTCCTTTTGCGTGATTTAAAATAGGTAAAACACGTTCCAAACAAATTATGAGTGAAATTGTATTACTTAGTTAAATTGCATCTCCACAATCGGTTTAAGGTATTAGGGGACCTGAGAAGGCCCCTGATTTTTTAAAATTACTTTTAATTATTTTTTACTACGTAATTTTTTTTCCGTTGTTTTAAACTTTAATTAATTTTCTCTTTATCAATGAAAAGATATTTTGATGAACAAGAGAATTTTTATAGTTTCTTATAAAAAAATTCTCGAAAAGGCCTAGTAATTTTTTTTTGCCTAAGGCCCCGGAATGTCTTGAGCTGACTCTGTGCATGTCGAAAGCACGATTTTATCTGTTTCTTCACACGATTTAGGAGTATCTTGACCAATTTGTCCCTGCAATAAAAATAAATTAAAGAAAAATTCAATCCACTTACCTAACTAACAGAGAAATTAGATGGATTACGTCCACAGAGACCACTTTTGCACACATGAAATAGGATCTCCTAGCAAAAAAAAACAAAATATTAGAGACCAAAAACGCACTATGACCATACGTTAGAGGCTATTTGCGCCAAATTTTTAAAAAAATAAGAGTAATATCTCATTTTCTTTGACCCATTTCTTTATTGCAATATTTGTCACATCTCAAGTATTTTTTATAGAACTATCGAACTTTTGCATTCAAGATAGCTATGTTGCGAAATGTATGGGACCATTGAAGTTTTCTATAGACTATAGGGGTGGAAGGGTTGGGAGGAACACAGTGAGGGTCGCTGTGGCGAAATTTAGAGAGATGATGATATTGGAAGAGAAGATAACAAATTGGATAATTGTTAGATAATTTCTAAATGGCACACAATTGGATTGAAGTAGGTGACATTGTTGATGTTTACCTTTTATTATTATTTTTTAATGTGTTTCTATTAAATTAATATTTACTCATTTAATCTCCTAAAAGAGCGAGATATTTGCTAATTACGTATTTAATTAATGGTTAAGTGAACGATAAATGTTCTTAACAAACTAACACGATGGGAGCTTAAGAAGTCGAGGAAAACACTAACAAAATAGTAAAAATGAATAAACAAAAGTAGATTGGAACGAGAAGTGTAATCTTCCCTTAAACAAATTCATATTTTGTTTTTAAGGAAGATTTTCTGCATTGGTCCCCAATATACGACCTTTACTGTAATTTGGTCACCCAATGTACATTTCTTGATAACAAAGTCTCCACCCTATCATTTTGTTTTTTATTCTTATCAATTGACGTCAAGGCCTAGTGAAATATCTTCTACAATATATTAATTATCACATAAAGTAATAATTATTTTTAGATGATTCTATTCCTACAATATTTATGTCTTTGCTTTTCGTTTTTCAATACATATTTAATTATTTATTTAATATAAATATTTAAACATTATTATATTAAAAGTCATACATTCATTGAACAAATTTATTAATCTATTCAAATTATTTAGTTGTAAATGTTGGCTTCTAATTCAAAAGTATCTATTCATGATAATGAGTCATTTTTATATTTTATGTTAACTTCTCATCCAGTGTATTCATTTCTTTAAATACAAATTTAAACTTCAATCACCAAGTATAAATGCAGTCATTATCTCTTAATCTCTCTCTCTCTTGCAATCAAAAGAGGACATGTATGAAGACATGTTCGATGAGCCCACCATAGCGAAAGATTCCTAGAGCGCAACCATTAATAACGACCCGTATAGATGGAGTAGTAGTAGTTCTTTTCAATTTTGGATAGGGTTTTCTTTTTCATGTAGTTTGAGCGCAAGACACTATTATCATTTGACATTCGTCTTGAAAGATTACGAAAAATAAACACTTTATCAAAGTAGACATCTATGATGTAGGTAGCATGATTTAATTTCTCAATGTGAATGTGAAATGCCAATGCATTTTCTATTCTACGATTTAAAGACAAAATAAATATTTAGATCCTGAATTAATTGCTGATTGCACTTTTCTATCGTGTTGAATGATACTCCATGAATGAAAGTTTGTTATTTATCATTTGATATATTTCATATGTTATGCATAGTATTGATCAAATATTAAAAAATAACACTTTTACACAATTTTAAAAAATTTAAAAACTAATGTGCGATATACATTTAGCTAATATCTTTTGGAACATAAATTTAATTTAATTATGCATTCATTTATTTCAGAATTTTAATAGTTATTTATGTGTTTTATTAATTAGATGTATGACATTAAGTGGATCATATATACTAGATCCATATATAAATTATGTAAGAAGATAAATGTAGTGATTTATGGATATATAATTAATGATTTTCGTCTCCAATATTTTTAATTTGTTACTGATCTACCTCCAACTAATTTTTATAGCATCAGATATCTCCAACATTTCATTTAATTACAAATCGTGTCCCTATTGATAGAAATAACGAATCTGCCAACCTCTTTTAATAAAATAAAACAAAAACTAAAAACAATAAAAAATAAGAAAAACTTGCAAAAAAAGTTCTCAAACTTTTTAAAAATTACAAAATATCATATTCCTCACTTACCCACCTCACATCACCCCACCATAGCCATCACCTACACACCACTTCATCACCCACGCCACCACATATCTACGCTATCACAACCACACCCAAAATAAATAGATTATTTCTGAAGAGAGTTTTTTTTTTAATACATACACATTGATATGTTTGTGTGTGTAAGTGTGTGTGAGAGATAGAATTTTCAACCAAATCCAACAAAGTCTCATACTGTTTGATATTAATTGGAGTATTATCCAATTGTAACTTATCCAGAATCCTCCCCATTGTGTGCATGATAAATTGTGATCCAGTAGTATATTTATCATGCCTGCACAAGTCATCTCCACCATCTTACACTCTTCATTCTTAAAAATGTCCAAGAAATTCTCGACACCGTCAAGTCTAGAGGTTTCATTTCCAATTATCAATTTGTCAAATACAAGGTTAAATTTTGCCACTCGTTTTCTCACTTTCAGAGCTAAAACATTGGGTGAGTACAAATAATATCAAAATGGGGATGAAGAACTTGGAGGAAAATATTTTATGTCTATATATATATATATATATATATATATATACACACACACGTGTATGTATATAAATATACACAGATTGTGTATAAGTGCATGAGAGAAATAGAATTGGACTGAATCGGATATGGCGGTAGAGGGTTTCAATAAATATGGAGGCGGTCAAGTGGTTGGGGGAGGGGGTACATTTGTGAGGGTGGCTGGTGGACAGAGGTTGAGGATGAGGTGGGGTAGGTGGATGATGAAAATGATATTTTGTACCTTTTAAAAAGTTGGTGGACTTTTTTTTTTTATTTTTTGTTGTTTTTAGCTTTCTTTTATTTTTGTTTATTTAAAGAGGATGGCAAATTCATCATTTTCTGTCAATAGGAATGTGATTTACAATTAAATGAAAGGTTGGAGATGTATGATGCTATAAAAATTGGATGGGGTAGATTAGTAACAGATTTGTAAATAAATTGAATATTAAGGGACAAAATGATAATAATATGGAATTTTAAGAAACAAAATAATATCAATGGAAAATATATTAGTAATTATGAAATATCCTAAGGCATTACCATCGAAAAATGTTTCTCCATACTTCTCCTATTAGAGGTTATGTAATGTTTACACATTTTATAAGAACTTTAAACATTGTATAGGAAATCATAATCAATTTATATATATACCATAAAAATATCAATTAGTATTGACTTAAAATTTTAAAAATAATATTTGTACAAAACTTTAAAAAATATCTGAATAACGTGCAATGCAAATGTATGAATCTATACACACAAACACATAACTAGAAAATCTAGGAAAGATAGAGCGAAAAATTAGAACATGCAGGACAATAAGGCCCTATTGGTGAAAGAAGACGATGGTCATTGTTATGTGCCGGTCCTACCTGGCAGCCCGTGGGGGGAATATAGTCCCACCCCCGCACCACGTAGACATAATCTAAATAAATACGCTCTCACCTAACCCTTCTCCGAGGCAGTAAGGCATGTTACCGAGGCCCATGGGTCGGAACAGCCTCATTGGCCGACCCAGGTTACGTGTCCAGGAAGCCTCCCTGCAACTCAACCTTGAAAAGATTGATGGGACGGCCTGCCAATACGGCTGGTCATGATCATAGCCCCTTAGTTTGCGGCTGAAAGTGACTTTCCCATTTAATGCTAATGACGTGACACCAAAGATGTGACTTAAGAACCCCTCAGATTGAGCCACGTGTCGCACATCAAGGGAGACCGTCCTCATAGAATTGGCCTATAAATACCAAACTCATTTCACAAAAGAAGGATGTTGAAAATATTACTCTAAGTATACATATAACAAGTCCTTTATTCTAACTATTCTCAAGTATCCTAACCACCTGGGAATCTGTTAGTCTGAGGCCCTCAGGCTGTCACCTTTGTCTCATAGGGTCCTCGACCTTTTATTCTTCTCCTGTTCGGACCAAGGTATATCTACGTGGTTGAACAAACCACGTGGCAGTCTTGATAGGGAGGAAAATCCACGTAGGCAGAGGTAGCGTGGGGATCCTGTTGGCAGCCATTTTTGGAGGTCAACAGTCATGTTAGCTAGAGTAAGCACGGGAAAGGGTGGGGGTGTGTGGTTGGTTCTAAGAATTCCATTTTTTTGTTCTTTTCCTTTTGTTTTTGCTTTTTTTTTTTTTTTGTTCTCTAACTGAGTCATGATGTAATGTTAATTAATTTTAGTGTCTTACTTTAAGGACCAGTGGTGTTACGTTAAATAACGTTAGTAATTAAATGAGTCAGAAAAATATTTTAAGAATCATTTTGAAGTTTCACAAAAACTTCAGTGGCCATTGTGAAATTAACTCATTTAAAATTACCAAACGATTAAGGGGCATTTTCGAACTTGTACCACTCTCTCCACTTCTCCTACCACCCGTCCGATTCACTGTCTTGTGCAAAAAGCTTTCTGCTTCCTCTTCAGTTTAAACCCCCCAATCTGTACTATCTGCCTCTCACACTTCAAAATAACAAATCAGATTAACCACCAAAACTCTACACATACAAAACCCATACTCAAATCTGAAAAATGAGTCGGGGAAGCGGAGGCGGCTACGATCGTCACATAACGATCTTCTCTCCCGAAGGTCGTCTCTACCAAGTCGGTAAGCATTTTTAGTTACGCAAATTACTTCCAATTTTGAGCCTATAGCTTTTAATTCAGATTTCCTTTTATTTTATTGTTCTGGGTTTTTTCGTTATTGTTAGGGTTTTAATTTTATTTAATTAAAAATTGCAGAGTACGCTTTCAAGGCCGTTAAGGCTTCCGGAATCACCTCCATTGGTGTGCGCGGAAAGGACTCCGTTTGTGTTGTTACTCAGAAGAAAGTTCCGGTCGGTACAGTTAACCAGTTGTTATATTTATTTTTTAAAATTTTGATTTCTTTTAAATTGATGTGGGGTCTAAAAATTAAATACCTTTGTTGGTTCAAAGAACCTCTTGTGATTGATTTTAACAGTTAGAATCGACAATTTTGCTGCTTAAAAAATAATGGGCTTGAAAAGGCTGTCAACTGAGAAGGGGGAAATAGAAAAAATAGTGATTGGCCATATAATCGTGCTTATATGGAATTTTTTGTACATCTTTAAATGTCTGTAAGAGGAGCTGGTCTGAAATTATATTTACCATTTGTGAAAACATTCGAGCAGGACAAGCTTTTGGATCAGACAAGTGTAACACATTTGTTTCCCATCACTAAGTATCTTGGACTATTGGCTACCGGAATGACAGGTACTTTTACCTTAACCTATTTTCTTTTTGTATATGATTGTACCTATACCCTGGAGTATTGTTTAATCTCAACTAAGTGCAAATTATTGGCTAAAACTTTTTTCCGTTGAGGTAATGGTATGTTGGCGAATTAACTACTTTTTCTATTCGCGGGGGAGCTAGTTCACTAGTAATTGGAAGAAGATTTTGAAATCAAGAAAAAATTGATTGTGCAATTGATTATTAACTATTGTGTGATATGCTATATCATTATTACAAATTACTAGAGAAAGAACCGTATAGATTATGTACCAATTAATTCTTTACCGAGATGTCTGAATATGAATGTATCAAGAAAAATGTAGACATGAGAGTGCAGAGTTCCATTGCATGAATACTAGGAACACATTATGCTTTTTAGCTTTCGTGGATTGTTCTCTTTAGCTTGAATGCAATTTTGGTACAAAAAATCCATTTTGGACTTGTGGCTTGGTTTAGATGATCCTTCATGACTTGCTTGCGTTAATGGTTAGGTTCTGAACTTCTGATGTCTGTTTTGTTTTCATTTTCCTTTGTCACTTTCCAGCTGATGCAAGGACCTTGGTCCAACAAGCCAGGAATGAAGCTGCTGAGTTCCGTTTTAAATATGGATATGAAATGCCGGTTGACATATTGGCCAAATGGTATGATAACTTTATTTTATGTTGCTATTGGCAACTTAGTGCAAAGAAATGAGACATTTTGGCTTTGCTTTCATCTTCCCTGTATTTTATGCCAATTGCTTCTGTTCTTCTGCGATTTGACAGTCATATTGACCATAAATCCAGAACCTCTGGCAGTCCTAGGATTCTGCGGTGAATAACAACTTACTTATGTAATACCATACCATATATATTTAGAGTCTCCACTACTTTTCTTCTTCCGAAATGTTGTAAGAAACCCATTCTTGGTTTGTGAAGTAAGCAATTGGAAATCTAGTTTGTATTTTATAACATGATACACATACTTGCTCTCTGATGTTGGATGTTGTAATTTTTTTATTGACGATCGGCTTGTCTAATTAATTACAGGATTGCTGACAAGTCTCAGGTTTATACACAGCATGCCTATATGAGACCCCTTGGAATAGGTTTGTTGCTAGTCATTTGCAAACACTTATTGAAAGGATCTTCACAATATTCTGTTCCTTCGCATCATTTGTTTTTGCTTCATATTTTTTGTTTTCAATGTAAAGTTGCAATGATATTGGGTATTGACGAGGAGAAAGGACCTCAGCTCTTTAAATGTGATCCTGCCGGCCATTTTTATGGTCATAAGGTAATTTTAATCTTTAGTTGGAATGAATTTCATAATTTTTGCTTACGATGCATGAGTTTTTTATAAAGCATACCTGAAATTTCATTTCCCTTATCTGTAGAAGCTATTCCTCTAGGTGTTTGTGATAATGCAAAATGATAATTTGAATATTGTTAACTTCTAACCAATCCCACTTCTCGCCAATAGGGGTTGGTAGCTTGCCTCAATGCCTTGATTACCCGGAAAGAATTAAAAAAGAAGAAGCTATATTAGTGAATTATTTCTTTCAGTGGCATTAGATTTCGTTTTCCCAGCAGACCTGCCAGCTTTAATGTGGCTGGGGACTTCTTGTGACCTTGAACTCACAAATTCTAGATTCCTTTTCGTTAGAATTTTCTGTTGTAGTGTCAAGGTGGTTTTGTCACTGTAATTTGAACTCGAGAGAAATTGGGAAGGGGATCCAAGTAATAGCCACTCCTTAGCCAGTGATCCCTACATGTTAGATCCATAGTGTCAATATCTAGGTATATCTTTATCATTTTACCTTAATCTCTATCATTTGAGACTAAAAGAAATTAGTATTTTCGTTAAATGCAAGAACCAGGCTACAGTGTGTGCTTTCTTAGAAGGTATTGGCTTAGGCCCTGCCTTGGTGGATAAAATCTGATGAATTGGGCTTTTCTTAAGTTATGTCTTCATTTCCACCAACGTTTCCGGGCAACTAAAATGTCCCTTAGTTCCTTTGATTTATTGAACTTAATCATATGCTCTAACTAATTGTATCTTCACTGAAGCCCAGTTTTGGTACGAGCACTACTACTCAAAATCCTTTTCCTAGTTGTGTGTTTAGTATCAAACAAACAAGATGCGATGTAACTGATTAATAATTCTCTATTGATAAAAAGATCTCAAAATAAAAAGAAAAATACCATTAACATGAGTACAGAGTATCCTCCTTTTTTATTCTGTAATGATGAGTGTGGTTGTCAAGTACAAAACTAAGATAAACTGTTTTGTTTAGCATTATGCTGATATCTTTCCTGACTGGGTTTTTCTTCTTTTTCTTGCTGATCTGGAGTTGGTTGTGTTAGAAATGAAATTTTGTCTTTTTTCTTCTGACTCTCTTTACTGAAAAATCACGATTTGTTGTGGCATCATTTGGTGGTAGAGTAACTATTTACATTAATCTTGATTTTTCAGGCAACAAGTGCTGGATCAAAAGAGCAAGAGGCAATTAATTTTTTGGAAAAGAAGATGAAAAATGATGTTACATTTTCCTATGAGGAAACTGTACAGGTAAAGAACAGTTACATCATGAATATGTTCTGTATTGATGTTTTATTTTGGATATATAGTCCTTGATTTTAACTTGGTGAGTAAAAAGAATTGGTGTTTTGAAACCTAATCTGATGCAGTACTTTTGAAGAGGTCTAGTACTTTTTCTTTGTAGAATGACCTGGCTTAGAAAGCATAAGAAAGGTTTCCTTGAATTGTACTTATTTACATTTTAAACACATGAACACGGACAAATCCCAGAAAGTAAACTTGAGTTTGAATAGAATAAAATTTAAGTAATAAATAACAAATGATCATGTTGTGGGAAATTATTAACAGACTACAATATTGTGTTAAGGTATTAAATTCTTCCAAACTACATGTTTTAGTTACCACATGGAAATTGATGACCACATGGTGCAGTTCTACTTTTCTACTTAAGTAAAAGAGCTAGATGATAATTGCTCCACTCATGGACCCTGCAATAAGTTATTACATGTGCAATATTAAAGGCTTTTAGCAAATGCCTCTGCTCCCATTGTAAGCATTTTCTATAAAATAAATCATAATCACTTTTGAAGTATTGGATATGTACTGTCTTCTTTCTTGCATGGAAATGCAATAGGATTTAGCTCCAACTTCCTTCCAACTCTAATAATTCATTGTTCATAAATTTGTGCTCCAAGAAGATAATGATTCCATATGATCTCATATCAGTGACAACAGATGATTAGAAAAAGACGTGTTTGGAATTAGTGAGATTCCATGGCTAATCAAAGCTTTAGTTGCACCAATAGAACAACACTCACCCTAACCCTAAAAGAAAGAAAAGAACAAGAAAAGGCTTGTCTATCAATATTGTTCATTCTAGATTTACTATTCTGCATTATAATTTTCCTGTACAATTCTTTTCCAGTATTGCCCGACGTTCATCGCCCACCATCTATAGTAAAACCACTATAAAACAATAATACTGGGACCGAGAAAAATTATTATTTTGGAGGGGTTATTTATTTATCAATAAATGAAAAATTTATTATTTTAGAAAGTGTTTTATATTTTTATAACTGGTACATGTATCACTTTTTAAACAAAATATACGTACTAAATAAATATAAAAACAATGGATGTGGTCAAATGTGTACATGTATGTACTTAAAACTCAAGTTAAATGTAACATTCATAAAAAGTTAATACACGCACAGACGAAACATTAATGTACATACATAAACGTTGATAGGTGCATCATATATACAATTGACGTGGCTTCAAAATTTAATATCATAGAAGATTAATTGTTTCAAGTTATTCATATGCACAGAACTTAATTTCTATAAATAGTCATCAGTTTTAACTTTAGATTCCAAGTCATTCCAAATTCCACAGCTTCTTCTTCCATGGTGTCTCATTTGAAATGTGTAAAAAAATCTACATTGACAAATGAGATGAGTAGAGTGTTGTGTTAATAAAAAAATGAGCATTCCTCTCCTAGTAAAAAAGATTTGCAACAATGCATTCAACAAAAGTTTCATCTCTCCATTAGTTAATCAACAATATCGAATGCTCTTAAAAGGTCAGCATAATATTTGTGAGATGAGATGACAAATAGCAATGTTAAGAGGCACATATCAGCAAAATATCCTGAGTTAGAAAAATTATTGTATTGTGAATTTTTATGTATTTAATTTATTATTATTTTATATATTCGTTGGGCCCTAATAGATCTTATATAAAATTATTATTTTATGCATTTAGCGAGGTTGTTAATTTAGTACACTGGCCTGAGTCGGGACTGAAGAATTTTATTATTTAAGCGAGGTTATTAATTTATCGAACATTCATTTATTGAGGTTTTAGTGTATTAATGATGGGTGATTTGAACTAAACCAAATAACAATCAAACAGATCCACGCCTAACATGTAGTTACATTCGTGAATGCTAGAGGATTTGACCCCCCTTTAATTCTTTTGCGTCCAATTCCATTCAACTCTAGGCAAGTAGTCATTCACCACCTAATGATACAAGACTGACTTGAAAAATAGCGCTGTATATGAGTTGAACATCAATGGATGGTGGATGATTAAATTTGGATTGAATTGGAATACGATAAGTTAGTAAACTATGTAATATAAATTTACAATATTTTTATTACACTTGTAAATAAAAGGTAAGTAGCTGCAATATGTGCGAGCTTTTATGTAAATGCACCCATATACATGTATTGTTAAAGTACATGAACAAAAGAGGGAAGAAAAGAAATATGGTCACTCGATATCTTTCTTTACTGGATCCACTTTATAATATTTACCAGTACATGTTATACGCACTTTTTCATTTAACTATTTAGAATTAATTCCTATGATTAGCTTCACTAAATTGAATTGTATCTAATTTAGGAGTGTTCAAAGTTCAAACAATTACATTGTTTGGTAATTGTTTGGACTAATGGATATTTAGGGATGCATGAGGTAGCAGCATGGAATTAGTTGTCTGCTGGCAGAGTTGGTTGCCTCTCATCAACTGTGAAGGATTACTGTCCCAGCTTTTCCCATTGAAATTGCTGTCAGGGAATGTCAGCAACGTAAAATGGACCTATTTTAATAACATGGACCTTTGGTCTATGTTTTATATAATGCCAAAGCAGCACGGTAGTAAAAAAAATTAGAGTTATAGTCAAAAGTCAGTTTAAACTAAGTTTAAATCATAGGATGTTTCACTTTGCTTAAGATTTAAGAAAGAAACTTACATCTATCCATAGAAATAGTGTAGGAATATGCTCTCTGTCATGAAATTTGTCATCTTTCTAGACTTCATTTTGCCAAGGGAAGAGCAAATAAAAAAGGATGTAACTGCTCTTGATTTAGTAAAGGATGTTGCTTGGAATGCCAAATAGGACTTTTATATCCTACCAAGTGAGGGGGATTATATTTTCTTCAGTCTTAGAAATTCTTCTATTTTAGAGTATCAAGCTTGAGTTTGTTTCATATTAGCACTTCTGTACTGATGTTTTTGACTCTTACATGACAATTAATGTTTTGAGTTCTAATTTTGTAATATCGGTCCTTTTTTATAGACTGCAATTTCTGCTCTGCAATCCGTTCTACAGGAGGATTTCAAGGCCAGCGAGATTGAGGTAGTCAACATACCTGACAATATCGTTTCCCTTGTTTCTGTTAATTATATTTTTATCCTTTTTTTTTTTTTTTTTAACAACGGATAGTTGCTCTGCTCTTATTTCTACCTCACACATTTCCTTCAAGATATTGTTCTCCGTGTACTTTTTTCCCCTCAAATTTTCCTCCATTTTCAAAGGCGTTTTTGGTTACAGTTCCAATGTCTAATATAGGAATCTGATATCAATTCTGTATTCCTTTTTAATGTTACAACCTTTTGCCATTGTGTGCCCCTAACCATTTATAGGGGAAAATCTCCACTTCGATATTTTAGCAAGAATGGTTACATTTTTTAGTGGTTGAGTAATTCTAACTGCTGCTGCATTAAATCTTTTGTCTTTGCCAGGTGGGTGTCGTGAGGAAAGAAGATCTAGTCTTCAAAGTTTTGTCGACTGAGGAAATTGATGAGCACCTGACTGCTATTAGTGAGCGCGACTGATTGGCAAAATATTCCGCTATAAAAAATATCAGTTTCTTAATTTCATCAAAAATTTCAACTACTACATCAAATTCTGTTTCAGCGTTTCTCTGTATCTCGTGCTCCCTGATAATTGCCACTTGATTACAGAATTCATCCAAGGCACTTGTTTTCATGGCTATAATTTCAAGCGACATGCAGCTTTACCTTTCTGATGTTCTTTTTGACAATGTGGTCATTAGTGTTGTAGCGCAGAATAGTTAAGGTCTTTGTGGGCTGTTTTGAACACCCAACCGTAAAAGCTAAAAAGAAAAGAATTGGATGCCAGATATGGAGGCGAAAGTCGTAATATGTTGTTCATTGTACCTGTAGTTTTGTTTAATATTGCGTGTGAAAATGCTCTTAGTACTTTCCTTCTCCCAACCCAAATCCCAAATTTCATCAATTTGATGAACAAAATATTATTGCTGGCACCAAGGGAGCAGAACTAGATTAGTACTTCCATTACGCTATTATTGATGTGTGCGTTCTTTTCAAGGTGTGGTCAACTGCAGTTTTCCTATGAAATCGCAGTTGAGACTTCCCAAATACAAATGATTTTCAAACTCCAGTGCAGATGTTACGAAGGACACAACCTTTCCTGTTGGATCGTCAAAGCTCCTCAATATCTTGCCATCACTTGCTACATTGATAACCATTGCTTTGTTGTACGCACCAATTGTCCATTTGCTTAATTTAGGGAAACGCCCTAGAAAGTGTTTTATCGCTCTTGATCTGTGCACAAATTCCAGCGTTTTGGGAAACAGCTGCAGCAGCAGAGAAAATCTTCAACTACGAATACAATTAGTTGAGATATGTTGTTCCATTGTTGTTTCTTGCTCATTTTTGACATTTCAGCACATTAACAAGTGATGTTATTTGTAGTGTATTTTGTGTTGACGTGTTCCCGTTTGCTAACAAGGGTTGATGTGCTGAAAGGTAAAAATATAAGTCGGGGGACATCAGACAACAGATGCCATCTTGTGTATGACATGAAGTTTCCTTTTACAAATATTGAAAATATTGTATTATTAGTTAAGTTATTACTCTAGTAACAAGTTGGTTTACAACTTCAAAAAGTGTTTATATCTTTGTTAAGCTGTGAAGAGAGTTGGGGTCAAGTGACGCTTAATAGAGATTTAACTGTGTTATTGAGAACCAGCTGTGCAATTTAACAAAAAATTGAAGAAACGTTTGCTACTTTTTAAAGGCTAGGGACCAATTTGTTACTTGTACAATAGGTAGGATTTCCATAAATATATGAGGAAGGGAATACGTAACCATTTTCTTATTTCCATCTTGAGAGAAAAAAAGGCTTGGAAATTTTCTATCTTTACTTAACAATATATTCCGTACTTTTTTTTCTTTTTTTTTTTAAATAATTGTTTGTGCTTACATAACATATGTGTAGATGATTTATGTGGATAAGAATATATAATATAATGATAGTAAATTTTACCTCTAAGTCTAGCACTGCAATCCAAAAAGAGCCATCTGGAGCAAGATTTATGTTGTCAGGTCCACCAGGAAGATTGTCAATAAATACCTCAGTTTGTCCCTTCTTTTCCTCTTTTAGCCAATGTTTTAAGCACCTAAATCTAACCCACAAACAGCATTAAATTCCACACCAACTCAAAAGAAAAAATCTAGGAAAAATTGCATCCAGGGTTGGGGTCTCCAACCTATTGAAAATGTAAAATGTCGATCACAACCTGATTTTTGTATTTTCTTTAACTTTTAATATTTAAATAAAAAATGATTTTTAATCAAAGACAAAGGTAAAATGTCTATTGGGGACTTGAATGCTACAAAAATAAATTGTCGATGTCTACAACCATCAAAATAATAGGTTGAGGACCTACTTGGTACTTTTCCAATTTTAATTTATCTAGCAATCTTAGCGAAATTCAAAATTTTTCACCTATTAATAGAATTACTTACTTCCTAGTTTCACAAACGATCAAGTAATCTTGATCTGTAGAGAGGGCAACACCATTTGCAAAGCCAAGATTATCAAGCAAAATAGATGTCTCCTTTGATGAAGAATTGTACATTAAAAGCTGGCCATTAGACTTTCCCTCAAGCAAATCAAGGTGCCAATCATGGAACCCAAATTTTGTACTTGCAACGCTGAAGAACAAACTACCATCTGCTGACTCTATCACATCATCTGCAAAACTTTTGAACATTTTAAAAAATATAAGTCATTAATGTACAATCGTGTACCAGAATTACATAGCATAACATATTTTGTCAATTCACAATACAATCTAGAGGTGTAAAATTGGTCTTATCACCATGCATGCTGCTTATGTGGGCCCATCCATAAAGACAATTTTTTTTTTTTTTTGTAGAAAATAAAATTCAAATTTAAAAAAATTACAAGGCCCACATGAAAAGCATGTTTCTAAATTTTTTTCTTTGGTTTCTAAGAAACACGAAAACTAAACCTACTAATCGAGCTAAATTAAAGTAATATTGAGATTGAACTCGATACTTTGTAGGTTTTCAAGCCTCAATTACATCGAAACCTTATTGACTAAATGATTGCATTTTCTTGTTGGTACCTAATAGAAGATTTTAGGATATTTTTGATACGTAATACTAAATGGTATAATAAATAAATTTTAAATTTTAAATTTTTTGCTTTGTAGTGCCTTCACTTCAATTATGATGAAATAAAAGTATGATGATTGAGACAAATGAATAATGACTTCCATTGAATGTTCAAATAAATATCAATTAGCTGGAGACTTGTAGCAGTAGTCATGATCTACTTTTATAAACAGACAAAGCATTGTGCATCATGCATTGCCAATGGTCCCAAGGAGACAAAAGATTCCTGTACCCCTAAATAGGGAGTCAAACTTACCTTTTAAAGGTTGGACCCTAACCTCGAGAGCCCATACCATTCTTGTCTTGAGACTTTGGTGAAAGATGTAAATCGTAAGATGTGTCTCAGTAGAGTAGGGTTGAGAACTTGTTTTTTAACTATGCTTGCAAAGAGCCTCTTTCATACTAAAAGTAGGAATCGAATCCCCACCATGCAGCTGTCAGCGAAGCTGAGACTAATTTACTCACACATTTCAACCAACTGAGCTATGTCCTGGGGGCAGGGAGTCAAACTTATCTTTTAAGTTTTTAGACAAGCTCGTTCAACACAAAACTAGAGCATTAAAAGGTAATGGATAAATTTTGTTATAACTCATTATGAAAATTGTGCACGCATCTAATACAAAATGAATTTCTAAATTTAAGAAAGCCATCTTCATCAGTTAATTTATCAATTGCTTTTTAGTTAATAAATAAAAGAAAATGAAGGATTTTACACTATTACAAGCCTGAAACTTCCATTTCTATATTCCATACACAGGATGAAGATGAATTGGATTTCAGTGTTCATAAGAATATTACATGGGATCTTACCTTATTTTGGCACCATTAACATGGGATGCAAGAACTGTTACACCATCTTCTCCAACCTTAAGCAAACCCTGTGCATCATGATTATCATGAGTGTAATACTTGAGAACTTGAACAAATTTCTTGAGATGTAAACTCATCTCGTCTAAAAGTTTAAGTTATTAACGAATTTACTTATATAAAAGTTAGCCTTAACATGCCCTATCAAGCATGTCAGATTTATTTTCAGTAAAGGTGGACGGTTTTCATAAATGGTTAGAGGCTAGACTTGAACTGTTTTTACCTGATTTTGACACGTCTTACCTTCTCTGCGTCGCATACAACGAGATCACCAGCTGCTGTTGCAGTTATTCCAAGTAAACTGTCACTCTCAATATGCCTCCAATTCTCCCAGGATCCATTTCTGTGCAATCTTATGATCCAACCATCTCTCGTAGCTGTATAAAGCACTCCCATTTTGTCCACAGCAATGGCTTCTGGTTTCTTTAAAATCCCTTCTCCAAGTTTATTCACTTTCTATGTGTATATATATTTATTAGGCAAAAAAGAACAATTTACCAGCATCAACCATTGGTAATACACATACAAAATTAAGACAAATTAAGGTATATAATCACCTGTAACTTGCTGTTTGATGGGATTGAAGAGGTTGGAGGAAGATGGAGTAGATCAGGTGATATTGGCAATAAAACGAACACTTGGATTGCAATAGCCAGTGCAGAAACTATTAGAATTCCTGAACATGTTCTCATGTCTGTAACTTGACAGTAGCTTCAGTGAAGGCTATGACGCAAAGCTTTTATTATTTAAAGATAAGAGGATAAGGAAATCTAAATTTTCTGACATCAATGATCAACCATGACTCCAAAAAATTTGATTAATCTATTCTTGGTAGTGGTGTCAATTGGATCGAAGGCCAATTTCAGAGAGGTTTGGGACCCGCCCTTTCATGGACTTGACCAGACTTTGGGGAAGTCCGTTGCATTTTCTGTGCCCTTCTAGATTCATAGGCCGTGTTAAATATTTTTAATTCAAATTTTATTTTTTAGCCTCGACGAGCCATAGTGCCAAGGGCGGGCACCCTTCAAAGACCGGCCGGCTGTCGCTTGGCACCGGACTTTTCATAGGCCAAGGCCTAGACATTCCAACCACTTTGACACTACTAACTGCGGTGCACTATGGCACCGTGCTCTCACGTGGCTGTGAGCAGTAAAGAAGTACAATAACTCACCTTTGTCAAATGGTTGTAAATGTTAACAAACTTCTTACGTAAATGTTAGCCCTAGGCTATGTTGGTTAGTCATTTTTTCTCTAAAAAATTTATTTTTTTGTCTATAATATTTGACTTTTCAATTTTTTTAAACTACAAAAAATATTTAAAAAATTAATAACGTACTCAAAAAATTCTATTTTTTCATAAAGAAGACTACATCGGACATGCCCAAAATGTTGAAATTGATAGTTGTCATTAATTGACAATTGTAGCCACCAACAGTGGAAATGTGCAATTGCATGACAAATTGGTTGAATGTTGAAAAAGCAGTGACAACTGAGAGCATCTCCAATGCAACAATGTCTAATATGTATATGTGGCAAAAGACATTGACATTATATTAAAAAACTTCTCCAATGCAACAATGTTCATTAAGCAAATGTGACAAATTATTATTAGTTTTTTAGAAAAAGGAAAGAGAGAGAAATCTATTGATTGGATATAAATTTTTAAATTAATGGTAGACATTGTATTTGACAATGTCTAGAATTAGACATTGTGCTAGACACTTTCTAGCATTAATTGTGCCACATAAGCAATTTTTTGCCATTTGTCAAAAAAAGCACTAAATATTGTGCTTGACATTGTTGTATTGGAGATGCTCTGACAAGACAGATATTTATCTTTTTTTTTTTTCCCCTCCTTGTATTTAGAGAAATTGTTGTAAGGAAAATGCTATATGAATCAAAACTTAGATCAAAAGTTGGACAACTATGAGTAAAATATTAAAAATGTCCTTTGAAAAGACACAATTCAAATTTTCAAATGTGTCTTTTCAAAGGACACTATAGATATTTTACTTATGTTTGTCCAACTTTTGGTCCAAGTGTTGGTTCATGTAGCATTACTCATTTTGAATTTTTTTGATTTCATTTTAACTGCGTTCTGACTTTGTCACGTTCAATTTTCTATAGTGACTAAATAGCGGAATTTGAAGGGTTTTTGAATAAATAATTGTGCTCGACTCGTGCAATGGGCCAGGTCGAGGTGCTCACGAGCCAGCTTGGCCTATTGATTTCCTTTGGACATCAATTTCCACTGCATGTACCACCTTCTGTTTTCAAAACTAATTGCATGCATGGGACTTATAATTTGGTGACTGGTAAGTCAATTAACTTCCTGCATGATCTTTCTAATTCTTCTTTTCTTCTGAACATATTCTAAAACAAAACATGTGAATTAGATAATATTAACCAATAAGATTTAAGGGAAAATTATGTATTAAAACTATGGTTATCACTAAGTTGAGTGTGAAGACTCTTTTAAGTTTGAAAGTCATATTATTACCTCGAGATCTAGGAATATTATATATCATATGGTCTGTAAGGATTATTTTAAGGTTAAAAACATTATTACAAACCAGATTTTGGTCAACGGAATCGAATTCAGATCAGGCACCACTTCATGGCTCGGTCGATATTTGGACGCCGATGCACCTTCCGCGGGGTGGTTTGCAGCCTGGTTTGCTCCCTAATTATCTTCCAGATATACTCGTTTATTGTCCGTGTTTACGTCGAAATAGGGAAGATAGAGCGGAATAGCCTCCCGGGCTTCCACCCTCTCCTCCATGAACTGGTGGAGCCGGAGGGGTTGACCCTTCTCCCACCATTTGGATTTCGAGATCCGGATAAGGTCAACCTGTTCGATGAATTCCTCAATCAGTCATCGTTACTCAGGAACATATTCTTCCCGGATCATGCAGCTTTTGTAGATCCTATAGATCCGAGAAAGGATTTGGACAACGGTAGCTTGTACTATTATCCGGGTCGTCTATGGTTGGATACTGATGGACATCGTATTGAGGCTCATGGGGGTGGCATTTTGTATGATGAGAGATCAAGGACTTATTATTGGTATGGTGAGTATAAGAATGGTCCTACTTATCGAGCTGGAGGAACGGGTACGGCGCGTGTTGACATTATCGGTGTAGGTTGTTATTCTTCCAAGGACCTATGGACGTGGAAAAACGAAGGGATTGTGCTAGTCGGGGAGGAAAAGAATACAACACATGATCTCTACAAGTTGAATGTGCTCGAGAGGCCTAAAGTGATTTACAATGACAAGACAGGTAATGAGGAGCGGATTGGGGGGGGGGGGGGGGGGGGGGTACTCCCTTTGCTAGAGTCGTCCTTGGCTCAAAAAATATTTTTTTTAGTATATAGAAATTTTATTTTTTCCATATATTATTTCAGTCTGAATTTTTTTGTTAGCCTTCGTCTAAATCCGCCCGTGCAGATATTTATGTAATGTGGATGCATATTGATGATGCCACGTACACCAAAGCCTCTGTTGGTATAGCCGTTAGCAAATCCCCTACTGGCCCCTTTGAATATCGTTATAGCTTAAGGCCTCATGGATTTGATAGCCGGGACATGACAATTTTCAAAGACGAAGATGGAGTAGCATATCTAATCTATTCTTCACTTCGAAACAAGGAGCTTCATATTGGTCCGCTTAATGAAGATTATCTTCATGTCACAAATGTTATGGCTAAGGCACTTGTTGGACAGCACCGGGAAGCCCCGGCTTTGTTCAAGCACCAGGGGGTTTACTACATGATCACGTCGGGATGTAGTGGTTGGGCACCAAATGAGGCACTAGTGCACGGGGCAAAATCTATGTTAGGGCCGTGGGAGACCATACGGAACCCTTGCATGGGGGCAAATGCAGTTTTTAGGATTGCTACGTTTTTTGCTCAAGGTACATTCGTGCTTCCGATGCCCGGTGGGATTCCGGGTTCGTTTATTTTCATGGCAGATAGGTGGAATCCATCTAACTTGAAAGATTCTAGGTATGTATGGCTTCCTTTAACTGTTAGAGCAACAGAGGAGTGGTATAATGGGTTTCCATTAAAGTCTCGAGTGTCTATCTTTTGGCATAAAAAATGGAGGCTTCCACTTAGCCCGAAAGAGGATCTATAAGTCATAGATTTTTAGACTTTTAATGTAATTTGAAGGGAAATTTGAATAAAGAAGTACCCCATTCCACTCTCCTATAGTCCTATACATTGTACCTTTCTTGTCATTATGTATGTTGAAATTATTTTTTAACTATTTATAAATTGTGGGTTCTATAGAATGTATAGATGATAAATATGTAGTAAGTTGTAAGTCCTACGAAATATATGAATAACAAGTATGTTTGACCAATTTGTAGAACTGAAAGTATAATTTAAGCAATAACAAACCAACACCTAGTCTCAGGAAGATTCAGGGAAACGGCCATTTCCATTCCTAACTTAGAGCTTATTTTGGTAGAGATTAAAAATCTACTACACATTTTATAAGATCTACAATTTTTATTGATTTTTCAACCACACATTTCATCAAATTTTTTATTTTTATTTATTTATCAAAATCTACTAAAATACTTCCCCAAACAAGCACTTAATATCAAGTAGATTTCGAGTTGAACGGAAGTCATTCACTTTCGAAGTGAGGCAATTTCTTCTCTCCTACTCTACAGTTTCTTCTATAGAGGCTTCCAGCTGAAAGAGTGACAAATCAAATAACAACTAAAAGCCTAATGATACCACATTTTTATAATCTTTGTTACACCCACCAAATGAATTCAATCCACACTTTGCTAAATCAATGATAATAATAGTACAACAAATGAACAATTTATTCATTACTGATAACTTTTGCTGCCCAGCTGCCCTCACACACTTGAAGCATAATGAGGAAAACCAAAAGGCAAACAATTACAAATAATCACAAATTCGGTCACTAACATAAAACGGTTCCAGAAATTTAGCGGAAATTACAAAAAACAACATATAAAACTAAAAAGTCTACACTATATGTCCTATCAATAAGTTTGATATCTCTCAACAGTATCAACTGTTAGAGTTATACTAGTAATATATTATATATGGTAGAGTTATATTAGTAATAAATTAGCATTAATAATATAGTGTTTTACCTTATATAGGTTAGAGTTTGCGTTAGTATAAATACGATTTGAATCTATTATTTTGTAATGCTGTTTGCTTAATAAGATTGATTCTTCTTTCGTCCTATTTGTTCTCTTCTCTTTTAGTTTAATTTATATTATTGTTAGAACTTTCGTATCAACGACGTTTGACTCCCTCCTTTGACAACATTGATATGTAGGCGAAGGCCTCCGCGTCCTTCGACAAATTCGTATATGGAGCAGTCATTTTCAAAAACAGAGACTTCTCCAACATCCTCATTTTTCCATGTGTAAAGCTTGGTCTCCCAATTTCTCTCTTCTAGATCAATGAGAAACATCTTATTATAGAGGGTCACCTAAAGATCACTGACTACATAAATATTTAGAAATTATTCTGTACCTATTTCTGGATACAGCAAGTATTAGTGACCTAAAGTAAATTACTTTTTCACCACTTCCATTTATTTCAATCATAGGATACAAAGGCACAAAATAACAATGCCCACATCAATTTCCATTGAACTCGACAACAGCTACATATGCAAGGAAATGCTGAGCTTATTCACTGGGCTTAGCCTAGGCCCAGATGATATGCCACTTGGAATTTTTTTATTTAAATTTTATCTTGGCCCAATATTAATAAAAGCCCACTACCTACCCTCTTTAGCCCAATTCCAACCTAACTTTTTAAATGGGCCAGATTTTAAATCCTTACCCATTACCCATTAAAACCTTCCCAACCCATCTGCCCCAATTCCCAAACCAGCAAATGTATGCAAACCTAAACCCTAACCCAATGATAATTGGGGGTTATTAATATAACATATTAATAACATATTTACTGGTTTGATAATTGTGAATTTACTTGTTTGAAAAAATAAATTAAAAAAAATACTAAATAAGAAATTAAAATAATATATTTACTAGATAATAAATATAGCTATCATTACTCATTGATTCCATTTTAATTTTAACCGTTACTTTTTAAAGGGACGAGTATCATCTCTTAATCATCTCTAAAATTTGAAATTCAAACATCATATTACCAGTCGTCTTCTACATTGGCATTGGCAGTTTACACAATCGCGTATCTTTGTAATCTCCATGTGTTTCAGAAGATTTTGACGAAACTACATTCAAAAAATCATATTACTGTCATCTAATCCATTTCCAGATAATCATATTGATTTACAACCTGATACCTAGTTTAATATATGAGATCGAGGTGAACAATAGTGATGTTAATTATTGTTGCTACTGTATAGCATGGAAATTTTTGTAAATCTATTGTATTTCTACCGTTCATCATCGACGATATTTTTCTGATTTTGGTTACTGCTTATTGAACAATTATAAAATGTCATTAAGTTATTGATTATGAATTGTGGTTATTGAATATCTGAATTTGTTGATGAGAATTGATAAATTAATATAGCAAAATGAATTATTGAGTACTCCAAATGATTCTTCTCACTAAATTATAATGGTGATGATGAATGATATAAGCATGTATTAATATTTACAATTAATAATGTATAAATATATCGATTAACAAATAACATAATTATACAAAGTGCCTTTATAATTGTAGACCGTGATTATCGTGGACCGTTTTCATTGCAGTTTTTTCTGCATTTAGTAACATCATCTACAATTAGTATCATTTGTCGAAAACGATTATAAAGATATGGATTAGCTTATGGATCAAAATAGTATTCATTGTATAATATGTTTATCGTATTATCATTTTGATTATCAATGAAACACAACTGAAACTTATATAGCGCCTTCAATATATTAATCTAATTGTTACTGAATTAACGTAATTTTTAACTTAATTGTTACTTAATTATTTCCTTCAATTGCTATAAATTAATGTAATTGTTACTGAATTAAAGTAATTGAAACACCTCTATGTAAAGAAACGTTGAGAATTGTGAGACTTGGAGGATGTTGAAACACCTCTATATAAAAAGCTTTAGTAATTGAAATACGTCTATGTAAAAAGTTTTAGTAAAAGTCAATAATTTAATTTTAAACACACATTTAACAGGATACATAATTTTTATTAACTTTTAAACTACACGTTTTATCAAATTTTTATTAAAATCTATTAAAAAGCTTTCTAAAACAAGATAAAATATATTTGGGGCTTGAAAAGAAAAAAAAAAGATAGAAAATTATTATCATCATAGCATGTCTAGGTTGGTTTGTTTGAAATTTATTTTTCACTGCTAATTTACTCTTTTTTTTTTTTTTTTTTTTTATCGTAATCTTATTCTATCTTTTGATAAAATATTTTTTACATATTTCCTTAGAAATATGAGAATCAGAAGAAAAGGGAAGACTCCATGACCCGCACATATAGGTGCATAAATCAAATTGATGTCATTTGGAATCAAGAAAACTCCAAAACTATTTTAATGTCAACTAGATGAACATTGGGATTTGTTCATTCAATACCAAAATCAACTGCCTAGAAAAAGGAAGGAAAAAAAATTGATTATTATTGTAAATTAATATAGTTCTATTATATATATAATAAAAAAAAAATGTTCATTGACTTATTTTAAATTTCAACTCGACACAATATAATTTTCTGAATCCATCTTGATTGAGCATATCAAATCCATGTGTTCAAGAATCAGATAGAGATCCATAAGACACTTACATCAAGACGTTTTATGCAGACTACTTTAGAAAATAAATAGCTTGCTCTTTATTGGTCTCAAAGTCTGTAGGTGAAAATTAAAAGACAATTAATAGCTCGTTACAATCTTCAAAATAAAATATTTTCTTGTCGCAAATTCGATACTTATAAAAGATTAAAAACCTATAAAATTGAAAAAGAAGAAAATAGAAAATCAATAGTTATAAAAGCAAATTACTATCGTTAAAAAATATTACGGATAATAAAATATGAGGTTTTTCGATGATCAAACTTTATAAGTTCAAGTGCAATCATCTTCAAATTCAGGGACGGATTCAGATAGAGGCTAAAAAAAATTTAGACCGAATTAATATAAGAAAAATTAAAAATTTCTATAGAAAAAAATTATTTTTCCTATACTAAAAAAAAAAAAAAAAAAAATTGAGTCTCCGCCCCTGTTCAAATCCTAAAGTTTAACAATTAATGCGTGAAGGTAAAAAATCAAGCTTTTTTAGTTGTACAAGAAGGGAGACGTTTAAAGGGTTTACACTAAGAAAATGATTTTATGTTCACTCACAGCACGAAAGTTCAACATGCTAATTTTGAGTGATATAAGAACAAAATAAAAAATAAAAAATAAAAAATAGGGTACAAGTTATTCACGTCGATTTCAAATAGATAACTTGTCTTTCTTAAAAAAAAGAAAAAAAAGATAACTTGTCAAGAGAAATATATGACTATACTCCATACCATGAAATTATATTTCATGTCATATGTATTAATTGGTACCAAAACTATATAATACGATTCAAAATGAAGTGATTTGGCACGCAATATGAATAAACTTTATTATTTTAGTAAAGTTGTTTTTCTCAAAACGCCACCGACCATATTATTATGGAATAATCATTATCATATAGTTTTGCAAACAAATTTGCCCAAATCATACAACTCATCCGGGAATTTGACTCTTTCGAAAATGAGCCACCTGTCCATATGAACTAGAAAATTCAACACCGTTTTGAAAATTTATAAATCTAAATTCATCAAAATCACTTAAGAATTAGTGGATTGAAGTCCAAAAATTAAAAATGATCACTTCAACTCAAAGTGGATTCACAATTTAAATTGGCCTATTCACTTCAATTGGATTACCTTCGATTCCACTATGAAATCATTGATCTTTAATCGTTTTCATAAGAGACTTGACACGCAATATGATTCATATAAATATAAATATTTTTCAATTCAACTACCAACCGTATCATTTATTTGGTTCATTATGTTTTAATGTCTCCAAATCTTATGACTTCTTCGTGAAGTAACCACGTGTTCGAATTACATGCGATATTCCTACGCGTTGCAAGTCAGCATCCCCTCCGATTCTCCCGCGTCCACACGGCTTCCATTTTCAATGATTCCTGATTTCTTACAATAATAAGTCCTCAAAAAAAAAAAAAAAAAAAAAAATATCGATTCCTTTCACTCACTACTTTTCAAATAAAATTTATTTGAAGTTGCTACACTCTCAGGTAATGCTTAAACACCTTTCGGCTTTTCTTGTTTTTCCTCTTTCTTCGGAGAAATTTCGTAGTATTTTCAATATGGGTTTGAAAATTTACAAGATTTTATGTAATAAGTGAAGACTGGGTTGAATTCTTTGTGTAGTGTTTAGGGACTTAATTTAAATCCCTAGTCTTGTCATTCACCGTCAAGAATAATATTTCTTGAATTATCCGCAAATTTGTCTTGTGTCATCATCAATCACTCTCTGGTGGATTAGGTTTCTTCTAAGCGTTGCAAATGGTGAATTTGAGTCGCATTTATTGTTGTAAGCGTTCGAGAATTCGTGTAATTTTCAATGGGTTTTGTGTTTTGGCTATGTTTTTCTTATTTTCCCACCAAGAAGAAATTCTTCAAAACCCATTTTCAAAGCAACCCTTTTCAATTCTCCCCCCCAAAACAAGCATTGACGATGGAGTCAGTAAATATGCTATTCCGGTCGAGGTTTTTTGGAAGAAAATGGTTGAAAATGCTGTTTACTCGACGAATTACAGTGCTGACAAAACTGCGGGTTTCGAGACTAATATTTTGAGGGCAAACAGAAGCCCAGCAATCTGCTATGGAATTCATGAGCATAAAGGTTACAGCACTGAATGTGAGTACTCGAAAGCCAACCCGCAATGCAATTCGGGGGGTTTTCTCAATTACATTAAGTTCTTTTACTGCGACTGGGGAAAGTATAAAGCTTTGAGGTATTTGGTTCTAGCCATTTGGTTGCTAACTCTGTTCTATTTATTGGGGAATACAGCGGCTGATTACTTCTGCTGTTGTCTGGAGAAGCTTTCTAATTTATTGAAATTGTCCCCCATGGTTGCAGGGGTAACTCTGCTTCCGTTGGGGAATGGAGCCCCTGACGTGTTTTCTAGTATTGCAGCTTTTGTGGGCAACAATTCCGGTGATGTGGGGTTGAATAGTGTGTTGGGTGGAGCTGTTTTCGTTACTTGTGTTGTTGTGGGAACGGTGTCTTTTTGCATTGGAGAGCAAAGTACACAAATTGATAAGAATTGTTTCATAAGGGACATGTGTTTCTTTCTCTTTGCACTTGTCTCTCTTCTTGTCATTTTGGTTGTTGGTGAGGTAAATATTTTTGGGGCAATTGCATTTGTTTCGATTTATGTGGTTTATGTCGCTTGTGTCGCTGCAAATGAGTTATTGAGGAAGCACGCCACGGGGTCGAAGTTAGAGTCCTCCCCACCTTTGTTACCAGTTAGAGGTAGTGTGATTTCTAGTGGAAATGTTGAGGATCAATCTATTCATACGGGTTTGCTTCAGTCTGATTCTGAGGAATTTAAGCTGCCCCACTGGGTGTGGGCTTCAAATGTGGCAATCTATTCAAATGAAGGGGTGAAGGCAAGTATTGAAGCGAATCCTATATCTTTGTGGGGTTGGAATGAAGAGGATACGGTCAATGATAATTCATCTTTCTCGTGTTCTAAATTGTGTTCATTGCTCGAAATACCATTGACACTCCCGAGAAGACTGACTATTCCCATGGTCGAGGATGAACGGTGGTCAAAGACTTATGCTGTAGCCAGTGCCACTTTTGCACCCGTGCTTTTGGCATTCCTTTGGAACACTCAGGATAATCTAGGCAATCTAGCTATTGATATTGCCTATCTTATTGGTGTTCTGGCAGGTGGCATTTTCGGTGTTCTTGCTTTTATATATACCAGAGCAGATCGTCCACCCCGGAGATTCTTACTTCCGTGGGTTTTGGGAGGATTCCTTATGAGTATTATTTGGTTCTACATTATTGCAAATGAGCTTGTGGCACTTATGATGGCATTTGGCGTTATATTTGGTATCAAGCCGTCACTACTGGCGTTGACTGTCTTGGCATGGGGCAACTCAATAGGTGATTTGATGTCAAATGTTGCAATTGCAATGAATGGTGGGGATGGCGTGCAGATTGCAATGTCAGGATCATATGCTGGACCTATGTTCAACACGCTGGTTGGTTTAGGGCTCTCTTTGGTGCTTGGAGCTTGGTCCAGCAAACCACTCTCGTACATAATTCCAAGGGATGTTAGCTTGTATAGTACTTTAGGTTTTCTTGTTTTAGGGCTTGTTTGGTCACTAATCGTGTTACCGCGAAGCAATATGTACCCTAATAAATTGTTGGGAATCGGTCTAATGATCATCTACTTGGGATTTCTCTCTTTCAGGGCAAGCATTGCCATGGGGGACGGATCACTTCATGATTTAAGTTAACTACTGTAGTGGTCAGTCTAGGAAGATGTAGAAGGCCTAGATAAGGAACAAATTTAGGGCGGTGGAACCTAATGACCATAACAGTTAGTCTTTTTAATTTGATTGTCGAAAAATCTTGTACAGTTGTCTATATACAATAGTTGGGGCAACATTTCATATTGTCTTCGATAAATGCATATGAAACCAACTGTTGCGTTCATTAGCTTTCTTGCTGATCATTTTTCTAGGAGAAGAATTGGAGTGTATGTTTGGTATGTAGTATTTGTAAAAGTTAGTTCAATTTACTTTTGAAGAGGATTCTGTCTTGCAAGTATTTTCAGTGTCATTTATTACCTGAATTTTCATTGTTCTTTGATTGAAGCTGTGTATGTTGAAGAAGTATTGTATGTCCAGTTTTCTTTGATTGGAGTTGTATATGGTGTATTAAGTTTCAGACTACACTGAGTTTTAATCAACGAAAGCAGGGTTCTATAATTTTGTTCTCTCTTATTTTCCCGGTAATGGAAACGATCTTGTGAAATTGAGGCACGTAAGATAATTTTCAAGGACGAAGGTGTCCTACTTTTGAGAAACAGATTGTTTCAGCAGACTTGCCTTTCTTGTTTTCTTTTGATTACCTTATCTGTATTCTGCTTCATAGAGCTAGTTATGGCATTTGCAGTTTTCTTGATAACCTGATATATTCGATAATTAGAATTGGACGATACTAAATACATTTAAAGAAATATAAACAATTAAAATGTTATTCATTGTGTAATTTTGTTCTTGCATACAATGTATTGTGGGTGCCTGATTTTGGAATTTGAAATGTCTGGTGAGCATTGACAAGGGTTTGCATTATTGAAATCACCAATGTTCAGCAGTCTTATCCATGACATGGAAATTTTATTCATTATACTATTTGAAAGTTGTCATTACTCTTTAGTGGAATAATACTTTGAAAGTGGGAATAGTGCTGAATGGTCGGGTGATCCAGCCAATTTTCTAAAATGGTCGTTGACCAATTTTGGTGTGTAAATTACCAAATATAACCATGTCTTCTTTCCCGCTTATAACTATTTCAAACAATTTCAAATTCATTTGTCTGTGAAAAAGAGAAGATTCCAAGGTTAAAATCTAACCCATTTTAATGTTAGAATCCAACTCATTTCATTTATGTAAGAAATTAAGTAGAAATTCATTATTCTTCATCTTTTTCTTTTAATTCACGGTAGAAATTGTGGATTTTGTAGTATAAATCATGAAAAAATGTATAAACCTGAGTATGAATCATGATTTTTATTTTAAATTCTTACAAATCTGAGTTGATTTGGATGGATTAATTGAAAAAATCAGTCATAATGGTATAAATCTGCGTTGTTAACACACCTGTTAAAAGACCATGAGTCTGTTAACAGGTCCCAAGGCCTGTTAAGGCCAAAATGAGCTTGGGGTCTGTTAAGGCCAAGTTTGGCTTTAACAGACCTTGTGACCTGTTAACAGACCCATGGTCTGTTAACAGACCAGCAAGTCTGTTAGCAGACTTGGGGTCTCTTAATGGTCGGTTAACAGACCATCTGTTAACCGATGGTCTGTTAACCGACCCGTTAACAGATGGTCTGTTAACCGATGGTCTGTTAACTGATGTTATAAAGTAAGGGTATTTTAGTATATTCTACTTAAAAAAAGGCCTTTAAAACTTATTTGGTATAAGTTAGGCTCTTCTACGATTCCGAGCATTTGACACGGCCATTTCAAAAACTCACCCTACTTTGAAATCACCTGTTAAAGAACAAATCATTTTTCTTTGAAAGTTGTCATTATACTCTTTATTCTATTTTTTATTGTGTCGTATACATTTAAGATAGCTATTGATTTATAACATGTTTTATTTAATAGTACTTATAAGCTGGTAAAAAATAGCATTCTATAAAATCTACAGCTTTTATTCAATTTTTATTTACACATTCTATATGATCTTTTACCAAACAAGCACTTAGACTTTAATATACACAGAGTGTATTTTATTTCTAATTTTTCCGTTTGTTGTACGAAAATGTAATAAAAAGTTGGATTCAATTTCATTTTTGTTTCTACCTTTTTGGTAGAAGAATTGTATTCATTTCGTACTCTTATGGTCCTTCTGTTTTTCAAAAAGCAAATTTTAATTTTTGTTTTTCTAATTATTTCTGTAAATATAATCTTATAAAGATTTTGTTGAATTTTAATGTCATATATCTGTGTCCTATTAAATAAACACACTTATAAACTGGAAGGAAAAAAAAAAGTACATTCTCTTAGAAAAGTCGAGTGCCCAAGAATTGGATTCCCCCAGGATGGTCAAAAGAGTTGTTATCTTTTGACTAGAGGTGGGCTCCAGATTGACGAATTGCGTCGGGTAGAGTAGGATATTATTCGAAATTATATTAGTAAAATAAAATTGTTCCATGAATGATGATTGAATCAAACCAACAAAGAATAGTTCTAGTTCTAGTTCTAAATTATTAATCTCCAGAAGCAGAATTGGTCAAAATTTAACTAGAATTGAACAATTCGATTGGATTCAAAATAAAGATACTCACTCTTTTAAAACCCCCCTTTCACACATTGTTTATCAAACTATATACATAAGTTCAAGATGATGCACGTGACACTATATTGGACTGAAGAAAAGAACTAACTCTCTTGTTCAGCTCGTGGAAGACCAAGTCATGGCCGAGTTACATTCTCAATTTAATCTTATGTTTCTTCTTCTTCATATTCTATCAATACCTCAAAACTCAGCGACTCATTCTGGTATCTCTCACTTCCAAATCATCCTCGTGAAACCCATATCTACCGTCAATTAACACACCGCTGATCACCTACAAACTCGGTTGGAATCGGTAGGACAGGATCTCATTGGCCGTGTTGTTCGAAGTCAACTCGGCAATTGGGTATTTGATCATGCTGAGCATCATGTATTCATGTTGTATTATAACAGCGGCATTTTCTTGGCCTCGGTAGGCGGAGTTAGTGTTGGGTACTATTTGTTTACGTAAAATGTCCGACCCAAGCCCGGGAGTAAAGTGTGTCGAGTGCCCATTGTTTGTGTAATCAAACTATTTTTACCCATTTAATCACAAGAGCCTACACGATGTTTGACTATACTTAAGCGAGCAAGTAAATTTGAAAATCATGTTAGTAGTATTTAAGTTTTGTGTTAGAAAACTTTTAACTCTTTTGACATGAAATTAATCCTTAAAAGTAGCCAAAGAATCTGATTAGTATTAGGATTAGGATTAGGACTAGGACTAGGATTAGGAAGAAATATAAATGGACAAAACATTTACACTAGATTCAGACAGAATTTAATACAATTTCAAACACAATCACATTAATAATGTTTCACAAAAATGAAATTACAGTTTCAGCATGTTCGATCGTACGACCAATTATGCTTTGATGTTAGTATAAAGTATAATTCGACTAGCATCTGGTAGATCCATCATATATATAGTCAAGAACAGCAATTACTCCAAAAACAAAGGCCTGATCAATTCCTGGCTTTATAGAAACATAGTATAGATCCCTGCCTGTCATCACTTGCTCCACCTCCTCCTTAACACCAATCTGCATTAATCCATTTATAGCTATAATCAACACATTTCTTACTTATATAACTCGACCGGATTAAGAAAAAGAGAAACTTGCCTGTGCTATGGCATCACCCCTGGAATTGACAATGCTGCAATCTCTATCGTGGAAGTCACCTCTGATCTCAAAGTTGCCATAATTATTGTAGTATTCTTTTGATTCAATAGAGATTCTGATGGGATTTTTGTTTGACAGGCATGAAGTATTAGGCTCTTTCAAGCTGAATACCAGCTTTTGAGATCCTAAAAAGTCATTTCTGTACCCCTTCCATTGCCTTGTCATACTTAGTGCTTCAACTATTCCTCCCTGCAACCCAAACACTCTTTTCATATCCATTTTTTCCGGCAAAAAAACCGATGATCCCACCAGGGGAGAAGATAGGGGGAGGAATAGTCCAATCCTGATCCCAAAAAAACAGTACAAAATATTTTTTACATACCTTTCGACGCATAAGCAGCAAAGGATTTCCATGTGCATCCCTGAGAATAAGCTCTTCTTTTTTGCCAAGAATTCCACAGCCATCAACACTGAAAATGGCCATCTGTTTACAATCTGTAACCACAAATCCTCCTCCATTAACCACACGTGGCCTCCTTCGAACAACAAGAACTACTTCAGAAAATGAACAAAAGGCCTTGCTTACTATAGGAATCATGCTTTGTTTTGTAGCCATTTCCTTCTTTCATTTTCATATTGACCCATAACACTCATCTATTTATAAACGATGTAAAAGTGCAAGTAATCTGTGTTATGGTTGAATTTAAAATGTTTGGCAATATAGTTGACCACATTTTGCTCCTTTACAAGAAACTTCCCAAGTATAATATGCATTGTCAAATACGCCGTTAATTGATGATAAATTAAATGAATGATGATTTTAAGTCGTAAACTTAAAATAGATTCTTGTTACATTGCGTTTGGTAGGGATTAAAAACTGTTTTTGATTTTTTTCAGTCTACCATTTTTTACTTTTCAACCCATTTTTAATATGAAAAGTCAACAATTTCAACTCAAATAAACCACTTTTGGTTTATAAACTGTTTATAATCTCTATCAAACGCACTCTTAATAAGAATAACATGATATTAGTGAAATATAGTAGAAGATATAATTGTTTTAAATCTTTTGAATAGAATGACACTTGAATTTATTAATTATAAAATATAATTTGAATTTAGTCTTATCATATTGGTTCTAGTGAAATACCTTAAAAAGCAACTCAATAAAGGCTAATCGTATGCTTTTTGAAAAATTGGCTGCCTAATAACTTAAAAAGAGAATATTACGACCAACAATAGTCTTCTAGTGATAGAATGCATGTATTTGTGTAATTTGTTTAACTGGTGTAGAGGTACCTTATTGAAATTGATTTTAGTTAACGTCCCAATCATTCTATACTTCTTTCACATCATATTATCGGTGGCACACTATTCTATCATTCACGCACAGCTACCATGTGTAAGGAAGGAATGCAGGTTCGACACATCGTTTAGTCATTTACACTATTGATCTACTTTATTTAAAAGTTTTATTTCTTCAATTTTAAACAATTAATTTTAACTATACATTTAATAGGATCCACAGTTTTTATTAAATTTTCAATTACACATTTTATCAAAATCTGTTAAAAAACTGATTTATAGCAAAACCAAATGGACACTAAATTTTGTTTCAAGACACACATTCACATATATGTCGATTTTTTCCATTAAATATTTTACACGTTCATAACTTCTCATTGAGGGTAGTGGAGAGACTTGTTCATATAGTTAACACATGATTGTCTTGTTAAGAAGTCTTGACTTCTAAAGAATTCGAATTAATAGTTGTAAGTATGTCTAATTGACACGTGTTACTTGATTATGGTGTGAATATATATATGTATAGAAATACTATATATAAAATAAAATCATAGCATTATTGTTGCATTTAGTAAATGTCAATGTCTATCACGACACGTTTTATCGAGAATATAGAGAATATGAAAGAAGTGATTTGAGAAGAGTTTGCATAGAAAATAGCTTATGAGTTATGTCGTGTCTTATGATCATAAAGAGATGAGTTTATTTCACATTTATTGAACAATAATATGGTGCATTTTTTCCTGTTATGATATATTTTCTTACCTTATTACTTCACGTGTTGGGAAAGCTATAATCTTCAATAATACAAGTTTAAACAGGCATTGAATATCATTTTCTACAAAAGTTATCCGATAATACGAGGTACATGAGAATGAGTGTAACACTTGAAAAATTATTTTCTTATAACTAGTCTATTTTTTATTTTTTTATTTTTGGCAAAATAAAATTTGTTTCGGCAAAATTTTTAATTAAATATGATTATTCAGTCGTCTAAAATTATTGTAGTGTCATTTATTAATATGCCTCTAGACAAATCTAGATAAAATTAACGAGCAAGATTAGAGTGTCTAAATAGACTAAAAACTCTAGTCAATTTTATTTAATTTGACGAAAATATTTAAATAATTAAAAATTCGTGCAAAAGAGAGAGTGAAAGAGAGAGTTTGTGTCCAAAATGAAAAGAGAAAATTAGGGTTGCACTCCCAACTTTTCAATAGTGTGAAAATGACCTCCCAACCTTCAAAAATAGGTTTTGATTCTCTAACCTATTTAATATTGTGAGATTTGATCTCTAATTAGCTAAAAAGTCAACATTTGTATTAAAATGACTATTCTAGCCTTAATTTGAATTAAATAAAATATAAAAATAACAAAAAGAAAAAGAAAAGTGAAAGCAATAAAACCAATCTTCACCACCCCTCCAACCCCAATTGGCCGCCGGCGACTTAAACCGCCGAAAGCCCCTACCACCACAACCCCATTTCCGATCGACTCCAGCATCCCAAAACACCCAAACTTAAAACCACCAAAATTGCCCAAAACTGAAGCCACCAAACTTTAAACTTGAACATTGCAACCATCACCAGCCTATCTGTTGATCCGCCGCCACCCATGGCTCTTAACACATCGCCGCCACAAGAAATCATCACCAGTACGAAATGCAACTGCCACCACCCTCTTTCTCCATCCTTTTCTTTCATACACACACTTATAAACAGATCTGGTTGATGACGGTGGTGACCAAGTTTTCCTCAAAGCTTAGCCAAATCCATAATTCCCAGTTCACAGAAAATGCGTTCGGTGATGTCAAATGTAATATTTTTTTATTTGTGATATTAAGTGTAATACTTTTTAAATTTATTAATAAATGCAATATTTTAGTTAATTAAATGTAAATTTTAATTTAGTAATTTTAGTAATCTTAATTCTTAATCTATATATATATATATATATATATATATATATATAAACAGAACTTTCCTATGTAGAATTTCTGTTTTTTCTCCAATTTCTAGAAATGGATTTTTTTAAATAGCCATTAAATGTTCATTCCTAATACTACATTTAATAACCGCTTGATTTTTTATTTTTTCAACTGGAGTCCTTCTATCTACATTCTAATGTAGTTATCATTGCAAAACTAATTTAGTTTTGTTATCACTACAAAAATTAATTATCCAATGCGTTTTAATTTAATTAGTATGTAAAACGTACGTCGCACGTTATTTAATATTAGTGTTTTGAGATATATATTTATTCAAATAATTATAACTTAATTTAATACTGAAATAAAATCTAAAAATCTGACATTAAAAAATACGGTAAAATATAATGTTTGTCAATTGCATATGCTTCCAGATACTCAATTTTATGTCGGATCTTCTCTTCAGTCATCCACGAAGATTTTGCAGGTTTTGAATGCGATGGCATTTTCCTGGCATATTTCAGTAAATTCACAAACTCTTTAAATTCCTTCTCAGCAGCTTCTTTGGCATGATTCCTCCATAGAAGTTCGGCAAATTGCTAATTGATATTCACTGCATCATAGCTAGTAGACAAGCCAACAAAGCAAATAAATATCATGGTAGGGCGCATTACGACAAATCAATTAATCGCCCACAAGTTAATAGGAAACACCAACTGGAAATGAGCATAACATATAATACCAAATAGACCAAGTGAAACAAAAAAGCTGCATTATTAGTGACCAAATATCAGTCTCCCTATAAGAAGTTGCAACTTGCAACATACCTGAACAGCAGGTCGAGGCCCATAAACAGAAAATGAATATTTACTCTCCAAAACAGTGAAGTATATGTCATCCTTAGAAAGCAGTAGATGAGCACAATAGCTCTTAAGAGGCACAGCACTACCAAAAATCATCTGTTAGAACGAACGCAGAAATGCAAATTTAGTAATGCAAAAAGTTTACCTCAGTCAGCTCTTCCACTCTTACTGATTTGTTCTTTTCAAGAAGTTCAATCCAGGCAAATTCAAGCAATGTTGGATCCTGAACAAATAACAAATAATTATAACTTAATTTAATACTGAATTAAAATATAAACATATGAGATTAAAAAAATACGGTGAAATATAATGTTTGTCAATTGCATATGCTTCCAGAGACTCAATTCTATGTCGGATCTTCTCTTCAGTCCTCCATGAAGATTTTGCGGGTTTTGAATGCGATAGCATTTCCCTGGCATATTTCAGTAACTTCACAAACTCTTTAAGTTCCTTCCCAGCAGCTTTTTTGACATGCTTCCTCCGTAGAAGTTCGTCAACCCAGCAATTAATATTCACTTAATCATAGCTAGTAGACAAGCCAACAAAGCAAATAAGTATCATGGTGGAACGCATCACAACAAATCAATTAATCGCCCACAAGTTAATAGGAAACACCAACTGGAAATGAGCATAACATATAATACCAAACAGACCAAGTGAAACAAAAAAGCTGCATTATTAGTGACCAAACATCAGTGTCCCTATAAGAAGTTGCAACATACCTGAACAGCAGGTCGAGGCCATAAACAGAAAATGAACATTAACTCTCCAAAACAGTGAAGTATATGTCATCCTTAGAAAGCAGTAGATGAGCACCATAGCTCTTAAAAGGCACGGCACTACCAAAAATCATCTGTTAGAACGAACACAGAAATGCAAATTTAGTAATGCAAAAAGTTTACCTCAGCCAGCTCTTCCACTCTTACTGATTTGTTCTTTTCAAGAAGTTCAATCAATGCAAATTCAAGCAATGTTGGATCCTAAATAAATAACAAAGCAAATGGTTTTACAAAGTAGAGACAAATAATAATATCCAAAACACCTGCATTTTTACTCCAAATGACAGGATTAACAGATCAAATTACGCTGAGCTCTCTAAACAAAGTCTGATATTTTTTTGTGGTCAAAATTTTCAACACCAGGAACAATGAAAGTAATTTGTTGTGGCTTAATGGAAGTCATGGCACCGTTTTGCATAAGTAAGAACCAATGAGACAATTTGAGATACCCAAAGCATAAAGTGCTTAAAATAGTGTAGAAAAAGACAAGAATCCAACATCTAGCAACCTATCCAATATGCCGCATTAGTTGTTTCTAGTAAAACCTGATTGAAAACCATCAAATTCTTCTTGCCATCAGGCTTCTGTGCAACTACCAGCAATACTCTCTCCGGATCTTTCTTGAACTCTAGTAGCAATCCTTTCTACAGCATCCGCTTCCCTAACTTATTTTCAAGAAGCTCTTCACTGCTTTTCAGTTCCAACCTATAAAATAGTTCAACAATAAATATCACACATAGTGTGATCCATAGAGATTACTATATTATTTAACCGATGAAGGGCTCGACATTTTGTTTCTTTAGCACCGTCACTTACCATAGTATTTCTAACAATTCCTTATATCAATTCATCCAGAATTATGTTAATTATCCTCCCAAATTTCTCAGAGAACTACATTGAGGTCATCAAAAAAAATCTCAATTTACCAATTGATCAAATATGAGCTCAGACCTCTCAAATAGTTATCATAACGTTCTTTTAAAATATTATAGTTAGCTTCTGAATAGTTAAAATACATTCGAATCCCAAAACTCATAATTTCTGATCATGAACCTTTCATAAACAAAGGAAAAGTTTTGAATTCCCATCATATAGCTACAAAGTTTTTGAAAAAAAATTTCACAGCACACATTTTATCACTGTCAGTTGCACCAGCCGTTAGCTCCAATTATACCAATGGATTAACTTCAACATTACAATTTATTCAAAATCAATTCAATTATTATTCACAAAAATTATATAGTAACTACACATAAACACACAACACGCGGATTATATATAGTTTAATAATGATGGGAGGTGAAAAGTTTTAAGATTTTTGAATATGGGAGGAAAAATTATTCTAAAATAATTGTACATAAATGAGATTGTGTTATGTAGTTTATTAATAGTGGTATATTAAAGGTTTTGGATTTTTGAATATGATAGGATAAAATATTATAAGAGTATTGTATATTAGTGAGATTATGTTATAAATACGTATTGAGGAATTACATAATCATCATATGAACATTTGTATTCTGAAGTAAAAAAAAATGAAGATAAATTGTCTAAATGATCCAAACAACCCATTATTTTGTTCAATAATGGTTGGAGATGAAAGGTTTTTGAATTTTTTTTATTTAATATAGGAGGTTAAATAATCCAAAGACATAATGTATGAAGGTAAAATAGTCTCATTCTTATGATCCTAATTATATATATAGGAATTACATAATCATCGTATGACCTTTTGTATTATGCAGTTAAAAAAACTGAAGATAAATTGTCCAAATGCCCAAACAACCTCTTATTTTGTTCAATAATTGTGGAAAATGAAAGGTTTTTGGAATCATCATATGATCATTTGCATTCCGCATTGAAAAAAAAACTGAAAATAAATTGTCCAAATGTCCCAAACAACTTATTTTGTTCGATAATGTTAGGAGATGAAATGGTTTTGGATTTTTTTACTTAGGGTCCATTTGACAGAGATTATAAACTAGTTTATAAACTAATTTTTGGTTTATTTGACCAATATTGGTTTATTTGAGTTGAAATTGTTGACTTTTCATGTTAAAAGTGGGTTGAAAAGTCAAAAATTACGGCTAAAAAAACCAAAATGGGTTTTTAGGCTTTGTCAAACAAGCTCTTAATGTAGGAGGGTAAAATAGTTCGAGATATGAAAAAGTTTTGAATTTTTTAATTCAATGTAGGAGGTAATTTAATACAGGAAGGTAAAATAATTCGAGAGATGAAAGGGTTTTGAATTTTTTAATTTAATGTAGGAGGGCAAAGTAGTCTAAAATTGTAATATATGAGGGTAAAATTGCTCAAAAATGTTTCTTCCTTTAAGGGACTTTTAGAATTAGTGTAGATATAGATTATCTATATTTAAAATATTTAATTAATTAATCTTATCTTTGTTTGGTAAAAAAAATGTATGAATTTTTCAATACTAATTAAGATTTAAGAGATCGTGTATATATATATATATATATATATAGAAGTGCCGTCGAAATCTATTTTCCCCCCCAAAGTGCTTTCTTATCTAGAATTTCTGTTTTTTTTTCCAGTTTTCAAAAATGGATTTTTTTAATAGCCATCAAATGATCATTCATAATACTACATTTAATAGTTGGCTGATTTTTTTTTCCAACTAGAGTCCCTCCATCTACCTTCTAATTTAGTTATCATTGCAAAAACTAATTTAGTTTTATTGTTATTACAAAAATGAATTATCCATTGCGTTTTAATTTAATTATCTATATTTGAAATATTAAATTAAATTAATTAATTAATCTTATCTTTGTTTTGGTAAAAAAAAAATACATGAATTTTCCAATATTAATTAAGATTTAAGGGATCACATTTTTAAGATTATTTTCAAGATTATTATGGAAAATAATTAATGCACATTGAAAGAAAAATAAACCTAAATCTATATTTTTAAATACATTTTAATTTAATTATTATTGCAAAAATTAATTTTTCAATGCATTTTAATTTAATTATCCATATTTTAAATAATTTAATAATTTAATTTAATTTAATTAATTAATAATTAATTAATATTATCTTCATTTTGATCAAAATATGCATGGATTTTTCAATGCTAATTAAGATTTAAGAGATCACATTTAAGATATTACATTTTCAACATTATCATGAAAGACAATCAATGTAAAGTAAAAGAAAAATAAGTTAAAATTCATATTTTCAAAGTTTTGTTATCATTGCAAAAATTAATTTTTCAATGCGTTTAAAATTTAATTATCTATATTTTAAATACCTAATTAATTTAATTTAATTAGTTAAATAATATTATCATTGTTTTAGTCAACGTATGCATGTGTTTAATACTAATTAAGATTTAATTTTTGATTTTATTATAACTAATTAACTTTCATAGATAACTATTAAAATTATTTTTTGTGATTACACATACCATGCATCGCATGGGTACAACACTAGTATATATATAAAAAAAGATAGTTGTCAAAAAATTTTGCCAACTTTTCCTTCCAAAACATTTATTAATTAATGACAATTAATAATTAGTAAATAAAATACATTAATAAAACCACCATTTGATTTATATCCATAATAACTAATTATTCTCTCCGTCACACAAAGATATGCTCGTTTCTTTTTCACACATATTAAGAAATCTTATTAATGTAATTGAAATTATAATTTTTTCACGCAAAATTTTCCTATTATACCCCCATTTATTATTAGTCATTCATAAATCTAATAAATTTAAATGTTCATTAAGTTACAATTAGAATGCAAATGAAATTGAATTGCATTATATTGAAACAATAATGAAATTTAATTGTTGACTTTGTTATTGTGTGATGGTTGTTTGCTAAGCAATGTGAAATTTATTGATTGCCTACTTGAGTAAATGTGTGAATAAATTTATGTATTTTTCCATTATAATTGAAATATGTTAAGTTTACTTGGATTGATAACAATGTAACAATATACTTTTAAAATATTTTAAAATCATTATCATAAAAAACAAGTGTCATGCATCACATGGGTGATATACTAGTAATTATGTGTAGAAGCTTACTTACGTAGAAAAGATATGTTGGAGCTTGTTACTGGTAGTGTATGGAAGCTTATATACACTAGTTAAGAATAGGTGCGTTGCACGCGATTTTGTAGTAATATTGTGATCTTTTGTAAAATTATTGATGAATATAACTCTTATAAGAAATTTATTTTCAATTATAAGTTCATCAATGGCTATGAACAACTAAGGAATAATAGTCAAATTTCTTGGTAAAATATGTGGTTTATTAAAAAGTACATATCCTACGTGAATGTTAAGTTTGAAGGATTGCTGACGTGACATAAGTTTGAAGGATTGCTGACGTGACATGATAATATACTGTTGATACTTTTTTAATTATATTTTGAAACATATATCTAATGACATATCAAGAAAATGCAACTTTCTTTTATGAAAATTAATATCAAATTCTAAAATATATGAAAAATAGTAGGTTTTTTGGGAGTCGATCAGAAGTTTATTTGGTTGAACGAACTGTAAGAATCTTACACCTCGTCCAAGGTTATCGCGATTTCAATTGCAATTGATAGAACACAATTTTTTATTGATTTTCAGTATTTATATCATTTTAAAAGGCACATGGGAAAAAAAATTAGCCATTTTTTCAGAAAAAAGAATCCAAAAAGTCTTTGACATAGAATAAAGAAAAATTTTCTCCTGCAATATCTCTACTAAAACACTGATCAATTCATTCAGTTTTAATGCATCAATGAGCTAAGACTTTTTTTTTGTTCAATTCATGCACTTTTTCCCGCAATTGCATCTAAATTATTAATAAATATCAAGAAGATTCAAAATAACCAGATACTTAAAATATATATTTCTTCATAAAATTCATGAAATGAATAACAGTCAAATTTCTTGGTAAAATATGTAGTTCATTAAAAAGTACATATCCTACGTGAATGTTAAGTTTGAATGATTACTGACGTGACATGTTAATATACTGTTGATACTTTTTTAATTATATTTTGAAACATATATCTAATGGCATATCGAGGAAATGAAGCTTTCTTTTATGAAAATTAGTATCAAATTCTAAAATGTATGAAAAATAATAGGTTTTTTGGGAGTCGATCAGAAGTTTGTTTGGTTGAACGAACTGTAAGAATCTTACATCTCGTCCAAGGTTATCGCGATTTCAATTGCAATTGATAGAACACAATTTTTTATTGATTTTCTGTATTTATATCATTTTAAAAGGCACATGGGAAAAAAATTAGCCATTTTTAAGTAATTATTTTTCAGAAAAAAGAATCCAAAAAGTCTTTGACATAGAATAAAGAAGAATTTTCTCCTGCAATATCTCTACTAAAACACTGATCAAGGCATTCACTTTTAATGCATCAATGAGCTAAGACTTTTTTTTTGTTCAATTCATGCACTTTTTCCCGCAATTGCATCTAAAATATTAATAAATATCAAGAAGATTCAAAATAACCAGATACTTAGAATATATATTTCTTCATAAAATTCATGAAATGAATAATAGTCAAATTTCTTGGTAAAATATGTAGTTCATTAAAAAGTACATATCCTACGTGAATGTTAAGTTTGAATGATTACTGACGTGACATGTTAATATACTGTTGATACTTGTTTAATTATATTTTGAAACATATATCTAATGGCATATCAAGAAAATAAAGCTTTCTTTTATGAAAATTAGTATCAAATTCTAAAATATATGAAAAATAATAGGTTTTTTGGGAGTCGATCAGAAGTTTGTTTGGTTGAACGAACTGTAAGAATCTTACACCTCGTCCAAGGTTATCGCGATTTCAATTGCAATTGATAGAACACAATTTTTTTATTGATTTTCTGTATTTATATCATTTTAAAAGGCACATCGGAAAAAAAAAATAGCCATTTTTAAGTAATTATTTTTCAGAAAAAAGAATCCAAAAAGTCTTTGACATAGAATAAAGAAGAATTTTCTCCTGCAATATCTCCACTAAAACACTGATCAAGACATTCAGTTTTAATGCATCAATGAGCTAAGACTTTTTTTTTGTTCAATTCATGCACTTTTTCCCGCAATTGCATCTAAAATATTAATAAATATCAAGAAGATTCAAAATAACCAGATACTTAGAATATATATTTCTTCATAAAATTCATGAAATGAATAACAGTCAAATTTCTTGGTAAAATATGTAGTTCATTAAAAAGTACATGTCCTACGTGAATGTTAAGTTTGAATGATTACTGACGTGACATGTTAATATACTGTTGATACTTTTTTAATTATATTTTGAAACATATATCTAATGGCATATCAAGAAAATATAACTTTCTTTTATGAAAATTAGTATCAAATTCTAAAATATATGAAAAATAGTAGGTTTTTTGGGAGTCGATCAGAAGTTTGTTTGGTCGAACGAACTGTAAGAATCTTACACCTGGTCCGAGGTTCCCGCGATTTCAATTGCAATTGCTAGAACACAATTTTTATTGATTTTCTGTATTTATATCATTTTAAAAGGCACATTGGAAAAAAAATTAGCCATTTTTAATTAATTATTTTTCAGAAAAAAGAATCCAAAAAGTCTTTGACATAGAATAAAGAAGAATTTTCTCATGCAATATCTCCACTAAAACACTGATCAAGGCATTCATTTTCAATGCATCAATGAGCTAAGACTTTTTTTTTTGTTCAATTCATGCACTTTTTCCCGCAATTGCATCTAAAATATTAATAAATATCAAGAAGATTCAAAATAACCAGATACTTAAAATATATATTTTTTCATAAAATTCATGAAATGAATAAAGTCAAATTTCTTGGTAAAATATGTAGTTCATTAAAAAGTACATATCCTACGTGAATGTTAAGTTTGAATGATTACTGACGTGACATGTTAATATACTGTTGATACTTTTTTAATTATATTTTGAAACATATATCTAATGGCATATCAAGAAAATATAACTTTCTTTTATGAAAATTAGTATCAAATTCTAAAATATATGAAAAATAGTAAGTTTTTTGGGAGTCGATCAGAAGTTTGTTTGGTCGAACGAACTGTAAGAATCTTATACCTGGTCCAAGGTTCCCGCGATTTCAATTGCAATTGCTAGAACACAATTTTTTATTGATTTTCTGTATTTATATCATTTTAAAAGGCAAGTGGAAAAAAATTTAGCTATTTTTAAGTAATTATTTTTCAGAAAAAAGAATCCAAAAAGTCTTTGACATAGAATAAAAAAGAATTTTCTCCTGCAATATCTCCACTAAAACACTGATCAAGGCATTCAGTTTTAATGCATCAATGAGCTGAGACTTTTTTTTTGTTCAATTCATGCACTTTTTCCAGCAATTGCATCTAAAATATTAATAAATCTCAAGAAGATTCAAAATAATCAGATACTTAGAATATATATTTCTTCATAAAATTCATGAAAGGAATAACAGTCAAATTTCTTGATAAAATATGTGGTTCATTAAAAAATACATATCCTACGTGAATGTTAAGTTTGAAGGAATAACAACTAAGGAATAACAGTAAAATTTCTTGGTAAAATATGTGGTTCATTAAAAAGTACATATCCTACGTGAATGTTAAGTTTGAAGGATTACTGACGTGACATGTTAATATACTGTTGATACTTTTTTAATTATATTTTGAAACATATATTTAATGGCATATCAAGAAAATGCAACTTTCTTTTATGAAAATTAGTATCAAATTCTAAAATATATGAAAAATAGTAGGTCTTTTGGGAGTCGATCAGAAGTTTGTTTGGTCGAACGAACTGTAAGAATCTTACAACTAGTCCAAGGTTCTCGCGATTTCAATTGCAATTGCTAGAACACAATTTTTTATTGATTTTCTGTATTTATATCATTTTAAAAGGTACATGGAAAAAAATTTAGCCATTTTTAAGTAATTATTTTTCAGAAAAAGAATCCAAAAAGTCTTTGACATAGAATAAAGAAGAATTTTCTCCTGCAATATCTCCACTAAAACACTGATCAAGGCATTCAGTATTAATGCATCAATGAGCTGAGACTTTTTTTTTGTTCAATTCATGCACTTTTCTCGCAATTGCATCTAAAATATTAATAAATCTCAAGAAGATTCAAAATAACCAGATACTTAGAATATATATTTCTTCATAAAATTCATGATTTTCTTTAATCACGTAAAATCAACCTATTATGCAAGATTTACCTTCACCTTATGCATGTCACGACTCAATTTATTCAAATAACGTAATACATGTTAACACTGTTCTTCAGCTCCTAGCTTGGGAAAGTTAGAGTAAAGTTAGAGTAATACCAATCCTTAACTCATTCTTTTTTCAATAAATATATATCTAATTGTTTACAATATGATATAAAATATCATTGAAGTTTAAATCTCTTTGGTATTAAGACTACCTAACAATTAATATTTTTACCCTGTACAAACATTCTAATAAAAAAAAAGAATCAAGAATGGCCAAAAAAAATTGACGCTGACCAGCCCCACATTCGGGATGGGGACAGAAACCATGGTCCTCGCTCCCGAATTCTCCAAACCTGTATCGAACATTTTTATTTTTATGTTTTAAAATTTAAATCGTATTTAAAAAATAAAAAATAATATTAAAAATTAATTAATTAAACGGGACGATAAATGAGAATTTTTCAATCCCCGTCCAACCTCGATCCCTGCCCCGACTCTTAAAAATCTCTGACGGAGCAGGATGGTAATGGCTGCCCCGTCCCCATCCGTCTCGTTGTCATCCTTAAAAAAGATATATAAATCAAAATTTAAATGAATATTACTATTATATTCTAAAATTAATGAGTCCTTCATGAAAAATTAACACATCCATTATCAAGCTAATCAAAGATTAAAAACTATCCTCGCGAATGATAAAAGAAAAATTCTCAGCATAATTAAAAAAAAAAAGAATAAATAAGAAGAACAACAGATGAGGCAACCATGAAACAATAATATGAAAATCAAAATGCAGAGGCGAATCCCTCTTGTTTTGTTATGTTCATCAAAAAATTTGCCTAAATATTCATGCATACTAAGATTTATTCTTGGAGTGTTTATAGTTAATGATAATAATTTCAACATACTAAAACTTTATTAGAATTATATTTTTATTTATTTTTATTAGTTACAATATATAATAGAATGTAAAGGGACAATCCACCTTTTCGAAATGCAATATTTATTTGGTATTAAATAATTTAAATTAAAGCGAAAATAATTGAAAGACAATTTTAGGAATCATAAGTTATTTGTGGGCCTTTAGACTCATGCAATGAGTGTATGACACTTGTCCCAGTGGACATTATAACAATGCCCACCGAGAATATTAGATCAAATCCTAGAAATCAAAATTACTTAATTACCTAATTTCACTTCAAAACACACAATTGTTATAATCAATCATTTATATACATTCGATTAAAAACGCCAAAAACCTCCAGCAATCCAAAAAACCGTCATTAATCAACTCCACTAATTCCATTTCAAAATGAAATTCATACTAAAATTATGAATTATGCATTATATTCAATAAAATAAGTCGAAGAAGGCACAAATAAATTGAAAAGTCATTTCTCGATGGAATTAATTTTTTGGGTTTGAACTTAAAGCATCCAATTCGAATGACCACAAATTTTGAATAATAGATGAAATATATTCGAAAATGAAATCAAATCGAGGAATTTTCAGATTTAATTGAATAATTACGAATAAAATCGACTACAATTTGATATGGAACTCTCTAGAGCATTTCCAATCTATTATGTGAATTGCTATCCAAGAGAATTTCTATTGTAATCATGGATTGTACTAAAAAGTGCACCATATCATCTAAAAATGTTTAGATGGCAAAATAAAAATGAAAATAAAATCGGAGGATGTCTAGTACACCGTCCATATTTGAACAGTGTGTTACACATCTTCTATTTATTTTTTTGTAAGTAATGTTCATCGAAATGTGTGTTAAACTTCTTTTGTTTATTTTTTTATAAGTTTTCCATATCAAGATATGTGTTAATTATAATTTATTTAAGTTTTTATAATTTATACACATCATCTTTCTCGTACAATTGGACCATAATTTTTTCAATCCACAACCCCATTGGAGATACTATTCTCTTTGATTCTATTTTATTTGACATATGTACAGCAATCTACATTTTTGCATTAGAGATGCTCTAAGTGGAACAAAAGTCGAAATACTGTTAACTTATGTGGTATTAATGTCTAATGAATAAACATTCAAGTACAAATTAGGTATTCAATGCGTTCTATAAATTGTTATCTAAGTCTATTTTATTTTATTAAAATAAAAATAAAATTACGTTTAAATTTGTATAGAAAATTTAAATTTACATATGTGATTTAAATTTTGCTGAGATTTAAATTTTGTTGAATCAGCATATATATTGAAATTCTAAATCTAAATGGAGCATCAACTTGAAGAGTTTATATCAATTTGCATTGGAAAAAAATCATTTTAAAAACCTCTATCTCGTTTATGTAACGAAATTTTTAAGCAATCCATGAAGATGCTCTTATTCCATCTAATGAAATGGTAACAGGGTGTAATTGCAATATTTCCCTTAATTAGACCATATTATTAAGAGTGTAATTTTCAATAATTTTTTATTAAACAGTAAAAATCAGTTTTTAAAACAAAACTAATTAATGTGAGGAAGGTAGTGTTAAACGGTTCAGTCCATGACTCAATTCGACCTGACCCGTTCAGTTACTGGCTCAATTAGGTAGGTACTTCGTACAAGATCGTGCCAGCCCAATTAAACGAAAAATTCAGTGGCCCGATTTTGTTCAAGCACATCAAAATAATTTTCCCAATTATTTTTCCCCAAAAACTGTAAAAAAGTAAAAACAACTAAACGAGGATGAGTGTACAATTAACAGCACAGTCATTTCTCTATCCTACACAGCAGTCACGTGTGATCTGATATACGATGTTCCCCACCCCTTAAATCGAGTCTGCCATTTCTGTACAATTCTGCACAACCATTCAAACTATTTACACACACAAACACACACTTCTCTCTCTGTGTGTGTGTGAGAGAGAGAGAGCTCTTTTGAACTTGGATTAATTACACTAATGGTTTCAATTCTTTCAGATTTGTAATGATTTCATCCTTATTTTTTTTAGCAGATATCATCTATACTCTTTTATTTATTCTCACAAAGGGTCCCTAAATCACTATTTTTCACTATTTTGATAATTCTATGATAATTTTACCCTTTAACTTAAATAACTTAAAATAATAGGAAAAAAATACAATGAAAACATTGCAATTAGGTCCTTAATATTTTCAAAAGTAAAAATAAATCTTAAACTATTTTATTTTTTACAAATTAAAAGGAAAAAAAAAAAGAAATCAAAAATAGTTCTCCTTCCTCCACCTCCACCTCCACCTCCACCTCCATGCAACACCAGATGTCGTCGGCAACACGTGGTTGAAGTCCCAACAGATGTCACCGGAAACCCGTGGCAAACGGCCACCAATCCTTCACCATTAATACACAAACCCATTTGTTACAACCATCAATAGCATCAGAAAACCCTCTTTTAGCACCTGAAAAAATGTTCTTCATGGTTTTGAAAAAACCCATTATTAGTCTCATTCTTCGAATCTTTAAAAAAAAAAAAACCCCATTATTAGGATTTATTTGTACTTTTGAAAATGTTAAGGGCTCAATTGCAATGTTTTCATTATATATTTTTTCTATTATTTTAATTTATTTAAGTCAATAGGTAAAATTGTCATATAATTGTCAGAATAGTGAAAAATAGTGATTTGGGGACTCTCTATGAGAATAAATAGAAGAATGAGGATGATATTTACTAAAAAAAAGAACGGGGATGAAATCGTTACAAACCTGAAAGAATGGAGACCATTGGTGTAATTAACCCTTTGAAATTTTATGGTTTCAAAATCATTTTTTACTAAACTCTTTCCAAACAAGAGTAGTGATCTAATGTCTCTAGTGGGCTAAATAAAAAGTGCCCATTCGACACTTGTCCAGTGGACATTGGAGGATGACAAGTGTTCGGCCCACTAGAGACATTAGATCACTACTCTTCCAAACAATACCTCGTCCTATGTTTTTTATTACTAGTGATGTCAAATGAATTGAATTGAACCGAATGCACGACTTTGAAAGAGATTGGATTGTTGTTAACCTTTCATCAAGTCTGTTATATTGCATTTATATGTGACTTGTTTTGATCTCTAATTCTTTTTAAAGTTGAACTTTGAAATATGTTTATATTATTCTAATTGTTAGATTCATTCAAATTTTATTTATTGACTAATAAATGAAATTTGGAAATTGTTGAGTCAAATTCACGACTTGATTCGAACCCACTTTGACACGTGCAGTTTACTATCAGCATCCCTATCACCATTCAAGGCTTACTTTTTATTGCTTGTGGTATTAAGGAGCAAAACTTCTGGATTATATTTCTCATAATAATTTCTTCATTCTTAGAAAGCCCATGAAACAGTAAATTATATGGCTAGGTAAAATAAATTATACATTCATTTAATATCGATTTTGATATAATGCTCTGGTGGGTACATAACATTTATCTCGATAGATATTATAGGAATGTGCACATGAAATATTATATCAAGGCGTTTACTAATTTAGCCATATAGGCATTTTTAGACACACACACATTTATATATAGTATATTTATGTATGTGTCGTTGTTGTACTGCTAGTTCTGTCAAGGTTTGCTGTGATAGTGGCTGTGGCAGAACTGCTAAGGTCTGGGCTTTTCTGGGGCATGCACCTCGGAATTATCCCAAAAGTCATAAATCTCAGTAATTATTTACTGTCTTGTTTCCTTACAATTTTCAGTTTTCCATTTCCATTACCTACCCACATTTTCCTCTCTGTTCCTGTCCTTTTTCCCAATATATTTTGTTTAGTGTTCAGCATTCATGAAGGAAAAAAACATTGGTGGAGCAAATATTGGAAAAATGGGTGATTTAGTCGGCACTGGTTCAGTGCCACCGCTCCCGCCGCCGCGGCCCAAGTCGCCGCCGAAGTACCCAGATTTGTACGGGAAACGTCGAGAGCTGGCCAAGGTTCAGATTCTGGAAAGAGAGATTGGTTTTCTTGAGGTGAGTTTGAAGTTCATTTCAACTTTGATAGTGCAACTTAGATACCATGTGTTTTCTTGTTTAAAGGTAATTTTTTTTGTCATTTCATCTTCTAATTCACTTATATAAGCTACTAAATACAATTTATAATTGAATGGGACCTTAATTGGAAAGGAAAGGGATGAATTAGACCATTGATAGTTCTAAGCTTCCAATATAGAGTACTAGTTGCATGCAACTTGAATTCAATTATGCACTGTACAGACAGATATACGCTTGTCCCGTGCTGGCTCGATTATCATTTCGTAGGCTTGACCCACAGCACAATTTTTGACAAATGGGCACCGGCCTGCTTTGATGCCATATTGAACAATTCGTATAAAAATTTAAGTTTCTAGAGAGTGGAAAAGTGTGAAAGGATTTGGACAGCTCCCAGCCTCTCAATCAAGTACTTTGATCTGAACAGTTGCTCAATAAGGTTCTGAAGGGGCCATGTTCAACCTTGTTCAACTTCATACATAAATTGATGGATATTAATTTTAAAGCAGTCTAGTTATGCTAATTTCAAGGGCGAGTGGGATATTGTAGTCATTCATGAATGGAAGATTACAGTATTGCCTAGATTACGTGTTTGTATTCATAACTCTGCAAACAATGATCACGGCAAAACAATATTTCCAGTCAGTAATTATCTGGCAAGCGTTTTCAAATACTATATACATATATTGTCCAGATTCTCATTTATCTCTGTTTGTCTGATGCCTGCGTCCAGTTGAGTTTGACTTCTACATAGTGTCAAAAATGCTCAAACATTGTATCAAGTGGTGCTTTGTGTATTGTCAAGGAGTGCTGGAGATTGCATCAATCATGTTTGAAATTACGTTTTGTCGTGCAGTGTTTTGACTTGCTTTTTAGGCAGTATTTGGTATTATGCTACAAATTAGAAATTACAAAATATAAGGACCTACTCAGTAAAGTGTGTATTTTTGTTGCCATAAAGTACAACACAGATGCGTGTAGAGCACCGTGCTCTAATCTATTCTTGCCTCAGTGATTACATAGATGTAGATTGATTCTACATCTGTTTTTTGAAGCCATCCTTCTCTCTCAAGATCCTTGCTTCCGAAGTTCTAAATAATGTACTGATCAAAGACTGTAAGGGCAGGACTGCATTCAGCCACACCACACTGACCCCCGAAGTCATATTCTTTTAGTTGTGGGGAAAAGTCCGACAGCTTATTGCTGGCTCTGAATAACCAGCATTTTTTGAGGTTCACATGAATCTTTAGTATTCCTGTTCACTGAATTCAACCCAGCTTTCTTGCATGGATATCATTAGTATTCCTCTCACTAGCTGCATGACTTATTCCACACTGACTGATTTAACAGAGTGCATTTCTAGGTTCAATCAGATCAGCGGATTACCTTTTCTTTAATTCATCACAATCAATAGAAAAATATAAGTGTTGTACACTTTTTAACTGCAGCATGCATTTTACCTTTCAAATGTTGACAGCTCTTAGTCATTCTTCTCACATTAAGAGAAATGTGAATTTGTGCAGCTAATATGCCTCTTTTAATTGGAAATTGTAGCATGTTAAAAGCATTCTGACATAGGAAAAGATTCTAGTTTTGGATGAAACTAAGATATTTGAGTAAAGCTTTACAAATTTATTTAATCAGTGACAGTTAATGAAATTGATCTCTCTTTCTTTCTGGTTTATTGTTTTCTTAGTTCGCCAATGGGTGAAGGATGCAGTGTACTTCTTTTTATGAGAAACTTATTTTTATAAACAGAATCTCATCCGAAAATTTATTGCAATCAGGAAGAATTAAAATCAGTTGAAGGCCTTCAACCTGCTTCACGATCCTGTAAAGAGTATGTCAAATTTTGTTTTTCCAGAATGCCTTAACTGAAGTTTTGTTTATCTATACCATATATCTTGAAGAAATACATCCATGCATGTTGTATAATGTTTTTCCCTTCATCCAAACATGCTTTGCACCTGCTTCACGATCAGCTTGCAACTGAATGAACTTGTTTATTTTGCAGGATTGCAGATTTTGTAACAGGAAACTCAGATCCTCTTATACCTACGTAAGAAAAACATCAACTATCTTTTTGATGAACCTTGATTGCTAACCTCGTATTTTCTCACTCTCACTCTCACTCTCACTCTCACTCTTTGCTTTTTGTCTTCGATACTTAAAAGCAGAACGAAGAAAGTTCGCAGATCTTGTCGCTTCTGGAAATGGCTCTGGTATGTGCGCCCAATCACTTGCCATTTATGGAGTATTCTTATTCAAGTTTTCTTCTTGTGGACCGAAGTCAAATTTTTCTCATTCAATCGAATAGCTTCAAATAATGACTGGAAAATTTTTGTCCATCATTGACCTATTATGTCAATACTGAATTAGATTGACACAATTATTTACAATTCAAACGAAAAACTTAATACACTGTAAAGGTTATTAAGAAAATGGGTTCAGAAGCTACCCAAAGCCAAATCATGTTAGAAGTCTACAGAGGATATGTACTGAGAGCATCTACGATGTATTGTCCCTCATCGAAATACTATTTGTTAGCATCTCCTTTATTCTCCTATATATTGAAAGCTTTCTATTGTCCAACATCAAATGTTTATTATTTTGTAATCCCTATGTGCTCCTATAGATGGGAACCCCATTTGTACTTTGGATTACCTAGTTCGAGACATAGTCGTGGACTGTCTGTGGAACTTGGAGATCCTATGTAGTGCCACTTAGTAATACATACTTTTGGGGGATTTTAGTTTGAGTACTATGTACTCTTTTGTATTATATCTTGGTATATATTTCGTGGGGAATTCAGTTTGGAGTCCTTTGTAACTTTTGTATTCTCCCCTTTTGGAACAGAGTGTTGTTCTTTTTCTCTCCGTCAGTGGATGTTAAAACCGCTTGTTCACTTTCTTTTATATTTTTCCTGAACCCAAATTTGGGCTTCCCCCAAAAATATATTACCAAATATAGATAAAGTGATTGCATATGAGGATTATTTACCTTTAGTTGCAACCTCTACACTAGACAATAAATATATATTTTACCATACATAACACAAGTTCTTTTGTCTTTTAGTGGAACGTCGTGTTTCAACATGTCATGGATTTGCTGTTGCCCTAAATGCCCTCGTCTTCATATGCCACACTGTTGCAAGTGCAATTTATGTAATCTCGACCCATGCATCATCAGCTGCTCGATGCCCAAGTGCAACTGCAACTGCAACTGTTCATCCTGTTTAGATACTCAATGCTTTAACACGTCTAATTGTAGACAATGTTGCTGCATTCCTAAATGTCAATGCTTTAACACGTCTAAATGTAGACAATGTTGCTGCATTCCTAAATGTCCATCCTGCTCAGTATGTTTTTGTTTTAGCAGAAGATGTACATGTTGTAATCCTAAATGTCCAAAGGTAAATATTTGTTCCCCTTGTGGCAAAAGCTGCTGCTGCTACACTTGCTACTTGTGTTACTAATATATTCTGCAATAATTTTAAATGTAAGCTTGATTTAATATAAATTCCATTTTTGTTTTATTCAATATATAATTAGTCAGTAAAGCACGATTCTTTTGTTTCACAATGTTTACGGCATTGCGCGTATTCTACCATTTTTTTGTGTGCTCTTTTTGAGAGCTGTTTATTCTGTGAAGCATCCAATTTCAACCGACAGACTTCTAAATTTACATAATTCGGTTGGTTTCTTGCTCCTTTTGACAAGTTGGGTGCTCAATGTAGCCAGTGTGTCATTTTGTTGTTTCATATCTTTTAGACTATTTCATGTTCAATTCATTTGAATTGATTTATTACTATGTACTCTTTTTTACATTCAAACAGATGGGTTTATTAACTTTTAGTAAACTTTTATAGCATGTTTGATAAGGTCGACTCTACATCACAGTATTAAGAAAAAAATTGCCCATTGTAATGTCCAAGTCTTGTTCAGTAATGTATTCTAAACATAGCATTACGGTATTAGTTGTAAGTTGTAACATACCTAAGTCATGGTCAAATGGATGTTTATTACTTCCTGCGATTCAGCAAACCTAGTTAGGTTATGTTATCTTCTTGTTCAGTTCCCTCCATATTTAGGGGTGCTTCAACAGCTAAGCTTCTACATAAGTTGATTCATGGGGGAATCACGCAACCCTGAACTTGTTGAAGAGTACTGAGAATGTCGGATTCTTGAACTGGGCGAGGTCGGAAAATTTCCAGGACAGATTATGTTTTGGTGCTTAACAATGGCTTAATCCATAGAGCAATTAAGTGATTGTTTGCCTCAGCTTAAATTATAATTTAAGTTGATTAAACTAGTCAAAAATATTTTTATTTTACACATTTTGTAGTACCCACATCTTACAATATATTCATTTATATTTTCTTGTGTTAATTTGTAGCATCAAGAAGGGAAAGTTAATGTTTTTTTTATGGATGTTGTAGTCACACTAAAGATTTGATCGCAATAACAAGCATACAAAATCTCAAAGAAACCGATATATTACACTCAATAAGAGGTGTTCTTGTGTGATTTTCGTATTCGTACATCATGAATTTCAAGCGGGGGCAGAGATAGAGGGCGGGACGACTATGAAAAAAATTCAATTTTTGAAGTGCAATTATTCTTTCCTTTTTTTAGGCATTCCTCCAAAAAATCTTAACTCCGCCACTAATTTCAGGAGTACAAAACCAACATCAATAAAACATTTGTGTGAACATCTTTATCTGAAAACGATCAGATTATTGTTTTTCTCAAAATCCAACATTCGCCTTGGGTAATCATTCTCCTAGAGAATTATAGTTTAGGTATTTTTGGATTGATCAGCTTTTTAATAATGTCGCTTTGGCCGAGTGGTTAAGGCGTGTGCCTGCTAAGTACATGGGGTTTCCCCGCGAGAGTTCGAATCTCTCAGGCGACGATTAATTTTTTCATTCTTACCTTTTGTGATTCATTACTACACAGATCACCTACTCAATAAATTAACGAATTATACATTCCCCTCCATATTTGCATTGTTTATTCTTTTCTCTAACGTTTGTTTTGGGTTTTTTAAGATGAAACTCAATTTTTATTTCAATACATTTTCTTTATACAATAATAACATTGTCGACATGTTAGATCGCAATCATCCTCGACTAAGACCATTGTTTTCATTTTAATGTCGAACAAAACTCGTGCAAAAAAAAAAAAAAAAAAAAAAAGATGATTGTCTAAAATATTTAATGGAAAAATGAAATAAAAATATTTACAAAGTGCAAATAAATTTATGGCCTTAGAATATTCTTAATTTCCTTTTAGCATCGGTTGTTTATTCTCAATTTAATCTAAACGTTCATATTTTCTTCTTCAAAATTTTTTCAACATCATCAAAGCTATTTAGAAAAAGTAACATTTTTTTTGTGTTATACCATATTTTAATTGTATTTAATATTTTCAACCTTTACTCATTATAGTACTCATGTTTTTAACTTTTTTTTAAAGAAATAATTGTATATTTGGTCCCCGACCTTTCAAAAACATTGGGGATATGTTCATAACCTTAAAAAATAGTACCAGATATCCTCAACGTTTGAAAATTTTGGCATGGTACGTCATTTATGATGAAATTGTCATTCCCTTTAAATAAACAAAAATAAAACAAAAAAAAAAAAAGAAAAAAATGATTAAAAAATAACCAAATTTACTCCAAAAAATAAAAAATAACAAAATGACCATCTTTTTTTTTTTTATCAAACTTAAAAAAAATGAGAGAAAAATCTTCTTCAAAGCAAATCAAATCAATACTAAAAATGGTAGAGTGAAATTAGAAAATCAAGAAATCCATACCATCGGTTGCCGCCGCCGCCAACACCACTACCACCACCTTCTAAATCACCGGCCGCCACCCAAATCAGATCAGATTTTTTAAAAGCAGGCACGTTCCTTGGATCCTAGCCAATGTCAGCCACCATCTCCGAGAAAGTCTGCCTAGCTCTATCTACATCACACTCATTTTCCAATCATTCAAACAAAATTGCATACGAATCGTTGTCTACCCTAATCTTGTTCTTCGCGACCCAAAAAATCCTTTGCCTCTGATGTCTTCCCCTCTCTGCATATTGCACTCAACAGTGAATTCAGCGGTACAACATCCCTTGGCACACCATACTGATCGATTACCTCAAATGTCATTAAGGCCTCATGCAAACGATTCGCTATCACATAAACTACTAAAAACAGACGCAAAGGTAGCCAACGACAACAACCTTTCTTTACTCATGGACTTAATAGCATCCCATATTGTATCAAATAGGCCATTCTTGCCCAACAAATCCACAACTAAGTTCCAAGCACAAAGACTATGCTTATCATTCAATTGGAACTGAACCATCAAAAGAATGTCTAGTGCGACAACAACTTCATCTCTCATACACACAACTTCATTTGGGTGGCGGCCGGCAATTTGGTTGGTGGTAGTTGTTGTGGCGGCGGTGGCGGCGGCGGCGGCGGCGACGGCGGTAGCCAATGGTGTAGGTTTTTTGATTTTCTAATTCCACTCTACCATTTTTAGTATTGATTTGAATTTCTTTGAAGAAGATTTTGTTCTCATTTTTTTGAAGTTTGATAAAAAAAGATGGCCACTTTGTTACTTTTTATCTTTTAGGGTAAATTTGGTTATTTTTCAATCATTTTTTTCTTTTTTCTTTTTTCTTGTTTTTGGTTTGTTTTGTTTATTTAAAAAAAATGGCAATTTCATCATAAAGAACATACCATGCCAAAATTTTCAAAGGTTGGGGATATCTAGGGATGGGCGTGGGTTGGGTCGGGTTGGTTTTGAGCCCAATCCGAACCCAACCCACAAAAATCGGTTTGACGAAAACTCAACCCAACCCAAACTGTCTATGACTTTGAACCCGACCCGAACCGACCCAATCAAACTTTGCGGGTTGGCGGTTTGGAAATCATTACCAAGAAAAAAAAAATCAGTAGAAAGCAATCAATTAGCAGTAACAAAACCAGTCCACAAGCAATATAAATAGCAAAATCATTATTACAAGCAGAAATTATAAAATTTGGAATCATTGAAAAAAAATTCAAAATCAGTACAAAGCAGTATAAAAAATTCAGCCCACTCCAGCAGTTGGCGGCAGGGGTTGAAGCAAGAGAGAGATGGAGAGGGACGCACCGCGCACGCTGATGGCAGATGGAAATTTCAGATAAATGAAAATGGAAGTATGGAATAATGGAACCAAGAAATTGAAAATGGAAACACGCTTGGGCACTTGGTTGCTGGTGACCGCTGCTGTGAGTAATTTAGTTCCTTATTTGGGTTTTTAGGCCCTTTGCCATTTAAGGCAACTCATTTTCAATTTCAGCTCTTTTTTTTTTTTACGAAGTTATTGGTTCGGGTCGGGTTTATGCTTGTAACCCGACCCGACCCGACCTGACCCGATTTCAGATTTTGTAACCCATACCCAACCCGTTCAAGTGCAAAAACCGACCTAAACGGGTCGGGTCGGGTCGAACGATTTGGATCGATTTTTTCCCACCCCTAGAGATATCTGGTGCTATTTTTTAAGGATATGTGCATATCCCCAACGTTTTTGAAAGTTTAGACACTAAATATGCAATTATCCCTTTTTAAAATTATATTCTTATCCTCAACTTTTATTGATTAATATATCTTGTGTCTGGTAATGATTTAGAAAAAAATAATAATAAATACAAAAGTACGACAAAATATTTTTTCTTCGTTTCAAAACACGTAAATAGAATATCTTGATAGAAACCATCATTAAGGATGAAATATACCAATTAATGGAAGTTGAATATAAGAATTCGACGAAAAAAGTTAACATAAGTGTTAAAATAAACAAAGATTTGAGATTTTAAGTACAATTAAAATGTAATGTACTTATAAGAAATTGTAGTGTCAATAGACCGCCTTTAAAAAATCGGAAACAAAAAGTTGCATTTGATTTCTTTTTTCCAATTCAAATAAAACCAACAATTTAGGATGGCCCAGGTCGAGAGATAAATTTATTAAAGGGTTAATTATACTAATAGTCTCCATTCTTTTACGTTTGTAACGATTTCATCCTTATTCAATTTTTTAGCAGATATCATCCCAATTCTTCTATTTATTATCACATATTGTCCCCACTCACAGAATCCGTCAGAAAGTACCGTTAACTGATTCACATAACACTTTTTAACTTTTTAAGACAATGTCATTTTAGTAAAGTATGTATTCACCATCTATTACAATTCCATTTAACTCTATCTCGTTCCTCTGTAAAATCCTTTAGCCAAATTATCACAATTCAAAAATTACATGCAACATTCTTAATTATTTTATGGTCACCTCTTTGCACCATGGATTTCATGGCTTTTACTGCTTGAATTTTCACCTTTCGTCACTCAGAATTTCCTCATCATTTTCTGGTGGGTTTTTGTTGTTCCTGTTTTGAATCTCAATATAAACATATATGGCAAGCAGGAAAGAGAATTTTAACGACAGTGGCAAATCCAACAAGTCAATTATTAGTCATCGGAAACTTGATCGGAGCACGGGCCCCAGCCAAAATGGGGGTGGCGAGAAGTTTCAGTTTCTTCTTTAGGCATGGTTCATTATTTGGCGAGAAGTTTTAGTTTCGCGATGTTATGACCGGTTTTCTTCTTGGTTAATGTAGTGTTTTTGCCTTCTTTGGGGATAACACAAAATAAAGATATTGTGTTTACAAAATTGACAAGAACTTCCAAGAAAATGTGTGAGCCAAATATGTGGTAGAGGTGGAGCAGGTCTGTTCAAAATTGCTGCTAATTTTGCCCAAAGAAAAAAGAACGATGAAGAGGAACAAGAACAAACTTGAGGACAATGAGACAAGAGTATAACCAGATACCTCAAACACCACCCAAGCAGCCAAAGTTATCTCTAAAATTCTTGTTGTCAGATTTTTTTGCCTCCATAGCATCACATCTGCAACAAGTCCTCCTCCAAGGATCTGATGAACAGTTCTCTGCCTGGAAAACAACCGATCTGATGAACCCACTTTCAAGAACTGGGAAACAAACAGAACCCAGAAACCAATTTAAATGGAATTTAATTATATGGTTGGAAATTAATTTATGTTACTATGCTTTATAAGGAAGTAAAGATCAGTTTGTTTTGTAAAGCTATGAATCCACCATTCATCCTCAATTGAATGGTAAACACATGCTTGACTATAATGCTCGCGTCTAAGAATGTTAAAAAGTGATGTGAACCAGTTAACGGCACTTTCTGACGAATTATGTGAGTGAGGACGGTATGTGAGAATAAATAAAAGAGGGTAACTAGCAACGATGGGGTCCCGAACCTTTAATGTCTAGCACCCCGAGTTCTTAACCTTTAAAAAACGCGCGATCAATGTCCTTCTGTTAAAAAAATCGTTAATTTGACCGTTAAATAGTCAAAATTTTCTAAAAATGACCAGATTACTCTCTTGTGAATTAAAATAAAAAGAATAGGAAAAAAAAGAAAAAAAATTAATTCCCCACCCCAATCCAATCCAATCAAAGTTGCCCACCCACACCCAATTGCAGAATTATCTCTCTCTCTAACACACACAAACCTCTCTCCCCCTCTCCCTCTCTCTCTCATTCTCTAACACACACAAACAAAATCAGAAATTATAGGAATGAGACCCATTTCTCTCACCTATAGATCTGATGAATCCATAAACAAATATATCCTATTTTTCATTTTGCAAATCATATAGTGGAAAGTCGAATGAATTTCCGGCAATGAAATCCATAAATAAAAAGAGGCGAGAAGAAGCCCGGTTTAAGGAAAATCAAGAAATGAAGAAATTGAAGAATTGAAATCCATTTAATTTTTTCTACTTGAATAATATGGGGGTATAGATGATGTATTCAACCTGTAACGGATTAAACTTCGAATTAAACCATGCAAACTTTTTCCAACAAGTTTTTTTTTCCTTCACTTCAAATCCAAAAAATTATTCGTTAAGCTAGGTTCTTTTAGAACACATTGCAAAGCTAATATATCATCACCAACCACTTCTTGCTCCACATGTAATATTTGACAATTAACCTTCCTCACTACAGCAACCATCTCTTTCCCATTAATGGAATCTAGTGATTGAGATTCTGCAGGCATAATTGCGTTGGAAAAAGATTCTCCAATGTTTCAACTTCCCAATTATTGTTGCGGTAGAAGGGGATGGAAAATGAAGAGTTTTTGATGTTGTGAGAGAAAGATGAGGAGAATGGAAATTGCCATTTACATATCTTGTTTTTGGGTTTTTGTGGTGTTTCTGAAAAACTAGAGTTCTATTAGGAGACAGACTTCTGGAAAAACCCAAAATCACATGATACCAACAGATTTCTTCTTCATTCGTAATTTAAAAATCGAAATTTAGAACACATTGCAAAGTTGATATATCATCACCAACCACTTCTTGCTCCACATGTAATATTTGACAATTATTCTGTGGCCGACGGTGGTTTTGGTAGGTGGTGGCCGGTGGTTTTGGAGTAGGGTTGGGGTGTTGATTGTAATTTTTTTAGTTAGTTGAGGGTTGGTTAGAGAAGAAGAAGTGTGAGAGGGGGTTTGTTGTAAATTTTTTTTTACTGTTTTTGTTTTAAATCAAAAGAGGGTAATCTTGTCATTTTTTAAAAAAATTGACAATTTAACACTCAAACTAACGGTTTTTTTAACAGAATGACCTTGATCGCGAGTTTTTTAAAGGTTAAGGGCCTGGAGTGCTAGTCATTGATGGTTCGGAACCCCATCGTTGTAAGGTTCAAAAGTTAAGGACCTCAAGTGCTATTTACCTAAAAAAAGAATGTGGATGATATTTACTAAAAAAAAATTGAATGAGGATGAAATCGTTATAAATCTGAAAAAATTGAATGAGGATGAAATCGTTATAAATCTGAAAGAATAAGGACTATGAGTGTGATTAACCCTTTATTAAAATGTATGTCCTCGATTCGAGCTCGAGTATCGCAAGTCCACTGAGAGTATCTCTTGAACCGGGCTGAGAGTCTTGGTTTTAAATTGAGAAACAATTTTATTGTATTTTAATTTTTAAAAACAAAAAACCACAGGAACAATAAATGTAAGAGACAAAAATTAGAATAAATTGTTAAGTATTTCAAGGAGATCTTGAATGGTAGAATTCGTCCCACGGGAAGTGGTACTAAAGTAGAAGTTTACAAAGATGACTACAAGTCGTAACTTGTTTTACTATTAAATATTGAATTGAATTTCGTTTTAATTCATGGCTTTCACAATTCTTTTTTCAATTCATTACAAACAATTATTTACAATTCGATTTACAAAATTCTTTTAATCTGTGCTCACTTCAATCCATTGTCCAACCTTTTTCTTAGGTTCTCATTTAGACTATTTTTTGAGTAAATAACTCGAGATTTAGGAGACTTGATTCGACTTTTCTGGATTTCTCGTCTTTGCTTATAAAAACCATTTCCGCTACCCTTTTTTTCACTGTCCCTCTCCAAATCACTGTCCCCCAAAACTGAAAATAGAAATGTCCCAATTTGAATACTGTCCTCGAGATCTTTCAAAGGTTCCAAAACTTTTATAACATCACTCATTTTTGGCCTAAGTTTTGGGCTGTGGCTTAAGCACTGATAAGCCAATGCAGCTGCCTTCTGAGCCCCCATTTCTGGGTACTGCCCTTCAAGTCTAGGGTCCATCAACCTACTTAGCAGTTTCCTAGGATTTTTTAATATGGGTTTTGCCCATTCTACTAGATTTTGTTCTCTGTTGGGACGGGTTTTGTCTACAGATTTTCTGCCAGTTAAAAGCTCCAAGAGTACGACTCCAAAACTGTATACATCACTAGCTGTCGTTAAGTGGCCTGCAAAAAGTTCGATAATTTAATTAATTTGAAGTGATTTTTTAATATATTAACATTGATTTGACTTGAGCGAATTTTTTAATTGAGAATTGAATGGAGAAGATAATAATTGAATTACCTGTCATGATGTATTCAGGGGCAGCATAGCCGTGGGTGCCCATAACCCGTGTTGTGACGTGTGTGTCGTCTCCTTCTGGACCATCCTTTGCAAGCCCGAAATCTGAGAGTTTAGGAGTGTAGTCCTAGATACGAGACCAATAAGTTAGCTTCGACTAGTTACTAGACAAGTAAGCCAAACTGTGCCACCTGTTTTCAAAGAATTATGATTTATTGTTGACTTGTATAATAGAGTGAGTTAGTCTTTTAAACTTCTAGAATTAATTTGAGGTGGCTTCCTTGGACCATAAGAATATCTCTCTTCTAAGATTATGAATTTTAGGTAAAACGCCATTTCAGGCCATCACACAATCCTTTTTCTAAATGTGTCGGGTTAAGATTTTTGGGCCCATTATTGCCCGTAGGCAGTCGAGCATAGCATGACCTGGCTAGAAAAGTGGGCTATGGGTTGTGATTGACCAAGATGTGCTTAGCCATGCTTTCACATGTATGACGGTTTCAATCATGTACAATAAATACATTTTGACACTTCTAAATTAAATTAATTACAAGATTTTGAGGAAAGCAGTGTCATGCAATCATAATGATTCTTGACTTGAAGAGTCTGTCTATAGTTTAAGTTGTTCGTGCTTATTAATAGGTGGATCGAATTTAGAGCTTGTTCGATTTTAGTTTTTGTTTTTTGGACTTTGAGATTTTTTATTTTTCAAAATTTTTGAATGTGAAATGACTATTTTGTCTCTAATCAACACAATTTCATTTTAAAATAGTAAGGACAATATAGTCATCTCACCTTCTAGCAATTTTGAAAAGTCACAAAAATAAAACTCAAAAAACCCATTTTTTTGGCTAAGAACTCAAACTGAAGAAGCTAGTTTTTCACTAAAATGCATACGTCTTGTACTTATGAAATTAGTAAAAAAAAAAAAATTAATGTTAGTGATATTATCTAAATTTTTAATCAAAAAATTATTTATTTAAATTTTTTCTTCACAAAGAAACAAGAATAAAGAAACTTACCGAGCCTAGCAAGATGTTTGAAGCTTTGAAATCTCTATATATGACAGGATTTTCAGCTTCGTGGAGGAAGGCAAGTCCTTTTGCAGCTCCAATGGCAATTTTCATTCTAGTTGACCATGGAAGAGAAATTGAATATCCTGCTTGAGAAAAAAAGAAAGAAAGAGAGTTTCTTAGTCATCAATTAATTACTTCATGGAAATAATTACGTTCTTTATATATGATCAATTTTTAAGTCAAACTAAAGACGAGTGTCGCACTAAATATTTTCACATCTTATTATCAAGGTTCTAAAATGTGTAATGCGTAATGCGTAATGTGTAACGATGCGATGAGGTGAAGCATCAAGAATTATAGGCATAGGCTTCTCAAAATACGTTTTAGAATTTTAATTTTTGTTAATGTTCAAATTTTAAATTTTAATAACATGGCCTAGAATATGCTGATTTAGATTACAAAATTACAGGCATAGTTTTCAAAAAACACGTAAAAAAATACATGATTTTTCAAAATTAGATGCACGCTGTAAGAATGAAGAAAAATTATATTTATATTAAGGCACGTAACATGGTTGAATATATCACATTCAACATGGTTCAAAATCAAAATTGCAGGACTAATTTTAATATCATAACCTACAATTAAATTACAAAATAACAGCACAACATAATAGTTTTCAAAAGTTAGTAAATTTTAACTACCACAAACATAAACACAAATTACTCAATAATTTTCTACAATTTTATTACATACCAACATAGTTTAAATTTTGTCTAATTCTTTATCGGATTCTAAGTCAAGCTCTTCTTCTTCATCTAACTCATCTTCCGTGCCATCCGATACAAAATCATTTTCGTTGAGTACTCTTATTTTATCTTGAGCATTTTTAGTACATCTTGTAGATTTAAAAAATGTTTATTTTGGCTCAATCTGAAAATAAATTTAAAAAGAAGTTCGCTTGCTCTAATGCTTGTTATGCGCGATTATTCGCGCTTATTCTCGCTTAATCATGTTTATTCTCACATATTCTCGTCTATTCGTGCCTAGGCGGTCAACAAAAAGAGTTGACCGTATTTTTACGCGCATTCCCTCAATGCGGTGCATTTTGCAAACGCATTCTTTTAGAAACTGCTTATTATACGAATTCATATACGAGATACCTTCTTAGTGGTGTCACTTAAAAGCTCCTTAAAAATGACTTTTTTTTCCATATTTAGTAAGTTTTTTACTTCAATTTTTTTTTTAATTATTATTATTATTATTATTATTTTTAAAACTTTTAAGCTTAGCCCAACATGCTGATATGTGAAAAAGTGTGTAAATGAGATCGACTTGTTCAAAAGTTTAAGATTACATAAACAATTATGTTGACAAGTTACATGTTTAAGCATTGACTTTTTCTAAGTAACTTTTATAATTAATTTAAGCCATTCTGGCTAGTTGTAACTTGAGTTAAATTAATTAATACAAGCAAATGGCTCAATTGAACTACAGCTACAAGAAACTTGGTTGAGTGAAATTTTAATTATAATTAAATGAAAAAAAAAGAACTTACTTCTACAGAGTTGATTCTCCAGGCTGCCTCTTGGCATGTATTCATATACCAGAAGCCTGTGTTCTTCTTCACAACAGTATCCAATCAACTTCACCAAATGTGGATGTCTTAATTGACCAAGAAATACCACTTCAGTCTGTTAATCATAAAGAATTCAAATTAGATCAAGCACAATTAATATCAAACAGAGAGAGAAAGTACTACGTGCTCTTTCGTTAGAACTTCTAAGAGGTCGAAATGGATTAGACTTGAATAAGAAGAAATGAAAAATGAAGAACGCTAAACCCATAAACCCAAACACATATGTAAAAAAAATGAAACAGGGGATATTTATTTATTTAAATTTAGTTTTCAACACGTACCAGCCATTCTCGATGCCCTTGTGTGCCACCCAAGTCCAGGAGCTTGACTGCCACAGGCTGTGCCTTCAAACCCGGCCTAATCTTATCATCAATGAACCCCTTATGAACCGGGCCAAACCCTCCTTCCCCAAGAAAGTTACTTGATGAGAAATTCTGCGTAATCATCTTAAGTTCTTGAAGCATAAACGCGTGAAGATTTGAACCGGCAAAAGAAATAGACAGATCTTCAGAAAGAGTTGAACTGCTGAAATCCAATAGAGAGAACCTTGGAGATGATGAAAGTTTTCTAACAACTTTCTTTGGCTTGGGGTTAGGGTTCTCAATCTTAAAACAACTTGAAAATATATCTTGCAATTTCATGATTTTCTTCACTCTAATTCTTGGATATATTGCTCAAGAATAAGCAATTATTCTTAATGGATAATAGGTTTATATATAAGGAGAAGGCAAGACCAGCAGTTGATTCCTCTAGCTTACATTAATTACATGTTTATTTTTTAAAATTATTTAATTTTTTATATTTTATGTATACCATGTCCTTGCATGGTATAATTCATGCACCATGAGATTGTTTTAGGTACCTACGTGTCACATAATTGAACCCCTATTATAAAATTATAATTCGATTTAAAAAGAACAAGTTTATTTATTTAAATGTAAATATATATTTATTATTAAAAGTCTCGTACGTAAAATATTTATAATTAGAAGACGGAACCATAGTATATAAAAGTCTCTAGTCTAGAAATCTTGTATTTTGTATTTTTGTATTTTTGTAGGGTTTAGGAAACGTTGACTTATACTTTTATTATTGACAAATACTATAAATTATATATTAATTAATTATGAAATTCCAGGAAAATGTATTTCTACATGGGCCATTTCTATGTTGTTTTCTTACGCGGGATCTTTGATTTTTCAGCATGACAAATTTGTCAATACAAAGAAAAATAATCCCTACACATGTACAATGTAACTAATTTCGAGAAATTAATTAATTTTAGATAGTAGCAACGACTTACACATATATAGTCGATAGTTGATAGTAGTTTTCGACAACTTCAATCATTGACGATGGTCGATAATAGTTGTTGACGACCGTCATCACCAATAAAGATGGTATCTAATAGACCAATAAATTGTACAAGTAATTTGTAGCAACAAACAACTACCTCACAACCTATATTAAATGTGTCTAATACACGTGAGAGAAATTATTTATTTATGAATTACACTAATCACGTTTTTTTTTAGCATTAATCATTTTAAATATTAAAATTTTAACTGATATTGCAACTTGCAAGTGGTCCAGTGGACATCGGAATGAATCAAATTTCTTGAAAAAAAATAAATGAAAAAATACAAATTCTTCATGACACGTTAGTGATTTAGACTTTAGTCATAGGAGAAGAAAGTCAAATAATGTATATATCAAAAGACTTCGTCATCAAGTATATGGTAATTGATAGGTTTGCTTGCAAAATTTTGTATACATGTTCTAGAAGCTAACTACTACACAAAAATATAAATAGAAATGTGTCCATTTTTATCCAACTGTTCACTTATTTTTTGTTTATATGTATATGATTTATATATCGCAGTCTTTGTCTAAAAGTTTAAAATAATAAAATAATATTTACTTGTATATCTTTTCTTTTGCGATATTATGATAGTAGATTGACGCGATAAATAGATTTTGAAGATGATCGGTGGAGTGAGATGATCGATTGAGAATGATGGATTAAGAAGATAAACAGATTTTGAAAATGGTCTATTAAAGAAGATGATAAAAAAGAAAATTTTGAAAAAGATGAAATTGAAAACGTAGTACTTTTTTTTTTTCAGATAGCAAAAAAAACTCCTTACGTGATTATTTATATTTGTATCTTTGATGCGTACTTAACTATACATCTGAATACATTAATGGAAACACACGAGATATAGAAAGAATTTGATGTGCTCCACAAGGAATAGTAACTATGACAATGATTTGGAGCCCAACAAAATATTTACACGATGCATGACAAGGTCACGGAGAATAGAACATTGGCAGATGGAAGGGGGCCTTCGGTGTCCTTACCCCCAAACCCCCCCCCCCCCCCCAACCCAAGGTTTCCTGTATTTTTAATTCATTTTTTTTTAAATTTGTAAATAATTACTTAGAGACTACGTTTCAAAATTTTGACATATTTTTATATTTAATTATACGAATAAAATAAGTAAAATTGACGTCAAATAAAATTTTAATTAAATTGACATCTAACAATATAAATGAAATCATATTATTAAATTCAATATTAATAATTTTCTTTGACTTATTATTTTGAACTCGCCGTTTAACGATTTTTCAATCCCAAAAATGCGTTGATAAGTTTGTCGTGAATACTTTAAAATAGTATCAAGAACTTACTTCGACGAGTGAAGAACATAGTTCAAAAATAAGTTGAAAAAATTGACTTCAAAATGAGAACTGAATAATAAAATATTGCACTATAACCATCATTTTTTGTTCGTTATTTTAGAATCACCATTTAATGGTTTTTATCCGAAAGATGCACTGCAAATTTTGTCATGAGTACTTTGTACAATGCTAATAACCTACTCTACTGAGTGAATAACATAATATGAAAAGTTGAAATTTTTGACATCAAATTGAGAATTAAAATAGTAAATAGAATTATTGAATCCACTAAAAACAACTATTTTTAATTCGTTGTTTTGAAATCGTCGTTTAACGATTTTCCAACTATAAAGATGTATAACAAAAAATCAGGCCCCCAACGAAAATTCTTTCTTTTACCATATATTCCTTGGAGCCAGATATCAAACTTACGTTCCTCCAAAGTTTTGTATGTCACTTTTTGACATTTTAATTAAAAAAAAATTGAGAAAGAAGTTTTGACACTTTTTTTTTATTTATAATTTGATAACGGTGCCACGGTGGTGTTGGGGTCGGGGAGGGGGGAGGGGTGAAGGGGGGGGGGGGGGGTGGAGGTTGGGTTGTGGGCGGGGAATGGGAAGTTTGGAAGGATATAAAGCCATTTAAAACCATCTTAAATTGTCTTTTTAGTATAAAATAATGTCAAGTAGACAACAAAATTCAATAATTCATCATATTTCGTATGTTTGTTAATGTTTATAAGTATTTATAAGTTAATCAAACATTATTTTTATTTATATATTTCATAAGATTCATAATTTTTATCTACTGTTTATCTACATATTCTATAACATCTACAGCTTATAATCTACAAATTTTTTTATTAAACATACACTTCATCATCTACTGTCAAGGCCGGTTTTGGGCCGAGATGAGTTAGACATTTCATAAGATCCACAATTTTATATATTTTTTATCTACATATTCTGTAAGATCTACTGCTTATAATCTACAAATTTTTTTACTAAACATACACTTCATCATCTGCTGTCAATGCCGGTTTTGGGTCGAGATGAGTGAGACAATTGTCTCAGGGCCAAAACCGAAGGAGACCTATTTTTATTTTTAAAAAAAATTGTGATTACTAAACTTGTTCCAAAAAATAATTGTACAAATATGACCCAAAATCGGAGGAATCCATTTTTATTACTCTAACCCATGTTTGTTGTTTTTTCTTTTTTCGTTTTTCAATTTTAAATTAATAATTAATTCTATAAAAGACTTGTAAAATTTAAATGCATACTATAATACGGAGAGTCCATTTATGACCAATTTATAGAGTCCATTTATGATCTAATTTATAGAATTCGTCTCAAGTTCCGTTCCCAACTATAGTCCTAAGAAGATTCTTTTGAAATATTAATATTATCTCTCTACATATTTATATTATTAATATATTGTACAATCTTGATTAACCAAGATATAGGAGATGGGACCCAAAGGCAGTAGGTGGGGCATCATATCAACATTTAGTTATTGTTTTTGTTTCTTGTCAAGGACTCAACTGATATATATTCATAAACTTCATTGGCGCGTATGCAAAGGAATTATTTTTCGGTAGAGTAGTAGGTACGTGGGACCCTAATTCTATATATTTCTAGCCGCCTTTAACAGAAATAAATACGGGTCGAAATGTCGTGATAGTTTAGAATGACCATGTTATGAGTCAATCTTTCCGAAAAGAAATGGTCGTGTTAGAGTTAGATTTCTTCTTCCATGACTTCACATAATTGAATTTTCGAAATAATTTATTTATTTATTTATAAATATCAAACTAACATGGGGCTCCAAGCTTAATTAAAATGAAATCTCTCTAGTTTTGGTTCATTAATGAACCTGGCAAACAATCCATATTGTATATGATCATATATTATACTATGCATGATGGTAAATATAAAATTATATTTTTTTCACAAATAATTACATTCAACATATTTGTCTAAATTAACTTTTTTTTTTCCAAATGGAGTAAGATCGATCCAAAATGTTGATGACAAAAAAGTGATGATGTTACACTTCTATACCCAACTTTTTCGAGAATTAATTTATTAAGAGAACATAAAGTAAACAATTGCATATACGATAAAAGAAAATGGGGATTCCTTAGATTTGAGAGTGCTTTAGTCTTTTGTGTGAAACTTTTACAATAAAGAAATCGTGCGTGTTTTATAGTGTTCTAATTCCTTTTAAATAATTTAATGAGTTGGGCTGATGTCGCCTCTGTCACTTCAATTAATTGTGAACTTTATTGGAGTGCAATCAACTCAAAAATGTTTATAGGATTTTTGTTAGTTAAACAATGTAATGTGACAGTGTCATCATGGTCTAAAAGATAGCATGTTGGACAAGACCATCTTCTTAATATGGTAGACAAGTGGCGGGGGCGGTGCACGCAATGTCTAATTTTATCGAGTCGCAAAAGTCATTATTGATGTCAGTCTTGTCATTGTAGTTCTGAAACAAATATTGATCGACCTCAATTGAAACATCAGTTCCTTGGAAATAAGTTGAGGTCTCAACCATCTCTGTTGGTTCCATCAGTCCATCGGAATAGAGACATTAACTTTTGTCTTTTCCATAATTTAATTTTACTTGTTTTCTCATAGGTCCCACCCGAGCTATCATCCAACTCGGCATTTCTGTGGATGCTACGGGGATGGAGCGTAACAAAAGTTTAACTAGAAATAGGAAAAGAAAATAAAAACAACTTTGATTCTTATCCAATATCATTCTCTATTGAATTTTTTTGTATTACAATAAAAATATTTTAAACGTAATACAATATAACTATTAGGAGAACATAAAATTGAGATCAAATAAAATATATTATAGAAAATAAAACATCATTAAATAAATGTCACAATATTTATTTTAGCGAAAAACAATGTTTGCATTTAAATAAAAATCTTAAAAAATGAAAGAAAAAAAAAGAGGATAATTAAATATTATCCAATAAAAGTTTTAAATTATATTATAAATACATAGGAGTAAAATATGAAATAAAAACTTTCATGGGGAATCTATTATAGAAAACAAATTTGAAGGGAGGTTTTTGTAAGTTTAAAAACAATAGGAGGTCATTTTGTAATTGTCATAAAACTCAGTAATTTACCCTTTCTTTAATTTTTCAAGTTTGTCATTCAAAAGATAAATAAAAACAAGTTAAACAAAGTCCCCTTCTAACTTAATATTTTATTTTCATTATCAATAAAACATGACACTTAGTGTAGTTTAATTCAAAGATAATAATAATAAAATTTAAAAAGTAAAAGTTTAACAAAGTCTGTGTGGGGCCGGCTCACCTCTCTAGATGGATCGATCTATGAAACTACTCATGACTTAAGTTGGATCAAATAAGTCTCGAATGATGATTCAACTTACTTTTACACATGACCAAAAAATAAAAAAATAAAAAATAAATCTACTAAGAATGTAACATATTAATTCACCGGGATTGCATGTATAGTGTTTTTACTTTTATTGATAAATACATGAAACCAAATACTGGACCTGTCATGCTAATTATTAATCTTGAATATGATTAGGTTACAAATTCAACACAATTAGGTAGATATGCATTTATGTCTTTAATTTGATTAACATAACTAGATTAGTGTGTTTGGAAGGACTTTTACGAGGTTTAAAAGCTATTCTTAAAGAGCAAAAATATTTTTGATTATATTTATAGTTGTTTGGCTAAAATCAATAAGCATTTTTTTTTTTTATCAAAAAATAGCTTTAAAAAGTTGTTTTAAAAAAACTCAAATTTTGAATTTCTCTAAAAATTCTAATTGAAATTTTATGAGTAGTTATAATCTAAAAAATTAACAAAAATGTCATTAATACATCAAAAAAATATTAATTTATTTACCACATTAATTACTTATAACAAATTGTCACTCATATATTTCTATAAAGTGAAAAATATATATTGACGTGTTAAATAATATAATACAGACTACACATAATATATTTGATTTAAATAATTAATTAATTTTAAGTAATATAATATATACTAAAATAATTGTGTTATTATAATTAAATTAATATATTAATTTTTAATAGTTATTATATGATACAAAAAAATTATTTATTTAAAAATAATAATAAGAGATATATAATAATTAACTACTGTTTAGTCGAATATACTAAATTTTATACAAAAGTACTTTTATAGTTATGCAACCAAACATTCGATTTAATATTCACTATCACTTTTTGATTTCATATTCAAGCAGTCAATATTTTTTTAACAAAAATTCTACTGCCAAATACTTTACTCACAACAACTGTCAAATGAAAAAAGCGTGTAATACATTTCTAGTAATAAAAATTCAAATATTTTGAATCTGTTTTCGCATTGTGTGTGTGTGTGTGTGTGTTTTTTTTTTTTTTTTTTATTAAAAGCTATCTCTGATCTTGAGAAAATTCAAAGTGGTACATGCATCTTGATCTGGTTCCAGAAGAATAATGTTTCATGTGAAACCTTGTTATAATGAAAGTCAAATATTTCTATTTAAGAGATTTATTTTGTTATAGTTATAGGACTTAATGTGAGTTGGGAAAGGAATTGATACATTTTTTAAGTTATTAAAAAATAAAAGTTGTATACTTCTCACATCCTTTTAGTCTTGCGCTCGAGTATAAAAAATTCACTCATAACAAGTCGTAACACGAAATTCTACCATTACTCTGGAGTAAATAGGATGAACTTTATCCAAACATGACCTAACATATCTTAATATGACAAAAGTTTGACACTGCAACCGCGCATGACACTTGCTGACCCAAGGTCGTGTCACCAAATCTCTTTGTTTTTTAATTTTCTCTTGTTTACTTCTCAAAAATAAAAAGTGAACAAAATTTAAAATTGCATGGCACGGGCTAATCCAAGTGTAGGTCAGGCCAAATACTGATAATTAACATCTAATCTTTTTGTACATAGAATGAAAGGGACAGTCTGCAGCTTTACAAAGTTGTTGAACCAATCTTTATCTGAAATAAGGGTAGTTTAAGATACATTTTTTCATTGCTTAAAAGGTCAAAAATTAAGATGAACAAGTAAATCAAACTATAACCACCTTACCTTATTAATGAAGTTTAACCAAACTCTTGACTAATTAAAACTTATCTAATTTTGACACTTAGCTTCAGTTGGTATGAAAACTTATTATGATCATAATCAGGCCAATAAAAAGAATTAGCAAATAATTCAAGTAATCGTATTTAATTTTCTTCTTCCAGCATTTAATTAAAAGTTGAAAAATGGGAATTAAGTTGGTATTGTTGCATCTATCAAACTTTTAAGCTAGTGAATTGGTCAAAAGGTGGAGCAAAGACCTCGTGTTCAACGCTAGCTAGAAGTGGGTAGCTGAGGTGAGTTAAAGAATACTATAGAGGTCGAGCTCGCGTCATGTAAAAGTAGAAATTACTTTGTCAAATTAGAATGTATAGTTCGAGAGACAACTTGTATTTTTTAACTATCTCAATTAAAAATTTAAGCTGTTGGAGATGACTTATATATATCATTTCAATCTTGTCTTTGACACGTCTCTATGTGTGCAGTTTGTATTTACTTTTTTAATTAAAAGATTGACGCGTGCCTTCTCAGAATTTAAATTATAAGAGATATAATCTTTTCCGCGACTACTTTTTGAATTTTTTGCTAAAAACAATATATGTCTATACTTATCCCACAATTAGTGAAATATGGAAGGGGATTCTCTAATCGGGTCGAAAGCCAACTGTAGGAGATCAACTACAGATTCAACAACACATTCATGCACCATTAAAGATAGGCAGAACTGTAGACTGCAACCAATCCTCTGCTCCATGCAAGAATTTTTCCACGGTAAATTGTCTTGCAATATCTTCAGTGCAATTCTTCCTATACCCTGTCCATGAAATCCTATGTTGTGTGTCTGAACCTGGTCCAGAATTCATGTATTCCATGTAATCCACAGTACCCAAATTGCTATACACATCCCATTTGCACCATCCTTGTGGGTGTATAAGGTCACCAATGTAACTATTCATAATAATAGTCCTAGAGTAATTCCTCCATGGCCTTCCCAAATATGTAATAAAGTTTTTCCTCTCCGTCGCGTTGAATTCTGAGGCAGCCTCTATAGTGCAATTCTGAAGGGAAATACCCGTGTTCTGGTTCGGATCTTCTCGTCCTTGGGCAGTGATAACATTCCTCTGGCCAGGATTTGGTTTGCGTACCAGTATTGTGCAGTTTTGGAAGATTGCTGCTGCATTTCCGAAGATGAAATCTATCGTGCCTTGGATCGAGCATTCGCGGTAGAACTGCCGGAGGGAATGAGCATAGAGAGTGTCCTGATGGGAAATGATCTCGCACCGGAAGAATGCAGCATTCGAAGTTACTCTTAGAGCAACTGCTTGGTGCTTTTCTGGACCTGCTGTGTTTATGATTGTTAGGTTTGCTGCTAAGAATTTGTCTCCCACCACAGCTGCAAAGATCGTCAAGATAAGAATTTAATGTAAATTTGTAGTTTATGTCTAAAGAAGAAAGATACGAATGAAGACTATTGATGTTCAGGCCTCGTGACAGATCTTAACTGTGGTTGCCCGCCACATAGCCTGGTTCCTATAGGTCGTGGCCAACAAGAAGCCCAGGCTCGTGGCGGCCCGGCCAGGTCAAAGGACCACGACACATCAAAGAAGTGGGATTTAAATGCAAGCGCTAGCTCATCCCAAGCATACTATACACACCCCAAATGCAAAAAAGAATGTACGAACTCTGCTTAACGCCTACTCGTAGAAAACTATATTTCAAGCCATCTTAGTTCTCAACCTGCCTAAATGTGTTACATCGTAATAAAAAATGTTCTCCCCTAAAATGAAAGAAAATATCGTCACTTTGCACTTTCACTCAGCTGATCGTAAACCACGCAAAGCTAGCACCACACTGTTATTTTTATCACTGCTGGAAATAAATAGAGAGAGAACTTTAAGGAGACTTACTTAAGGTAGCTGATGCAAAGGTAGAAAACCCATCTGCAAAATTTCTCCATCCCATGATAATTGTTGACTTCATTCCATCTCCAACCAACATGATATTAATCTTCTCTCTTGGAATCAATACATTTTCTTTATAAATTCCTGATTTGATCCTAATCACAAATCTGTTCATACTCATGTTTGGTGCCACTGCAATTGCCTCACCAATTGTAATGTAATTTCCAGTGCCGTTTGCATTCACAATCACATCTGGCCTTAATTTGTTTGTCTTTTCCTACGATTAAGAGTAAAAAACGAAAATAATACGCATATGGATTGAGTTGCTCCTCTTAACAAGAGCCCAAAGAGCTCAAATGAGCAATTGAGCCCTCGAAAGCTCAAACGAACCGTCAGATTTTAAGATTGTTGTTTTCAAGCGAGTCATCTGTCTTGCCGGAAAAAAACCACTTCATAATACATATAGGACTCAATACCTGCATTGTTCTCCTCTGATGAACCCAATCTTGAAACTCGTCATTTTCTGGTAATTTAGTACTCAGAGTTCTAGGGTTCTTGAGATTTTGTTTCTGGGCTTTGTTCTCCACGTATTTGATCATGGCTAAACTATTGCTAATCATGCGAGAAATTGGAGTCAGCAAATTCTGAAGATGTTCTTTGTGACCCGTTTGGTTATCCGAATTCAGTTCTTCCAGGTCCGAAAACCCATCAATGCATGTGTTCTCATTTGTCATGGCTGCACTCAGTAGGGTTTTGATGTTCCCATATGATATTCGGACATAAGATGAGGGGGAAATGATCAATTCCTCAACTGCTTGTGCAAGTTCATATTGGGTTTGATCCAACATTTCCATGCAATCTTTTAGAGCGTTCTTTTCCTGTAACTTCAAATCCTGGTGTCGAAAATGAGCCAAGATATCTCGTCGCGTGGCTTTCACATGTCCAACTGTTCGATTAATTGCCATCACAAGAATTCGATTGAAACTGGTGGCGTTCTTGGAGGCATGAACGGAGGCTAGGCTGGACAGGCATAAAGAAGGGTATAGTGTGGTGGCGCAGGCTTTCTTGATGAAGGGATGCAGCCCGATTAACGGCGGAGATTGAATCACCGGTTGATGATCAATACTTGACGATGAAGTTGATAATGGATTCTTGAAAAGTAGAGCAATGAGCAGGGATATAAGTGGGAGAAATACAACGATGATTATGGTTTTTCTTTGAGTTTTTGTTAGTTTCCTGAAGAACTGAGAATTCTTGATGGCATTTCTGGCCTCCATTTTTGTAATAAAAAATGAGCAGAAAATTTTGTTCCAATGAAGGGTGGAGGGAAACAGTTGATGAAGGTAAAATTCTGGGAAAAGAGATCTGAAAATGGAGCGTATAATGACAGAGAGAACTGACTGTGCAATGCTTAAGAAGCAAAGGAGAAGCGGCAAAACTAACTTTCCATGCCAGTTAATGCGCGTTTAACACTTCATCGACTAACCAGTGTTTTTAAATCCATCTCGAAATTGAATTGGAGAAGTTGAAGAATTATGGGTTGAAAGGCTTAATCAATCGATTACATTATACTTTATCGAATTTTCTCTCACTCGCGTCTGTCAAGAATTCAAATTCTGCTACACCAAAGTGGTATCAGAGCAAGGATTTAAAATTAGACACGTGAATTGTTTGTCCAATCATGATTGCATAACAAATGAAAGAGTCACAATTAAAACTTAAATTGAAGACAGCATTTTCATTTCACAGTCTCAACTGTCGTTTTATTAAAACATCACAGAAAACTTCATTTGGAAACTCCCCCATTCTTGCCATCTTTTGATTTGTCTACTCATCAACTGCCTGGGGAACAGCCTCAGCCTGAATAAAATTACACACAAGAATGTAGAATGTACTTTAGCAGCAGGATCTAAGAATTTGTACACTTTTTGAGATATGAAAAGGGGAAAAAAGGAACGCACCAGCTTGCGATATTTGAGGGCGTAAAACATTTCAAGATATCGTCTGATCTCAAGGCGATCAAGCTTGGAAACGTACTTCCAGAATCCGTAGACTCCAGCCAGTGTCAATAGCCTGTCCGAGTAAATTTGCCATGTGTACCTACAGCAATGGGAATAATGGAAGGATCAATCGGTGATCAAAGATTTGTTTATGGGATCTTGAATTACAATATCAAAGTGTGTTGCTTACTTCTCCTGGATGCGTTTCAGGCCACCCATCGAGATGGTTTCCCAATAAGAAGGATCTTGTTTAGACCTTTCAAAGAAATTGACAAGGAGTTCGGCCACTTGCTCCCCGTGGTAAGGATCAATGTGGAAACCAGACTTTCCGTCGACAATGATCTCAGCTGGACCACCATGGACCGTTGCAAAGGTTGGCAAACCACAGGTCATGGCCTCGACTACAGTCAAACCAAAGGCTTCATAAAAGGCTGGTTGCACAAAAGCTCCTCTGGTATCAGCAATATAACGATAAAGTTCGCCATTTCTCACTCGGTTCATCTGAGAAGAAATCCATCTGAATTGGCCATTTAACTTGTAAGTTTCTATGAGACTATACATTTTCTTCATCTCCGCCTGCTCTTCCAAATCCTTGGATTCTTTCCTTCGATCACCTCCAACCACAACAAGATTTACTAATTCCCTAAGTTTTGGGTTTTTGGCATACCATTCCACAAGTCCAGTTAAATTCTTCACACGGTCCAATCTTGCCATGGTAAATAAGATGGGCTTGGTCTTGTCCTTCAGCACACATCTACCAGGTACAATATATCAATGAGAGTTATGTACACACACGTATTCAACAAACATTTAGGGTGTGTTTGATTGGCAAGGGTGGAAAAGGAAAAAAAATTCCATGTTACAAGGAAAATAAAAACCACCAAAATGGTGAGAAAACATTTTCCAACAAAGTGACCAAATCCATGCTGTGATTGTACCTTAGAATTTTTGTTCTTTTTCCACATTGTATCAAACAGCCAAAGTTGGAAAATATTTTCCTCTTATGTGACATTATTTTCCATAGATGTGACATTTTCCATGAAAAATGGTGCAATCAAACACATCCTTAGCAGAAATTCACAAAGAAAGGAACTTACAGGTGTTCTTCATTCTCAACCTCGCTGTAAAGAAGCTCCTCAATTTCAGGATGAAGTGATGTGAGTCTCTTTTCTTTCTCTGTATATGGATAGTAGAGATTCATATCAGCCCCTGGAGAGACGATGTTAAATTTTGGGTCAAACACATCAATTCCATGGACAACACGGTACAATCCAGGCATTGTAAAGGCCATGTGGCTCTCATACTGCCCAACGGTGTCCTTACTGAAAACACAAAATCAGCAGAAATTTAGTACCTGTTTGGTGTACTGTTTAAGATAACAGAGTAGATTTTTAACCTGTTTTCCTTAATCCTACATTAGTGTCATGAGAATGATGGCTAAAAAGAGAGATTATATGTCAGATATATGTAAATACAAAACATACTTTCCGGCTATCTCTTGGAATGTGCTAGTGATAATGAAATCGGTATGATTCATTGCAATAAGATCAGCAGTAAACTGACATGAGAAGTGATACTTCTCGTCAAATTTTTTCCAATAGATGTCGGAATCAGGATATTTTGTTTTCTCCAGTGCATGAGCAATGGTACACTGCAAAAGATGGCGACGGGAACGAGTCCAAAATTAGTTTCCGGCTTGTGCATTGAAGCAAATTCTGTTAAAATAACGAGATGAAAAATTGTAGGTCTGCTGCAGATACCTGTGTTACTCCTAACTTGTGAGCGAGTAGTGAGGCTGCAAGGTTGCCCTCACTGTAATTACCAATGATCAAATCGGGCTTCGCCTGCAACTCTGCAATAATTTCTTTGGCAACATCCTAATGAAACCAGACACTGAAAACTTAGGGTTTGGCAATTAACCCAAAATTAAGAATGTCAAGACTCAAGACAAAGTTCACTCACCTCAGTGAAAGTCTCCATGTATGGCCAAACCTCAAAACGAGAGATCCATTTACGAACAATTCCCTTATCAGTTCTAAAGGGGACTCGAAGTATATGAGAATGCTCTGCTCCAAAAACTTTCTCGAGGCGTTGACCACAAGTGGTTCCAACAGCATCTGGAAGCAACCGAGTCACCTATAAACAACAAGACCAAGAGTAAGAAACCAAAGATACTTCCATATCACTTAAAGCGTGTTAGGTACATGGTATTGTTTGTCTTCCTTAATATTGTCTAGTAGTGTTTGTCCAGCTTACCAAAAAAGTTGTTAAGGATAAAATTTCTAAGGGTACTAACAATGAGAATACGCGGTTTGACATCAAGTCCTTGCTCTTTTATTCGTTTAAGCATCTCACGCTCCAAGGCCGGAACTTGATCCAAAATGTAGACAACCTGAAGATTTTGGAATAATTAGAATGTAGAACAATAGAAGTGAGGAATTGGGACGAAAATGTCGGATCACTGATTCAGAATGCACCTGGCCACCAGTGTCTGGATAGCCTAACACATTTTCTTGAGCAAAGTAACCATGGGGAGAAAGAATAACAACATTGAAAACCATAGGGATTCTCCCAAGGAATTTCTCAAGGGTGCAGGAGTCGGGAGCCTCTAGAAGATCGAGAAGCACAGATATCATCTCAGACACTCGTTCAGCATTATCACCCCATCCTCTCTCCAATCCGATCTCTTGGAACTTGTGTTCAAAGTCCGAATATGGTGTTTCTGAAGGAAGCGTTGACAGATATTCCTCTGCTTTCCGTAGAACCGCTTGGAGAGAATTTAGGTTTCGTATTCTGTCATTGAGCATCATTGTCTGTGAAAAAAATTTAATAATTAGACTTTACTATGATTTATAGTCACAAATTAAAGTCGAAAATGTGGATTTTAGTATCAAGTTCACCTTGCCCTTATAGTGGTGCATTCGGAGGAAATCGAGAAGAGGGGTCAAGCTATCTCTGTCGTGGAACATCTTTGCAGAGAGGTGCCTGTTGAGGAATTCGACTCCATTTCCAATGGACTTGGTAAGGGTTGGACGGGGAAATGATGCAGTAAACGGTTCAAAGTCCAACTCAAGAACAAAGTTACCATTAGAGCTGCATCAGCATATACAGCACTGCTCAGCAAAATTGACGAGATACAGAAAGGAGCAGCATACACAAAGAAACAATTCAGGACCTCAAACTTACGTTCCATTTACGAGCTCTTCTTTGAAGTGCAGATACTCGGGTACAGTCAGTTCCTCAACAACAAGTGCATTAACATTGACTCGTACGTATTCCCAAACCCCGGGCCTTAGGCGAATTGCAAGTGCAACCCATGGAGGCAGCACAATGGCTTCCTAGTAGAAGGCAATTGTAACAGAATCAGGGATATGCAAGCAGGAATCAAAATTTAAGGACCATAAGACAGTATAACTTTCGACTGTGCAGAGTTTAATAATAATGTTCACTTAGCGCCTCGACTTTGGATCGACCTAATATTTGTACCATATGTTAAAGTATTTAGAGGGAGGCTGTTTCTGGGAAAAGAGAGGCATGAATCTATAACACTTATTCTTCATTAAAAATATGTGCGCGCTATGTATTTTTCTGATTTGAATTGACGTAATATTGCTCATTGCTCTCGTAATTGGAATAAAGGCTTAATCGCTAACACATTATACCTGTGTGAACTTCAAAACTTCTTGAAACGCATGATCCTGCAGTTTTTCTTTGTCAGTTTCGCAAATTGCTTCAAACTCAGCAAGAAGCTGGTGCGGTTTCAGGATTCCTTTTCCATGCTCTTCAATCCTGCAATAACCAATATTAATTACGAACTGAAAAACATATGATCAACCCAATATTGTCCTCTATAACTATAAAGAAAGCAGTAAGATTTTATGCAGAATATACCTTGACAGAAACAACAATATCTCATTCCGATGATCTGCAAGAGTAGCATCCAAGCGTTCGCGGAGGCTGTGAACGCGAGTCAGAATGCGCGGCTCGGCCATTGATGGTGGTCGATCAGTTGAAAAATCTGGGACAAGTTTCAACTCTAAGAAAATTACTAGTTGGAGGAAAAAAATAAAAAAATAATATGTATGCTTATCCAAAAGAAAACTTATGAGAGAGAAAATTGACCAGAATATTAGTCTATAATACTTTTAATAATTCAATCAAGAATGCTAAATTCAAAACCTAACACCTCATGAGATAGGCACCTATCAACATAATGACATTTAATGGATCATAATAAATGGAAACAGGTCATCAATGGAGTGACAAGCAAGAAAATTACACATCCATATCAAATCATCCTTTAACAAAGAATACAGTAAAAGTTGTAAGAAATATGAAAATAATTCCATAATCACCGACCGTAGAGAGGTTTACTCCGCTACAAGTACAAAAAAAATACTTCTTTGTCCGTTACTACGTCTTCATCTTCTCAAACCAAAATCCATATCTCTCTCAATTCCTCCATTTCTTCTTGTTTTTCTCCATATTCTTCAAAATCAAACTCTGTTCAAACAGATCTCTCCCTCTCTCAATCTTCAACATTTTTCTCAACTCCTCAATCCATTAAAATCCTCTGCGATCGGATCTCACCGCAAAGAAAAGCGGTATACTAGTATAATTCCACATCACATTTTCCCATTGTTCAAGATTATTTCTTTAATATTTTGATTGAGTAATTAGTGTAAAATGCTTCCAAGTGTGAAACGATACCAGGATTGCGAAAACTTCAAAACCCATTACCAGATTGCAACCAAATATGCATCATTTGGGTTGGGGTGGGGTGGGGTGGGGGGGGTGTGTGAACTGATGAATTTCAAGAACTACCGTGAAAAACTTGGTACCATTCTTTAAGCAAGAAATCAGCACCAGAGACAAGGATTTGCAAGATATTCTGCATAAAATTAAAGGAAAAGAAAAACTAAAGGCTTGTGCAGAAAGAAGCATGGAAATGATTGATTTACAGCAAAAATAGACAACAAAAATGGAAGATTTTTAAATCTTAAAATCTGCTAAAATGAAATTCAACCAAAAGCCCCAAATACATCATTTACATTGAAGATCAAACAGAATTTTTCCATCAAAACCCACATCTATAAACAGAAAATTTGGCCATCAACATAAGAAAAAGAACATGCACGTGAAACATGAAACATGAGAGCAGAACGAAGCATGGAAATAATTGCATTACAGCAAAATTAGACAACAATTATGGAAGATTCTTAAATCTTAAAATCTGCTAAAATCAAATTCAACTAAAAGCCGCAATTCATTCATTCAAGATCAAACAGAACTTTTCTATCAAAACCCACATCTTTAAACAGGAAATTTAGCCATCAACATATGAAAAAGAAAATGCACGTGAAAAATGTAGACTCCCTCTCTACCTCTTAAACAGAGACTCAGAAACCTCAAGCAAAATAACCAAAGAGAAAACAGAAACACTGAATCAATAGGAAAATAGGGACAGAATGAAGGGAAAAGAGAAAGAAAGTAATAAAGGGGACACACCAGGAAGAGAAATGAAAGAGTTTTGCTTGTGATGGTGGAGAGAACAAGCTTAGCAAACCCAAATATATACACCCAGAGTCTGAAAACTAAACAGCTATTTGTGATACTGTACAAGGAAATATGGCTTTGTTAAGTTTGGTAAATGGGGTCCTCTGGTTTTCTTGAAAAATCAATTTCTCCCAGACCTTCTTGCAGCTGTTTCAATGAAAACCACTTTCATCGTCTAAAGAACGTGAACCCATTTGTTTTATTTTGATATTATGACACTGGACTACTGGAGCGGATTGTGAAGTACTAAAACAACGTTTGGTTCGATCTAAAAATTAGATTTTTCTCTGGTCATTAACAACGTTCGGTTCGATCTAAAAATTAGATTTTTCTCTGGTCATTTTAATTGTAAACAAGCGCAATGTTGACCCATGTGACCTCGACTTCTCCGCACATGTACTAAATGGACATCTGCCCCAATCGCAATGTGGACCCATAATTTGTTTAATCTCGAGTTCTCCGCACATGTAATAAAAACACATCCGACCATTGTTTAAGAACCAAAGTTTTTAAACTTTTGACAGTACGCAAATGTAGACTTCTCAAGAAAGTCAGAAAAATTGGCTTTCAGCATAAAATGCAAATAAGTGAAAGAATTAATCTCGAGTTCTCCGCACATGTAGTAAATGCACACACACCCTCATTTTAAGAATCAAAATTTTTAGATTTTTGACCGCAAGTAAACACATACTATTCAAGAAAGCAAGTTGGCTTTCAGCATAATCACAAATAAGAAAAAGAATAAATCCCATCTAGTACTACTTACAACTAGTACCGGGTGTTAATTAGTATTTTATATATATATATTGTTGAAGTTTAGTTTTTTATTCAAATATAACTCCCATTCATAAAAATCGTCAGTTACTACGTAGAAGAAGAAATCAAGGAACTTGTCTGTAGAACCGTAATCAACGGAACTTGTCTGAATTTTCAGAGGTTCCTACTGTCTTTGACTTTATATTAGTCATTTTCCAGCGGCTTTGCTTTGGACCAAAATAAAAGGGTACGTGGCGAGAGGCTAATTGTTTTTGATCTTGACGAGGAAGTTAATTGTTCGGAAAGGGTATTTTTGCCTTTATATCTAATTAAATGAATAAATAATTAAATTATAAAATAACAGGTTTCAGACACCAACTAAATTTCTCATAATTAAGAAGAATACGTGGGAATAATGGTAAATAGTTCGATGATTCAACCACTTTTATCTTAATAGTCTTTGATCAATTTTACGCTATAAAACTTCTTTTATATATAAATATATATACACTTCTGTGTAAACTATTGTTTATTCTATTTCATACGATTTCAAATTAGTCTATGTAATTTGTACTCTAGTGTTGAAAATGAGATGCTTTCAAAGTTTGCTATTTGGCAAGGAAATTGACATTTCATTGATCTTAAAATAAGTTTAAACAAATGTAAGAAATCTCATTTCAATGTTATAATCTAACTCATCTCAAATTTTGTATAATGTGTGGTTGTTTCTTCTTCCTTTAATTTATAGTAGAAATTGTAGATTTTATGGTATAAAACATGACAATATGTATACATTTGAGTATGAATCCATTATATTTGCTTTAAATTTCTATAAATTTGAATCCAATTGTGAAATATTGAATTGAGTTAATTGAAAAACAAATTTAATAAGGATAAACAAAACAGATATGTTAGAAATTGGTCCGTTTACAGAGCTATGATATGTTAAATATTTAGTCTGTTAACCTACTATCGGTTAACATATCAAATTTTAAGAGATTTTATTAACGAAAGTATTTAAATCTCTTTATATAAAAGAGATATTTATAGCTTACATTTTATAAGTTAAGTTCTCTATCGATTTGACATGTTTGGCTCGACCTTTTAGAACATCTTCAATGTACTCTATCTATTGTTTTTTAGACGTGCCACATAAGCATATATAGACAGAGTTATAAAAAACCATCTTCAATGCGTGCTAACAAGGACTCCATCTATCTGATGTGACACATTAAAATATAAACTCCGTCTAGAAGTCCGTCTATATTTAGACGGACTTCTAGACGGAGTAAGTCAGCAAATTTGATTTTAGACGGAGTGCATTAGAGATAAATTTGTTAGAATATAATATATATGTTAGAATATAAAATATATATATTAGAATATTTGTTTACCCAATATAGATTAGGGTTTTCATTACTATAAAAACCCATTTGTAATTGTATTCTTATCATGCCGTTTTGCTTAATAAAATTAGTTCTCGTCTTATTTCTTCACATGGTATCAGAGATAAATTTATAAAACAGAAACAGCAACAGTCCGGCAGCAGCGGTCAACCGCTCAGGCAGCAGGAGGTCTGGCAACGGCAACAGCAAGCATCACCTTCTTCACAATTTCTGAACCTAATCTCTGCGACAAACAGACCTTGGAATCGACGACTAATTTCTGAACCCAATCTCTGCGATAAACCCAACAACTGCAGCAGCCATTGCTGTAAATTTCTGTTACAGAAACGAAAATCTGAGAAATTTAGAAGACGAATGAAAACCCTAATCTATATTGGGTAAACAAATATTCTAATATATATATTTACATTACCATGTTGGTATGGCCGAGCATAAAAGATTTTGAAGTTAGGTCAAAAAGAAGAGGTAGAGACTGAGAGCAAGCAACCTCCTTTTGCCCTTTCCTTCATGGCTCGGCCCTGCTCGCCAGGAGGAATCTTTGATTCATGGCCAGAGATGGTGACTAAGCCGAATCCCCGGAGCGAGGACCGTTAACTACACTCTTTAAATCTTTTACTAAGCCTGTGTTTGAGCTCTATGCCTTTGCGCGCTAAGGCTTTCTTGGCTAACCCGAGCAAACCACCCTGATGAGCGCTATTTCTCGGTTAGCATTAAGTAAGAAGGTATTGAAGAAGATCTATGAGACCTCCGATCAAAGAACAGAATTAGTGCTTTAAATTGACTTCTTTCCATCCATCCTGCCCTTTCAGTCGAGCGCCAAACAACGCCGGTGCTGACTGGGATGCCCTGTCCAGCGAGTGTCGTGATACTACTTCAACAAGTCCCTACGTATGTTATCCTACCTTGGGACGAAAAGATTATTCCCCTTGATGTAGAGCAGACCATCCTTTTCCCAAAAGCGAGTCTTTTCCTATCTGGTCGAGGGAGTCCACTTTCTCTTCCGCAGCAAGCCTAGCCTACTTTCGTAAAGTCAACAAGGCCTTACATTTACTGTTGTTCCCAGCCCATGGCGTATACCACCATAGCAATAGCATAAGGAGAATCCGCATATTAGTAGGGAAAGAGCCTCACTCCTAGCCTCTAGACTGAAACTTCACCTGAAAGCAAGGCTTGAGAGCAAAGGGGTGCGGTTGAATAATCCGGCTTTACTTAGTGAGAGTAATGTCGATCATAGTGATTTTATATTCTATGCCATAAACTTTGATTCTGGATTCGAAGTTGCAGAAGTTAAAGAGATCAAGCCTCCTGTACAGGAATTTAACGACTCGGTGAGTTTTATTGGCTCTTGCAGATTCCTAATTTGTTTACGATATAGCGATGAAAACATTCTTTTGTGGAATCCCTCTATACACAAGCACAGGATAATACCATACACCCGTGTTGAGATTGAGGACTTGCTGGGCAGGAAATACACACAATATAGATTTGGTTTTGGATTCGGATATGACATCGTTATCAATATCAGTATATTAATTCCAATTGCTGGCAGAGTGTTTTAGGTCCTTGAGGAACTTTGATTCTCTCTTATTTGTGATAATGGCAACTGAAAGGGATGATTCCCTTCAATCTATTAGTGTAAGATTAACTGGTCAAAATTATTCATATTGGAGTACGGTGATGAAAAATTTTCTCAAGGGTAAAAAATTATGGGGTTATGTTATTGGAACTATTGTGATACCTAAGAATACTAGTGATAATTATACTATTGATGTTGATGTTTGGGAGTCAAACAATGCAAAAATTCTTACTTGGATTCACAATTCTGTCGATCATTCCATTGGTGCACAATTGGCAAAGTATGAAACTGCTAAGGAAGTTTGGGATCATTTGCAGAAGTTATACACTAAGTCTAACTTTGCAAAACGATTTCAGTTGGAGATTGATATACGGGCCTTACAACAGAAAAATATGGGTATTCTGGAATTTTATACTGCTATGACATCGATTTGGGATGAGTTGGCTCTTACAGAATCGGCAGGACTGAAAGCATGTGAGGATTATATTGTTTATAGAGAGGAGCAACGATTGGTTCAGTTTTTTATGGCACTTCGTAATTCTTTTGAGGGCCTTAGAGGCTCTATTTTGCATCGTACTCCTCTTCCTTCTGTTGATTCGGTGGTTAGTGAACTTGTGGCTGAGGAAACACGTTTGAAATCCCTAACAGGTGAGGCATCCCTTCATACTTCTAGTACTTCTGTTTTGGCTGTATCTTCTCGACCATCTCCGCAGAATCAGAACAGAGGTTATGTGCGAGTTGCTAGTAATGAGTGTAGCTTTTGCAAAAAAAAAAAAGGGACATTTGAAGGCTCAATGTCCTAAAAAGCTACAATATTTACAGAGTCAACAGCAATCACAACATCGATTTTATCGTCTCAATGCTAACACAGTAGCAGCCATGTCACCTTATGACTCACCTACTCTTGGAGCACCTCCCTCTAATCCTCAGCTCACTACTCTAGCTGAGCAGTTTCAGAAGTTTCTTGCCACTCAACCTCATGCTATGTCAGCCTCTACTCACGCAGGTTTGTCGTCCTAGAACCCTTCAGGTATTTCTTCCTCATGGATCTTTGACTCAGGTGCCTCTAAACACATGTCTTCTGACTCCACACTGTTTGATTCCTTACGCCCTTCTAATTCGTCTGTGTCTATTATGACTGCTGATGGCACTCCGCTGCCTTTGGTAGGGGTTGGTTCTGTTAACACATCCAATTTATCACTCTCAGATGTCTATTGTGTTCCGGCTCTTTCTTTGAATCTTATATCTATTGGTCAGTTATGTGATTCTGGATACTTAGTTCAATTTTTTTCTACTGCTTGTCATGTGCAGGATCCTCAATCTCAGAAGCTGATTGGGATAGGCCATAGAAAAAGAGGTTTATATGTTTTGGACAATCTGCAACCACCGCATGCTGCAGCCTCTAGTGTTGATTTGTCGTCTTTTTCTTTGAATTCTTCTTCTTCTAGTTTTTATTTGTGGCATTCTCGCCTTGGACATGTTTCTGCTAGTCGTTTAAAATTTTTAGTTTCTAAAGGTCAATTGGGAGATTTGGGAACTCATGATATCTCTGATTGTAGTGGTTGCAAATTAGCTAAATTTTCTGCTTTACCTTTTTTTCGAAGTATTTCTAGTTCTGTTGCATCATTTGATCTTGTTCATTCTGATGTGTGGGGACCTGCTCCTATTGCTACAAAAGAAGGGTCTAGATATTATGTCTCGTTTATTGATGATTATAGTCGTTGTTGTTGGGTTTATCTTATGAAACGACGTTCTGATTTTCTTTCCATTTATCTTTCTTTTAGAGCACTTGTTAAAACTCAACATTCTGCTGTTATTAAATACTTCAGATGTGACTTGGGTGGAGAGTATACATCTACTGACTTTTCTACATTGCTTGTTTCTGATGGCACAATTCACCAATCCTTATGTACTGACACTCCACAACAAAATGGTATTGCTGAACGTAAGCATAGACACATTATTGAAACTGCTCGTTCTCTACTTTTATCTACCAAAGTTCCTAGTGAATTTTGGGGAGAAGCAGTTTTAACTGCTGTCCACTTAATTAATAAAATTCCGTCCTCTCACACTTCGGGTTTGTCACCTTTTGAAACACTATTTGGACATCCTCCTTATTATTCTCTTCTAAGGGTTTTTGGGTGCACATGTTTTGTCCTTCGTCCTCAAGTAGAACGTAGTAAGTTGACTTCACGTTCTGCTATTTGTGTCTTCTTAGGATATGGAGAGGGACAAAAAGGTTATCGTTGTTTTGATCCTATTAATAAAAAATTATATGTTTCCCGCCACGTTGTGTTTCTTGAGCATATTCCATTCTTTTCTATTTCTGATAATACTCATACCATGACTAAGGCTGATCTCATTCATATTGATCCATTTTCTGATAGTACCGATAGCTCGCATTCCCTTACCCCGCTTGTTGTTGATCCTTCTCCCACTACAGGTACGCATGCACCGACTCATAATGATCCTTCTCCTTCTATGGTCACCCAAGCACCATCTGAGATTGTTGATCAACCTCCTTCTCCTCGATATCCTCCACATATTCGTAAGTCTACTCAGTTACCTGACTTTGCTTATTCTTGTTATTCTGAATCTTTCTGCTGTTTCTTAACATCTATTCACAAGCTTTCTGAACCTTCTTCCTATAAAGAAGCTATTCTAGATCTTCTTTGGCAACAGGCTATGGCTGATGAACTCTCTGCTTTATATAAGACAGACACTTGGGATCTAGTCTCATTACCTCAGGGTAAACATGCTATTTGTTCACGTTGGGTCTATAAAATCAAAACCAAATCTGATGGTTCGATTGAGCGCTACAAGGCTAGGTTGGTTGCTAAGGGGTTTAGTCAGCAGTATGATTTGGATTATGAAGAGACTTTTGCTCCTGTTGCAAAGATGACTACTGTTCGTACACTTATTGCAGTTGCTTCTGTTTTCCAGTGGAATCTCTCTCAGTTGGATGTTAAGAATACATTCCTAAATGGAACCCTTCAGGAGGACGTCTATATGGTTCCTCCTCCTGGTGTTTCTCATCGTCCTGGATATGTCTGCAAACTTAAGAAAGCACTTTATGGTCTCAAACAGGCACCTCGCGCTTGGTTTGAAAAATTTTCTACTGTTGTTTCCTCTCTTGGCTTTACATCCAGCCATCATGATTCTGCTTTGTTTTCTAGATGCACCTCATCTGGTCGTATTTTACTCCTTTTATATGTTGATGACATGATTATCACTGGTGATGATGTTAATGGTATTGCTGCCTTAAAATCTGATTTGGCTCGTCGTTTTGAAATGAAGGATTTAGGTCATTTATCTTATTTTTTAGGGATCGGGGTTTCTTCTTCTCCTAGAGGTTATCTTCTCACTCAGTCTAAGTATGCAACTGATGTTATTGAGCGTGCTCGTCTCACTGATACTAAGACTGCTGATACTCCTCTTGAAACCAGTGTTCGTTATTCACCTTCTGACGGTATCCCTTTGCCTGATCCCAATCTGTACCGCACTATCGTTGGAAGTCTCGTCTATCTCACCATCACCCATCCTGATATTGCTTATGCTGTTCACATTGTTAGTCAGTTTGTCTCTGCTCCGACTACCGTTCACTGGAGAGCTGTTGTTCGTATTCTGCGCTATCTTCGTGGTACTTGTTTTCAGAGTTTCTTATTTCCATCGACTTCTTCCTTGGAGCTCCGCGCATACTCTGATGCTGATTGGGCTAGTAACCCAACTGATCGCAAGTCCACTACTGGTTTTTGTCTATTTTTGAGAGACTCACTTATCTCTTGGAAGAGTAAGAAGCAGAATGTGGTATCTCGTTCTTCTACTGAAGTAGAGTATCGTGCTATGGCGTCTACCACTACTGAGATTGTGTGGTTGCGTTGGTTACTTGCTGACATGGGTGTTTCTCTTTCCTCTCCGACTCCTATGTATTGTGATAATAAAAGTGCTATTTCGATTTCTCACAACTCTGTGTTCCATGAGCGCACGAAACATATTGAGATTGATTGTCATCTGATTCGCCACCATCTTCAGCATGGCACTATTTCTTTACCTTTTGTTTCTTCATCGTTGCAGCTTGCTAACTTTTTCACAAAGTCACATCCGGTACATCGTTTTCATTTCTTATTTGACAAACTCTCGTTGCTTATTGCTGTAGCATCGTGAGTTTGAGGCGGGATGTTAGAATATAATATATATGTTAGAATATAAAAAATATATATTAGAATATTTGTTTATCCAATATAGATTAGGGTTTTCATTACTATAAAAACCCCTTTGTAATTGTATTCTTATCATGCCGTTTTGCTTAATAAAATTGGTTCTCGTCTTATTTCTTCACAAAATTTTAATTTGACCATCTATTCTATAGACGTGGTGATACATGGATTAGATGCCTGTCTATTTTACTTGCCACATAGACTGCAATAGACGGAGTACATTGTAGATTGTAACACGGAAGAAGATAGACACGCTAGTGGGATTTGGTCTAATAGGTGGGAAGTTTGATTAAGCAAACGTGGCAATTTGTAATTGGTTAGTAAAGAAATGGGGCGACCCGGCAGAGTTGAGTGACCCCTCCAATTAATTAAAAAGTGAAATGTCCGGAGAGTTGACAAGCCGCGGAGGTGGCTTGGAAGGTGGAATAGAATGAAGGGGGTGGACGGTGGTGGCTGCCATGGTGGGAAGTAGTGTCAATGGGCCGAATCAGACCCTATCAATGGAAGCCCAGGCTCTATTTAGCCCGAACCGGCTCAAGCCCTATCAAATGTAGGGCCGAATCGAGTCAGAGTTTTGTTTTTAAAAAAAGTTAAAATAACATTTTTATATTCTTTTATTGTTAAATTTTTTAATAGGGCTGTCTTCTAAGCCAGTCCATAGGGCCGTTACGTGCCCACTTTGGCTATAAAGTTGAGTCAAATATGTTGAATCGAAAAAGAACTTAACTTATAAAATTTTAGTTGTAAATATTTTTTTTTGTAATAAAAAATTTAAATACCATTGTCGATAAAATTTGTTATGAGACAAAAATATTAAAAATGAGTATTGTAGATTAGTGTCGGTAGGCACTTTGCAAAAGCTTGCGTGATCTCGAAGCAAATCACTGCAATTATTTTAAGCAAAATGGTTTCCATTAAATAACCAATTTGTGTGGTTGTTTACTTACACTACCTAATAAACATGTTTAATTATCTAATCTTTGATGTTTGTTGTTGACAAATTTTCTTACGTTTCGAGATTATGGAGAGTACGTACTATTTTTATTTTTTTTAAATTCGATTTTCTTAATTTATATTATAAGTTTTAAATGTTAAAAATTACTACGTGTCCATATTAATTAAGTTCACTTCAAAAGAATAAAGTTCAATACAAGAGACTGCAAATCCACGAAAATAGTCCTTCATTCTTTCCGAAGAAATACATTTATGTGTGTGAATGCACGATAAGTTGTTTTTGAATATTTTTTATAATTGTGGTAATGGTTCTTGATATACATAATAAAAGTTTTTTTTTCTATTTATATGTATTGTGCTATAACCCAACTAACTAGGTAAATAATTAGGACATGTGATTGATAATACCCCGTTGGTCAGAAGTAACAGTTTTAACATACCAGAGTTTAGTGAGACAAAAATATATAAATTGATTAAATTTAAATTTTATATAAAGACATCGAAAACCCTAATTCAAGACATCGAAACCAACATTTTATAATGTATCCAATAGAATATGCACCTCTATTTCATAAAATGATGTATTGATCGATAAGTTTAATTTAAAATATTGTGGGAAGATTGTGACACATTAATTAAATAATTTATGAGATACATCAATGAATTATGAAAAGTATGGTACGAAAATGAAATTTAAATAAATTATACACTTTAAATATATTACAACATACAAAAAGTAATAAACTTTTCAAGAAATAAAATAAAAAATATATCAAATATTTCCCTTGAATTAATAATACAGTTAGATTTATATAGAAAAACATAAGGGCAGAGATCTAATGTCCACCGATAAGGTGGCATCCGTGATTGGTAGTTTATGGTTCCACACTCATTATTTTTACTAATCATGTGATGTCACTTCAATGATATGCATTATATCTCATACCCACCATAGGTAGGAGATTAGTCCCCTAGAAAAACATAGTTATATATAAAAGATAAGGGAAAATTGGTGTATATAGTCCATAACATTTGCTTCCAATGCAAAAATGGTCTATAATGTTTATTTTTTGACACATAAGTTGACACATAAGTCTCTAATCTATGTGTTTTGGTGCACCATTGATTCTTATTTGATAAAAATAACTAATATAATGTTAATAATAAGAGAAATGTGCAATTAAGTTGCTAATCTTTGTAAAAAGTGCAAATATGTCCCTTAATTTTATTTTTTATATTAAACTAAAGGAAACTAATTTTTTTTTGAATTAAAATTTTATTGACCAAATTAATAATATACAAAATTATTTTTTATATTTTATGAACTATTATAAAATAACTAAAATTTAAGCTCATAATTATTAACAAACATGTTAGATCAAATTATTTGTTATATATGTCATAAAATTTATTTATTCAAAAATAAAGAACACATAAAATTATATATGACATAAAAATTAAGTTAAATTAATAACAAAATGTCATATATAATTTTATGACATTGAATTAATCTTATTGTGTTTTTTTTTGAAATAAAAATACTAATAAAAATTAATTTACACATTATTTATTCTTTATTTTTAAACGATAATAAAATGATAAATTAAAATATGAAGAATACAACTGAAGCCCTAACATTTGTAGTTAATAAATGAATAACTGAATTAAATAAATGTGAGTATAAAGTTTGTGACAAATGTATTTTTTTTTTATGTTGTAACGATATAATAAAAATTTAAATTTTAAATAATGCAATTACTTAATAATATAAAAAAAATATCTAACATGTTTGTTAATAATATGAGCTTAAATTTTAGTTATTTTATAATAGTTTGTAAAATATATAAAACAATTTAGTATATTATCAATTTTGTCAATAAAGTTTTATGTCAAAAAACAAATTATTTAGTTTCCATTAATTTTTTATGAAAATTAACTATGTGACATATTTGTACTTTTTACAAAGGTTATCAATCCAATTTCACAATTTCCTTATTCAAATTAAAGGCATATTGGTCTTTTTCATTAAAAATAGATCAATTGCGCACTAAAATACATAAGTTAGAGACTCTAGTGTTCAAAAATAAATGTTATAATCCATTTCCATATTAAGAATAAAGATTAGAAACCTTTTGCACCAATTTTCCAAAGATAAATGATGTTGATATTTCTCATATCAATTCAAGAATTGCAAATAAATGATTGCTTATATTGTGAAATCCACATAAATAGAGACATGTTGTCTAGGAGGAAATTAAAAATAATTTGAAAACAGAATGGAGAAAGTCAAAAAGAAAAGAGTTTGTCTTATCTTAATGCAACTTTTAGTTGAACTATTATTATTTAAAAAATTTAACCAAAAAAAAGTCGCAAACATTGTTACAAATAACGTGCAACACACTTGTTCTTAACTGGAAATTGAGAAAAAATGTTGGTCTTTACCTTCAAAAAATTCAAAGTTAGTTTTCAAACTTTCACTGTAGCATGATTAGTCAATATTAAAATTGTCTAAATCTTAATTACATTGTCACATGCCTCTTATGAAAACCCTCACTGCTTCAAATTTCTAAGCAATAGTCTAAATGAAATCTAGTTTCATAAATTAAACATGCAAAAATCACGCAACAATTAGACGAAGATCTAGACAATTTCTTTCACATACGAATGTTTGGTTGTTTATGACTATAATGACAGGTTACAAACCAACTTGATCTCAAAGTAATAGATTAAGGGCCAATAGTGCAATTTTCTCTATTTTTCATGTATCAGCCCATAAAACGAACAACTGGGCTATCTCAACCCGTATTTGTACGAAAAGTAGGCTGGGCTAACTCTATATTCATTACGCATACTGGGCCTCCAGTCCAAAAGTATGGCCCTATAACCAGCTGGATCATACAGAGCCCACCCATTCAAATTCAGGTGTGCGAGCCTGCGAGGCGTACGGAAACGGCAAAAGAAAAATAAATTAAACAAATTTACAAACGCCTAAAGTAGCCGTTACCATTTCGCCAAAAATCTGAAAAAACAAAAAACAAAAAGGGAAAGAAAATATAAGATCCTCTTTCAGGAGCTCTCTCTGTTTTCCATTTCTGTTGAACCTCTCTTAAAAAAGAAATTGTTCTTTGAACAGGAATAAAAGAATAGGAAATTCTTTATTGAGTGTTGAATTATTCGCTTTGAGTGATCAATGCTGCCGGTGATTTTTCAAGAAATCTGAGGATTTTCTTGTTACTAGTTTCAAGATTTAACTTCATTTTTCTGGGATTTTTGTGTAGTTGATATTCCAGGTGTTCTTTTGTTGGATCTTCACTGAAAACTGTAAAGGAATTCTGACCCAGAGATTAATAAAGCCGTGAGATATTATATGCATTCTGTAATTTTGTTTGTATGTTTTTCAAATTACAATTTTGTGACTGTGTTTTTTTTTTTTTAAATCATTTTTCCTTTTTGGTAGTTCTTTTACGATACTGTGATTTTTATTTAATCTTGTTTAGTATGATTAAAAAATAGGCCTAGGTTTAGTGAGAAAAAAATTATCCATTGAAGAATAATGCAATTTTATTATTATTTTATTTTTCTTTGAGTTTTTAAATATGAGGACTTCATAATGCCATTGCGGAATTTTTCTATTGTATTGAAATTTTGAAAGCACGTGGTAAATTTGTTGGAAATCCGACTGCAATTTTAATGTTGGTTCTATGTATTATCTTTTCAGTGGATTTACTATAATTTGAACCCTAGAAATTTGTGATAATTATGGATAATGATAATCTTTCTCTGATATCTGGGCAGAAAAGTACTCTTTGATGAAGATGACAATAGGGACACCAAAAACACCATCATCAAAGAGTAGGAGGACTCCAGCATCTACCCCCGGTGGCCTAAAAGTTCAGGAGGAGAAGATTTTAGTGACTGTTCGAGTAAGGCCACTGAGTGCAAAAGAACTAGCTGCCTATGATCTTGTTGCATGGGACATTACAGATGAAAATACTATTGTATCTAAGAATCTATATCATGAGCGGCATGCAGGACCATATATATTTGGTATATTAACTAAACTGTATCCCGCTAAGTACTAGGTGCTAGTTCTATTATTGAAATATTATTTTCGAAGTTGTGGAATCTATATACATATTCGTCTATGGCAGATAAGGTTTTTGATCCAACTTGCTCAACCCGGAAGGTTTATGAAGAAGGGGCGAGAGACGTAGCACTCTCTGCTCTTAGCGGAATCAATGGTAAAGGACATACTAGAATATTGACTGAACTATTTAATTCTGATAATATGTGTATGATTTGGTTGTCTTTTCTGTTAGCTCGTTAAATGTCATCTGATTTCTCGTTTTGCAGCTACAATCTTTGCATATGGGCAGACTAGTAGTGGAAAAACATTCACCATAAGGGGCATAACTGAAAATGCTGTCAAAGACATTTACGAGCACATCAAGATTGTAAGCTATATTTGTCTGAGAATCTGTTATCAGTTATTTGTGATGGAGTATATTTTATACCATATATCATGTTAGAAGGCCTTTACTTATTAGACTTTGGTTGTGATTCTCCGATGACTAATTTTAGTGTCTTGTCTTACAGAATCCGGCGAGGGAATTTGCTCTTAAGTTCTCTGCTTTAGAGATTTATAATGAGACTGTTGTAGATCTCTTGAACAGGGAATCTGGCCCCCTTCGCCTGTTAGATGATCCTGAGGTAGAAAACATTATATTTAAATATTGAATTGTTCTGTAGACTGGTTTCTTGAAATATTCCTTCCTTATGCAGAAAGGGACGATTGTGGAGAAGTTAATTGAAGAGGTCGTCAAGGATGATCAACATTTGAGGCACTTAATCAGTATTTGTGAAGGTTATACACAGCTTTTAAGTCAAAAGACCGGCTCATTATTTTTCTCATCATTGTTGCCAACACATTGTTCCACTTTGTCCTTCCATTTTCTGTAAAGAAAATTAAATAAATTAGTAGCACAATAATTTCCTAATCCTGCCTTCACAAATGCACTTGCTTGCAGCCAACAGGCAGGTGGGTGAAACTGCTCTAAATGATAAAAGTTCAAGGTCACATCAGATAATTAGGCTGGTAAGCTTGAATTGTATTAGTACTCTTTTTTATTCCAGCACTTGTATTCATGAAAATGACTTGCGAGTATTTATTAAAAAATTTATAGTTTCATTTTACAAAATGTTTGAGTTCAATGCCATGAGTTCCATCTTTCTTTCTGCTATTGCTCACTTCATCCACTGTCTTCTTTCTCAACTTTCCTCTTGTTTTCTGCTACTGCTCGCTTCATCCATCATCTTTCTCTTGCCATTCTCATCTTACAAATTTATATACTGACTACACATTAATTTCCACAATCTTTTGAACATACTTTTACCAATGCATACCAAGTTTTAACTCTCGTGTATATAGAACAGAGTAAATTATGACGGAAGCCATAATGTACCTTGTTTCTGATCTCTACTTTACACGGTAACTTCAGTTGTCTCTTCATATGTGTGTGTCTCCATATATGTGTATATATGAAGAATTTTGTATTTTTTTTTTTTTTACTTCATATTGCCAAAATCTCGTGATACAGCGTGTGATTTTTTCTTTTGACTTTGATATAGACCATCCAAAGTAGTCTCCGGGAAAATTCAAGGTGTGTGAAATCTTTTTTAGCAAGTTTGGTGAGTACCCATCTTCCTTCACTCCAGATTTTTCTTTTATTAACCACAATTCAATCATCTGATACATAATTCTCGGTTTTTACAGAATCTTGTGGATCTAGCAGGGAGTGAGCGTGCTACTCAAACAAATGCTGATGGTACAAGATTGAAGGAAGGGAGTCATATTAATAGAAGCTTGCTAACTTTGGCGAGTGTAATTAGGAAGTTAAGGTATGCAAATTAATGACAGGAAGCCATATTAGTGTAATTGTTTGATCTTTTTGACCTCAATAACACATAAAGTTTATTTATTTATTTATATTATCATAGTTTCATCCAGTGGAGCTCATACTGTGATCTTGGATAAATTGATCAACTAGAGACTGGAAGGGAGTGCATACGATTCCATGCCCTTCCTCCTTATTGATATTTAGCTATCACAAGGAGAATATTTAATTAGAAAGTAAAACAAGAAAATAACTCAAAAATCCGTTATTCATCAATTCTATATCGTTTCTTTGTGAATCTGCTTTGACATGGATTACTAAGATTTCATTGGGTGCTATGGATTATCATTATTAATGTTGAGTATGTAAACAAAATTTAATTACAGTATATGTAGGGAATGACGCACATTTTTTTTTACTCGTTTTCTTTGCAGCGGGGGAAAGAGGGGTCACGTTCCCTACAGGGATTCAAAACTCACAAGAATATTGCAGACTTCAATAGGAGGAAATGCAAGGACTGCTATAATTTGCACCATCAGTCCTGCTTTAAGTCATGTGGAACAATCACGAAACACGCTCTCATTTGCGACTAGTGCAAAGGAAGTTACCAATACTGCCCAAGTGAACATGGTATGCCAATAAAACTAACTTATGCAAAATTATTTATTTATTTATTTATTTTTGGTTATTTGTGCAAATGCAAAATCTTGGATTCAATTAGTGCACATTTATTTCAAGTCTAATAATGGCTTGGGTCTCAATCTTTCTTTTTCCTTTTCTTTGTAGTTTTACATTAGTACAAAGAACTCTAGATATCGTTATGCCTCATGATATTTTTTATAATTGCAAGAGAAGGGATTTGCTATCTAATTGAAAACTTAATGTAATATGGAAACAAATATATAGTTGCAATTATGTGCAAACATATATGATATGTTTGGTAGAGAGAATTAGATAGTATTAGACAGCATTAAGAAAGAAAAATAAGTTAAAATCTTGTTTATTAATATACTGTCAAATCCTATCCAGTAGTATGTATGTTATGCCTTATAGTGTGCAATTATATGTGTAGGTTGTTGCAGAGAAGCAATTAGTGAAGAACTTGCAGAAGCAAGTTGCCAGGCTTGAAGCAGAGCTCCAAAGCCCTGAGCCATCTGCTTCTTCACATTTAAGGTCTTTACTGAGGGAAAAGGAATTGAAAATCCAGCAGGTAGTCTACAGGAGCTTTTTCTTTGATGAGAAGTCAACTAGTTTATTATCTGTGTAGGTGTTAGACGGAGATAAGGTTATCATACGATGAACATATGTTGCTATCAAATCTCCCTTTACGCAAACTCTACTTAACAAGCATCAATGTCGAGCAATATATGTTATGCACATATTCTTACATATAGAGAAGAGAGATAGCTATGCATTTTATGGCAGGGCCAAGAATTTAAGGTTGGAAAATAGATTTTCAATTAAGCAAGAAACCATCAAGAAACAAGAGGGGGGCAAAGTCAGACGATAGAAGAAGCAAGTTTACTAAAAGGATATAGAACATCCAGAAATCAATTTGTAGAGGGAGAAATGTGCGTCTAAATAAGAAAATAACTAAAAGAGAGATTTTTCATTATTAAATTTTTCCGTGTTGTAATTGATGGGCTAAGCTATTCATTCATCTTCATTGGGCTGAGTAATGTACAGATGGGCGGTTTGAACTGTGGAGAATTAGTTTCATTGCTTGTTAAGATGGGCTCCTATAATTTTCAATCATTTATGTGGAATGTCTTTATAGAAATTTTACAATAGAAAAGTCGGGTTATGCTCTCAGAATTCATGCAGGAGCATGCATTTTGTATCACATCCACCATAATTTGGGAGACAACGTTGGGCTGGCATTGTTGGGGCGGGTGTGTTCATGTTCAAATATAGCAAGTATTTAATACCTCTCTGCATAGTCTGATCACAGATATTTTATGTGCAGATGGAGATAGAGATTAACGAGCTAAAGCGTCAAAGAGATATGGCACAATCTCAGATCGAGTTGGAAAGAAGTGCACACAAAGAGCCAAAAGTACAATTATGAGTTTCCTGAATACTCCCATCTCCCCCCCCCCCCCCCCCCCAACTTCTATCTCTTATACTTTGTATTTTATACTCATTTCAGGCATCAAACCATCATGGGCCTTCTCGCCAAGTAGTTAAATGCCTCTCTTTTAGTAACGAGGATGAATCAATTTCTGCTGGACATGGCGCAAAAGCCAAGGCAAGAAACTTGGGGAGCAAGGCAGTCAGGCAGTCAGCTACTTCTTCTGACATGCTAGTAGAGGAGATTCGGAAGCTAGAGATGAGGCAGAGGCAGCTTGGTGAAGAAGCCAGTCGAGCACTTGATCTACTTCTCAAAGAAGTTGCATCTCAAAGGCTCGGAAGTGAAGATGCTGCTGAAACTATTGCAAAACATCTATCTGAAATCAAGGAACTACATGCAGTGAGTTCCATTCCGGAAAAGATTGAGATCAGAGATAAGGCTACACTGAAAGAAGAAATCGCTCGATTGAATTCTCAAGAGAGCAACATAGCATTTTTAGAAGAGAAGCTGGAGAATGTCCAGAGATCGATAGACAAATTGGTTATGTATTTTCCAAGTGGTGAGGATTCTCCGGCTTTAAAGACTTCGTGGAAAAAGAAAAAGGTTCTTCCGTTCACCTTGAGCAATACGGCCAACATGCCGCATTTAATAAGATCTCCATGCTCCCCTATGTCGTCTTCTTGTAAATCAGTGGAATATGGAACTGAAAACAGAGCCCCCGAGATGAACAATCATGTTGTTTTGGGTGATGATGCATTCCAAGGGCAAAAGGGCACTCCTTGTAGTGAACAAACTAATTGCATCTCGTCCAGAGAGGGTACTCCGGCTCAAAAGCAGCCGAGTTCTGTCAGTGTTAAAAAACTGCAAAAGATGTTTAAGAAGGCAACTGAGGAGAATATTCGAAGTATTAAAGCTTATGTTACTGAATTGAAAGAACGTGTGGCGAAGCTACAATACCAAAAACAGCTTCTTGTTTGCCAGGTGAGCATGTTTTTTCATATTGTTCCTTTTCTTGTGGCATTTAAATTTCATAAAATAGGTTTAAAAGATTGCTTCTTTTTCGTGCTAGAATTTAGTTGCATACTGCAAGAATTTAGTTGCATACTGCAAGATACATGAGATCCATTTAATTGAAGCAAAGGTTCACAGTTTTGTTAGCTGCCATACACTATGTTGCTTGGATAATATGGTTAAATATATGTTTGGTAGTGTTGAAATTAATTTTTAAGTTCTTATATTATAAGTTATGAATGAATGTGTGGATAAAAAGTGGGTTGTAAGCTATTGGTTCTATGAGATGTGTGGATAAAAAATATGTTTGACAGCTGAATTTATAATTTAAGCACCACCAAATATGTGCTAAATAAACTTTTGAGGCACGTTCGATACACTCTATTAGATAGGACTAGACAGTCAATAAATAAGATTTTTGTTTAATTTTTTTTACATTTTTGTGTTTGTACTGTACAGCCCAGATTAACAAAATTGGCTTATAACCTTGTATAGATGATTGTGATATGCCATATTCAGTGGAATTGAGTCAATAAGTTGAATCTAATAAATTGTGATCTTCATATCTGGTTATCATACTTCTGTTATGTTTCATTATATGCTAACTGGTCTTAGGTGTTGGAGATGGAGGCAAATGAAGCTTCGAATGATGAGGTCGAGATGATTGATCAGTCTCCCATGTCATGGAGTTTGGTGTTTGAGGATCAGAGGAAGGAGATTATTATGTTGTGGCATTTGTGCCATGTCTCGATTGTTCACCGCACTCAATTTTATTTGCTATTTAGAGGAGACCCTTCGGATCAAATATACGTGGAAGTCGAATTTAGAAGGTTAAGATGGTTGGAACAGCATTTAGATGACCTTGGTAATGCCAGCCCCGCGCTCTTAGGTGATGATCCTGCGAGCTCAGTATCCTCGAGGTACTTTCAAATGTTTCCCAAGCATACAATGGTTAATGAGCAGATTTAGAGCATGTTTGGCTAAGCTTAGAAGTTCACTTATAAGTAAATGACGAGCACGTGGAAATTCCTTGAGTGCAATTGTATATGTACTAGGTTGTAACTAATACGTGCTTTTGAATGCAGCATCAAAGCCCTTAAACAGGAGAGGGAATATCTAGCAAAGAGGGTGAGCTCGAAATTAGCTGCAGAAGAGAGGGAATTGCTTTATTTGAAATGGAATATTCCACCGGAAGGAAAACAAAAGAGGCGGCTGCAACTTGTAAATAGACTGTGGACAGATCCTCTGAACATGCAACACATACACGAAAGTGCTGAAGTTGTTGCGAAGCTCGTCGGATTCTGCGAATCGGGGGAGCCTGTTTCTCGGGAAATGTTTGAGCTCAATTTTGTTTCCCCTTGTGATAAGAAGACATGGATGGGTTGGAATTTGATATCGAATCTTTTACATTTGTAAGAAACTCGTGTGTTATAGTCTTCAATACTTATTTGTGTAAGTCTATACTTTCTCCTAGTCTTGAATACCTTTTGTTAGCTGATATCAATAAAAATAAGGTCAGTTCTAACCACTACTATATCTATAATTTGAAAAAAGTTGAACACTAACAAAGGAAAGGCTTGGAGATCATTTGAGATTGACAAGGGTCAAGTTCGGATGTTGTCCCATGTGATTCAACTTGACCTCGTTCGGATAATATTGTTCTATATTTCCAACTTGTCTAAGTTCAATTAACATATTGTAAGTTGAAAATGTTTGATTCATATAATTGAATACAACATCCAGCAATAAATAATTCATTCCATTTTAGAAGGACAAACTTCAAACAATTGATTGAAATTTATATTTGGGAAATTCTCACGCACAGTACTAAAAAATAATCATTTGTTTTGCTTGGGTCACTGTAGATCCCTATTCATTTTCCTGTGGCATGTAGATCCCCAAACTGTCTCTTTTGGTGGATGTAAACATATGGACCGAAATCGTTCATTTTTTCGTCAAATAATCACTTGAAAGGCACATGATTCTAATGTCTTAAGGATATTTCTATCTACTCATAACTTGAGATCCCTAAAAAAAATAGATCACGTGTCTTTCAAGTTATTATTTGACACAAAATTATATGATTTGTGTTTATTAGTCCTTACGTACACCAAAAAAAGCAATTGAAAAATCGAAATACAACATAAAAATGAATGAGGACACAAGTGAGACTAAGTGATATGGGAATTTCTCTCTATCGTTCAAAGTATATTCTAGAAATGAGTTTTTTTTTTTTTCACACACTCTTTCTATTTTTTAGTCTAGCTTAAATAAATTCCTCATAGGTATAAGTAACTACTATTTTTTATTCAAAAATAATGATAGTGTGAAGAACAAAAAGTAAACCAAAATAAGAAGTTGAAAAGTTGGGTATTCAGTTTTTGATATAAAATAACACATTATCGCATGTAAGTTTGTTTTGAGAACGAATTTTTTAATACACCCACCTCTTTAATTCAAAATTCATAATATTACTAAAGGTTATTAGTTTTTTTTAATAAAATCATAATTAAATCAAAATCCATATATTTATTTTATATTTCTATGAGAAAAGGAAATTGGGAAAATTACTATTGGGGTCCCTAATCTATTAAAAATATAGTAAGCATGTCCTCTACCTATTATTTTGACAGGTATCAACCTTTTTTTTTTTTTTTTGTACTCGAGTCCTCAGTGTCCAATTTTATCCATGATTAATAACTTATTTTAGAAAGCAATTTTACCCTTATTTTTAATTAAATTAAAAAAATAGAAAATATATATATATATATAAAGGGTAAAGTTATTTATTAGGAGTTGGGAACCCCGGCGGGTTTTGTTTTTTGTTCTATTTTTTTTTTTTATCATTTTGGTTTAATTAAACATAAATTGAAGTCGTATGTTCAACAAAAAATGACATAAATGCCCTTTGTTAGAGAAAACAATTGAAGACATTTTTGATATCTATGGGTATTTTGGAAATTGAGATAAATGTCATGTCACATTAATGTTGAGTGTTCACTACACTCAATTTGTTTATTTTGATCAGTGGCCCACCAAATAAACAAAAAATGGATTTTGGACTTAAAAAAAAGGCAGCCGAATATGCTCTAAATATTGTACAACAGTGACATGTTGCAATTGAGGCTATTTAAAAACTAGGTTGAGGACCTACTTGCTACACATTAATAGGTTTGGGGTACCCCAGCTTCAACTTTTCCAAAACAAATTATTTTTTATGGAAAACTGAAGAGGAGGGTGTATTAGTCACTTTACATTGTACCCATTCCAACCCCTCAGCCCTAAAAGCAGCCTCTGTACGACAGCCAAATCCCCTTCTTCCTCTTTGTATTCTTTTGAATATACAAAATCATATATACATACACATATAGCTATAGAGAGAAAATGGGGAGAGAGATGGTTAGTTCAACACCAAATCAAAAGCAGCAGCCTTCGGCGATGTCGTACACGGTGGAGCAGCTCGTCTCCGTCAACCCTTACAACCCCGACATCCTTCCCGATCTCGAAAACTATGTGAATGAACAAGTACGTTGTATTCATGCGCGTGTGCTTGTTTGTTTCTCTTTTCTGTCTATCTGTATTTATTGTGTATGTTTAGTTGTATTTTAATTTACTAAATGTATGGATTTTTGTTTCTGAATTATGAACTGGAAAAATTAGGTCTCTTCACAAACGTACAGTTTGAGCGCAAATCTCTGCCTTCTTCGTCTCTACCAGGTCAGTTTAATTTTAATATTTTTACTATACAGATAGTAGTGATAATTTCCAATTACTGATTTTATTTATATCTTATTGCAGTTTGTGCCGGAGAGAATTAGTACTCAAATTGTTGCTCGCATTTTGATCAAGGTAAAATGAAGAAGTTTATGTATTACAACAAAGCTTATTTTGTTGTTGTTTTTGCTTATTTTTAATTTTATTTTGAGCAGGCTCTGATGGCAATGCCAGCACCAGATTTCAGCCTTTGTCTCTTTTTAATCCCTGAAAGAGTGGTACTTTACTTATTCTCAACAAAAATTTTATGGGTGTAATTCTGAAACTGATTACTGACCTAGTATTTGCTGCTGTAGTTTCATTATGTTATACTTCTTCATTTCCTTTTAACTAAGCAATTAATGCTTTTCGAAAAATTAGTGCTCATTCATTTCATTGGAGCAATGTCAATTTACATTTTAAAATGATAGCCAAGAGCATTTTCTTAATCAATCACCAAGGCAAACATGAATTCACAAAATAGATGGACTGTAGTTTGGTAGTAATTGGGAAGTCAGGAATAGAATTAGAACTCCATTCAAATTTAAATTGATTGTTAATAATTCTCAATTCCATGTCTCCAAGCAAAAGTTTGTTTGTAAATGTTTATCTTTCAGGAATTTTCTACCTGTGAATGATTGGGCATCTTATTAGATAAGTTTCTAATTGCACTGCTACGGCTAGAGCCTTGTCATCTTACTCGTAGTATAACTGAGTTGGTTCATATTCCAGGCATATTGCCTTTCTAAAGATATTCTCAAAGTATTGGCTGATTGAGAGTGCTAGACTTATGATTGTAAATTTTCCTCTTGTGAATCAGCTAAATTTGTGTTTAATTGGGAAATTTTAGAAAGTTTCTTCATTGCGAATGGCAGGCTGGATAGATTCTATACTATTCCTGTTACCATGTGGACGAGCACTTCAAGTCCACAGGTGTCCGGGAGAATGGGGAATGTGAGGAGACATGGTATAGGTGTTTTATATAAACCTACCACATCAACAACTACTGGGCATGTACAGATAACCAAAAAAAAAAAAATTGCTTTAGAGCTATTTATAGAGAATAAAATTTTTATGATGTTGAGATTTTTTTTTTCGCCTGTAAAAATGATATTTTTATGGACTTAATCTGTCTTGCTCTTGGCTTTTAAGAAAACATGCATGTTCAGATTCTTTTGCACGCCTCATAGCATGTTGGTATTACACTGTTGATGCAATTTTACTTATTATCCCTGTGAGATTTTTTTGTATGGCATTGCTTTCAGTCTAGGTTTAGTTAATCTTTTCTCACTTTGCACTGATTGATTGTGCTCCTCTTATTGCAATTACCAGCAAATGGAAGAACAATTTAAGACTCTCATTGTTCTCTCACACTACTTGGAGGTATTTCTTTAACTGAGTACCCACCCTTTTATGTTCCTTACGTCTCGAAACAAAGTATCTTGACCGAATATCTGAATTAGCATACTATTATAAGACAGATCTTATTATGTTCCTACATTTTCATCTTCAGACAGCCAGGTTTCGCCAGTTTTGGGATGAAGCAGCTAAGAGCCGCCACATAGTAGATGCTGTACCAGGTATTTCCAATATATCCAGTGTTGCTTATTTTTGTCTCGCATCCCAATTCATTGATTATATACTGCATGGTGTCGACGTCCCATGTTGAGTTCATGAGAACTAATCTGTTTTTCTCAAAGATTAAGAATTGGGTCAATATAAAGATGTAAATGTAGAATATAGAGATGCATTCTGATTTAACATATAGATGATCTTTCATATAGGTTTGTCTTCACGCCTGATTGATTGCCTGTATGTATTTGGGGCTGAGGGAGGCGGCGATGATGGTCCCTTGACACACTAGAACTTCCTAGTTTTTGTCATATGCTAAAAAGCCTGCATATTTTTGTGAATATTATTTTACTAATAAAAAGAGAGATGATTAATGCGTGACTGATGGAGGCATTTTATTTCTGTGTACTAATCGCGAGTCTAAATGTAACGATGATGCCATTTTCAATCATGATATGTGGAGTTAACGTGCTGTATTGGAAAACCAGTGGATGATATATTTCATTGTGGGAAAGATAAGAGCAATCTCAGTTCATCGTTGTCTTCCTCTGTTCCCTGGAACAAACAGCGCAGATTGCTTCCTAGAATTCTTTGTTGTTTGCCGTAGTCCGTTGTCAAACTTGCACAGTACGTACACCTAATAAAGTTGCATATTAAATTCAGGGTTTGAACAAGCAATTCAGGCATTTGCAATTCATGTACTTTCACTGGCTTACCAGAGGGTTCCAAGATCTGTTCTTGCTGAGGTATGGTTCTCTGTCCTGATAGTTATTTTCATACCAAGTGCTTAGAAGTAATTTTTAATGCCTGGAGAAAGCTCTCGTTTAACTTTCTCAAGTAGCAATAGTGATTAAGGCTTCTCTGTGTATCCTTTCTCAATTAGCTCTTTGCAAGTTGATTTTAGTTGTGAAATTTACCTTGTGCGTGTTGTAATTGGTGTGGATACTTCACAGGCCATTAACATTGAAGGTCTGTCTCTGGATAAGTTCATCGAGCACCAAGTTGCAAACTCAGGCTGGGCCATAGAGAAGGGTCAGGAGAAGGGTCAACTCATTATTCTCCCCAGCAACGAATTCAACCATCCAGAGCTCAAGAAAAGCACAGTAGACGGTGTTCCATTGGAGCATATTGCCCGCATCTTCCCCATTCTTGGCTGACGAGATCCAGAACTTTGCTATTATTGATTAAAGCCCGGAATGGAATAGCATTTTAGCCACACCCTAGGGTGAATATAGTTTCTGGTCAGGCTAAATGAAATCTTTTTTAATTTGCTATGTTTTGTTGATTTGGTGTAACAATTATAAAACCCCTTATGAATTGGATAACGAGGCCTTTATGTCTTATGTCTCTCGTACTACTCTCTCTCTCTCTCTCTCTCTCTCTCTCTATATGGAGAGTCTATTAGGTGCCGGTATCCCTTACTCCCGTGGGGATATTTGCAATTGCTATACTAAGAATTCTATTAGCAAGCTAGTCCTCGACCTTTTTAAAAAAGAGCAAGGTGATTTACAAATTTTCAATATAATTTTGCTTTTCAAAAAAGAGCGAGGTTAGCAAAGTTAAGGGTTAATTTTAACTATATATTTTATTTATCAATTTTTAAAATGTATATTTCAGCAACTTTTATTAAAATTTGTTAACAATCTGATTTTTAATAAAATCAAATGGGCAAGTTTTTTTAGATTGTCTTATATGTCATCCGTGAATGAAGGTATTTGTGGCATAATTTGATGATGGTTTTTGCGGATAGAAAGATTGTGAGTAGGTAAATGAAATGTAACTTTCTAAGTAAATAAGTGCATGTTTGGTAATGATTAAATTATTTTTTAAGTGTTGAAATTATAAGCACTGTTCTAAAAAGTCTGTCTAAGTCCCGACTAGGTTTGAAGCTCGGCCTCTACGCCTAGTCACGCATCACTCTCGCTTTGCCCTTATCTTGCTCTCGCTCAGGACTCGCTCATATCTGAAAAGTTTGAAACTCGACCTCTACGCCTAGTCATACTTTACGCTTTTTAAAATATTGATTATAAGTTATTGATGAATGTGTAGATAAAAAATAAATTGTAAATTATAGGTCTTATTAAATATGTGGATAAAAAGTATGTTTGACCAGTTGAAATTATAATTTAAGTAACTTTAAACATGTGCTAAGAGTTATTTTCAAAAGTAATGCGTCCGAGTACATTTAAACAAAAATACCTCTTGTACATATTTTTTTGAGTTAACATGCTAAAAAAATGTAATGGATGACGACGGCTGTTTTGATTTGCTTAGTCTCTGCTATATGTGTTGCTCCGATCACGATCGGAGAAGATAATCTTCTACTCAATTTGGTTCTAAGTAAAGTCAGATTAGAATCAAGTAGTCAAATGGAACAAATTTATGCATGGTAGGTCATTTACGATGAAATTATATTCTCCCTTTAAATAACGAAAAACAAAAAAGAACAAAATAAAAAAATAAAAAAATAACCAAATGTATCTCCAAATAAAAAATAACAAAGAAATCGCCTTCTTTTACCCAACTCCAAAATCTAAAATTTACCACCACCCCAAACCACAAGATTGCTTCTTGGTTAAAATGAAAAATCTTTTCAAGTAAAGATTCGTCGCAAAAAAAAAGTTACCGAAGTTTCCGATTATATGGCGGCTACACACCTTTCCTCCCGTCAATTTTGCTTACAGATTACTCGAAGTTTCTCTTTTCCATATACAATTCTTCTTTTATTTTTTATTTTTCCTCTAAATTTCTTCCGATTTATTGCCTTTACAAATCCAACCAAAAGATCCATTACAAAACCTGAATCTAAATCCAAATACCATATAGCAGAATTTTCAATTAGCTGCGAAGAGATTCTCGTTTAATTTATTAGTAGAGAGACCCCTCTCCCCGGCCCTTACTAAAAAGAGGCAGAAAAATGAAAAAAACAATAAATATATGAAGCCCAAATCAATTAATGAGGGGTTGGCAACGTCGACTTCACCAAGAGTGCTGCAACATCAAATGCCAAATTCGAGGTTATTAATTATTATTTTTTTGGTAAATTACAAGATTTTAGAGATTATTGGATTTATTTATCGTCAGAAAATTTGGAGACAGTCAACTAGTGCTGGGAAATGGGAGAGAGATGAGAATGTCCAATTCAAACGTCGGTTGCAATAACAAGACACTTTTTTGGATGTACTGGCATGAAATAATAGAGAGATTATATACATAGAGCTTAAGAGATTTAATGGTAGATTTGTTTTCTAGGTAGACTGCATTTAGAGATGATGAATACCGAATAAGGAGAAAAGGTGAAGGGGGAAGAAAATGACCTCTTTATTTTTCTTTATTTTGTAGGATACATTTAGTTATTTTTCTACTCTTATTTTTCTTTTTTCTTCTTTTTTGTTATTTAAAGTATAGGGCAATTTCATCATAAAATACTCCATCTATCTATTTCATTAAACATTAGTGATGTTTAATGCTATTTTTAAAAATTAGGGGTATATATCCAAAAACATTAGAGACCAAATATGCTATTTTTCTTATTTATTTCAGGAGAGTGTATTCAATTGATACTTTTATGGACGTTTATAAGTGGGTCACTTTTGTAAAATTCGTGGAATTTTAAATGACTTTTATGAATTTGTTGAAAATTAATAAAAGTCTTATTTAAACTTCTGTAAATTTTGATTAAAGATTTCTGTAGATCTTTATAGACTTTCATTAAAGATTTTTATTTTTAAAAAAAATATATTAAGCAAATATAAATTATCTACAACACATATAATATAATATAATATTATTTTGAGTAATTTTTCGTATGTCCGAATCACCTACATCACTAATAATTAAGAATTCAAAGTAATAAATTATATTTCTCATGTCAATAAAAAATATTTATTAAAAAATAAAAATAAAAAATCACATCATAAATTAACAAATAAAATAAATCCCAAAAATAATTAATAACATTTAATTAATATTCAATAAAAAAAATATCAAATATTTCCAAATTTTAATATTTGTAAAAATAAAAGAATATAAAATAAAAAAAATACAAACAAGAACATAAATTTAATTTTATATTTTCAATAACAGGTGGATATATAAATTTTTTAAAATTTAATTTAAATTTTTTTAATATATGAATATATATGTAATTTGATTATCTTAAAAAACTTTTAGAACGACTAAATAATAAACTTTCAAGCATAAGTTGAATAATTTAAAACATCGCTACTAAAAATTACCACTCATAATCGCTCAATATCAGTATTTTAAAAACTCTAATAATCGATACTCCAAAACTTTCAAACAAAAAATAAAAGTTCTTAAAAATTTCGATTTGAATACATTTCTTTAGTTTTTCACTTACCACGATTGTAGAAAGTTTTTACTTCTATTCCGGACGATATCTCATTTTCTCAAATCATATTTTTATATCCATCTTATCCTTCTAATATTCATTTACCGAATTAAAATTCTACGGCGGTTTACAACTAAGGCCATCTCCAAGGTGGCGCTATTTTGGCGTGAAACGCCAAAATAGCGCTGAAATTCCCTGATTTGAAGCTCCAATGGAGCTTCAAATCATTACTCCATTTTGGAGTAGTGAACAGTGTTGCGCCAAATTTGGCGCAGCACTGTTCATTTGGCGTCCATATTTTTTTCTTTTTAATTCCAATTTTGTCCTTCTGCATACACTTGTAAAATTTGTTTTGCCATATATATCCCTTTTCATATTATTTTATTATGAAAATGTTTAATTTTATTTATGTGTTTTTTTTATTTTATTGTGATATTAATTGTAATGCATTTTTAATTTTGTTGTAATAAATGCTATTTTTTAGGTAATTAAATTAAAATTTTAATTTATATTTTTTAGTAATAAAAAATTATTTTATTTTTCATATATAAATTTGAGTAGTGATAAAATATTTAATTAAATAAATTTTGAAATCAATAAATTGTTGAAAATTAAAAAAAATAAGGAAACAAAATAAGTACTATTCATATGGTGTAATTTTTAAAGATCATGGTTGGAGATAGTAAAAAAAATAGTGTGAAAATGGCACTATTTTGGTGTAAAAGTTGCACCATTTTGAAGATCATCGTTGGAGTTGCTCTAATAACTAAATTTGCTAAAGTAAACTTTTTTAAGCTTGTCAAACATGCACCGTAGAAAAACATCTCACATCCCTAATCTTCACATCACCGGCACCGCCTCTCAAATGAACTGAGAGAAGTTTTTCGTTAAAATAGCCCTAACGGGAAATTGGAAAAGGATCCCTAAATTCAAACCCTAAATCAATCTCCCGGAATCAAATAAAGTAAACATCAATATTATCATCAAATTATCGTCCATCAATGTCGTCGAACAAGCGTCATCACAAAGAGAAGATAGTTCGTCGTATAAAGTACGTATTTTTCTACAATATTTTCCATTTTTAACTAATGATGTTTTACTTGTTTGATTTTGCGGTTCTATTGTCGATACTTGAAATGAAATTCTTGCCTATTTTGGTACTATTTCTCCCCTTTTGTGGTTCTTATTATATCGAGGGTTTAGTTAGTTAGCGTATTTGGGGTTCGTTTTTGTATGTGAAATTCTTGTATTTTTTCACCTTTTATCCCTTTCTGCGTTTTTTTTCCTTATAATTAATTTTTAGTTAATTAGCTTTGTGGTATTATTTGGGGTTATTTTTGTGTGTACTTGAGGAGAATAGTATAGAAGTAACGATGGTCATGAATTGGTTGTTGCAGTAAAGAGGAGAAGGCAGAAGAGCCTGAGCTACCGAAATACAGAGACCGAGCAAAAGAGCGGAGAGAGGATCAGAATCCGGATTATGAAATTTCTGAATTGACATCTTTCCATTCTGTTGCTCCCCCGGGAACTGTGGATCTTGGGTGCGATGCCAGTATTGTATCTTCATTTCAATTTTTTTTTTTTTAATTCTCTGTGTGTTTTAATTTTGAATAATCACTGTATTTAATTGCTATTTTGGATGATACTTGTAGGTCTGCCGATGCTCACAAGTTATCCATAGAGAAGAGTAAATATCTTGGAGGTAAGTGATTTGGGATTAATTATCTGTTATACAGCTAATATAGAACGAATGTAAATGTAGTGGGTCTTTCAAAATTGAATTGGTGTTTTTTAGTGGGATGATGGATAATAATGCATCATCATTTATAGGCAACCGAAAAATGGAGTAATTGTCCTTCATGAGTAATAATTGTCCTCCATGTGTTTCTGAGTTCTGTCTGTCAGCCTAGTTGCGTCTACTTATTTTCAAGCCATTGTTTTATTCTTCGAGCATTCCTTATCAGTCCCTTAAAGAAAGAGGAATGTCTCGATGCTTCTATTTCTCAGATCCAAGCTAAATTTGGTTTTCATAAGGGTTTATCAAGTTTTTCTGTACCCTCTTAGTCACTAATGGCAGGAGTTCTGTACACCTATTGAATTTGTATTGAGATGAGAGCAGTAAGGGCTAGTCTCTATTGCTAGTGAAACCTGTTATCATTTTTCCATCTACAGTAATGTCTTACTGAGAATGGCTCTTAATAAAGTTGTTCTTCTCTAGAAAGTGCCTTCTCTTACACAGGTTGTTATGTCATGCAGGTGACGTGGAACACACACATCTGGTGAAAGGGTTGGATTTTGCTTTACTTAACAAAGTGCGAAGTGAAATTGACAAAAATCCTGATATTGGAGAAGAAGCTAATGGGAAAACTACGTAAGTGGCTTGAGTGTGTGTTATATATTGTGAAAATTGGTCTGCACTTCTCTCTCTCCTTCTTTTTTTTTGTTTCAGAATAAGTATTCATCAAATTATCTTTTATGTGGATATGGTTTTTGAACACTTTTTATGTCTTCCCCTTTATGTTTGATTATTGTTAAAGAAAATATGTTGCTTAGAAAGAAGAATATACTTCTTGGGTCTTTATGTGAAGGGAAATATCTTAGAATGCTGGTTAAAGCAGTGCATGGAACTGGAACTCATTTTTAACGTTATAAAAAAAAGAGAGATACCTATTTGGAATGAATGTCAAGATAAAAAGCGAACTGTAAGCACCTACTTTACGTTTAGATGTATTGTTTTCGGTGAAAAGCCAAAGAGAGAGTTGTGCAAGTGCCTTCTTTAGTAAAGAAAATGGTTGAAAAGAGTACTTGCTTTAACAATGGTAAGAGGTTCCTTCAGCAGCAAGAGGGAGGAGAATATAACAGGATAGTGCGGGAGGAAAAAGTTCTCATGGTGGCGACTTTGACCAATCTCAGAGAGTGCATCTTGCAGTCGCCTAGTTTTTCGAAGAGAGGAAGCTAGTCCTGGACCAATGTACCAGTCAAGACTACCATAAGCTAGTGCTCTTGAGTCTTTTGCTCGATCAATATCTATGTCTAAGAAATATTTTCCATGGAAAATGAAAACGAGAAAAGATAAGGTTTAAGCTTCTTCTCAAAGATTCCTAATACTATTCCATGAAGGCTCTGATAAAGGGTTTTTGTTAGGATACGTGAAGCACTTTCAAGCGTTCTTTAGAAAGTAGTTTTAGGCTAGCATGGAACACCTGCATTTTTGTTACCGGAAATCCACGAGATGAGGCAACAAATGTTGTTTTGTTTCTATAGGCAATGCTTCTGATAGTAATTAGAAATGCTTGCCTAAGAAATTATTGGGTTTTGTTAATTTTGTGCATTAAGAGTGTCTCTTCTTTGAACAGAAGATCCAAGGACGATCAACCTTTGTCATTCCGCACTGCAACAGCAAAGGTCATAGATTTACTGGAATTCATTAAGTTTTAGTTCGAAGCTGCTTAATTGGTTTTTATTTTTTTTCCTATTAAGTAACCATGGTATACTACTATATTTGTTTCAGTCAGTTTATCAGTGGATTGTCAAGCCCCAAACTGTTATCAAGACCAATGAAATGTTCCTTCCTGGACGAATGGCTTTCATTTACAACATGGTAAGTTTTTTCTTCCCTTTATTCTAGTCATCCGTAGCTTTCTTTTAATTCGTGTTTCAAGGGAATTCATAAGTTATATGTTTTTGATGGATGCTATTTTTTCCAGTAGCGGCGCTTGTTTTCTTGTTAAGGGTTTCTTTAAGAAGTCTTGTGTGTGGTGTATGTGGGTCAGACAGACATAACCTAGTCTGGTTTAGATTGCTTGCATATTTTTAGTTTTCAGCTTCTCCATTTACGATCTGGATAGAAGATGTATTAAAACTTGCAATATATGGTGCCATATAAAGAGGAAGAACAGAAATACATGTTTGTTTTAAATCCCTACGGGGCTTTGATAAAGTGGTGTCAGTATGATATTATTATTATTATTATTTTTTTGGTGCTTTGGTGCGTTGCCTTTGCACCTTGTCTGGGACTGAGGCTCCAACTATGTGGTCACCTACTCTTCCCACAGCCCACCATTTCATTGGTGCTGTTACGTCACCCAAATTCTTGTCATGCAGGAGTGTGTTTACTTGTTTCATCTTGTGAAATGTATTTAACTTCAAGTGAATGTAATTATAGCATATCTTGTCCTACTCAGTTTGGCTTTGTCCTGATACGATTCTTTCTTTTAGTAATATGTTTTGAATACAGAAATTGGACGGCTTAAGTTACTGTTTCTTGTTTAGTGTGCGCTTATAGAAACAACGTATACATGTGTCAGAGACTTATAAATTCTTGCTTTTCCTACTCGTGCAAAATATGTTGTTTTGCAATATCTTCCAATAAAAAATGATGGTTCATGTGTGCCAGGAAACTGGGTTTGGATTTTCTCATGATATTCCAACCACTCTGCACCGAAGTAAAGCTGATTGTCCTGTTCCCGAGGTACTTACTTTACCTTTTTAGTCTATCCTCCCACTTAACGGATTTTGTTTATTATTTATGGTGATTTTTTTTCTTTCTTTTCTATTTCAGGAAATGGTTACAGTTAGCGTTGATGGTTCTGTTTTAGACCGAATTGCTAAGATTATGTCATATCTTCGTCTTGGATCATCAGGGAAAGTTTTGAAGAAGAAGAAGAAAGAAAAGGATGGAAAAGGTGCTCTGATAATATGCTTTTTTTTTTTTCGAACGAGGTGTCAATGTTTTGATTTTTGTCAATAAATATTTGATAACAAACTGGTCATTGTTCATGCTATTTTACCGCCAATCACTTCTGATTATTTGAGCTAGACAAGCAGTAATGATGAATTTCTCATAATCAGCACGTGTGCTTGTTCACTTCAAATTTCCCTGTATTTGCTGATCCTTGTGCAGTAATGACCAAATTTCTTTTGAATTGAATATTTGGATGATTTTTAATGGTACCTCATTTTTTATGACTGGAAACTATGTTTTAACTCTGAATGCTTATGTTCTGCACTCAATTTTGTTATTGTATTTTAGGGTTGTAAACTTTTGTCAAATTCAGGATATAATTCATTCCCTTTGTTTGCAACTGTTCATGCTTTTATATAATGTAGGGATTTTTTAATACAGGAAAGCTATCAATTGCTCCTGATGGGTTTGATGAAGATGAGAGGGTGTTGAACCCTGATATGCTGAAGAATCAAAATAGGGGAGAAACCCTACCACCACCTCCACCACCTCCCGAAAGGAATTATCCTGATTCAAAAGAGAAACCGGTACCAACTGCTGTGAGGAAAGAAGAGGAAGATATATTTGTGGGGGATGGTGTTGACTATTCCATTCCCAGTAAGGATATGAGCCAAAGCCCGATTTCAGAGGATATGGACGAATCTCCTCGCAATAAGGAGAGAACTTCCTTTTTCAGTGAAACTGCCTATGGCCCAGTTCCACCCACCGAGCCATCTCATGGTTGGCAACAAGTGGTGAGTGTTATTTAGGTTTTAGCTCTTGACAGAAACACTGAACATGAGTGTTTGCATGAGAAACTTTCTTGTACGTGAGATATTTTTTGACTCTCCTTCCAATAGCAACTGACACTTGACTTCAATTCACGTTTTTCTCTCAATGTTTTCAGAACGGATATGATGCTCTGCAAGCACAAGCATTGACTGGTGGTTATCAGGGAGAGTGGCAAGACTACCAATATGCTGAGCAACTTTCTTACCCGGAGCAATATCTGCAGCAAGACATTCAGGAATATGATATGCAAACTGGTTTAAACGTATTGCAGGACCCACGCTTCATGACTCAAGAAGAGAAGGACAGGGGCTTAGGGTCGGTGTTCAAGAGGGATGATCATAGGCTTCAGCAATTAAGGGAGAAAGACGCTAGGGAAAAGGATCCCAATTTTATATCTGAGAGTTACTCTGAATGCTATCCTGGTTACCAAGAATATAATCGGGAGGTTGTTGACAGTGATGATGAAGCTGATTTGTCAAAAATGGATATGGGAGGGCGAGTAAGTGATTTTTTTAGTCTTGCTAAATATTATTCTCTGGAGGCTGCAATATGCATAGAAATAACTTTCCTTTTGAATAATCTGATTTACTGAAAATGCAACGTGAAAGGAGAAGAATAACCAATAATTGTTGTTTACACCCAATTTTTGCTTTACATTTGATCCATTTTGTTACTGTTATAGACTAAATTTAAATAAATGTGTCTTTTAAATGAGGTGGCCAGCCGTTCTAGATTGACATATCATAATAAGATTACATGTTATCTAAGAGTGATTACTCGCGATGAAATTTTCATTGAATTTTCTTATAGGCCAAGGGACGCCTTCATCGGTGGGACTTTGAGACAGAAGAGGAGTGGGCAACATACAACGAGCAAAAGGAAGCTATGCCAAAAGCTGCATTCCAGTTTGGTGTGAAGATGCAAGATGGTAGGAAGACGCGAAAGCAGAACAGAGAACAGAAACTAACTAATGATCTGCACAAGATTAACCAAATACTTACCAAAAAGAAGGCGGAGAAGGGTGAGAGATTCGACGATAGCAGAATGTATGATGACGAGTCACATCCTGGAAAAAAACTACGAGTCTGAAGTCTGATGGGGTTTACTGTTTGTTTTCATTTTACATTTTTCTTTTCGGAATTGCTTTTATTTTTAGTATGTTATTATATGTTGTTATTGCTTCAGATTTTGATCAGCAATTCTAATATCAAGTATTACTATTCAATTCTGTTTAGACTTGAAAATTCCAAAGAAAATATTAGTATACCAAAAAACAAAATTTGACGCTTCTCCCAAGAATAATCTAATTAAATTAATAATTGAGAAAATTATGTTAGGTACTTCTTTTTTAAATTATTATTAATTTTACTTTTATACATCTTTTATTCTTTAAATGCTTTGTGATTTTATAATATATAACCTAAATAAAAACAAAATCAAATTTTCAATTCTAAATCTTAACAACAATTCTTCAACAACCACCACCTCCACACCTCCTCCCCGCGCATTTGACCAACCACTATCTCCTCTATATCCATCATTGCAAAGAAATCCAAAGTTTGGCACCTCTCCTCCTCCTCCTTCACATACCTCCGACCGACCACCACCTCTTCCATTTCTACTATTGTAATGAAATTTCTATTGTCGACCACCACTTCCATCTCTATCTAGATCTAGAAGGTGTTGAATGGAATTTTTATGGCAACGACGAGAGTTGGAGGTGCCGGTCTTATTTGGGCAATGGTTGGATTGGTTTTCGGGCACGTCTTTATTTTGGGTCTTGGAGATGGTTGAAATCGAGTGAATATGGTAGAGATGGTGGTGGAAGGCGATTGGATCTGGTGTTGGCGATGCAAATCTAGTGATTTGATGTGGTGGTGGTGATATTTTTCTTGTTGTGGTGGTGATTTTCTCATCGACTGTGGTGATAGAGATTTGGTAGCGATGAAATAGTTTGTTACGCATGTTATTCTTGTGGGGGTGGCAGCGGCCGAATTTGACTAGTGGCGGTGGTTGTGGTGTTGGCCGACACAGTTTGTTACAAGTATTATACTCTGTATAATGACGTCGACAAGTGGCCGCATCTGCATAACACAATTTATGTAACATTAGTGTGAACCGTGGTAGTAGCAATGGTGGCGTAACACAATTTGTTACAAATCTTGCATAAGTGTACCAAAAAAGTATAATTTTATTTTTAAAAAAAAATCAAATAGTGGTGTAAAAAATAAAATAATTGAAATAGTACGTTGGACGATATTTTGAGAATTAATTTATTTATGAAAAATTCCCAATTTAATTTTGTTCTTTAGGCTTAAGCCTGTGGGCTACTTGTACCAAAAACCCCACGTGCCATCACACCACGTTGAGTCACATCTCGAAACTATTACAATAACATTGAATTTTATTCGCTACGGAAAAAAAAAAAAATAAAAAAAAATAAACGTATCTTTATTTCTCTCGTCACAAAATTATTTCCTCCAAAATTTATTGACCACTTCAATCTACTCTAATTCTAATTCGATTATTTCTTTCAACTATTAATATTCAAAATCTGCTTACTTACTCAATCTATTTCTTTCAATGACGTACCTGTATCTATCTTAATAAAATATACCATTCAATCCCATAGTTATCAATTACAAAATTTGCTTATTGCTTCAATTTATTGATTCGATCATCTGTATTAATCGATCATCACCCAAATCTACTTTACCTCTTCAATTCATCATCATAACACAGCCGATCGAATTCCACCGCCACAGCAACAAAGGTCATACTATATGTGCATGTAACGTCCCCAAAATTGGTTTATCTTAAGCGATATTCATTTTCAAGCTCACAAGAAAACCAATCAAATACCGTGTTGCTTCAGCCAAAACATAATATTTCACCTTCAATTCTCTTTAATTCACAAACAATCAGGTAATTTTAATCTTTATATGTATATTCTCAATAATTAATTCATCATTTATTACCATTCAATTCCTGATTTTTTTTTTTTAATTTTAGTTATTTACTTCGATTTTATTTCATTTCGTACAATCCTAGAGAGACGCTAACCCTTGCAAGACCCACTAAATTAGGGTTTGATGAACTGCTTAGCTTAGTATTCTTAGACTTTAATCACTTTGATTCATTTATTACTGTATTCGATTGATTGATATCGATTAATATATGGTGAGTATCGTATTCTTTCTTTAGTTGAAACGAAGCTCTTTGGGATATTCGTTCCACATGTATTTAATTCCTGTTGATTTTACTTTTGAAATTGATATTGATATTGATTTTACATATTTATTTATTTATTTTTATCTGAGTTCATCTTTGATTCGAAAAGTCGAAGTTAAAAATTGCATAATTTAATGTATTTCTTGCTGATATTGTTTTTATTTCATCATGTTTTAGTTTGTAGCTCAATATTCTGTTATGCAGATAATGACAGAACAATGTTAAAACTGCGTTTTTTTTTTTTTAATTTTATTTCTTCTATATGATTTTCGTTTTTGCTGATTTCTTGTTAATTGGCACCATCTACAGTGTGGTGCATGATTTATGGCCACCTCAGAAGGCAAAATTTCATGCTCGTCTCTTTCCAATATGGAAAAAGAGAATAGCAAGTTTAGCTATATAGATGACTTTGATGATACTGCCTGGGATCCGCTAGAAGGTCAGAGTCCAAAGTCCTCGAATCAAATAGTTTCTTATCCATTTCCAGTTGATTCTGAAGATTTTTTGGATAGAGGGTATGATTCTGGTGAGGATCAGTACAAATCCAAGCAACAAGATGGCCCTCCTGAGGTCAACTTGAGAAATGTATTGAGTGGGGTATTTGCTATTTTGACTGGGCGTAACAAAAATCATTCTGTTTTAAGCGGCCTTCCCCAGTTACCCTCTTCCAACATTTCGTTTCTTGCATCTTCAAAGAATGGCGAGACACTCTTGAATGCTTCAGTATACATACCGAGTGCACCTCCTCTTCTTGAGCCAAATGCTTTCAACTACACTGGTTATAAGGAGGTGTTGGAAGCTGAACCTCCTGAGTGGCTTCCGGACAGTTCCACTACAGTTTGTATGCAGTGCAATGCTCCTTTCACAGCTTTGACTCGTGGTAGACATCATTGTCGGTTTTGTGGAGGGATTTTTTGTAGGGTCTGCTCAAAAGGGAGATGCTTATTACCTTTTAAATTTAGAGAGAGGAATCCGCAGAGGGTGTGCGATACCTGTTATGATAGGCTTGATCCATTGCAAGGAGTATTAATCAACACAGTCAGCAATGCTGCTCAGGTTGCAAAGCATGATGTCATTGATTGGACTTGCTCAAGAGGGTGGTTGAATCTTCCAGTGGGTTTGTCCATGGAGCACGAGATATACAAGTCAGCTAATACATTGAGGAGTTATTGTCAGGTTCTACTCCTATTCTTTTGCACCCTTTCCGCAAGTTATTGGTTCCTTTGATTCTAGAAACGACCTTGTTATCTAGTTCTTTTAAGAAATTGATTTCACACTGGTGAGAGGAAATGACTTGTAAAAGGTTTTCTATTACAGGTCCTTGAATTAATTGACAGATTTTTATAATTAACTAAAGGACATTATTTAATTCGGATGAAACCAAAATTTACTAGAGTAATCTGAAATGCACAGGTTGCTAGATTGAACCCTGAGAAATCCATCCCTGCTGCAGTTTTGAAAGGAGCCAGAGGTTTGGCTATTTTAACAGTTGCCAAAGCTGGGACGATACTTTCTTACAAACTTGGAACTGGCTTGGTTATTGCTCGGAGGTCGGATGGGTCATGGTCTGCACCATCTGCCATACTTTCTGTTGGTTTGGGATGGGGTGCCCAGGTATATCATCGGGGTTTAGGTTTTGGCATTTTTGGTTTAATAGGGTACTTATGTGTGACTTTCCAATGCGAAATTAAATTCAATCTTCTTGTCAGTTCTCAGACTGAAATGGAGTTACATAAATTGAGGATGCTTTGGTTTTTGTATAAATAAAACAAAAGATGCCCAGGCATCTTCAGATCGAGAGTAAATGTTTTTACCAAGACAAAAAGATTCGGCAAAAGAAAAGAGATCATCCAAGATAAATGAGTTAGGCCAGTGATGTTGATTTGATTTATTGATCAAATTTTGCTTAATTTTACTTTTAGCTTATGATGTTTATCATTTGAAAAGCAAAAAAGTTATACTTTTCTATCTGTTTTATCTCGGTGCTCTAATTATAATAATCCCTTGCAGTTTGCAGTTCTTATCTACTAAACTTGATCACCAGCTACTATTATTCAGAATGAGATGTGTTCTTTTACTTGAGTGGTTACATCACATGATTTGTGAGTTGTGATATTTTGGTACTGATGATTAGCGTGCTTTTTTACAGATTGGGGGCGAACTCATGGATTTCATTATTGTGTTACACGACTCTAAAGCCGTGAAAACATTTTGTAGTCGCTTGCATTTTTCTCTTGGTGCGGGTTGCAGTGCTGCAGCGGGACCAATTGGGAGAGTTGTGGAGGCAGATTTGCGAGCTGGAGAAAAAGGTTCTGGCATGTGTTACACTTACAGCTGCAGTAAAGGTAATGCATTTCAATTTCTTATCCATCTTGGAAATCATAGTACTTTAGATCTGTTGTATTGCTGGGTTGTGGTTTGTATTGGGATAATCATATGGACTGGCTTTATCGATAGGAGAAGAAAAGGAAACTTGTTATCTTCATATATGGAGTTGCCAATCGGACAGCTGTTTAAGCTATAAGCTCCAGGGGAATAAACTAATAAATAGGAATCTGTCTTCTCTAAGCTTGACATTCTCAGTGCAAATGCCATCAGGGGGCTCTTAGGTTAGGGGCACTAAATATAAGAGGTGTACAAGTGGCCAATAAAATTACTGTGGGGGCAGTGAACAATTAAATAAGTAGATGGTGGTCTATGGCCAGACTGAATTTCATCAGACGGCTCAAATTTGGTCTCATCCATTGTGTTGCCAACATGATTTTATTGGAAGGGGAATAAGGGAAATTCGATGCACCCTTTGTTTCTAAATTTGCCACCACAGAAATTGAACAAATGAGTTTTTATATTTACATGGAGGATGATTTAACCCCCTGGCCCCGGCCACCCCTCTGTTCTGATTTTTACAATATCGTGGAAGGCCTGGTACTTTCTCTCTTTTTCTTCCTCGTAATGTGTCTGCTACCCTTGCATTTAGTACAGTTATAAAATGATATTTGGTGTCTACCGTCAGTGTGATGGTACCAAATATTGCAACAGAAGTTTTGGCATTATGTAATGTTTTTTGTCTTATTTCCCAAAATAATAAAGCTTTGGCCGAGTGTTCTTTGCACCATGGCTAGAGCTGAAGTTGGTAAGCATTTAAATTCTCATTTTTTCTTTCTGTTTTTCTGGTTGAGTAGTGTGAACTTTTAGCAATAATACAACCACAACAAACTGAGCCTTATTCCCAATAAATTTGGGTTGGCCACATAATTCCCTTCTGAAATTTAATAATGGTGCGATGACACTGTTATATGAGAACGGTTCTAATTTAACAATTAGAATGATGTTAAAGTTTAACAAATTTATTGATAATATATTTCGTTCTAAGAAAGAGGAATTTCCCTAGTAATCTGCAATCAGTTGGTTTGCGTGGACTTACCCTCCTTTTCCCCCATGGAATAGTTCTTTTGGCATTCTTATACTTGTTCAGAAATTGATCAATAGTATAGTCCCTCATGTAATTGTTGTGGATGCCTCAGGTGCATTTGTGGGAGTCTCACTGGAAGGGAACATTGTTGCGACAAGAGTGGATACGAATCTTCGGTTCTATGGCGATCCATACCTTGCTACAGCTGATATCCTTCTTGGGACGGTGGATAGACCAAAGGCTGCCGAACCTTTGTATGCTGCCCTTCGAGACCTTCACTACAGATTACAGTGCTAGTTCTTGGTTTGCTTGCGCATATATTTATGCCCTGAAGTGGCGGCCTAAATGGAAAACCTTTTGGGTCTTGAATCTTGATTGTATATGTGTTCGCACTGTATCTTGTTTGCTGGTGAAATATTTGTACATGCATGGTTCCATGTGGTTCGACCTTGTTCTCATGGTTCAATGTGGTAAAACAAATCTTTCCGGGACTCAGTTGTATATTATTGCTATCCCATTCTATCGATGTGTATTATTATTTGTTAAGCTCAGAAAAGGATTACGTTGCAGGGTGTCAAGCCTTACTTGTACATAGACGTTAAATACGATTAGTTGTATAGTTGTGAAGACTTTCTAGACATTGTGACGATGGAATTCAATCTATGGTGAATTGCTTTACCTTTTTATTGTATTTTTGTTCTATGAGCTTTATGATTTCTTCTTTGAAAGCAGATTTTGCAGTTGAATGCTGTACTGAGTGAGTTACTAGCCTTTTACATTTATTTTTGGGCATTAAATGTTTGGAATCTCAAATAAATTTAGCAATTAAATGTACGAAATGATAGAAAAGAATTTATGTAGTCAACTTCAGAAATGCTTTATCAGTGGTTGATTTTTTATGACAAAGTAATCGGCATGCATGTAGAGAAAAACATGCAAATTTGATGAGTAGAGACTAGTGTTGTACGTACGACTCTTATCATTTACAATTATATTTAGATACGATTATTTTCTTGATATCATTTACGTACGACTCTTATCATTTACGATTATATTTAGATACAATTATTTTTTTTGCATCAATTTCGTCTCTATTTAATTTTAATAACACATCATCTTTAACTTTTTATTAATTCGCGCAAATCATCTCTATTGACGACTTCCATCCATTTATGTCGTTAAATATGACAAGTGCAATGCGGGTGACTTTTTTCCGAAGAGCAATTTTGTCAGAGTAATTATATGGACAAGTGATTATATATTTATAATTAAACTAATTAATAAAAGAGAAAAAATCAGAAACCAAAAAATAAAAATGAAAAAATTTCATCATCTTACCATCCCCACTCCCAGTCCAAACTCCACGACCCAACCACCACCACCACCGAACCTTTTACAATCAAATATCTGCTACCACTGCCACCATACCATCTGCATTCACACATTTTCATCTGAAAAGGATGTTGGTGCCCTTCTTGATAATCTGTAGCTTCATTTCTTAAGTTTTACTTGAAACATAAAACAATGTTTTCAACATCTTGAGAAATAAATTCAAACTCAAAACATCTCATAAAATAGAAAAGACCCAATTGTAGTTGAGAAAGAACTAGAATTTCAATATCTTTTTGCAGGGATGGTAACGGCATCCACTGATAATTAGTTTTAGGGAGTAGGGCGTGACTTGGTGCACTTGATAGGACCAACTTATAATTGCAATTTTACCGGGGTGGTAGTGAAGATTTATTTGTTTGATGGAATTGATTTTTTTTTTGCGTGGACATGGTGGTGGCAATCGTCGGCGATTAATTTTACGGGGTTGTTGGGAGTGTAGACAGGATTGCGAGACAGAATAGAGTTGTCTTTTTTCCTTTTCTTTTATCTCTATTTCCTCTTTTATCTTTCTCTTAATTTTTAACAAAAATAGACATGTGCTATTAATGAAAATGTCCTTCGAAAAAAAAGTTGCGTGTAGTGCACTTGGCATACTTAAATGTAGAAATGAATGAAAATTGTCACAAGCGAGTTGAAAAGTTGAGAGTATGTATGTTATCAAAATTTAATTGTTATGAAATTATGATAAAGGAAAAAGTTGGAAACTCAAAAGTATAATTTATCCTAAATTTGAAGTAAGATTAAAATTAATTAGTATACCGTTTTTCTTTGCAGTGGAATCTGATTGTAGATGATTTTAATAGATTAAGGAGTTGAGAAGAATAAGAGAGAGAGTTTTGTTTGAGAGGAGTTTGATTTTGATGAATATGAAAAAGAATATGGAAAAATAGAGGAATTGAGAGAGAGATGTTGGTTTTAGTTTGAGATGATAAAGACGTAGTGACGGATCAAAAAATACTTTTTTGTGCTTGTAGCGAAGTAAACTTCCATACGGTAGGTAATAAGTGATTGTTTGGTAAAATTTCTTGTATATTATAAGTAGTAAATACGTAATAAATAGATAAAAATTGTGATTCTTTTATATATATATAACTTATAAATACTTGCCAACGACTTTAAAGAGTTTTTCATTATTCCTACTCTTACAAAAAAGTATATACGTCTGTCTTTATTAAAATCAAATGTTATAAATTATCTTCTCAAATCTATCTCCTCAATTCTGTCTTTTTCTCTTTTTTGCAAAATTAATCTGTTGAATTTAAATTATATTTCTACAGTCGAGTCGAATTTCACTGCAGATAAATGATATATATTAGTAAATATGGTTTGCAGTAAAAAAAAAAAAAATAAAGCATATAATTTTCCCGAACTATTTAGACTAAAGTTATGTCGTGCTTATCATATCATTCAATTTCCACTCACCCTTTATTCAACCGTCTCTGTAGCTCCTCATATAATTATCGTGACACCCCCACCCCCACCCCCACCCCCACCTCCACCTCTCTCTGTATTTAGTTTCATTCTCCGCTGCTACAGTTTTAGGCACCGCTCAAAGACGCGCAAATTAGCAGACACTTGATGATAGATATCGCAATTTTTTCCCTGAATTGTTTCAGTTTCATGCAGGTATAATTGAACTAGAAACTTCTTCTTTGCGCAGTTATAGTGTTTAATGTGTTTATTATAATTTTTATAACTAATTTCCACAATTGAAGTGTTTCGAAGTATATAATAGTTTTCCCTTCAAACTAAATTGCTGACTGTGAATTGTTAATGATGCTTCTGACAATTAAGTAATGATAGGTTTTACTGGAAATTGTGGGCTCGAGTTTTTTTTTTTTCATTCATTTCTATTGTTGTGTTTAAATTGGCTATTGTGACTTCTTATAATGATATTTCTGACAAATAAGTAATGGCAGGTTTTATTGGAAATTGTGGGCTCAATTTTTTATTTTATTTTTCTAATAACCAATTTCCACAATGAAGTATTTGGAAGAATAGTAGTCTTGCCTTCATCTGAATTATCAAACTAAATTGCCTGGCGCTGTTATGTCTTCTTATAACGATGCTTCTGATAAATAAGTAATGGCAGGATTTATTGAAATTGTGTGTTCAAATTTTTTGATCCCCTTGATTTTATTCCTAGTCAGTAGTCAAATTAAGCTTCTTGAGTTTGATTGTGGAGAATGGAATATGAATTTGGTATTTTTGTATTAAAGTTTCTTGTTAGGTTCTTGCAGTTGTGTCTGACTCATTGCTTAAATTGTTATCGATTAGGTTTATGAGCAGAAAAAAAGGTTTGGGGGCTCTATGTACTAAACTGAGTGTAGTGTTTTATTTTTTCTGTTTTGTAGGATGTCTTGTTAGTTATCCCATGATAGATTCTTAAGATGAGTATGCTTGATATTTATATACGTTCATGGGCACTCCCAATAAGGCAGTTGACACAGTGAAATCATGGATTCCAAGGAGGCCAGAACCCACGGAAGTCTCCAGAGATTTCTGGATGCCCGACCAGAGCTGCAGGGTGTGCTATGACTGTGATTCTAAGTTCACGATTTTTAACCGCAGGCATCATTGCCGACTCTGTGGTCGGGTTTTCTGTGCCAAGTGCGCTGAACACTCTGTTCCTGCCCATTCGGATGATCCTAATAGTGGATGGGAAGATTGGGGTTGGATTAGGGTTTGCAATTATTGCTTCAAACAATGGGAACAGGGTTCAGATAAAGTTGATAACATGATTACTGCAGCAATCCCGGGAATTAGTCCTTCGCCTTCTGCTACAAGTTTGGTGACCACCCAATCTAGTTGCACTTGTAGCAGCGACAGCAGTACTGGTTCAGCCGTGTGTTCTACTGAGCCACACCAGCATAGTGCTGGTCCAAGCCCTCGTCAGCCTGCTCAAGTGGAGGAATCAAGTGCAGTCAAGCAATATCATGAAACTAGTCCTGGAAAATCATGTGGCATTGATACAATGGACCGTTTCACCGACCAGTCTGGTTCTTGTAGCAGGTATCTGAACATCTTTTGTGCATGAGCAAGTAGCATTATCATTTTATTTAATACGCTCCAGTTTGTTTGATTTGACACTATCAATCTATGTATTTGTCTGTGTATTAAATGAAACTGTTCCTTGAGAGTCTTTACTTAAAAACCACCTAGCCTCTTCATGAAATTTTCTTAGCGTAATGTAATGTTAGTATCTAATACCAGCACTGATGCTCGGAATCGGCGAAAATAGGGAAGTACCCGTGTCGACACAACAACACGGATACTGACACGTGATCCGAATCAGACCCTTGGTTTTTCAGTTGGACACGGCAGCGAAAGGAAGAAGAAAATGGAAAACTCACCATTGTTGACGGTTGAAAAATGGGGCTTAGCGTCTGTGGTGGAGTCCGCACCAGATTTATGCAGGGAGCCATGGTGATGTGGTTAGTTTGAAACGGAGGAAGAATTTCTATCTCTAGATGTTTGCAGATAACATTGGAGGGAGTTGGGAAGACGATGACGACTGAACGTAGCCCTAATTGGATTGAAGTGGGCTATGGTGGATTAAAATAATTTACTGTACATTGTTTTTTGTTACTTTGGTGTTAACTTAAATTGATTTCTATAAAAAAAAATTGCAAGAATATATAAAATGATGAATTGATTTTTTTTTTCCTTTAATTTTTTCTAAACAAAATTATTTTGTTATTAAGTTTAAATTGGTTTGAAATGATAATTCAATTATTTAAATTCATTTTATTGAAAGAGTTGTTTAACTAAACCATTTACTTTAGTATTAGTTCATTTTTTAATGTCAATATTAGTTTATTTGTATATGAGTAAGTGAAAAATTGATTTTACTCGAAAGGGTTGGTCAAACTCCTTTAATTTTAATTTGAGTTCCTTGGTTTATTTCTTATTTTTACTCATACCAATTTTTTCATATTGTAATTAAAACAAAACAAATTTGTACTATTAATCATAAAAGTATAAATACTTCTATTAAAATAAATAAATTTAATTTAAATTAATTTCTATAATTTTTTTAAACAAAAAACAATGTAAGACGTATCCCCATACTTGTGCCCAAAATTCGAATCTTTCTTAAATGTATTCCCATATCCTAATTTTTTAAAAGGAGAAGGATCCGAATCCTAGATATGTACCCGTATCTGATACCCGTATTCGAGTCCGAGCAACTTAGAATACCAGTATGTTGAAAGCATAAAGCTTAAAATTATTTTTGTTTCTGTTTAATCCCCAATCATTTTGTGGTAAGTAAAGGATAAACCTAGTGATGTAACTATCTTTATGTGGTAATGGAGATACTAGTAGCAGTTACCAGTGTCATGGTGCGTTAACTTGGTTTTTTCAGAGCAGAAAGACCTTACTGCAAAATCCAGCAGCTTTTTCTTGATACCGGAGTGCAGTTCATTACTTGTGCCTGAGAGGGCCACAAACCTGCATTCACTAGGTTGAGATGGTGTAAGGAATGACCACAAAATGTTATCAGAGATCCACAAGTACGTAGCAGTGCAAGGGGAACATGTTTGTACTTCCAAAAGGATAAAACACAGTCACAAGGCTTCATTTTATATAGAGAATCCTCTAAATCAGTTTACATCTTCTTGGTCTTAACCCTTGTGACCAAGTCCTGTCCCCCAAAGATGCATGAATCATTCTCAATAGGTTTAATAAAATATATTATCAAAGCTCTTAAGTTTCATTCTCTCCATATGGCCAGATGAGGCATATTGATGCCAGTTTCCAAGGTTTGGTTTTGTCTCTCCTGGGCCCTTCGAAATGCCTCAAACCATTGGATGAGTAATGATGCTCCAAATAGATTAGGTAACAAATCCCACTTCAACAAAAAAATTCTCCTAATTATTAAGCTTTTGTGAACTCTCCTCACAGCCACTATTATATGATAACTGTACATGTTGTCATTCATTATCTTCATAATATTTTTCTATGGTTCTAAATTAAAAACCTCTTTGGAGAAATTACTTTGTGGGCACACACGTGCGTTCAAAAATTCACAGTTAATGTTATTGTTTCCAACCAAACGTTCATGACTAGTTATCACATTTATCTCTTCCTCATCGTGTGATTCATGATGTAGGAGCGATGATCAGGATGATGACTTCCATATATATAGATCACATTATGAAGCAAGTCACTTGTGTCCTACCAATATTTCTTCTGGTGCTATCAATTGTAGTGAGATTGATCATGTCTATGAGAAACATGAAGAGCACCGTCATGAGGAGAGCACCCAACCAATTTGTATTAATTCCACTCGGTTGCCCGAGATTGAAACGCAGACATTGGAAGAAACAACAGAACACGGGGAAGAAGCAGATGAACAGAATAATGTTTTTGATCATGGACCACCTCCTTCGGATAGTTCGAACAATAAAGATGGTGAACTGGTGGATTATGAGAACAATGATCTACTTTGGCTTCCTCCAGAGCCTGAAGATGAAGAGGAAGAAAGAGAAGCTCTTTTATCTGATGATGATGATAGTGGTGGTGAGGGTGGTACAGGAGAGTGGGGTTACCTACGCTTGAGCAGCTTCGGTGGTGAGGGAACTAGGAATAGATCAAACAAGGAGCACAAGAACGCCATGAACAAAGCAGTTGATGAGCATTTCAGAGCTTTAATCACTCAGCTTTTGCAGCTTGAGAACTTACCCGTAACTAAAGATAGTAATGAAGAGAGTTGGCTAAATATCATTACAGCATTATCCTGGGAAGCTGCCACATTTTTAAAGCCAGATATGAGCGTGGGCGGAGGAATGGATCCTGGTGGATATGTAAAGGTTAAATGCGTACCTTCTGGGTGTCCGAGTGAGAGGTATATTTCTTTGGCTCTGCGTGATTACACCCCAGTTTATCCCATGTGACCATGGTCACATACATTTGAAATACCATTTATATGCTTCATCACAATTTATTTTTGTTAATGATGTTAATTACTCATTATCATCTCTAATTATAAATCATTCACCTCACGTATGTAACGATTGGATTAGATCATAATGTTTGATTTTCTTAATTCTGTATCTAAAATTGGCAGATGCACGAACCACTGGATGTTCTATGTTGGAGGTGGTGAGGTTTTGTGTATGAGTGTGCCACCCCATGGATTGTGTGCCATGCTGCTGTTTTTCATGAATATTTCTGTGTGTGCTGGCACTATCATCTCCATCCTCCAGTATCTTTATTTTTATAATTAATTCTGGTTTGACAGTGTGACTAGTTACTTGGTTACAGTTGATGTGTATGCCGCAGAAGATTTTATTGAATTACTCGATTTAGAAATTGTATACTTGGTATTCAAAATTTGCAAACAAAAAATATTAAGAGCGTTATGGATTTAGTTTTTATTTTAGTGTAATCAAGAAAAGTTATTTTTAAGTGGGTGGTTAATATAGATGTTTAGTGAGAGATCAAACGCGACACCAAGCCCTGCACTAAAGTACTCACCAATATAAATGGTACATAAATTATGAATTAATAGAAGATATAACCTAATTCCATTTTGAAATCGAAGTTTCTGGCTCAAGTCAGTTGAGATAATAATTGACTTGATTATTGCTTTCTTAAATGCATGCTTATTGGAGTTATCTGCCATTTTGCGTTCTTATGAGATCTTCATTATGTTTACTTTTCGCAAGTATGGTGGCTAAAGGGGTTGTTTGTAAGAAAAATGTGGCTCACCGGCGGATGACTTCAAACATAGATAAACCACGATTACTACTCCTTGGAGGTGCCCTGGAGTATCAACGGGTTGCTAATCACTTGTCAAGTTTTCATAGTTTATTACAACAGGTTCTGATTTTGACTTTATTCTCTTGATTTTTTCATCCTTTATACCTTTTTACTGATTTTAGTGGCTGTAGTGATTTGGTAATTTATTGTTCTCGTGGATTTCTTCCTTTTTTCAGGAAATGGACCATTTGAAGATGGCTGTTGCAAAGATTGACGCTCACCACCCAAATGTTCTTTTAGTCGAAAAATCGGTATCTAGATATGCACAAGAGTACCTTCTTGAGAAAGACATATCTCTTGTTCTTAACATCAAGAGACCGCTTTTGGAGCGTATAGCCCGCTGCACTGGTGCACAAATAGTTCCTTCGCTAGATCATCTTATGACACCAAAATTAGGATATTGCGACTCATTCCATGTGGAGAAGTTCCTGGAAGAACATGGAAGTGCTGGGCAAAGCGGGAAGAAGTTAACGAAAACGCTCATGTTTTTTGAAGGTTGTCCAAAGCCATTGGGTTGTACTGTAAGTCTAAAACACTTTAACTGGTCCATTTGCTTCTTTTGTTTAATCAATTATATTTTTTTATCTAATCGGGGAAGTTTGACTTTTACTGTAACATTTCTAGTTTGATCATGTATGGGACCTTATATTGGTCATTATATAGCAGCAGATTCTGTTCCTGGAAATTGTTGAATATGCTGTTTCATGGTGGAAATCATTGTAGGGAAGACAATTAGAGTAATATTCTAGTCATTACTATTAAATGTATTGATTTTATGGTGTATATTTTGAGAGAACGATTTAGTCATGTTGAAGACGTGACTTTTGTGAGAATTCTAAATTGTATTATTAAAAAATGATACAATGAGCAAAATATTTATATATTTTATAAAGCACTAATCTAGGAAAATCAAAACTAGTATCCTATCTAAATCCCTAGAAATCAGGAATTATTTACAACATAATATACAACCATTTATTTACTGCTATTTTTTTATTTCCTAATTGTTTAGAACAAGGAAATCCTTCAAACAGTTGTAGATGAGAGGTGGTTCAACATGTCCTAATTTCAAGTCTCACTACCACCTATTTATGAAAAGTGTGCACGTGGCAGAGTTGTAATGGAAAAAGGAATCTGGCCTGCGTGTGAGGGGGCGCGTTGAAGGCATAATTTAAATAAGTAAGATTGTGTGTCTCTAACAACTTAAGCTTTTAGATGGGGTGGTTTAACAAGTTATGATGTAAGATAATAAAAAGTGACTTATTTTGAAACATTTCTAATAGGGTTTGCATTCTCAGGAATGAAATATTGAATTTTTGAGAGAGAGAGAGAATTTAGTGATCGTTTTACATGTCAGATTTTGATGGATGAATTTCTATAGTTAAATTTGTAGGATTGACAGCCAATATTTTTGTTTGTGCTATTTTTCGACGGAGAAACATTAGGGCAATTCATGACAATTACTGTGGGAAGCATTACCCGTACTATCTTCTGTTAATTGAGATTAGATTTGTCGGGATAAATTGGAGTATGGTTGGCCCTGTTGGGTATCTCAATCTTCTCTTGTCAGAAAATCTGAGCAACTATTAACTTTAAGCCTATGCTTCTTTCGGAAAATCATGTTATCTCAATCTTTTACTATCAGAAAATCTGAACTATTAACAGGCCTATGCTTCTTTCTGCAAATCATGTTATCATTGTTCACCATATTTAAGTAAAAATTTTATAATCTTAATAAGTCTGTCTTCTAGCTTTAGCTGTTTCATAGTGTAGCTAACTAGTACACCACTTGCGGGCGGTGGAATTTGACCATAGAACCAGAATTTCAATTTAATGCAAGTGAATATAACGAAGCAGTGCAATTGTGGGCTGCAAAATAATAGCAGATGATGGAGGAGATGAGATTTGATGAAGAGAGAGTAATTCTTCCCTAAATTTTTTGAAGTTTTTTGAAGACAAATGCAAGTGTTCTTTTTTTCATGAGTGGAGGTAAAAGCTTCTTACGGTCATGATAACCATATAAGCCTATCTTTATTGGTAGATCCCCATGGATGTGCCAAATTTATCCACCTTTTGACCTGTTTTTACCCAATATAAATATCATGAAATAATTAAGTTATCATTGGTAATTTTTTATTTATTTCAGATTCTGCTCAAGGGTGCCAGCAGTGATGAGTTGAAGAAAGTTAAACATGTAGTCCAGTATGGAGTGTTTGCTGCTTATCACTTGGCTCTGGAGACCTCTTTCCTTGCTGATGAAGGTGCTTCTCTACCAGAACTCCCTTTGAAGTCTCCGATAAAAGTTGCATTGCCTGATAAACCGTCAAGTATTGACAGGTCAATTTCAACAATACAAAATTTCACTGCTCCTGCTGCTGAAACGCCACAAGTGCCCCAACTGCATGGCAGTCCTTGTCAGTGTAGAAGTGACTTGTGCTTAGATATTACACCATCATCCAAAATTACTCCCATGTCTGAGCCGCAATCTTGTTTGCCTCAAGGTTTTCAATGTCAAATTCCAAATGCCAAAACTTACACAAATATTATGGATACTGATTTTGACACTTCCTTCAATCCTTCAAGTCATGATTTTGCTGCTCCTAAGCAGGTGGAACTCGCTTGTAGTCATGTCTCTGAGGAGAATCATCAAGTGGATCTCAACGAATATTGTGCAGCTGAAACATCAGTAGGTCCTGTTTTTGAAGCGGAGGGAGACAATAATAAACTTTCGAGGAGTTTTGGTAATTTGGAGGATGTGGGTCAACATGTTAGTTGTTCTCAAGCAGATGGAACTAAATTGCCTTCAAATTCTGGCACTTCTGATTTGTCATCTTCAGAAAAGCACGATACTAATCGCCATGAGGAAATGGAATCTCTAAAAGAAGATTTTTTCCCCTCATCTCCTGATCATCAGAGCATATTGGTCTCTCTATCCACACGCTGTGTGGAGAAAACAACTGTCTGTGAACGAGCTCATCTCTTTCGCATCAAGTACTATGGAAGCTTTGATAAGCCTTTAGGTCGGTTTCTTCGAGATCAGTTGTTGGATGAGGTACTCTCTATGCATGTTCTGTAATTGCTCATATCGCTATGTATTGGTTGTATTCAGATCAATAGTTTGATTTAAAAAATTTATTTCTAAGGGCTACCAGTGCCGCTCATGTGAAATGCCATCAGACGCACATGTTCATTGCTATACTCATCGACAAGGAAGCCTTACAATTTCTGTAAAGAAGCTTCAAGAATTCCTCTTGCCGGGTGAGCAAGAAGGAAAAATTTGGATGTGGCATCGGTGCCTAAGATGTCCTAGGACCAATGGTTTCCCTCCTGCCACCAAAAGAGTGGTAATGTCTGATGCTGCATGGGGTTTATCTTTTGGGAAATTTTTGGAACTCAGCTTTTCAAACCATGCTGCTGCAAGCAGGGTTGCAAGCTGCGGTCATTCCCTTCATAGAGATTGTCTCCGGTTTTATGGGTATGCATTCTTCTATTTTAGATGATATTAATAGAGTCTTATTGCAACTCAAGTTTTCTAGGGTAACTGATGGAACTGATTGTTTATGCATGTGCAGTTTTGGGAGGATGGTCTCATGCTTTCAATATGCTCCAATCATTGTTTATTCTGTCTATCTTCCACGACCAAAGATTGAATTTAATTATGATAAACAGGAGTGGATACAGAAAGAAGCTAATGAGGTTCTGTTATTTAGGATTGTGCTCAATAACCCTATATTTTTGTTGTTCACATTCTCATAAATGATTCGCTGTTGCATCACTATAGGTCAGCAGCATGGTCGACTTGTTCTTTGCTGAGGTATTGCAAGTTCTTCACCAGGTTTCAGAAAAAATATCAACTGATTTTGGCGTGAAATCATCTGTATCCTGTCAGCAGATTGCTAAATTGCAAGTGATGCTCCAAAAGGAGAAAAAAGAACTTGAGGTGATTTGTCTGCAAATATCTCCTGATTTTTTTCCAGTATATTAGACAATGTAGGACAATATTTTTGTTCCCTGAGTTCAAATTGAAAACCCATAATTATAGTTAAGTGTGGGCTTTCATTCCTTAAATGATGTTTCAATTAATACTTTTTAGTTTTTATTAGACCTCTTTAAAGTAATATTTGGCTCAACACATCATATATTTGCCAAATCTCTACTGGGTAAAATTAGACTGTTGAAAGTCAATTTGTGTTTTTGGCTGCAAGAACACCTCATTGTCTACTTGATGCTTTTACATATCTGGGAATTTGTTTCTCTAATTTAGAGTTCGTATTTTTTTAGGAGTTATTAAAGCAAGTGCTTAATGGGGATGCAAAAGTTGGTCGGCCTGCAGTTGACATCCTTGAAATCAACAGATTAAGGAGGCAGTTAGTTTTTCATTCTTATGTCTGGGAGCAACGCTTGATACATGTTACTAGTTCTATTTCTCAAAGTTCGAGCAGTTCAATATCAAAGCCAAAAGAAAATCCTCTCAATTCTAGAGAGAAGCCTGCTGAGATGAACATGGTTTCCAGGCCTAGCAGAGGTTTCAGCTCCTTTGATTCTTCTCTTCGAAATTTGAAGCCTGATGTGGCAATAAATCAAGTAGGATATGATCAACGTAATTCGCCTACTTGGTTTCTTGAAGGGTTGGATGTGGATCAGAACCTGAGCAATAGGAAGGACGCTGAGTCTTGTCATAGTTATAGCACAAATACTAGCAATCAGTCGGACAACCTGGAAGCCAGAGAAGTTGTGCGACGGGTTCGATCAGAGGAGCAATTCACTGCAATGGAAAATCTATCTGATAAGTTAGATGCTGGATGGACTGTTGGTTACCAGCCAACAAGTATAGTTCATAAGGAAAATTGTTTTGCATGTCCTGATGCATTCCCCGAAGGTCCTTCTCGTAGTAGCACAAGATCAGCCACAGCAGACTCTGGTGTTGGAAACTGTACAAATGATCCATCCTTGGCTGAAGTGCCTCACCCTCTTTTCTCAAAAGGGCCTAATAATATGGATAATTACAGTAGTTGGGTGAGAATACCCTTTTCAATTTTGTATAACTCATTCAACTCGGATTCTTCAATGGATACACTGACACTTAAGAAGATTAGTGAGTACAATCCTGTCTATATCTCATCACTGAGAGAGTTGGTACATCAAGGTGGTGCCAGATTGCTCCTACCCATGGCTTCTAGTGACATTGTTGTGCCAGTTTATGATGATGAGCCAACTAGCATCATATCTTATGCACTTGTCTCACCAGATTACCTTACCCTAATGTTAGACGAACCTGGAAAACAGAAAGGCAGTCTGCAGTCGTCAAGTTCATTGTTAACTTTAGATTCGATAAATTTACTTTCACTTCATTCTTTTGATGAGGCCGATTCTGAGTCCCTCAGGAGTCTTGGGTATACTGACGAGAGCCACTTATCCAGTTCTGGCTCTTGGAGCTTGTCAGGCTCGGATCCGCTATTATACACAAATGCTTTGCATGCCAGAGTAGCTTTCTCAGACGACGGTCCTCCAGGGAAGGTGAAGTATACGGTGACTTGTTATTTTGCAAAACAATTTGAGGCCTTAAGAAAGACTTGTTGCCCAAGCAAGTTAGATTTCATTCGGTCCCTTAGTCGCTGTAAAAAATGGGGTGCACAGGGTGGCAAGAGCAACGTCTTCTTTGCCAAAACCTTGGACGATCGATTTATCATCAAACAGGTTACAAAGACAGAGCTAGAGTCATTCTTCAAGTTTGCACCAATATATTTCAAGTATTTATCTGAATCAATCAATACTGGAAGCCCCACTTGCCTGGCAAAAGTCCTGGGCATCTATCAGGTATTGTCCGTTCACTTTTAACCTCCCAGTTTGTGTTACAGTGACCGAAGATCAGTGCAAAATCTTTATATATGTGGCAGTGCACGTTGTCGTGTTTTGACAGCAGTCGTGTGTGCCCTTGATCTTAATTAACTAATACAATCATATTCAATATATCTGCTTGTAGTGTCCATGTCATATTTTATGTTCCATGTTTCTTGATTTTATCACCCAAGGGAACATTGCTTCAGTTTTGCCACCTTAGCATGCTTTCAAATATTTCCAATCACATACATACCATGTGTCTATTTTCAATTTACAAGATCATAATTTTATCTTGTTATTAGCTTATCTGTTGGTTGGTTGGTGATCTTGAAGGTTACATCGAAATATCTAAAGGGAGGGAGAGAATCAAGAATGGATGTTCTGGTAATGGAAAATCTTCTTTTCAAGCGAAACATCACGAGATTGTATGATCTTAAAGGATCTTCTCGATCACGTTACAATCCAGACTCGGGTGGGAACAATAAAGTTTTACTTGATCAGAACCTGATTGAGGCAATGCCAACTTCTCCAATTTTTGTGGGAACCAAGGCAAAACGGTTGCTTGAGAGAGCTGTTTGGAATGACACTTCATTTCTTGCAGTAAGCTTCTTGATCAATTTCTGTCACGATTTAGTGGGCTTTTAGATTTTCAGAAACCATGATTTGTATCTACTTGAGTTGTCATTAATTTTACACACACACACACACACACACACACACACACACACACACACACACACAAAAATTAAGGGAAGATTTTGATTACACACTTTCTTTCCGTCACATTGTCAAACAACTCCGAGTCCGATTGGGTTGGTGGCACCTTTTTCTGTTCAACGTTCTTTCCATGTACTGAAAGACAATCTTCTCTTCCTCAGACACTGTTTTCCTTTATCACCACATCTAATATTTGTGTGTTATTGCAAGAAGTTGAATATTCTTGTTTGGATTCTTATTTCCTTCTTCCCTAGATGTAGTGGATTAATCAGCTTTTCCAGCATTCTGTTCAGAAGTGATAGCTATACTAATTCAATCTTACTTATATGATGCTACAGTCGGTAGATGTGATGGACTACTCACTACTTGTAGGTGTAGATGAGGAAAAGCACGAGCTAGTGCTCGGGATCATTGATTTCATGAGGCAGTATACATGGGACAAGCATCTTGAAACTTGGGTTAAGGCATCAGGTATCCTTGGTGGGCCCAGAAACGCTCCTCCAACAGTAATTTCACCAAAGCAATACAAAAAAAGGTTTAGGAGAGCTATGTCTGCTTATTTTCTATTGGTCCCAGATGAATGGTCGTCCTCAATAACGATGCCCAGTGGATCACAATCTGACTTATGCGAAGAGAAATCACAAGATGGAGCCTCTATAGATTGATGGTTTGAAGCTCCATACCTCAATTTCAGCATGCCACTTGAATGTTAGTACTACTACTCTCCCTTTTGGCCCTTTCTAGTAAACGCCCTTTCTAGTAAACATTCCTACACAATTTTTGTTATTTGACGCGTAGTCGTGTTTGGCCAAGAAATTTTTCACTGTATATTCTTTCATGACATTTTCCATCATCAATTGTACACTAATTTCATTTATGTTTATATTTTTCTTAGTAAGTACTTCCATATCTTTCCTCTTCTTTCGCCTTCCTGTCATGAACAAATTGCATGTGTGAGTGTTGATTAGTTAGACGAAATCTGTACATACCCACATTTGTACCAACAATCATAATACGATATTTCTGTGTACACACAAGGAGGTTGACTTGGGAAAATATTACTTAGGCATGTTCTTCAATTTGTTGAAATCAATGGTGTCACAGGGGTACACGTGCGTAAATAATTAACTGGAGCACGTTAAAATTGTTGTAAAATTAAAAATGGTTCCATGGTCTAATCTTACGTATATAGTATTGATATGTCAATATCGTGTAACATACCTAACATATTTCAATTTATTTAAAGTTAAATAACACTATAATATTTACATATGGGATTATGTTGACTTTATAATTTAATAATATGCTAATTCAATTTATTAGTTCTGATTATATGTTATATGTGCATTGTGCCAAAATGGCACAAAAACACAATAAAAGGTATTAACCAAGTAGGGACTTTTTTTCATCCATTGAGGATGATCTATTCATTTAAATTTTGAAAAGCATGTGAAACATTGAAAGTGTGATGATGCAAAAAAAAAAAAGTGCGAAGGATATATTTAACTTTTTTTCTTTTGATAACTTCATAATGGGGCCATGTAAAGCTAAAGGACGTCTCAATCACGTCAACACTCAAATAATTGAGGTTGGCAACATCTTAAGATGAGATTGCTTTTACGAGTTACAATTGCTAGAGGGGACTTAATTTTCGTAGAAAGTAAATAAAAAAATGTCCAAGAGCTATAACATGTTTTTCAACATTACACAAGATTAAATATTTGTCAATAAAAAAATCATCAAAGTGGCACACAGTCGAGCCAATGTCATTCTACATTAGGAAGAAATGACAAAGATCGAGTTTGACAAAGGACAAAGGGCCATAAAGTTTATTTATTTTTATTTTTTTCTACATTTTCTTAATTTAGTGATACTTTCTTTCTTTTACTCCTAACATTTAACTTTAGAGAATTAAAGTAATTATAAGATGAAAAATAAAACAAGTTGACATCGAATAAGGTTTAAATCTTAGATTTTATTTTAGCCAAATTTGGATCAATTTTGTTAATTTTATAAAACTAAAATGTTAATTTTTTCCCCTCTATTTGCACAATTTGATTATTATTATTTTTGAGTGAACAGATCTGTACATTTGTTTTTGTCTGTAACGTTTAAAAAGGTACAACTATCATTTTAATAATTTGTTCTATTTTAATAGGGATGAAATGGATATTTTGTGAATTTTTAAGAAAAAATAAAACAAAACTTTCTAACATTTTTTTTTTTATAAAAGAAATAATTTTTCAATTCTGCTTTATTTCGACACAAATTTGGGCACCTCAATCATTTCTAATTCTGCTTTATTTCGACACAAATTTGGGCACCTCAATCATTTCTAATTCTCTGCCACCATCGTTTTCGGATTAGCCCTTATTTGATTTTATATATATATATATACACACACACACACACGTTATGGCACGTGCATTGTACATGTGATAGTTGTAATTTGATTTTTAATAGTGTTCCAAAGTTAAGCAAGAAAAGATTAATTATTTGGCTTGAAGAATATACTTGTCAAGTCGTGGTGCAGAGCAGAGCCAATGTAACACGTGTTCTAAAAAATCTGAAATGCTTATTTCTGTAGTATAAGGGATAAATACTCTTCGATGATATCAATATCACGTAAATTTTAGGAGTTCCGATATCAGACAATGATAAGATCTTGGAATTAAACATTGCTTTCCATTATTTGGTATGAAGAATACATACTATCACCCAGATGACCATCATAAATAGCAAATGGTCCCAACTCAAAACTATTCGTATGTAAAAATTTAACAACATGGTATTACCTCCATAGGATGATTTGCCTTTCCTTTCACTAAACTAAATCCATATTTGACAGGTCTCTCATGCCTTATTCTTTTCAATAGTCGCATGAAGAACGTCATTCTGCAAGTAAATTAACATTGCCTTACTTCTGTTCCAGTCGAATGCACGCATCATACGCGCACCCGACACTCAGCATTGGCGTGGAGTAATCCACCCGGCCAAGGGGCCCACACATGGCTACATGTCCGGATTTTATATGAAGCTCTAGAAGAGATTTTAGGGTTTTGAATATTAAGTTTTGAAATTTTGTGTTGAGAAGAAGTTTTTTCACCTTGTGAGTTGGTGCTTCTAACGCATGGTTCTTGGGCTACAAAACTAAGCCCACACAACTAGATCAATTGATTGAACTGGGTCAACATGTTCTATGTTCTATTTTTATTTTCTTTGCTTTATCTGCAATCTAACTTGGGGCAGGCATTTTAATCAGAATCGAACTTCTCTCGAATCGAAACCAAACTAGAATCGGAAGTTTCAATCCGTTTCCAAAAAAATAAAATTAGGAACTAGAACCGAGAACTGAAAATCCACCGAGTCCGAGTCGGTTATTGGTTCTTGAACTAGAACTGTAGGTACCGGACTCTAGAACCGAATTTGTCATTTTTTATAATTTTTTTATTTTTTATAATTTATTCACTCTAACTCTAATGACCCTCAACCCAATTCCAAGGTACCAAAGACAAGAGTCGACCTGTCCAATACCCAAACCAAAAGTACAAAACTCACCATCCATAAACCCACACTCAATTGACACAATTTCAAATACCAAATCTCAAATTCTCAATCGCTATTTGTTCAAATACTCAATACAAACATTGTCGTATTCTCGCACTTTCGCTCATCTCTCTCTCTCTCTTCTTAATCACAGTGTGAGACGTCAAATGCAAAACTCCTCTATAATTGAAATGAATTCTCAATTTTGAATCGTAATTTCCCTTATTCTATCCTAATTTATGGATTTGCAATTTTTGTGGTTATTTTTTCGGTTAATATTTATATGTTTAAGAAATTGTTTTAACATCTAACATATTTTAAAGTTAATTGATTTGTAATTTTCAATTTTTTTAAAACATGTTGACAACTCACAATTTTTTTTAAAAAAATTTATGGGTAGAACCGAACTCGAACTTGAACCGACGGTTCCGATTCGGGTTTAATTCCAATAATTACGTAGACCCGAATGATTCTATTTATAGAATACTCTGATCAATCCGATGCCCAGGCCTAAATCTAACACAAACACGAGAGTGCACAAATCATTAAACTGGCCAATAACACATTCACTTTTGAAAAGATGAAACTATTTCTAATACAAGGTTAACAAATTTAGTACCAATAAAAAAGATTAGAGAGAAAAGTGCAAAAAGACCTTAAAGTTGGAGGTTGTACATGAAAAAATCCATGTATCGCATCGATAGTATTATTTATTTCTAAACCTTTTCCAGCTTATAAGGTGAATAGAAAGACTCCAAATATAGCTTCGAAATGAGTAGTTAATAAATCCCAATGAAAAATAATAGAAGCACAAGGCCTTGCTTACACATTTGTTCTGGCCTTTACTCCCTCAAAACGTTGCTTGCTTGAACGTATTACAAGAACTTATGCACAAGTGAAATCAGGTAAATTTCCATATTATCTATCAGAATTCAAATTTTTAAATTTGTCGTTCATAAAAGTAGCATGTTTCAGCATGAGGAAAGAGTCAAGGCTTTGACAGATCCACCGAAGAGCGATCAGTCAGGGTTAGAACTAGTCTGAAATTTGCCTTTAGACTTTTTGACTTACGGTGTGAAGATGATAATGGTGATTGAGCCGGAAGTGAAGTTGCCCGAGTTTAATAAGCCGTCTCCAGAACTAAAATCAAACCCCATCATCATAAGGAAAGGAAGTAGAATCCAACCATTCCTCTCCAGCAATAAACACAGAAACTGTGAAGTTAGATGCATCATAATAATCCATTAAATGAAAACCCTGCCAAGAAACTCTGTTATCAGTTCTTGAACCGGGGCCATAATTTTCATACTCTCCATAATACAGTGTGTCCAAACCTTGATCTCCCACCCAATTTGTCCACCCTTCTGCTGCAATAAAATCATCAAAATAGGACTCCAAATAAACTGTCCTGGAATAATTTCTCCAGGGCCTTCCCAGAAAAATCTTGAAACTACTCGAATTTGAGTACAATTCATCAGTAGCCAGAATAGAACAGTTTTGCATTGATATCCCAGTATTCTCATCTGGGGTGTCCCTGGATTGTGCTGTGATCACTGTAACTTGTCCTGCCAATGGCATTTTTGATATTATTTTACAGCCCTGGAAAACAACTGCTGCATTTCCGAATATGTAGTCAATTGTCCCAAAAATGTCACATTCTCTGTAAAATTGTCTGAATGAGTGGACATATAATGTATCTTGGTAGCCATTAATGGAGCACCTGTAGATGGCGGATAAGTCTGCATTGACACGAAGGGCTACAGCCTGGTGCTTCTCTTGTCCTGCTGTGTTCTGAAAGGTTATGTCCCGTGCCAAGAATCCCTCCCCCGAAACAGCTGAAATTGTTTGAAATAGTGAGAAAGAAATGGAGAAATTGATTAGAAATACTGCTGCAGATAACATTGTTTACACATTATTAACCTTTTTAGTGGTTAGTCCAAGTAATTATTATGCAGATGATTGATTAACACACAATTACGCTATTTAAACATATAAGCTGCTAAACCAACTCGTCTAAAAGTCAAGCCTACAGGCTACAGAGAAGGAAGAACTTTACTTGTATTTGTAGTTTTGAGACCCTCTCATGCACATAAATAGGTGGCGTGAGATCGTCCAATCTAATATTTGTTGAATTAAGTATGTATATTTGTATATTTCATATAAACGAGCCTAAATATTACATGTAACGATGTAGTTGGAGGAAATGTAAAGGAAGTTCATGTGGAAATTTGAGTTTACCAACAGTGGCAGATCTGAAAGTAGTCCAACCATCTGCTGCACTTCTGTTTCCACTAATCACTGTGACATCAATTCCATCTCCAAGAAGAACAATATTAGGCTTCCAACTTGGAATCTCCACATTTTCTTGATAAACCCCTTCTTTAATGTAAATGATAATTCTATCAACGCTGTTATTAGGAGCGACATTTATGGCTTCATTAATAGTAGTAAAGTTTCCTGTTCCATCTGCAGCCACCGTCAGCACCTCGCCAGGATCATATTCATTGCCAGAACTCTGCAAAATCCGGCGAGATTTTCTGGACAGCCACCCGGGAACACCCAGAAGCCGCCGGTTTTTATGGCCTGTGGGTGCACCGGGCCTGGTGAGAAATGACAAGGAATTGCTTACATGCTTATAGGTAGTAGTCAATGAATTCAGTAAATATGATTTCAGAGGACCAGAAGCAAAATTTAGGCCTTCTAAACAAGTGATTTTGTTAGTTAGAGCTGCACTGAGAAATGTCCTGGAATCAGATAATTTTCTTGAATCAGCTGAATTGATCCAAGACAAAGATTTTCTTAAAGAAGACAGTGTTATTTGATGCAGCTCCTTGCAATCTTGGATTGTACCTGTTAAACAAGATGCAATCGTATTGTTCAACAATAATGAATATGACTACAAAGAGGAGAATTGATAAAATCAAGTCTCTCAAAGATGACATTTTTATTCAATTATAAGAAGAAGATATTCTTTAACCTAATGAACCTATTTAGAAGTAACTTAAAATCTTTCTAAAGTCATGATTACACAACTTTTACATCAAATGAACATCACAATTTTTTTTTTCACAATGGTTCTGCAAATTCCGAAACTATAAAACTATCAAGGGTGTATTCTCAAAAAGGAGTCGTCCTCACAGTAATCTTCGAGCTCACTCGGAGAACGAGTCTTTCTCTCACAGTCTCCAGTGCCCAGATAACCAGGGCCCAAAAGAATAAGGTACAAGACAATGCTACCTTCAATAAAGAAACATAAGTTACAGTAATATATCACAGAGTACCTTTCTGGTTTTCAAAGAGATTTGTGTGTCCAGCACCTGATAACAGATTTGAAACCTTTTCACCTTCAAACAAGGCAGTTTTGAGTGATTGGAGGAGAAGAGTAAGAATATTTGGAGATATATTTGTGGATATGGAGAGTTTTAGTGAATCAAAACATGCATCAGGGTGTGGGGTGGATTTGCAGAGTGATGATATGGAAGAGAGATGGGATTCTTCTAAGTAAGCATTGGGAGATGCTGAAGTTTTGAGAGTAGAAGTTGAGAGGAAAAGGGAAAATAGCAGAAGGCAATATTTCAGAATGGTGGACGCCATGGCATTGAAGGTAACACAGGAATTCTGGAGCCAGATTTTCAGTCTACTTTATAATAGTAGTTTTGAGTTTTAACTTTCTGTTTTCAAACATATTTGGACAAGTTACTTTTTTCTTATTTTTTAACTTTTAAGTGAAAAAACATAAAATCCTACCTTCTTGATAAAATAAGCAACTAGTTATTACTTATAAGTAAACTTTTTAAGCTTATTTTCAAGATCTGAAAATGGTGGAGGCCATGGCATTGAAGGTAACTGAGGAATTCAGGAGTCAGAATTTCAGTCTGAGGCAGTAATATAAATTGCTGGATATTGATGTTCTTAAAATTATACATTTCTCTGGACAACAATTAATGCTTCGAGACTGTAGAGTGAACATGATTAAAAAAAAAAATCTATAAATATTTTCAATTGTGCCAAAATAGACATTGGTATTGTCCAGAACTCAAATCAGTGGAGTATTCATTAGACAAATCAAGCTTTACGGCCTCACGGGCAATTATGTGTAGTCTCTCATAATAATAAATAAATAAATTCTAGAAAAATAAGTGAAATTTCATACGATAGTGACAAAAATATATAATAATTCTTTTTATCATTCACGAGAGAAATAGAAATATAGAATCCCAGACTGGTCTCATCTGCTATACAGTTTGCATGATTGGAAATGGGGAATTAGGCGGTGGCAGTGATTATATGTTAATTTAGGTTGAACTGTCTCACCTCTATGTGGGTTGGACTAAACTCGACACAGTTCAAGACAATTTGTGTTACGGGTCGACCTGTCTAAGAACTGTGCCATGTCTTGTTCTTTAAGTTCGTAATCAGGGAAGGAGTCATGATTTTTAGAAGAAGACTACCACTAGAATAAAAAAATTGTATCTCAAAAATTAAATTTTTACCGAACAAGACCAGATTACAATCCAGTCCCGCCCCTACCTCCGCCCCTATCCGTAGCCCACATCGATCATCCCAAGCATGCCTTCTTTTAATTTCTTTATTCTATTTCACGATCATTATGAAAAACTAATTATTCCTCTGTCCAAGTTCTTCTTAACAAAATTGTTCTTTTAAAATGAAGCTTCAAGACTAGGCAGTCTAGCATACTTTTCAGTTCTACTTCATTCGGATGTTCATTTTTTTTATTTTTTATGTTTTTAAATTCCTTTGGTTCCCATGTTGTAGTTTGTTTCATGATAGGAAAAGTTAGATAAGTTCCTGTTTAAGATAATTTTAAACATAACCAACCAATATTTTGCATTAATACATAGGGTAGACCGAAAACGATGTAGGTAGCCTTTTTTGTTGTCTGCATTAATCTTGTTTTAATAGTGTCGGTCACATGCTTTGCAATGTTTATAGCTAAATGGCTTAATTGCTTTTTATTTATTATTCTTTGTCGAATTACAAATAACATGCTTGGCCTTGTTTAAAATCATGTTAATTATAATTATATATATATTTGAATAAAATGAATTTTCGAAAATTCATTTGTGATAGTGTAGAGCATCTAGCTTTGACTTATCTAGACGCAATGAATCGTAATTGTCATTCTTTAAAGAAACGGGCATAGATTTCGCATACGGGTTCAGAATTTTTATTATAATATATTTTTGGAATCGTTAGTTAGTATCAGAGCCAGTTTAACGTTCTGACAACATACCTCCATGATGACCACCGGCGGCAGCGGCAGCACATGACTACGGACGAGTAGCACCGTAGAGAAAAGGCGACTCAGGTCCACCAACAGTTTGACTTGTTGGTACAAGAGATGGCCGAGATGAGGACCCAACAAATTGATCTTTTGGGTGCGCGCGCAGGGCGTGGTCCACAGTGCGGCATTGGTCTTGGAGGCGCGAGTGGACCACATCGAGCGGCATCCGCGATTGGCGTGGCTGCGCGGGAGCAGCAGAGACAATGTGGGATAATCCTCCTCAATCGGATTCCTCCTCTGACGAAGAGACGACGTATGTGCATTTGCATTTTGGATCTTGAATGGTGTGTCGAGTGGGGTGATGGAGTTGACAAATGTTGGAAAGCGGGCTTTTGTGTTGATATCCTGGAATTCCATGGCAGATTGGAAGCCGATGAATTCTTGGATTGGCTATGCGCTGTGTATGAGGTTTTGGATTTCAAGAAAGTTCTTGATGCTAGCCTGACCGGCAGCTGCTAGTTTTCTCCATCTCTCTTAAACTTCTCCCGGTCTTCGGCCCGAGTTGTATGAGGCAGAAACTTGTCCCATGTACGGTTCGAAGGTCGAGCCCCATCCCCGTGTTTCTCTTGTGGTAACTCGGTTTCATGGCAGGGCGGCAGCAATTGAAAGCCACTCGCTCGCGACAGGGTAAGTCTAAAATTAACTAAATATATGAAGGAGTCCTTCTTACCGTACAATTACCCTCGTATCTTGCATCCAAAATTGCAAAATTTGAGACAAAGTTCAAGAACTATTAATAAGTACTTGGAGAAATTTTACCAATTGATTGCTTGGAATGAGATTCATGAGAGTGATGATCAGCTTGTGGCGCGATTCGTTAGTAGTTTGAGGGTGAATTTCAGGATGTGTTGAACCTTTTTACACCTGCTTCAGTATCTGAGGCGCATTAGCGCGCACTTCTACTGGAAAAACAAGCCTTGCAACGCGATTTTAGATTTTCAGCTGCCAATTCTTCGAATGGCAACACACGCCAGTGGCAGCCTCCGGTGAACAGCCCTTTGGGCACAGTCCCATGGAGGCATGGGGTCTCTCTCCCAACACTACTCATCATGTGGGCGCAGTTGGAGGTTGCAATCAGGGTGGGGGCACACCAGCTGTCACATCTCGTCCCCTAAGTGGTATTTAGTACTTTTCGTGTGGTAATAGGGGCGGATTTGGGGCAGAATTTTTTGCCCCGCAGCGTGTCCGGGGCGGACCCGTCCCCCTCAAATTTTTTTTTTTTTGTTTGAAAAATCATAAAATATAGTAGAAATTATAATATTCGCTAAAAATAGACTAAAGAAGAATAGAACTAGGGTTGAAACTTATAAACTATCAACGTTAACCACTAAACCACAACTCAAATCTTATAATTTTTTTGTTTTGTTTGGTACAAATATTTAAAAAAATTGAATTTTCTTTTTTTTTTTTTAATTCTTTTTCAGTTTAACAAAAATAAATAAATAAAAATAACCAGGGCGGTTGGCGGGTCAAAGGGTCGCCCCTCGCGGGGCGGGCCAAAATTTTTACAGGGCGGGGCCGACCCATCCCATTATCATCCCTAGGTATCACTAGATTCGAATACGACCGAGGGATAAATGGAAGACGGCTTTCAAAACTCGGGAAGGTTGTTTGAATGGCTTGTTATGCCGTTTGGTCTTTCAAATACCCCTAGCACTTTCATGGACATTATGAACCAGGCCCTTCGTTCTTTGATTGGTACTTGTGTGGTGGTTTGCTTTGACAACGTCCTAGTCTATAGCCGCACAGTTCTTAAGCATTTGCAGCACCTATGTTCGGTTTTTCTTATTCTCCGTTCAGAGAAATTTTTTGTTCTCCCTAGTAAGTGCATTTTTCTTGTTCTGCGGGTTTTACTTTTGGGTTATTAGATCTCGGGACTTGGTATTGCAGTTGATGATGCTAAGGTAGTGGCCATTCAGCATTGGCCGACTCCACGCACTCTCACAGATGTGCATAGTTTTCCCGAGCTGGCTTCTTTTTATTGGTGCTTTATCCCGTATTTTAGCTCCATCTTGGCCCTGTTACTGATTGTATGAAGCAAACTGCATTTGCCGAGTCCGAGGCACATATGCAGCTTTTCATCTTACAAAGCAGAAATTGACTTCGGCCTCCGTCCTCGTTCTTCCTGATTTTTTCCTCCCTTTCAAGTTGCATTGTGATGCATCCAAGGTCGGCATCGGGGCAATGTTGAGCCAAGGAGGCCGTCCAGTTGCTTATTTTAGTAAGAAACTAGCAGGCGCGTACGACCGATATAGTACATATGTCGTGGAATTTTATGCCGTGGTTCAGATAGTTCGCCATTGGTCATTATTTGTTTCAGCGGGAATTTGTTTTATACACAAACTATAAGGAGTTGAAGAATTTGGCCAGTCAGAATAATGTGTCTGCACGCCATGCCTCTTGGACAGCATATCTGCAACAATTCATCTTTGCTATTAAGCATAAGTCTGGTGCTTTTAACAAAGTAGCCGATGCCTTGAGTCGGCGACATTCTTTATTGACAGATTTGCAGGTTGCAGTTCATGGCTTTGGCACCTTCCGTGACATCTACGCATCTGATCCATTTTTTAGACCTGTTTTGAGTATTTAAGAGTCATTTTTTATTCATAAAAGCAGTAGTTGTTGAATATGAATATTATTCTAGGAGTTTCTCCACGATAATCAATTTAATTCGATATTCATAGGATTCAACGAGTGAATTTGAGTTTGTTTTATTTATTCACGTTTTTTCCTACGTTAATTTGTTTCTACTTGCTCGTAATATATTCTATCATTTAGTGGATCTAATCCCGCAAAACAGTTCAAGAGTGGAATGCTCCCAAATATCCTCCAATGCTAAAATCAAAATAATCAACCTCGTATCTCTTGCATTTACGAATAGTTACCTTAAGATTTGGAAAGTAGTGAGTTAATATAACATCGTTATGCTATTGAGGAAATTATAAAGGTATTTTGGTCGTTCTCTTGATTTTGGACAAAGGTGAATGGTGCTATAATGTGTTGTAGTAGAATAATGTATTAATTTTAAGAGCAATATAGACTATGACCTTTATAGGTCGAGAATTTACGAGTGAGAGAAGCTTGGGGTACCTGAACAAGTGGCCATCATAATGCTCGGGCTCGGATGCGAGTGTTTAGGCATTTGCTTCCAAGCATAGGATGTTATGTGGAGAACTATTTGTCTCAAATCTTTTCAATCTTCCACTGTCTAGGTATTATTATTAATTATTAATTTTTTAGTATTTTTATTCTTATTCCACTCTCATGTTTGTAAATACGTTTTCTGCTTTCTAAATAAAAAATCAAGTTTTTTGAGAAATTAATAAAAATTATTTTATTTGAATATGTAATATCTTAAATGATGATGTAGACACAAATGAACCAAAAGAAGCATAAGTATAAGTATAGAGGAAAACAACAATTGCAATTATTATAAGATTAAGACATTGACGTATTTAGTATGTTCAACTAAGCAATATTTGATAAATTTTATTACACGTCTATTAACAATTTATTCAATTACTATTCTTTATAAAATCAAACAAAAACTATGTCCATGTAAAATAGGATGGTCCACACGCATTTGAATACTAATCACAGAAAATCATGTGATTATATATCTTTCTTTCAAGTCAATACAATATTTTGGAATTTATTAAATGAAATCCTCGTGAAGTTTCACATAGGAAATTGGCGCAAATAGTGACTAATATTTGCTTTTAGTGTGAAAATAGTCTCTAACATATGTTTTTTAACACAAAAGTTTCTAACATATATATTTTGGTACAAAATTAGTTCTTATTTGATGAAAAAGACAAATATACATTTTGTTTTAATTAAAAAAATTATAATTGAATTATTAACATTTGCAAAATATGCAAATAGGTTCGCTATATTTATTAAATAATATTTAATTTATCATATTAAATATATCATTATAATTGTGTCAATTAAATTTTTCATAAAAGAAAAATGTAAAATTATTGTACTTTTAAGTATATGTAATGGTTATGTGATGTGAAAAACTTGAATAAAAAATAAATTACATAAAAAATAAAATGTCATATATAATTTTATAACATTGAACGAATCTTATTATTTTTTTTACATAAAATACTAATGAAAATTAATTTACACATTCTCTATACAGTTGAAGCTCTAGTTAATAAACAAATAGTTCAATTAAATAAAAGTATTTGAGTATCAAATTTTTTACGAAGTTATTTTTCTTTTTATGTTGCAACAATAAAATAAAGTTCTAAATTTTAAATAATGTAATTGCTTAATAATATAAAAAATAATTTTATCTAACATGTTTGTTAATAACTATGAGCTTAAATTTTAGTTATTTTATAATAGTTCGTAAAATATACAAAATAATTTAGTACATTATCAATTTGGTCAATAAGGTGTTAATTCAAAAAAAAAAATTAGTTTCATTTAATTTTTTTATAAAAAATAAAAGTATAGACTCATTTGCACTTTTTGCAATAGTTAACAATCCAATTGCAATTTTTCCTTATTAAAATTAAAGATATATTAGTCTTTTTAATGAAATAAGAACTAATTGCACACCAAAATACATAGATTAAAGACTTTTGTACAAATAATCAAATGTTAGAGGCCATTTCTACACTGAGAGCAAAGATTAGAAATCATTTGCGCCAATTTCCTTTTTCACGCATAATAATCAGCTTTTAATATTTGAAAAATAAAGGGGGCAAAATAAAAAACTTAAATTTGATCTTAGAATGTGTATACGAAACATGTCTTTTAAGTGTAAATTTTATTTTTGTTAATAGTTATAAATGCTCAGTTGTTTTACGAATTAATTTACGGCTTTGAAATAATTGTCTAATGATATTTTCTTTTGGCACGAAAGTGGATACAAAAATATATTCTGTCTAATTGCCATGAGGCAGGATTGGGGAAAACTTTTATTATTCGTGGTAATTAAGAATCCCTAAACTTTTTCAGTTTTCTAGACTAAATAATGACAGATCCAACCCAGACCAGTTATGTACAAGCTAATCTCAAGGCTCAAATTGGAGGACCTTAACAAAAATGTAGGCTCAATCACAAGGAAACAAATCATCGCCAAACAAATAAAGCATTCGCTCGACGGCCCAGCTCGGTGGTGGCGGCGGCTGCCGGGAAGAAGGTGGAAGTGGGCTAACTACGAGCAATGGTGCCCTGCAAAGCGGGCAAGTTAACCGACTATCATAAGCAAGCCACCTATCAAGACATTGCTTGTGGAAGACATGGCAGCAATTGCTAAGCTCCCACACCTCATTTTTCTTCCTCAACCGGTTCAAGCACACGGCACACGACGTGTCGTGACTTTCAGGCAACCTACGGGTCATGTCGCCAAAAGTGGTCAGGGCAAGACTGTCCCGAACCATCTTCAAGTTAACCGACGACGATGATGATGATGATGAAGTAGAAGAGGATCCAAACCAAGTTCGTGTTAACGAAACCGAGGAAGAAGAGAATAGGCTAATTGAACTCAATAGAGTACGAGCAAAGGTCAAAAGACATCTTGTGACAGCAAATGCAAGTGCTGCTTTGCACAGCAGAAAATGATCACTCACAACCATAGCAATTACTGGTAGAGGGGAGAGGGGGAAGTTCTTAATGGCCTAAGGCAGGTATTTATAGATATAGACATGTATCATACAACAACCTGAGATCTACACAGTGGATGACATGTGGGGAAAAGTGGTGTGGGTGGGTGGGGTGGTGTGGGGTCACGTTTTCTTTTTCTTCTTTACTTTCTCATATCCAGTAAGAATAAAAAGAGACTTTTCAAAGCAAAATGTTATGCCAGTGACATCCACATGAGCATGTCCTCAAAAGATGACATTTTTTTGTACCAAAGAAGAAAAAGACGACATTTTCCACAGAGATCTGATATCATACTTTGCCTAATTGAAATATCTCTAATGCACATGCAAATTATGCTTTATCATACGTGTGAACAAAAAAAAGGAAGGAAAAGTAGACGTGTTTATCCAACCATAAAGTAGCTTTAGATGACGATTTTGAGCTAAAGAAGGTACCTGCATTTCGGTTAGGGAATACTTTATCAACATCTGTATCCAATCCAACTTGCTTTAGGCTTCTGAAATACACCTTTTTGTGCTCCTTGAGGAAGCTTCAACTACAATCTACCAGATAAAAGATGGCTGCTAATTTTTATCTTATTCACGAATAAACAAGGTTCCTTTTTCGAGTTTCACATCGTGCAATCAAGATGAACAGGGAAAAAGAATGTATGTTCAAGCTAAAGAATGGGACGCCAATATACATGCTCCTGCAATGAAAGCAGTACTAAGGTCTGCAGCCAGCCAGACATGCACATGTAGTTAAGTAGAGGACTTGGATGCATCACTGTAGAATCTATACTGAACCTAACAAAAATTATGGATCTCCCATTACAAAAGCCATAGTCCATACACAAGCAAATTGTAGATGTTAAGAGTTTACGTCCAGACACCCCCGCCCTACCACCCAGCTAAAAGAAAACAGAAGTAAACAAGAAATAGTGGATGAAGCAAAAATATAACATCATTAAAAATGGGCCCGGTTATTGCATTATTGCTATTGTAATTCACAACATGGGTGATGGAGGAAAAGGGTGTCAAAGATTTTATGATTAAGAGTATGATCATTTTTCAGGACACCAATACATGGACAAATATCAGCAAATATAGATTACAATCACCAATCGTTTCAGAAAGCGCGCCAACTTTCCATATTAAACATAGAAACAGATTGTTTCTCATAAATGGCATGTCATGGATCCACTTGTATACTTTCTTCCATCATCTTCTTCATTCTGTATTGCAATGTGGCAGGAGCACAATCTAGTGGCGTTTCACCTGAATTCACAAATAAAGAGAGGGTAAAAAGAAAATTAGTTACTTTACTGAACTTAATGCGGTCCACTCTTATAGAATCTAAACCTAATATTTAATCCAGAATTATGTGATGAGTGAAGCATGAAAACCGACACTTGGAGAAAGATAGTTTCTCTCGATAACTTACATGCACTATCTAATAGAAGACTGGCAAAAAGGAAAACTAGGCCATATTTGCTTGCAGAATGGCACAAATGACAAGCATGAGGGCATGTTTGCTTGCTTGCACAATACAGAGGTTTGGCTATGAATTTACATTATCCTTTCTTTCTAACTGCCGTAGGAACAATTAAGTTAAGGGCACATCTATTTGTATCCCAAAACCAGAAGACTATCCCACAAACCAATCAAGCTGAACAAATATAGAAGATATAAAATCACTTACCTTGTAAATTCTTGCAGTCCATTCTTGCTCCATGATCCATGAGGGCAAAAGCTATCTCAGTTTGATTGAAAACTGCTGCCTATAGTATTAAATCAAGTCAACAGATGAGTATTCAAATGCACTTACTTATTCTTTTGATAAAGGTGAGAGTGAGAGAGAGTACCAGATGTAATAAAGATGACCCTTGTTTGTCACAGTAATTTGCATCCACTCCCTACTAGTTTGATAAAATTCAATTATATATCAGTGCATAGAAAGCACTAGAAGTCCTAATCTACCATTGAGAATAAAAATGTGAAAAGAAGAAAAGAAGTACCTGACTCAAAAGCTTCTTAGCAGAAACTGTATCACCATTTTTTATTGCTTCTCTCAAACCCTAAGCAATAGTTTGCAAAATACTTCTAAATTAGAGAAATTGATCGTTCCCTATTCAAAGTTCTTGTTTACCACGTCCTGTGCAAACATTCTATAGAAAAATTAGTATATTCACCAACCCATCACAATGTAGATCTCATACCTCTCCACTAACTTCATAAACCGTGGGTGATATATCTAGGCTGTTGGTGGTAGCTTGACCAAGATTAAATATAGTACTGCAAGATATAGACAGTTAATCAGAGTATAAGAGAAATTCTCAAGAATAGTCATAAAACAATTGATTACATTAAACTGCGAGGTTTTGCATTCCAATTCAGGGGGATTCATTTTGTGATGAACCATTTGGGTAACACTTTATTCCATATTGCGCTCCCAGAACCCAAACCTAGTGGAGCATACTAAGTAATGACCTCCGTGTCATGTTTACCACCAGGGTTAACAGAAATGTCCTTATAGAAGATAGATGTCCCGATTGTCCTGTTGGCATGAGATGCAAGTGTCACAAGTTCCCATATATTATTTAGGCCAGATCATAGGCTAACTGCCAATTTTTCATGACCTTGTATGTCACATTAAGCAAGTTGTTAGAAGCTTGAGTGCTTCCAAGTTGCATAGTGATGACAATAATGCATCAACTTGTTTGCCTCACCAACAGGGGCGAGAGATTCTGAATTTATGTAGCTTCGAAAGCCATCATACTAGCCACTATTCCATATACTCTTCATACTTCCACAAAGTTGGAGGTTCAACTCTAATTCCGATTTCAATTTGAGCTAGAAATCAATGTGACGCAGGGGGAAGTGCACTAACAAGTAAACTTATTCCTATCCATGTTGATGCCTAATTTCTCATAGGGTGGGTAAAGAAGGATTAACTCTTGAAAAGGAGCAAAGGTAGCAAGCCTTAAGTGTTCTTTAATATAACCAAAATCACAGTCGATAAAAGTGCTTTTTACAAAAATGTATTTGTAGGAAAATGAAGAGCTAAAACTCTATTGTCAACTAAATAATTTATCTTAGAAGGAAACAGAATATCAAGGATCACAATGACTTGGACATAAACAACTATTACATCCTAACATCACTTGAAACTCAAGCAACATAGTAAACCATTAATTGAGTAATTAACTGTAACATAAACAGAAAGGTGATTTATGAGATCTTTTCTGGATTTAGTGGTTGAAGTAGATTCATAGCCAACCCAAATTTATTGAGAATTAGATTCAGTTGTTGTTATTGGTCAATCTTAACCATCATGATGCCCAATAGAAAGAGAGTTGAGAAGTCCCCATTTGGCTGTCACCCCACTTATTTATTGACACCTACCTCAGCACATCAGTTTTTGTTAACAAATGAGAAGGTGCCATTTCAGAGGTGATGTCACTTATAGTGTATTGTGTTTGCATCTTCCCATTTGCTAACAAGAGTTGACGTGTTGAACTATCAAAAAATATGGGGGGAAACAGCCAAATGAAGACAACAGATCTCGTCTCATAGAAAGTAAGGTTAGTATAATTCACTAATAACAGGTAATGTAAATTTGAAATGAAATGTGTAATGTCAAGACGGACACGGAGACTACCAACAACTTAAAATGAGCATTTGCATACCTGGTTTTGCTGTTTGATGTTGAACCTCTGCTCTTTGGAGTTGGGTCTGCCTTTTTTGGTTTTGGATTCAATCGAACTGTGGGAATGGTAGTTTTTACCTGCTGCAACAAAATGAAATTCCTGAGGCCTACAGGGTTCACCCAAGATGCATTACCAGACACGTGAGAGCACTTGCCTGTAGGGTAACAGAATCAGTTGGAGGAGCTGGTGCTTCACAAATACACAAAGGCATTCCACACTTGCACTCTAAAATGCCAGGAACTGGTAGTTTCTCAGCTGTTGGTCCAGATTTGGTATCTGCAACTACATTGATGTCCAACCTCGAAACTGAATCTGTTATAGCATTAACTCCATTTGAAGAAGCTGGTGTGCCATCTTTCTTCGATCTATGATTACAATATTCAATTGAGGTTAGATAAATGAAAAAGTCAAAACAAAACATTTTCAGTACAAGTGATGGTACAAACTGATTCAATGAATTTGAAGTTCCTCAGAAACTATGTGGTTGTGCCACGAGAGCTAGCAACACAAGCAAGAATCATACTTGAAAAAATCAAGAAGAAAAATCACTTCAGCCAAAATATGTATGGTGAGGTTAACAATACGCTTCAAAGGCAGCTTTGAAAACAGACAGATTTCAAACAACCAGCTTGAAGGAACGAGGAAGAGATTTCAACTCCAGGATATAAATAAAGTACATGCTTGCAAGATATACTGTATATATTTGCTATCTTTACCAAGAATCCCAACTTGGTTTTAAAAAATCCAATATCATACAGCATTAGACAGCTCGTTGTTGAAGATCAAAAGAGCACCTCTTGGACTTATAGAATAGTTAGTATTTTAAAATTTGAAGGTAATTATTAGTGAATATATGGTGGCAATATTTTCAGCCCCGTTGTGGCTTTGATTGATTAATACTCATCACTTATTAGTGAATATGTTTGACCATTTAGAAAGTCAAACATATATTCTGGCTTGGACAATTCATACTCGCACATAAAGGAAATTACCTGGAGGCGTTATTGAAACATTCAGCACATACTCTCACATCAGAGTAAATACCAAATTGTGGCAAGGCCTGAACAAAAGGAGAGAAAAACAGAGAAATTAACTTCTTGTGTGTAGACCAATAGCCAGATACCTCCATACATAGGCACACAAATTTATGAGTATATAGAGTGCATACCATTTGGTTCAATGAATGTTCAGCACATAAAGTTCGGCCACAACATCGGCAATGATGCTGCAAAAATGGAGGGAAAGATAATGGGATAAGGAACGTAATAATTGGTACAAATATAGAATAGAAAATACATCAGAATAGATATCTAACAGTGATTACATCCGCATCCCGTCACTAGGAGAACAATACGAGCACATGAAAAAGTTATTCGGTTTTATGTAAACAGGTCCATGCATAGTATACCTAAGTTCACACATAAATATAACAACAATGATCTATTATCTGGCGGCTTCATCAGCCTTGCATTAAGAGTTACCAAAATAGACATTGAACCAACATATACACTTCAGGACAAACACGGCACCTGTTTGGTGTTTCAAGTTTCCTTTTCAGCTTCTTCTCCACCTAACAGTTGATCACCCCTTGATAACAGAACTTAAAAGTTTCTAAAAGATAATTGACTCGAAAATAAACATTGTCAAATCCTTCCAACCTGATGGGCCATATCTCCTTTATCATTGGTTAACTCAGCCTTTAAGTTTACTTGGTTGCAAGACCAATTCCTTCAAACCAAGATATACAAACTGTTCCTTTTGTTTAAATAGAAAGAATGAGATATCAAACCTCAAGGTGTAATATATCTTCCAGGATTTTATTCCTAAACTTTGAGTGCTCATGAGACTTTTGTCCCTCATTCCGGCCTTGATTACGCACATGCCACCAAACAACTGGATCATACTTTCTTCAGCATTACCTAATAAACCTATTGTGCAACTTCGCAAGTTCAGTCATGAATCTCCCTGAAATCCTCGATCTTGCAATCTACCAAACCTCTCACCCTTTATTAGACACCTGGAGCTGTTATCAATATACACCATGCCTCCACTAATCTTATATCATAACCATACAACCAATATCTCTACAAGGACTTCGAAACTTTCTGCATAACAATTTAGTCCCTCATTTCTCCTTAAAGTCCATAATTCATTGCTCGTGAGGGTTCTCACTCTTCCTTTTCAAATTCAAGCATATCACCTCCCATTTTCAACAATTCAATACACACTCCATTTCTCAACAACCATTACAAGCTTCATCTCTCCTCCATGTACTTCAGTCGTTAAGTTTGCAACAACCATTGAACCTCTTCATCTTCATCCACATCCATCACACAACATCTGCCATATCCTAAACTACTCCACAAAAACTAAACCTTTACACAAATTGCGTGAAGCATCACATACACAAAAAGTGAACCCGTGAATTTCTCCAACAATCTATGAAATAACTTTTCGGTCCACTGGATCATTAACCATAAATCCCAGTGACTTACTCAGTGATCTTGTGCAATCTCCTCATTCTAAATTAATTAAAAAAAAAAAAAAAACCAGATGCATATGATCTGATATACAATGAATGATCAAAATTAGGCTTTAATTACACAGAAAACGAAGCAATTGAAAATAATCAAAAAAATGAACCAAAAAAAAAAAAAACAATTAAGATGGGTACCCGACGGCGGAAGGTGGTAAAGCTGCATTTGCAGACGTTACAACGCGAGGCTTCTTCAAATGGCGGGGGCTCCATTGACATTGATTCTTCCTCCCTTCCCTCAATTCCGAATTCCGATTGTGATTTGATCAAAGAGAATTTGCACTCAAATTACTCGGTTTTGTTTTTATTTCAATATTTTTACAAGTTTATATAATTTTCAGTAAAACTCAATGCGGTCACTCAACTTTACTGTAATTTGTTACCTCTCAGATTGATCCCTAAACTTGTAATTTATTTTAGCACACTTCCTATTCCTAGTAAAATTGTTATCTCAAATTGATCCCTAAACTTGTAATTTATTTCAAGTTAGCACACTGCCTATTCCTAGTAAAATTAACGGAAAAGTCAAATGTCCGGGATTTTTTTTTACCGATTTTGATCGATTTTGAGTGGAACCATTTATACGAGGTAGAAAAAATTAGTGTTTATTAGTTTTTTAGAGCATTAGTTTTGGGTGATTTAAATATCACTCAAAACTGGTATAGTGTAATTTGGAGTGTATTTCTCAATTTTCAAATAAGTAGTTTTTGGTCATTTTACAAATTATCTTTCAATTTTAACTTCTCAAAAATAATTATTTCTAAATGTACCATAAACTTAAAATATATACTACATTCTTCCTCTCTCCAAACGCACATCTTGTCTCCTCTCTTAACAATAAATTTTTTGTGCTATTGAATTATTTTTGAAATTTTTTACAGTTGAATATATATTTACATTTAAATTTTACATACTTCATATTATTTGCATATGTCTACTTTTTTAATATATAGTTATATATGTAATTTTATTCTTTTAAGAAACTTTTAGAATCGCTGGATAATAAAATTTCAAGTATGAATTTGACTGTTTTAACAACTGCTACTAAAACCACTCAAAACCAAATCCTTCGTAACGTTCAAAATTGGCACTTTAAAAATTTCTCATAATCATTACTCCAAAACTCCCAAACATATCATAAGGTGATCCACAAATGCGACAAGAAACCTAATAGGCACGTGACTTGATTGAAATAAAAAATAAAAAAAATTAATAATTCTTTTGAAACTTCACTATAATTTAGCGATTGAATGATACTTTTTGTCATGATTTAATATTACCGCTTAAATGGCGGGTCTTCAATTTTTATTTCTCTTATCTAACTTATTTTTGAATAAAATGCTGAGTTTAATTTTAATTTGCTGAGCTATTCTGTCTAGAAGTCTGTTTAAATTTAGACGCACTTCTAGACGGAGTCAATTTTTTTGTGTAACATATCAATTAGACGGAGTCCTTGTCAGCATGCATTAGAGATAGTTTTTTTTTATAATTTCGTCTATATGTGCATATATGGCACTTTTAAAAAGCAATAGATGAAATACATTAGAGCATTTTTAATGCACCCGTCTATTGAAGTCTATGTGGTAGATAAAATAGACGGATTTTCAGTCCATGCGGCATTACGTCTATTGAATAGACGTTCAAATTAAAAAAAAAATCTCAAATAGATTTTATCTAAAATTAATATTACCGTTTATGTGACATTAATTTTTTTAAAAATTTTCTTTGTTCGATTTGTTGTTGTTGTTGATGATAAAATGCTGAATTAGATTTGATGCAAGTAAATTCTAATATTTTTATTTGTAGAGCTAGATTAGAGGGGACTAGAGGTGGAATTGAGTGAAGGTGAATAGCCAAATTCTAATTTGAAAAATCACAGACGTCTAATTTTATCGCATAAATTGTGAAGAGTCCATCTAGAAATTTAAAGAAATTATTCTTCAATGCAAGTTCATTCTATCAAGCTACATGCAAAAGAAAAAATAGAAAATGTGAAGAGTCCATCTAGATTCAAAAGATTAAATGGAATGGATCATATGAATGAGATATGGTTTTATTTTTATTTGTGTTTTAAATTAATAAAAGACACATAGACAGCAATATTGAGTTATAGACACATGAATACTAAGTCTTGCAACTTGAATACCACATAAGTGGAAATCCATAAAATGCATTGAAGATGCTCTAATGTTGTGTTCTTGTTGATGTGATTGTGGCATTGTAACTTGGCAAAAATGGTAAGACTATATGACCACATAGTTTGTTAATCCCCTTTGAATTTGGTACAAATAGTTTCTAATCTTTTTCTTCAATAATGGTTTCTAATGTTTGTTATTTAGCACGAACGTCCTTAATATATATATTTTGATGCTCAACTCATCGCTTTTAGATCAACATGCCCTTACTTTTAATTAAATAAAATTACAGTTGAATTCTAACATTTGCAAATGTACAAATGAGTTCCTTACCTTTATTTAGTGTACTAATTATATCAATACAAAGTTAAATTATTGTACTTTAAGTGTATGTAATTACTTCGCAATGTGAAATTTTTGAATAACAATTAAAATAAATGAATAATAAAATGACGTATATAATTTTATGACATTCTTGTTGATCATCGGAGTACCAACGATCGCATGATCTTTTTTCTTTGGAGATCTTGGTGCCTAACGATTGTCCTAGTGTGCAGGTAATATACAAGTTGACAGAGAAGTGACTGAAAATCTATTGACACGTGGACAGTACAAGTTCCGACGTCAATAGAAACCATTTACAAATTATTGCCAATCAACTTCAAACACAGCACAAATATCTTCTTATTTAAGCTTGTCTCACTCCAAATCTGATACAATATTTCAAGTCAAAAACATTACTCAAAGTCCTGTTTGGCATGGCTTTTGAAAAGTCAAAAGTGACTTTTGAAATTAACAAGGTGTTTTAGAATTTGTTTTGATAATTTTTAAAAAGTGATTTGTCTTATTATAAGAACTTTTTAGAAAAAACTAACCCTACAAAAAGTAGAAGCTATGCCAAACAGGCCTGGTCTCCAATATCTTCTTGATTTGCGAATAGAAAAACCTTTTGCAATAAAAGATGATAAGAAAAAATTAAAAGGCAATACAAAAGTCATCACTTTTATGTTAAAAATATCTATAATCTATAATCTATTTTCAATGCACTCTGTCTATTGTAATTTATATGGCAGGTAAAATAAACGGATTTTCAGTCTATGTAGCACTACGTCTATTGAATAGACGGTCAAATTAAAAATTCATCTCCAATGGGTTCCGTCTAAAACTAATATTTCCGCTTATGTGGTATTAATTTTTTTTAAAAAAAATTGGCGGGTCTTCAATTTTTATTTCCCTTGTCCATCTTTTTTTTAATAAAATATTGAGTTGGATTTGAATTTGCTGAGTCACTCCGTCTAGAAATTCGTCTAAATTTAAACGGAGTCTATTTTTTGGTATACCACATCAGTTAAATGGAGTCCTCGTCATCATGCATTAGAGATGATTTTTAATAATTTCATCTATTTGTATTTATGTAGCACGTCTAAAAAAGCAATAGATAGAATATTTTGGAGATGTTCTAATAAGATGAGAATTATTTTTTAGATGATTGTATCCTAATTGAAACTATTTCAATAGTACCATTTTGTCATGTTGGATAGAGTACTTTGTCCTCAGATTTTTTTTTCTTGATGTATTTTCTGAGATTATTCAATTAATCCAAGGCATAAATTAATTCTTCAAGTTCATAAACAATTTATATATTTACTAGACCATTCAATTTATCTAGGTGTAAATTAATTCTTCAAATTCGTGTACATTCTAAAATTTCAAGATTATTCAATTAACCTAGAGTCTAAATTCATTCTTCAAATTTATGTACACACCCTTTAGTCTAAAATAATTTTTTAAGATTATGTACACATATACGATTCAATTATGGTGATAGATTCTAAGTGGTGAAGAAAAAGGCATTCTTATGTGACTCCAAATACATGTACGTTTGGTTACATACTTTTTGGTAGGGGCGGATCTAAGAATTTTTTGAGTTCATACTACTGCTGAAAAAAAAAATATTCGCACAGGCTGTTATTTAGAAAAAAAATTTGTAAATTTTTTTTTTTTTTTTACACTGTAAAAAATGACTTTTTCCGCCAAATCCGCCCCTACTTCTTAGTATTTGTTTGGTAAAATTTATTGTAGATTATAAGTAGTGGATTATATGAAATATATGGATAAAAGATAGATAAAAATAATATCTGACTAACTTATAAATACTTCTAAACATGTTCAGAAACATCCAATCATAAGAGCTTTTGTATTGGATTTCATGGTAGAGTTTCTATTTAATTAATAGTGAATTTATGCGGATAAATGTGTGCGGTTGAAGTGTCACGTTTGCGTGAATTTTTTGGATGCTATTATAATTTAATTTTTTATGGCGAGGATTTTGAAATTATCAACTATATAGATCTCCATATGGTCCCTGACCTTAGATCATGAATTCATCATACATTGGTAATGTGGCATGGTACGTGCAGTTGTTTTTAGGGAAATTGGCGCAAATGGTCTCTAACGTATGACCTTAGTGCGCAAATGGTTCCTAACCTTTTATTTTTGACGGAATGGTTCCTAACCTATCCATTTAGGTGCGCAATTGGTCCTTTTAGACTGATTCCGTTAAAAATCAATTACAAACCTTTCATTTAGGTGCGCAAATGGTCCCTCTTGTTGGTTGTCTTTATTTGTAAGGGTAAAATAGTCAAATTACATTGTTTTTCAACCTTTCAATTGGCGCAAATGGTCTCTAACCTCAGTTTTAATTAAAAAAATTTGCAATTAGATTCCCTAACCTTTACAAAAAGTGAAAATTGGTCCAAAACTTTAATTTTTTTTATAAAAAAATTCCATCATCTTCCTCAAACACCCCACCCCACCCCACCCCACCCCACCCCACCCCAGCCCAGAAAGGGGGATTTTTCCCCCCTCCTTTCGCCGGTCACCGAAAAAAAAAACTCCCTCCGTCGCCGGCAAAGCTCCCAATCATTGGCAACCTCCACCAACTGGGCACACTCCCGCACCATTCTCTTCAATCACTGGCTAGAAAACACGGCCCCCTAATGCTTCTCCACTTCGGAAATGTGCCTAGCCTCATCGTTTCCTTTCCAGACGCCGCCATGGAAATTATGAGGACCCATGATGTCATCTTCGCAAATAGGCCCGATTCCAGCGTTGCTCGGCGGCTTCTCTACGACGGGAAGGATTTATCAATTGCCCCATATGGAGAATACTGGAGACAGTTGAAAAGCATATTTGTACTCCAACTTCTGAGTAACAAAATGGTAAAATCCTTTCATGTTGTAAGGGAAGAAGAAACTTCCCTGGCGATGGAAAATATTAAGAAATCGTGTTTTTCTTCACTGGCAGCCGCGACCAGAGTTCTCCCTCCTCTTCGCTGTCGTCGGTGACCGGCGAAGAGGGGGGGAGAAATCCCCCCTCTCTGGCAGTGGAGGGGGTGGGGGTTGGGTATATGATGAAGATGGTGGAATTTTTTTTAAAAAAAATTAAAGTTTTGGACCCATTTTCACTTTTTGTAAATGTTAGAGAATATAATTGCAAATTTCTTTAATTAAAACTGAGGTTAGGGACCATTTGCGCCAATTGAAAGGTTTAAAAAACAATGTAATTTGACTATTTTACCCCTACAAATAAAGACAAAACAAATAAGATGGACCATTTGTGCACCTAAATAAAAGGTTTGTAATGGATTTTTAACGGAATCAGTCCAAAAAGACCAATTGCGCACCTAAATGGATAGGTTAGGGACCATTCCGTCAAAAATGAAAGGTTAGGGACCATTTGCGTACTAAGATCATACGTTAGGGACTATTTGCGCCAATTTCCCTTGTTTTTATTTTAAGATGGTGTATACTTTTTTTGATCCACATGCAAATTGATATATTAAACTTTGGGTTTACAATTGGATTTATTGGATAGAAATTTGAAGTCACTTTATTATGTGGTTTGACAATGGATGTTCTTGTTCTCGACTGGGGAAAAATAACAAAGAAAGATGATCCGTGATGATAGTAACGAAATAGAAATAGTAAAATATCTCGTCTCGTTAGATAATTGGGACGGAAACGGAGAATCTGATCTTCACTCAATTTTTTTTTAATTTTTTTTAATAATTTTAAATTTAAATCGTATTTAAAAATAATAAATAATTAATTAGAACGATAAATTAAGATATTTTAATTCCATGTTGCTCCGTGTTCTATAAATCCCCACCGAGGCGAGGACGAAGAATGCCTCCCCACTTCGTTACTATCCCTACCCTGAAAACAAAATATATATTTATTTTTTGAGTCACCTAAACCATCATCACTCAACCATGATTAAATTTTAATACAGTGAAAACATTTATAAATTGTGTAGTTATTAAGTGCTTGTTTGGTGTTAAAAAATTATGGTAAAAAATCAATAATTTATTTTAACCACATATTTTATGGGATCCACAACTTTTATTAATTTTTTTTTCAAAATTTTACTAAAAAGCTCAATCAAACAAATTCTAAAAGTACATTTTCGTTGACCGTATCTTTTTTCTACGTTAGTTACTCTTCTCATTTTGTCTCACTCAACTTGAGTGGGATGATTATTCTTATGATTATCTGACATTAGAAAATATGGTGAAATATAATGTTTGTTGTTGTATTCAAATAAAATACTTTCTACAATTGTGTGGCCAATATTGAACATCTATTTTTTAAAATATGTAATATAGTCAAATAATGTCAATTAAAGAACACAAACAAAAAGAATAAAAAATAGTGTATTTAAGTTCTTAAATATATTGAGCACTCAATCCCATTGAATTTTCTTGCTTTATGATATGACAAATGCCTTATAACAAATCTTTGTAATTTAATATAACTCTCCAACTATGAAGAGATTTTAACCCAAAATATCACATGTAATTTGGGCTCGTAGCAGTACTTCAAGTTAGGTAGATTTATCAATTAGTATATAAAAGAAAATAAAATAACATTTACATTAGAAATTGGCAAAATTAAACATTCTCATTTGAACAATTCAGTCCCCAGATGTCTTCACGTAAATCTATCCAAAGTGTAATAGAGAAATAATGTAATATTACTAAAACTAAATATTATAGCGATTTAAGCGTCTTATTCACGTTGGAGCATAAATAGTTAAGAAAAATTAGTTTAAGCAAAATAGATAACAATTCAAATCAAAAGCATAAAAAAATTGTGGCGATCCCGAAATTCTGTCAAATTTTTTTTTTTTTTGTATTCTGTCCAGTAGGGTAATAGGAACTAGATTTGAGGGTACTAGTACCCTTATACTCCGAAAATAGTTCAACTCTTTGGTTTGATTGAAAACTGGATTGAAACATATTTGTAATGATTTTCTTTATTTTCTTTTGGAGAAAAATAGTTAGAAAATAATCTAAGACAGCATGTGTAGGTCACCCTTTCTCTTTTGCTTCGGATTTGCCTTATTTTTGTTATGTAAAAGTGTGTATATTTAATCAAATGAAAAGCTATAAAAGAAAGCATGATAACTTAAACATAGCGGAAGAGTAAAATATGTGAATCTCGTTTTTTGATCTATTCTTCTTCCAATATCGTAGATTACTACAAAATATAGGCTTAAGGAGGGAAATGAAGTACTTCACTTACAATTTTGTTCCAAAATGGGTCATGACAATCATTACGTTTCATAAATAATCCATATGTCTTGAGCCCGTTTAAAGAGTGCTACTAGATACTTTATCAAAAAGAAAAGTGCATGTATGTCAAAGACGAGTTCACTTAAGTTATTACATTTCATAAAAGCGAGTTGTAAGATATTCCATAGTCCAATAATCAAATACGTCCACAACAAGGTAAGTGACTTTATATGAAGACCATGCATCTATCTTGGTGATCAAATAGTATTCTTGGCCATCCGAAACTACTTCTCACCTTAGTCCCATGACTTCATAGATATCTCGATCTATTTCCTACAAGAGTCATAAAAACGACTATAAATGATGACATCCAATGAGTAAAATACGGTGCATGTGTGATATTGCACATAATGTATCTTTTATCTTTCTTAGAGCCCTTCTCTTAAGCAATATTTGTACATCGAGCACTCAAATAAACATTCTTTGTGCATAAGTACGATGGCCAAACTTCTTAGGGCCCTTACCGTTCTTCTATTGGCTACTTTTGTCTTTGGCCATAGTTAATCAACTCTTTGAACCCTTACTGTCCCAATATAGACTGCTGTTGCCCTTGGCCGTTCTTTAATCAAACATCATGTTCTCATATGGGTCACTCTAACCCTTGGCCAAAGTTGAATCAACTCCTTTCTTGGGACCTTTACCGTCCCGTATGGGCTACTGTTGTCCATGTGGTGTACAAATAAGTTTGGGAAAAACTTATTGTGTTATAACATAACTTATCTTTGTTTACATATAAACTTTGTTTTCTCATCTCAAGTTGAGCTTGTATAACACCAAATAACTTTCTCATTCTCATTATTCTTCTTGTTGCCTCAATAGCAAATAGGCTCAAGATACTCATAATATATCATAAATCTCATCAACATAAATCATTTGGAGCATATAAGAGCACATATAATTTATACACACATATAGATGTATATATACTTATCGTATTGCACATGAGGCAAATAACGTAATTTACTCACAACATCTCATATCTTTACTTGAATCAATCTCATTGATATAACTCATTTTGGAGCATATAAAATTTATGAGATATATATATTTATCGTATTACACATAAGACAAATAACGTAGTTTACTCACTACTTGTTGTGAGTAGCCTTGATCCACCTGAAATAAAAAGTTCTATACATCATAATCTTATAAGAGGTAAATGTTGCTTAAATCTGTAAATAAGAGTATCAGAACCGTCTCAGGTATTCATGGTGTAGATATTTTGGAGGTATTGATACCCTATCGTAAAACTGTAATACAAGGTACCAATACCCTTTGGGGCAGAGATGTGTTAAAAGTATTTTATTTCGAAACTAAGTTTTCGGCCCTTGAGATCTGACCTTTTCCACCATGAAACCTGAGGTTCTTGGTCTATCTATGCTACTGCCCGATTTGGGGCCTTAAGGCTCGGGTGTGGAGATTTCTATATTAAATTAGAGAACCTCTACACCAAGTTTTTCATTAAACTATTTACTCACCTCTTTTATTAGATGTATTTTCTCCCTTATTTGAGGGTTCTTTCCTTCTTCTTTAGTGTTAGAGAGTGTGTGAAAATGTTACGGTGATTATAGAGAGAAAAAAATGGGCAAGTTGTGGCTTGAATTGGAGGGGTATTTATAGGAAGAAATTAACCCTCCCATCATAAATGCTTTTATCCCTATTGTGACACATGTAAAATTGGGTAGATTTGCTTAAGATTTTTTTGTTGGCCTTCATTTAATGCTTTCCCATTTGCCTATAGTTTTGAGGGGTATAATAAAGACACTAGGGATAGCTCCTAAGATAATTAATGTAGAAACTCAATTATTGGCAGATTTCTAACTTCCTGAACCCGTTTTTTAGTCAGGTTTTGAAGGTCGATGCAAGCTTATCTTTCGACGTCTCTTATACCGTCTTGAAGATCTCACGGGGATCTTCGCAATGCACTTCGAATCGTAGAAAATGGACCACCATAGTAATTTAAACATCGTTCTAAAAATGGCTACCCGAACATAGTTTTGCTTGAAATTCTAAACTATTTTCTAGATTTTAGCTTTTTGGAATGTTTTTGACATAAATATTTGGGGCTGATTCCTTAGTCGAATGTAGGCGTATTTGGTATCATTTCGAAGGTCTCGTTGTGTATTTAGTAATACCATAATAGTCGTAGAATTTCGACCAATACATAATTCATACGATCACTCTAAAGATGGCTGTTTGACTTGTCCAAAAAGGTTTAAAACTTTATTTTCTCACTTTTTGGGTTCCCACCAAACTTTTCACTTTTAATCAATCCATATCATAAGCTATTAAATCTTAAATAAATTCATATTAGTCCCTCCATAAATTATTAAATCTGATTTTTCCCCTTTTTATTTTTCGAATTTAAATTAAATTCTAAATGTTACGATTTTTGAGGCATTTTTCAGAATGACGCAAATAAATTCCTCGTTTTATTATATTTTTCATATTTAAATTGGAAATACGAATTTTCGGGGGCGTTACAAACTTTTCCCTTAAATAAATTTCGTCCTCGAAATTTACCTAAAATAGCTCGGGAAATTTTTTGTGTCATCTCATCTTCTCATTCTCAAGTTTCTCTTCACTATCTTCACTTTTTCTACAAAAATTTGACTAACAGGTGTGGACTTAGAAGCACATAATTTCTTCATACAAGGACACATTTCCTTCACATACTTCAACTAAACTCTTCATAATAGATCAAGTCAAGCAAGAGATTAAAAGTATGCTTCACATATGCATAATGTATGTCCATGTAAAACTACACATAAATATGCCCTTTTTAATTTGTTTAGAGCATGTCCTTGAAGTAACATTTGTACACCAAATGCTTAATTTGAACATCATGTGCCACTCAAGCACCATATACGCCACTTAGGCTCTAGGTTAACGCCACATAGGCCCTAGATTGTGCCATGTAAACTTCTAGGTTAACGCCACCAAGGCCCTAGAATCATGCCATTTAGGCTCTAGGTTAACGCCACTTAGGCCCTAGATCACATCTCATGGACTATAGGTTAACGCCACTAAGGCCCTGGAATCATGTCATATAGGCTCTAAATTCCTACATTGAACTGTCGGATCGAATCTACTAAGCAAATAGACAGTTTATGCACATTGAAACAAATTACCATAAAACATTAAACACTAGAAATGGAAAGAGGTCATGGCATACCAGAGGTGGAAGTCATCTTCGATGGTTTAATACCATTGATCAAAATCTACAAAATCTTTAAATCGAAGCTCTGATACCAAGTCTTGTGGCGACCCCAAAATTCCGTCAAATTTTTTATTTTTTTTGTATTATGTCCAGTAGGGTAATAGGAACCAGATTTGAGGGTACTAGTATCCTTATACGCAGAAAATAGTTCAACTCTTTGGTTTGATTGAAAACTGGATTGAAACATATTTGTAATGGTTTTCTTTATTTTCTTTTGGAGAAAAATATTTAGAAAATAATCTAAGACAGCATCTATAGGTCACCCTCTCTCTTTTGCTTCGGATTTGCCTTATTTTTGTTATGTAAAAGTGTGTATATTTAATCAAATGAAAAATTATAAAAGAAAGCATGATAACTTAAACATAGCGGAAGAGTAAAACATGTGAATCTCGTCTTTTGATCTATTCTTCCTCCAATATCGTAAGTTACTACAAAATATGGGCTTAAGGAAGGAAAGGAAGTACCTCACTTGCGATTTCGTTCCAAAATGGGTCATGACAAATCATTACGTCTCATGAATAATCCATATGTTTTGAGCCCGTTTAAAGAGTGCTACTAGATACTTTATCAAAAAGGAAAGTGCTTGTATGTCAAAGACGAGTTCACTTAAGTTATTACATTTCATAAAAGCGAGTTGTAAGATATTTCATAGTCCAAAAATCAAATACATCCACAACAAGGTAAGTGACTTCATATGAAGACCATACATCTATCTTGGTGATCAAATGGTATTCTTGGCCATCTTAGTCCCATAACTTTATAGATATCTCGATCCATTTCCTACAAGAGTCATAAAAACGACTATGAATTGTGACATTCAATGAGTAAAATACGGTACATGTGTGAAATTAGGAGTTCAATTATAACGACTATATGTGGTTACAAATGCTAAATTAGGAGTTCAATTATAACATTAACTCAAGGACAATTCAGGAAATATAAAATGTTAACGAGGACATATTTGTTCAAAAATGTTTCTTCCTCTAAACCTCTTTTAGATTAGTATAGATATAGATTTACAAGCACTCCCAAATGGTCCAAGTTTAAGTGTGAAACCTAGTTAAAGAAATTGATTAGTCAAATTTTACAGGGTTTTCTCACAAATTTTCAAATCTTCAGGGGTCAAAACAGAATACACCCATTTCTCCTTCTTTAGAACAAAACTTGTCAACGAACTTTATCAATTTCTGCACCCAACATTACAATCCTGCAATTAAATATTATGTAAAGATTCCTTTTCAATATATTTTTATATATAAAATAATATGGTCAAGAAATTCAAATTAATTTTCTCAATTAATAAAACAAAGATTCCCTTTCAATATTAATTTTATTTATAATTCAATTCAATTTTCTCAATTAATAAAACAAACAATCCTTTTCAATATATTTGTTATAAATAAAAATAATATGGTCAAGAAATTTCATTGAATTTTCTTGATTAAATATATATAAAAATTCATTTTCAATATATTTTTTATATATAAAATAATATGGTCAAGAAATCAATTTAATTTTCTAAATTAATAAAACAAATATTCCCTTTCAATATATTTTTTAGAAAAAGTGACGCAAATGGTCCCTAACATTTGTTCTCAGTGTGAAAATAGTCTTTAATGTTTGTTTTTTTTAGTACATAAGTCATTAACTTGTGTTTTTTGGTATGTAATTGATATTTATTTAATGAAAAAGATAAATATGCTATTAATTTTAGTTAGAGAAAATTGTAATTAGATTCTTAACTTTTACAAACGGTATAAATGGGTCCGTTTTATTTATTAAATAATATTTAATTTATTTAGTATATTAAATATATCATTATAGTCTTGTCAATTACATTTTTCATAATAGAAAAATATAAAATTATTGTGTTATAAGTATACGTAATTACTATTTGATGTGAAAAACTTGAATAAAAATTAAGTTAAATAAATAACAAAATAATGTATATAATTTTATGACATTGAACTAATCTTATTATATATTTTTAACACAAAAATATTAATAAAAATTAATTTACACATTATGTTTTCTTTATTTTTGAATGACAATAAAATGATAAATTAAAATATGAAGAATATAGTTGGAAGCTTAGAGTTCTAATATTTGTAGTTAATAAACGAATAACTCAATTAAATAAAAGTATTTGAGCATCAAATTTGTGACAAATTTTTTTTTTTATATTATAACGATTAAATAAAAGTTTAAATTTAAAATAATATAATTACTTAATAATAAAAAATAATAATTGTATTAAACATATTTGTTACTAATTATGAGTTTAAATTTTAGTTATTTTATAATAATTCGTAAAATATACAATATATTATTAATTTGGTCAATAAATTGTTAATTTAAGAAATATTAAATTTTTTTTTAATTTTTTATAAAAATTAAAAGTATCGAACACATTTGTACTTTTTGCAAATGTTAAGAATTAAATTGCAAATGTCTTTAATTAAAACTAAGGTCATATTTGTTTTTTTCATCAAATAAAGATCAATTACACATTAAAACACATAGATTAAGAATTTTTGTGCCAAAAAAAAAAAAAAAATCGGAATTATTTGCACCAATTTCCCTATTTTTTTCACGACCATAAAAGAGTTTCATCTGTGCTCATCCAAAATAATTATATATGTATATCTTAAAATACGCTCCTAAACAAACCCCCTCCTCTCAAATCTCTCCTCAAATCTCCAATTCCTAATCTTGGTAATCTCGTCTCCTCTCAAATCTTCTACATGTTAGTTTGTTATCAAAATCGACCGGTAGGGAGATTTTTCCACCCCTACACACCCAAAAGAAAGCACATACGTCTGTCTTCACTTCCAATTTTTTTTTTCTTCCAATTTTCTCATTTTTCTCCTTTCCAATTCTCTTCTCCCCTACCATTCTTCTCCACCATTCTTCTCCAAATCTTTACCATTCTTCTCAAACTTGTTCTTCCTGTTATTTTTCATTAACCGGTCGACTTCCACCGATTAGCGGTATACAAGTAATAATCTGTTCGTCTGATTATAGTAATTACGGTCGGATCCTATCGTGTATAAACGGTATATAATAATGTTAGTTGAACCGTGAAAGAGTCTTTCACGCACACTTACACAAACACAAAATCAGCATATACTTCGGTTTCCTAAAAAATATCACCATCTCTGCCAGTCTCAGCTTATCAAATTTTTTTTTTCACCATTATTCAAATTTCGTTCGCAATCTTTTTCCTTCTCGCTATTCTTCAACGAACAAGATTCAGATTCCACTGCAAACTAAGAAAATAATGTGGTCAAGAAATTCCATTGAATTTTCTTGAATTACAGGGTGAGACTAAACGACCCTCCATTTCACACTTCAAAGACTTCATATACAAACTTTTGATTGTCCGCAAAAACCCAATAGCACGCGAAGAACAGCATATCCATTTTCCCCTTTACTTTGTTAATTGATCGAGAAACTGCCCAAATTTGCATAAAATCAGTAAACAGGATTCCCCCCCCCCCCCAGCTGTATGTTTTTACATGAGAATTAGTTGTTTCACAGTCCCATATGGAGAAAAAAGGGTCTTATGCTTCCAGGAGTTGTTTTCACGTCATCAAGGTACCCTTCAAAACATGTAAAATACGAAGTTATGAACTAACTGTTGGAAAAATTAGAAAAATTGTGCCATGTTTGAGCATGATTTTGCATGGGACCCGTTTTCTATTTGATGAAAATAAAAGTTGATTCGTGTTTTCCTCCGCGAGAACATTGAAATCATGTTTTTACTTGCCCAAAATGATGCTTGAGTGAATGGGAAATTTAGACTCAAAAATGGAGTTGGAAATGGTTGAAGGAAAAGAAATTTTTCTATCCTATATTGGAAAAATAGAAAAACTTAGACTTGCAAATATATGGCCGCACTTATTGAAATGTGTAATCATGTGTAGCATAGAGGCTCTCTTTTGCGTGCGCTCGCAGGGGGGAAATCACGGATTGATTAACACCTTGATGTGCGAGTGCAACCCGCGTACACGAATGTTGGACCAAAATTGGCCACATAGTCAAGCCTACGTTTTGCAATTGTTTTTTTTTTTCCGATTTAATTACAGAATTAAAATTGTCTTTTCAGTTACCTTAAACTCCCGAATTCTTAAAAGCAACAATTGAATGTTTATTGTTACTAAAGGCTGTTGATAATGGAGGAGGTCAGGGGTCATATGGGAGCCTATAAATGGGGTTTGAACTTCCACAATCAAACACACGAAATTTAGTCTTCTACTCCTTTTTTTTTGTTCCAAAAATTCCATTCAAATGTTCTTGGTGATCTTGTTCTGGCAGTAGCTTAGTTCATTGTTTTAACATCTTCATGCTAAACAGTTCCTCCATTGTATCCTAGGAAGTAGACGTTCATTACCTACAAGAACATACGGTAGGGAGCGAATCTGTTTTAAGGAAACTATGCTTGCACGGGTCTCGGTTTGCAGTTCCTGAACTTGTTTACTGTTTCCTTCTTATCATTTTTATTTTATGCAATTTACATGTTTGTTTTATGTTATCGTACTTTAAAACATTCAATATATATCTTGTACTAACAATCTTAAAATAGATTCTTAAAGGCAGATTATATTAAAAGAAAACCAGATTTTATAATAGATTTTGAGAAACTGAAATAGTTATAATTGCATAATTTTTTTTCGAGCAGTTTGTTTATATTGTATAAAACAGTATTTTTTTAAAAAAAATTTCTAGCAGATTTTATAAACTGGAAATCTGATTTTCATAAACAGTATTATTTATACTGTTTATTTTATTTAAAAGTGGAACTGAAATTTTCTTCTTGTTTTAAAAAATGGCAACTGATCTGATTACTGAAGTTGTGGTTACTGAAAACCAAAATGTGGCTACTGTGCCACAGTTTAGTTCATATACTGTGCTAAGTCCATGTGTAAACCAGACTGTGGCACAAGTGCCAAGTTTTGCTATGATCCAAACCATGGAGCGGTCATGTAACTATTCCAGTTAATCATGGAGAAAAATTGGAGAAGTGCAATGGATTGAATTTCAAAAGGTGGCAGCAGAAAATGCTATTTTATCTTACCACCTTGAATCTTGCAAGATTATTGACTGAAGATGCTTCGAAACTTAAAAAGGGTGAGGGAGACGTACAAGCTGTCAGTGCTGTTGAAGCTTGGAAACATTCTAATTTCCTATGTCAGAATTATGTCATGAATGGCTAGGTAGATTCACTATACAACGTGTATAGTACAACGAAAACGACGAAAGAATTATAAGAGTCTCTAGACCAAAAATATAAAACCAAGTATGTAGGAGCTAAGAAATTCATTGTCGGACATTTCCTAGATTATAAAATGGTGGACTTAAAAACCGTAATCAATCAAGTACAAGAACTTCAAGTGATTTTGCATGAGATTCATGCCGAGGGGATAGTTTTGAGTGAAACTTTTTAAATGGCAGCAATGATTGAAAAGCTGCCTCCGGCTTAGAAAGATTTCAAGGATTATCTGAAACACAAGCGAAAGAAAATGAACATTGAAGAACAGATTGTCAGACTTTGAATTGAAGAAGACAACAAAAGTTCTGAAAAAAAGGGGTTCAATCCTCCAATGGCTAAAGCAAATATTGTGGAGCATGGTCAAAGTTCTAAGACAAACAAGAGCAGGTTTGGACTGTCTAGGAATGTGACAAAAGAGGGAGTTTCCAAAAATAAATTTTCAAGAAAATGCTACAATTGTAACAAAGTAGGTCATAAATCTTTGGAGTGTAGATTGCCAAGAAAAAATAATAAGAAAGAACCAAATGTGGTTGATGACATCGCACATGATGTGTCTGAAATGAACATCGTAATTTCTAAAGGGAATCTGGTGGGATCAAACTCAAGGGAATGGTGAATTGACACCGATGCTACCAGACATATTTGCTTAGACAAAGAGCTGTTTTGTTCAGTTCAGTTCTTTTGAAGCAATTGAGAATGAAGAGAAGCAGTTTATGGAAAATTCAGCTACATCTGAAATCAAAGGCCAAGGCAAATGGTTTTGAAGATGACGTCTGGGAAAGAGCTGACTCTTAAGTCTTAACAATGTGCTTTTTGTGTCAGAAATCTACAAGAATCTAGTGTTTGGGTTGCTGCTGAACAAACATGGTTTCTGTATGGTATTTGAGTCAGATAAAGTCATTTTGTCTAAGAGTGGAATGTTTGTTGAAAAAAGTTATGTGTCTGATGGGCTTTTTAAGCTCAATGTAATGACGGTTAAGCTAAAAATTAATAAAATGAATAATTCTTCTACTTATTTGCTTGAGTCTTCCAATTTGTGCCATGGTAGACTAAAATATGTTAATTATGATACTTTGCGTACATTAATTAAATTGAATTCCATACTGGCATTCCATATTGATTTGTGAAACGTGTGTTGAGGCAAAATTGACAAAGTCATTATTTCAAACTATTAAAAGAAGAACTGAACCACTTGATCTAATTCACTCTAACGTGTGTGATTTAAAATCTATACAAACAAGAGGTGGCAACAAGTACTTTATTACTTTTGTTGATGATAGCACAAAATATATTTATGTGTATCTACTTAAAAGTAAAGACAAAGCTATAGAGAAATTTGTTCTTTATAAAAATAAAGTTGAGAATCAATTTAACAAGAAAATTAAGGTATTAAGAAGTGACCGAGGTGGTGAATATGAATCACCATTTGCTGAATTATGTGCACAAAGCAGAATCGCACATTAAACCATAGCATTTATTCACCTCAACAAAATAGTGTTGCTGAATGAAAAAACTGTACCTTAAAAGAAATTATGAATGCAATGCTATTAAGTTTTGGGTTACTTCAGAACATGTGGGGAGTAGCTGTATTATCAGTTAGTTACCTTTTAAATAAAGTGCCCTGAAAGAAAGAAGAGAATACCTCATACAAGTTATGGAAAAGAAGGAAGTCTTCTTATAAATACTTGCGAGTGTGAGGGTGTCTTGTCAAAGTAGCTGTACCTACACCTAAAAAGGTGAAAATAGGTCAAAAAACAGTTGATTGTATTTTTATTGACTATGCATATAACAATAGTGCTTATCGATTTTTTGTGCATGAATCTAAAATTTCAGACATACACAAAAATACGATAATAGAATTGAGAAATGCTTCAATTTTTGAATATGTATTTTCGTACATATCCAAAGAGGAAGCAATTTCCTTTAAACGGACACATGAAACAACGTACCCAGAATAGAACAAGAAGAAGATGATGAAGTTGAACCAAGACGTAGCAAAAGAGTTATAACTAAAAAAAATTTGGTCCAGATTTTTTGACTTATATGCTAGAAAGTGAACCTCAAAGCTTTAAAGAAGCTGTGAAATCTTCAAAAGGACCTCAATAGAAAGAGACAATTAAAAGTGAGATAGATTATATTCTACAAAACCATACGTGGAAGCTAGTAGATCTTTCTTCGGGATGCAAACCACTAGACTATAAATAGATTTTTAAGAAGAAAATGAAAATAGATAGAACAATCGAAAAGTATAAAACCGAGCTTGTTATAAATGGATACAATTAATGAGAAGGCCTTAATTACTTTGATACATATTATCCAGTAACGAGAATAACATCCATCAGGATGATACTTGTAATTGTATTTTTGCGAAATCTCGAAGTACATCAAATAGATGTGAAAACTGCATTTCTAAATAGAGATTTAGATGAAGAAATCTACATGGAACAACATGAGGATTTTTTCGTAAATTGATGAAGTCATTATATGGCTTGAAACAAGCTCTAAAACAATGGCGTGAAAAGTTTGATCATGTTATGATAGAATGCAGATTTAAATCAATAAGTGTGACAAATGTGTTTATATCAAAGACACTGAAAATGGCTATGTCATTTTATGTCTTTATGTTGATGACATGCTTATTGTTGGAAGCAATGATAAAATAATTAAATCTACTAAAGACATGTTAAATTCAAGATTTGACATGAAGAATATGGGCTTAGCCGATGTGATACTTCGGATTAAAATTTCAAGAATATCAGAGAGAATTGTCCTAAGTCAATCACATTATGTAAATAAAATTCTTGAAAAATTTAACAAGGATGATTCTGGCATAGCTACAACACCAATAGATACCAGTCAGCATTTATCAAAGAACAGAGGTGAGAGTATCTCTTAAGTAGAATATTCTAAAATTATCGAAAGTTTGATGTGTATGATGAGTTGTACAATACTGAGTTTGCTATGCAGTTAGCAAACTGAGTAGATACACGAGTAATCCAGGAGTTGACCATTGGAAAAGAATAATAAGAGTACTAAGGTATTTGAGATATACTCGTGATTATGGGCTGTACTATACCAGATATCCGGCAGTTATTGAAGGATAGAATATCTGATATAAAAGACTCAAAGTCTACAAATGGATTTATGTTCACGCTGGGAGGTGCAACTATATCATGGAAATCCTCTAAATAGACGGTTATAGCCAGATCCACGATGGAATCTAAGTTTATAGCCTTGAACAAGTGTGGTGAAGAGGCTGAATGGTTACGTCACTTCCTAGAGGATATTCCTAGACGGCTAAAGCCTGTGCCAACAATTTGTATACATTGTGATAGTCAATCTGTAACTGGTAGGGCACAGAGTAACATGTATAATGGTAAGTCTAGACACATATGTCGTAAACATAATACCATAAGACAATTACTCTCAACTGAAGTTATCTCTATTGACTATGTGAAGTCAAATGATAATACTGCAGATCCACTAACTAAATATTTGAATAGAGAGTTAGTTGAAAATTCGTCGAAAGAAATAAGATTTAAGCCTTTGAAAGAATAAGTTAATACAATAGACCCAATCTAGTTGACTAGAGATCTCAAGATCTAGGTTCAAAGGGACGACCTAATAGTAAGTACTCAATTAGATCAATGTGGGAATTACCTCATGTCAATTCCTATGATGAAATAGTAAAACCCGTAGAAGAGAGGATAAGCTATAGGCTTTTAATGATTCTTACGAGCGAAGTAGAACATGCTACTCTTAATTAAGATATCACCTATGTGAGAGAGAAATGGGCCCGCTTCTAAGAGAATTGTGTGAGGCGCAGTTCTTAAAATATCTCGTAGAATTAGGCATATATTTACGGCCACAAATGAATATAATAATGAGAATTGAACTATGTTGGGAAGAAGTCTGTGTGAGGTATATTATCGTTTACACAAACGGTATAACGGTTCAAGGACATCGCGTCTATTGATCAGCTAGTAAAGTAAATATATTTTCTCGAGAAAAGGTTCAAAGGGTAACACCTACTTATCCTATGCAGGTTTCAGACGTTAAACTTTATCACCAAGTCTTTTGTATCTCGGTCAATTTTCATTCATGTGGAAGATTGTTGGAAAAATTTAAAAAATTGTGTCATATTTGAGCATGATTTTGCGTGGGATCCGTTTTCTATTTGATGAAAACAAAAGTTGATCCGTGCTCTCCTCCTTGAGAACATTGAAATCATATATGTACTTACCCAAAGTGATGCTTGGGTAAATGGAAAATTTTGGCTCAAAGATGGAGTTGGAAATTGTTGAATGAAAAAAAATTGGTTCTATCCCACATCGGAAAAATAAAAAAACTTGGACTTGTGTATATATATGGCCACACTTATTAAAAGGTGTAATTATGTGTAGCATAGATGCTCTCTCTTAAGTACACCCACAGGGGAAAAATCAAGGACCGATTAACACCTTGGGCCGTTGAACTCATGTGCGAGCACGACTTGCTTACACGAATGTCGAACCAAAATTGGCTACTTAGTCACTCCTACGTTTTACAGTTTTTTTTTCGATTTAATTACACATTTAAAATTCTGTCTTTTCAGCTACCTTAAACTCTCGAATTCCTAAAGACAGCAGCTGAATGTTTGTTGTTACTAAAGGCTTTTGATAATGGAGGAGGAGGTCAGGGTCATCTGGGAGCCTATAAATAGGGTCTGAACTTCCACAATCAAACACACGAAATTCAGTCTTCTACTTCTTTTCTGTTCCAAAAATTTCATTCGAGTGATCCTGTTCTGGCAGTAGTTCAGTTCGCTTTTATAGCAGCTTCGTGCTAAATAGTTCATTTGTTGTATCTTGGTAAGCAGACGTTCATTACCTACAAAAACATACGGTAGAGAGCGAATCTGTTTTAAAGAAACTGTGCTTGCACAGGCCTAGGTTTGCAGTTCTGATCTTGTCTACTATTTTCTTCTTATCATTTTTATTTTCTGCAGTTTACATGTTTGTTTCATGTTATCTTTTAGTATAATATGTACTTTAAAACGTTCAATATATATCTTGTACTAACACTAACTACATGTGAATTATGGTATTTTTCATGAGCCCTTTAATAATTGAACTTTGTTGTACACAAGAGTTCTAATTTCAATTTGTTCCTTGTTATTGAATAGAATTGCGTGGATTTGTGTACACATAGAAGACCAAAAATAGAGTTTTCTTTCATGGTTGTTCTATATGAGTCAGCTTTGGCTCGACTGAACTTTGTGACAAAACTTCAGTTATAATTATGAATTATATCTTCTGCATGTAAACTGTTTGATTATTGTCCCATGTAATGCAAGTTTTAACTCAGCCGTGACGTCAGGATGTTTGATATTGAGTAGTGGTATAACGTAGTCCTCCTTTAATTATGCTTGTTGATTCCGTTTGGGTGGGGTTTTGTAGAGCGCTGTTTGTATGGATGGATCTTCACCAGATACAGGAAAAGGGAAGAGCAAGTTTAAGTCATCATCATGTAGTAATAAAGTGTCACATGGATTCCATTTGGTGGAAGGTCAATCGGGTCATGACATGGAGGACTACCATGTTGCTGAGTACAGGCAAAAGAAGGGGCATGTGCTCGGTTTGTTCGCGATTTTTGATGGCCACCTTGGTGATCGTGTCCCAAGCTACTTAAAGGACAACCTCTACAACAACATACTTGAAGAGGTATGTTTCAATCTGTGGATGTTGTTTTTCATTTCTTTGCTACTTTAATTATTCTTAGCAAGTCTTAATACTGTTGTTTAGATTCAGTTCGAGGGGATTAACACATGACTTGGTATGGCTTGTTCTTGAGATTGGGATGTTCGGAGAATGATGTTTTCAAAATTTGAAACAACGTGGGGTTGGCTTGTGGTGAAAGGAATTAGGAAAAGTGGAGTATAATTGTGGATAAAATTTTATATTTGGAATGTTTTAGAAGATACTTGTGCTAATAGAAATTACATCATGTGTAATTTATACGTATTTAGGAAAAATATAGCAACTTAAAGATTCTAGGTAGTGAGAGAATCGCAGTGTAGGTAAATTTTTTGACCTGAAATTTGATGAGGGGAAGGCGTAATTTTGGGATCTGCATTATTATGTAATGAGATTGTAATGACTAATCCCAAATAAGCATGCTTAAAATTGTCCAAGTATTATTCAAGATCAGACCATTTTTGGAAATGCAGCATTCTGTTGGCGTTTCTTGGTACGATAGATGATGAGAGAAAACATGTTGACAAGTTAATCAGATGATTTTTTTCTTCCTGTAAGTTGTGGCAGTATCGGAAGTTACACTGAGCACAGTTTGTTAAATATTCATCATAATGAAAACAGTAGACCAAGGACCACATCCACATGGAACTCTAGTTCAATGCTAATTTAGTCCTCATGTGCAGCACTTTAGCTTCAGCTACCTCCTCACCTCTATACCAAAATTGGTGAGTAATGACCAGTGTGACCCCTCATAATAGGTCTTCTGCACAGCAAACCCAACTTTTAGGAGTAACTCTATCACGATTTTGATAGAAAATGAATTCGACTTGTATGTGAAGAGGTGTGTTGGAAGACTAAATTTAAGTAAATATGTGCTTTCTCTAGCGGCTTAGGCTGAGATAGCGTTTTGATACCACCAGGAACAGGAAACCAAATTCCAAGGAATCAAAAAAATTGAAATATTGAATCTATGTTCAACGAGTCACACCTAGTAAGAAAAAGTATTTTGTTTTGGTTCGACCTGTATGGCAATCCAACTAATCATTGATGCTTATCTTTTACACAGAATTTGTATAAGTGATAACATGACCAATTATTCCTTCATTTGTCTTGTAATCTATTCTCCTTAAAAGTTTCCATCAACAATAATCTGTTTTTACTCCAATGGACAGCCAAGCTTTTGGGTGGACCCTAAGAGCGCTATAAAAAATGCTTACCACTCGACTGATAAAGTTATCCTAGAGAACTCAATGCAATTAGGACCTGGTGGGTCAACAGCAGTAACTGCTATTGTTATTGATGGAAAAGATCTATGGGTGGCAAATGTTGGTGATTCCCGAGCTGTGTTGTGCCAGAGTGGAACTGCCAAACAACTCACTGTGGACCATGAGCCCCACAGTGAACAGAGAAGAATCGAGAAACGGGGTGGTTTTGTGACTAATCTTCCCGGTAAATATTTATTTTTTCTAATAACTCCTATTTCTAGAGATCTTTGAAGACCGAGAGCATGTCTTGCTAAGCTTAAAACTTCTGCTTATGAGTATACAAGTAAGTTGTGAAATAAATAATTTTTTATTGGTAAAAGTTGGAAATAAGTAAATTATTTATTAAGAAAGAAACGTCATACTATTTTTCAAATAAGTAACATTTTTTACTTAGAAATAAGAAAAAAAAAGTAAGTTATCCAAATATGTTTGGAAACAAAAGTTCCTTGAAAGAAATTTAAATTCTTTTTAAGCTTAGCCAAACGTGCTCAAAATAGCACTTTATGCGATGTGTTATCACAGTAGGTTCAATTACAGAGTAGACGATTTTTTATTTGATGTTTCTTGCTCAAAAAATTGAAAGTGTTCTATCTTTAGGAGATGTGCCTCGTGTTAACGGGCAACTTGCTGTGGCACGTGCTTTTGGAGATGAAAACCTAAAAGCACATTTGAGTTCAGAGCCTGATGTATGCAATGTACTCATCGACTCAAGTATAGAGTTCCTTATTTTAGCAAGTGATGGTTTATGGAAGGTCAGTTTTCATTGTATTTGTTGCAGAGGTTCTTCATTTTATTGCCATCTCTATTGCGATGATTGTTGTGCTACTTTCCATGCTTCAAACTGTTGAAATGATAAAAAAATTATGGTTTTATGCTTCAATGTGGATAGGAAACCCTTTTCTCCTTCTCCGTCTAATCCTTGGCAGGAACAAAAACGAGTTCATTTAGTATGTTTATACCACACATCAGGTTTCATATACTTTTGCAAAACAGTAAGTTGGAAAGTATCCAAGAAACTTTCAGCATTTGTAGTCATTTCTTCTGTCCAATCAAAAGTAGTATTAATAAATATTATAAGAGCTCGGAACCATCTTGGAATTCAAGTGGAATTATTTTCGTTGCTCGGAAATTAGTTTTCACCATAAAACAGTTTTTGCTTTTTAATGATGACAGAACCATCTGCATTGCACTCTTCTATTATAAAACGAATGTTGTGTTTGAAGAAACTTGCATTAGTAAATAAGATGACTTTATGTCAACTTACCTCTTTATTTTTCTCAGCTGCTTGCATCCAAAGTAAAATTATAATCAGTGTACTTTTGGCTTACTAAGATTTTCATTAAATAGAATAGAATGGACTGTAGATAAGATTTTTCTTTCTTATGTTTTTTTCTCAAATTTTGGAAAGCTTCGTTATTGAATGCCAGAATGATTAAAAGATATTGGGTAGGATTGGGAAAAGATCCGTCGAACAATAAAGATTTAATATCCTTCTTATTACATTCAAATTATTTTACAAATCCTCTTATCATCTTATCCTTGCGTAAGTCGAATATAATGTTCTCCTTCATGTGGTCATATATTCACGTGTGGAAAGGAAATTGTATCAGCCCTCAATGGAAACGAAGCACTTGCCGAACTCATGGGTTAAGTGATATAAAGATGTACATCTTAAAATGTATTCGGTGATTTCTGTGGGCAGGTGATGGATAACCAAGAGGCTGTCACTATGGTAAGATCCATTAAAAATCCTCAAGCAGCAGCAAAGTGTTTAACCACGGAGGCTTTGACGAGAAAGAGCAAAGACGATATATCATGCATTGTGATCCGCTTCGGATAAAGCTCTTATAACTGAGATACGAGAAAATGAAGAAGAAAACCGAGTGACAGATTTGCTTAAGTTTACTTCTGCATGTTTGTTGCTTGTACATTACTCTTCCTTGAATTACTCGGTTCATTGGAAAGACAGAGGCTGCTACGCAGTTTTCTTGGAACTGTAAGATGATTAGTTTTTCATTTGTTTAGAAGAAAAAGATACTCGGTGATGTACTATCCAGCGCCGGTCGACTTCTGTGTGTGTATGCTGTGTAGTTTTTTCTGAGATGAGATGCCAGTAATGGCATATTTGTTTATCATATGGCAATGCATTTGCTGTTTGTATTGTGTAAATATGCGGACATAAACAAATAACTCAACTCATTCATTTACATATGAAGTTGGAAGCTAGCAACATAATTTGTGTCTCTAACTTGAAAATACACATCATCTGATTGAAGATGCAACTACGATACAGTGTTTTATGATGTGTCCATAATGCTGCAGTGGTGAGATTATGTATCAAATCTTGCGAAAGTATCAGTTTAAACACTAGCAATGCGTCTAAATACTGTATCACGAGTTCCATGCAGATTACTTATAGATAAAACTTTCAAATTTCATTGATCGATTCCTGAATATCCGCTGTAGTAGAATATTCGCGTGGAACATTCTCATTTTACACATCTGGTGCACGTTCCTTTATTATATCCATTTATGTTTTGTATGTGTAATGTCAGGTCTTATATTCCCCCCATCCTTAACATTCTATTCTGTTTAGTTATTTATATATTAGTAGGAATTCTGGATTTTAATTTAAAACAAATAATCATCAAGAACTGCAAGGTAAAGAGAGACTTTTGGGGATTGTTTGCTGATTTACATATTTGTCTTCACCACCAGTAAAAATTTGGGTAACTGTTGTATATCAATAAAAGATGACATTTAAAGAATATAAGTTGCAATTATGAACAATAAAAACTTGTATAATAATTAACAAATGAGACTATGCTAGTTATTGTTGAAGCAGGAGCCCCTCAAAATGGAACCACAGATCATCAGAAGCACAGCAACTCTGCAGGAAAGAATTGTCTGTGACGTTTTTCTGGAACATCCTTTTGGAATTTAACAGAGGAGAAAGATAGCAGTGGAGTATAGAATGGATTATAACTGGGCACCATTTCAGTAGTATGGAATAACAGGGGGTGGAGGAGATGCATAGGAGACTCCTTTGATTGGAGGAAGTGGTATATTTTCGTACACTGGTGAGGGTGGCGGGGGTGATGAGTATGTGTAGGGTGGGGGAGGTGATGGAGAAGGTGGTGGTGGGGATGAATATGTGTAGGGTGGGGGAGGTGATGGAGAAGGTGGTGGTGGAGATGAATATGTGTAGGGTGGTGGAGGTGATGGAGAGGGTGGTGGCGGAGATGAATATGTATACGGTGGTGGAGGTGATGTGGAATGTGGTGGAGGGGATGTTGATTCATTGCATCCAGGGGATGGTGGAGGTGGTGATAGTGAGGGCGGCGGCGGCGATGAATATATGTAGGGTGGTGGAGGTGGTGGAGAAGGTGGTGGCGGGGATGAATATGTGTAGGGAGGTGGAGGTGATGGAGAGGGTGGTGGCGGAGATGAATATGTGTAGGGTGGTGGAGGTGATGGGGAAGGTGGTGGAGGGGATGAATATGTGTAGGATGGTGGAGGTGGTGATAGCGGCGGCGGCGGCGATGAATATATGTAGGGTGGTGGAGGTGATGGAGAAGGTGGTGTTGGTGATGAATATGTGTAGGGAGGTGGAGGTGGAGGTGGAGGTGGAGGTGGAGGTGGAGGTGATGGAGAGGGTGGTGGGGGTGGTGATGGTGAGGGCGGTGGTGGGGATGAATATACATAAGGAGGTGGTGGAGGTGGCGGAGAAGGCGGTGGTGGTGGTGGTGATGAATATGTGTAGGGAGGTGGAGGTGATGGAGAGGGTGGTGGCGGTGATAAATATGTGTAGGGTGGTGGAGGCGGTGATGGTGAGGGCGGTGGCGGTGGAGGTGGTGGTGGTGGTACATTGCGTGTCTTGGGTGAGCTCTTATGCTGAGGGGGCTGTGGCGGCGGCGGTGGCGGCGATGCATAGTGCGTCTTTGACGAGCTCTTATGATGAGGTGGTGGAGGCGGAGGTGAATGCCAAGGCTTTGAGGGCTTAGAGTGGTAAGTTGGCGGTGGAGGTGATGGAAGGTGAGTTCCTGGAGAGACTTTGTGTATAGGCGACGGTGGTGGAGGTGGTGCATGATAAGATGGTGTCGGTGTCGGCTTCGGAGATGGAATTGGAGGTGGTGGAGGGTGTGATCTAGTGGACGGTGAAGACCTTGAAGTAGGCGGAGGAGGTGGCGAAACAGGCTTGGGGAAAGGCCTTGGCCCAGTAGATGGCTTTGGAGATGGGGGCTTTGGCTGAACTGGTGGCCTCTTCCTTGGTTTAGGCTTCATCCCAAAGCCGCCGCCACCTCCACTGCTGCCGCACTTGGACTTGCTACAATCAAATGGCTTAGCAGCATCAGACAAGCACTCTTTAACAGACCTCTGATCACTCTTGCCCGGAATACAATTCTCTCGCCCATCGGACACTGCCCCTCCACCAAATTTAGCACATTCTGGAGCCTCCTTGGTGAAATAATTGAATGAGTAAGTAAAGTTGAGCAGCCGGGGAAGGCGGCAAACAGTGGCGGGCACCTCCCCGGTGAGGTGGTTGTGCGCCACATCTAGCTGTTCCAAGCTCCTCATACGGCTAATGCCCAAAGGCAATGATCCTTGGAGATTATTGAAACTTACATCAAATACTGTCAATTTCTTCAGCATTCCTATCTCTGAAGGCAAACAACCAGTTAGATTATCATTCATCAAAATCAATTCATTCAAAGTTTTACCCATTTTTCCAATGCTGCCTGGAATGCAGCCGCCAAGATTATTGTTGGCCAATACTAAAACAGAAACTGGAGAATTTCCAAGATTTTTTGGAATTCCAAACCGGAATCTGTTATCGTTTAAGAAAATTGCGTCAAGGCGTTTGTCGAACAGCCTAGCTGGGACAGGTCCCTCGAACTCATTGAACCTGAGATCCAAGAATTTGAGTTCAGGCAATGACAGAACCACTTCAGGAAATCCCCCTACAAAACGATTGTTACTGACATCCAGCTCGAAAAGAAGCTTCATTTTCTTGAAACTCTTTGGGATAACACCGCAGAATCGGTTGGAGTTAATGTGGAAAAGGGCCAGATCAGTCAATAACCCGAGCTCATCCGGGAGGTACCCAGCAATGTCGGCGTTGTTGAGGTCGATTCCAGCCACGACCCGCATGGAGGCGTTCATTGGAGACGGAGAACAGAAGACTCCACCATAGGAGCAAACATCAGGGCCTGTCCAGTTTGCTGTGAAGTTGAAAGGATCAGAGAAAATGGCCTGTTTCCATGCTTGTAAAGCAACATAGGCTTGTCGAATACTCAGGTTTTCGAAAGTTGACTTCTTCATATCTCTATCAATGTCATCCAAATCAATACCATTTTCTGCTGCTGAAACAGCACAGATTTGAGAGAACAACAAGAAAATGATGGCTGTAAGAGTCAAGAAAATTGAGCTATGCTGCAAATGCAACATTGCCCTTTGATTCCTGGCTATGGATTTCATGAGAGAAAATAATTTGAACACATTCAGATGAACAGGAAATGAAAGGAAGGAAAGAAGAGTGTTTTTCTCAGCTGCCAATAATGGCTTGTCTCTCTTCTCAATTACTCCGTTATATATCAATGAATTGCCACAGGCTGGCTTCCCACCTCAATTCAACAGCCCCCCTACTTTATAATAAGTTTTAGTTTGTATAATGGGTGCCCATTAAGTTGATTTGTGTTATGATTTCATTAAAATAACACTTGGGATTGTATTAATTTTTATTAGAAAATTGCAGACAGTCTATTATTCTCTGCCAGATGGGTTTGGAATTTTTGTTTTTTATTCGGAACAAACAACTAAGACACCCTTTCTATTTGGGGGAGGAGCACATAGACGAGTCATTCCGGTTCTGATAAAAACCAAATGGATCGATACCAAGAAAAATTCTTCAGATTGGTTCTAAACCAGAATCGATTGGTTCTGGTTGGATCCGGTCTAGTCCTTTTACATTTAAAAAAATTAGTAAAATATATATTATCGAGTAATTTCACCCTTTCGAAAAAAAAAATGTTGATAAATTTGAATGTATGTCAATAATTCATCTAAAGTCATATAAATATACAACTTTTAAATTGCAATTAAATTTTTAATGGTTGATTTAATATAAGATTATAAATATGCAACTTTTAAATCGCAATTAAATTTCAATTCTATAGTTAGAACCAATAATCGTAACACAGCTTTTTATTTATTGATTCTAAAAATCAAAATTAGTTAAATTTTAAATCATACCGAATCGAACCAAACCAACTAATTTAGTCAATAACTGTTTTGATCCAAATGGTTGTAGATAAAACTGTCCATGTTTATGTAAATTACTCTCTCTCTCTCTCTCTCTCTCTCTCCCCCTCCGTGTGTTGTATTCATTGACATTATGATAGGGGAGCACGTTGCAGAGGAGAAGAGAAACGAGTAGCCACAAATTATTTGGCAGTGATTAGTGGACAATTTAGAATAAAAGAGACGTGTTGGCGAGTATCTTAGGACATTAAAATAAATTCATTTGTCCACTACTTCCTTTTAGGACAAAAATTTAAACATTTTTTTCCTCACTTGAGATGCTAACATGTTTTCAAATATTGTTACGATAACTTAAATTATATTTAGTGAATTCTATTTTAACTCTATTCAACATATCAACATGTCGTCTAAATCACATTTTAATTGTGAGTAATAAGCAAACATCTATGAATCACTAAAAGAAGACGCGATAAAAGTCAACTTGTTCAAGTATACTAAAAATGAGTTATAACGATATATGTTTCGAACCCACATTGGATAAAGTTTCACTATGTTTTTATTTTAGCTACACTTAAAACACGAGTCAGTTGTTTTGTTACCTTTTATAATCTATCGAGTTACTTTTTATATTAAAGCAATTAACTTTCTTACAAAGTAAACCTTTTTAAACACGGTCAAATATGCTCTTAAACGAGATAAGTGATTGGTTGAAAACACAGTACTATACATGCTTCATTGCTAATTATTAACTTATACTATGTAAGAAGATCTCTCTGGCTTTAAAGAAAAAGCAATAGCTTGACGACAGCTTGTAAGATATTGAAACAGATGACTTTGTTGTTATATTGTAAATTGCCAGCCCAAACATGGACCCCACAATACACTGATTGCACCATCTTTTAAGACTTTTTCAAATCTATATCATTTTTAAAGACAAATTCAAAAACGCGTTTTAAAGAAGTACATAATTTGTTTACCTTTTGCTGTTTGTTCTATCTCTTTCCTTAAGAGAAAGGTTGTCCAAACAAGCAACATATTCCTTTACATAATTTTTTTTCTATTTGATCACTAAACTTGTTTTTTGTATCAATTTAGCCAGTCACACATGATCTAATGCTTGTTTGACGTTAATTCGAACAATTTTGTCAATAAAAAAATCATGGTGGACAAATTTAAAACCTTAAATTTGTTTTTGTGTGATCCCTTTTCAATTTGTTTGGCACGTGGAACTTACTATTAATTTTGGTCATCATAGACGAAATGGTTAAATTGAAACAAATATGCAAGTCGGGTAACTAGGTTGAAACAAATTAAAGTTGGGTGACATCCAGGGAAAATTTTCCATTATATATAACTGGTAAATGGTCAACAACTCCTTCAATGCCACCCTATCCCCTGGTGTTGGGGGATTGGAATAAGAAAGGGAAGTATTTACAGTACATTGACAAGAAAGAATTAAGATCACATGCTTGCTTTTCTGCTATATATAAAAAGAAAAAATCAAGGCTGAAAACAACAAATGTTTGTCTTTTCATGTACGGAAATCACACAAAAATTCCTAATTTTGGTATTTAACTAATACTTAGAGTGCGTTTGATAGAGATTATAAACAGTTTATAAACCAAAAGTGGTTTATTTGAGTTGAAATTGTTGACTTTTCATGTTAAAAATGGGTTGAAAAGTCAAAAATGGTAGGCTGAAAAAAACCAAAAACAGTTTTTAATCCCTACCAAACGCAATGTTATTTAATAAAAAAATATATATGTTCCTAATTTTAATTAGAAAAAATTATAATTAGATTCTTAATCTTTGTAAAAAATACAAATAGGTCTGATACTTTTATTTTTTTATAAAAAATTAAAAGAAACAAACGGTGGGTTTTTTTTTTTTTGAATTAACACTTTATTGACCAAATTAATAATATACTAATTTGTTTTATATATTTATAAACTATTGTAAAATAACTAAAATTTAAGCTCATAATTATTAATAAATATGTTAAATAAATTTATATTTTTATTATTAAGTATATTATTTAAAATTTAAACTTTTATTTTATCGTTACAACATAAAAAGAAAAATAACTTTGTCACAAACTTGATGCTCAAATACTTTTATTTAATTGAGATATTTATTTATTAATTACAAATATTAGAACTCCAATTGTAATCTTCATTTTTAATGGGTTAATTACACTAATAGTTCTCATTCTTTCAAGTTTGTAATGATTTCATCTTCATTCTTTTTTTTAGCAGATATCATTTTCATTCTTCCATTTATTCTCACAGATGGTCCCCAAATCACTATTTTTCACTATTCTGACAATTCTTTGATAATTTTGCCTCTTGATTTAAATAAATTAAAATTATAGGAAAAAAATACAATAAAAGCATTGCAATTAGACCCTCAACCTTTTCAAAAGTACAAGTAAATCCTAAATTATTTTATTTTATTCAGGTAAATGTTCTTCCGTAACTAAAAATGAATCATCTTTTTCCACCCACCCTAGGCACATGCTTCGTACTGCAAAACCCGTCTATAATAAGGGAGTATATATGCTCATTTGGCTTGCACCAGAGCTGGCGCTGCATATACTTAAAAAGCCAGAGAGATCGCTGCCAGTTTTCTGTTTTAGACTGAAAATGGCGAGACCATGGAAAGAAGCATTTGCATAGTTTTCTGTTTTTTCAAAGGATTGAGCAAAGCTTTGGTGCTACCAGAACGAGCCAACCATGATATTATGGGCTCCGAGTCCCCTATGTTGTCTACACAACCATCATCGTCTATAAGCAAGTCTGTTTTCCTTTTATCTACAGATTTATCACCAGTAGATGATATTTCAGGTTTTTCCTTGCCAGAAACCTCGCTAAGAGTTTGAATTTCTCCTTTTGTAGATTAATCCATTCATCAACTCCATCATCATACTTCACACAATGAAGCTTTCGTACTGGGTCATAGTTATTCACAACGCCAGGATACCATTTCTTATTCAATGGCCAGAAAACTTTAATTTTACGTTTCAAAACCCAGTAGGCATCCAATCCTTTGGGAAGAATTTCATAAAATGGCGAGGTGAGAGGGTGGAGTTGGTGGGAAAAGATGATAACTTTTGAGTGAGTTGGGAAGAACACTTATATAAAATAAAATAATTTAAGATTTATTTGTACTTTTGAAAAGGTTAAGAGTTCAATTGCAGTATTTTCATTGTATTTTTTTTTTATCATTTTAATTTATTTAAGTCAAATGACACAATTGTCAAAGAATTATTAGAATAGTGAAAAATAGTAATTTTGGAACCATCTTTCAGAATAAATAGAAGAATGTTGATGATATATGCTTAAAAAAAATGTGGATGAAACTATTACAAACTTAAAAGAATGGAGACCATTAGTGTAATTAACTCTTTTTTAATTTATCGTTTCATTATCGTTCAAATATAAAGAACATGTAATGTTTAAATTAATTTTTGTTAGTATTTTTATGTTAGAAAAACATAATAAATTTAGTTCATTATCATAAAATTATATTTGTTATTTTGTTATTTATTTAACTTAATTTTTATTCAACATTTTCACATCACATAACAATTACATATATTTAAAAACGCAATAATTTTACATTTTTTTTCTTATGAAAAATTTAATCGACACGATTTTAATGATATATATAATATGCTAAATTAATTATTATTTAACAAATGTACTGGACTCATTTGCATTTTTTGCAAAGATTAAAAATTTAATTGTAATTTTCTCTAATTAAAACTAAGAACATATTTATCTTTTTCATTAAATAAGGACCAATTACACATCAAAATACATAGATTAGAACTTATGTGCCAAAAAACCAAATCTTAATGACTATTTCCGCACTGAGGACAACGATTAGGGACCATTTGCGCCAATTCCCTTTCTTGTAATACAAGATTTACAAGTCCTCTGTCCTAGAATCAATTTTAGTATAATGATCCGGATGACCACCTGGAATCTGCTGATGAACAACATTCCCAGAAAACTTACAGGAAGTTCTGGTGAATGGTTACGACACATTGTGCTAGAACCGATTCTAGTAGATAAAATTATCTGGAGGTGCTTCTTCTGGAATCTGAAAGATAAATCAAATTGCAGAAAAAATTTCAATTCTAAGCTCGAAATGCAAAATTTTATCAGAAAAGTTAAAGCAAAAAAATTATATTGACGTCATACTCATTTTCATGCCCAAGGTGTTTAGTTCTACTAGTGTACCCATTGCAGAAAAATTAGGACTCGTGCAATTCCCAGTTCACAATCTAAGTGTTATGATACCCAAGTTTTGAGATCAAACTTGGTTGGTGAAACCCCATTTGCCAATTAAATCCCCGTCTTTTCTGTATGTGTGCATATATGTATAGCAGGCACACGTGCACGTGTTGGGGTGCCAGGTTGGAGGAAGGAAGACGACAATGTTACATCACTACTAGACAATATTAAAGAAGAAAAATTACATAAAATCTTGTGTATTGCAGTGTCCTATCACATCCAATACTGCATACCAAACATACCTTTGGATTGCATTTGGTGCACTGGATTAGACCTTGTGGAAATTTAGTAAAAAATTATAATGGATTTTAATAGGTAGAGGATATTATGATGGATTTATAGTATTTTTTTATTTTTCTTTCGAAAAAATGTCATTTACTATATATTTTAATATTCGGCCTAAACCCACCTCCAACCTCTGCATTCTGTTATTCTGCAAATGACTATCTTTTGAATAAAAATTTAAAAAAGACTATCTACCTTAATCTATCTAATTAGTACTATCAATTATAATTTTATACTAAATTTCTTATATGGCCTAATTTGATGCGCGAGACATAGACTTAGTGTCCAATCAATATCCCTCGTGCATGTATCTAGCATTTTCTAGTCTTAGTTTATGAAGGATCCACCTAATTCAAGGATGTTTAAATACGAATACTAACCCATAGTGACAAAGCATAATGTTAGTGTTTACCTCTCCAATTTTCCATTCTGCTTTCATCCAGATGCTATTGTCCACATTATTGTTCCCACTGAGCGTGTTGTTCCTGCACAACATGTTGAGATCAGTTAAAAGCATACAGGAAATTATAAACGGTCAACTAAAATATTATTGGATGGTATATATGTTCAACACAAAAATGCCCAAAAAACGAATGTAAGGAAAAAACAAAATAATTCCTTGAACTGCATTGCATCCTTGTCTAACAATGATGCAGGACGTGTAAAAAATTCCTTACACTTAAAAGAGGGGTGGCCGACTTACGACTCTTCGTTAGCTTTTCACCATATCAATGGTAATAAAACATGGTTCAAATAAAAACAATCAAACAACGACCTAAAAAGTTGCACGAGGACTATAATCAAACATGGCTTAGCCTTTTGGAGTCCATAAATTCTTTGCAATATTACTTGAAAATACTATATCCACATAGCCAAATGTATTCCAAACACATTCCCCCACAAGCATATATCTCAAGGACACAGCAAAGCATCCAAAACACCATAAATATTGTTCATGTCATTGTCACCAAGTGACAGAATAACCCATCATTGTCCATCCCGTTGGCCTCTTTAAGTATTCCAATAATCTTCTCATTTATCACTTGAATTAATCCCTAGCTATCCAATATTTTTCTGCACTTTCCAGCATCCCCAAGTAATAAGCATCAAGGCTTGCTTTACACACTTGGTTGTGGTACCTCTATAAGATGTCAATCGAATCTGATTCTTTCATACATCAAATTACAATAACGACCACATTTCTTGTATTTCTCGTGCTTGGAGTGGTGGCAATAACGAGGAAAAAATGGAAAAATAAGGTATTAAATTCATGTAACATGCACTCCTTTCAAAGTTTGATGGTCTCAACCTGAAACCAGTGAACATACTGTAGGTTCTCCATATGTCTTAGCACTTGAAAATCAAATTGACAACTGCATTATGATATGCAATCCGAAAGGCATTCTATAAATTGATTAGGAATAGTGACATGGCTAGGAAATTGATAAAAACAAAGAGGAATGTTGTGCGTCCATCGGTATAAATTATTTTGGAATTGGCTCTGATTCTAGCAGTCACAAGTTCAACAACAAGATGGACTTTTTCGAAGTGAGGTTTGTAAAGTAACAACTGTGAAACTGAATGGTTGATCAATGACGAAAAGATTGCTTAGTCATATACATTCAGAAAGGTACCCTGATACAAAGCAATAGAGATAGCATTCAACGTTTTAGAAATATGAAAGATTTTAATGGAAAAAACTGATAATTGTAACAGCTTTTTTAGAGACGAAAGTCACAATTCAAGTTTCTCTTTTCTCCCATTAGAAGTTTCCTATTGGCAATTTATTAGCAATAATTTAGTTTAGAAGTACTTTTGTACACTTGGGTTGCGTTTGGTGCACCGTATTAGACCTCGTAAAAAATTTTGTACACAATTAAAATAGATAATAGTGGGCGAATGGCATTATGGTGGATTAAGTTCGATAATATTCTTTGATCTTTTACTGTAAAAAGAAAGAAGTCATTTATACTACTTATCTTGTATGTTGTGTGGACTCGGATACATGTACATATCTAGGAGTCGGATCTTTTTTCTTCTAAAATCTAGGATACGTGAACACGGCTAAAAGGATCCAAAATTTGGACATGGGTGGGTACGTGGTTATGTCTTTCAAACTTAATTTTTTATTTCAAAATTTACATACTGAGAATTTTAAATACATTTTTAGAGATATATGTATGATATAATTGATTAAAATAATATAATAAAACATTTATTATCCTATTTTATTTTTATTTTTATTTTTTCTATGTGTTTTTTGAAAAAAATAATTATCACTTCTAAGTGCTTGTTTGGTAAAGCTTTTTGTAGATTATAAGCAGCGGATCTACGGAATGGGGTGGATAAAAAAATAGATTAAAGTTGTGAGTCCTACGTAATATGTACATAAAAACAATGTTTGACCAGTTTATAAATGCTTATAAGCACTTCCAAACATATTGTAAGTAATTGGGTCAATATGTTTCTATTGGGTCCAATACAAATCTGAATGAGTTCTCTAATTAATTGGTTCACAACCCAAGAGATTTTTACCCCACATTCTCACCTATCTAAGTGCATGTTTGGCAGTGTTAAAATTATTTTTTAAATACTAATAAGTTAAGAGTCCAATAGAACGTAGATAATAAGTGGAAAGTAATTGGTAGGTCTTATAAAATGTGTGAATAAAAAATATGTTCTTTTCCATTTTCCAAAGTTCATTTCTCCCTTCGCCAAAGTGCCCCCGCCTTTCCCTTTTCCCATGCTTCTTCACCAGAAACTTCCTCTTTCATTCTTTCATCTACTTGCAACATTTCACTATTTTCACGATCAACTTTTTTCGCTCATTGCTTGGTTGTCGAAATATGGAATTCAACTTCTTCTTTGCCCTAATTCAAGTTGGTGTATGTCTTTCCTTTTTAGTTTATTAGTATATCTTCTTCTTCCTTTCCAATTTGAATTGGATTTGCATTGCCATGTCTGCTTCTGAATCGAAGGATTCGATCCGGATCCCATAACCATGTCGTGTCGTGTCGTCTCGAGTCGATGCAGGTACTTCAACCAAACTGAAGAGTCCAAGCATCACGGGTTATCTTATCTGGTCTAAAACCATCTCCATCCTACATAATATGTTATATGGTTGATAATACAAATGGCATTTTTTAACTAAAAGATTAAATAATATCCACCATAATACCATCCACCTACTATTATCCATTCTAATTTTGTACAAAATTCTTTATAGTTTATAAAGTCTAATAGCACCAACCACAACCTAAATGGATGACAAGAAGAAAGAGTAATAAGCTGTAGAGAGACCCTAGTAAGCAAAATCTTGGCTACACTACTGCCTACTCGAAACCACTACCCTTGCCATCAGTGTTTTGACATCCACTTAACTTTCCTACCATGGAAAGAGCTCTATATTTTCTCAAACCACTAAAATGATATCTAAAAGGGTAGTCCATTGATGATCATGATTTTAAACTACTGAACTATGTGCATAAAACAGATATCTGATCCCAACAATAAGTCAATAATCAACCCATCATTCAAACTATTATGTGTACATGCAAGTATGGTGGGGAAAAAATAAATTGGCTTTATTTAACAACATGCCATGGATTTCTAGAGAATATCTAAAATCATTAAACATGAATTGGCTTTAAAGCATGTTGTTTAGATTTAAGAATAAATTTTAAAAAATTCAGAATAGGCACATGGCCTTGGCCAAAATGGCAATTATTACTTTTGTAAGAATATTTCTTTCAATTTCATCATATTATTCTCTTGTTTCCTTTTCAGGTAGGGAGCAGGGGTGGGGGTGTAGAGAGGAAGAGAGAGAGATGATGATGATGATGATGATAACAAGGCAATATTCTAACAGCCTTTGATTCATGCATTAGCTTGTGCCCACAATTGTAAATATTGAGGTATGCTATGATGATTTGGATCAGGAGAAAACTCGTTCAGCTGCAGCAGATGCCATCAAGTGACATTCCAATAGTTCATTTGGATGACTTTCAACTTAAGGAGGTAACAGCAATACAGTGCATGGTTTGAGACTAGTTATGGTTCTAGTTCTTCATAACTTTTTAGGACACGGTATAATAGCAAAAACAGTAACTGGTGCAACAACTTACGTCAATTGGATGCTTTTAGTCATATCCAAGGCAGAATTAGCCCCATTCATGAGAACCTCTGACTGGTTATAAACCGCACTAGGCATTTGCGGTGAGATTGTTGACGTTGGAAATGGGTTCTGGTAAGAACTTAACGCGGGTGAGTTATTTCTCTGAAATGTGCTAAAAGCCTGACTGTTATTCTGGAAAGGATGGGATTGCCCAAAGGTATAACTTGATGCAGCACCGAACCTGAGAAGTAGTATGACACAAAGGATCCATGGTAAGCCAAACATACACAGGTGAATGGACAGCAGCAACTAATATTAGGTATAATCCCTCACGTTGCAGACGTGTTTAGTGATGCTCCCAATTGACCAAAACTTGACACTGAAGGAGGGCCACCACTCTGAATTGTCATTGGAGCATTAAGGCTGCCACCGATAAAAGAACTTTGAGTGCTAAGTGTACCATTTGATGAAACCACATGAGCATTCTGTACTAGGCTTTGAAATTCAACCAATTTGGAATTTAGTAGGCTCCTCTCTCTATCGATCTGCAGCAAGATAAGAACAACCAATAGCTAGTAAAGAAACTGATCTACCAAGTAACCTGATTCATATTACAATTGAGTAATCTAAAGATATGCATAACTGATGAAATGCCAAATCCATGAAATTTTCCGAACAAATTAGGCATATCAGTGGAAGCTAGCACTAATTGAAATCTTAATTCTTAAGTTCATAATAATCTCATTCCTAAGTACAGATGTGTAAAACAGCTGAAACAAAAATTGATAAAATCCCAACCTTTTCTTTGCAAGAATCTAATCAACTAAACAAAAAATAAGAGTTATTTCACTCTGGGTTTTGCAAAGCTTTTAGAAGTACCCAGCAAGAAAAGTGCTCATACTATGTAATCAGTTTACTGCTTCAATTTTGAGAATAAATGTCGGTATTTGAATACGTATAAGCCTTTAGGTAATACGACTTTTAACCGCACCAGATAGTTTGCCTCAGGAAGACAAAATGGCAAGTAAGTGAGTTTAGATCATCTTACAATGGACTGTAAGCTCAATCCGCGCTTAGCTTCATCATATGCCGACTCACGCAACTCTTCGTAGCTGATATCACCAACAATGTCACATGGACCGCTGCAGACAAAATAATTGGCTATTTATGAACATATTCACTCATTTCAGCCACAAAATGACAAACAGAATTATGAAACTGGAAACTTTAAGCATATTAAAGATCTGGAAAAATTAGAAGGTAGAGCATACTTTTTGTTGTGACCATAACAAGTAAGCTTCCACTGTGGCCTCTCATTTTCAAAATCTTCAATCATTTGACGTTTGCAAGACTCGGGATCTGTGCACCTTCACATGCATCAAAACCATAATCCGCCACATGCATATGATTTGAGTATAAAATGAAAGAGCAAAATATTACAAATGCAGAGAAAAGAAAACCTTTCATCGATGATCATGCACTTACTTGTGATTAGGTGCAGGATTCTGACTGTCGGATTGCCGCGAGGTAGAGGAGCTACTTGTATTCAGTGGGGAGAAACGAGACCACTTATTTTCAAAAGGCTGATCCCAAAAGAAAAGAAAAGAAAAAACAAGATCATGAATACATGGATACATCAAAAGTATAATGAATGTAACTGACTCTTATGAGTTAAAACAACAGTTAGGTCATAATTGAGTCACAGTTAGATGACATCACCCTATATCTGAAATCAAATATGCAGTAAGAAGCTAAAATCGATAAGGAAAAGAACCTTGAATTGATTTGGTTTGGATCCAAAATCATTTGCCCCACTCAGCTGCGCATTATTCTGGACTCCAAAACCAAAAGGATTGGACTTCTGCTGTTGTGGATTTGTGCGCTGAAACTGAGTGCCAGTTTGCGTGCCAAATCCAAAGGGACTGGGTTGTGATTGTTGTGGTGTGACATGGAGAAACTTACAGCGATCACCATATTGACAACTGCGTGAGATTAGCAAAGTATTACATGATGCAGAAAACAACTGAAGCATTAGACCTGTCAAGACAGTTTAGACTTGTCTACAACTCTATATATATCACATAAAAAGTTATCTGCAATTCTGAAATGATTGACCATAGACACCAAAGAGAAAAGATGTGATAAAGCACAAGAACAACAGTGTCAACATGTTCTATGAATTCTAGATAAAAGTGGGGATTGTCGCTCTCTTGACACTTCTGCAAACTCTGTTGTTAGTCAATTTGCAGTGCATATTATATCGCCGTACAAAAGCATAAAGTGTTCTAGCATTGTCCACTCAAGCTAAACTTATTACTTCAACATGATGCCACTTGCACACCCTAGTCCCTAGGGCCAAAAATAAAATGATAACAGTATCGCGTTTTATGCCATTTTAAGCAGTATATAGCTAAACTAAGAGCTAACTTCAAGAGTGCAGAGTTCTCGAGCTCACAAAACAATACTATTTTTCCATTGATTAAAACATAGAAACGGTAATACTAAATAAGTGATGATTGAAAGATCACCCCGTTCCACAATTCAAATTTGTTCACAAATTACTCACACATCAACACTATAGATTTCATTGAGTTTTGTGTTCTTAATCTCCAAACCAATTTAGATCCCAAGACAACAAAATAATATCAACTATACATAGTATTCCAACTTATAAGCATGTCTTTAAACAAAAACCAAGCTCCACGTTTTCAAATAATCTAAAATTAGTTATGCACTCTTAAATATGTGAATTTCGTGCAGAGAATCCCAAGGCTTTAGTCATTTTTCATAATGATGATTGTTTATAACCCCAAACAATTAATTGAAGTGACAATTTACTATCGAAGAACACAAAAAGGTGAAAAATATATCATAAACATCCCAACAGTATTATCAACTATCAACGACTTATCAGAGTTCAAAAATTAAAATACAGTTTCGTTTCGATGAAAAAAAAAATTAAAATACAGTTTCGTTTCGAATTGCAAAATCTTGGAACGAAAAACTGGGAATTTAAATAATGTGACAAAAAGAAAACATAAAATGTACCTGCCACGTTGAAAATTCCTGCAGAGTTCTTTTCTTGGAGGCATATTTAATGATTCGGATTTAGGGTTTAAGCAAAATATGAGTTTTGGGTGGGAATTTTAATTGTTAAATGGGGGAGCATGTTGCGTCACATTGACGCAATAAAGTTCATTATTTCTTTACAAGAAATTGATGTAATCATTAAATAATATTAATTGCAAGTTTGATTTTGTTAAAAATCATTTTTTTTACAAATTTTGATAAAAGTTTTATAAAATGTGTAGTTCGGTTTCACCAACGGTCACTGAAGTTACCTTCAAATTACAAAATGGTTACTGAAGTTTAAAAATTTCAGTGGTGGTCACTCAAATTAGAAATCATTTCACTAATAGTCACTTCATTAAATTTCTAATTTAAAATGGTGATATGGCATTTATTTATTATATGGTAGTTTATATACTTTATATAATATTCACTTTAGTCCCTATATTTCAATTAAGTCTTTTAAAAATTATATCTTAGGTCCTTAATCTTTTATATTTTTACACTTTGGTCCTCAAATTTTCAATTATCTTTCAGGTAAGTCCTCCAAAAATTACATATTAGGTTCTTCAATTTTTTACATCTTTACACTTTGGTTTCCAAATTTTTAATTATCTTTAAGTCCTCTAAAAATTGCATATTAGGTCCTTCAACTTTATACATCTTCAAATTTTGGTCCCTCAAATCCTTGATTTTAGTGGTCAAAATAAGTATAATTTTAGTGGTTAAAATAAGTGCACTTTTAATTATATCATTGACTTTACACGAATTTTCACTTAAACGAACAAAATAATATTATAAGGTCTGACCACTAAAAGTAGACATTTTAGTGGTCAACTCTAACTGATAAATGTGAATTTTACACTTATTTTGTCTATTAAATAGTTTATTATTTAATTCTATTATTTTGTTCGTTTATGTGAAAATTCGAGTGTAAAGTCAAGGATTTAATTGAAAGTGTGCTTATTTTGACCACTAAAATTATACTTATTTGGGTACTAAAATCTAGGATTTAGGAGACCAAATTTAAACATGTATAAAGTTGAATGACCTAAGATGTAATTTTTAGAGGACTTAACTGAAAAGATAATTAAAAATTTAAGGACCAGGGTGTAAATATGTACAAATTGAAGGACCTGAGATGCAATTTTTGGAGGACTTAACTAAAAGATAATTAAAAATTTGGAGACCAACGTGTAAAGATGTAAAAGATTAAGGACCTAAGATGAAATTTTTGAAGGACTTAATTGAAATATATGAACTAAAATATAAATATTATATAAAGTACATAGACTATCATGTAATAAATAAATGTCACATCATCATACCACATCACCATTTTAAATTAGAAATTTAATAGAGTGGCCATTAATGAAAGGATTTCTAACTTCAGTGACTACAACTGAAAATTTTGAACTTCAGTGACCATTTTGTAATCTGAAGGTAACTTCAGTGACCGTTGATGAAATTAACCAGTAGTTTAAAAGTTGATATAAATTGTAAAATTTGTGAAATTTATAGTTAAAATTAATTATGAACTTTAACTTAAACTATTTAACAAACTTTAAACAAAATCAAATTTTCTTTATCTTCCTTAACCCACTAGTTTATCTTGATTCAAATAGAGAATTAAAAACAGTTTTTATATAAAATGAAATAAAATAAATATTTATTTAATATATTAGAATATCTTGGTTCGAAAAACTTAATTTTACCGTACAAAAAATGGTATTTTCTCTCCGCACATTTGTCCTCCATGCCATACCTATAACAAAAGGTATAAGGTGTTTTGTTGTACCTACTCTGATATTTAATTGTAATTTTACGAGAAATATTGATAAAATACATGTTTAACCAAACAAGCAATAAATAATTGAAAGTAATTTTTTGCACTTACCTTGAACGTGCATCATTGATTCATTGTGGCCATTTATAGATTACCCGAATTCATCTTCTGCTCGTAAAAGCCCAGTTCAAACTCAGCCCAAACTCAGCCCAGTCCCTTAATACATCCATGAGCCAGGTCAAACTCGTTTATAGGGCCAACCCTATGGTCCATTATATATTATTACTTTGGGAAAATTCAAGGCCGGTCACTGTTTGGACACTTATGGACTCTAAAGTCATATGCTCAAAACTTAATTCAATTAAAGTCATATTTTAGAGTTAAAAGACCAACATACCCTTAATTATAAAAAAAACGCTAATTGTGAGTGGTGATACTGTTTTGCGGTGATACTGTTTTGTTGTGATACTGTTTTTTTGTGATACTGTTTTGTTGTGATACTGTTTTTTTTGTGATACTGTTTTGTTATGATATTGTTTTATTTTGCAGATACAAAAGTGTTCTGAACCTTATCTTATTTGGTTAGAAAATATTTTCTTTTCACACTTATGTTGGGAAAAAAAACAAAGATATTAACTCTTTTTTGTGGCTACTACTTGAGTGATGATATGATTTGGTTTATAGTTTTATACGAGTTCATTTTCAACAACAAAGATATAAAGATGAGTATATTTTGCTTTATTTTTCTCTATGCAAAGAGAACAAAAATTTAACAGGGACTGCACGCTATACAAGTTGTAATACTCATATTGGAATTAGTGAGCTGATAGACATTTTTTCTGGCCTTTCTTTTAATATAGTACTCCTACCCACTTCTTTTTCGTTTAGATCAGGAGAAGAGGAAGATAAATAATGGGTTATCTGCATGATGACATGTGGATCACATTTTCTTGTTTTGCAGAACAAAGCAGGCGTGATGATCTTAAATCCCTTGGTTATGTTCTTTTGTATTTTTTTAGAGGAATGTGCACCAATTCTTTCCACTTTTCTTATGTTATATTCTATTTAGATTTTAGCAAAATGTTGATATACAATTGTTTTTTTAACCAACTACTAGTCTGCATATATTGTGATACTGTTTTGTTGTGATATTGTTTTTTTGTGATATTGTTAAACCTATGATTCTTGTAGTGAACCTTTATGATTATTGTAGTGATAATGAAGAACTAGGATCTGATCAATCAAGAACTGAGAGTATTAATGAAAAAGGATCAAGTTCAAAAGATGTTCAACAAGAGAAAGATGAATGGTGGCTTCAATAAAGATATATTTATCCGTGATACTGTTTTAGAGGATTTGTGATACTGTTTTGAAAAAAAAAATTAAAGATTGTCATTTTAAGCTAAAGAGACGATTTCAAACGGGTTAAATCCATCATAGGCAGTGGCGAAGCGACTGGTCTTGACCGTCTCGTCGAGACCATTCCGAAAACATATTATAAACAAAATTTCTGAGCACGTGTGCAAATTCCATGTTCATTTCTATTGTGATACTATTTTTTGTGATACTGTTTTGCATAAAACAGTATCAAACAACACACATGACTATGATACCATGCTTTTATCTTTGATACTGTATTATGCAAAACAATATAATGGATTAGAACATGGATTAAAACAGTATAAAAATTACTAATGCACATTACCAAAACAAAACAGTATTATAGATTAAAATAGTATCATAGACAAAACTAAGACATTCAAACAATATCACAGGTTCAAACCTTGGCATAATTAGACAGTATCAAAGAATAAAAGCATGGTATCATAAATAAAACTCATTCCACATAGAATAAAACAGTATCATGGATTAAAATAGCATCAAAATATACTAATGCACATTACCTAAATAAAACAGTATCATAGATTAAAACTAAGACATTCAAACAGTATCATAGGATTAATACATATGCCTACATAGTTTTAGATGACTTCCCTTTAACTTGAGAATGATTGGCAGTTCTTCTTTCTTCATTTTAGCATTGCTCTGAAGTATGTGTTTGCTTTTAAAGGACTCAGATACCTTGGAAGAGCTTTAATTTGCAGCAAAAGGATGTACATTTATCCGTGATACTGTTTTAAAGAATTTGTGATACTGTTTTGAAAAAAAAAATTAAAGATTGACATTTTAAGCTAAAGAAACTACTTCAAATGGGTAAAATCCATCATAGGCAGTGGCAAAGCCACTGGTCTTGATCGTCTCGTCGAGACCATTCCGAAAACATATTATAATAAAAATTCTGAGCACTTGTGCAAATTCTATGATCATTTCTATTGTGATACTGTTTTTGTGATACTGTTTTGCATAATACAGTATCAAACAACACACATGACTATGATATCATGCTTTTATCTTTGATACTGTTTAATTAGTCATATGTTTTGTTTGATACTGTATTATGCAAAACAGTATCATAGATTAAAATATGGATTAAAACAAATATCAATTTATATGAATGCATATTACCTAAACAAAACATTATCATTGATTAAAACTAAGACATTCAAACAGTATCACTTATTCAAACCTTGCCATAATTAAACAATATCAAATATCACATAGGAGTATCACAAGATAAAAACAGTATCATGGATTAAAACGGTATCAAAATATACTAATTACCTAAACAAAACAGTATCATGGATTAAAACAATATCATAGATTAAAACTAAGACATTCAAACAATATCACAGGTTCAAACATTGCCATAATCAAACAGTATCACATGATTAAAACAATATCATGGATTAAAATGGTATCAAAATATACTAATTACCAAACAAAACAGTATCATGGATTAAAACAGTATCATAGATTAAAACTAAGACATTCAAACAATATCACAGGTTCAAACATTGAAATAATTAAACAGTATCAAAGATCACATATATATATTCATACAGTATCACAGAATTAAAACAGTATCATGGATTAAAACATGTTTCAAATGATAGTGAAATATTATGACAAAATTTCAATCTATTAAACATTGCCATAATTAAACAGTATCATAGATTAAAACTAAGGCATTAAAACAGTATCATGGATTAAAACTAAGACATTCAAATATTAGATGATGGAACATTCAAGCTCCTATTTACAATAATTCTATGTCCATTTATATTGTGATACTGTTTTCTGTGATAATGTTTTGTATAATATAGTATCAAATAACATACCATGACTAAACATTAGATGATAGAACATTCAATCTCCTATTTACAGCAATTAGATGGTGGAGCATTAAAGCTCCTATTTACATAAGATAGTAGAGTATTCAAGCTCATATTTACAGCATTCAAGCTCATATATACAACATTCTATGCTCATTTCTGTTGTGATACTGTTTTGTTTAATACAATATCAAGTTGCTATTATATAATACAGTATCAACAACAAATGTTACCTCATTGTTTATATAACTAGAAAATGCTCATTGTTTACATAAATGCTAAAATACTCAACCTAAATACTCAACCCAAGTTAATCATATTGGTCAGCCCCTCTTGCAACACGGATAGATCAATGCTAACTGTTAAGAGATTAAGAATAGAGTACAACCACAGAAGATGAAGAAATAAAAAAACATACAAACCAAAGATAAGGATTCAAACACTGTGACCAAAGTCCATAAAACGTTATTTTTTTAGTTTCACGGCTAACAAAATCTTCACCAAAAAAACTGCCTAAAAAGTGATCCAAAATCTTCACAAAAAAAAGTGCCTAAAACGTGACACTGTGCCTTAGAAGCACTCGTCGGAGGTCGCCGGAGGTGGAAGCGGTGGTCACTGGAGGTCGCCGGAGGTGGAGGCGGAAGCGGTTGTCGCCGAAGGTCGCCGGAGGTGGAGGCGTGCTGGAGGTGGCCGGAGGTTGTCGTCGGAGGTGGCCGGAGGTTGTCGCCTGATGTGGAAGAGGTTTGTGGAGTTGAAAGATTGTGTCAATGAAAAATATGGTTAAAATGGGTGATTTTGGAATTAATATAAAATATTGATGTGAAGTATGACTTAATCACAATTTAAAAAAAAAAAATTTGACCTAATTCGAAACAAGTCATGTGGAGATGACTTATTGGCAATTTTTCCTATTACTTTTTAGGGTAAATTCAGGGCCGGTCACTGTTTGGGCACTTATGGGCTCTAAAGTCATATGCTCAAAACTTAATTCAATTAAAGTCATATTTTAGAGCTAAAAGACCAACATACCCTTAATTGTAAAAAAATGCTAATTGTGAGTGGTGATACTGTTTTGCAGTGATACTGTTTTGTTGTGATACTGTTTTTTTGTGATACTGTTAAACCTATGATTTTGTACTACTAATGAAATATTTTAAGAACAATAGTATTCTCTTGTTTATTCTCTGCCGATTAATTCTTCTACCTACCCTTAAACACCTTATAAATTTATACTTATCTATCTAGTGAGAATCTATGTCTTAATTGAATCTCAAACATATTCAAATTCAAGGGAAGAATTAGAAACATTATTTATAGTTTTAGATGAGAACCCTTTGCATGACTTCCCATTAACTTGAGAATGATTGGCAGTTCTTCTTTCTTCATTTTAGCATTGCTCTGAAGTATGTGTTTGCTTTTAAGGGACTCAGATACCTTGGAAGAGCTTTAATTTGCAGCAAAAGAATGTACATTTATCCGTGATACTGTTTTAGAGGATTTGTGATACTGTTTTGAAAAAAAAAATTAAAGATTGTCATTTTAAGCTAAAGAGACGATTTCAAACGGGTTAAATCCATCATAGGCAGTGGCAAAGCGACTGGTCTTGACCGTCTCGTCGAGACCATTCCGAAAACATATTATAAACAAAATTCTGAGCACGTGTGCAAATTCCATGTTCATTTCTATTGTGATACTATTTTTTGTGATACTGTTTTGCATAATACAGTATCAAACAACATACATGACTATGATACCATGCTTTTATCTTTAATACAGTTTAATTAGTCATATGTTTTGTTTGATAATGTATTATACAAAACAGTATCATAGATTCAAACATGGATTAAAACAATATCAATTTATATTAATGCACATTTCCTAAACAAAACATTATCATTGATTAAAATTAAGACATTCAAACAGTATCACATGTTCAAACCTTGCCATAATTAAACAATATCAAAGATCACATAGATTCAAACAGTATTACAGGATAAAAACAGTATCATAGATTAAAACGGTATCAAAACATACTAATTACCTAAACAAAACAGTATCATGGATTAAAACAATATCATAGATTAAAACTAAGACATTCAAACAATATCACGGTTCAAACATTGCCATAATTAAACAGTATCAAATATCATAAAACAGTATCATGGATTAACATGTTTCAAATGATAGTGAAATATTATAACAAAGTTTCAATCTATTAAACATTGGCATAATTAAACAGTATCATAGATTAAAACTAAGACATTAAAACAGTATCATTGATTAAAACTAAGACATTCAAACATTAGATGATGGAACATTCAAGCTCCTATTTACAACAATTCTATGTCCATTTATATTGTGATACTGTTTTCTGTGATCCTGTTTTATATAATATAGTATCAAATAACATACCATGACTAAACATTAGATGATGGAACATTCAAGCTCCTATTTACAGCAATTAGATAGTGGAGCATTCAAGCTCCTATTTACATAAGATAGTGGAGTATTCAAGCTCATATTTACAGTATTCTATGCCTATTTCTGTTGTGATACTGTTTTGTATAATACAATATCAAGTTGCTATTCTATAATACAGTATCAACAACAGATGTTACCTCATTGTTTATATAACTGGAAAATGCTCATTGTTTACATAACTGCTAAAATACTCAACCCAAAGCTAAGGATTCAAACACTGTGACCAAAGCTAATGATTCAAACACTGCTAAAATATTGGTCAGCCTCTCTTGCAGCACGGATAGATCAATGCTTAAGATATTAAGAATAGAGTACAACCACAGAAGATGAAGAAATAAAAAAGCATACAAACCAAAGCTAAGGATTCAAACACTGTGACCAAAGTCCATAAAACCTTATCCACTACAGATATTTCAAGCCACCAGAAGCTCTGGCTGCTCCACCGTGACGTGAAGTACGAGAAATTGATTTCCGGCCACCTGAAAGCTGACCAGTACCACCTCCCTATACACATGTCTGAAAAAGTCTCTTATTGTAGTAACTTGTCATTTATTTTTGTAGTTTCACAGCTAACAAAATCTTCACAAAAAAAAATGCCTAAAAAGTGATCCAAAATCTTCACCAAAAAAATTGTCTAAAAAGTGACATTGTGCCTTAGAAGCACTCGCCGGAGGTCGCCGGAGGTGGAGGCGGTTGTCGCCGAAGGTCTCCGGAGGTGGAGGCGGTTGTCGCCGAAGGTCACCGGAGGTGGAGGCGTGCCAGAGGTCACCGGAGGTGGATGAGGTTGTCGCCGGAGGTGGATGAGGTTGTCGTCGGAGTTGGAAGATTGTGTCAATGAAAAATATGGTTAAAATGGGTGATTTTGGAATTAATATAAAATATTGATGTGAAGTATGACTTAATCACAATTTAAAAAAAAGTTTTGACCTAATTTGAAACAAGTCATGTGGAGATGACTTATTGGCAATTTTTCCTACTTTTTATTTATTTGAGCAAAATTACAAAATTACAAATACATTCTCTGAAGTTTACAACAATACAACACTTTTTATTTTTTGCACTACATTTTAATTACATTTAACATCATTAATTTTTTAATATTATAGCACTCATGTCTCCAACTTTTTTATCTTCAACTTTTCATCAATTAGCACATATTGTGTTTGATAATACTTTCTGTAAATAATATTTGTTGAGAATTCATAAAAAGACTTATTTGTCTGTCATATTTTTAAAAAACAATAGATACAAAAGTACGATAAAATATTTTTTCTTCATTTCAAAGCACGTAAATAAAATATCTCGACAGAAACCATCATCAATGATGAAATGTGCTAATTAATGAAAATTGAATATAAAATTCGATGACAAAAAGTTAAGAACTTAATTACAATAATGAACAAAAGTTGAGAATCTTAAGTATAATTAAAATGTGTTGCACTTATAATAAATTGTAGTGTGAATATAACCATCATTTAGATATACTTCCACCCTTTTAAAAAAAATACACAAACCTCCCTTATTTCAAATTTTGAATAACATATTCATCTCTTGACCATTTTTATTTCACGTGTTAGTATAAATAATTGTAGTAATGCTTAAATGCCCTTATCAACTTTCTTCCATCTTGTGGCTCTTTTCAGATATAATCGTTGAATCTGGTCTCCAATTCGAACAAAAAGACACACCTAGTAGTGTAACCACCTCAATCTCAACATATGTTTGACAAAACTTTTCATTTGAAGAGTATTCGGTCTACCGAGAAAATTTATCCCAATTATTAAAATTTTATCCTGAATTCCTAATTCCTAATAAAGCTAATCGTCCATTGAATTTAAATAATGCTTCGTAAGCCTTATTTCACTCGACCTTTTTCGTGTATTGTAATCGCCTATCATGCAATCTTGATAAATGTGCGAAGCACGTTTGACGGAATGCAGCTTTATGTTCGTTATCAAAATTATGCAATACGATATCAATATAGTGAACGGAACTAATTTATGTGATTTTTTCTTTGAATCATTGGTCCTTCAGTATTATATAAGGGAGAACTGTCTACAAAATAAATATCAAATTTTTATTAACCACATAACAAACAAGCCTGGACAAGAATCACATGAATTTATTAAGTACATTTCGCAAACATATTTTTTCGATCACAATTCTAAACAACAATCAAACTGAAAAAGCTAAGTAACTTCATAGTTAGAACTGCCGAATTCAATGTTGATTTCGTTAAACTATCGAAAATATACAGTTACTATCAAATTTTCAAGTGCATTCCACATACTAACTATCTATTTCATCACTTCATATTCGACTCTAAATTCCATCCCCAAAGAGTGTACATTCAATTCTCAACTCAACATACAATAACATGTGCACAAGAAACAACAAAATGAACTAGCAAAAAGAATTTGTCAATGAAAATAAAAAAGAAAATCTCAACAACAACAATCAACAAGGATTTAAACTATTTCACAATATTAACAACAATAAAAAATACGATAAAATCCATCATGCATATTTAACTATTAACATAGAACAAATAAAAAATAAGAAACTTACTTGAAATATTGAAAAATATTGGCTAGTCTAATTAAATTGAAATGTATCATTGAATGATAATATAAATTGAGAATTTATAGTCATTTAAAGACCCATTTTTTAAAAACTGTTATCTTAATTAAAATTAATTTAACTGTTTCGTTCCTAAAAATTGTATTTTGAAATTTGAAATTAAAAGTCGCCAACAAGAAACAGATCATCATTCCTAGGATTCCAAACCAAATTAACAATTCACACTAATAATAATTTTTTTTTAGAAAACCGAAAAACATATCCAGAATTATTCTAACGTTAAAAAAATAATACCAGACATCATATTTCATTTTCGACAGTACTACTTGTACAAGATGTAATGCTCACCAACAACGTAACACAATGAAGTAACAATCAACAACAACATATTTTATTTGCAGAGTTATTCTGACATTGAAGAAACATTTTTTTATTCCGTTTTATAACAACATACAATATTCACCAACAACTTAATAAAATAAAATAACAATATGTACCAACACGTGCACTAACCACCAACAACGTGTTTGATTTTCATTAATCTATATATGAATCTTATATGATTTGACTTTGTATAAATGCTTTTACCATGCTTAATTTGAGGATTTTCTGTTAAGTGTAATTTAAATTTGTAATTAAAGCAATAATAGTCAAAATTTAAAATTTGAATATCTAGTAATTGTGATTTAAATTTGTATATTAGTTAGAGCTTGTTTGTATTCACTTAAAATTTTACTTAAAAAACTGAAGTTAAAGTTAACAATTAATTTTAACTACTCATTTCATGGACTCACAAATTTTTACAATTTTTCAACCATACATTTCATCAACTTTTATAAAAAAAATATAATTTTAATCAAAATCAAACACACCCTTAGTATTTTTCCGAATTTTAAAAATCATCCTGTATTTTTTATTTTATTAATAACAATTAGGTAGAGTTCCTAATTTTCTCCCAATTTAATCCAACATTACACGGGCTCAACGGAAGATCCTAAATAGCCCAATCCACTACTAACCAGGCTTGTAGCCCAATTCTGAAGCACATCAATTTATTTCGGGAAATTTGTGCAAATAGTCTATAATCTTTATTTTTTGGTACATCAATTCTTAATCTACGTATTTTAGTGCGTAATTGATCTTTGATAAAAATACAAAATTGTGCTTAGTTTTAATTTAAAAAATAGTAATTGAAATTCTAACATTTGCAAAATATTCAAATAGGTCCGATATATTTATTAAATAATATTTAATTTAGTATATTAAATATATCTATAGTTGTGTCAATTAAATTTTTTATAAGAGAAAAATATAAAATTATTGTGCTTTAGGTATATATAATTGCTACGAAATGTGAAAAAATTGAATAAAAATTAAGTTACATAAATAACAAAATAGTGTATATAATTTTATGACATTGAAACAACATTATTATGTTTTTTTAAACATAAAACTAATAATAAAAATTAATTTACACATTATGTATTCTTTATTTTTGAACGATAATAAAATGATAAATTAAAATATAAATAATACAATTTGAGCTCTAATATTTGTAGTTAATAAATGAATAGCTCAATTAAATAAAAATATTTGAGTATAAAGTTTGTGACAAATTTTTTTTAATGTCGTAATGATAAAATTAAAGTATAAATAATATGATTACTTAATAATAATAAAATAATTTTAATTAACACATTTGTTAATAATTATGAGCTTAAATTTTAGTTATTTTATAATAGTTCATAAAATATACAAAATAATTCAATATATTATCAATTTGTTAGTTCCTTTTAATTTTCATAAAAAATAAAAGTATCAAATCCATTTGTACTTTTTGTAAATGTTAGGAATCTAATTTAAAATTTCTCTAATTAATAATAAATACATGTTTATCTTTTTCATCAAATAAATATCAATTGTGTAACAAAATACATAGATTAAGAATTTTTGTACCAAAAAATAAAAATTAAGGATTATTTATATACTAAAGACAGATCGAAGAGAGTTTAGCAAAAATATATTTTTTATATGAACATTTTATATTTTTAATATATTAGTAAGTCTAAATTTTTTTTTTAACTCCTGTCTGAATCGATCTTGATTATCTATGAATTTTTAACGAATAAAAGAAAAATGAGATTAGGAAGTGGCTAAGTGCCTTTAGAAAACAAATGGTTGAGGACTGTGACCATAAAAAAAAAACTAGGTATCGAACTCACTTGCTAATTTTTTAATAGAGTGAATACCGAAACTGTAATTTTCCCGGTTAAATTAGTTCGAGATTTTCGAGAGCTGGGTTAGGGTTTTAACTCAAATCCCTCGGGAAGAAGAAGAATAAGGAAAAGTTGAAGAATTGATTTGAAAGAGAATATGGGCGAGAAAATAAGGATATACGTAGGGGGGTTGGGATTGAGTGTGAAAGAAGAAGATTTGAAGAAGACTTTCACTTCACCTCAATTGGGCACTGTGGATTCAGTAGAAATAATGCGCACCAAAGGCCGCAGCTTTGCTTATTTGGACTTCGTTCCTGTTTCGGACAAGGGCCTTGCCAAACTCTTCAGCACGGTATGTTTATATGATGTATCCATGTATGCGTGTATGCAGGTTTTGTAAATGGAGTTGTTTTTGTAGGGTATTGTTTGTGTTTTTCGGGAGAAACTTGGTGACTTAGAAATTATTCTTCTGAAATTTAAATTGGTTGTTGTTAAATTCCGATTTCAATGTCCCTTATCTTTGGTGCCAAGCATAGCGCAGGTCTAAGCTAATCTGAGATGATTATATAGGTGAAGATAAGAAAGCTCTTTCAAGGTGGTTTAACTGCAGTCAGTAGGGACCAATATATTCGCCCTTAAAAGAAAATTAGTCTTTTATGTTAGGGTTATAGGAAGAGGAACAACAAGGTCGAAAGGTGATGTACCAGAGCGGAGAAACAATGTAACCGGGCCCGAAATTTTGGGGCTTGTTTGCTCACTAGCTGAAGGATGAATTATCTTGTTTTGCATTTTTGTACTTTGGATTGTTGCTTTTGCTCATTGGATAATGTAATTATACAGTATAATGGTTGCATGTGGAGAGGTGGCAAGTTGAGACTTGAGAAGGCTAGGGAACACTATCTTGTTCGCTTGAAACATGAGTGGGATGACGATGTTGAACTTGATATCAATTTGCCTAGCCAGAATGTTGATGCAGTTGAAACCGTGCGTTCTTCAGAAAAGCCAAGGAAAGACCCCAACATGGAAAAATTGCAGCTCCGAATTTTCTTTCCCAAACTAAGAAAGGTAAAACCTTTTATCCTCTAGGGCTCACATGCCATCCAAAGATATATGTCGCTCTTACTCGACTTATCTTTTTTCTTTATCCTAGTTGTGGGTTATAGGTAAAATTAACTGCAACTGTGTTATTTCTGTTGTGAAAATGTGATTGGCTTGCAAGCTAAATTGTTAAGCCCACTGCCAGAATTGAGATTTTAGGACTGTTATTGCATGAGTAATATCTGTGGATGTCCTGATGTATATTGTTTCAATGCTTATCGCATTTCTTTGTGAAGATAAAACCGGTGCCTTTCAAAGGAACGGGCAAGCACAAATACAGTTTCCAACGCATTGAAGTTCCTCCTCTCCCTGCACACTTTTGCGATTGTGAGGAGCATTCTGGCCATCCTGAGAAAGTTAGAGAAAATGCTTCTAATTGTGGAACTGAAAATTTTGGAGTAAACCAGGAAGAACTTGACATGATGAAGTCAGTTATGAACAAGATTTTGGAAAAAGAGAACTGCTCAAATGCAACTTGTACCAATGCTGGATTTATTATGGAAGTAAACAATTCAGCTGCATTACTCAACAATGTGCAAGTTGATGGGGATGATCAAATGAGTGATGAGGATAACCTGATAATTAACATGGTGGCTGGGTCCGATAATAGAATTGCTTTCTTCAAGGATTGGAGACAGGAAGCTGCTAATGCTGATTGGGTATTGCTTAATGCTTGATTTGCTGGTTCATTTTAATGCTTGTGTGATTCTGCATGTGCTTTCACTGCTTAATTGAATTTGTCTTTCTTCTGTGGTTATCCAGGATTCAATATTAAAAGAACCAAAGACTTGTAATGATAGACGCTCTCGGGAAATGCATGGAAGTCAAAAGAGGAACACTGTGGCTTCTAAGAAGAAGAGGAGAACACCATTTGATGAAGATGATAGAAACCATGTGTCTAGAAGGAAGAGAATGAAAGGTAGCCCCGATATAGTTGTGAATGATTCAAACACAGACGTAAACACTCAACCAGAAGAGGCAGAATCAGGTTCCGCACATTTAAATCATGATGCTTCACCGTCACAGAAGTCAGATTATCTGGTCAGTGAAAAGGGCAGTACTGCATTGCACTCGGGGAATTCAACAAGCCATGGCCCTGAAGTAGCAGAGCAACAAAGTCTTACTGTTCCTGGCTTTACTGACAAGGAAAACCAATCAAGCCAAGTGAAAGAGCTGGAAAAAATTACTGATGTTCTGTCGGATAAACCAAGAGCAACTGTTGATAGATCAGCCAGAGGTGCCTCGTGGCTACAGAAGTCCTCGTGGACACAGCTGGTTGGCGATACCCATAATAGTTCATTTAGCATCTCACAAGTTTTGCCTGGTGTAACTTTTGAAAAACAGGAGCTACCACAATTCAACAACTTTGTATTTTCAAGAAACAATAAGCTGCATAAATCTTTTGAAAAAGACAGAAGCTATTCTGTTCAACAGGTTAGTAAACCCAGGGGAGGAGCCAATAAAGATTTTGCCACTGCTGCTGATAAGTTTGATGTGGATGCTTTAACAAGGAAAGAACAGAGCCATGACGATTTAAATGGTGAGCAATCCAGTCCTGAAATAAAGATGAAAATTGTAAAGGCTAATGAGGCTTCCACTTCAACACTTGGGCAGAATGTACCATCAACACTCAATCGACCATCACTAGGAGACATTGTTACGAGTGAAGCTTGCCCTTTCATGAGGAGTGCTGCTTCAATGAAAGAGTGGACAAAGACTAAAGCAGCTTTAAGTGGATCATTCAAGAAAAAAGGTAACGAGAAATAGGCAATTAATGATTGAGATAAAAGCTAGAAAGGCTCACAAACTTACCAAGGAAAAGTCCATGGTTTGTCTAAAGGTTCACATCTTATTGTATCTTATTGAGAAGGACATATGGAATATGAGGTGAAATCTAGATACTCCAATTTGTGTTTCTACAATTTATTGGCATCGAGAGTTCAAAGATTGTTGTTTCCAGGTTCAGTGTAGACTGATTCGGCTTTTTAATCCTGTTCTAAGGCAATATATTCAATGAAATGACTGTTGTAGTTGGTGGCCAAATGCTTATATACACGTTTCTCACAATTAGTGTGGTCTACCAGGAATTCCGTAATAACATGTTTTGTTTTAAGGTCCCAAATTTGCTCAAAAGACCCGCTTTCGACTGAGAATTACGGGTGTTCTTTAATATAGAAGGTTGATTTTATTCGGCAGCAGAGTATCAAGAAAATAGATCTAGAGACTTGAAGAACTTGAAGAAAAGGGCTTGTGCAGCCGTGCAGGAGAATTAACCAGCATATTGTTGTCCATGTCCAATTTCTATCTTGGCACAATCAATGTAAATGCGAAAGACGAAGCATTGAGGGGCCACGCCTTTAATTATTATTATCATTTAATTAGCCTTGCTACAATATGTAATCTTATGGCACTGGGAATTTACTTTTTTTCTCTTCTCAAAATATTTTACTTGTCACATCAATTTTACTTGTGCGTTTAGAATCATGTTTTAGGATGTTGCTCATAAATACTTATAAGTTGATCAAATATCATTTTTATTTACACATTTTGTAAGATTCAAAAATTTTATCTATTTTTTTATCTAGAACTCATTGTTTATAATTTACAAAAATAAAAAATAAAAAATAAAAAAAATTACAAATTGCACTCCTTGGTGGTTACACCTCATCATTCCAAATATGAGCTGTTTCAATGCAGTGTCTAGAAAGCTTGCCAAGAATCTCCCGGGTAAACTCAACTGTGCCTCTTGCTAGACTCGAACTTCAAGAAAAATAAGTGTTCCAGTAGATTCATAATTCGAAAAAGAAAAGAATGAAAATCAAGAATTGGTAGAATGTCAGCATGTACGCAACAGAGGCCATTCACCCTAGAGATCGAACCCTATAATGCTTAAATAACATAGAATTAGGACCTTACATTGGGTATGAAATATAATTCCACTCAAAACCCAAAATGATTTTTCACAAACACCAATTTTCCGTCATAAATATCGGTAGAGAGAACAAGACTGGAGTCTATTTCTCTTGCTTTCCCTAAAAAAGGTGTGCAGTCATAAATATTGGAAATAGGAAATTTAAATCACTATAAAAACTAACCAAGAAACACAGCAGTTGGCCAAAGTTGGTAGAATATTGGAAATAATTATAAGTATTACATCATAAACAAAGTAATAATCAAGCTCCATTTTCCATTACTATTACACGAACAACCTTAGACATCAGTTTCATGTTCCACTAGACTCTAATTGAAGTCATTAGTCCAAACACGTAGACATAAATCCAAATTATTTCTTATGGAAGCCAAAGCTTCAATTCGCAAACCTCAATTAAGTGTTTACCGGTCTCTGAGTTCCTGCTCAAATTGATGTAATTTCTCCCGCAGAGGCTGCACAAATAATTTCAAATCATCGATGATCCTCCGCTTATCTTGTTGCGAAAGATCCTTGTCTTCACCGAGTTTTACTTGAATCTGCAAAGCAAATGTAAACATGAATAACTTACACACTGAGGTCGAGTTTCTACAGGGGAGCTACAAATACGAACAAAGCCCATTTTCGCATATGTTTGGGAATGCTTAAATTATAATTTCAGCTGGTCAAACTAATCAAACATACTTTTTATCCACACATTTAATCGGACCCACAACTTACAACTGACTTTTATCCACACATTCACCAACAACTTAAAATATAAACAATTAAAAAATAATTTCAGCACTACCAAACATTTATTTTACTGGCGACACCAAGAAGAGTATGGTTCTCTCATCTGGTGTAAATTATTACATAAATAAATGTCTTTATCCTATTTCACTCTGCAAGGGAATATAAACACTGAAATATAATATACCTGCAAGTCATCCAGTTCACCAAGTGAGAACTCTGGAATATCTATATGGCCTTTGACCTTCCTCTTCTCTGATCCAACAATCCATTCTCCTGATTTTCATATTTAACTTGTGAAAAACGTGACAAGAAAACAATAGCAAGGAAACAAAAGGGAAAAAGGGATGGAGTAAAGGACGACAATTCTGTAAATGAGAAAGAAAAATGAAGAGGTACCCTTTACTCTCAATGTCAATTCATAATTGTAACCAACACGTTTTTTGTTTCGTACTGTCACCAAGAATGCCTGCAAGTCGGGTTCAAATATCATTACTAGGAAATAGCACTTGAGCTCATAATTTTAAAACATCCTATGGAGCTTATTTATAGCAACCATGTTATCACAATTAAGAGAATTTTATCATTGTTAATAATCATTTCCATTCTGCTTTTCCTTATTTCTTGCTATTGAAAAAATTTAGAACTCTAAACTTAGAGCATCTCCAAGAGGCTCTTTAAACATAAGATGCTCTCTATTTTAGAGAGCCAACTCTTAAATTTATGCTCCAAGAGACTCCAAATTAACTTTTTACAATAAAGAGTGGGTTTGACTCTCCAACTTTCTACAATTAAATACATTCAAAGAATTCCAATTTCCAATATCATAGGTTGACTAAATTAAATAGTATTAAGCCCTCTTTCCATCCATTTAAGTTTTTTTTTTACCTCTTTTCTTTCTGAGAAACATTAAGAGTTTGTTTGTTATCAATTAAATTTTGCTAAAAAGCTGAAGTCAAAGTCAATAATTAATTTTAACCACATATTTCATGGACCCACAATTTTTTACAACTTTTCAACCACACATTTTATCAACTTTTATCAACCTTTGTAAAAAATCTGATTTTAATCAAAATCAAACACACCCTAAGATACATTTACGAGCAACTTGCCTATTGATTTCACTATACAAATCCCAGATTTTACACCCCTTTTCAGCTGCACAGTGCTTCATTTGTCTGCTTGTACGCTTAGGCATAAATCTACTATAACTAAGTCAGGGATGTCAAGGCAAAAGAAACCTTAATTGAATTAAAGCCAAGAAGAAAAAGAAATAGCAAAATGAATTCGCACTATCATATGAAATAGACTAAAACAGTCACAATCTTTCCTGCATTAAGTTTTGAAATTCATTTAATTCCATAGCCGTGACCTCTAGTGATCCGTAAATATTCATATCTAGTAGTTAGCATTCAAGCTACTTATTTCCCAGTTACTGAAATGCTTACCGCCAGTTTCTATTAGTTCAATTTTAAACGCATGCATCCTGCTTCTTCTCTTAACATCGACTCTGGGTGTAACTAGTAACTCAATTAACATTCTCAAAAACAGACTTCGCAAACAGCTAAAAGGAAGATACTGATGTACAGCAAAAACATGTTATGCATCTATCTTGCATGTAAGAATATAGATCTCTAAGTGGATACTTTGTCGACTTCATGCACGTCAAATCTCCACAAGGAAAAAACAAATTTACTTGGACGCTAATAGAAACTCATGAAACTGAACAGAAATCATCTTGGAGGTGTAACAATTTTACAAGCACTCACATCCCCAGAGCATCTGGTTACTTCTGCTATTTCTGCTCTGCCACCAGAGAACTCCAGGGTCCCCACAGACACAAGCAATTCCTGCAATCATTGAGCAAGCGCAGGCATAAATCCACATGAGCAAGCATATAACATGAACAAGCTTGGATATACGAACAGCGGAGACTGCAACACGTTTCAGTATGTTTCAGGGTTCCTGGTGTTTATTGAAATAGAATTGGCATTTGAATTCCAGTTAATTCTTGCATCATTTTGTTCTCCTCCAAATCAACTCCACTCATAGTTTTTATGTTTTAAATTCTGATTGACGATGTCTACACAAAACATAAATTTTGAGTACTTCACGAACATGCCAAAGGTACAGAAATACACCAGAAACGTTTCAGTATGTTTCAGGGTTCCTGGTGTTTATTGAAATAGAATTGGCATTTGAATTCCAGTTAATTCTTGCATCATTTTGTTCTCCTCCAAATCAACTCCACTCATAGTTTTTATGTTTTAAATTCTGATTGACGATGTCTACAGAAAACATAAATTTTGAGTACTTGACGAACATGCCAAAGGTACAGAAATACACCAGAAACGTTAAAATCACAACAAATAACTCTCACAAGGCCACAACCAGAAATGTCAAGGATTAGCAACAGAAATAGTTATTGCAGCACAGGCTAGATACAGATACCTAAAAATATAAATGATTATAGGCATTCAGACCTTAATCCTATCGCTTGCCCACTTATTCAAACTCTTCTCTTCCCACGTTCCAGCCTGAAAAATGAATAAAGAATTGACATAATGCAAGTAAAGGGTGAACTTAAACCATAATAAACAATATAAACTTGTGGTCTGCACATTTTGCACATCAAATGCAATACCAATTGAAGTATGACCTACGAGTAAAATAAATGTGTCTCTGACATTATGAACTTATTTACTAAGTGAACTTGAAACAAAGATCTGCTGACCAAAAAAAAGGATTACAACGAGTTCATAAGTACTGATAGAAAAAATTCCTTAAAATATAATCACAATTTAAACAAACAAACTTTGATGTAAACTTTCTGACAATCTCTTACTACTACTCTGTTCAACCTCGAGTTTGATTAATAACATCCAGAGAAACTTCAACACAGACATTACACACATGCCCCATGCAGATGTTTAAAAGTTAAAACAGCTAAACTACGAGTAGGTCCCAAGAAAAAGAAAAGAAACTTCTAGAACTTGCCAATGGGTAGTTAATCAACCATCTCAATGATTGATAGTCCGAGTCTTTAAGAAGTTCTAAAGACAGACAGGTCTTTTTAATGTCTTTAATGCTGGTACAATGTCGCGTGGCCTTTAGAGGGTCATATTTCAATGAAACTTGTTGGAAACTCTATTCTTGAGTGTGCAGCCATGAGGAGTGGAAGATTATTTTTATTTCTTCAGGAAGTATTACTCCCATCAGCTATTAGCTACCACATCTCTTCATCACATGTTAGTCACTAAATGCCCGATGACAAGTTTCTAGGATCAAGTTGTGATCACAGTAAGAATGGTTATTGTTAATTGCAAGGCCATTAGAACACTAGGGTTTAAAAGGAAATCCTTTTTAAATTTGTTTCCATCAAAATCACCCAAGTAGGTACAAATATGATTCCAATCTAGAACAGACTCTCAGTAGCATTGGGTTTTCTAAGGAGGAAATATATATACCTCAATGGAAGCACTTCTTGAACAATTTTAATGTTATAACACGCGAGTTCTTGAAAATTTATCACCATTTGGAGAATGTCTCAAGGTGGGGAGAGCTTTAATCCTACTCCCACGCTTCTATAAATTATATGCTCTCTTCTAGTTGCCAAACTTTCCCCCTAAATGAATCAAGTTTTGATCTCATCATCTCCATGTCTTAGGAACGGAAAGGGAATATAATTAGTTTGTTTTAAGCTGACCATCTTACTTCATTTTGAAAGGATTTTTGTAACTTGTGGATGTACATAGTTCCTCTCTCCTGCTTATATTGTTCTTCCTCGATTTGGGGAAAAACAGAAACTGTAGACAACCTGGAAACATTCAAAAGAACAACCCCCTGTGATGCCTACTGTGCCACTGCCATCAAATCCTATCCGTCCTCAAATACTTCTCAAAGTCTTAATTCAAGTACAGTCAACAAGCCATTGTCTATCCATAACCCAAAACTCAATTTTGTACGCACTGAAAAATGTTACTCTCTCCGTCCCATAAAAATAGACTTACTTCTATTTTCAGAAAATTTAATTATTATAGTTTAGAATAATAAATTTTACTCATGTTTTTCTTGATAAAAAGGCACATTCAATAGAGGCATATTAGAACACTAAGAAATTATTCATACTACCAACAAGGAAAGTGGACTATAATTTAGAATAGATAAATAAAGAAAGTAAGTCTATCTTTGTGGAACGAAAGGAGTATCTTTCACTTGAGCACCATCACTCGCACATTTTTCAACTTCAAATACATCAAGTCTAAAACAAATCTACCGCAACTACACTTTCATTTCAAAATGGGAAGAGAAAAAAATGTCAAAATATTTATATCTCAATTAACAACATACAGTTTATTCACGCAGTATAAAGTAAAAACATTTTTTTCTACAATATTACAATTAATTATTCGGGTTAATTATTTCATTGGTCATTGAACTTTGAAACGTTTTCCCGTTGTCATTGAACTAAAAAAAACGTTACCCATCTATCACTAGTTTGGAATCCGTTTAAACCACCTGACGAAATTGCTTACGTGTGAAACAAAATTCCCATGCGGTACGATTTGGACGTTAAATGTGGTCAAATCAGAAAAACGTTGTTGCCTATTCACCAATAGATGCTTTGCCTCATTCATTGTGTGTTTGTTATTACTTACATATAATTATATATCTATACTCTCTCTCTCTCTCTCTCTCTCTCTCTCTCCATTGAAGCAGCTTTGTGGGCTAAAACTGCAAATTCTTCACGATCTGAGCATTTTGCCAGTTGGGCCATAATTTTGGTCTTCTCAGAATGAAAATCACTTTGAGAAGAGCTGGCTCGAGCTTTGGTTTTTATCTGTTGATCGATCCACAATTGAATAGCTTTTGAGCATGCATTAGACTCAATGAATTTTTTCCACCATTTGACTTTGTACCTGCGGACAATTCGTTTGAAGGAGAATGCATTGTCTGAATTTGGAAAAATTTGGAAATCCCAACAAAAGATCCAAGCAACTTCAAATGTTTTGCAAAATTGGAAAAGAAGATCTTCTTGGGGTACGAGATTGAGACCTTTGTTTTGAAAGAGATTGAAACCTTCAAGAATATGAATGGGAAGGATTTCTTCGGTGGCACCAAATAATCCACCAAGATTGAAACCATTTGGGAAAGATTTTTGGACATTTTTATCGAAAACAATGAACCAAGAATGGCTCGATGGAAAAATGAGTGTTCGGAATGTTAGGGGGTAAAATCAACACCTTTGAATCTTTCTAAAAGTTGTTTTTCATCTTGTTTGAAGGTTTGGAAAGATTCGGGACGAGAGGAATTAAAAAAAAAACGAGATGATGATGAATGGGCAAATTGAACTTGCACACTTCCATCAAGTAGCTCAGTAATTTCTCTTAATTTTGTTCTCGGAATTTCTCTCACTGGAGGTTGTTCATTTTCAAACTTCTAGAGAGGATTTTGAGTTACTTGATCCTAAGATAACCTTCTTGGAATTGCAACATTTGAATGTAGGGGATTAATCTCAATTAAGAGAGTTGCATGTTTTGGAGAGGATCTAAGAGCTTTTGGACTCATGTTTGTACTCATGACCTTGTAATATATGCGGTAGATAATACAAATAGCCTTAGATATGATATCCATTTCTAAGTTCTTAACCTGTATATCTAGGCATAGAGATTTCATTATTGAATAATCAGAAAGATCTAATGAGAAATTTGGAAAACAGTTACAATAAAGTGGACCACTTTCGAGATTTGATTCAATTATTGAAAGTAAAGAGCTAGAGAATCTTGAATGTCTCTTATCTCTAAGAGTAATAAAAAGAGGCTTGACAGCAACTTGAACTAAACCAATATGTAAAAACTTGTATTTTTGTCTATGATTTAAGATAGTTTCCCTAGAGAATAATCTTAAAGTATCAGAATTTTGTTTAATGAAATTGACTGTTCACATGTTTTGATAGCATAATCTTGTTTGAAATCAAAACGACCTATTTGATAAATAGTTTTTTGATCTATTTTAAGGATTGACCAATTTTGAAGTCTTTGTTCTATTTCTGCTATTTGAACTTCTCTAATATTGAGGCTTTCTTGACGATTATCTATTTCTTCATTTTCATTTTCATTATTGAAGGAATCTTCACTTGAACTACGTATGCTTCGAGATCTATTGAACCAAGACCTAGACCAAGACATAATTGGCAAAGTTTGATACCTTTCTTCTGTCATAGGTTGGTTGACGGGACCACCTCAACGGGATACTCTACCCTCGGCTGACCAACGCTCCAGAGACTCCAGGGCTGACCATCTCCAACATAGAGAACTTATTTGCTAGAAGAATAGCGAACTAGGCTTACTATGGCTTGAACTTAGCTTTGATATCAATTTGACACGAGCTTGCGTAATTGGAAGTAAAGGATCACAGAATTCAAGAAGATATTTTTGTCGGTTAATTGAATCGGGAAAATGAGAGAGAAACATTTGGGTGCGAAGGTATTCTATGCGATTGTCTAGAATTACTCTTTTGAGATGTCATGATTCAAATGATGGAAATAAACTTTGAAGATTTGGAGAAAATAAATTTGATAAATTATCACACAATTGATTATAATCGTAAATTTGAGAAATATATTTGAAATAAGCGTCTATTGAACAATTGATAAAAGAAATTGACAGACTTTTTAAACTATTCCAAATACATGATTGGAAATATTGAAAACATTTCATACTTACAAAATTCGTAATATGAAAAGATAATTGAAACAATTTGCTCTACTTATACTGAAAGAAAACTTCTTTTTATATAGACGTCTTGGACTTTGGATACTTGATTGAAGATTCTTTGCTTTTGGAAAAGCAGATTGATAAATGAAAATACTGTTCAACTTTTGAAAAAGATGTCAGATGCTTTCACTGTTGTTGATGGCTGTCACTGTTTGCTTTTTGAAAAAAAAATACTACTTTTGACTAATAATTGAGGAGCACTGTTTTCTTTTTTAAAATCATATCCACAATTTTTCTTTACCGAAAGGCAAAGTAATGATAAAAGAATAAGATTATTCTTCAAAGAAATCTGCTCCGTACCAGTCATCTTCATTGTCCTGTTCAAAATCTAGATCTGATCCTACTTCAGAAGCAGTAATAGATCCTTTGTTTGACTCTGCCTTAGCCATTGACGCAGCTTTGTGGGCTAAATCTGCAAATTCTTCAGGATTTGAGCATTTTGCCAATTGGACCATAATTTTGGTCTTCTCAGAATGGAATTTCATGCCATTCGGTCTCAAAAATACCCCATCTCAATTTCAAAAGATTATGAATGATATTTTCAATCCTTATCAAAATTTCTCAATTGTTTATATGGATGACGTTCTTATTTATTCAGATAGTATAGAACAACATCTAAAATACCTTCAAACCTTCCTTTCAATGGTTAGGAGAAACGGTCTTGCTGTGTCCGAAAAGAAAGTTGTTCTATGTCATACTAGGATTTATTTCGATGCCACCGAAGAAATCCTTCCCAGTCGTATTCTTGAAGGTTTCAATCTTTTTCAAAACAAAGGAATCTCATACCCCAAGAAGATCTTCTTTTCCAATTTTGCAAAACATTTAAAATTGCCTTGATCTTTTGTTGGGATTTCCAAATTTTTCCAAATTCAGACAATGCATTCTCCTTCAAACGAATTGTCCACAAGTGCAAAGTCAAATGGTGGGAAAAATTCAATTAGTCTAATGCATGCTCAAAAGCTATTCAATCGTGGATCAATCAACAGATAAAAACTAAAGCTGGAGCCAGCTCTTCTTAAAGTGATTTTCTTTATGAGAAGAACAAAATTATGGCCCAATTGGCAAATGCTCAGATCATGAAGAATTTGCAGTTTTAGCCCACAAAGCTGCGTCAATGGCTAAGGCCGAATCAAGCAAATGATCTATTGCTTCTTCTGAAGTAGGATCAGATAAAACAGGACAATGAAAATGACTGCTACGGAGCAGATTTCTTTAAAGAATAATCTTATCCCTTTATCATTACTTTACTTTCCGGTAAAGAAAAAGTGTGGATATGATTTTCAAAAAAAAAAACAGTGCTCCTCAATTATCGGTCAACAGTAGCATCTTCTTTTCAAAAAGCAAACAGTGACAACTATCAACAACAATGAAAGTATCCAACATCTTTTTTCAAAGTTGAACAGTATCTTCAATTATCAATCTGCTCTCCCAAAAGCAAAGAATCCTCAATCAAGTATCCAAGGTCCAAAACATCTATATAAAAAAAAGTTTTTTTCAATATAGACAGAGCAAATTGTATCAATTATCTTTTTATATTACAAATTTTGTAAGTATGAAATGTTTTCAATATTTCAAGTCATGTATTTTCAATAGTTCAAAATGTCTGTCAATTTCTTTATCAGTTGTTCAATAGAAGCTTATTTCAAATATATTTCTCAAGTTTACGATTATAATCAATTGTGTGATATTTTATCAAATTTATTTTCTCCAAATCTTCAAAGTTTATTTCTATCATTTGAATCATGGCATCTCGAATGAGTAATTCTAGACAATCGCATAGAATACCTTCGCTCCCAAATGTTTCTCTCATTTTCCCGATTCAATTAACCGACAAAAATATCTTCTTGAATTCTGTTATATATATACACACACACTTATATATACACATTTGGCCTCTACTCTTCTAGTCTCTTCCACCTCCATCTAAATGCAACATCACTGAGCTCCTTTCTCTTCTTCTGTTACACACCATAACCGCAATAATCCAAATTTGAATCAGAAAATTAACTCCAGGATGTGGGACGATGAAACTGATTTCCACCGAAAAATGGGCATCACTCTTATCATCACCATTGTAGATGATGATTCCATAACTTCCACCACCAACAATGTCGTCGCAACCGACAAACAAGAATCCAACTTCACCTACATGAGCTCCCTCTCAACTCTCAATTTCTCCATCCTTAGAACAAATATCACAGAAGTTTTTGATGATCAAAGTTTCATCAAAGTAATGATGATATTAATAAGAGTAACGAGTTATAGCTTTCCTAACGAGCGCGAGTGAGTCATCAGCTTCGCCATTGGCGACGTCTAGAGCTAAATGTTGGTTGAATTTATCGGTGCAAGAGGTTCAGAGAATTGGGAATTTAAAGGGTACCGCATTATCAGTTATTGGCAGCGAAGAAGAGTAAGTGGACTCAAGATCCAATCTCACTCAAATCTATAAGAAAAAGTTATAGTAGTGGAATAAGAGTCAGTGCTCAACTAGTCCAGAAACTATAGCTTAGTCGAACTTGTAATCCATGAAAGACTGAGTAGTACAACTCATAACAGGGGGACCAACCAACCCAGATATGTGCAAGTTTTCTCTACATTATGGCAACAGGGCATGCAGCAAAATCGTGAAATGGATCTTAGACACAAGAATGGTTTTTCTTATAGTCAAACCATGCCTCATGACAAAAAGGGCAAAGTCTTTTAGAAAACCCTCAGACCAGATGCTCAAAGTATTGCATTTTCTATCCGCCCGAAAACAATGGCGGTGAAGAAGAATAAGTGTGGACCCAAGTCTTGGAGCTCCCAATATCGGAGAGTCACTTTCTACTCAAGAACTGGAAGATGAGAATCTCATATCTGGTCTGTATGCATAAATACATACATTTATTCACCCCACCCCACATGTATGTATGGCAACCTATGATGCTCGGACTAGGGTACGTGTATCGAGTACGTATCTAAGTGTAGGATCTTTTTTTTCTAAAATTTAAGATACGGGAACACGGCTAAAAAGAGTCCAAATTTTGGACACGGGTACGTAGGTACGGATTTCAAACTTCATTTTTTTTCAAAATTAGCATGTAAAACGTTGTAAATAAAAAATCAATTTTTTCCAAACAAATTCTAGGCCCACATTCCATTCAATAAATTTGTAATCTCAATTTTGCCCTTCTTGTGCGTATCTAATTATTAAATAGAAGGGCAAACTCGTAAATTGGTAATAAATCAAATAACCAAAAGTCAACATTTGTGGGTTACATTTAATGTTGTGGGCCTGTTTCTTTTTTACAATTATGTTTCCTTCCTTTCACTGCGTTTGTCTTCTTCTTCCTCTTTTCTGCAACTTGGCCATCTACCAATAGAGTCCTCCTATGCCGTATCCTCTTCGGATTTGAAAGATCCGAGCCGGGGACTTCCTCCATTTTGAAGAGTCTGAGCATCATAGATGGCAACAACATCTATTCACCACAAGTCTTTTTTTTTCTTTTCAAAGTTGTGCTACTAGTATCATGTGTTTTTCTAATTTCGACAATTTTAACGTTCAATTTGTGCATGTAGGAACACCTAAATAGAAGACAATTCTTGCCACGTATGAAGACCTAGGCAATTCTGTTAAATGGAAGAAACGGTATTCTAAAGAATGATGGATGGGTAATATGTTTGATAGTCGAGTGACCAATTGGAAACATTTTGAAGTTAAGTAGGTAGTAATGCGAGACAAAGTTTGGTGACCATTGTAATAATTGGCCCTTAATTATTCCCCAATTTCTTACTAATTTTTGTTTCTTTTTCCTCATGGATTCAAAGCTTCCATAATATTATTTACTCAAACTACATAATAACAAAATACAAAAAAAAAACCATAGAGCAAACATAAAGCAAAACCCATATCAAAATATATTCTTACTATACTATAATTGTCTATGAGGCATTTACTATTCACCATGTTGTCCAAAACGATGCTTTCTTGGCCACTTTTTTCTTCTTTTTCTTCTTTTTCTGCTTCTTCTTGAGTGAGAAGAAATTGTGTAGAACACCAACCCATCTCACCCGTTAAATATCCACAAATACATTTTCATACGCTAAAGATCCACTAATCTATTCCCAATAAGCTGAACATCAAATTTCCAAACCTTAGATCCGGTTACTACTCTTTCGCCATCATTCTCGAATGGCCAGTGAAGATTCCGGTGACCCACCTTCAAATTCTTCCTTTCACTATTCATACTTTGAATTTAAAACAGGTAAAATGGGCTAATTTTTGTAAATGATTTTTTCCTTTTCTTTTCACTGTATAATTGAGGTCGATTTTGTCCCATTTTGAAATGTCGACAAAATATGATTGTCGACAAATAATGAGAACAAAATTTGGTTCCTATTTATTGTCATTTATTGTCCACAATGAATGTGACAATAATGACAATAAATGAAAACCAAATTTGGTTCCCATTTGTAATGTCACCAAATGGGCCAAGACCCATTTGCCCATTGTGTTGACATAATGGGAACCAAGTTCCCATTTGTTATATATATATATATATATATATATATATATATAGATTTCTTCTTTTTCTTCTTGAAGAATTTAACAAAAAAATTGTCGACGTCGACATTATTTGGTTGATGTCAACCAAATATTTTTGTTTTCGACATATATAAATATACTAGTTTTGGTACGTGCGTTACACGTTTGGTAGTTATAATAGAATATCTCTTCATGTGATAGTTGTAATGGAATATCTCTTCATGTGGTAGTTGTAATGGAATAATTTTGCATTTATAATTATTGCTTGAATATATACGTATAAAAAATTCTCAATGTATAATATGCAAATAATAAATATAAAAAATATATTTTTGAACATACCATTTAATACAATTACCTCTTAAATTAATGTAACTAAAAATGCATATAAGCATTAAATAAGAAGATTATAAGAAGTAAGATGTTGAAATTCTATTAAAAAAAGCAAAACTCACGAATGAATTATATAAACCAAATAAACACATAACTCATACCAACAAAAAATTAAAAAAACTAAATAAATGCTTCACAAAAATTTAAAACCAAAATTCGTAAACATTAATATTTTACAGACCTTTTGGCGGAAAAGTGATGTGTGGCGCTTGAACCCATTTTTATTGAATTGATCAAATACAAACAAAAATAAAAAAAGATCTCTTTGTATTGGGGATGGGGATGGGGATGGGGATGGGGATGGGCAAAATGGGCCATGCTTGGGAAACAAGAATTGGTTCCAAATTTGTGTCGAGACTTGGTTCCCAAGCAAATGGGCCTACCATTTGTCCAATTTGTGTCGAGATTCTCGACACAAATTGGGAACCAATATTTGGCAATCCTATTTTGTCGACATTGTCGACATTTTTTTTAAATGGGACAAAATCGAACTAATTATACAGTGAAAGAAAAAAGCTCTAAACGTATAATCCGCAAATAATAAATATAAAATCCCACCAGAAATTTCATCACCACCGTCGCCAAAAAGTGTATTTCATTAATAATTCCTTAATTTTTTCTTATTTTTCTTCAATTTTGTTCTCTGATTTTGTGGATAGTGAGAGAAATGAAGCAAGAATAATGGCTGTTTGCACGAGAGAGAAATAAATACTTTGCGTGTGAAAAGGAAAAGAAGAGTGGCTGTGTGAGATGGTAAGTGAAAATTGAAAAAGAAAAAAAAATCGAGCTTCTCGACAAATGGGACTCCCATTTTGTCAAATTGCCAATTTGTCGAGTAGCTCGACAAATGTGACTCCCATCAAAATGCCCAAAATTGGTCCAAAAACAATTTGTAATTCAAAATACAGAACGGATGCTGCCATTTTCAATTCTCAAATACCCACCAACATATCTATTTAATAACATTAATAAATCATTTCTTCTCTGACTTCTTTGTTTTTTGATGCAAGGTAGAAAAACACGACCAGAGAGAGGGAGCAAATGTTTTTGATGCAAGGTTGAAAAACACAACAAGAGGGAAAACAGAAAAAGTACAAAGAAACAATACAAATATTTGATGAGATTTTGAGCCTATTTGTGAGCCTCGCCAATTTGTGGTTTGGATCGGCAAGGAATTGGGGAGGTTTTGGAGAGGAGAGAGACAAGAGTTGGTGGGAAAAAAAGTGAGCCGTGAAAAAAAAAAAAAAAAAAAGTCACCCAAAACTACGTCGTGTTGGACAAAAATTTGAAAAGTGAAACTAATAAGATTCTTATATTATTGTAGTGAAATATGATAAATCAATTATCATGGATGCACCCGAGAACAAATGTTTATGAATAATTTGACTCCCGTTAGACTTTGCACTTATCCTTCTTTAACTTAGCTTATATTATCACCGACCGTAGGGAGGTTTACTCTCCTACAAGCACAAAAAAAGTACTTCTTTGTCCGTCACTACGTCTTCATCCTCTCAAACTAAAACTCATATCTTCTCTCTCAATTCCTCCATTTCTCTATATTCATCAAAATCAAACTCCGTTCAAACAAAACTCTCTCTCTCTCTCTCTCTCTCTCTCTCTCTCTCTCAACTCCTCAATCTATTAAAACCTTTTACGGTCGGATTCCACCGCAAAGAAAAACGGTATACTAGTATACAAATATTATAATAATTTGTATCTATTAAATATTAACGAAGTACAACTACAAGTTGCACGTTAACTAGTAGCGTGTATATATAAGAAAATAAATTAATGTTTTCCTAATGGATACCCGATTCCATACGGATCCGAGGTGGGTCGGGTTGGATTGATTGGACAAATCCTCCACATCGAGCTTCTTGGGGACGGGTCGCGGAGCTGCATCATGGGTCAATTCCCTGACCCAATATGTGTATGAGGCTGCCGCAGCTGATTCTGATGCCTTCTCTGTTGAAACAGCAGCTGCACCACCCTCCATTTTTTTCTCTAAAGAAATATCAGATTGAACTGAAGAAATCTCAACAAAATATAAACCAAACAGTTTGGATTCAAACGAATGGCAAAAATATGTTGTTTTACAAAATGTATTGACTGGAATAGAAAAGAAAATGTGCTATTAATGGGAAAAAGTTGAAATCTTTTATTTAATTTGAGGTGGGATCCCTTTGATTCGGGAAGTTTCCTGTGGGTTGTGGAGAAAACAGAAAATCAAGAAAATTGCAATGGCAGCCTTCGACGGGAGTGGCTCAATTTTGACCGATTTGTAGAAACGAGGAAAAATTATTATTATTAAATTAATTGATACAATGAATACAAAAGCCTCTTCTCGAACTTTCTATCGGGTTTTCGGTTTTCCTCATTTGGGTTTGAGCGGCTAAACTCTGGTACACAAGGTGAATTTTTTAAATGACTTGCCAAACACTTGGAATCACACAGAAGAAGAGTCCAACTTATACTTAGGTCTTGTTCGGTAGCCATTTTATCCAAAAAAATCCATTTTTTTGCCTAAAATTTTTGACTTTTCAACCTTTTTACACTGCCAAAATTTTTGAAAAGTAAAAAAGTAACCAAAAAAATCCATTTTTTCCCCAAAAAATCTCTACCGAACAAGCCCTTAATAAGTTTTAAAGGCTTCTTTTAAGTAGAATAAATTAAAATATCTTTATTTTATAATATTAGTTAACAAACCATCTGTTAATAGATGGTCTGTTAATCGACCATTAACAGACCCTGAATGTGTTAACAGACTTGCTGGAGGCCCCAAGGTCTGTTAACAGACCTTGGGGTCTATTAAGGCCAATTTTGGCTTCAACAGACTCTAAGTTCTGACGGATCATGAGTCCGTTAACGCAAATTTATACAATTATAACTGATTTTTTCAATTAATCCATCTCAAATCAACTCGGATTTGCAGGAATTTAAAGTAAAAATTATAATTCATACTCAGGTTTATACATTTTTTCATGATTTATACTACAAAATCCACAATTTTCTACCATGAATTAAAAGAAAAAGATGGAGAATGATGAATTTCTACTTTGAAATGAAATTTCTTACATAAATGAAATATGTTGGATTCTAACACTGAAATGAGTTAAATTCTAACATTGAAACCTTCGCTTTTTCACAGAAAAAATGAATTTGAAATCGTTTGAAATGGTTATAAGCGGGGAAGAAGACGGGGTTATATTTGGTAATTTACACACCAAAATTGGTCAACGACCATTTTGGAAAATTAGCCGGGTCACCCGACCATTCAACACCATTCCCACAACCATTTTGCACCGCTGAACTAGTGTCAAAACGGGCTGTCGGGTGGTCCGATCTCATCAGCCCATTCAGGGTGGTCTCAGGAATTTAGTTGGGTTTTTTCAATAAATAAGCCACTTTTTAAAAATAATTTTAAAAAGTTATTCTTGTTTCATTTATTTTGAAAATACTGTATTTTAAAAATTATTATATTAATTTATTATATTATATATTACATATATTAACTAAATCATTAATTATCGAATTTGATGGAAATTCATATATTATAAAATCTTTTATTGTTAATTATAGTAACTGAATCCTTAAAAATTGGAATTGATTGGAAAATATATATAACAAAATCTTTTATTGTTATAACTGTCAAATATATAACAAAACGTTAACTTTAGGTAATTTGTATTTTTGGTCTCCAACATTTGTAGTTTGTTACTAAGCTACTTTCAACCAACTTTTATAGCACCGGACATTCTCAACATTTTATTTAATTACAAATCACATCCCCATTGGCAGATTTTAACAGATTTGACATCCTCTTTAAATAAACAAAAAAAAACTAAAAACAATAAAATATAAAAAAATGCAAATGAAGTCCCACAACTTTTAAAAAGTACAAAATAACTTCTTCTTCCACCCACCCCACTTCATCCCACCCAACTAGGGATGGCAATGGGACGGGTCGACCCCGTCCCGTGATCCATGAATTCGCGGGGCGAGGCGGCCTTTTGACCCACCAACCGTCCCGGTTATATTTTTTTTAATTAAACTGAAAAATAATTTAAAAAAAAAGAAATACAAATTTTTTAATTATTTGTAGCAAACAAAACAAAAAAATTATAAGATTGGGGTTGTGGTGTAGTGGTTAAGATTGATAGTTTATAAGTTTCAACTCGGGTTCAATTCCTCTTTAGTCCATTTGTAGTGAAAATTATAATTTCTATTTTATTTTATAATTTTTCAAAAAAAAAAATAAAATTTGAGGGGGTGGGTCGCGGGGCTACCCCGGACCGGCCCTTATTGCTCGAATAAGTGGGGCGGCGGATTTTTTTTGCCATCCCTAACCCCAACTCATCCCACCATAGCAACAAATCTCTACACCACATCCACATACCCAACTTTTACCGAAGATCATCGCCATCGCCAGAGGTCGCGCAATGTGACCGTCATCGCGACATCAACCCTGATCGTCGCTACGAGGCCGAACTCTACCAATCATATCTTTGTACCTGATGATGGAATCCAACCTCTGAAGCTTCAACTGCTGCTTGAATTTGTTGACGAAATCATCAGCTTTAGCATATACCTCATGGTCATTCGACAGCTTACTATTCCCCTTATCTCTCACCGTCGTTGGCCGTTTGGCCTCCACAATGTCCTCATTGAAGTGCCCACATGTTGATTTCAAGCTCGTCGACTTCCTCATCCTCGCCGGAAGCTTCATTGAAATCTCACCGGATGCCGACTCAGTATGTGACCTAGTCTGTATAAAATAACTATAAGTTCATTGTACACCCCATCCATGCTGTGTAACTCATTTTTCTCAACTTTCTATTCGTAGACCTCTCGAAAATCCAAACGGGTCACTTTTTCTTCTTCAAAAACCAAATGGGCTTGCGTTTTCGTGGAGATCTTGTTGGAAAATGTAATGGGTCTGTAAATGTGTATTCTCAAGATTTTCTTGGAAACTTTCTTGAAGAGATGGCTGAAAGAAATACTGGACCGTGCTTTAAAATTTTGAGCTTCATTTGAGCTCTCATTATTGAAAAGGGTGTTGAATCTGCAACTGATTTTTGGTGGGCATCTTGAAATCTGTAGAAATTAATGGATTTAAGGCACTGTGATGATCAGATTGTGCGACCTCCAGCGATGGCGATGATTTCTGGTGAATGTGAGGTCTATGGAGGTGGTGTAAAGGTTTTGGCTATGGTGGGATAAGTTGGGGTGGGTGGATGGAGAAATTATTTTGTACTTTTTAAGAATTATGGGAGTTCATTTGCAATTTTATTTTATTTTTTGTTGTTTTTAGCTTCTTTTTTTGTTTATTTAAAGAGGAGGTAAATCCATCAAAATTTGTCAATTGAAATGTGATTTGCTATTAAATGAAAGTTTGGGATGTCTGGTGCTATAAAACTTAGTTGAGAATAGATTAGTAACAAACTACAAAGATTGGGGACCAAAAGTGCAAATTACACTTAATTGTCTTAATTTTTTAACAAAAATTAACATATAAATTAACATATGATAACAGAGCATGTTACCGCCTATAATTGATTCTTTAATAAAAAGGTAACGTATGTTAACACACCATGTAATTCATGTAAAACGCTATTTTAATGAAAATTAACATTGGTAACACATAATATAAGTAAAATTGTAAAACTGAAAGAGGGCAAATTTTCAAAAATAGTAGTTAGGTATGCGTAGGTATGTTTCACTTTTCAAAAGAAAAATAAGGTAGTTGTCAAAATTGCCCTTTTGATGATGTGTTGTCAGGGGGTTTTAGAACCTTGTACCAATATAGTAATGGAAATAGGCCGAGTTGAGCTAGGCTCAGCTAGTTGGTCAACGAGCCAAGCTGTGAGCGGCTCACTGACCAAAAAGTGAGCTCGAGCTCGGTCCATGAGCTCAGTTCGTAATGGGCCGAATTGAACCGGCTCGCGAGCCTAGATTTGTTTTCTTCTAAAAACTAAATTTCTTTTTTACAATGATGTTGCAAAATTGATTTTTAACATTTTAAAAATAAAATAATTATATTTTTGGAAATTTAAATTTCTTACAACAATTTGAAAATATGTGTTTAAAAAAAATACATCACTAAGAACCCTCATTCTTTTTTCAAACTTTGGAGTTAAAATTGTATATGAATTAAATATTCTGTGTACAACCTGTTTAAAAGAAATAAAATAAGAAGATTTAAATTGTAGATTTTTGTTAATACGTCACCTTGCTCCGTTGCTAGTCCACAATTTTAATTTCGTATCACATTTTTTACTCCATAGTTTTACACAAACATATGCTTCGGTTTGGTTTGCAATATTGGTACGACGTTTGCTTTCGCGCTGCATATCTTAGTCAACAATATGTCTTGACACCATAGATCTTACCTCATTGATATCGTTGTGTATTCTACCACTAAAGCACATTAAAATAATCTCAATCAGTGTTCTAAAAAGTGCGCCTAGTCGTGGAGCAAAAGCGCACCTAAGCGTGAAACGTAACCTCCACGCCTCGCTTAGCCCTAGACGCACGCTTTTTTGGTCAACAATTTTTTTAACTTAAAAAACTTGTGCCTAGCTTCACCTATGCACGCTTAATTACGCAGCCTAGTCTCGCTTTAAGTGCGCGCTTTTTAGTTAACAAAATTATTTTTATCTTTTTTAAAAAAAATATTTAAAATAATATTAAAAATAAGAAAACACTTTTTCACGTTTCGCTCTTGCCTCACCCTCGCCTAAGCCTCGCCTATGCCCAAAAAGCTTGAAACTTGGCCTCTATACCTAGCCATACTTTACGCTTTTTAGAACCTTGGTCTCAATGACTAACACTTCATCACAAGTAGGCGTTCAAAGCGTAAGATCATTATACATTTGTAACTCATGAAAAGTTAAACCAACACATTTAATACCAAAATATAAATTACACATTTCAATAATTTTATCATATATAGATGACATATTTATATCAAACTTAAAGTTCAAATTAATTTCAATTGGATATACATATCGATCCATTCCGTGTAACTTGAAACGACGATATGGCACTGCATCTAAAAATATAACATTGGTAAATTAAAGACGAAATATTTCTTTGAATTTCTTATACACCGCGACGAATACATTTAAAAGCGGATTACTGTCATTTCTAAATTATAAAAATGTTTCAAATGCGAGTAAATCAGAATGAGATGTGGGAAACAGGTATGACAATGGTGTTGGATAAAATTCAACATGTGGGGCCAAACATGTATATATTAAAATGTGTAGTGCTATCTTAAGGTTTTAGTCAATAAAGTGATCCACTAAAGACTATTTTGGACTAATGGGTATTAAGTGTCATGAGATTAAAGTGTAGAGACGGATACAATGTTTTAAATTGATGAGGGGTCGATTTAACAACATTGAAACATAATAACTGTCCTGCAGTTATATATACAGGTCATGGTCCCCAATTGAGCGTGGCTTTTCATAACTCTTTGTATCCCCATCAACAAGAGACACTAAGGAGAAAACCACGGATCAATTGGAAGACCATAACCCAATTCGATCAAACAGAATCATGGATTCAGGTACGCTTCCGCTTCAGTCTTGGTAATTACAGCATGATGGTTTTAAGTCATAGATGTATAATCATCTGTTTATGAATTCGGTAGATTAATTCTAACAAGTGGTATCAGAGCCACTTTCATGTTGTATTATCAGATTTATGGACATGATGCATATTTTCTGAAATTCTCGTAATATTAATTTATAATATATATCGTGTTTACTTTTGAAAAAAAAAAATTGGCAATAAAGTTTTTAATTGAAAATTAGGATTCAGCCATTTTTTTTTCAAAGTTCCTGTATGTATATTGGAAAAGAAAAATACAAACACGGATTCAGATTATGCAATATGTATATATGATTTCAATGGTCGGATTTTCGGTTTTCATCGAATTGGGTTTATGGATTTTGTGGTCGGATTTGATGTTGGTTGTTGTTGGTTGAGTTCAAGTTACCGTCGTCGGAGAAGACGAACTCGAAGCGCCGGCGGCAGGTAGCAGCGACGCTGCCGTGAAAAAACAAAAAAAAAAAAAGGGACTCGCAGCGCCGTCCGGCGCTGCTGGCAGTTGGCAGCGTCGCACGCTGCGACGCTGCGTGTTGAAACGCCTGCAGTGGCGCCGCGATCCCCCCGGCGCCATCTCCGTCTCGTGATGACGGCACAGCTAGGGTTTCAAAACCCTAGCTGTTGTGTTTTCAGTTTTTGGCCCAAGGACTTCCTTTGGAAATTAGAAGACTTAAATGGCTAGTTTGCAATTTCTATTTTTTGGGTTTATTTAATCTCAAGTCCTCCTGGTTGCTCCTTCATTTAATTAAACCCAAAAGTCTTAGTAATCACTTAAGTTGGCCCTCTGAAGTTCTGAATTTTATGATTCAGTCTCTAAAGTTTAAGATTTTAATTAATTGGCCACTAAAGTTTTGGTAAAATTGCAATTTAGTCCTTCAAGCTTAAAATCTTTCATAATTGGCCAATCAAGTTTAATTAAATTGCAATTTAACCCTCCAACTTAATGATTACTTAATCCTAAAGCTTTGAATTTCAAAAATTCAAATCCTAAAGTTTTAAAGATATGCAAAACAATTAATTCAGGTTCAAATTTTGGTATGATGGACTCTTTTGAGAAATATAATATTCCAAAGTGAATTAATTGAAGCAACATGTTGCCAAAGTAACCTCTCTTGTGGAAATTAATTCACTTAGAATATTAGAAGGTTTTTGTGTGTGTGCTGTTCATGCGGATATTGATCGGCCCAAAGGAAGGTCAATGTTTGGCTGGAATTTCACATGCACCTGTGGTGATAAATGCGTGACGATTATTTGGTTTAACGTGTGATCAATAAATCGGTCCAAAGAAAGGTTTATTGATTGACATGTCTTATTGTCAGTGTTTGATTGCTACATCGAGGTACCACTTACGAGTCAATGTTTCTGTCCAAAGACTAAATATTGATGTTGTGCTAGGTATCTTGTGATGGGCCTTACCAATATATTTGAAATTATTATTTGCATAATGAAGTACTAATGTAAGCTATTTTTATCTCTTTCTCTATACAGCTCATTCATCCACTTCCACAATATCTGCAAATATCAATTCAATCCCCATGCTTAATGGGTCAAACTTCAAGGATTGGAAAGAGAACGTTTTAATTGTTCTCGGCTGCATGGATCTCGACCTTGCTCTTAGGATTGAGAAACCTGCTTCTCTTACGGATGCAAGTTCACCTGATGACAGGAGGAACTTTGAGAAGTGGGAACGCTCAAATTGCATGAGTTTAATGATCATTAAGCGCGGCATTCCAGAAGCCTTTAGGGGCGCAGTATCTGAGGAGGTAACTGATGCCAAAGAATTCCTTGCTGAAATTGAAAAGCGTTTTGCGAAAAACGATAAGGCTGAAACAAGCACGCTTCTGCAAAGCTTGATTTCAATGAAGTATAAAAGCAAGGGGAATATAAGGGAGTACATCATGCAGATGTCTCATACTGCTTCAAAACTTAAGGCACTAAAGCTCAACTTGTCTGATGACTTGCTCGTGCATTTAGTATTAATATCGCTTCCTGCACATTTCAATCAATTTAAGGTCAGTTACAACTGTCAAAAGGAGAAATGGACTCTAAATGAGCTCATTTCTTATTGTGTGCAAGAGGAAGAAAGGTTGAAGCAGGACAGAACTGAAATTGCTAACTTGGCAAGTACCTCCAAAGATTAGGGCAAGAAAAGAAAAACAGAATATGAAGCTGCTAAGGGTCCAGAACAGAAGAAACAACATAAAGACAAAGAGGGTTGTTTCTTTTGTCAAAAGTCTGGACATTTAAAGAAGGATTGTACCAAATATAACGCTTGGCGTGCAAAGAAAGGTACATTTCTTAATTTGGTCTGTTCTGAGGTTAATTTAGCTTCAGTACCTAGAAACACTTGGTGGTTAGATTCTGGTGCTACTACTCACATAAGTGTTTCTATGCAGGGTTGCCTGTTCTGCCGAAAGCCAAATGATGCTGAAAGATTCATTTTTGTGGGCGACGGAAAATCGGTGGAAGTTGAAGCAATAGGCACTTTTAGGTTATTGTTAGGAACTGGTTTTTATTTGGATTTGAAAGACACTTTTGTTGTACCGTCGTTTAGACGGAATTTGGTTTCTATTTCCTTATTGGACAAATTTGGATATCATTGTTCATTGGGAAATTGTCAGTTTAGTCTTTCTTTAAATTCAAATATTGTTGGTACTGGTTCATTATGTTCATACGATAACTTATATTTGCTTGATACTATTGCGTCATATAATGAAACCTTGCATGTGGAATCACGTGGTACTAAGCGAAAATTAAATAAAGAAAATTCGGCAAAATTATGGCACAAGCGCTTAGGTCACATCTCAAAAACAAGAGTTGAACGACTTGTGTCAGATGGCATTTTGGATTCCCTGGACTTTACGGACTTTGATGTTTGTATTGATTGTATCAAGGGAAAACAGACCAATATAAAAAGGTTAGGTGCCAATAGAACTTCAGACGTCTTAGAATTGATACACACAGATATTTGTGGACCGTTCCCTACGGCTTCTTGGAATGGTCAACAATATTTTATATCATTCATAGACGATTACTCACGTTATGGGCATCTATATCTTATTCATGAAAAATCTGAGTCACTGGACATGTTCAAGGCTTTCAAAGCTGAAGTTGAGAATCAACTCAACAAAAGGATTAAAAGCGTTAGGTCTGATCGTGGTGGTGAGTACTACGGCAGATATGACGGTTCAGGTGAACAACGTCCAGGACCATTTGCTAAATTCCTAGAGGAATGTGGAATCGTCCCACAGTACACCATGCCAGGATCACCTAGCATGAATGGTGTAGCTGAAAGACGAAACAGGACTCTTAAGGACATGGTAAGGAGTATGATTAGTCATTCTACTTTACCAAAATCACTCTGGGGAGAAGCATTAAAGACTGCAGCTTATATTCTGAATAGAGTACCAACTAAATCTGCTGCTAAAACACCTTATGAGCTTTGGACAGGCAGAAAACCTGTTCTAAAGCATTTCCACATTTGGGGATGTCCAGCTGAGGCTAGGCCTTATAGGCCACATGAAAATAAATTGGACTCCAAAACTGTGAGCAACTATTTTATTGGTTATTCTGAGCGATCAAGGGGCTACAAATTTTATAATCCCACACTTAAGTCAATTTTTTGAAACGGGAACTGCAACATTTTTTGAGGATGTTGAGTTTGGGGGGAGAAATAAGGTTAGAGACATTGTCTTTGAGGAAGAAACTGAGGAGGGATCGATTTCGATTCCTACTATTACTTTTGATAATGTGCAGGTCTCTGTACCTGTCATTGATCAAGAAGTATATCCGGAACCTCAGCTAGATAATGTTGAAGAACCTCCCACCATTCCAGAAGTACAAACTCAACAACCTCAAGAACCAATACTATTAAGGAGATCCACTCGAGAAAGGAAAAATGCTATTTCGGATGATTTTATAGTATTTCTCCAAGAACATGAGGAAAATAATGGAATGATGGAAGATGATCCAATCAATTTCCATCAGGCCATGAAGGGTTCTGATTCTCAAAAGTGGATTGATGCCATGAATGAAGAGTATAAGTCTATGCAAGACAATAAAGTTTGGGATCTTGTCCCATTACCAGAAGGTGCGAAGCCCATTGGTTGTAAATGGATTTTTAAAACCAAACGGGATTCGAAAGGTAATGTGGAAAGATATAAGGCTCGTCTTGTAGCTAAAGGCTTTACACAAAAGGAAGGCATTGACTTCAAAGAGACTTTCTCTCCGGTTTCAACGAAAGACTCTTTCAGGACAGTCATGGCACTTGTTGCACATTTTGATCTTGAGTTACATCAGATGGATGTTAAGACAGCGTTCCTCAATGGAGACATTGATGAGACTATTTATATGGTGCAACCAGAAAACTTCGTATCTGGAGACTCGAAGAATATGGTTTGCAAATTAAAGAAATCTATCTATGGACTCAAGCAAGCTTCCCGTCAGTGGTACTACAAATTTCATCAAGTGATTATCTCGTTTGGTTTTGAGATAAATATTGTTGATGATTGTGTATATCACAAGTTCAGTGGGAGTAAGCATATTTTCCTGGTTTTGTATGTTGACGACATACTGCTTGCCACTAATGATATAGGCATGTTGCACGAAACCAAGAGTTTTTTGTCAAGGAATTTTGAGATGAAAGATCTTGGGGACGCCTCTTTTGTATTAGGAATTCAGATACACCGGGATCGCTCTCGGGGTATTCTTGGATTGTCACAAAAGAGCTATATCGATAAAGTTCTTAAAAGGTTTGGCATGCAGGATAGTAAACCAGGGGACACCCCTGTTGCTAAGGGAGACAAATTCAGTCTCAATCAGTGCCCGAAAAATAATCTTGAAGTTAAGGAAATGCAGAAGATTCCCTATGCATCAGCTGTTGGGAGTCTGATGTATGCTCAGGTTTGTACACGTCCAGATATAGCATTCATTGTTGGAATGCTGGGCAGATATTTAAGTAACCCTGGGATGAATCATTGGATAGCAGCAAAAAGGGTTATGAGGTACTTGAAGAGAACAAGAGATTGCATGCTTACATACAGCAGATCGGATCAGTTAGAGATCGTAGGGTACTCCGATTCTGATTTTGCGGGATGCCAAGACAGTAGAAAATCCACATCAGGCTGCATATATCTGCTAGCTGGAGGAGCTATATCCTGGAGGAGTGCTAAGCAGACACTCGTAGCTTCTTCCACTATGGCAGCAGAGTTTGTAGCATGTTATGAGGCATCTAATAATGGGATATGGCTGCGAAATTTTGTCACTGGGCTGCGCATTCTGAATGGTATTGATAGACCATTAAAGTTATATTGTGACAATAACTCTGCAGTGCTATATTCTAATAACAACAGGAGTTCAACTAAGTCAAAACACATTGACATTAAATTCCTTGTTGTGAAAGAAAGGGTACAGAATGGACAGATTTCCATAGAGCATATTGGGACAAACTCCATGATTGCGGATCCGCTTACTAAGGGATTACCACCCAAAGTTTTTCATGAGCACACTACTCGTATGGGTGTTGTATTTCTTGAGGATATCATGTTTTAGTGGGAGTTTGTATTTTGGTTGCTTTATGTTTGTTTTTGGACACATTTGTGTATTTGGATAATTTTCTGTACAGAAATAAAGTATTCAGTTCATTCCATTCTGTTACATTATGTTTGGTATTGATCTCACTTAAGGAATAAAGTCGGACCAATTGAAAATAGACATGTTTGGATCACATAACATGTAATTTTCATACTACACTCTCATGATTGATCTATGTCATTTGGTTGTATTAGTGTACGTGACCATTGATGGATTTAGTTACGATTAATGTAACGAAAGTCGCTTTGATCCTACATTGATATGATTGATGGACGAGATTGTTTGGAAATACCCTTAACAGTGATAGCAAAATTTTGAGCTCATAAGGTTGTGCACATTTATAAGGATACATGTATGGCCCAGTGGGAGATTGTTGGATAAAATTCAACATGTGGGGCCAAACATGTATATATTAAAATGTGTAGTGCTATCTTAAGGTTTTAGTCAATAAAGTGATCCACTAAAGACTATTTTGGACTAATGGGTATTAAGTGTCATGAGATTAAAGTGTAGAGACGGATACAATGTTTTAAATTGATGAGGGGCCGATTTAACAACATTGAAACATAATAACTGTCCTGCAGTTATATATACAGGTCATGGTCCCCAATTGAGCGTGGCTTTTCATAACTCTTTGTATCCCCATCAACAAGAGACACTAAGGAGAAAACCACGGATCAATTGGAAGACCATAACCCAATTCGATCAAACAGAATCATGGATTCAGGTACGCTTCCGCTTCAGTCTTGGTAATTACAGCATGATGGTTTTAAGTCATAGATGTATAATCATCTGTTTATGAATTCGGTAGATTAATTCTAACAAATGGTACAAAATACAAATGATTATTGAAGTTAGTTAAATAATTATGAAATAAAGTACATGAATTTCGATCTTCATCTGTAAAAATAAACCTTATTTTTCACTTCATGGAAAAATGTAGTTACCTCATTTTTATATTGCATCATTAAAACCTTATTTTAGTTGAGTATGAGTCACAATTTGTCATAATTTATGCAACTCCATCACTATGTTCATCACATACTATACGTTTAATGAAAATAATTTTCTTTTTCAAATTTAAATTATTATCATCAAGATAGCATACTATTAAATAAATATATCGATTACCATCCGAAAATATAGACTACTTAAATGCCAACGAAATATTACCTGGATAGTTTTCTAAACCCAACTTTATATGTTCTTTCATCTTAGAAAAAAATAGTATGACAACTTGATCTTTGATATGGTGTTTGAAACGTATCTAGAAATTTGCTCAAATTGCTCGATGATGATTCATGATCTATTACATTAAATATTGAAATACATAAGAAAATTTTCAGAATAATATCAAAATAATTGAAATTAGAGAGTATGAATATTTTTTAAGTAGTATAAAATAAAAATAAGAGAAGGATATGAAGAACAATTACAAAGTTATACGACTATAAATTGATATACGAAAATTTAAAAACTCGTAGAATGAAGATTGAGATTGGAGAATGTGCGTAGAAAATTGTAAGTTGAAGTGTGATATTTATTCATAGGGAAAAAAGTGTAAAAATATTGAAATTTGAACGAAGACTGCCCGAACAAATTTGATCTGTCGATGCCTATAGGCCCACCCTACAAGCCGAGTTGGCTGGCAGGGGAGGGGCTAATGTGCCATCTTGTGAGTTGGCTGGTAGGCCCACCCTGCGAGCCAGCTCGTCCAAGCCCAAGCTCGGCCTGTAAATCCAAAATGTGGTTCGGCTTGGGCTCGAATAAATTCGAGCCTAAGCCACCCGTGGGCACGAGCCGCACAAGTCGGTTCGTACCATTGCCATGGCTAGACCTATATGGTTCAATTGGTTGAATTTAAATGGACAAATACAGACAAGAACACATTATAAATTAAACTATTGAATTTGTATATCTTTACAATATATAAGAGTTGGTTTTAAAAATTACTATTCATCATTCGATCAAAACGGCGTCATTTTGGTTGCCTGTAAAATGACTCCGTTTTAGTGTGTATAAAAACGCTTTTTGCCTCATTTTTGTTTTGCTTTTTCTCTTTCTCCAGCTTTGAAAACCTTGGCACTGTCTTCTGATTTCTTTCATTCGAGCTAGATCTGTGAAATTATCGATCCCAAATCAAAATTTTCATACCTTTGTTCGTTGTGTTCTTGTTTTGTGGGTTTTTAGTTGTCTTATGCTTTTGTTTAAGAAAGTTCAAATTTCATCTGAAATCAGAAAGTTCCAATTTTCGTTCGTTGTTTTCTTGTCTGGGTTCTTGTTTTACGGTCACAGTTTGAAAAAAAAACAGCAAAATTTCCCAGATGTAATCAAACTCGGTATGTTTTTTGTCGTACCGTTGCTTTGACATTATTCGTGGAGTTTGAGCGTTGATTTGTCTCGTTCTTCTCCCCTGCTCTGTCATATTTGTGGATTTATAAGTATGAAAACTTTTAATTATTTTTTCCCCCCTTTTCTTAGTTAATTGTGTTCATTTTTTTTGCATGCTTGGTTAATATATATGGATGTGAACATTTTATCAAAATTAGGGATTAACAGGTATACTTGTAGTGAGACATCTCTTGTGTCATTTTGTTGTTTGAGTTTTTATATAGTAAATTGTTTTCTAACATTGTTGCCTTTCTTGCTTCCATTCTAGATGTTTCACAAAGTTTTATTAAAGAAAATCCTTTCCTATCTTGTAATCTTTAATCTCTGCCTATTGTATGTAGCTTTTGCTTTTGGAACCTCATTTGTTTTTAATTATGTCTGCAGCAATTAATACTTGCAGCAATAGCCATGGTGGACACCAATTCAAAATCAGGGGAATACAATGTTTACTTCGATCCACATTTTCTATAATGGTTGCTGAGTTTAAATATTAAGTTTTATGTAATGCTTATTACATTTTCAATGAAATTTCCTCTTCCTAATTTTTAGTTTAAACATGATACTATTTTCATTTGTCTATAAATAAATATTTTTCACAATCTATTTTAAAATACTAATTAAAAAATTTACGATAAACATAATATAAATGAAATAATCAAAATAGTATTAAAAATTATGTTACACGTACGCCATGTGCATTGCACGAGCCGAAAACTAGTTTTTCTAAAATATTTTGATGCAGTCATTATTATTTCTTACTCAACATTCAATGGTCCTACCTAAGAAAATTTATTTTAAAGCTTTCAATTGATATTGTTACACCTATGAGACCGGTTGACACTAGGACAACTTAATAAAAGATTATCTTAACAAGTCAGAAAAGTCACCTAATGGTCAAAGTTCCACTCGGCCATCAAACTAAACTAGAGTACAAAAAATAATAAACGTGGACAAGTAATTGTTAAAATTTAATAAAAGACTATTTTAATAGTGTACATACGTTACTTCTATAATGGACATTTCGTACGAGACATATGGGTACATTTAATAGAAATGATAAAGTAATAACGTTATTGTGTTTTTTTATACAGTTGAAAGTCCATATCAAAGGCATACAACGATCACTCTAATTTTCTCTAGGTGATACGTGTTCGTGCTTAATGTCCATTCCATACAGATACCACATTCAGCTATAAAAAAAAACCCCAAAACCACAACTGATCTCCACAGGTATGCTTTACGAGCTAAAACTTTGTTGGTTTGTGATTGGAAACACTTTTACAAGAATTATACATATTGGTCATCGACCTGTCTTCTTTATGGAAGGCCTAGCAGATTCATTAGCAATATCTGATTTGCAGAGACTTAGCAATGTATAAAACTTGGCAAATAAACATAGCCATCGCGTACTATAGGTTTGGATAGGCCAAAATCTTCTTAGACTATCTGAACTTGAATTATTTGACCCACTTTTAAATTACTACGTTGATTACTAGTAAAGTTCCTTAACAAGGACTCGCGAAAATGTTCAAAGCTTCCATTTGTAGTTGCTAAAAGCTAAAAAATTAAGTGTTCATATAGTTAAGAGACCTAGCACTTCATTAATATATCAATTATTCATAACATGCTTCGATATATTATTTGACAACAATATATAAATTTAATAACTGTGCTAGTCGATATAAAAATATTTCTATTACCCATTTGAAAGAGACAATTTTGTGTGGAGAAATTAATGTTATGTCCCCATATAATCTATTACAGACAACATTTTTCACTTGGTTGATTTTTTTGCAAGCCAAACTCAAATGGGATCTCACACAATAGTGTGATATGTACTATTTCTACATATTGTTGGAACTTAACTTTATCAGCTTTATCAAACAGAGTTTGATAAATACAACCTTAAAAATTTGTTTAAATTTGGTTAGTTTAACTCCAGATTCAATCTCAATTAGGGAGTTGTGTGAGCTAACTTTCCTTTTCTATCTACACGTAAGTTTTGTGAAGCAAGAGGTTACATTATATAAGAAATTTGTTGAAGATTTTAGACGTTTTGGTTAGAAGGTATCCTACTAAACACTTCCATTTATGAACATGGATGACGTGGTATTGTTTTATCTATACTTCACGTGGAACACAAAGAGATTTGATTGCGATGATCAGGCTTTGACAACTACTTCCTTTACTTCTTGAGATCGAGCGCATGTTTCAAGTCAAAGAAACATCCAAGTCGGGCCATTAATCCATCAAGTGCTTTACCGGATTAAGTGTAAGACCTCGACATATGCATATGGCAATCTGCAACAAGATGAACGAACGAAGGTCAACCTACTACATCATGGTTGCTCTAAAATTTAGGGATATGACATGCTATAGTGACGCAAGAATGACCTCCATTACTATTGCAGAGATGTGGTTAGCCTCAATAGACATTGTTCCCTAGTCTTTACAAATGTTAGGTAAAGGCAAGATCTAAAGATAAGTGAAAATTAATATTGTATTGAAACTATGTTAAACTAAGTGTCTTCAACCACCACATTTTCCTTTTATTGGTGACCGAGCAATTTGCCTAGTTGTATTGCACATTGAACATGACCGAGGGATGTACAGTTGGTGTGAAATTCTATGAGCATTTTTGACGTGCAACAAGACTAAATTAAAGAGAATGTGGTTCGACATATTATCAATTCCAAGTTCAAGTTTCGATAATGAAATTTATGCACAAGCAAAATTTTAATAAAATATAAATCTGACTTACATGTATAGAGCTTGCGTACCAAACTTGTCCACCGCGTGAAACAAAAAAACTTCTCCTAAATAAATGATGAACTTCCTCGGATCTCTCTCTTATAAAACACATCCCAAACACGCATATATTGTCTAGGCCTATGAACCCGCTGTTCTGGCCTTCATGCACCAGAGCCCCCCTTTCAGTTATCACCCCCACCCCAACCATCCCAGCACTCCCAAGTTTAACCTTAAAAGTCACATCTTTATATTTCATTTTCTTGGCTTCTACACTTCTCCAATCCTCACTTCATGCATTGCATGCATTCCCAAACTGCTTGTGCTTAAAACCAAACTACTTTTTTTCACTCTTTCCAACTTATAATCTATAATCAGCTCCCATGGCAAGGCCGAGAAAAGAATACCTTTCACCGGAAATCACGAACCAGGGCGTCGAAAACTCCGGCCCCTATGCCGGTTCTCTGAGTTTCTCCGTCAGGGTCCGCCGGAGTTTGCCGGACTTCCTTAATTCTGTGAACTTGAATTATGTAAAACTTGGCTATGGCTATCTGCTGAATCGTAGTATTTATTTTGTTGCTGCGCCAGTTGTTTTTGTGATCTTTGGTACACAAGTAGGCAAAGTAACATTCAGTGATTTGTGGTTGGAATATGATGTTTTGAACATCATTTTCCTGTTGGGATTCTTGGGATTGTTTGTTTATATTTACTTTGATTTGACACCTTGTTCTACATATTTAGTTGATTTTGCCTGCTTCCGTCCACCTACTGAATTTAAGGTATGATTTGTCTTCTCATTTTTTTTTCTCATTATTTTCCCAGGGGGAAAAAAATAGATGCAGATTGAAACGTAATTAAGGCAAAATTTAGTTTCCACAATTATTTTCATTAGGATCATTGAGTATTGAATATAGCAATATTTGGAAGAAGTTATATTATATATTCTCGACATAAAATACAACGTTATTCATACTTGTTAGTTAGAATGTTTATTGTTTTTAAAGTGTTCTAAAAAGCGTAAGCGTGGCTAGGTGTGTAGGTAGAGTTTCAAACTTTTTAGACCTAGGCGATGTCGAGGCGTGGAGGCCGCGCCTCACGCTTAGGCGGAGCTTAGGCGAGCTTTTAGAAAGTCTTTTTATACACGTTCGATTCAACCTTTAGATTAAAAGAAATATGATGGTTATATTTTGTTTCTTCGACAAATTTAGTAACGAGTATAACAGTCCATTTTTTCCCGTCGAGGGAGTCTTAAAGAGAAATCTCTTACCATAATAAATATTCTTGCTTCTGAAATTACACTTCATATTCTTTGTTAATCTCTACAGATATCAAATGAAGAATTTGTGGAATTGGCTAGAAAATCAGGTAAATTCAATGAAGCAGCAATCCAATATCAGCAACATGTCCTCAAGAACTCAGGTCTAGGAGATGAAACCTATCTCCCAAGAATAGTCTTTCGTCCCGACTACCGCATAACCCTAAGGGACGGTCGGGAAGAGGCGGCGATGCTGATGTTCGGGGCGGTGGACGACCTCCTCGCCACCACCGGGATCCAAATAAAAGACATAAAGATCCTCATTGTCAACTGTGGGATTCTTAACACCACTCCATCACTTTCTGCCATGTTAATCAACCATTACAAATTGTCTCACAAAATACAAAGCTTTAGTCTAGGTGGAATGGGGTGTGCTGCAGGAGTTACAGCTATAGATTTGGCTAAGGACCTTTTGGGTGCATATCCAGGCTCATATGCATTGGTAGTGAGTACAGAAATTGTGAGCTTTACTTGGTATGATGGCAATGAATTGGACATGCTTCTGCCAAATTGCTTCTTCAGGATGGGGGCTGCTGCTGTTTTGCTGTCAAATCATCGACTCGACAGGTGGCGCGCTAAATACGAACTGAAACAGGTAACACGACATACTCGTCCATTTCTTAAAAAACACAGACGGTTATTTTCACGACTTTTAAGCATAAAAACATTTTTTGCAGCTGGTTCGCACGCACAAAGGCATGGACGACCGAAGCTTCAAAAGCATACAACTCAAGGAGGACGCAAACGGCAAACAAGGCATCTCCGTCGCGAAAGAGGTGGTGGAAGTAGGTGGCCATGCACTCAAAGCCAACATCACAACCTTAAGCCCTTTAGTCCTTCCAGTTTCTGAACAATTCCATTTCTTCAAATCTATTCTCTTCAAATCTAACTCTAAAAAGCCTTACATTCCAGACTACAAGCTCGCTTTCGAGCGTGTCTGCATACAAGCTACAAGCAAGAAAGTACTCAATGAAATACAGAAGAATTTGGATCTTACTGATGAATATATGGAAGCATCAAGAAAAACTCTTGAGCAATTTGGGAATACTTCCAGCAGTAGTATTTGGTATGAATTGGCTTATTTAGAAGCAAAAGGCAGAATCAAGAAAGGGGATAGAATTTGGCAACTGGCTTTTGGTTCAGGTTTGAAATGTAATAGTGTTGTTTGGAAGGCTCTTACAACTGTTAAACAGCAGAACAGAAGTCCATGGAATAATGATTCCACTTAAAGTTGTTGCATATAAGTGAAAGTTATTTGTTCACTTATAAGTGGTACACTCTTTCTTTTTAAAATTTATTATGTCTTTTATAAAGTAAGCTTGTATTATTCTGTATAAGGACCTTGTTTGGTTGAGCTCGAAAAATTTACTTATAAATAAGTTTAGTTATTTCAATTATAAGTTGTAATACTTTTGTCAGTAAATATATTTGGAGGGTAATTAGCACATTTCGTCATTATCCTTTAAGTCAATTGTGCAAATCGTTCCTATCGTTTGAATTTTGGCATTTGAGTCCTTAAATTCACCATTCTTTGTTCAAAAGGCTCTTACAAATGTTAAACAGCATAACAGAATTCCATGGAATAATGTTTCCACTTAAAGTTGTTGCTTATAAGTAAAAGTTATTTTTCACTTATAAGTGGTACACTCTTTTTTTTTTTTTTTTTAAAATTTATTATGTCTTTTATGAAGTATGCTTGTATTATTCTCTATAAGGACCTTGTTTGGTTGAGCTTGAAAAAATTACTTATAAATAAGTTTAGTTATTTCAATTATAAGTTGTAACTAGTATATCACCCGTGCGATGCACGGTACTTAATTTTCATGATAGTGAATTTAAAATATTCTAAAAGTATATTGTTTATTTATTACATTCAAATAAAAAATAGTATCATATAAATAACATTTGATTACTCATTGATATTGAAAAAAAAAACAATATAACTAATTCAGTTTTGGAAACACCTATTTGAAAACCACGTTTGTGGTCGAACTGAGACATGCTTTGAATTGTATGAATTTAATTTTGAAATTATCATATTTAGTTTATTAGTTTAATTGACTTATTATTTTTAATCAATAAATCAGATCATTTGATAATATAACACAATATGTTTTCCGTGTGTTAATTTTTTTTTTAAACTGCAACTTATTTAAATCTACTGTGTGAAGCATAAAAAATTTGTTGGAAAAACAAATCAATTTTTGGAAAACTATTACATTATTGTCAATAGTTCTCGTGCATTGATGTTAATTTTTTTTTAAAACATAACTTATTTAAATTCCTCAACCGGTATAAATTAAGAACTTGGAACACATAACCTCATCTATTTTGTGTTTTCAAGTGAATTTTTCTTGTTGTGGAAGATGTGTATATTTTTTTTGAAAATGTTAATTCTTAATATTATTCATTTTAACCAAGTACCATACAAAATTAAAACATTGGAAAGCTCATCTTAATTAAATTATATTGGAATACTGATTATTTATATTGGAATACTTTTTATTAATTACCTGAAGTTGAGCAATTAATTAATTAAATTAATTAAATTTTAATATTATCAAATATTAAAATTTTGTTATTTGATTTAATTATATTTTTTTGCTCACTTGTGTAAATATAAATAATATTATTATTATTATAAAATATAATATAAATACTTTAATATTATGTAATATATAATATAAATAATATAATATTAAAATTATTGAGTAATTTTCTATTATAATTTAAAAAATAATTTTTGAGTATGCATAGATAAGTTTTTTTAATAATCGACACAAATATTATTACATGGATTGATTTTTCATAACAGTATAAATCTTATCATTTGTTTAAATCAAATGAATGTGTTTTCCTATCTCTATTTAATAGTCAGATTTTGTATTTATATATATTTTGTAAATTGCAACTAAATTTTAAATATTTCTTAGTTAGCGTGGAAAAAAATATAAACAGAATTTAATGGAATACTTGATTATCATTTTCTGGTTTTTAAAAAGTGTTTCCGGCTTAATTTTTGGCACGGCTCATTAAATTACCCACTAATTTTTATATTATAATTTAAAAATTAATTTTCTAAATTGTAAAGATTGAGATCGCGTTAATGATATTATGCAAATTCATTATTTTTCTATTTGTAGACAATTAGTAATATTTACATACTCTAAATCTTATATTGCCTAATTAATGTAGAATTCAAATTTGTTATTACTAATAATTGTCTACATATATTTAAATAAGAATCTGCAAATTTGTGTGAAACTAATTAAAGAATCTGAATTTTTTTTGCATTTATCGTATATAATATTAAATGTTACACTTCGTTTTTTGCAAGGAAAAAAAAACAATCAATGTGTGAAACCAATTAAAGAAAACAAACTCCTATGCATCATTTATGGCAGAATTTATCAAATCAATGTGTGAAACCAATTAATGAAAACAAACTCCTATGCAGCATTTATGGTGGAACTTACCAAGCGGAAAAATGTGTGCGTGAAATTTTCGATGGTTATCCTATTATAATATATATATATATATATATATATATATATATATATATATATATATATATATATATATATATATGTGTGTGTGTGTGTGTGTGTGTGTGTGTGTGTGTGTGTGTGTGTGTGGAGAATGTAAAATTTGTTTTATTATAATTATGTAGAAATTGAAACGTCTGTCTTGCTACAGTGGATTTTATTAAATGGAAATGCAAGGCCAACTATACAATTTGTCAACAAAATGTTTAAAAACAATGTATGCATAGATAAGGTTTTTTAATAATCGACACAAATATTATTACATGGATTGATTTTTCATAACAGTATAAATCTTATCATTTGTTTAAATCAAATGAATGTGTTTTCCTATCTCTATTTAATAGTCAGATTTTGTATTTATATATATTTTGTAAATTGCAACTAATTTTAAATGTTTCTTAGTTAACGTGGAAAAAAAATAAACAGAATTTAAAGGAATACTTGATTATCATTTTCTGGTTTTTAAAAAGTGTTTCCGGCTTAATTTTTGGCACGGCTCATTAAATTACCCACTAATTTTTATATTATAATTTAAAAATTAATTTTCTAAATTGTAAAGATTGAGATCGCGTTAATGATACTATGTAAATTTATTATTTTTCTATTTGTAGACAATTAGTAATATTTACATACTCTAAATCTTATATTGACTAATTAATGTAGAATTCAAATTTGTTATTACTAATAATTGTCTAGAGATATTTAAATAAGAATCTGCAAATTTGTGTGAAACCAAGTGTTTGATTTGGCAAAATTTTCCATGGAAAATGAAGATTTTCCGCCTATTTTCCAACTTGGTTGTTTGATTGCCCAAAATTTTCCATGAAAATGCATTTTCCCACCTATTTTCTTTGTTTTGTTTGATTGAAACCTTTTTTTTTTCCATGGAAATTTTTTTCTCATTTTCCCACTTTTGGCCACATTTTCCTTGTTTTCAAGGAAAATATTTTCTTTGTGGGATAGGAGAATTTATTTTCCATAGAAAATTTGTTAACATTTTCCAACCCATTTATTTTCCATAGAAAAGGCGTTAACCTTTTCCAACCCATAATTTCTTGGTAATTCATTTCTATGGAAAATATTTTCTTTTCACTCAAATTTTCCACTTGCAATCAAATACAGCCTTAAAGAATCTGATTTTTTTTTGCATTTATCGTATATAATATTAAATGTTACACTTCGTTTTTTGCAAGAAAAAAAAACAATCAATGTGTGAAACCAATTAAAGAAAACAAACTCCTATGCATCATTTATGACAGAATTTACAAATCAATGTGTGAAACCAATTAATGAAAACTCCTATGCAGCATTTATGGTGAAACTTACCAAATTTGAAAAGAAAAAATGACGGAAAAATGTGTGCGTGAAATTTTCGACGGTTATCCTATTATAATATATATATATATATATATATATATATATATACACACATGTGTTTGTGGAGAATGTAAAATTTGTTTTATTATAATTATACAGAAATTGAAACGTCTTGCTACAGTGGATTTTATTAAATGAAAATGCTACAGTGGATTTTATTAAATGGAAATGCAAGGCCAACTATACAATGTGTCAACAAAATGTTTAAAAACAATGTGTACACACATTTTATTTTCAATTTTTAATGTGAAAACCATGGTGCATTAATTTAATACTTTTGAATAATTTCGAAATCAATTTGCTCGGCTTCAAATGATGCATTTAATTTATTTGAATAATTTTGAAATCAATCCGGTTGAATAGTAGGAATAACAATTTTTAATTGGGCATAAAAAACAATCAAACAATCAATATTGTGTATTTATGGCAGAATTTAACTGGGCATCAAAAATAAACAAACAATCAATATAGTGTATTTATAGCAGAATTACCAAATATGGAAAGACAAAAGTGGCAGGAAACTGTGTGCATGATATTTTGACGGTTATCCTATTATAATATATATATATAGATACTTTTGTCGGTAAATATGTTTGGAGGGTAATTAGCACATTTCGTCCTTATCTTTTGAGTCTATTGTGCAAATCGTTTCTATCGATTGAATTTTGGCATTTGAATCTTTAAATCCACCATTATTTGCGCAAAAGACTCTTACAACAGTTAAACAGCATAACAGATCAAGTCCATGAAAAAATGATTCCACTTAAAGTTGTTGCTTATAAGTAAAAGTTATTTGTTCACTTATAAGTGGTACACTCTTTCTTTTTTAAATTTATTACGTCTTTTATAAAGTATGCTTGTATTATTTTGTATAAGGACCTTGTTTGGTTGAGCTTGAAAATTTTTACTTATAAATAAGTTTAGTTATTTCAATTGTAAGTTGTAATACTTTTGTCAGTAAATATGTTTGGAGGGTAATTAGCACATTTCGTCCTTATATTTTGAGTCTATTGTGCAAATCGTCCATCTCGTTTGAATTTTAGCATTTGGGTCCTTAAATCCACAATTCTTTGCATAAAAGGTCTCTACAGTCCAAATCTGTCAATTTTTGCAGTTAAATTAACGCGTACTATACACTCTCTCAATTTCTGAAGGGCAATTTCATTAAATCTTAACCAGCCACCACCATCACCACCGCCATAACCACAACTCATCCTCCGCTACCGCCCCTTCTCCGCCGCATCACCACATGGGAATGCCAAATGAAGAAGCAGACAATCAAAGCCACTCCACTCCCTTCACCACCAAAAGATTGGGCTGCAAGAAAATAGTATTGAATAGCAAATAAAACTTGATTTTAAAGGAAAACATAGGAATGGCTAGTTTCCAACCAAAATTAAAAAAATTCACACTAACTGCAACAGATTCATATTGAACGGGGTCTCTTCCTGGTCAAGGTTACCCCTATCTCCAAAGCTAATCCTCCCCGTTGCATCATGCCCAAAACACATAGAGAAAGAATCTGTAATATAACCTTCCCTGGAAAAGTACTAGGAACTGATATTTTCTCGAAACCAAGGCCAAATAAACCATTTGGAGCTGCAATGTCCAAGAACGAACCAGTTTGGACGTGACCGCAGTCCGCAATTGCATAATTAAATTAGAGAAATATGAGGAATCACACAGCCATACAGCCAAAAGTAAGGGTAATATAAACGAGGTGAAGCTCAAAGCACCACATCAGTGACATAACATAAAATTTTAAGAACTTACCCAAATGTAATGTATGCAGTATGCCTCAATAAATTCCAGATCATTGTCTTCAATTCTTAAGTGCAGAATATCCTCCACCAAAATACCAGAAGCTTCGGACAAGACATAGGAGACAGAATAAGGGCATAGTCCATCTTGAAGATGACCCCCGACACGTTTAATACTCCATCTTTTCAGAAGTTGCCACTTGAAGATGACCCCCGCCACTCCGGTGAGGAACTGCAGCAGTCACCGCTAAAACTTTCTCGGTTGGGAGATAGTGCCTGAGAGCGTGGGTTTCTTGGTGGTACTGGTGGAGAACGGTATAATTTATGATTTGACGAATTTGCTCTTCAAAAATTGAGAGAGTGCACTGTACGCATTAATTTAACAATTAAAATTGACAGATTTGGACGGTAGGGACCTTTTGTGCAAAGAATTGTGGATTTAAGGATCCAAATGCCAAAATTCAAACGATATGAACGATTTGCACAATATACTCAAATGATAGGGACGAAATGTGCTAATTACCCTATGTTTGGATAACGTGTAGTTATAAATAGTTTTGTTTTAGTGTGTGTTTTGTTAAGCAAATTATAATTTAAGTTGATTAAAATATTTTTTATTAATACATTTAATAGGATTCACAACTTACTATCTACTTATTAGTCATAAATTATATAGAACTCACAACTTATAAAGCACTTAAAAAATAATTTCAACATTGTCAAACATGATAAATATATTTGTTAAAGATTTCGTAGATTATAACCAGTGAGTCTTACGGAATGTATGGACAAAAAATAGATAAAAGTTGTGGATCATACGAAATATGTGAATAAAAATGATGTTTTACCAACTTATAAATATTTATAAGCACTTACAAACATACTTGTACACTTATACAATAACATATTAGAAAATGTGGGTAAGTTTTTGTTTAGTGGTGAGAGGTATCGAATGAATAATTAATATTAAACTAAGGTATATTTTAAACTTAGGTTTTTGGTGCCAATTTTTACTCCTTTAAATTTGTTATGTGAACCATTTTTGTGACTGCGAAGTAAACTCCTCTCGAGAGACAATTTCAACACAAGTTACCCAATATGTTTGGTCGTGTTGAAATTAATTTTTAAGTACTTATAAATTGTGAGTTCTATAGAATGTGTGGATAATAAGTGGGTAGTAAGTTGTGAATCCTACAAAATGTGTGGATAAAAAATATGTTTGACCAACTTAAATTATAATTTAAACATATACAAACAAGCACTACGCCTAATGATGTTGAATTATGACGTACGACTTAAAGTTTGATCATATTCTCTTAGATCTTGACCCTCTCATAGAACTATATCAAGTGCTCTAGACGTGCACGTCAACAACATCAAGCTTAAAAAATTCGCAGTCCTTGGTGACAATATGAAAGCTTAGACAATATCTATGTTGAAAGCTAGGTCAAAAGAGTTTTTGTGGTTCTCTATTCTTTATTTAGATATAGAATTCAGAATGTTGACACCCATGCTCGATGTTGTCGACACCCACCCCATGTTTCACATCATAACTCCATTTTTTATATTTTTAACTTCGATTAATTCATGAGTTACCATAATTAGCTAATAGTAGAATTGACTGATGGATAGAAATCACTTTTAAGACATAACGATTCACAAGTTTGTAAGTATAAGAAAACAATACGATGATGTAAGAATAGAAACTTTCAATTTTATAATGTATTGAAGTATGATGAATGATCCAAATATCAAAAGACATACTCTGAGTCTGTATTTTGGAATTTTCACATCAAAGGGATCGTAATCTTAAGAGATGATCAAATGTGTTGCTTACAAGCTTAAATTGAGGAAATTGATTAGTCGAATACATATCGTGTATTACATACATACGCTATAGAAATACGTAATCGACTTCTCACATATCTTTATCAGAACTTCGTCTGATAGTCTATTCAATTTAACGTTTGATGAATACCCGCACGAGACAAAAGATACAACATAAAGATATACCCTTATTCAAGGTGATGTAAAAGAGTAAAGTAATAAAGGAAGGAATGTGAGAACTCAAAGTTGAAATAGGGAAACATTATCGGAATTATTTGCTTACGCTATAATCCATAAAGCTTCAGTTTAACAACTATCCAATGAGATGTTGCACATAGAAAGGTATTGGCATACACTAGAGATAGACTAGAAGGTGATGTAAACTCATAAGGACGAAGTCTGAGATGAGACTCAATGAAAATAACCTATGTAGTAATGATTCGAAATTCTGTATAGCAACCACACTCTCAAGATGAATCTAATGGCATGTTTTAGAGTGCTTATAAGCACTTATACGTTGGTTAAATATCATTTTTATCCACACATTTCGTATGATCTACAACTTTTATCAACTTTTTATCCACACATTTTGTATGACCACTGCTTATGACTTACAAAAAATTTTATTAAACAAGCACTGAGATTGTTGTTACACAGTAAGTAGTAGGTATACATGTATATACACTGGCGGAGCAGTGGAGGGCACGTGACCTCCAAAAAAAATTTCATCTCATTTAAGTATAAAGAAAAAATTAAATTTAGTAACCTGCCACACCAAAAGCCCAACTTCTGGCCCAAATATGATTCTGTGAAGACTGAAGACTCTCCTCTCCCGTTTCATTTGTCAAGTTTATGTTTATCTCTCTCCAACTCTCCAAAATTCAACTCACCCGAACAACTCTAATTTCTTCCCTAATTTACAAATTCAATTGCCTCCATTATCAAGCAAAACTCAAAGATTCAATATTGAAAATACATTAGTAGGAAACTACGAGTCTACGACACAATCTTACAGGTGAGTACTTACTCGTGGCTTGGCTCTAGATAATAGAAATTAATTTAGGAATAGATGAAAAATTGAGTTTTGTTTTACGGACTTTGGTCTTTATGAATTTTTGTTGTAGCTTATTAGTGATAAGGATTTTGAAGGGTTGTTTAAGTGATGGAGGATATTGGGTTGTTCAATCAATGATGGAAATGGTTTCAATCAAAGGATTGTTAATCGCAACTGTAAGTCTAAAAAACCTTGAAAGGGGCTTCTTGGGTTTCTTAATTTTCTTGATTGTCTGGTGCTTTTTGTTTGTGGAATTGTAGGTTACTCAATTCAATTGGGTTTCAGTTTTTTCTTCCTGGATTCTTTTTGTTATCTAGGTTTAGATTTTTCCTTCTTATTATTTTTCCTTCGTGATGATTTTTCGACAGTGGATATCTTGGCAATTGATGAACAACTTGAGACATATTATTGATATGCGCTCCGACAAGGATTTTAGAAGATTAGGAGGGTCTTGGTGATATTGCACAAAAGTTGGTTTTGACAAAGAAAAGTGAAGTGTACCCATTACTTTACAAGCTTGTGACATTGGCCAGTGGCTACTGTTACAGTTGAGAGTATTTTCTGCAATGAATTATGTGAAGAATTGACTGTAAAATTGAATTGGAGATAAATTATTAAATGATAGCTTGATTTTGTATATTGAAAAGGATGTATTTAACAGTATTGATAATAATAGAATTATAAAAAATTATCAAAGTACGAAAATACGTAGAGAACAGTTGTAATATGGTATGTAATAGTTTCATTATTTTTGTCTACAAACTTTTTTGTAACTTAATTTGTGCCTCCTCAATTTAAGATCTGTGGCTCCGCCACTGTGTATATATAACCATGGATATTTATCTGGAACTTTACACTCATCTAATGAGTGTAGGACAAGTGTCCCAGTGGACATTATAACAATACCCACCGTAGGCATTAGAACACCACTCATATAACCATAAGAATGAAATATCATTGGGAATGTAACTATAAAAGTATTAGCTTGCTACCATGAGCTACTAGTAGAAGCGTGGTAGCAGTGGATGTATGGATTTTTAAGAATATCTAGGAATGTGTAAATTTTGAGGATGAAATTTTTATAAGGGGATGAAGTTTATAACATCTTGGAGTTTTTGAGTGATTTTTAGGAATTTTTCGAGAATTTTAATAAAGTTTATGAGGTTGAAAAGGTGATTAGTGAAACTTTTGAGAAAAAATAGGTAATTGTAAGAATTACTTTAGAGATTTAGTAAGTAAGAGATTTATCCTAATTGCATACCAAGTCCCTAGAGAAAACTATATATAGTGCTTGTTTGGTTGGGATTAAAAATCAATTTATTTGGCCAAGTAAAATAAACTTCAAATTGCCGGGCCCACCCTTACATGACATTACATCACAATATTTCATCCACTAGTTCAATTTCTAAAAAAGCCCCATATTTCAATGGTCAAATATTGCAGCTGACCATCAAAACATGTGAATTGAGGGACAAAAAGGTAATTGTGACCCAAATTACTTCAACTGTCAGATGTGGGCCAACTTGGTCAAGGACAAATAAACCACTCCTTACATTATAATCCCCATCAAACAAGCACATAGAGGTGAAAGGTTATTCATTTGTGGGAGAGTTTTGGAAACCCCGAGAGCAGGTTGCTCTGCTAGAAAAAGGTTATAACCTAAATACGACAAGTTAAGGTAGATATCAATGATCTATACCAAAATGTGAGAAAAGAAGCATTGAATGCTAACATAGGCAAGTGATAGATGTAAGTAATGATTCAACTACAATGAAAAATAATAGTATTTATTTTATAATGTGCTCCTATGTGATCACACATGATGTACTTTGTTATTGTTGCTGTCTACTGATGTATGTCCCATTTATAATGTTGTGTATATATATATATATATATATATATATATATATATATATATATGAAGTACACATGATATGATTTGATTATACGATATACATGGATTTTGATTGGAATGCTATCACATATCATTATGACTCATACACGATGCAGGAGATATAATGTGACATTCATGTATATGTGCATTGCCTATGCCTGGCCATGAAATAAGTGGTTCTAAGTAATTTGTAAAGAGAAGAGATAATGAAAGTTTGAGAAAGATGATTATGAATACTCATATATGACGGACATAATGAGATGATAACATTGAGTGCTTGCTAGATGGAGTTTAAAAATAGTTTTTTAAGAAAATTTTGATAAAAAAAATGATGAAATTGTGATTGAAAAGTTGATAAAAATTGTGTGTCCTATAAAATATGAAGTTGAAAATAAGTGTGAGAAAAAAGAGTTTTTTTAAACTCTACCAAACATGTGCTGAATATAGTGGAATCGCCATACGAGTGTATTGTACTATTCTTTGCATCCTGATCTTGTTTAAGGTTCTCGACGATCATTAAAGACAACCAAGGATATGGTATTGGGGTTCGACGTCCGATGTATGGGTATTATTAGGAGGTCCCTTGGTGGGCTGGACTGGACTGGACTGGACTGGACTGGGCTGGCCTGGGCTGGACTGGACTGGACTGGGCGGGGCGGGGCGGGGCGGGGCGGGGCGGGTTGGGGGTTTCCCAGGGGAGACCTGGACCTCCAACTTTTTGGGTTTTTTTTTTTTTTTTGTAGTTTTTTAATTTTTTAATATATAATTTAACTTTTACCTAATATCAATTTAATGGATAACAATTGGATTTATTGATCCAATATCAATTAGAGCTTGTTTGGTATAGTTTATAAATTAGTTTATTTGACCGAAATGGTTTATTTGACAAAGAATAGTAAAAAATGTCAGGCTACCAAAGTAAATTTTTTGGTCAAATAAACCATTTTTTTTATTATCAAAAAGCCATTTTTGTCAAATAAACTAGTTCATAAATTAGACCAAACTGACTCTTATTGTAAGGCAATTGAACATATTGGTCTAATAAAATTAATAATACAAAATTACAAATGATTGGCCCATTCCTCAAATGATAATACAAAATTAATAAATACAATTTGCTTGCTAATACATATCGTGTTCAAATAATAATTGTATATAACACTATTAAAAGGGTTTAAATTTGTGTTCATCGACTACATAGCTTAGTTTTAGATAAAATAGATATAGATTCTATTTTTGTACAATGACTTCTTGTAAGTTTTTTAAAGACTATAACTTATAAAAAAATATTAGATTATTATAAGAATTGGCTCAGTAATTGTGGTTTGAGAAAAAAAAATTCGAGGCAGCGAACCCCCGTGAGAGGATTCCGCCTCCCCCGGTCCACCCCTACTTGAGACCCCTAACTTCAAAAATCTGGCTTCACTACTGCTTAATGGACTTGTGACCTTGGATAGCACGACAAGCACCGTATACTTATACCAACCCTTGTATGTTTATATAAACATCTTGACGCAATCTGACGTATTTGAATTTTCTAGGTAAATATTCTACCTAATCATGTTTTGGTTGTAAATTTTGGAAATAAATCATGTTTAAAAATTGATGGTAATTCATTCAATGAAGTATTCTTAGAGTTCTATTCATCCTCAATTTGAAGATTTTGTAGCCACGACATGATTAAGCGGCAGGTTAACCTAGAAACGGTGGCTAACTGAGAGTCTATATATATATATATATATATATATATATATATATATATATATATATATATATATTTATATATATATATAAAAGTGGGCTAGTCTGACCAAAAAGTCAGACTTTATTTTCCCGCCCAAAAAAGTTTATCCTTTTTTATTTTTTTAGTATTTATTACTTATTGAATTCTGAATTAAATTTTCTCCTATTTCAAAAACTGTGTAGGCGTGTATATTAAAGACTGCTGCATTAAAATTTGTCCCCTCATTAAAATGTTATATCTTTAAAAAAAAATAATAGATTTGACAATCTTTAAGTCTTTCTTGGCACTAACACTTTTTTTTAAAAAAATAATTGTTTGAAAGTTGTCCCACATTAAGGTATTGTTTGTTTAAAAAAAATTAAAAAAAAATTAATGAAATTTTTGATGATATGATTTCCCCAGAATATGAATAGATATGCATGAAAACTAACAAATTGACCTGATTTTTTTCATAATTGGGGTGGGGGTGGGGGGTGCACCTCTGTATATTTTTGCTTATTTAGTTGCCTCAAAATAAATATTGGGTGCACTATTCTATTTCAAAAAGCTAACACGTAATTGACACATAATTTTTGTAACAGTGTTGTAAAATATAATTTATTTAAATAATTAAATAATTATTATTCAATCTAATTAAAATATAAGAATCTAACATTATATACATACAGATATAATTTAGAGTTTAATAGTAATATTAATTAAAATGCCAAATAAAAGATTATCAAATATTAGCGAGAGCATGATATATTATAAATAGATAAAACTAAAATTTTATGAGAGGTCATATAACTTACAGGTTAGTTTCATGTGGTCACTCAACTTCAATCTTATTTTATTTTAATAACTGAATTTATATTTTGTTATTTGAATTTGAGTATCTTATATGTAACCATAACCAAAAGGAATTTTGGCACAAATGGTCCATAACGTATGCACTTAGTGCGGTTTTGGTCCTTAACCTTTCATTTTTAGCTAGGAGGTTCCTAACATATGCATTTGGTTGCAAAACTGGTCCCTATGGATGGAATCCTTCCAATTGTGCCGTTAGCCATTAATTTGTTTTGGGATTTTGGCGCAAATAGTTCCTAACCTTTACCCTTAGTATGGAATTGGTCCATAACGTTTATTTTTGGCATACATGTCCTTAACTTATATATTTTGGTGCAAAATTGGTTCTTATGGGATGAAAAAGACAAATATGCCCTTAGTTAATTAGAAGAAATTGTATGTGAATTCCTAATCATTACAAAATGTGCAAATAGGTCCAATACTTTTATTTTTTTAAAAAAATTTAAGAAAATTAATGAGTTTATTTTTTTTTGGAATTAACACTTTAGTAATAAACATGTCAAATAAAATTATTATTTTTATTATTAAGTAATTATATTATTTAATATTTAAACTTTTATTTTATTGTTGTATAAAAAAATAATTTTTTCACAAATTTGATGTACAAATACTTTTATTTAATTGATTTATATGTTTATTAACTACAAATATTAGAGATTCAACTATATTATTCATATTTTAATTTATCGTTTTATTTTCATTCAAAAATAAAACACATAATGTGTAAATTAATTTTTATTAGTATTTTTATGTTAAATACTAATAAAATAAAATCTGGTAAATAAAAATACTAATTTTTATCAGTCACTACCACCTGCCATCATGCCGCTGACAAACTATTAAATTTGGTAATAAAATATTTTGGAACGTGAGCATTAAAAAAAAGTACTCAATAATATGTACACAACCATTGAGAAAATTACATACCTACAATCACACGGCATGTCAAATAAAAATTATACACGACATATCAAAAAAAAATATTTTTATTACATTTTCATTAAATAAACATTATTACAAAAATTGAACTAATCTTATTACATTTTTATTTAATATAAAAATACTAATAAAATTTAATTTGCACATTATGTGTTTTATTTTTGAACGAAAATAAAATAATAAATTAAAATATGAAGAATATAGTTGGATCTCTAATATTTGTAGTTAATAAACATATAACTCAATTAAATAAAAGTATTTGTACATCAAGTTTGAGACAGTTATTTTTTTATACAACAATAAAATAAGACTTTAAATTTTAAATAATATAATTACTTAATAATAAAAATAACAATTTTATTTGACATGTTTATTACTAACGTGTTAATTCCAAAAAAAAAAAAAAACTCATTAATTTTCTTAAATTTTTTATAAAAAATAAAAGTATTGGACATATTTGCATATTTTGTAATGATTATGAATCCACATACAATTTCTTCTAATTAACTAGGGGCATATTTGTCTTTTTATCCCATAAGGACCAATTTTGCACCAAAACACATAGGTTAGGGACATGTATGCCAAAAATAAACGTTATGAACCAATTCCACACTAAGGATAAAGGTTAGGGACCATTTGCGCCAAAATTCCAAAACAAATTAATGACTAATGACACAATTGGACGGATTTTGTCTATAGGACCAGTTTTACAACCAAATACATAGGTTCGGGACCTCCTAGCCAAAAATGAAAGATTAGGGACCAAAACCGCCGCACTAAGTCCATACGTTATGGATCATTTGCGCCAAAATCCCTAACCAAAACTAATTTCTATTGCTAATGAACGACCAAGTGATTTAACCTAATTAATATATGGGTCGAGGCTAAAAACTCATGAATTTATGTTTTCCTATTTCTAATTCAAAGATTATCTTATTCCAAAAGAATTAAAAATTTTATCTATTCTATTTCTAATTGGTGATTGATATGCCTTCTGATCCTAGATTACCTTTCAAATTTACAAAGAGACAGTATCCTCTAATTATTTCATATGCAATGACAATCAATAAGAGTTGAGGACAATCTCTATCGCACGTAAGTTTGTATTTGAAAAAACCAGTATTCAGCCATGGACAATTATATGTTACTGTTTCAAGAGTCACATTGCGCGATGGATTGAAGATGCTAATCTGTGATAAAGACGGAAAACCATCAGATTTAACAACGAATGTAGTGTATAAGGAAAATTTTCTAAATCTATAATATTTTTGTTGTGTGTGCGCTATTTCCTTTTCATTGTATCTAAAATTTTGACTTTCTGCTTCTTCATAGTGATTTTCACTCAATAAATTTCAAAATCTTTTTACTTTTCAACATTATGATATTATTCATGTTGTGTACCCGTGCATCGCACGGGTGATACACTAGTTATGATGTTAAATTTAGTAATTGGTACTAATGAGTGACTAATACTTAAATTGAAGTTGGGGTGCTTACTTGAGATTTCACTGAAAGTTCAGTGACCAAAAATGAAATTTACTCATTTATTTATTTATAAAATTGTATTGTGAAATCTGACCTGTGAATCTCATAAAGACGGGGTAGGGAGTAGGTGGATAGGGGTAGGGGCAGCATATATACACATATATAGCACTTTCTAAAACCCTCTCTTGTCTGTTCATTTTCAAACCCTCCCGCGAAGCAAATTTTTGCCTTTTTTGATTATACATGCAGTTTCACTTCTGATTACAGAAGAAGTTAGGGTTCTTTTAATATATTTATTGCAAAAAATTGCATTCGCATTCGTTTGATTCGTTTTCTCTTTCAATTTTGAATATTATAGATCTGAATCTTTATTCGCTTTACTTTTTGATTTGTGATTGGATTTGAACGAGCTCGATTCAATTGGTGTTTATGGAAGACGCAAGTCAACAGAGCCTCGATGGATTCGCCTCCGTCCCATCTCCTGGTTCGTTCACATCTTGATGTGTGTATTTATTGTTGTAATTATATTGATTGGGACTTCCTTTCTTTTTTCTTTTTTTGTTTATGTAACGAGGAAGGTTGCATTTGGATTGGAAGGGTTAAGTCTTTACTGCATAGTTAGGATTTTCGGATTTTCTAGTTCCATGCTTCCAATCTGGGTTTTGAGATTAGAAGCAAAAGGAGCATTCTCTGGGATTTTAGGTGACACGGTTTTTGTATTGAACTTGGGTAATTCTATGAAATTTGGCTTTGCTCAGAGTTCCATTTTTCTTTCACGAGGGGAATTTTGCACTTGTAGACTTGATTATGGTAACAGCTGGAAATTATTGTGCTATTTATGGAGTAGACTTTTGATTTCTCTGGGATTATTATTGGTCAAAAAAGCAGAAAAATTCAGACAAATAGAGTTCTTTGTAGATCAATTTCTTGCAATAACCTAAATTAAAGAGATCTTTAAGTTTATCTTTTAAAATTATAATTTTCTCTTCTGAAATGCTTAAAGAGCTACTTGTCAGCATTAAAACGCTTGGTTCCTTTTTCCTCCTTTACATTATTCCTTTGATGGTTTTTCCTTCAAGCATGGTTTTGACCGTCAGACTTGATGAGAAAACCTGTTGCCAAGCCGTAATTTACTTGCATTTGTTTATGCATTGTGTTAATTTCTTTGGGCAACTTTTATTAAGCGCATGTTGAATACTCAATCTTGTTCTGTTTCTCTTTCTCTCTCTTCCCTCCACCCCATCCGGCAAACAAATCAAAAAGTTAGGTGACACCCAAGTTCTGCACTGTGGCCACGGGTTGCTCAATTTCATTAATCTATTATACATCATTCTTTGGATTTTTCTTGTTCTGCATTTTGACTAGCTGTGGATTGCTTTGGTGGATGCAGGTGACAGGGCGGCTGATCTGCATAACTTGGCAGAACAGGTATGTAATAAACTCAACCTCACATTATTGAGTTTTTCTCCCTTTATCTATATGTCTCGGTTAGTTTAGGTAATCTCTTCCATTTGTACATTCTTTTGAATCTATTGTCAGCCACTTTCGCCAAAAGATGAAAGGGTTGTTTCTGCAAATCCTTCTCTGGACACAGCCATAACTAGGGCTCCAGAAAACAGCAAAGATCAGCCTGCAACCTCAGAAACAAGTGGGGTTCTTAGCCCTATGTATCCTTTCAATGCTTATACCCTGCAGGAACAGGGCATTTATTATGGAGGTATGTTCCTAATTTACTGCTATATCTCATTGCTTTATAATGGCGTTATGGATTCTATATGCAAAAACACACCCATCATCAGATAGTGACCATATCAATCATTCTCATTTTCACCCCTGGAGACTGAAATAGTTGAATTGAAGTTTTTCTTTCCTCATCTAGGCATAACTGCTTGTGTGATTACCATTTTATCCTCCCACTATGATTTTTGCTTGGACAAATCTCTAAGACTAATAGGCAAATTATAAAATATGATCTTCTATGTGAATATTATATTATCTCCCGTGGTTTAAAGCTTCAAGATTAATATGTGAATTATAAAAGATGATTGTGTGCCTGAATATTGCAGTGTGTTATTACTGTTAGCTGCCTAATGTATTGTGAACTTGTAGTTTTAAAATGATGGACCTTTAAGGTTAGAAAGTTCATATCCTTCATCAATTTAATTGTGGTCAGTTTCCACTTTCTAATAAGTAACCTCTATGATTTTTAAGAGGTAATTCTAGGAGAGGTGTAGCTAATGTACACTTAGGGAGTGTCCTTGGAATTTTTGAAGTATCTGTGTAGGTAAATGAACTCCAGTACATTAGGCCTACTTTCATATCAACTCATGGCAAGAAAGATTTTGAATGAAACCAGAAATTGGGTCGTGTGGGTGTTTTTTGTTCAATTACTATCATGTTGCTTTGCTCTAATTAGTTCTGTTTCTGCTTCCTATTTTACGTTATTTATATTACCTTTGCATTGGTCCAGGTTATGACAATGGCACTGGTAACTGGGATGAGCATTCTAACTATGTTAATGTCAATAACTTACATGTCATACCTCCGGTGGGTATAATTAGTTTTTATTTTCTGTGTTTTGAATTTTCTAGATAGAGCTCAGCAGCATACACTTACTATTGTGTTGAACCTTATTTAGGCAATGTACAATGATAATCCGCCACTCTTCTTTCCTACTGGCTATGGCTTTGATTCCCAGATGGCATATGGGCAGTTTTCTCCTCTTCCTAGCCCTCTGTCTCCAATAATGTTCGATGGTCAGTTGTACTCTCCACACCAAATGCCTGTGTCCTCACCTTACTATCCACCACCAGTTTCTCCTGGTCTGCCACATGTTACTTCTGCATTTCCTGTTTCTCAGTCTGAATTGATGCCCCCAGAAATTAGCGGCCAAGAAAATCCTATGGACAATGCACTTTTTGGGCCGGGATCTGGTTTCTATGTGCCTTTTGGAGCTTTTGGTGGAGGGGATATTTCTGGAAGTAGTGGAGTTGGTCTCTACAAATTTCCGGGTGACTTTGGATCTAGTGAATCGCTGCCAAATCATTCAAGTACCTTAGACGCAGGCAAGTTCATGTCTCCATTGGCAGCTGGGACTGTATATCCCCAATCGATTGGCATACTTGGTTCGTACGAGCAAAATGTTGCGCAGGTGGGTTATATATATGCACATCAACATGCACGTAGGACGAAATTATATTGGATTTAATTGTCATAGTTACTATTGTGTTGATTGCATTGAGGTACTCCAAATGAGTTTTGACCAACTTTTCTGTAGAATTGTTGGTATCTTAAAGCTATCATGAATACCAGAATAAATAACTTCAGGCTTACCTTCAGTAGATTAGATGCCCAAAGAAAATGGTTTTTATCTCAAGGCACAATGGATGATTAACTATAAGTCAATTGGCACACTTTACTTGTTTATCAATTTCATTTCACATGTTCTTCAGTTTGTATTTTGGCAATTTTATCACCGAGGTTAAGAAATCATAGTCAATATTGATATTTCTTGATTAGTGCATGGTTGGTAGAGTTTAAAACAATTTTTTTATTCAAATTCATTTTCAACCACATAATATATGGGACCCACAATTTTTATCAACTTTTCAATCACATAATTCATCAACTTTTATCAAAATATCATAAAAAACTACTTTTAAACTCCACCAAATAGACAAATGACAATTAATAATTAATATGCATGGGAAACACATAATTCTTTCTTTATTTTATTTTATGATTTGTAAAACAACATTTTGTACAATTAATAGAACAACATATCTCTTCATCCTTCTATCATAAGTTTCTTTGACATATTAAATGTTGGTCTTCTTTCAGTGACGACGTCATGATGGCTGGTTGGATAGATTGACTAATGGATATTTAATGTGTGAAACCATTTAACAGATTAGATTCATTGTAACCTGCAGGTCTTGATATTTAATTACTTGCTAATGTTTCAATTGCAGGCATCATTTCAAGGTTATGGGTTGACGTCAAACTCCTCAGCTAGACGTTATCCACATGCTGGCTCTTACCAGCGCGGGTTCACTTCTAATCGGAACCAGTTCTCTACTGGCAAAGGTGGAAGACGTGAAAAGGAACGAGATTCTGTCAGTGTTTCTACCGACACACTTGGTATCTCAAGCGATCGAAATCGAGGGCCAAGGTCTTCAAAGGCAACGAGCAAAAGTTTACCTGGAGAGGGCACATCCTCTGGTGTTCATAAAGATGTTGAATCTACTTCTGGCTTTGATATTAGTCAGTTCAATGCCCCAGATTTCACCACAGACTATGAAAATGCAAATTTTTTTGTCATCAAGTCTTTCAGTGAAGACAATATTCACAGAAGTATTAAATACAATGTTTGGGCCAGCACATCACTTGGAAACAGAAAACTTGATGCTGCATATCGTGAAGCAAAGGAAATCAATGGAATTTGTCCAGTCTTCCTCTTTTTCTCTGTAAGTTTCTTGAACTTCTTAACTGACAAAATGTAGGGTGAATTTTCACTTGCTTGTAATTAAATTACCTTGAAGGGAAATTAGTGATGGCACAAAAGAACTAGAAACCGCTTCGCACTAACTAATTGTAGATGTCTGTGAATAAGCATTAATCCAGTGCGGGTTCTTACTTCTAGTTGGTCCACATGATTGCCACATTTATTGCTCATTGATGATTTAGAGTTGTGACTTTCTTATATCTCTACTGGGTATATTAAAAAATACTACCTTTTTGAGCTAGTGATCTCAGCTGGCTGCACTCCATCTCTGTTTCGTTTTGATACTTCTACATGTACTTAATCTCGGCCTTGATTGCTTTTGGGCCAGTTCTGTCACTTTTGATCCATTATTTTTGCCACTGTATCTTGTTTTGGGTAATGCCATAATTTTGTTTTGCTCGATCTACCTCCCATGTCCCGAAGTGTATATTTTAGAAATTGGTGCGGGTTTCACATTGTATCAAGTTATTTTACTTATTTGTTTTAACTACTAAAACATATTTTCAGCCATTGATCTTGTATGTACCAAAGGATTTGTCAAATAGAGCTTGCATACACGTACTGTTTGCCATTGTTGTTTGGCTCATTTCACTCTTGTTAAATCTGGTGGTTGTAACAATTTGCAGGTGAATGCTAGTGGTCAGTTTTGTGGGGTAGCCGAGATGGTTGGACCTGTTGATTTTGACAACGATGCTGAGTACTGGCAGCAAGATAGATGGAGTGGGCAATTTCCTGTTAAATGGCATATCATTAAAGATGTACCCAACAGTAGCTTCCGCCACATACTTCTTGAAAATAATGAGAACAAGCCTGTTACACACAGCCGAGATTCTCAAGAGGTATCAGTGTCTTTCAGAATACTTTATTTGTACCAATCTAGTTCTTTGAAAGTTATGTGAATTCAATTTAAAAAGTGGTTTCTGTTCAAATTCCTGAATCTCGTTAGCATTAACTTTTGATTGCCAATTGTATCTCAGTGCCTGTATGAAAACATCTTTGTGGGCATTACTTGTCAAACTGCATTTTGGTTCAATTCCCGCATTCTATTTTTGTTTTTAATTTCATTTTCATTTTCAAAGGAGGAGAAATTGAATCACATCAATTATGTGTAAAAGTTGGCACTTCGTGTAGACGGAAGTCAAAACGGGGTTCAATTACCAAAAGAGGATGATTCAAATGCTTCCGTGAGATGAATGCAACTCAATATGCAAGTTTTTCTAGGACTCGTAGGAATAGATTTGAGACCTTCCTTTACCGCAGTCAGGAACACTCTTTGTTCATTGAATTGCTGTGTTTTACTATTGTACTTCAAACCATCATCTTTCACCTTTCTTCCCCAATCACTTTGTTTCTCCTATTTCAGTCAACCCATTCTTGGTCTGCTTCACCCTCGTGGTGTATCGTAGTTACAAGAACAGGCCCTCTTATGGGCCAGCTAGAGCTTTGGTAGAATGGTACACTGAGTGCTTCACTTTATCTCCCCTCTAAATTGACCTTAGATCTTATCAATATTAATATCCTTGAGCTTTTATTTAGGAAAAAAAGGGAAAAATAAAAATTCTGCACCTTGTTGCAACTTAATTCGCCTTTGATGATGATCTTTAACAGCTTATAAACTGGAACATTTGTGATGGAGATCGATAAAGATATATTTTGAAGACTTGGCGTAATAATCTTCTAGATGTTGCTTTTATTTGAGTTGATTGTATCTTTCTTGTTCGACTTAAATTAGGTGTTATTTCCTTAGCTTCCTACTTAAATTAGGTTTGTTTAAACACCTATATGAAGAGGATTAACACTTTGTTTTCATTATGCTTTGACAATGAATACAATCTAAGAATTCTCCCTCAAATATTCTCTCTCTTGGCCTCCCCCCCCTTCATTTTCTCTTCTTTTCCCTGCCTTCTACTAGAATATTTTAGTGCTTGGTTATTGTGTTGTGTGCGTCCATCGTCAATTTGACCAAATAATATGCTTAGCCAAACTCCTAATTGGTCCCATCTTGACATGTTTGAAAGGTTTATTTGATGGTTGCACCTGCCTAACTTATATTTTGTTGATCGTTCGTCCTTTTCAGGTGAAACTGGAACAAGGAATCGAAATGTTAAAAATTTTCAAGAACCATAATGCTGAGACATCCCTCCTTGACGATTTTACCTACTATGATGAGCGAGAGAAATCCTTGCTGGAAAGGAAGGTCAAACAGCGAGCCACTTCAACTGGAAATACAGCAGCTGCTCTCACTGCCGCTGATTCAATAAATCAACTGTCGGATAACCTGGCTGACGCTCTCCGTATGGACAGTGGTAAAACGCTGCCCAAAACAGAATTTGAGTAGTCACTGGACTTGAGCTGGTAGAAAATTGCAACGATTTCCAGAAGTTGGGGGGTGAAATTTGCAGTTGCTGACAGGGATCTTTGAGGTGGTATTTTCGTTCACCTGTGACTCTCCCTCCCTCTCTGTCTGTCTGTCTGTCTGTCTGTGTCTGTCTCTCTCTCTCTCTCTCTGAGTAGTTGATTGTACCTGGGATTGTTGGTGAACATCTGTGACCGTCCTAATACTTCTTTCCCCTTCAATTGTTAGTTGTTTCTTCTAAAAGTAGGTGGAGTTTAGGCATATAATTCGAGGAGGGTTGTGGATCTCGCTAGCTTGATGCTTTTCTGATTGTACTTTTTTTTTTTTGATGTTTTTCTTTTTAGTTTTAGTTCAAGACAATTATTTTGAACTGCAGTGCAGCAGCCTGTAAAAGCACCGAAATGGGTGGCAATTAATTGAAGGAATGAAGCAAATGGAATATAGGCATATGCATTCTACTTTGTGTGGGTGGAAGTGGTAACTGGTTTGATATTTGCATGCTTTGAGAGAGCTTCTATGTATTCTTTGGTCATCTCAAAATTATACACTCTTCTAAACCTTGAGAAATAACACGAAACGTGATTGAATATTGTATATATTATACACACATGTACGTACACATACATGTATACAAACCTTGCCGTGCCCCCCACCCACCCAAACTTGTTGCTAGTAGACAAAAAGTTTTGGGGTGCGGCATGGTTGGGTTTGTGTACATGCACGTGTGTATAATATTATCAAACATGTTATCACTTCAGCAGGTCACTGATCTTTACGGACTTCTACATGTGTTTATTTTGGTGTTTTTCTTGCTAGTCCCTTGGGGCCAAATTATAGATTCATTTCCAATACAGGTGAAACCAGAGTTTCTTTGTCACACACTTGAACACAAACTAGCTCTGGCGTAAATTGTGTTAGGCTCGTGCCTCGTTGTGTAGCATTTAACTAACCCAACTCATTCGGTATCGTCTCTGTTTTCATGTAACAGCTACAGTTCTTATGCAGTCAAATCTTCTTACAGCTTCACCATGTTCCAACCGTGAAGTAAGATTATCACAATTATAGTAGTATTGAATATATGATAAATTGCTCGTCCAAAGGCAGAAGTGGACTTCAATAGAGGCACGCACAAGATCGGAAGCACGTTTGGCGGAGCGTAAAAAGTTCACTTATAAAGTAAAATTAATATAGTACTTTTTTGAGTCTTCAAAGTTGTAGTAGTTACTTTAAAGATAAATAACTTTTAATACTTTCAAGTAAGAAATAACTGAAATATCTCAACATATTTGACGGGAACTTTTGATAAGATCGAAAACTGGTGTGCATATACTTTCCTTTCCCATTCTTTAAGGTGGTGCTACTTCGTTCCTTTCTAAAAGCTCTTTTCATTTTATTCAAGCTTTATTCAAACATGATCACTGATTCTCTTGAAGATTTTGTAGAACAGTCTTTCATCTGTTTAAACCTATTCAGAACTTGAAATCAGACTTCAAACATCAGTCTTTGTTGATAGGCTTTCCAGTGGGTACAATCTATTTCTTATTTTATTTAACGGATGGTATAATAGAAAATGGCCTTTGTATTTATATCTATCTATATAAATTTATGAACTCCCTGAGGGCTGCATCGATTCAAATTATTCTGTAAGAACTAAGATTGTGATGATTATTAGAAATAGTTTCATAAGCTTGATTGATCCTTTAGCTTGGGATTGAATCTGACTGGGGCACCCGAGTAAGGCTTAGGGTAGTGATTTGAAACCTCAACCGACTTATAGACAAGCCACTAAAGGCCGGCTATTCATGAGCACAGGGATATCAGCAGTTGATTTAAAAACAAAAACAAGTCCATGTCCAACATTACATTTCAAATGTTTAATATGCTTTAAAGATACATAAAACATACTACGAATAGACTTGGAACTTTTCAAACTTCGTATTGAATATGTGCTTTTTGCCTAATTGTTTCCATTCTTGAGCATGTCCACAAGTGATCCAATTTAGATAAACTCTGAAATATATTGATATACAATAGTTTTAAAGATCTAATGTACTTACATGGCAACTTATCACAGTATCAACTGCTGCAGCACCTTGCAAAAAAAAAAAAACTGCTCTATGCACAAAATAGTGTTATATACAAGCTCATGGTTTCCCCTTTACCCAAGCTCCATCATGCCCCCAACCCCACCCTGCCCCCAACACCCTTCTTCTGAAGTTAAATGGTCAAATCTGAATTCACAGCTTCCACAATAGCAACATGCTTCCCTCGGGAAACAGAATTCATAACGGCAGATCTGAAGTTCATCACTCTCTTACTCTTACGGATTTGTAGAGATCAATGTACTTCCCTGCTGTATTATTCCAGCTAGTATCGATACCCATGACCTTCTGTACAATGGCACTCCATTCATTAGGTTCTGCATCAAAACCACAATAATTTTTTTGATTATGAATGAATCTACATCCTTCTGCCATTCATTTGGTGGTGTCAAAGTCAATAACATAAGTATAGTCGAAATCAACGGCATGCAGGTATAAATTAGACTTTAATGCCCCATAAAAATAATATATGACTATGAATGTAGACCTCCAATTATAAAAAAGAGAAATGGTAATATATAGAAGAAATTAAGAAAAAGAAGCACTTTGGCTCCATATATGGAAATTCAGACGTTACAACAAATCACAAAGTAAATATTTTATTTGCAGAGGCTGGACAAATTAAGCCTGACAGATACGCATACTAATGTGACTCTGTGCTTAGTAAGATTATTTGAAGATTATAACAAAAATTAAAAAATAAAATTAAGGCACGTGCTGTATCTGATTTCATGCGGATATTTTGGGTTACTTGGAACTCAAAACTGACACCTTCCCCTAAATTCAAATACACCCATGAGTTCGACCATAGAAACACTCCAACCCCTTTGGAAAGAGACACTTATTTTCGAGTGATTGGGAATTGTTCACCGTGGATGAAGATGGAGTCTCGCTCAGTACAGGGGAGTTGTGGGATAGTGAAGTATAAGGGTCTCCTTAGTTCCATCCTTCAATTCATGAAGCAGATCGCTGGGAAGGTGGTTTCTCAAGCATAATGTGAAAGAAAAAGAAGATAATTATTCATGCCATTTCATGCATCAACCTCACACATGAACCTTATTTCACTCATTGAGTTATTGGAAAACTCACCCCTCATCTTATATTACTTTTAGATCACCATGACTAGAGGTTTTGTGGAATACTTTGAGGAGTATTCTCGAATCCAGGAAGAAGTATTCACATCGGGGGCTTCACCAGAGACGACCTCAAAAAATGCCTAATGCTCCAGGGCCAACTATGTATCAAAATTGAAGTGGTCCAAGATCCATTACAAGCGGGGCCTAGCCGGGTGCCGAAAGCATATGAGAACTCGCGCCAACTCTTCAATAATCATAGCTAGCTGAAACACATGTCTAGTGAGCATAATATAGCGTACGCGTGTTATTGCACGTTCATTGTTTCTTTCATATAATAGGCCCCCTACAATTCTCATATTGTACCCCGAGCGCTCAATAATAAAAAAAAAGGTAAACAGAATAATTGGCCAATTACCGATCATAGCCACGTCGACCCCATCAAGGCATCCCGGTGTACACGAATTGTGGGGTTTTTCACCCATCTAGGTGTCATTAGACTGCTCTTGATACAATCCGGGAACATGTTTGACGTCAGTCCTAAGCCTGGTTGATCTTTACTAGGAGGGTGTACGATGGAGCAACACGTAGTCTTATTCATGTGAGATTATTTCTATGATAATCATCAATATTTTTAAATGAAATATAATATGTATGATCGTCATGAGTAACACATGTAGAAATCCCACATAAATCATGTATACATAGATTTAGATACATATTTTACTCACAAATGTCACATAGAAGAAACACTGCATATAAGACATACAACATATTCCATTCACCTATTATAGTTGAGAATATATCTCTAACTCAAGGTAGTTGATAGAGAGCCTTTTTATAATTATAAACTGGGTATACTAACATCCCAGTGACCTTGTCACTTCAAATATGATTCTGATGATGTATTAAATTACTTTATGGTGATGCAATGAATAGGGTCAGTTCGTAGACATCAAAATTCTCCAACGCAGTGATGGAATATGCACTTATGTGTTTCTTTTGTGAATTAATGCCAAGTATATATTGCTGTGTTATATTTGAAGCTATGGAACACGCAGTAAGTTATACATGTTAAAGTGTGGTATAGATTACCATAATACATATGTTTGATTGATTGCACGGCATGATCATCGTGAACATGCAATTGAATAAATATAGAAGCTTTAATGTTGCTATATGTATCTAGAAATTCGCTTCAAGTATCATTTAGATGTATTGTTATTAATAACATCAAAATGGTGTTTCATAAGCATGCATGAATAGGAAAAATGGTCTTAGGTTGTATACTACGGTCTTTGGGCTGTCGTGTAAGAATATATGTCTAAGATCACCACGTTAGTCAATGAACGGACGAGTGCCCGACCTTCTTGTGATCATTTAGTGTTGTGATGAGTTGATTGTGGTCGACTGTTCAAATGATCAACATTTAGTACAAATATCACATGTGGCTTTATGTTGAAATTTATGTAAATGATAGTTGAGAGACAGCAAATCTTAAGGACAGGACCTACCCTATTCTCGAACCCCCTGCCAAGCTCTACCCTACCTGCATTTCCTTTGGAATGGGCCGAAAGCTTTTTAGTCAAGTACGCTTGAAGAGTTTACAGCAGAGGAAGAATGCATTCCATTCCGCGGACTTCAAGCCAATGTCTGGTTCATTTGACTGAGAGGGCTTTTTCAATGATATGGGATTTCGGCGGGGATGTATAAAGAACGGAGTTTTGACGCTGTAGGTTTGGCTTGAAAAAAAGGGCAAACCCCTTAATAGTTAATGTAGGGGAGCGAGAGCTTCAATTGTTCTGACATTTCCTTTTCCATTCAATTTCACCTCGGGACATTTGCCTTCTTGTGGCCGGCATGTCCTAATTTTGACTTTTGCTGAGCAATCCTATCTTTCAGCATTTCGGTGAGCCGATCTGATTGGAAGCCACCTGGAACACATGTTTGCAGTTCGTAGAAAAGGTCTTGGAGTGGAGGAAGTCCGCTATTTATGGTGATGGTTAAGAAAAGAACCTGGCGACGAAATATCAATTTCCAAGAATTTTAGCAAATCGTCCTCTTTTTTCTTTTAACTCTTACTCTAGTTAATTTCTCTAATTCACGACTTAACAGAAAAGGTTCAAAAAATTAAAGAAAAAAGAAGTAATGACTCGTAGCAGTAACCTAGTGCTACAAATTAAACGATCGGGTTCGAAGTGACAAAGCTCGAAAAAAGCCTGCTCTGCCAAAAATTCTAGCCCGCTAGCCCATTCGGATTGCCATTTTCAAGGATTGGTCGCACTCCATTATATGTCCCATTTGACAAAGTACATCGACGTGCTCCCGTTTTGAATTACAAGATAGACATAAATATTAAATATACACATCTTATTAAATTGATAGAGAGCCTTAGTAATGCATGCCCCTTTTTATAATTATAAAATGCTACCTATGCCCATTAGTGGATTTCCCCTTTCTTTAACTTTGCTCAGTCGTCTCTTGCTAGACTGGCTACCTATGCTCACTGGTGGATTTTCCTCTGCGCCTTCCTCGAGGGACTTATCATATTTAGAATCTTTTTGCTGTGTGCTCCGTTTACTATTCTTTCGTACTTTCTTATTTTTACAAGCGATAGGTCCGCGAGGCATGAGCAGGCACGGAGAAGGATAGGCCAAATACTTTTTCTGAACATGAATGAGCAACGACGAAAATGACAAGATGAGGTGCCCTAAAAGAAGGGTTGAAGCTTTTTGGCCGGTAGATTTCCACGTCCTCCCTTCATCAATCAGTGCTTGTTCGGGGGATGCGCCACCAGAAATTGTGCTTGAAGCTCTCACCTTACCAAAGGGCTTGACTACTACCAAAAAGCTCTAATGAAGATGAATATTTCACATGAAGGAGTGTGCATCTTAATGTTGGGTGTTCTTTTATAGTGCGACCCGACAGCTTATGTGCGACCTGTGGCCCACGCCTCCTATTTGTTCAGGGCGAGCGACGTGAACTCTGATTTGATCCGAGTATTCAATCCCGCCAGAGAGAGAGAGAGATAGAGAGAATAGAGGAATATATCATCAGCCAATAGGTAGAGTGCTAGTATAGTCTCTCCATCCATTTCTTCCTTAGAATTGTGTATATGTGCACATAAACATTTTGCATGAGACAAGGACGGAAATTGGGCAGGAGTAACAAGAAAAAGAGCAAAAAAGGGAAAAAAACAACTTCGTCTAAACACCGTTATTACAAAATTATGCAGAACTTACTTTCCCGATAGTAACAAAAGGCACGGTCTAGTGCCCAGTTCAAAGATGCTTCGTCAATTCCTTCAAAAACAAATCTGCAAGAAAAATGAAACCCAAAGAACATGTACTTCAGTTCATTCTAGATGTGGTAATAACTTGTAAAACGATATCCAGAGGGTAGTGGCTTCAATGTGTAAACATTTTCAATAGTCTTGATCAAAAGCAAGGCAGTAAAAGGTCAACATATTATTCAATCCGACAAAATGCACGCTGCACGTGTTTTACAGATCTTGAAGTATCAAGTATCGATTACCATCCACAAGAACTGACTAGAGCACAATCACCCTTGTCTGACCCATTTAAGAAAATGCCAAGAAGCACTTGAAGGGTCCAATAGAAATTGCAAGTTCTAAATGGGCGAATATAGAATGAAAGAGATAATTACCCATTTCCCATCTCAGGTTGTGACTGATCATCCATGTCAAAGACAGTGTCCGCAAGACCACCTGTCTTTCTAACTACAGGAACCTGAAATAAATAACAACACATATGATTTTTTGCTTCTGGAACTGTCTATCTATTGTAATATGTAAATGCAGCAGTATGACAAGATATTCCTCTACACAGAATGTAAAGCACGTATGATTGGAGATCAAGCACTTCTAATGAACGTGTATGCTAGAACACAAGTTTAACTACCCACACTCATCCAGCATTTCATTCAATTTCCTGACTTGTGCAAACTAAATAATTTTATATGCCTCGTAGTAACTAGGGAAAGCTTTGCCTGAGAACATGTGCATACCGCTCCATAACGCATTCCAATCAGCTGAGCAAGTCCGCAAGGCTCATATATTGATGGAACCAACACCATGTCTGAAGCAGCATAAAGCATGTGGGACAATTCCTCGCTGCATAATGCAATAGGTATTTAAGTAGCAATACTTCAGTAGGTGTCACTTGGACAATAAAGATAGTTTCGAGAATGGTGCATCGCGAGAAACTAACAGTCAAGTAAAACATGGGAAGACATTAGATAAACATCCAAGCGCAAATGCAAGATGCTGGCAAGATTCTGAGAAGATAAGGATACCCGAACGAGTTGGGGTATGAAGGAAACTTACCTATACATCAGAAGGATCCGGATGCTGGAACCATTATTATGCTACAAAAAAGAAATATTAAGTAATTTTGTCAGCTTGGTATGTTGATTGTATAAATTTGACAATAAGATAAAAAAAAATTATATAGCTTATTTCCTGTAAGAGTGCATAAAAACTGTTAGGACATTTGAATCGTGATTTGATATACTTAAAGCTAGATCATCACAACAGTTGATTGATTTATCAAGGTATCAGGGATTGTTTCATTTCCATTTAGTGATGGTTTATTCAATATCATTCAAAATGGCAACGAAACAATTCAAAAGTTGATCACTGTTCTAGATAGGGGTGGGTATTTTAATCGGAACTGAACCTCTCGAACTAGAGATTCTGGTCTGGTTCTCAAAAAATAAAATTAAGAACTGGAGTTGAGAACTGAAAACTGATTGGGTCCAGGTCGGTTCTTGGTTCTTAAACTGGAACCGTGAGTACCCGACTTGGAACTGAATTTGTCATTTTTTATAAATTTTTTATTTTTTACAATTTATTCACTCTAATCCAACCCATCACCACGGTACCAAAGAGAAGAGTCCAACTGCTCAAGACTCAAACAAAAAATCCAAAACCCACTCAATTGACACAATTCCAAATACTCAGATTCCAAATCCTCAATCGCTATTTGCTCAAATATACAATACAAACATTATCGTCTGTTTCGCACTCTTGCTCATCTCTCTCACTCAACACACAGTGAGATAGTGAAGGGGAAGCTCCTCCGTAACTAAATCGAATATTCAATTTTGAGAGGTAATTTCTCTTTTTCTAATCCTAATATATGGGTTTGCAATTCTGGTATCTATTCTTCCGGTTAATAGTTATATGTTTTAGAAATTGTTTTAATAGCTAATGTATTTTAATGTTAATGAATTTGCAATTTTTAATTTTTTTTAAAGTATGTTGTCAACTCACGATTAAAAAAAATAATGTTATAGGTAGAATCGAATCGTAACCGATGATTCGGGTTCGGGTTTGGTTCCAATAATTACGTGAAACCGAATGGTATTCTGTTTCACTTACGAATTATCCGAAGTGTAACATGTAGTTCCGGGTAATGAAATATCCGAACCGACCCACCTGACGTGACGTGACGTGACCTGACGTGACGCCCAGGCCTAGTTCTAAAGCAAAATCAAGAGTTAATATCAATAGGGGAAGCTGAAAGGTAAAATATATTTACAGTTGAATTGTTATTCTAGTCCCAAGCAAGTCCACTGTCTTTTCTCCCTTTTATTTCTTCCCCTCCAGTTGAGAATATATTAACTAACAGCAAAACCAGATTGCATATGGCTTCCATCAATATGATATCCAACTTAACAACTATCAGTACAAAATTATTCATTCATTGTAGTTTCTTTTCTTTTCCTCAGTTCATCCCAAATCTTCTCTAGCACATGTTGGTGAATGTGGAGTTATTTAATACCGTAGTGTTCGATAAACCGGAAGCATATGAAGGGGTGTTGTTGATGCAATAGGCAGATGGCTACCTTTTTACTATTGCATTTATTTATTTAATTTTATCAAATAAGCATCTTTGTAATTTCGTGATAGTTTAGGGATTTATTTGCAATTTCTTAAGAGTTTCCTCCGGGGGTTTCTTGTTTTCTTTAAAACAACATCTAGGGTTTCATTTGTTTTTGGTTGTTTGTGAATACTCTTTTGAGTTTTCTCTCAATTTCTTTCAGTTATTCTGTATTCGCTAGAATCAACGAAGATTTGACCCTCTTATTCTCAATATTCAGTAGAATCAACAAGTGTTTTGAGTGTCAATTTCGTTGTTCGCACTTGCGGCAGCACTTCTGCCAACATCATTTACCGAAAGCAATTGTGTGCCCTCAATCTAGGCAAAGATCCTATAACTAAATCCTTGCATGTCTTATCATGATTCTGCAATTAAGGTAGAACTCCAATCTTTTCTCATTTTGTGTTCACCAAAGTATTCAGATACCAAAAGAAGCAACTGTTGAATATTTTTACTAGAGAAAACCTTATTGTGGCACATTTTATTTCCCAAAACAGTATTGTAGATTGTTTAAGCACCATCTACACGCAAAAGTTTATCTAATGGTTTCATAACAAGAATTTATCAACTGCCATATGTATAAAGAAATGAATTACCAGATCTGCAAGAGCTTCGAATTCTCTTTCCACCCGACTATCTGAGGTTTTTCCTAACACAACCATTTGTCCGCCCTACAACAACCCAAGGATAGATATTGAGTTTTCAGGCTAAAACTCAGACATGATCTATATAAGTGAACATCAACAAAGTAATACGATAATGCCCTCAAAAAAAGCAGCTAGCCACATTTCCCACATTAGCATGGTTACAACCGCATAAAGAAAATACATCCATGCCCCCCTATTTTTGTTCTAACAAGCTCGAACATACATACAAGAATAATGACTAGGTTTTCATAATAGAGATCTCTAAGTTCCATTAAGAACCTCACAATCCCAAAGCTCTAATGCTAGGTGATAACTATGTAACTAACTTAATGCTGTCAACTATACGACTCAATTGTGTTCCTTCCAAAGATTAATGCAACCAGCTAAATTACTACAGTTAATCTTTTTCTTTCTTTCATTGATTAATTGGATCGTTTCTTTTTGGATTCATATATGAAGCTTTTTATTTTTCTTTTCTTTTTTGGAACCCCGGGGGATGGGGGTTGTCAATAGTCTATAGCTACAATTAGAATATAATCTAAGCTATTTTTTATCATAAACTTCATGTAAAGGCTATTGTTGCACGATTACATTAAGTGGAAATGCAGATAGCAACTTTGCTAATATAGATGAATCAGAGCAGATGAATGTCTGATACAGTATCTATAGCACCAAATGCATAACAGAACTGTAATAATATACCGGTTTACAATCATAAGTTTTATCATAAGAAAGGAAAAGGAGAAATTTGTAAAGGAAAAATTACACCAAGCACACTTCTAGTGACAGGTGTCTCATTGCAAGGCGAGAAGCCAAGCTAAACATTTTACTGAAAGCAGAAGCAGTTGACAGACCCTACTCCAGGAAAGTGTTTCCAGCACTTTTACGAAAGAGTAACATAGAAAGTCCTTCCAAAGGACAATATCGTATAGAGGATAAGATATCCTTAAATTCAAGAAAGAAAATACTTTTTCCAATTAAAAACAATTAGAGAAACCAAACACCCCTTAAATTCCTTATGTAGACCCCTTACAAAACTTGGAATTTTCCGTTTCACATAACTCAATAATAACTTGCTCTTTTCCTTCGATAGTTTTGCAATTTCTTTCATTCCACTTTACCAAAAGATAGCTGATACTGTTTCTTTTTACATTTCAACACCTTCCTTTCCTGGAAAGTAATCAATAAGTTTCTCAAGGAATAAACGGTTGCATCTTCTGGACACACCCAAGCTATATAATCTTGCCTATGACAACCTGCCCTGTAACATCCTTGCAACTTGACAATGCAAAAACAGATGATCATTTCGAATCCTTACGACACATCACACCCTGTAAGAAAGAAAATGATTCGGACATTTCGTTGGACTAAAATCACAAGTATTGATCTTATAAAAATCAAGTCTATCAATCATTTTAGTTACCCAAGGGCTACATGATTTTCACTCAACTAAAGCTTGGAAGTATGACTTGCAAGAAATTATGCCCGAGGAGTCCAATGTCCACTGTCTTTTATCAGAATAGTAAGGCATCAAGCGAAAAATTCAAGAATATCTAAAGATAAGTTTGAAATTTCTACTTCAAGTTTGTTTCTTCAAAATTGAAAGTTCCAACTCGTGTTTCCATTTGCAGAAGCAAGCTGGCAGAATTAAAGGAGACTTTCTCAACAAAAACTATATATATAGAGAACGGCAAAGAAAGAAACCAATTACATTTCCAAAAATCTTCCTGGAAACGGATTTTATTCCCCATATCGTCACCCCATTCTGTGACCATATAAATGATGAACATCCAGATTCAAATTGCCAAGGATTTCTAACTAGCCTCTCACGTTTCTTTTGGATTTCCATCCATTTGGTCTGGACCATATTTACTCCTCACATCCTTCCTCACAAAGAAGATAATCCCAAGAGAATCTCCAAACCACTTTCATAAAAAATCATAATTTTGTCATTTTAAGGTTACCCACTGCCAGATCACCTCTACTTTTACTTCTACTAACCAGGTCCCATTCATGTTGTTATCTCGCACCATCCCTCGAAAAGTCTCACTAATTTTTCTAATGTGGTCCATTACCTTATGAGATGTTCTGAAAAGTCACATATAACATATAGGAATGCTGAATAGTAGCGGCTGAATAAGGGTTAATCTTCCCCCCTTGACAAGAAAGATTTCTTCCACCCATCCAACCTTTTCGTAACCCTCCCAATTATCCGGACCAAAATTCATAGACAAATGATTACCTCCTAACGAAATGTCTACATACAAAGACCTATCCCCAATACAACAACCCAATTAACATGATCTTAAACCTTTATAAAATCAATCTTTATACACTAGGCTTTTCATTTTCATGTACTCCTCCGCCAATTTTTTGGACAGTGGCACTACATCTAGATTTGTCTCCCTGTCCGTTCTAAGACTTCTCTCAGCCTATTAGCTAAAACTTTTGCAATAATCTTGTACGAGCTCGACACCAAACTGATGGGACCAAAATCATTAATCTTTCTAGAATTTGATTCTTTTGGATTAAGACGTGTGAAAGTAGAATTTATGACTCCATTGATTGCCCAACTCTGAAAGAACTCAATATTCTTCATCAAATCCTCTTTTATAATTTTTTAACAATCCAAGGAGAAGCTATTTGGGCTTTGAGATTTCTCTCTATCATAATTTTTATACACTTTCAATTGTTTAGCAATTTAAAAAATTACTATTTTTCCCTAGTTTCTTTTGCTTCAGATCTTGTTCACCGGTCCAATATAAGAAGTCATCAAGTAATGTTCCATTCCATGGAATGGAAAACTTCTGATAGGCAGCTTGAAGTTATGTTGTTAGTTTGCACTAAAATATGTAGTCTCTCATGCTTGGAGACGAAAAATATCACTCAGGTGCTAAGCTTTCAACTGGACACGGGACCATAATAAAATGCTTTTCCCGGAAGAAACTATATATTTGCTGCCATACATAGCAAGTATAGCCATTGACTGCATATATAATAAGCTTTGAAGAACAAATTAGAAAATAAAAACTGAATCCATGCATGTAGATGTATGTGGATCGTGGAGGGTGATGAGAGATGGGGAGAGAGAACTTACAATTTCTTTAACATATTTGATTGCATGAGTTATCAAATGAAGACCTTTCTGAGGAACTAATCGAGTAATGCATACCACCAGAGGCACTTTATTGGGTGCATAACTACCCATAGGATGTCCTTCTGAAGCCAGACCAAGCCCACGTTGAACAAAGTGCTTGCATGTCTTCTTTTCTTCAATGTTATGAGCTGCCAAAATTACTAATAATTATTAAAAACCCCAACAGGTAAAAAAAGAGATCTCATTTACCTTTTTGATATATAATCTAACTGCAGACAACTAGATTAAGATTGGAAGTAATTGTCTGCAGGTTGCAAGTCACAAAGCCAAGAAAAGGGGGACTTCATGTTATTGAACAAGTGGGTGGACAGTTGGGGTCCAAGAAGCAAAAAAATGGACACGCTGCGTGACATGATAAGGACACAGACACACTTGATTTAAAGTAGGACATAGAAATGTCAAGAAGACGTCAAATTTACTTTCTTCAAAGTTATTAAATTTATATTATTATCTTCGCTTTTATATTTTTTAGTTTTTCAATAAAGCCAATACTTTTTTAGCTTTGATTTTTGCCTCCGAAATATTTTGAATGTGGATATTTATTAAATGAAGATAATTTTCGGTTAAACTATATTTTACTACTGCAAGAGAAAGAAAAATGCATATAGTAGATATAACATGAAGTTCGTCGAATTTTTTTCACATTATTCTGAATTTTTTACGCACATGTTTGAATAATTAAAAATCTCTCCAATTTTATTTCCAAAATTTATAAAAAGTTTACTTTATTTTTGAAATGCGAGGACATGTTATGTCAGAACTATAAAGAATATGATGGCATGCCACATACATGCCCAAGAACAATGTCGGAAATTTAAAAGGAAATGTATAAAAATTAGGACACGCAGCTCTAGAGTGTCCGAAGAGTGTCATTGTCCAATTTTTCTAACATGGACACGCCACCCGAACAGGAGTGTCCATGCTTCATGGGTTTGGGCAATGTGGGTGCCAAATTTACGTGAATACACGTAATAAATAAACCCATTCTTGTACATTTATTGGCAGTTGGATGGTGATAATCTGTTAAACTAGTTATTGACAGACTGCCCCTTGAAGTTTCTCAAGTGGATGAACTATTATGCTAATCACGATTAGTAATAAGGATACCTATAACTCTCAAGATTGTATACGATACAACAGGTAAACAATATACTCTCTCCAGGTGGAAAACTTTTGAGATTGATTGCTGAGATCATTAAAGACAACATGAGCTAGAAATTCCCCATGTTTCATCAAAAGCCCCTGAACACACACATTCAGAAGGTTGGATGTTATCTTAAACACACCCACTTTAAAATGCCGCAATTGTAGCATTCCAGTTCTACATTACTTGCTTTCCTGCAACGCTACAACCAAGCCACACTAGTCCTTCAAAAGGTAAAATGTTCTTCACTTTTACATTGCGCTTAATCCTTTATTATGTTTCATCATAAACATAACTATTTTCACTTCGAAGTCAAACAATAATGTGACCTTTCACAGTGTAGATGAGCATCTGTGTAAATCTAGTAGTTGAAAAAGTTGTGTTCAAAAACAATTTCAAAATATTTTCACAAGTCAGTACTGAAGTTCTTGGCATTTTGAATTTCTTTCTCAATGGGCATAACAACTACTTTGCAAAAAGGTAGGGGTCATGCTTATGCATGATCAAAAATTTGCTTGTCATTTAAATGTGATCATTTTAACTAGGTAAAACTGCAAGTGTAAATCTGGGAACCACGTAGATACCATAGTAAAAATTTGTCACATCTTGTGACAATAATCTTTACATTTCATCACCAATAAATTAAGGGAGAGACGACTTATGTGGTTGGAGTGTGCCTTGTGTAGACCTAAAGAAGCTTCCATTCACAAGAATTATGCGATCCCATTAAAGCAAGTTAGTAAAAGGAGATGTAGACCAAAATTATCATGGCTCGATATTGTTGCGAATGATTTGATTGTGTTAGACTTTTCAGTAGATATGACGATGAATTGAATGGAGTGGCAAAAAAGGATTCATGTAGCCAAAACCAAATTTAATGGAAACAAAGTTACTTTGTTGTTGTAGTAGATACTATTTTTAACACATACTGATTGATACATGAGTGGAACTTCAGTATCAAAAAATGAGACGATACTACCTCTTCTAACCATCTTTTGCCCACAGGAAATACAAGAAATATAGATGACACAGATTAAGATATCAAAAAATTCTTCATGAATTCAGGAATCATTACCATCAAACTTAGCAGGCAAGAAAATGTCGGTTGCAGGGTTCCACATTCCAGTATCTATTCCATTCAAAATACCACAGTACCTATGGCAATTTTTACCCTCTGTGAGAAAATTTGGAAGTTCTTTTGCAAGCTACAATGTAATTTACAAACAGCAAAAGCAAGGTAGATGATGAAGTGAACTTTCGTGTAAGTATGGCTTCTATCTGGGCAACAGCCATACTTCATCAAGGACATCGAAGGTGCCAAAAGTACAAAAACTAGGTAAAGAACAAAAGGTGCCTTTAAATAAGATACACTGAATTGCTGGTGTGTCTCAAAAAATAAGCATGGCAATTTTGCTTGGAAAGGATTCAATATCCATTCTTGGAGATTCACTAATAAAATGAATGATTAAAAACATATTTCACGAACTAAGCTTGGATCAGCTACATAAAATCACCAAATACTACGAATTCAAGAACGTGAACTTCATTCAAAAATAAGAGTAACTAACTTCAAACTACAAGAATCAGAAGTCCTTACTTCTCACGGTGTCTTATCAATGTGCCTGCAAGCCATCCCGAGCAAAGTGTTTCCTTGAGGTACGTAGGAGAGACAGTACTGGAAATTGATAGAAAAATCAAAGAAACCATAAAAGGATTACCCATCGAGTGTGCTCTTTTGCGTGTAACTGCAATGTTCACATATAGAGAATACTCAATTAAAACATACTTGAATAGGTGAATTTTTCTAAAGTATGATGTTCAGTGTGACCTTAGTTTTGCCAAATACGAGGACAGGATATTTAAAACAATGCCTCTCTTACCTATAGAAATACATACTATCCAAGGGCCAGTCATCCGACAATGTTTAATTCCAAAGACCCAAACAAGTTTAAAGTACTAAGTTGCTGAATTGTATTCTCCCGTAATTTATAGTTATGTGAAAATGAAAGTGAAGAAGTTAAGAAAGCATGCACAGATATATCAAAACTTACACTACTGCGTTGCTATAGACTATGCCTCCTTTCAACAAGCTTATCCGCTCAGGATTATGGCCAATAGTTCTATCATCTACAGCCTACAACATTAGAAACAAAAAATGGTAACATACTTTATCTTTTAAAAGTATTCCATTAAAAAGTTGTAGATATCTCTTTTTCGTGAGAAACCATAGGTAGCTAGCAATTAAAAACTTTCCTTTAAAAAATATTGTCAACGAATTTCTATCTTGTTTGCTTTTATGAATTACAAACAAGTACATGAGATTCAAGTGGCTAGAATGTTATGGAAATCATAAATACACAACACATAAAAGAGATATAAAAGACCTACCTTCTCTTCAGTTGCATATATAGATCCATCAAGGCCACATTTGCTGAGCTGCTCTTTGCTGACAGAGGCCGGACAATAAACAGGATTAGACAAACTTGGAAGACATATTTTCGGCGGCATCAAAAGAAACAATCGATAAGTAGTTCTATTTCAATTATAAAGTGATTAGTTGCACTAGTAAGTAAGGAAATGAAGAGAACTTATAGTCATTCACTGTTCACAAAAAAGAAAAGAAAAAGAAAACAGCTCTAATATTATTTAACATAAAACCAAAAAATGTCCACAGTTACAAGCATGAATCAGAAGGGATACCACCCACTCAAGAGAGTAACGAGGACATAACCAAGAAATCCAATACCATAGGATGCTATGGGTGCAAGTCAATAATTCTGAAAGCATGGTGAAGACAGTCACCAGGCATAAATTCCTTCTTATTATCAGGTTCCAAGAATTTTTATATCTCATATGTGGATTAAAACCAATAAATCTTAGGATTTGTGAAGGTACAAAAAGACTGCATCAGTAGAAGAGTTAATCAATGATAAAAACTACTTGGGCATGCAAGAGAATAGTGCAAATCAAATACTGAAATATGTCATCAATTAACTTCCAAGAAAATGCGATAATTTGATAGTGTACCTGCACTCTCCATAATGCTCCATATTGTGAATAGTCAACACTAATCTTGGTTTCTAAAAATTAAATATTTCAGCATCATAATTCAAGCAATATACTATACCTGCTGTTGCAATCTTTTCAAACAAATCCAAGATCCAATGTGTTTTACCTTGAGTGAGAGATGATGGTACATATCCCAGTAAAGCAGTGGCAAAGCACCAGTCTGCCATTCATGGACATGAATGATATCAGGCTGGGTTCCAGTGACCTGCAATAAGATAAAATTCTGTCACTAGTTTTGACAATTTTAATTGAAATGAAAATTTAACAAGAAATTAACATAAAAAAACAGTTCTTGAACGATTACATAGAACTATGAACCCAAAAGAACATTATCTTAATTGAGGCAAATAATTGCAACAGCTATGGCACACGGCAAATGTATGTTAGTAAAACCTTTATTCAAAAATCTTTTATTGACGTTTGTTTGAACCAATTATTCAGCATCTTTTGTTTGAGTAGTGTGTTACCTCCTTTGCATTCTTCTGGAGACACAAGTAAAGCATGCCTGACTAGATATATGCTAGAAATTCTACTCAGATCAGAGAAGTCTGGCTGATTTTTATTCAAAAATAAGTGGCTCATCGAGGTTACAACTTCAATTCTTAAAAATAATTGGTTTATCAGGACAAACCTGCATCCATTCAAGGCAAGCACGGCTAAAGAATAAATATGCTTCCAGTTCATTGTATGAACCTCCATAGACATATTGTCCCTTAAAGAAGTGGTTGGATGGTTCAACAAGTATCACTGGGATGCCTGAAACTACTCCCCGATATGCATTAGTCGAGACCCAACTCCCATCATGATAAGAGTCATATGTATTCACCAATGCCAAGTCTTTGACATGCTGCTTGTTGATACACTCGTAGAAGGGTAGAAAAACATCCACTTTATGGCCACGGGACAAACATGCACGGGCAAGTCCAGTCACCACATCACCAAGACCTCCAACTTTTGCTATGGGTGCCATTTCAGCTGTCACGTGAACAATGTGCATAAGATCAGAATCCTTCTTGATGTCAACAGGACCTTCCAAGGTGATATCCCATGATAGAACCTCTCTCTTCCAGAACGGAATTTCATCTTCGGGAGAAGGCCAACTAATACTATTATATCCAGACTTAGTTGTTGAACCTTCTAACTTCTTAAAATCCAACTGTAAGACTCAAAATAACAACATTATAATAATCTTTCATAAAAGCAACAATAACAAGAATAACTGCTACTTTTCTAATATTATTCCAACAACAATCTCAAACCAATCTTTCCATAAAAGCAACAAAAGCAATATCAACTGCTACTCTTACTTCTCCTATTATTCCAACAATTGATCTCATACAATTATTTAAAACAAATACTGCCAAAAAACCACTAGCATAATTGGTGAATATGGGCATGTGAAGCTTTGGGTAATTTACCTGAGGAGCATTAGTTTCAACAGCCTGAATCTTGAAATTGTGCGAAATGAAATCGTGATTCAGTGTCTTGACCTTTTTCTTGATGTTGTAAAAACAGTAAAAAATATTACTTTTGCTCTTTCGATTCGGCAGCAAGAGCGAATTTGAGAAGCAATTACTGGGAATTGAAGTGGGTTGAGTGTGTAACATGGCCTCCATTTAACAAAAATTTATTGAGTATTGTAATTCTCTGGTTATGCTACTGCCTTTTTTTGCATACACAAAAAGGTAAAAATAAATAAATTCTAGTACATAATACGCATACAAATGGCAGAAATCCAGAGATTTTTGTAGACGGTTCACGGTTGAATGATGATTGGGCGACCCCATTTGGATTTTTAAATAATGGACCAGTATATTCCATTTCTACGGTTTTAAATTGCAAATAAATAATTGGCCACAAAATAAAATTGTGAATACATAATTAATTTTTAAACTAGCATACCACTTTTTTTTTGCGGTGGAATTCGACCGTATAAGATTTTAATGGATTGAGAAGTTGAGAAGAATGAAATAGAGAGAGTGTGTATTTTGTTTGATGGGAGTTTGATTTTAATGAATATGGAGAAGAATATGAAAAAATGGAAGAATTAATAGAGATATATATATATAGATTTTGGTTTGAGAAGATGAAGAGTACTTTTTTTTTGTGCTTGTAGCGGAGTAAACCTCCCTACGGTTGGTAATAAGTTTATCAATAAACCTTTAAGATTTGCCCATAATATGTTAAAGATAATACTAAATATAAAATTTTGAAAAATATTTATTTCTCATTTCAAAGCACGCAAACAAAATTTCTTGACAAAAATTATCATTAAAGATGAAATGTGCTAATTACTAGAAGTTAAAGATAAAAATTCGATAAAAAAAATTAAGAACACAAATAATACATTGAACAAAGATTGAGGACTTTAAATACAACAAAAATATAGTGCACTTATAAGAAACTGCATTGTCAATATAACCATTTTTTGATTAATTCAATTTGCACATTTATTACTAACTAAAATTCAACAACTTCACAAGTCACAAGCGAGCCATAATCATTTTGATTCGATTGTTACTTACAAAACTCTACTAGTACCTTTTCCTGTCACCCATATCTCTTGCCTTTACATTGTAAAGTCTCTATTAATTATTAATTATCAAACAATCGTGGTCCTTTTGGACCACGCCATCCAAATAATCATCAATATCATGACCTTAATTTCAAGGGCAAAATCGTCACGATAATTTTGCCACTTCATTTCCCTCCTTTTTCCTTCCATCCCCCACCCCTAGCCGCCGCCACCACAATTGCCCACACTTTGATTGCGACTACCCGTTCTCTCCACCCTTCAGTTGTGCTAGCTCCCTTTCCCTTTAATATGGTTATAGAATACACTTTCATCTTTGAAAATTACTTACAGTTGTGGAATGTAGGAAGAGTAAATTGCAGTAATTCTACCTGCACATTTCTTGAGATGAATTTAAAAACCATCCTCTTGGTTTTAGGGATTGACAAAAGTACCGAACCGGTGTGATTTAGTTCTTCTTAAGTTTAAATCGGGTAATGGATATTAGAATCAAGAATCGATTGTTTATGATTCGGTTATCAGTTGTAGACCCAAAACCAAATAATCAAACCGACCTTATTGTTTTTTAATTTTTTCCTCAAAATTTAATCCATAACAATAAAGATATTTTATTTCTATTACTTTTAATTTATATTTCACTTTTCACTTTTTTTCATGTAAACTTGATTATTTGAACTGAAGGAGAAGGAAAATTTGCCTATATTTTACTATTATTATTTACTTTTTGGTCATTTGCTTACATTGGTGAATATTTTTTATTAGACAATATTTTGTATCAAGATGCAATTTGTTTGTGTTATTAAATTTAGACCATGTTTGTTATTTTGTATTGAGATAGAACTTTGTTTTCAAAACTTGATATGTTGTTTTTTGGTTAATTACATCATATACTACTGAATTTTATAGGGTTAATTTCACCAAAGGTCACTGAAGTTACCTTCAAATTACAAAATAGTCACTGAAGTTCAAAAGTTTCAGTGGTAGTCACTGAAGTTAGAAATCCTTTCACTAATGGTCACTCCATTAAATTTCTAATTTAAAATGGTGATTTGGCACGATGACGTGGCATTTATTTATTGCATGGTAATCCATGTACTTTATATAATATTCACTTTAATCTCTATATTTCAATTAAGTCTTTCAAAAATTGCATCTTAGGTCCTTCAATTTTTTACATCTTTACACTTTGGTTCCTAAATTTTAATTATCTTTCAATTAAGTCTTCCAAAATTGTATTTTAGGTCCTTCGACTTTTTACATATTTATACTTTGGTCCCTAAATTTTTAATTATCTTTCAGTTAAGTCCTCTAAAAATTGTATCTTAGGTCCTTCAACTTTATACATCTTCAAACTTTGGTCCCCCCAAATTCTTGATTTTAGTGGGCAAAATAAGTATAATTTTAGTGGTCAAAATAAGTGCACTTTCAATTAAATTATTAACTTTACATTCGAATTTTCACATAAACAAACAAAATAATATTATAGGGTCTGACCACTAAAATGTCTACTTTTGGTGGTCAACTCTAAGTGATAAGTGCGAATTTTATACTTATTTTGACCACTAAATAATTTATTATTTTATTATTTTATTTTATTCATTTAGGTGAAAATTCGAGTGTAAAGTCAATGATTTAATTGAAAGTAGACTTTTTTTACCACTAAAATTATACTTATTTTGGCCACTAAAATCAAAAATTTAGAGAACCAAAGTTTGAAGATGTATAAAGTTGAAGGACCTTAGATGTAATTTTTAGAAGACTTAACTGAAAGATAATTGAAAATTTGGAGACCAAAGTGTAAAGATGTAAAAAGTTGAATGACCTGAGATGCAATTTTTGAAGGACTTAACTGAAAGATAATTGAAAATTCAGAGACCAAAGTGTAAAGATGTAAAAGATTAGGGACCTAAGATCCAATTTTTGAAGCATTTAATTAAATATAGGGACTAAAGTGAATATTATATAAAGTACATAGACTACCATGTAATAAGTAAATACTACATTACCATTTTAAATTAGAAATTTAATGGATTGACTATTAGTGAAAAGATTTATAACTTCAGTGACCACCACTAAAACTTTTAAACTTCAGTGACCGTTGGTGAAATTAACCCAATTTTATATCTTATTTCATTTATACCACCAAATTTTAATTCGTTTCATTTACACCACCTAACTTTAAAATTACTTTCAGTTAAACCACTTCGTTAATTATAAATTGACGTGGTTTATTCTCTTTTGTAGTTGTGACTTGAGGATTTTCTGATAGGAAAATTGTAAACCTAGCATCATCGTTGTTTTTCGTGTTCTTTGTGGGTTGTATAAAGAGTAAAAATTAGTGGGTGCGGTAAAATTTAAGATATTATTTTTCTTGGGATACTTAGGGATTTGGGTGAGTGAAATCTATATGATTGTAACAATTTTTCATATAGTAAAAGTTTTGACAGTCCGTAAATTTTTCTCTATCTTTTTATATTTTTCTGTTTCGTTGTTTTTCTCTGAACAGGGATCTTGTAGGCAATAAAAGAAATTGGTTTCAATTCCCAACAGTGATATCAGAGCATTAGGTCGTTCAAAGTATTGGTGCACAGAGAAGATATGTCTATCAAATATGAAGTGAGAAAATTTGACGGAAGAATTAATTTTGGCTTGTGGCAAGTACAAGTCAATGATATTTTGATTCAATATGGACTGCACAAGGCTTTGAAAGGGAACCCAACCCCTGTTTCTAACAAAGATATTGAAAAATCTATTATGAATGATGAGATTTGGGAAGATTTAGATTTGAAAGCTGCAAGTACAATACGTCTATGTTTAGCAAAAAATGTTCTTGTAAATATTAATGAAATATCTGCTACAAATGAACTTTGGAAAAACTTGAATAGTTCTATCAAACAAAGAGTCTTTCAAATCGGTTGTACTTGAAATAACAGTTTCATTCTTTGCGAATAAATGCAAGTACAAAAATTTCAGACCACTTGAGTATTCTCAATGGGATCGTTTTTGAACTGGAGGTTATTGGAGTTAAAATTGATGATGAGGACAAAGCGTTAAGATTCATCCGGTCTCTTCCATCCTCCTATAAACATATCAAACCAGTTTTGATGTATGGGAAAGAAACTGTAGGTTTTGAAGAAATTACTAGTAAATTAATTTCTAAATAAAGAAGGTTGAGTAGTAGAAGTAATATTTCATCTGAAAACTCGTTACTTGTTGCTGAAAAATAGAAGAAGAATAACTCCATGAAAATAAAAGTATTTTGTTAGAATTGTGGATAACCTGGTCACGTGAGGAAAATTTGTCTAAAAGGTGGAGCAGGTTCGGCTAACTGATTGATATCAGATACGGACAATATGTCTCTCTTTATGGAAGACGATGATTTCGCTTGAGTAAATATTTACATCCTCGTGACATGCGCTAGTTGCCATTATAGAAGATGTGTTACTACTAGCGGGTCTACATATTTGCACACGGGCATTGGTTTGATATTAATGCAAGGTATATGGTAGAATTGATGGCGATGACTGATGAACTTCCAAGTAAGTCAAGCAAGAGAGTTGCACCATAATATTTTAGTAAATTTATTCGATATGAGCTGATGAAATTTTTAGAATTCATTAATTCTAAGTGATTATATTTATATGGTGAAGTATGTTAATTATCTGTTTTGAGAATTGAGATTGTCAAATTTTACCAATTTTTTTAAGTATCGAGATGAAGAGCTGCAGAAGAGATGATTGAGTTTTGACTCGTTTTTCATCAAGGTAGAGATTGTTGGAATATTTTCTCAAAACTTGCCAAATAAAAAAGATGCACCAATTGTTGAAAGGGAAGACTTATAAGTTGACTAAAATTACAAGTTTCGTAATCTTGGACACTTTGGTAGTCGAAACTTGGAAGACATCTAGGTCAACTAAAATTAAATAAGTTTTTAAATCTTGGACTCCTTGACAGTTTAAATTTGGAAGAAAATTAGGTCATTCGTTAATTATAAATTGACGTGGTTTATTCAATTTTGTAGTTGTGACTTGAGGATTTTCTAAGAGAAAACTGTAAGTCTAACATCCTAATTGTTTTTCTTGTTCTATTTGTGGGTTGTATAAATAGTAGATATTGGTGGGTGCAGTAAAGCTTAAGATATTATTTTTTTTAGATACTTGGAGATTTGGGTGAATGAAATATATATAATTGTAATAATTTTTCATATAGTGAAAGTTTTGACAGTCCGTAAATCTTTCTCTATATTTTTATATTTTTCTGTTTCGTTATTTTTCTCTGAATAAAGATTTTGTGGCAATAAAGGAATTGGTCTCAATTCCCAACACTTGGAATATGCAATATCTGATTGAAGAAACTCACCCATACTTGGAGGGAAGGAAACAAGGTTACTGACTGGCTAGCAAATAATGAGTAAAACCAAGAGAATTTGGCGCAAATAGTTCATAATCTTTACTTTTAATGTATAAATAGTCATTAACGTTTATTTTTTGGCACATATATCTTCAACTTATATATTTTGTTGGCGCAATTAGTTTTAATAAGAAAAATTGCAATTGAGTTCCTAACTTTTGCAAAAGGTGCAAATGATCCGATATCTTTATCTTTTACAAAAAATTAAAGGAAACTAATGAATTTTTTTTGAATTAAGACTTTATTGACCAAATTGATAATATATACAAATTATTTTGTATATTTTTACGAACTATTATGAACTAACTAAAATTGAAGCTCATAATTATTAACAAACGTTTTAAATAAAATTATTAGTTTTATTATTTAAAATTTAAACATTTATTTTATTGTTATAACAAAAAAAGAAAAATAACTTTGTCACAAACTTGATCATACAATACTTTTCGTATATAAACTACAAATATTAGAGCTCCAACTATATTTTCATATTTAATTTATTGTTTTATTATTATTCAAAAATAAAGAACACATAATTTATAAATTAATTTTATTAGTATTTTTATGTTAAGTAAAAATATAATAAAATTTGTTCAATGTTATAAAATTATATACGTTTTTTTATTATTTTATTATTTTAATTTTAATTCAAAATTTTTAAATTACATAGCAATTACATAAATTTGAAGTACAATAATTTAATATTTTTTTAATAAATATTTTAATTCACACCACTATTAAAAGTCATATTAAAATGGTCAAAGTGGGGGTCTTGCATCAATTAGATGGGTGAAGTGAAAGTGAGTGAGAAGCCAAATTGGTATGCAAAATAGTATCTTTGCTTTCACTAAGGACCAGTTTAGCGAATGGGGAAATGATCTACTCTCTGGAGAGTAGTTATCAAAGTCACTGAATACGTGTCTAGTGGTCATTAAGGATCTTGCATCAATTAGATGGGTGAAGTGAAAGTGAGTGAGAAGCCAAATTGGTATGCAAAATAGTATCTTTGCTTTCACTAAGTACCAGTTTAGTGAATGGGGAGAGTAGATCATTTCCTTTAGTGAAGGTAAATATGTTATTTGAGCTTGTATTAATTATTTGTACAGATAGGTTCTTTGAAGATATCACATTCGCTGATTGTTATAAAAAATAGCATCTTAATGTAACATTATCATAATAAAATAGTTTTGTGTTTAAATTAACGATTTTGCAATTGTAAGAATATATTGATTTTTTAGCACTGAAATATATAATTTTAGTTAAAATAAATTTTGGTCATAACTTCGGAGCTGACCTTAAATTTTTTCATAATAAAACTTATTAATTAAGGGTAATGATCTACTCTCCAATATGAAGGGGAGTTATAAAGTCCACATGACACGTGTCATGTAGACATTGGAAAAGGAAAAGTGATTGACATTTTTGTTAATCACTCGTCCAATGCCCATATAATACTTGTCAAGTGGATTTTATAACTCTTATATACCACATGGTGGAGATCATTATCCATTAATTCAGTTCTGTTGTGCTGGGCCTATTATGAATTGATAGAGCCTAGAGGCACACAAATTAGGTAACTTTCAAATGAAATGGAAACCTACATTTATTAGCAGAAAAAGCCGGTGCATTAAAGGTTCATACAACCTGTCAATCATCAACGGCTAATCTTTGTTGGCTTAGATTGGATAGTATTAAATATATACTCCAGACTTTTCATTTATATATAAATTGATTTCGTTTTTTTATATGGATTAAAAATTTTAATTAATATTATTGTAAAAATAAATTTTACAATTTTTTTCTAATTAAACCTTATTTAAGTATTATCAATTTCTACTACATTTGAAAAAATACAAATTTATTTGTGCTGATAACAAAATACATTCAATAGTAATATATTAGGAAATGGGGGAAAAAAAAAATCAAATACACATTCAATAAGGTAAGTGGAATATAATTTGGAACGGACAAATAAAAAAAATCAACCTATATAAAATGGGTCGGAGAGAGTACTATTAATATGGGTAATTTGACAATACAATACAAAAAAAAAAAAACTTTGGTGCACTAAATTGAACAAAATAATAGATAAACAATTTACACGAATTTCTTGTTGAGCCACATTCAGTTTTTGTGCATTTTAATTAACTCACTAAAAGTTTAAGCGGTGTTTTCAACACGCTTCCTAAAGTACATGCTACATTGACCTTTTGATATGGTTTGATGTGTGCATTATTTTTTATAAATGGATGACTACGGGATTTAATCTTAGATCTTTTGTTCAGTTATGATATCGTATTAACTACATTATCTAAAAGTTTAAACTGTTAGAAATAGCTACATATATTCATTTAAATCTTATCTTCAATCTTTAAAAAAGAAAATTGAAGATTAGAACATGTCGACCTGCTAAGTTTCTACTATTATAATCCATAGATAAGTGTTTGAATATGTTGATGTAAACATTTTGTAATTTGAGAACAAGATCAAGAAAGTATTTATTATTTTGCTGAGAACTTGATAGAATAGATAATTTAACATTAACTTCTGTAATAATTGATTAATAGACTTTCCTTTCATATCTCTCCTTATTTATCATTTAATATTAATATGAGAGTTGAAACTAAGAAGCACAACTTTAGGTTGTGTTTGATTGCAAGTGAAAAATTTGGGTGGAAAGAAAATATTTTCCATGGAAATGAATTACCAAGAAAATTTGGATTGGAAAATGTTAACAAATTTTCCATGGAAAATAAATGGGTTGGAAAAGATTAACAAATTTTCCATGGAAAATAAATTCTCCTATCCCACAAAGAAAATATTTTCCTTGAAAACAAGGAAAATATGGCCAAAAGTGGAAAACATGGAAAATATTTTCCATGGAAAAACAAAAGTTCCAATCAAACAAAAGATGGAAAATAGGTGAGAAAATGCATTTTCCATGGAAAATTTTGCCAATCAAACAAACCAAAGCTGGAAAATGGGTGGAAAATTTTCATTTTCCATGGAAAATGAAAGGAATCAAACACACCTTGATAGTCACTCGAGAAATCAAATAAAATCTTGACGAGTGAGTACCATGCAAATTTTATTTCAAAATTGTTTGATAAATATTGTTGCGCTATTAGTTCTACTCAAATTTGTTGCAATTAATCTCTTCGAGATGAAAGACTTGGACGATGGACTTATAATGAAAACAAGGTGTCCCTAAAAGAATATTGTCGACACCCGAATGCATATAAATAAAATCTTCTCAAGCGATAATAAATTACGATAATTTACGCAAAAGTTCAATTCAAAATCAATGAATATTACTTAACATATATGGGTAGTTTTGGTCTTAGATATATGCTAAATTAGTGATAAATAAAAGATTTCTAAATTACAATAATGTATAGACTGAAAGAATATGTGATAGAAAAACCTTTCTAATAGTGGAAATGGGAAAGCGTTAAAGGTAAAAGTGAGAGAAAATGAGAGACATCAATCTGAGAAAGAAACGTGCTTCGTTAAAAAATTAAATAAGGACAAGATAAACATTTCAATAAAATTAGTTTAGTATAACTTGAAATATTTGGTTAGGTAATGGGTAAAAATTGGGTATTGCAACTTTTTATAAGTTGTATTAGGTGAATAATAGTTTGACATGAGAAGTTGTAATTTTTTAAATGTCATGTTTCATAAATTTGAGGAGCTCTATTTATTTTATTGTCTATATCAGTATTAGTGCTATATTACTCGAGTCCAAATTTGCTATCCTAAAAATACGTTTCTTAGCGGTCTTCTCAATAAAAACTTGACACATTATCAATAACAATAAGTGTGAATGCATTAAATGTTAGACTCTTATTATTCATACACCAAATTGTAGCTACTAAAATCTTGTCATCAATGGGTGCTGCCAATTAATGGGAGGTGGTGAAGATAGAGACCTCCAACCATTTTATGTCATAGTTTTCACTTTTCAGTGATGGAAAATTGAAAATTTTGTTGGGACCCAAAGCATTGGGTTGATCTCCTACCCATGGTGGGTAAGAGATATAATACCCACTATATATGTGGCAACTTGTGATTGGACAAAATAATGAGTGTCAGTCCATGGATGTCTAATCATGGGCTGCCACTACAATGGCGAGTATTATATCTTTTATTCACCATGGGTAAGAGATCATTAAGAGAAAATAGTATCTAGCAAACTCATGACATCATTCATTCATTCTATAAATCCTTAAAAAAATATATAGAAATTATATTTCCAACTACGTTCATTGAACAAGTGATACTCGCATTTACAACATCTTGTTCTTCACAATATTATAGAACCGACTTAGGTATTGACATGTAATAATTAAATAGTCAAGAGTCAAATGGGTTTTATCAAAAATAATAAATGATAAATTATACATGCGCATCACAAAAAAATTATTGGGGATTATAAATGTACACAAAAGACATAGATTATATACTGAATGAGCATGTAAAACCACAATTTCATGAATTATTTCTTTTTATTTTGTTTTATATATAATTCCATGACCCTCGACTCAAATTAAAAGAAATACATTTTTCTTTCAGAATACAAGAAAAAATAAAAAGGAAAAAACAATGCCAAAATACAAAATTACAGTACAAAGATTCTTCGGCTTGTACATATATAGCCAGCCAGCAGAACATTTCAAAAGGATTAAAAAAAATGTTATGCTTTGTGGGGATAAAGTCTAACAGGCAGTCCCTTTTCTGGGATTGGCATTGGATTCACAACAATTTTCTCATCTGGAATTATTTTCTCAAACCTGAATCTTTTAACAAGATGGTGCATGAAAACAAGAATTTCCAAACGAGCATACTCTTTTCCAGGGCACATTCTAGGACCCCCTCCAAAAGGAACAAATGTGTAAGGAGCAGGTCCACTTCCCTCAAATCTTGAAGGATCAAACTTTTGGGGCTCAGGGAAAATTTCTGCATTTCTATGGGTCGAATTCGCACTCCAATATATCTGCAAGAATAAAATAAGTAGGATTTTGTAAGTCGATAGTACTTGACCACATAACATACGAGAGATCGAGATATAGTTGTGAGTAGATTAAAAACACTAGCGATCATGTTAAATGTCTTAATCAATGCGCGTTAGTTTGAGTTACGTAATAGTGTATAGTTGACAGTCGTAATTGACAAATAACCATACTGTCACATTACATCTTTTTTAATATACTAGGAGATATGGACGTAGTGACCAATCCAAAGTAATATAAATTTAGTAATCAATATGAAATTGCACTGAAAATTTAGTGACGATCAATGTATTTGACATGATTGTGACGGATCAAACTCGTATAATTTACCTTCCATCCCTTGGGAATTGAGAAACCGTTGTACATGAAATCAGTAAGGGCTTCTCTGAAAGCACCTTGGAGGGGAGGTGCAAGTCTTAGCACTTCACATGCCACATTCCATGAATATTTCATTTTCTGAATGTCATCCCAGTTCAATAATTCACCTGGGGCCTTTGAATTTGCAATTTCCATTTGTTCTGTACACCAAGAAACACTAATCAGATACTCATATCATGATTTCATCAATTATATCAATATAAATAAATAAATAAATAAGAAGAGGCCTTTCCAGAAAGCAACTGCATTTACAGCATACAGACAATGGGTAGTTGGCTGGTATTTTCATCTATTTATATTAGTAAATTGTTAAGAAAAAATCTTAATAATAAATTATGAGAAATAAAAAAAGAAAAAAAGAAAAACTTAGATAGCTCAGAGGTGGTATTTGACTTCAAATGTTTGGTAGAAAATCTCCTTGGCTGCTTGGCAGATCCTTTTTGACTCATGGGTTGATTTAAAACGTTTGTTTAGCAAATTCCTAGTTCCTATGTTCAGACAGGCGCACACAAATAAATTAATATTTTATCTGTTATCTTTTATTAATTTTCCCAAAATAATATGTTCCCTTTTCAGAATTATTATATATTATATTATTATAACTAAATCAAAATTTTGTAAATGTTGAGTACTAACCACCTACTCCCACTTCTAGGTTTCATTGCCTATTTTTAAGATTTTGAACTCCAGTAAATAAAAAGTTGTTAAATAACCAATATCCTATAATGCAGAATTTATTATACTCAGACTCGACTGGACTATCATTTTTCATATTAATTAATATTCTCCTTTGAGTTCTGACTTAAATCTTGGATTTCCTAGACAGGATAATGATAATTCGACACACTTTTTGACACTTGGGAGATTGATTAGGAGAAATGATCTTAAGAGCCCGTTTGACATAGATTATAAACTAGTTTATAAACCAATTTTTGGTTTATTTGACCAATATTGGTTTATTTGAGTTGAAATTGTTGACTTTTCATGTTAAAAATGGATTAAAAAGTCAAAAATAACGGCTGAAATAAACCAAAATGGGTTTATAATCCTTGTCAAACAAGCTCTAAAACAGTGTGTATATAAGTGTTAAGAGGGCTTACCCTTGTAGACTCCTTCATAAATTTCAGGCAGCTCAGCAAGAAACTTGACAATAAAAGTGCATGCAGAACTAGCAGTGTCATGTCCTCCAATAAGCAAACCCAAGATCTTATCTGCTATATCCAATTCAGTCATGAATTTTCCATTTTCATCACTTGTCAAAAGCATGTGTGATAATATATCTTGTGTTGGTGATGCCTTCCCTTCTGACAGATCGGTTCTCCGCTGTTGGATTATGGCTACAAGTTCTTTTCTGATGAAATTTGAGGCCTTGATCGCACGGTTGAAAGGAGTTCCAGGCAAGTCTATAGGGATTGAAATTAGGCCAGAAGCCAATGCATTAAAAGGTTCAGCAAATTTCGCGACGTGGTTAGGATCTTCGACGCTTAGAAACAGACGACAAGCAAGCCAAAAAGTGTATCTATTTGCAAGAGGAAAAACTTTTACTTCATTCTTGTTTTCCCATCCATCAGAAAAGTGTCTTTGAGCTATATGATCCATTATACCGATGTATCGTTGTAAGGCCTCGGGTTTTAGGAAATTTGGGAGCATTTTTCTCATCTTAATAGCCTCTTCTTTCGATGAAGTTTGTGTAGAAGAAGGGAAAACTTTGTTGACAGAACTAGGCCACCATGATTGGACAAGCTTGTTTTCATTTGAAAACAAGAACTTGTTCCCATTTGCACCGCAGAAAACCGCGGCCTTTTCACCAAGTAGATGTGTCCTAAAGACACTGGATGAGTATTTGGCTATGCGATCGAAAATGAATTTTTCAGGGTGACCTTTCCATCCGGTTGAGAGGAATTCAAGGCTTTCGCCCACCACCGGCCACCCGGTTTTACCGGGCGGTAGAGGACCGGAGAGGTGGCTGGCACCCGATTTGTTCTTGTAGAAGAGGAAGTGAAGGGAGAGGGACACCAATAGGACAAAGAGGGATAGAAGAGAGACATAGAAGAACTCCATGTCTAGCTTGGCAAAATTTAGTTACACACTTTTTGTGTGAGGTTTTGATAGTTATAGTTTGGTATAGAAATTATGCATATATATAGACATCTTATAAATATTTTTGGGGGTGGGTGGGTGGAGGAGTGAGGGTGGCATTAATATCAAGGTCAATATGTGCTAGCTCTTTGAAGTAGTTGTATTACCACTTAAAACAAGAGTCTAATGGGTAGGTTTGATGGGCATGCAGAATTTCACTTCCTTTTTAATCACAAATGTGAAACGCACCCCATAGGGCACTAAAATTTCCTACATAAATAGTGTGGATGCTTAACCTTTAGCAAGTCAAACTTAGTTAAAGTACACAGATATATTTAGAACACGGTATTGAATTATAGACAATTTCTTTGTTACCTAAATCATCCTACCAAATTGTCATAAGATGTTTGGATTTTCTTTTCCGGCTTTTAAGTGTCAAGAGTAAATTCACATCGAACAACAATAAAAATAACTATATCACATATAAGAGTTTGGACTATTCCTCTAAATGAAGTTGACATTTTAAGGTAGAATACCAAATCTTAATATGATTTAAAGTCCTTTAAGCTCCAACGAGACTAAGATTCAAACAAACACACGAATTTTTAGATTAATGTTCTCAAATATGCAATCATCTTGCAGAGACATGTTAAGGACGTAAATCTCATAGTAAATAAATATAAAAATACATATACAACATATAAAGACTTGAGTTACTCGTCTTAACAATGTTGACATTTTAAGATTCAACCCTAAGTCTTAATAATAAGCAAAAATACCTTACTTATTGCCACCATATAAAGTCGGAGTTATTGTCAAAATAGATAAATTACTTAATTTTAACTTTGTCGAGAAATGAAAAATGTTATAAGTTACTATAAATAAACTTAATGAGTAATTTTTTTAAACTTGGCATCTACACAAAAATATCTTATTCAGTACTCTTATAATTCATAAATCAAACTGTGTAATTTTGTCAAATTGGTACAATTTGGACCAAAAAAAGCAGCAAATTAAGAATGACATTGAAAGGGGACTTTTGCCAGTACAAAATACAAAAATCAGTCAACGTCCCTAACCAGTTGAGATTTAAGAAATACGTATACGAGTCAAAATATTACAATACGAAAGTAGTCACGTTTTTTTTTTTTGTTAAAAGATGTGTTCATATTATGTAAATCATAAGATTGAAGATTTTATTGTCGAACAACAATACGACATAGTCAATAAGGACTTTAGTTTTTTGTTTTTTTGCTATCCTATGTATAAAGATTACCTTACCCATTTTTATTGTCAGGAGTTCACATTAGGGAGATCACGACTTTGTAGATTTTACTGTAGAGAATGTGAAATCATAAGATATTATTTAATTCTACGAGACTTCAAACACGTTATTTTATATTTTTTTATTACAAATTTAGAACAAATTGTATTTTTTGAATGGCGTTAGTTTTTACCAGTGTTCTAAAAAGTGTAGCGTGGCTAAGCGTGGAAGTTGAGCTTTAAATTTTTCAGAATTAGACGAGACGTGAAAAAGTGTTTTTTAATTTTTAATATTAAAAAAAAAAAATTCAAAAAAAGCGTGCGCCTATATGAGACTAGGCAAGGTGTGGAGGCTACACCTATTAGCGCTTTTAAAAACATAGTTTTACCATATATTGATTTAAGGTGTACAATGTTATAATTGAATTGTTGTATTTTGCAAGAACAAATTGAGAAGAAAACTATCGAATCAACAATTGAGAAATAAATATTTTGAGTATTTCTAAATTGTAGGATGTATGAAGCTTAATTATAGTGTTCAACTGCGGATCGATCTTAGGGTAATGTTGTGGCAGGGTATTGTACTAGGTTGAGGATTCAAGAGCCGGAGATCCCGAGGTGAAATTTTAATGCTATAAGAATATACTGAGTAGTTTATACTTGTATTACATTACATGAATAATATTTTTTTCTTATTACACGAGAGCTTTACTCAGTACCAAACTTATGTCTTTTCTCAGCGCAAGTCAACTCCAATGGAAACAGAATGGTGATCAATTTATTCAAAGTAGACAAGGCTACAACCTTAATTTTCAGAGAATGACGAGTGGAGTTGAATATAATCATATTCGTATATATGGACTTTACTGGTGGCTTAGGTCAAGCCCTTTTACTTGTTCCACTATGGTGGCTATGAACATTAATTAACATGATGCGCATCACAATTACATATCTAAATCACAAACCATATTGACAATATTGTTTGTAACACTACAAATGAATACGGCAACTACGTGAAAAAAAAATAAAAATCCGTTACTATAACTGATGGGTTTTTTTAAATAGCTTTACTTATAAAATTTCCGATGAAATATTCATTCCATGAATTTTCGACAAAATATACTGTTGATGGTACCGACGATGGTTCAGTCGGCGTTTATCAACAAACATCCCGTGGGTGGATACCTATGAAATCATAGGTGTGACACAGAATCAATAATGGATTTTTCATCAGCAATCACTGATGAATCATCAAGGGAAAATTCTACTTGTGACAAAATTTTATAGGTGACTTTCATCGATTTTAGAAGTACTTTATGAATTTTCTACGACGATACTTTTGTCAATGGAAATGTTGACATTGCTATCATTATTAAACAGGTGAGGAATAATTCAAAAAGGACGAAATGCTTTACATATGAAAAAGGTTTATCAATTTATTTTTTTGGGGAATTTGAAGTAGATATCTCAAATCTTTCAAAAATGTATAGTTAGGTCTCAAATCTTTTAATTTTAGCATTTACACCCAAAAATTTTAATAAATGTTTGCCTAAGCACCTCTAGACAGATTCTATCTAAAGAATTGTCAATTGACTAAAAATCAAGTGTCTAACATTAATTTGACCAATTTTCATAACAAATTGATGTTTTCACATATAATTATACAATTAAAAAATAAGGAAAAAAATATGTTATCTTCTTTTCCACCCCACCCATCACCACAACCGTCATGAGGAAGGATTCCTCCCCCTGGTTTCCGACTGGGTCTTGTGAGCAACTTTTAATTTCTTGTACATTCAAATCAAAACTAACAACAAACCACATAAAACTTCAAAAAAAAATAAAAAATAAATAAATCAAACACATTCTTCAATCCATGAATTTCATCTTGGTTTTCACATATGAGACGATGCATATACATTTATTACTAGATACATGAATGTATGTATGGATTTGGAGTTAATGGAAATGGAAGAGTTGGTAAAGATGATTGAAGTAAAGGGCAAAAAGGGAGTGCGTAGGGGTCACTTTATTTGTTTGGATTGATTTGTTTTTGTTGTATTATCATCTAGTTTACTACTATATATTCCATTAATATGGTGCTTTTACTATGTGTTTGTGTTTTTGTTGTATTATCATCTAGTTTACTACTATATTTTCCATTAATATGGTGCTTTTACTATGTGTTTGTGTGTTTGTGCATGGGGATCTAGAGGTATGTTCGGAAACTAGAGGGAAGAAATCTGCCCCTCTTGGTGACGGTTGCGGTGGTGGGGTAGGGTGTGTGGGGGTGGATTGGAGAAGTAGATGACATATTTATTTATTTATTTTTCCTTATTTTTTTGTTGTCCCTTTTTAAATTGTTTTAAATAATTAAATATGAAACAATTGGTCAAATTAAGATCACACGCTTGATTTTTGATTGATTGACTATCATTTGGACAAAAATCAATTAGAGATCCTTAGGTTGCACATTTATTAAAAGGTTTAAGTCGTATGTGTTAAAATTAGAAAGTTTGGGAATGCATACACTTTTTTTAAAAATTTGAGACTTCAGCTACAAATTTTCCTTATTTTAAAATTAAGTTAAATGTACTTTTCAATATCTTTCGAAATATAAAAAATCTTTGAAAATATGTGTTCATAGTGAAAAAATCTCAGCCAATTTTCACACTGTATATATGTATCGGTCGGTTTGATTGGAGACTATCCAAAATCCCGTCCAATTGTATGTGAACTCGGAATCGACTAGTCCATCATTTGAAAACTGTGTGAATTAGAATTGGTTTCACTGATTCGTTTTTTTTTTAAAACAACTATATTTATTTAATTTTTTAGATCATCGATTTAAGCCATACTCTTTACCTTTTCCAGATCAGTGTTCGAGTTATATTTGGAAACAACGAATTAATCTACTAGTGAAACCCCTGTCATGATTTACACATGCTTTTGTCTCTTTAGCTACTTTTTACGTCAAAATGTTTAAGAAATCCAAATACTAGAGATGAAACGTCATGTGCAATAAATATATATAGCTGTCTTCTTGTTAAAGTCCAAGAAAGAATATATTTATTGTACTTCTTGTTTTTTCATCCGCTAATTAATTTGTTAGTCAAGGGGTTTAATAGTTTAAGATTTTGACATTTTGATTCCTTTCACTGACTTGTCTTCATTTTTCAAATCATATAGTTTGTAAGGATGAAAATGGGGCAATATACAACGCTAGAAACTCAATGCTTTTCAAGAAACTTGTAGAATGGGAAACGCTCAAGGGGCAATTTATTTAAAAATAGGGTAAATAGTATTAGAAGTCCCAAACTTTTGAATTCTGTGACGATGAGGTCCCAAACTTTTGATTTCTAGCACCCGAGATCCCAAACATTTCAAACATCAGCGACTGAGTCCTTTTTTGACCGAAAATGTCAATTTGACCATTAAATGGTCAATTTTTTTATTTTTTATATTAAAATTATAGTTCATCCTTATTTTAATTGAGGGTAAATCGCACTGAGAGTTTTAAACCTTTAAACTTTGTAACAATGAAGCCTCGAATATTTGATTTTTAGCATCTAGGATTCCAAACTATTCAAACATCTGCACTTGAGGTTCTTGAGAATGTCAATTTGATCGTTAAAAGAATAAAAAAAGAAAGAAAGAAAGAATCACCTCTCTCCTTCAAACCAATAATCATGACATCACGCAAAAAATACCTCTATTTTTTGACCCCAAAACTTAAGTAACCAAGCACCACTACAGATTATTTTTCTATTCCTTAGCTTGATGTCGGCCAGAAGTAGATTTGAGATATTGGGTTTGAGAGAAGATTTTTATTTTTATTTATTTATTTATTTATTTTTTTGTGCAAATGGCATGAGTTTCAGAGTTTGGAGATAGGTGGTAATGGACAGAGATGAAGAGGATCGAGAAGTGCGTGGGTTATCAGGTGATGCAAATATCAGTTAATTTATTTTTCGATGGGTGGTGGTAGTGCTGCTACCACTGGGGTATGGGTGGGTGAGTGGTTTGGAATTGGGGAAGATGATTGTTTCTTTTTCATTTTTCATTTTTCTTTTGTTTATTCATTTTATTTTTATTTAATTCAAAATTAAATATGAGTACACTAATTATTTTACTTCAATTTTGACATTTTAACTATCACATTGATGTTTTTTCATCACAAAAGGACCTCAAGCGCAGAAGTTTGAATGATTTAGGATCCCGGATGATAGAAATCAAAGATTCAGGACATTATTGTCACAAATTTTAAAGGCAAGAGACTCCCAGTGCTATTTATCTTAAATTAAAATAAGAGTGTAATTGTCATTTTAATGAAAATTGATTATTTAACGGTTAAACTTACGTTTTCCGTCATAAAAGGATCTGAGACACAGACATTTGAAAGGTTTGAGATCTCAGTTGCTAGACATCAAAAGTTTGGGACCTCATTATCGTAAGGTTCAAAGATTCGGGTCCTGTAGTACTATTTACCCTTAAAAATATATAGTGATTTCAATCTTCAAAAAAAAAAAAAAAATACTAAACTTTATATAAATTAGTCAAATTAAAAGTTTGTTTTGAGAATATAATAAATTCTACTCATGTCAAACATAAATGTTCAACGTAACTAACAAAAGAAGGAAAAGAACTCCAATTTTTCAAATTAAATTTTCTCAATTTCAGTCAACAAGAAGAACATTTATCACTAATTGCTAGTGAACAACATTTGTAGACTTTCTGGTTTTGGGATACAGTCAAGGGGAGTGTTGCTATGGGTTATTATGGGGAGAGAGGAACCGAGTTTGTTAAGGAGGTAAAGAGCGGTTGCCCGAGGCATTGGTTGAGGTGTCCATGGTGCAATGTAGGGTGCTTTAGGAGTACAAGCTTGTAAATAATAAAGAATGAAATTATAACGTGATCAATACATGGAGGTGGTTTATGAGTACAAGCTTGTAAATATTGAAAACACACTCATAAGATGGATTCCATAACTTTCCAATGGGATTCAAATTAATGTTCACTAGGAATTTTTCAGCTTATGGACAATTCTGATTGCTCCTGTAATTCGATGAACTATTTCTTGAATTATTGTTAATGTGATTAGATTATATAGCGGAAAAATTGTGAGGCGAAAATGTGACCTATAGGAAAAATATAAGCGAATGGGCAAAACAATCATGTTGTGTTGATATCCAGTTAAGTGTGCATATTGAGTATTTAATGAAGTAACCTAATATTAATGTACTGAACTCCCTCGAGCCAAATTTCTCTCTCATTCGGAACCTCCAAATTCTTTTTTTCTTGATGGCTAAATTCAATCATATAATTTTTTTTTGAAATACTCTTTCGTTTTCGAAATTTTCATTTTTGTTATAATATTATAGTTATGAATGTTTATAACTTACGATACATAATTCTATAGCTTTGCTATCATATGTTGCGAATTGTATAAATTTCCATGGGATACATTAATTGCTCTCTTTTATTTCTATTAATCTTGTAATTTATGGCATTGAATTGTAGCTTTATACATGTTGAAGTTGTAAAAAAAATGCATATTGGAAATACAATTATTTCTCCAATTTTTTTGTATGTCTTTATATCTTATTTTATTTTATTTTATCTTTCTTTTAGTTTATAACTCGTTATCAGTATCAAAATATAACTAATTGAGCGAATTAGCGAATATTTAGTTTTCTTCTTTGTTTAATTTTATTCTTCGGAATTAAAGGTTGAATTGTATTTAGTGTTTTTATAATTTCACATTGCTATTTCAAAGCCATTTTTAGATCTTCATGTGTTTTAAAGAATATATTGTCCAACAATTCTACGTTAAGTGCATCCATTTTATTTTTATTCAAGTCAATTTCAGAAACCAAATTATTACAACGAACCCCCCCCCCCCCCCCACCCCAACCACCTTCCTCATGCCTTCAAAGGCAATTAATTAGGGACTTGAAGGATTGTTGGATTTCATTGAATCTATTGGGTTGAATGATTAAATTAGGTAAGTTTAATGATATGGGTCATTACAGTTAATTGGGTGAATTGGAAAAGTTTCCAATAAAAATCCCGTTACATTTTAGGCCCATTAATATTTTAAGTATCTTATATAATGAAAGGAATCCCATAATGGGCCGAGCTTTTACGGGCAGAACCACCGGGTCCACGGGCGGTGAAAGATTACTTTGTGCATTCATTTCTCTACCAAATGGTGTTTATACTTTGTCATAGTGCAGAAAAAGACAGTATAAACGTAGAGTATCTACATTTTTTGATGTTCGAATTGTCTTTGTGTTTGCACAACGTATACAACATTGAAAGGCTAGCTTCATCATATCTTGGAGTATTTGCATTCCCGTGTGCATCACAGAATTGGTGGGGGGCAAATAACATTTTAAAGAAAGTGACTTTGTAACGTGCCTTGAACCCAGTATTATCAAAGTTTGAGTTTTCTACAATTTCAACTTCTCGTTCAAGTGTTATTGAAGACAAATATGCAACAGTTATCCATTACAAATTGACACTCTTAACACAAACATTCACAGTAAACAACACTAACAATAATAGTTAAACTTTGTATTACATTCTACAGATTGACAACTTTAAGAAAGTACTTTCTACACATTAGGATGGCATATTTATTTCAAATATAATATCTTGCAACACGGCAATTTACAAGAAGAAAGTAGTTGTAAAAACTTCATAATGTAGGTGAAAACAAGAAAATAATGTTTGATAAAAGTTTTCTGTGTTTATTTTACATAATCACCAAGATATTTATACACCGGAAGTTTCCTTTCCTAGAAAGGATGAAATATAAGGAAACAAATCAACTAACTATGGTAATGGTGAGATTACAATAAAAGAAATATATACAATATCTCAAATCAAATCTCGACACTCCCCCTCAAGTTGGAGCATGGATATCAAGCACGTTCAACTTGCTTATTAAGTTTTTAAAGACATTTCCATCTAGAGCCTTTGTGAAGATATCAGCAAGCTGAAGGGATGATGGGACAAATTTTGTAACAATCTGACCTGCTTGAATTTTTTTTTCTCACAACATGGCAGTCAAGTTCAATATGTGCGTTCATGATAGTCATGATTTGCAGCAATATGAAGAGCCGCTTGATTGTCACAGAGTAATTTGGCAGGTTCCAAAGAGACTTGGATGTCATTAAATAAAAATCTAAGCCAAGTTAGCTCACATGTTACAACAGCCATAGATTTGTACTCTGCTTCTAAGGATGATCTAGACACAGTCTTTTGTTTCTTTGTCTTCCAAGAGATTAAGGAGTCTCCAAAAAATACACAATATCCCGAAATGGACCTCCTCGTCATAGGACAGTTAGCCCAATTGGCATCACAGTAGGCCTTCAAGGTTAGAAAACTGTTGGAAGAGATTAACAAACCAAGACCTAGACTTCCTTTTAAGTATCTCACAATACGAAGAGCAGCATCCCAATGAGGCTTTCGTGGTGCATGCATAAATTGACTTAATATGTTCACAGAACATATGATGTATGGTCTAGTAATTGTGAGATAAATCAACTGCCCTATCAATCTTCTATAATGAGCGGGATTAAGCAAGAGATCACCTTCAGTGTTTGTGAGCTTTAAGTTCTGTTCCATAGGAAATTCAACTGGTTGTACCCCAAGAAAACTAACATCATCTAAAATTTCCAGAGTATACTTTCATTGTGATATAACAATTCCAACTTTGGATCTTGCCACTTCCAAACCGAGAAAGTAATTTAGGTATCCAAGATCTTTAATGTGGAATTGCTGATGGAGAAAAAGTTTGAGATCTTGGATAGCATTTTCATCATTCCCAGTGATGATCACCATTGTTAGAGATGAACCATTTATTCGAATAAATAACGAGTGATCAGAGTGAGATTGAGAAAAGCCAGCCTTTCTGATGGCATCTGAGAATTTAGAAAACCAGTTTTCTAGACGCTTGTTTAAGACCATAAAGGGACTTGTGCAGTCGACATACAAGTTTCTCTCCCTGTCGACAAAGACCCGGTGGTGGAGTCATATATACTTCCTCATCCAAGTCACCATGAAGGAAGGCATTATGAACATCCATTTGAAATAAGGGCCAATTTTGAATAGCAGCTACAGCAAGAAGACATCTCACAATGGTTAGCTTGGCAACAGGGGCAAAAGTTTCATGATAATCTAAACCTTATGTCTGAGTAAATCCTTTGGCGACCAAACGAGTTTTGTAGCGTTCAATTGTGCCATCAGAGCGATACTTGATACGAAAGACCCACCTGCTACCAATGGTTCGCTGCCCAGGGGGAAGGGAAACAAGAGACCAAGTATGTTGTTTTGCAAGAGCATCTAACTCATTTTGCATGGCCTCATGCCACTTGAGATTCTGAATTGCCTCTGCATATGTAGTAGGCTCAAGAGTACTAGAAATAGTGTTAACAAAAGATTTATGGGAAGGAGATAATGTGTTATAAGAAATAAACTTTGCTAAGGGATAGTGAATACCTGGTCGCGAAGAAGATAATAAGCCTGGAGTTGCAGTAGAAGAGGATGTATTAACTTGGCTACAGTGAAAGTCTCGAAGTAGCACAGACGGTTGTCGGAGACGCTCACTCCGACAAAGTATAGGAGTAGGAGAAGTGGAATCAGAAGGGGACAAAGTACGGACAGGAGACGACAGTTGAACAGCGGTAGGAGATGGAGAAGATGTATCGAGTAAGAGAGAGTTTTTATCAAATGTAGAATTTATTGGAGTTGAAGAAGATAAGGGAATGGAGTCTGAAGTAGAAAATGGTACGAAATGAAAAGACATAGGTTCTGAATATGAGTCAGAGTTGGTAGTAGAATATGGATAAATAGTTTCATGAAAGATGACATCACGACTGGAAACAAATTGATGAGTGGCAAGATCATACAACCGGTAAGCTTTTTGTCTGGTAGGATATCCAACAAAAATACACTGACGGGAACGGTGTGAGAATTTGTTTAAGGGTTGAAGATTGGTGGCAAAGCAAAGACAACCAAAAACACGTAAATGTGTGTAATTGGGAGGTTTGCCAAATAGAAGTGCATATGGAGTTTTATGATGGAGGATTGGTGTTGGAAGGCGATTAATAAAGTATGCTGCAATGAGTAGACTTTCACCCCAGAATTGTAAAGGTAAATTAGCATGAAATCGCAAAGCATAACCAACATTGAGTAGATGACGGTGTTTACGTTCCACAACACCATTTTGTTGAGGTGTTGAAAGACATGAGCTTTGAAACATGATGCCAAGATAAAAAAAAAAAAATCATTGAGACAAATTTTAAACCATTATCACTTCGAACACATTTAACTTGACAATAAAAGATTTAAGCAAACTTTGTGTTTCAGATTTGAATTTCATAAAAAATATCCATGTGAAGCAAGTATAATCATCAACGATAGTCAAAAAATAATGTGCATCCGTATGAGTAGATACACGATGAAGTCCCCAAATATCACAATGAATAAGATCAAAAGAATACATAGTTTGAATCGAACTCGGAGAAAAAGATAACCTAGTTTATTTTGCTAAAGGACAAATTTCACATGAATACTATGAATCAAATGTAAAAGAAGGAATCGTTTTGCACAAAATTTGAGATGGAGAGCTTTGGAGGGGTGTCCTAGTTGGTTATGCCAAGTGACAGCAGATGGAGATGAAACATGATAAGTAACCGGTGTTGATGTTGGCGGCACATCCGAGTGTGGCACAAGATAATACAGTCCTTCATGCTGTTTTCCCAGGCCAATCATCCTCTTCGAAGCGACAAAAGGTTGAAAAAAACTGGATTGAACAATTTAAGTTAGTTGTGAGTTTACTGACAGAAAGAAGGTTAACATGGAATGAAGGAACACAAAGAATATCTTTAACATGTAAGTTGTGCGAAAGATGAGCAGAACCAACACCAGTTATTTTAGAAAGAGAGCAATTCGGTTAGGAAACTTGGAAAAATATAGGAGTCCCATTAATTATTGAAGAGGCGATATGATTTGTAACGCCACTGTCAATAATCCAATCATCTGATTTGGAATGTTGTAAAGTGAATGTGGAGCAAAAAGGTGACGATATACCTATATAATTGGTTTAAGGAAGATTTTTACCAGTTTGGAGGAAGGTCTTTATTTGAGAAAATTCATCATGAGTAAATTGCATAGGCATATTAGATGTTGTTTTGGTGATATGAGAGGGCTCAGCTTTCTTGGTTTGCAGTAATATTCTGATGTCGATTAGGAGGCTGGATATTTTTGCCATGAAACTTGTGACCAACTGAAAGCCAATCAAATAGTAACACTTTTCGACTTTATTAGTTGTGCCATCACAAAAAGTGCACAACAGTGGCTTCCTGGTCCCTTGATATTTTGAGGTAGAGGATGTCCACTAACGAGAATTAGTTTGTTGCTTAGAATTGGATTGAAGCTTGGAATTCATCGCATGAATTTGATCTGTTCCCTTATGTTCAAGTAGTCCTCGCTGTTTTTCTTCTTCACAGAGAAGAAAATATGCCTTTTTGACTGTTGGTAAAGGCTGCCTCAACATAATCTGCCATCTCACAGCAGAATATGACTCATTCAATCCCATAAGAAATTGCCCCAATCTGATTTTTTCTTCTTTTTCATTCAAAAGTTTCAGACCTCCACAAGTGCAAGGAATTGACGTACTACACACCTTTAACTCATCCCACAAAGTTTTTATCTTTGTATAGTAGGTAAAAATGGAATTCTGGTTTTGTTTTAACTTAACAGTGGATCGTTGAGTTTGATAGAGATGAGAGAAATGACCTTGTAAAAAGCGTTCCTGCACATTTGTCCATATTTCAGTAGTCTCCGCATAGATAACAACGGAAATTGGCGCAAATGGTCCCTAACGTATGACATTAGTGCACATTTGGTCTCTAACCTTTTATTTTTGGTGTAGTGGTCCCTAACCTATCTATTTTGGTGCGCAAATGATCCAACTCATTTTTTTTTGTTTTTATTAGTAGGGGTAAAATTATTAAGTTATATTTCTTTACATTCTTTCACTTTGCACAAATGGTCCCTAACCTTTACCCTTAGTGTGGAAATGGTCTATAACTTATATTTTTTGGCGCAACAGTCCCTAACCTATATGTCTTGGTGCGCAATTGGTCCTTATTTGATAAAAAGGATAAAAATACCCTTAGTTTTAATTAAAAAAAATTTGCAGCTGGATTCTTAACCTTTGCAAAAAGTGAAAATAGGTCCGATACTTTAATTTTTTTTATAAAAAATTAAAAGAAACTAATAAATTAATAATATACTAAATTATTTTGTATATTTTATGAACTATTATAAAATAACTAAAATTTAAACTTATAATTATTAAAAAAATATGCTAATTAAAATTATTTTATTATTATTAAGTAATCATATTATTTAAAATTCAAACTTTAATTTATAATTACAACATAAAAAAAAATAACTTTGTAAGAAATAATTTTTTTAATTATGCTCAAACTTAAAAATAACTTTGTCACAAGTTTGACACAAGAAAAATAACTGTCACAAGTTTGAGCATAACTAAAATTTTTATTTGTGACAAAGTTATTTTTCTTTTATGTTGTAATGATAAAATTAAAGTTTGAATTTTAAATAATATGATTACTTAATAATAATAAAATAATTTTAATTAGCACATTTTTTTTAATAATTATGAGTTTAAATTTTAGTTATTTTATAATAGTTCATAAAATATACAAAATAATTTAGTATATTATCAATTTGTTAGTTTTTTTTAATTTTTTTATAAAAAAATTAAAGTATCGGACCTATTTTTACTTTTTGTAAATGTTAGAAATCCAATTGCAAATTTCTTTAATTAAAACTATGGGTATTTTTGTCTTTTTCATCAAATAAGGACCAATTGTGCACCAAAACATATAGGTTAGGGATTGTTGCCCAAAAAAATAAAGGTTATGGACCATTTCCACACTAAGGGTAAAGGTTAGGGACCATTTGCGCCAATTGAAGGAAAGTAAAGAAATGTAACTTGACAATTTTACTTCCACTAATAAAGATAAAAAAAATGAGATGGACCATTTGTGCACCTAAATAGATAGGTTTTTAACGGAATCCGTAAAAAAAAGACTAATTTTACCCCTACTAATAAAGTCAAAATAAAAATAAAAATAAGAGGGACCATTTGAGCACTAATGTCATACGTTAGGGACCATTTGCGCCAATTTCCCAGATAACAATGTTGGCAAGGTCTTGGCTTAGTGAATTGAATATCCAGGAGAGAACCATATCGTTTCAGCATTGCCATGCTTGATGCCATGGATTAGTTTCATTTGGTGTTGGGATGGTTCCTTTGATGAACCCCAGTTTGTTTTTGGCACTAAGACTCACCAACATTGATCGTCTCCACATAGCGTAATTGGTTCTATCTAAAACTTTTGGAACTAGAGTCATCCCTGGATGATCAGCGGTATGAATGTAAAGAGGATATGATGGGTCTATAGTTAGAGTCGACATGGTGTGGTTAATAGGAGTTGGAATTCTTTGGCTATCACTAGATTTTGTGTTTGAGTTGGTAGGGGGGACACTGTATCACGGGGTGCCTTTCTTTCTAGCACAGAAAGGGGCATCGTGTGGCAGTAGTCTACTCTGCTACACTATCTTCCGTCTGTTCTCGATCGATTCAATAATGAAGACAATTTAAAAAAAGCTTTGCAACAAAAGATTTGAATGCAACGAAAATTGCTTGTTGATTGATTAACGAAAGCAGAAAATTACCATGGCTGGTGCATGGGGTGAACACTAGTAAGCTTGACAAGATTTCGAATACCAACTACCCCCTAGAGCCCATTTGACAGAGATTATAAACTAGTTTATAAACCAATTTTTGGTTTATTTGACCAACATTAGTTTATTTGAGTTGAAATTGTTGACTTTTCATGTTAAAAGTGGGTTGAAAAGTCAAAAATGACGGCTGAAAAAAACCAAAATGAATTTTTAATGGATATCAAACAAGGCCTAAGTTACATGAGTAGATGTTTAAAAGCTGAAGAATCATAACGAAAAATAAACCATTACAAATTAACGGAAATAACAACTGAAAGTAATATTTACAAAGTGCGGTCGAAGTTGGGCAACTGTGGCTGCAAATGCTGTCAGGGGGCTAAGTATAACTGCGGGCCCTGACACACTGTTATGATTAGTTTCTTCCACAAAATAGTGTAGATTTTTTTTTTTAGAAAGAAAAAGGGATCAATGCTCTGATACCATGAAAACAAGAAAATAATGTGTGATGAAAGTTTTGTGTGTTTATTTTACATAATCACCAAGATATATATGCACCGGAAGTTTCCTTTCCTAGGAAGGATGAAATAAGGAAACAAATCAACTAACTATAGTAATGGTGGGATTACAATAAAAGAAATATATACAATATCTCAAATCAAATCTTGACACTAGGGGTAGAGATTACCGAATTTAAATTCAATATCTATATAGAACTTGCACTTTGCATTTTTAATCTTCCACTCTTACATCAATTCAAATATGCTTGTGCACGAACAACGCGACGGCAATATTCACCAATAGCCCATATCGGGAAGATATTCCGGTATGATGAATAGTTCAAAGTACAATTCTTCATGAATACTCCTGTAATTTCCTGCAGTCCATCAGTTAGATTAGACAAGAAAATACCTTACAATATGCCTTTTGTTTTTGTAAATTTTGGGTTTATGTTATGATTATTTATTCCAGCCATTTTTGTAAATGTATAACAATATTTTACCTGTTGAGGAAAGTCACCATCTTCCATTTGTGAATTTATTAGCAGTTTTGTTCCACGATGTATAGGCTCGGGATCAATCTCGGCCTGATCTCAAGAACTATAATATTTAGTACAAATATGTAATTTATATGCAACTAAAATGCTATTGGTAAAACTAAAGATGAAAATATCTATATTTTCTTCTATATTGATTTTAATATTCTTTTTCATATTCTCTCTTGGGAGTTTTTTCGAATCAATCTCTCTTTATACACCCTCATCTAAGACCCAGGTACACAAGTGGGTCAAATAGACGTAAATTCCAAAAAAACCCGTAACGAGAGCAGGACACATTTACAAATGGGTGGCAAGATACCCAACAATGAACTTCAATCTTTCAGACCAAATGAGGGAAAAATACTTTAAATGTAACACACTACTATGTTAAACCTTTGGTGTAAACTTTGTATCAACAGTTTCCAAACAAATAAATTTAATTACCAACCTGCTGAGCATCGATGAGAGACAACAGTGCCCACGAGGTTTGCACCAAATTTGATCGATTACCTTCAAGATTAGTATAAACCTACGGCAAGAAGGGAAGATTAATTGTATGGTTAAAATTAGTTGTTGACTTTGACTTCATAACCTGCATATAATTCAATTTAGAGGAAAAACGTTTTCAAAACCTTGTTTGAGCTTGAAAGGTAACTTTCACCCCATCCACCATCTGGCAATTGCTTCGAAAGCAAAAATTCACATGCTTTCCGAAGTGTGGGAGAGTTCTGGTAATTTCTCCCACAAGCTACCAAGCCCTCGACTGCAAACCACGTGCCATATGTAAAGCATATTCCCCAACTACCATCCCTAGAAAGAAAGGAAATTTTCATATTAACATTCCGTTGTTTATTGTATTGATGAAATATTACTTTGCATTTGCCAACTAGCGTACCATGAGCCATCGGGATTTTGAGTATCTTCAATGTATTGCATTGCTCTTGAGATGCATCTTTTTATTTCCTTTCGTCTGTGTCGTGGATGTAACTTCTTAAAGAGCGTTAAACCTTGGATTGCGGATGATGTGCACTCTACATAACTAATTTAGATAATATTTCAATATCTAGCCAAACATAAGTAACGACAAATACAACTATAATACAAATCTTGCAAATAATATAGTCCTACTCTCGCTCGATAAGAACATCTTCAAAAAACTCTGTGGGGTTGAGCTTCTGAAACAAACAAATTAATATTTTCTTTATTATATAAGATTTAAAGAAAATGAAGTCTATGGCTGAAAAAAGAATTAAACCAGTTACCTCCAACCATCGATGTGCTCTCTGAGGTTCCCATGCTGGAAAACCGCCACTAGCACTCTTTGTTAACATTTCAAAAATATAGATATATTAGCCACATCAGACATTTATACGAGCGAAAATTTGATTAGTTTAAAAGGGTGATTGTAATAAGAAGAATACACTTTCTGTCAATACTTAAGTTCAAGACTCGATTTTAGCCAATTTATACCTGAAGGGACAATATGACATTCACAGCATTGTATAAGCACTCTGTTTCAATTTTTGCTCCCACTAGTTCTGTAGGTATTTGTGAGAATAAGAGTGCAGCCTGTTGAAAAAAGCAAATAGATATTTGAGAACAGAATGATTTCCAGCAGGTTTTGTTATGTATAAATATGATCAAAAAATCATTTAATTACTTTAAGTCCTTCAGCAGTGCAGTCTGAGACTTGCCAACCATGATCTTGCATAGAAAATGTCCATGCGCCTTTAGAAGTGTGCCGATACATTTTCCTAAAATCTCCAGATGGATTATCTTGGACCTTGAGGCAGAACAAAACACCAGATTAGATATTTCATAATAATACTTTTACTCGAAATATTGATTACTCAAATTAACTTTTGTTTAATGGAAATCTGACTTTGTACAAGGTAGCAGTAAAAATGGGTTAAATAAGTATTCTTGTCTTGCTAATGTTTAGTAATTGAAATCAACCTGCGAGGCTTTCACAAAGTCGTGTGCTTTCATGAGGGTCATCCCATACTCTTCGGCTAGATTGGACGATAATATGGCTTGAATAGAAAAAGCTGCATCCCACATTTGACAACCAAAACTCTGCATAAAAAGAATTAACTTTCAAATTACACATACAACTCAAATGAATGTAATTATAATTAACCAATTTCCATTATGATCGCAAGATTATGGCTAGGAGCATAATATGTGTTTCGGTTCACTGCCTACATAATTGAAGTAAAATAACAAGTCTGTTACTCAGATAAATTATCGGGGCAGTGGAGAATCGTTGATAGAAAATAACCTGCATTTTCAGGCCATCTTCGGCAACCCAGAAGTAATCAGGTATACGAGCTAGATGCCGTTTGTATGCTTCTGAATTAGGATCTTCCACCCAACAAGCAATGAGGCATAACACCTACATAATATAAGATTCTTATTATTGCATTATGTAGTCTTCTTAACACAGTTTCATAACGTAATCACTATCTTAGACTTCACTACCTTCTCTACACATCCAATGCAAAGGTATCTGCTGTTCATGTCCTCATAATGAACATGTTCCATTGCAACTTTTATAGCCTTCTCTCTCAGTTTAGAAAATGGCCATCGAGTAAGAAGTGGCTCTGCAAAATGATGGAGAAATCCCCATAGCATATCTTGCGCAAGAGGGTGCGGGTAGTAAAGATCCTCCTGAAGTAGGAAATCATAACAATTGAAATTTATTCTCAAGAAAACCAACGAAAAACTGTAGAAAGTCGACCAACATTTGCACAGGTGTTCCTTGCTGTATTCCAATTTATTTCATGATATTGTTCGGTATAAATCTCTTGTCTTAGTGAGAGCACCAATCCAGTAATTGGTCCAACAAACCTCTTGCCATATAAATATGACATAGGCATGTATACCAATCGACAATAACACAACATCTTCCCTGCATAGGAATTAAAGATGGTCTTAAAATTGGATGCCGATGTTTTTCTGAATATAATCAATTCTATTTTAAGTACAGTTGTTTTTAAACCTGGATGAATGGGCGACAATTTAGGAAGCAGCCAGAATTCTGGGGGCATTGGGTTGCAGCCATCCCACTCGTATACTCCAAGCACCTATAGTGGAAGAGAACGAGGCTTTATTTTCCGTAACAATATCCATAGTCTAGTAGATGTAGAAAGATCTAGAATTATTGAAGACACTCTTGTCACATTGAATTATTAATCTGACGACAACACAAGTATATATAAAGAAAATGTGTAAGCATATATGAGTCGAAGATAGTTATGAGTTGTGATCTCACCGTCAGCCAAAACTTTCCCCATGATGGTATCCCCACAGCGCCACCATGGTCGAGTATCCATTTTTGACCTCTAGCTACGGCCCTGTCTTCACCATCTTCTAGTCCTTCTCCTAGCAACCTAAGCGTAACGTAGCTAAGGACAGAACCAAATATGGTGCTGTGACCCTCTATGTGTATCCCCCAACCTCCATCCTCATTCTGTCAAAACAAAAAGATTACAACACTAATTTAGTAAAAGCTCAAAGCAGAAGTTATAAAAAAGAAAGCATTTGTCCCAGAAAGCCCAAAAATTAATCCAAAAGTTTCAGTTTAAATCCTAACCTGATGATTATATATGTATCGTATAATCTCTTTCTGATGTTCTGGTGATAGAACTTCATTGATTGCTCCAGTTACATACAAGGCTAAGACCTGTACAAATCACAATTTTTGCAATTATTCTTCAGTTGTTACATACATGCATATATACAATACTATGCCAAGAAAAAAAAATGGTTCAACACACAATTTTCATAACTCGGTGGCAGCAAAACTTGAACTCAGAACCTCTGCATGCTCCCATACCATATTGAATCACCTGGTCTAGAGACTTAAGTACGATTTGGGAAAATTTTAAGTAGAATTAAAGGTGCAGTGAATTTACCAATGGAGGGAGGAAAAACATAGGGCCGGCGGATTCAGCTGGCCAGTGACCATCATGAGCCTGAATTGTAGAATAGAAATTGATGGCCCTTCTTAGTGTAGTTGTCAATGCTTCCTCGGTTATACCTTCTGTTTCTTTGATTTTGATTGCTGGTGGAATCTGATCACATGAATTCTCCTTCGCAAGCTGTATTCATGTCAAAACCATACAGATTTCACCATCGAAAACAATAGAAACTGAAATAAAACTATGAAGATCTCGTCCCAATTATTGTCAATTTTGTAAACGAATTGTTTTAATACTGATACTAGCTAGGCCATGATTCTACATGAAACTCTGATCATTTCTTCAGTTCTTTCTCTTTGTTTTTCGGACGGGAAATTACTTAAATATACACTATGCTATGATTGAAAATTGATTGCCTTGTATATATTACTTGAAAAATACCAATTAATTATCAGATTAATTGAGAAATACTTAAAATGTAAAGAAACCAAACATGGAAGGTTTGTTCCCAATAATCAATGCAACTGTTTCTTTTGCATATTGTTATCCCAAAATATACTCTCAACTTTAAATCCAAATCCAAATTCAAATTTCCTAGAAACAACATCAATTCACCGTACCAATCTGCATTTAAAAATTTATAATACACATTCTGCAGTAACAATCTGCAGCAGCAATCTGTAAAGTGCCAAATAATGTTAAAAAAGGTACATGATCTTCAGTGAAAATATAATGTTTTGATATACCTCGTGGTTTTGAGCAAATATTAGGGATATAATTTAGAGGGACTAGGGTTTGAGACGAGACAATGAAGATTCTCTCTGGAGTATGTGCAATGAAGATACGACTTTGATAATTGTGACAATATATCTTAGTAGAGAGAGGATGTTTGTTAATTTGATCTTCTTGAACTCCTCACGCAGTGTTTTAATAAATGTTTTTATTGACATGAAAATATGATTTACTAGTGTACCGTTTTTTTGTGGTGAGATCCGATCGTAGGCTCTTTTATGATGATGAATTGAGGCGGTGAACAAATTTTGGAGATGATCGGTGGAGTAAGATGATCGATTGAGGGAGATAGATTGAGGAGGCGAGCAGATTTTGAAGATGATTGGTTGACGGAAATGATCGAATCAAGGAGATGGACTGAAGTGGTAGGTAAATTTTAGAGGAGATGATTTTGTGAGAGGAGAAATTGAAGACGTAGTAACACATGGATATTGAATTACTTTTTTCTACCCACAGGCCACATCGTAGAAAACTCCCTACGGTCGTGATTAATTTCAATTCTTAATTATATAATATGTGCTCTAGATGATTTAGACATGCGAAAAATTATTCAAAATAATATTATACTAGTATAACACTTTTTTGCAGTAGAATCTGACCGTATGATGTATGAGAATGTGTCACTGATTGTTCCTGATAGAGTCTTGATAGACGAAGATGACGATCTAAGTTGCGGTAGTTATGATTTTGGGATTGAGGCACTGAGTAGAGCAATTAAAAGATTGTTTGAGGGAGAGTTTTGTTTGAGAGGGAGATTGAAGACGTAGAGACATACAGACATATATATTCTTTTTTTCTTCCATTAGCGTAGAAAACTCAATACAGTCGTGAATATTAGTATACCGCTTTCCGTGGTGGAATTCGATCGTATGATCTATGAGAATGAATTACTGAGATTTGAACCTCTTTCTTTTTTATGGAGTCTTGATGGGCGAAGATGAAGATCTGAGTTGCAGTGGATATAGTTTTATGATTGAGGTAGTAAGCAGAGCAAAGAGAAGATCGTTTGAGCGGGATTTTCGTTTGAGAAAGAAATTGAAGACGTAGTGACACACGAACGTATATATATATTTTTTCTTTTAGTAGCGAAGAAAACTCTCTACGGTCGTGATAACAAATTAAATAATAAGTTCTTAACTAGTATACCGCTTAATTGGTGGGATCCGACCGTGTGATCTGTTGTCAAATAAAAAATTTGACAAGAAAAATAATATCAATAAAAAATCCAAGAAAAAAAGAACGAAGAAAAACCTCTGTCGTAACTAAAACAAAAATAAGAAAAAAGAAAACTCAATTTATAGTTTTAGAATGATGGATTGAGACGGTGAGTAGAGCTAGATATAATGGTCCAATCAAACTTCTTGGTCAATTTTGTCAAGCCAAGTTTCAAAAAAAAAAAAAAAAAAAAAAAAAAGGACAAGGTATAGGCGATGGATTGAACATTTGAAAACAAATGGATTTTCTTCCCAACTTTATTACTTCAGTAAAAGGAATTAAACAACCATCTCTTCCTTACTCAAACCTTTATTCATACTAAAATTTTGAAATCAGGGAGAAAAATAGAAAAGTGAGAAAAGTAATAGGATACTTCAACTTGGTGGAATTAATTCATTTCCTTAAGTGTAATACGAGGTAAGAAGTGATATTTTGATTTTAAGAATTGGTTTAATTGTGTGCTTATAGTGGGTTAAGAATTAGGAATTCAATTCATAGCTTCAATTATTGAATTTTACAAAAAGGGAAATTATAAGTGATATTAATTAACTACAATTGAAAGAGCAATAAGTTCCACTTTTATTTTAATTATTCAATTATTCTATGTGTCAGCCAAGTGGAATTACATAAGTTAGTTTGAAATATTTATTGTTATGGAATTAAACTATGTTAATTAAATGTGTTGGGGCGAGATAAACAAATGGTGAATTTAGATAAATCCCTAAGCAAAGTGAAACTGAGAAGTTGTCATTTTAAAAATTTTTAACTCAAAAGGATTGAGTTTTGATTTGGATAATTATATTGTTATCTCAGGAAGTGATTCAAATATCGGGACAGTCTATCAGCCGATTTAGTCTCCAATAGATAACTCCGTGAGTGGAAAAAATTAATTATTTCTAGAGAATCACAATTAATTATACTATTATGTTACGTGATTTTATGGACTTATTTGTTATTTTACGTGAATATAATTAAATGTTTATTATGTTATAGTATTTGTGAAATTACAAAAGATTGTAAATTAATTACCTGTAAAATGGAATGCGAGAAATATGTGATATTGAAATCTACCAGAAAAGTGCTCATGAATTTATCTATTATAGTGCACTGAGGGGTCTTGGCAGTGTTCTATATTACGCTGAGGGGTCTAACTCGCCGTGTACATATAGTCCACTGAGGGTCTTGACCATGTACAAGGATGTATTATTAGGGAATTTTGGGTCCCATTTCTATGCACTGAGGGGGCCTTAAGCCTGTGCGTGGGGGTGCCTAGCTTTGGGACCGTTTATACCTATATGACTACATTACATATTTTAATTAGATGGTACATTTTTGTGAAATTTTTCAATATATTGTGATGTGATAAAGTTACAGTATAGATTTTAGCTGTTGAATATTCTACAAATATGAGCTGATATTACTTATTTGAAATTAATGTGACGTGAATGCTGGTTTAGATTTTGGGCTCATTTATGTGAATGTCTCTTAATCTTTACTATTATTATGAGATGTTATAATGTGAATTGTTTTGTGAAATTTTTCAATATATTGTGATGTGATAAAGTTATAATATAGATTTTAGCTGATGAATATTCTACAAATATAAGATGATATTACTTGTTTGAAATTAATGTGATGTAAATGATAGTTTAGATTTTAGGCTCATTTACGTTATGAGAATGTTTCTCAATCTTTACTATTATTATGAGATGTTATAATGTGAATGGTTAAGTGATGTGAGCTCAATTTCGATAATATCTATAAATGAAAAGAGTATATTTATTTTCAAAATTCTCTACTCACTGAGCCTATCAACTCACGTATTTTCCAATGATGATTTTTCTTATCAGGTAGTGGTTGAGTTTTTAGGCAGCTTTTGGAAGTAAAGCTTTTGATTTTGGAATCAGAGCCACACGACAAAGCTAGTTTGTATGACTCATTTCATAGAGCATGTAGTCATTATTTTGGGAACACATGTTTATTTTTGGATATATTTTGCATAATTTGTAAATAGCTAGGTAGGCTCACTATGTATTTTGTATTCATATGTATAGTTTATGATAATTCAATAGTAAAAGTTTTGCAATTCGGCCAGTCTTTACTGCGTTGTTTTGTTGTGGGTATTGAATGGGCAAATGGTCTCATTTAGTTGTGAATAAGTTTGTTGGGATATGTGATATTTTATTTCAGGTTGGTTAGTCCAATTTACAAAGGAGATAACGCCGAAATTTCTAAAAAAGAAAATAAGTCATAATAAGTTGTAAATTGTAGTAACCTTGATGGTGGGTCCAACCCCTATTTGGTATCAACCATTGGCGCACGTTACATCTCGAGTATATAAATATTGCTTGGGACGGGTCGTGTCATGAGATGATCGTTTGAAGAAGAGGATTGGGGGAGAGTTTCATTTGAAGGGAGAAATTGAAGACGTAGTGACACATGGACATAGTCTTTTTTTCTTCCCATAGCAGATGATGGATTGAAGCGGTGAACCGATTTTGAAGATGATCGGTGGAAGGAGATCGATGATCGACTAAGGGAGATAGATTGAGGAGGTTAGCAGATTTTGGATAATCGAATCAGGGAGATGAATTGAAGCGGTCAATAAATTTTGGAGGAGATGATTTTGTAAGAGGAGAAATTGAAGGCGTGTGACACACGAATGTTTAAGTACTTTTTTCTTCCAGTAACAGAGAGAACTCTCTACAATCGTGATAAAAATTTAACTTAATATTTTTTAAAAAAAAATGAAAGTATCGAAGTCTACATAAATCTTTAATAAAATTTTACAAAAATTTAAGGAAGACTTTTATTAATTTTCATCAAATTTACAAAAGTCACTTGAAAATCCACGAATTCTATAAAAGTCACTTACTTATAAATGTTTATAAAATTTTTTAAAAGTCTCAATTGAATACACCCATTAGTTGTTTCTACTTATTATTAGACACTTGCATAAATCAAAATGATCACATCCTATCCCAGTGTAACTCTAACTTACTTTACACTTCTACGATCTTTAAAATCACAAGTCTTAGTTCTATTAGATTTGTAGATCATTATACTAGTATGATGGAAAATAAAGATCAAATGTTAACAATTTGTTTGTATAATTACCTGCAAACGCATCAGCAAATCAGCACTTTGCTTCTTTTGAAATCTGTTCTTCTTGAACTCCTCACGCAGTGCTTCAACTTGAGCTCGTTCTTCTGGAGTTCCAGCCTCGGGATCGAATTCCCAGTGTTGTCTTCCAATATGATTATTGGTTGTTGTAAGCCACGGCCCGGTTCCATCAGCAATCTTCAACTTCCACATTTTCTGCATCAAATATAATCATAGAATTCTCCCGTATGTTAGAAATGAACATATTGTGAATTTTACCTTTGGTGAATCAAGTTATATTATTGTTTGTCATGTATCCTTTGCTTCTTCTCATCTTTGATGATGATAATTTATTAGCAGGTGTTACGCCCCAATCATACGTGAAGTGTTTGGGGAAAGTGAAGGTCAATGCTTGGAACTTGCCACTCCCATCCGAGGCGGTTGGTTAAAATAAATATTCCTTTGGTTGAGGCGATTTAGTATCTAGAGAGGTTTCTCCTGACAAACCTGTCACTCAGCCATGAAAAGAATGATGAGACAGCCTGCAAAGGGTGGCGCATCACCATTATAGCCAGTAGGTTGCGGCTGAGAGAGACTTCAACATTAATGCAACGGATGAAACACCCAAGAAATAACTCTAAAGCTTCTTAGATTGGACCACGTGTCACGAATTGAACAAAGGATAATCTGATAGAATTTATCTATAAATACCTAATTCATTTCCACAAGAAAGAGATGTTAAAATTGATAACTCACACAAATAGATACAAAATCCTCTTTACTAGACTTTCTAAGTGTCCAAAACCACCTAGGAAAATGCTAGTGAGGGGTCCTCAAAGCCATTTACCTATTCCAAATGAGTTCACCCTTTACCTCTTATTAGATATCCATTTTGTCCAAGGCTTCATCACGTGGTTGGATAAACCACGTGGCGTTCCATATCCAACCACGTGGCGTTCCAAATAGGAAGGGGAAGACACGTGGGAAGAGGTGGCGTGAGGATCCTGCTGGCAGCCAAATTTGGAGGTCAACAGCAGGTATGAATATATGTAAAGAATAAGTAAGGTGACGAATCTGCGACGGATTTTCCATCGGACGCCCTTTCTGTTTTGGCGATGGATGAGCAACAGAAATTTCGGTGACTGCAGGTGAACGATTTTTTGTAGTGAAGACTAGCTAGGGTTTGCAGAATTTACCATATTTCTTTTTCTTTACTTTTCTTTGAATTACTCTAAGAGAATCAGCTGCAGACGTTGGAATTATATAGTAAAAAATTGTTACTGTTTTTAGATTTTAATTAGTGGCAGGCCAAAATTAAGCACTAACGAAGCAACAAAGTAGTGGAGCACTCGAATACATACCTCATGCCACCAAAGAAATAATTGTGATTAGATGTTTGATAGAAAAAATAAATCCTGCACGGGATATGCTTGTTGAAAACTAAAGTTAAATAAATAAATGCATCTAAGCCATTAGATGAGGTGGTTCGATAGATTGCACATGAGGTATGCATTTATGAAAAATTTCAACTTTCAAGTGTCATCCTTTGATGAAAATCAACTCAAACTCTGCACGTGAAGCGAAGTGATACAAAATATAAATACATAAATTCATTGCTGTAACACAGATAGTTTCAAATCTTTAGACGAGATGAAACTCAAGAATGTTGCTTGAAAAGGAAAAATGAAGAAAAAGGCAAGTAATAAACAGGTTTCCAGCTGATGAATGGATTTAATACATTGCTGCTGAATACTTCCACTGATTCAAATAGCAGAGAAGCATTCAGACAGAACCCATGTTCATTTATAGGAAAAAAACGAAGGAAATTAGAGGCAAATTAAATGTAATAAATCCAAACGAAAACAAATTATAAACAATTAAGGATGTTTAGAAGAACTGTGTGAAAATACACACACATATAGATATACCTTTTAGTTTCAGACAATTATGCAATGATGTATCAGCTCCAATGGAGGAGTGGTGGGTGGTGGTGGTCGTGGTGGGGGGAGGGGGTTGATGATTTCTTCACACAGAGAAAGAAAATCGATGGTGCATATTTCGAACAGAAGACACTCTTTATATGTATAGAGCACGCAGGCAGGCATAAACCCCTCCCACCACCCCGGGGGTGTGGTTTGGGGGGCCCACAAGCTTGTGATGCTAAATGGTGTAGATCACACACGGTTGAATATATTTCTTTTAAATATGAAATACTTCACACGTGTGATTTTTATAAATCGGTAATAGATAGAAATGAGGATCCGTTTTGATTTAATATTATTGCACAACATCATCTAAAATTTAAATTAAATTGGTAAAGAAAATAAAAATTGATTAATTTATATCTATATTCTTAGTATTATTTTTTTTTATCAAGAGAAATTTACAATAATGATATTAAAATTAATTGAAACCTTATGATGACCTTTAGGAATGTATACTATTTTGACATGTATGGAAAAATAAATTAAATAGTATTGAACCATATTATAATGAAATAATTTTGTTTATTCATGGTATTGTCTAATATTACATTATGTACCAACAATGATCCATTAATATGGTGCTTTTACTATGTGTTTGTGTGTTTGTGCATGGGGATCTAGAGGTATGCTTGCAAACAAGAGAAAAGAAATCCGCCCCTCTTGGTGACGGTTGCGGTGGTGGCGTAGGGTGAGTGGAGTGGATTGGACTTTGGAGAATAAGATGACATATTTTTCTTATTAATTAATTAATTAATTAATTGTTTTTGTTGTCCCTTTTTAAATTGTTTTAAATAATTAAATATGAAACAACTAGTCAAATTAAGGTTAGTCGCTTGATTTTTGGTTGATTGCCGATCATTTGGACGAAAATCATCTAGAGGTCCGTAGGCTACACATTTATTAAATCGTTTGAGACGCATGTGTTAAAATTAGAAGATTTGGAACATGCATACACATTTTTGAAAAATTTGAGACTTCTGTTGCAAATTTTCCTTATTGTTTTTAAAAATACAGTTAAATATACTTTTCAATATATTTCAAAATATGAAAAATCTTTCGAAATATGTGTTCATAGTGAAAAAATCTCAACCAATCTTCAGACTCTATCCGTCGGTTTGACTGCAAAAACCTCAACCAATCTTCACACTGTAGATTATATCAGTTAGTTTGATTGGAGACTATCCAAAATCTGTCCAATTGCATGTGAACTCAGAATCGACTAGTCCATCATTTGAAACTGTGTAAATTGAAATCGGTTTCACTGATTTGTTTTTTTTTTAAAATAAATGTATTTATTTAATTTTTTAGATTATCGATTTAACCCATACTCTATACCTTTTTCAGACGATTGTTCGAGTTATATTTGGAAACAATGAATTAATCTACTACTGAAACCCTTGTCATTTACACATGCTTTTGTCTCTTTAGCTACATTTTATGTCAAAATATTTAAGAAATCCAAATACTAGTGATGAAAAGTCATGTACAATAAATATATATAGCTGTCAAAATCCTTGTATACATCACAATGGTAGGTACATATTTATTGTACTTCTTGTTTTTTCATATGCTAATTAATTGATTAGTCAAGGAGTTTAATAGTTTAAGATTCTGACATTTTGATTCCTTTCACTGACTTGACTTCATTTTTCCAAGCATATAGTTTAAGTACAACGCTAGAAACTCAATATTTTTCAAGAAACTTGTAGAATGGAAATGCTGAAGGGGCATTTTATTTGAAAACAGTATTAGGGGTCTCGAATTTTTGAATTTTGTGACGATGAAGTCCTGAACTTTTAATTTCTAGCACCAGAGATCTCAAACCTTTCAAACATCTACGACTGAGTCCTTTTTTGAGGAAAACGTCAGTTTGACCATTAAATGGTCAATTTTTTTTTTTTTTAATTAAAATTACAGTTCACCCTTATTTTAATTCATGGTAAATAGCACTAAGAGTTTTTAACATTTAAACTTTGTGACAATGAGGTCCTGAATATTTGATTTTTAGCATCTAGGATTCCAAACCATTCAAACATATGTGCTTGAGGTCTTTGAGAATGTCAGTTTGACTGTTAAAAGAATAAAAAAAAGATAGAAAGAATCACCCCTCTCCTTAATTCAAACCAATAATCATGACATCACACAAAAAATACATCTATTTTCCATCCCAAAACTTAAAAAATCAACAACCAAGTGATAAGTACAATTGTGTACCTATCTGGGCTCACAAAAAGGGACGATTATGAGTTCTTTTAGTTGTTTTCAGTTTAATTGTATGTTGTTTTCTTATCATTTTAGGAAATAATCAAATTCAAGTATCACTCGGATGAAAAGAGAGCAAAATGAAGACAATGGGACCTAATTGATAAGAAAAGAGACTTCAGGGGCTTGATGTGCAATTACCAAGGCGGAAAATTCAAATTCAGCACCAAAATCATGCCATACGATCAAATCAACCATGCGATCACATGGCATGATTTTGGTGCGATCGCAAAACTGTTAAAATTTCTGCAGAATGTTTATCCTGAATACCATGCGATCGCACGGTATTACCCCATGCGATCGCATGGGCCAAACGCGGCAGAATCTTGACAGTTTCCTGATAGAATTGAAATACTATCAAGTCTATATTGATCCAACTTCCTCAACCATGTTTTGGAGAGTAGGGAGAAGAGTATAAAAGGCGGGGAATAGACATCTCGCGGGAGACGAATTTTGGAGAGAACAAGATACAAAGCAAGAACGAAGATCAAGGCACGGAATCGAAGATCATCGAGCCGAGATCACGAGTTTTATTTTACTTTTTATTTTTCTTTCTCCGGATCATGATGAACTCATTTATTGCAATAATTGACGAAATCATGTCCGGCTAATTTACTTTATCTAGGATGAACGATAAAACCTCGAGTTTTTAATTAATTAGAAGTTTTTCCTTTTTAGTAATTAATTGCCCGTGGATTGATTATTCTTTATTCAGTTTCTATATTATTTTAATGCTTGATCACCATTAGAATATATTGTGATCTATATTGAAGTCGAGAGATTCAATATAGATTTAGCACGTGGTATTGAATAACATAAGGTCCAATAATAGATAGAGATTACTATTATGTTTTATGAAATCCATTTAGGCGTTCTTGAGATTTTAATGCACGTGTTTATGTTCGAAGCTTAATTAGAGATAATTAGGTTCGCATAACATATAGAATTGATTGACCATCGAGAGAGGCTTTCGATTAATTTAGGAACGCCGATTTTCAATCTAAGGTAATTAAAAGCTAAGAAGTGATTAACAGATAATTGATTATAAAACGTGTCGGTGGATTCGTGAATCCTAGTGTTGGTAAACTTTAATTCGTTCTCATCTTTCAAAGTTGTTTATTGTTAATTTCAATTTAATTAAGATAGTTAAATTAGTTTAGAGTCACACGAACAAAAATTGAATCTGTGTTTCTTTACATTGTTAAAATTTAAGTTGTGAAATTAATTAGTTAAATTAGTATCTAGTCCTCATGGGTTCGACACTTTATTTATCACTTTATTACTTGTAAACGATCCGTCCACTTGCGGGATTTAAATCGCACAACACCAAGCACCACTATAGATTATTTTTCTATTCCCGAGCTTGATGTCGGCCAGGAGTAGATTTGAGATATTGGATTTGAGAGCAGATTTAGGCTGCGATTTATTTATTTATTTTGACTTTTGCAAATGGCGTGAGTTTCAGAAGTTTGGAGATAGGTGGTGATGGACGAAGATGAGGAGGATCAAGAAGTGTGTGGGTTCTCAAAACCTGCAAATATCAGTTAGTTTATTTTTCGATGGGTAATGGGTAATGGTAGTGGTGGTAGTGCTGCTACCACTGGGGTATGCTTATGTGGTTTCGGAATTGGGGAAGATGGTTGTTTCTTTTTCGTTTATCGTTTTTCTTTTGTTTCTTCGTTTTATTTTTATTTAATTCAAAATTAAATATGGGTACACTAATCATTTTACTTCAATTTTGACATTTTAACAGTCACACTGACATTTTTCTATGACAAAAGGACATCAGGCGCATAAGTTTGAATGATTTGGTATCTCGAGTGATAGAAATCAAAGATTCAAAACATCATTGTCACAATTTTTAAATGCTAGAGACTCTCAATGCTATATAACCTAAATTAAAATAAAGGTATAACTGCAATTTCAATAAAAAATTGATCATTTAACGGTTAAACTTATATTTTTCGTCACAAAAGAATTTCAGACACGGACGTTTGAAAGTTTGGAATCCCAATTGCTAGACATCAAAGGTTGGGACTCTATCGCCACAAAGTTCAAAAGTTCAAGGCTTCTACTGCTATTTAGCCTTAAAAACATATAGATATTTCAATCTTCAAAAAATAAATACTAAACTTAACATAAATTAGTCAAATTAAAAGTTTATTTTGAGAATATAATAAATTCTACTCATGTCAAACATTTATTACTATTAACATTGCTAGTGAACAACATTTTGTAGACTTTGAGAGGAACCGAGTCTGTTAAGGAGGTAAAGAGCGGTTGCCCGAGGCATTGGTGGAGGTGGAGGTGGAGGTGTCCATGGTGCAATGCAGGGTGCTTTAGGAGTACAAGCTTGTAAATAATAATGAATGAAATCATAACGCGATCAATACATGGGTGCTTTATATGAGTACAAGCTTTTAAATACTCAAAACACACATTCATAAGATGGATTCCATAACTCTCCAATGGGATTCAAATTAATGTTCACTAGGAATTTACAATTCTGATTACTCCTGTAATTCGATGAACTATTTCTTGAATTATTGTTAATGCGATTAGATTATATGACGGAAAAATTGTGAGGCCAAAATGTGAACTATGGGGAAAAAATAATATAAGAGAATGGGCAAAATAGTCATGTTTAGTTGATATCCAGTTAAGCGTGCATATTGAGTATTATTGAAGTGACCTAATATTAATGTACTGAACTCCCTCAAGCCAAATTTCTTTCTCATTCGGATCCTCCAAATTCTCTTTTTCCCGACGGCTAAATTCAATCACAAAAAATTTCTTGAAATACTCTTTTGTTGTCGAAATTTTCATTTTTGTTATAATGTTATAGTTATGAATGTTCATATAACTTACTATACATAATTCTCTAGCTTTACTATCATATGTTACGAATTGTATAAATCTCCATGGGTTACAATTCCTCTCTTTTATTTCTACTAATCTTGTATTTTATGGTATTGAATTGTAGTATTATATATGTTGAATTTGTTTTAAAAAAATGCATATTCCAAGTGGAAATACAATTATTTCTCCGATTTTTTGTATGTCGATCTTTATATCTTATATTATCTTTCTTTTAGTTTATAACACGTTATCAGCATCTTAATATAACTAATTGAGCGAGCTAGCGAATGTTTAGTTTTCTTCTTTGTTTGATTTTATTCTCCTGAATTAAAGGTTGAACTGCATTTAATGTTTTTATAATTTCACATTGCTATTTCAAAGCCATTTTTAGATCTTCATGTGTTTTAAACAATATATTGTCCAACAATTCTCTGTTAAGAGCACCCATTTTATTTTTATTCAAGTCAATTTCCGAACCCAAATTAATACAAGGACCCTCAGTTACATGCCTGAACTTTGTTCTTATTTCCTTTATTCATTTCCTTGCTACATATTGTAAAACTTGCATATCTTTTATGCCTCGCTTCCATATTCCTTGAGTAATCCTTTTCAAGTAATTTGATTATCTTCGGCTAGTGTAGAGTCTTCGGACTGATTTTCCTTTGGTTTCAAATGCGGCCATTTTATTTGATATTGTAGTTCTTCTATTGGATGGTGGTAACAGTGGCATCTGTCAATTTATTCTCAGAGATGGAAATAAAGTAGAACACATGTCAGCATCCTTTGCTACATTAGATAGAAATTTATTTTGTTAGACAAACATGTAAAAATATGAGAGAAAATATATGTGTGGAGAAATAATTCTCTGTATTGATTCAATTGAATGATGATTGAATAAGAGTACAAGGTATATATACTAATAGGAAAAGAATTCTACCTAAAATAGGAATATTACATACATGATATCTTACTATAAATACAATTCTACCAACAAGGTAAATAATAAGTAAGGTAAGTAAATATTTGTTAATACTCCCCCTCAAGTTGGAGCACGTATGTCAAAAGTGCCCAACTTGCGAGTGAAACTATAAAATGCCTCTTTGCCCAGTGCTTTGGTAAATAAATTTGCAATCTGATTGCTACTTGGAACATAGGCAGTCTTGATCTCTCTCTTAATGATTCGTTCACGAACAATATGACAATATATTTCAATGTGCTTTGTCCTCTCATGATATACTGGATTAGCCGCAATATGTGTTGTTACTTGATTGTCACAATATAATGTTGCTGTTTGTGGGTGATCCACACATAAGTCTGTCAGCAACTATCTCAACCATGTAAGCTCACAAGTAATGGAAGCCATCACCATATACTCTGCTTCTACTGAAAATTTGGACACAGTTGTTTGCTTCTTACTTTTCCATGATATAAGCGCTTTTCCCAAAAATATATAATATCCCGTAACTGACCGTCGTGTAGTAATATCTCCAGCCCAATCTGCATCACAAAATCCTGCTAGTTGCAATTTTCCACTTAATGAGAAATATAATCCTCGTCCTGGTGCCCTTTTCAAGTATCGGAGCAATCGGTGGACTGCATCAAGATGGGGTTGTCTAGGCGCCTGCATGAACTGACTGAGTGTATTGACCGAATAAGAGATTTATGGTCTAGTAATGATGAGATAAATGAGCTTCCCTACCAACCGTCGATAATATGTGGGATCTTTCAATAACTTTCCATCTGTCAGATTAAATTTTAATGACTGCTCCATGGGAAATGCTGCAGGTTTTGCTCCAAGTAATCCCGCCTCTTGAAGAATGTCAAGAGTATACTTTCTTTGATTTATTGAAATTCCTGATCTTGATCGAGCAATTTCTACTCCAAGAAAGTATTTTAATGTGCCAAGGTCCTTCAACTTGAACTGAGATGCAAGGAACGTCTTTGGAGAAGAAATTTCTTCTTTATCATTTCATGTGACGATCATATCATCCACATATAATAAAATAGCTATAAATGAATCACCACTGACCTTGGTAAAGAGTGAGTAATCTGCATGTGACTGTTTGAACCCAAACTGAATAACAGCAGATACAAATTTTTGAAACCTAGAACGAGATGTCTGTTTCAATCCATATAAAGATTTATGGAGTCGACATACAAGTGGCTCCCCCTGTCGACAAAAACCAGGTGGGGGAGTCATATAGACCTCCTCATCAAGATTACCATGAAGAAATGTATTTTGTACATCCATCTGATGAAGTGTCTAGTTGCGAATAGAGGCGATAGCAAGTAAGAATTTGTTAACTTTGCAACTAGAGCGAAAGTCTCATTATAATCAATCTCTTCTCGTTGTGTAAACTCCTTTACCACCAACTGTGCTTTGTAACGTTCAACTGTACCGTTAGAATGAAATTTGACCTTGAACACCCACTTGCTACTAATAGGATGATGACCTGGAGGAAGCGAGACAAGTGACCAAGTTTTGTTTTCTTCCAAGGCACGAATTTCATCGTTCATAGTAGCTACCCATTTGGGATCCTGACATGTAACCTCATATGTAGCTGGCTCAATGATGCGAGAAAAATTGTGTGTAAAAGCACGATGAATGGAAGAAAGATTGATATATGATACATACCTTGATATAGGATGTCGAGTACTGGATTTAACCGTAAGAGACCTAGCTTGAGTAGGTAGAGCATGATTGACATATTAATCTTTCAGGCGAATTGGGGTTTGAACTGATCTTGTGGAACGTCGAATTTGGTCATTTGGTACTACAGGAGGTTGGTCTGGCTGGCTGTCAAGTGTGAAAAACTGCTCAACCGGTCGATCGGTAGGTGAGGGCGATCGACCGTTTGAGCTCTTTGTTGAAACGGATGAGGGAACCAGTCGACCTTTCGGTCAACCGATTATGTTATCTGTTGGAACGGATGAACTATCCGATCGACCGGTTGACCAGTGTTTGGGATCTTCAGGCAAGCTATCTGGTTCTGCTATATGTTGGTCCTCAGGGTATGTTAAATGTGGCATTTCAACATCTAGAGGCATAGATTGTGGCAACGAGATGGAGTTGGTTTCATCATTTTGTTGGGAGGCGTATGGAAATATAGTTTCATGGAACACGACGTCTCGGGTTATTATTAATTTTCTGTCGGCAAGGTCATATAAGGTGTATCCTTTTTGTCTTGAGGAGTATCCAAGAAACGCACACCGCCTGGCTCGTGTGTCAAATTTATGGCTGGTTCTAAGGTTGGTGGCAAAACACAAGCAACCATAGACACATAAATAGAAATAAGGTGGTAGTTTCTTGTGCAATTTTTCGTATGGTGTTTTGTGTGAAAGCAATGGTGAAGGTATCCGGTTGATAAGGTAACAAGCTGTTTTGATATGTTCCCCCCAAAATTTTAACGGAAGATTGGCTTGAAATTTAATGGCACGAGCCACATTAAGGAGGTGGCGGTGTTTTCTCTCTACCACTCCATTTTGTTGAGGGGTATAAGGACACGATCTATGAAAAATAGTACCATTTTCATCTAGGAATGTTTACAAGGATAAGAACTCTTGACCATTGTCAGATCTCAGGACTTTTATAGTCAGGTTGTGTTGATTTTTAACCCAAGCAAAGAAATTCTTAATTATGCTTTGAGTTTCAGATTTGTGACGCATGAGGTGTACCCAAGTATAACGAGAAAAGTCATCAACAATTGTAAGAAAATATCTAGCACCAGAATAAGAATAAATCTTATGAGATCCCCAAATATCACAATGAATCAAATCAAAAGGTTTACTGCCAGAGATTTGGTTAACTTTAAAGGGTAGTCTAGATAGTTTTGCCAAATGACAAACATCACAAATATCGTGGGAATCAAGACTAACACCTAAGATACTTTGTGCTAGGAATTGAAGAGGTGAGGCTGAAGGGTGCCCAAGACGTCTATGCCATAGTTTGGTTGATCTACTGGTAATATGATGTATTTGTGGTTTTTGTGAAAAGTAATATAGGCCGTTACTCTGCCTTCCCAAGCCAATCGTCTTTTTCGTAGTCAAATCCTTCATGACACAAAAATCAAGAAAAAATGTCACATAGCAACCTAATCCTCTAGTAAGTTTACTAATAGATAATAGATTAACTTTGAAGTTGGGAATATATAGCACATTATCAACTGTCATATTATTTTCAAAGTTAACTGCACCAATGGATTTAATAGGAACATGACCTCCATTCGGTAATTGCACAGTTTTGTGTTTTGGCATGGATTTATTCTCAATAATCCCATCCTTTGTCACATGGTCAGTGGCCCCGCTATCAATAATCTATGAATTACTCAAAGAGGTAGTAGAGTGATTGATACCTGAGGTGTTGATATGAGACTATCATTATCCGTTTTGTCGTTTAGAAGCGTCATGATCTGTTCATATTCCTTGGCTGTGAGCGTTTTTCCTTTCTTTGGGTCGAGTGTAGAAGCGGTAGCAGTGTTTGTGAAGCGTTTGTTTCGTGGCTTCACGTCCTTCTCATGAAACTTGTGCCCTGGAGGGAAGCCATGGATGAAATAGCAAGTATCAACAATATGGTTAGTCATCCTGCAGTAGGTACACTGTTTCTGTCCAATATTCGTCGAAACGGTCGATCGGTTGGGTGATTCGGTCAACCGGTTCGGCCGATCGTCACTTTTCCAGTTCGATCTCCAATTGCTCGACTTCTCCCAATTGATTAAATTGATTGAATGTTGCCCTTCATGATCGGATTGTTGTAGAGCCATGGGATCCGATTGGATAATCGTCGTTGCTATGGTTTTTCTATCATCATTTGTGCGAATCATCGTCTCTCAGAATCATCGCTCTGATACCATGTAAAAATATGAGAGAAAATATATGTGTGGAGAAATAATTATTGATTCAATTGAATGATGATTGAATAAGAGTACATGGTATATATACTAATAGGAAAAGAATTCTACCTAAAATAAGAATATTACATACATGATATCTTACTACAAATATAATTCTATCAACAAGGTAAATAATAAGTAAGGTAAGTAAATATTTGTTAATACGTATCACTCTTTTCCTTTCGTCAACTGTTCTTGGCGATTTACATTAATGATTAATGAACCCTAGTTCTAGGTGTTAATGGAAAACAAGAAACCCCTAACTTAATCTTGTAGATAAACACAAACTTTAATTAGGAAAACTTATCTGAATAAATAGAACTCCTAATAAAATAAATATCCTACTAAACTGAAAATGAGAAACAAATTATTTTGACAATAAAATTAATTTCGGCCTCTATAAGAATAGAATTTGGCCCAAAAACAAGTAGGCTCAAGGACTTTTGCCCATGAGTTTTGCTCTGGGGCTCATTTCTGCATGAAAAGTGGTATAATTAATCTAATTCAACACAGTTGATTAAATCAAACTATAGAATTGCATCATATTTAAGCTTTTATATGAGGTGGTCCAACACTCTTCCTCCACACAATTCCTGACCCTTTCTCCAGATGCAGATGCACTTCAACACAACTTCCTCTCTCACGCAACTAATCAAATTAAATAGGATAATTAACTATTATTCATTTCATGACACACACACGAGTATAATTACTGCGTGGGGGGTGTTGGTGCCCTAGGACCACACGTATAATTAGGGACTTGAAGGATTGTAGATTTCACGTACCAACGATAATTTTATCGATAGATTTAGCCCCCATGATCGATGAATTATGCTTACTTGACTATTGTTTTTCAAGAAATCTTTGCTAACCTTCTTGTAAGACATCTTTTCTTCACATCAAGCGTGTATTGCAAAATCGATAAAACATGTTGATTCTACTCAATTGACTATTATTTTCAAGAAATCTATACAAGCCATCGGGTAAGAGATATTTTCTTTAACATCAAAATGGGAATTTTTGTTACAATTGTTTCAAAATAAAGATTGATCGATCTTTGATAGGATCCGAATGGAAGTAAATATGGTTCGTAGGCACTGGTGGAGGCAGTGGAGGGACTTGGAGGGTAACGTGACCTCCAAAAATAATTCCATCTTTTTTTTTTAAGCAAAAATTAAGTTTAGCCAACCAGCCAACACCAAAAGCCCAACTTTTGCCCAATTTGGAGGTAACGTGAAGCCTCTCTCTATAACTTTCATTTGTAAGTTTATTTATCTCCAACTCTCCAAAATTCCACTTACCCATTGACCCAAACAACCCTAATCTTCCCCAATTTACAAATTAAATTACCTCCATTTTAAAGCAAAACTCAAAGATTCAAATATTGAAAATCTCGCACAGACAGCACAGCACATCAGCAGGAAAGTGGAAACTATGAGTCTACGACACAGGTGAGTACTTACTAGTGGCTGTAGATAGTGGAAATTAAGTTAGATCAAAAGATTGCTTTATAAATATGGAACTCAATGTGGTAACCGTAACATTATGCTTTTAGTTTTGGAGATATGAATTTATCCCAACTTTGGTTAAAGGTTATCAATAGCAAAATTTAGGAATATTGATTTTGATTTTCCTGTTGACAACTGCATTCTGTATCAGGATTTATGAGGCCTAAGTCTCTAATAGAAAAGTTCATATTTATATGAGCCAAGAGGTCACTCCATTTGCAACTATTATTATCATTTCACATTTTTCTAATTATGTAACCGATCTTGTGTTTATACTAAGCATTTCTGTGCGTTACACACACTTTGGTCGTTGTTGTTGTCATCACTGTCGTTGTTAGTTTTTGGTATTTTTTTGAAGTTGAGTTTTAGGGTGTTGTCGATCTTTGTTTGTACCTCCATCTTTCATGTTTTACATTTCCTTCTTTTTTCTTTAAATTTGTTACTTCCATTCCCAGAATTTATTTCTTTTGATATGTCTTTTCTTCTCTTTTCTGGTTTGAAAAACTTGCTCGTGACAATGTTGGTTGCTATTAGATCTTTTACTATTTTTCTACTAATTTCAGTGGAAATCTTATGGCTGGTGCTCAGGTTTTAAGGTAATGTTGGGACTCCTTTTCAGCCTACTGATAACTGATCAATTTTTTGTGACCTTTTCATCTGATATATTACGGAGATTAATCTAGGTTAGCTCTGAACTGTTGGCAGCCACTCTGATTTGTATTTATTCGCAGTTGATACACGCCGAGTGTCAGAAACTTGAATTTTATTGTGCCTGTTGAATTCAAATTTTCTTCTTCTACCTTGTTAGTAGCCTTGGTGGAATATTTTTCAACGTCTCTTTCTAGCTTTCCTTGTGTTGTGAGTACACATGGCATGAAGATCATATCATATCCATGGCTTGTTTTTTTGAACTCACCATTTGACATTAAATCTATGTGATTATTAAATTCATTTCGAACCGTCATCTTTGGCTCCTTTTTTTTAACTCGCCGTTTTAACATTTTTTCAATCTGAAAGATGCATTATGCTAAAATTTTGGCCCTCCAAGAATAAAATTCCTGGCTCCGCCACTGTTTGTAGGTGTGGTATGTGGATTGAGGAAAACAAGAGAGCACAGAAAGAGAGTGTGGCTTGAGGAAAACGAGAGAGCACAGAAAGAGAGTGTGGAATTGGCAAAGACTTTGCTTACTGCATGTCACCGCACATATGGTGACTAGTTAACGTACGTGTGGTGATGAAAAGGTGCCTTTGAGCACCTTGCACCTCTTGACGAATTTTTTAAACGTTGGATAATTTGTGACGGTTTAAAACAATATGAAATCATTTAAATTCAAGACCAAAAGCCGTGAATTAATAGCTGTAATTTGTGAAGAGTTACATGAAATTCTATAAATAGATTTCATATTTTTCATTTGAGAGCACTTTGATATACAAGATTAATGTTCTTACTCTTCCTCTTATTTTTTGCATCCAAAAGATTACTTATACCAAATTGTGTTTATACTTTGTTATACATCCAAAAGATTACTTATACCAAATTGTGTTTATACTTTGTTATACTGCAGAGACAAAGTATAAACATTGACTATAGGCCTCTATATTCTTCAGAGTTCGATTCTTCTTCGTATTTGCACAACGTAGACAACATTAAATGGCTTCATTATATCTTGGAGACGTATTTGTGTTCCCATGTGCATCACAGAATTGGTAGGGATAAATAACATCTTCAGAAAGGAGACATTGTAAAGTGTCTTGAACCCGATTTTCTCAAAGTTCGATTTTTCTACAATTCCAACCTCTCGTTCAAGTGTTATTGAAGACAAATCTTCAACAGTTTTCCATTGCAAATTGACACTCTAACACAAACATTTAGAGTGAACAACACTAACAACAATAGTCAAACTTTATATTACATTCGATATATTGATAACTTTAAGAAAGTACTTTCCACAGATTAAGATTGCATATTTATTTCAAATATAATATCTTGTAACATGGCAATTTACAAGAAGAAAGTAGTTGTACAAACTTCATAACGTAGAGATAGAGATTACTGCACTTTGCATTTTTATCTTCTGCTCTTACATCAATTCAATGATGCTTGTGCATGAAGAACGCAACGGAGATATTCACCAAGGGCCCATATCGGGAAGATATTCCGGTACGATGAATAGTTCAAAGTACAATTCTTCATGAATACTCCTGTAATTTCCTGCAGTCCACAGTCCATTAGTTATATTAGACAAGAAAAGACCTCACAATATGCCTTTTGTTTTTGTAAATTTTGGGTTTATATTATGATTTTTTATTCCAGCCATTTTCGTAAATATATAACAATATTTTACCTGTTGAGGAAAGTCACCATCTTCCATTTGTGAATTTACTAGCAGTTTTGTTCCCCGATGTATAGGCTCGGGATCAGTCTCGGCCTGATCTCAAGAACAATAATATTCAGTACATATATCTAATTTATATGCAACTAAAATGCTATTGGTAAAACTAAAGATGAAAATATCTAATATATTTTCTTCGATATTGTTTTAATATTATTTTTCATACTCTCTCTTGGGAGTTTTTTCGAATCAACTTACGACACTATCTCTCTGTATACACCTCATGTAAGACCAGGGTACAAAAGTGGGTCAAATAGACGTAAATTCCAAACAAACATTTACAAATGGGTGGCAAGATACCCAACAATGAACTTCAATCTTTCAGACCAAAAGAGGGAAAAATACTTTAAATGTAAGACACTAGTATGTTAAATCTATGGCGTAAACTTTGTATCAACAGTTTCCAACAAATAAATTTAATTACCAACCTGGCCAGCATTGATGAGAGACAACAGAGCCCATGAGGTTTGCACCAAATTTGATCGATTACCTTGAAGATTAGTATATACCTACGGCAAGGGGGGAAGATTAATTGTGTTGTTAAAATTAATTGTTTTGACTTATGTAACAACCTTTTAAGCTTTACCAAACAAAGGGTCAGACATACCCTGCATATAATAATTCAATTTAGAGGAAAAACGTTGTCAAAACCTTGTTTGAGCTTGAAAGGTAACTTTCACCCCATCCACCATCTGGCAATTGCTTCGAAAGCAAAAATTCACATGCTTTCCGAAGTGTGGGAGAGTTCTGGTAATTTTTCCCACAAGCTACCAAGCCCTCGACTGCATACCATGTGCCATATGTAAAGCATATTCCCCAACTACCATCCCTAGAAAGAAAGGAAATTTCATATGACATTCCGTTGTTTATTGTATTGATGAAATATAACTTTGCATTTGCCAATTAGCATACCATGAGCCATCGGGATTTTGAGTATCTTCAATGTATTGTATTGCTCTTGAGATGCATCTTTCTATTTCCTTTCGTCTGTGTCGTGGATGTAACTTCTTAAAGAGCGATAAGCCTTGGATTGCTGATGATGTGCACTCTACATAACTGATTTAAATAATATTTCAATATGTGGCAGAACATAAGTAACGACAAATACAACTATAATACAAATTTGCAAATAATATAGTCTTACTCTCGCTCGATAAGAACATCTTCAAAAAACTCTGTGGGGTTGAGCTTCTGAAACAAACAAATTAATATTTTCTTTATTATATAAGATTTAAATAAATGAAGTCCATGGCTGAAAAAAGAATTAAACCAGTTACCTCCAACCATCGATGTGATCTCTGAGGTTCCCATGCTGGAAAACCGCCACTAGCACTCTATGTTAACGTTTCAAAAATATAGATATATTAGCCATATTAGACATTTATACGAGCGAAAATTTGATTAGTTTAAAAGGGTGGTTGTAATAAGAAGAATACACTTTCTGTTAATACTTAAGTTCAAGACTCGATTTTAGCCAATCTATACCTGAAGGGACAATATGACATTCACAGCATTGTATAAGCACTCTGTTTCAATTTTTGCTCCCACTAGTTCTGTAGGCATTTGTGAGAATAAGAGTGCAGCCTGTCGAAAAAAGCAACTAGATATTTAAGAACAGAATGATTTCCAGCAGTTTTTGTTACGTATATATATGATCAAAAAGACATTTAATTACTTTAAGTCCTTCAGCAGTGCAGTCTGAGACTTGCCAACCGTGATCTTGCATAGAAAATGTCCACGCGCCTTTAGAAGTGTGCCGATACATTTTACTAAAATCTCCAGATGGATTATCTTGGACCTTGAGGCAGAACAAAACACCAGATTAGATATTGCATAATAATACTTGTACTCGAACTATTGATTACTAATATTAACTTTTGTTTAATGGAAATCTGACTTTGTATAAGGTAGCAGTAAAAATAGGATAAATAAGTATTCTTTTCTTGCTAATGTTTAGTAATTGAAATCAACCTGTGAGGCTTTCACAAAGTCGTGTGCTTTGATGAGGGTCATCCCGTACTCTTCGGCTAGATTGGACGATAATATGGCTTGAATAGAAAAAGCTGCATCCCACATTTGACAACCAAAACTCTGCATAAAAAGAATTAACTTTAAAATTACACATACAATTCAAATGAATGTAATTATAATTAACCAATTTCCATTATGATTGCAAGATTATGGCTAGGAGCATAATATGTGTTTCGGTTCACTGCCTACATATTTGAAGTAAAATAACAAGTCTGTTACTCAGATAAATTATCGGGGCAGTGGAGAATCGTTGATAGAAAATAACCTGCATTTTCAGGCCATCTTCGGCAACCCAGAAATAATCAGGTATACGAGCTAGATGCCGTTCGTATGCTTCTGAATTAGGATCTTCCACCCAACAAGCAATGAGGCATAACACCTACATAATATAAGAGTGTTATTATTGCATTATATAGTTTTCTTAACACAGTTTCATAATGTAATCATTATATTAGACTTCACTACCTTCTCTACACATCCAATGCAAAGGTATCTGCTGTTCATGTCCTCATAATGAACATGTTCCATTGCAACTTTTAAAGCCTTCTCTCTCAGTTTAGAAAATGGCCATCGAGTAAGAAGTGGCTCGGCAAAATGATGGAGAAATCCCCATAGCATATCTTGTGCAAGAGGGTGCGGGTAGTAAAGATCCTCCTGAAGTATTATAACATGAATTGAAATCATAACACTTGAAATTTATTCTCAAGAAAACCAATGAAAAACTGTAGAAAGTCGACCAACCTTTGCACAGGTGTTCCTTGCTGCATTCAATTTATTTCATGATATGGTTCAGTATAAATCTCTTGTCTTAGTGATAGCACCAATCCAGTAATTGGTCCAACAAACCTCTTGCCATATAAATATGACATAGGCATGTATACCAATCGACAATAACACAACATCTTTCCTGCATTAGGAATTGAAGATGATCTTAAAATTGGTTGCCGACGTTTTTCTGAATATAATCAATTCTATTTACTTATACAGGCGATATTAAACCTGGATGAATGGGCGACAATTTGGGAAGCAGCCAGAATTCTGGGGGCATTGGGTTGCAGCCATCCCACTCGTATACTCCAAGCACCTATAGTGGAAGAGAACGAGGCTTTATTTTCCGTAACATTATCCATTGTCTAGTAGATGTAGAAAGAACTGGAATTACTTATTGAAGACATTTTTGTCACATCGAATTATTAATCTTACGACAACACAAGTACATATAATGAAAATGTGTAAGCATATATGAGTCGTGACCTCACCGTCAGCCAAAACTTTCCCCATGATGGTATCCCCACAGCGCCACCATGGTCGAGTATCCATTTTTTACCTCTAGCTACTGCCCTGTCTTCACCATCTTCTAGTCCTTCTCCTAGCAACCTAAGCGTAACGTAGCTAAGGACAGAACCAAATATGGTGCTGTGACCCTCTATGTGTATCCCCCAACCTCCATCTTCATTCTGTGAAAACAAAAAGATTACAACACTAATTTAGTAAAAGCTCAAAGCAGAAGTCATAAAAAAGAAAGCATTTGTCCCAGTAAGCCCAAAAATTAATCCAAAAGTTTCAGTTTAAACCCAAACCTGATGATTATATATGTATCGTATAATCTCTTTCTGATGTTCTGGTGATAGAACAGCATCGATTGCTCCAGTTACATACAAGGCTAAGACCTGTACAAATCACAATTTTTGCAATTATTCTTCAGTTGTTACATACATGCACATATACAATGCCATGCCGAGAAAAAAAAATGGTTCAACACACAATTTTCATAACTCGGTGATAGCAAAACTTGAACTCAGAACCTGTGCATGCTCCCATACCATATTAAATCACCTGGTCTACAGACTTAAGTACAATTTGGGAAAAATTTAAGTAGAATTAAAGGGGCGGTGAGTTTACCAATGGAGGGAGGAAAAACAAAGGGCCGGCGGATTCAGCTGGCCAGTGACCATCGTGTGCCTGAATTGTAGAATAGAAATTGATGGCCCTTCTTAGTGTAGTTGTCAATGCTTCCTCGGTTATACCTTCTGTTTCTTTGATTTTGATTGCTGCTGGAATCTGATCACATGGCTTCTCCTTCGCAAGCTGTATTCATGTCAAAACCTTACAGATTTCACCATCGAAAACAATAGAAACTGAAATAAAATTATGAAGATCTCGTCCCGATTATTGTCAATTTTGTAAACGAATTGTTTTAATACTGATACTAGGTCATGATTCTACATGAAACTCTGATAATTTTTTCATTTCTTTCTCTTTGTTTTTGGGAGGGAAAATTACTTATATATACACTATGCTATGATTGAAAATTGATTGCCTTGTATACATCAATTGAAAAATACCAATCAACTATCAGATTAATTGAGAAATACTTAAAATGTAAAGAAACCAAACATGGAAGGTTTATTCTCAATAATCAATTGAACTGTTTCTTTTTGCAAAATGTAATCCCAAAATCAGGGGCTGATCCAGGATGTTACAAAGGGTGGAGTGGGGGAGGAGAGAACTGGGAATTTTTTTCCTTCTAAAATCACAATTACTTAGGATATTTTTATAATAAGAATCTAATGTTTTTTTTATAAGTCATAGTATTTAAAAAATTTACAAAAAATCATTACACAAAAATCTATTAACAAAGTATCTCTTAAAAAAAATTATTATGTAAAAAACATATAAAATTCTAAGCACTTTTTCCCCCTTTTTCTACTTATTGAAATTTGAAATAATTTCTCAAAATCAAGTAAACATCATTATTCAATGCTCAACAAAAAGTCAAAATCTATATAAAATTATAATTTATAGATTATGAAATAAACATAAAAAAATGGACAAAAGAAAAATAAATCAAATTGGGTTTGGCTCTTTTGGAATTGGCCATTTAAGAGGTGGTCAATTTTTTTGTTTGGGATGGGATGAATTTTAATGTGTAAATGATTTAAATTTTAATTTAGCCCACTTAAAAAGTGAGCTATTTTTTTGTTTGGGATGTGATGGATTTTAATGTGTAAATGATTTAAATTTTAATTTAGCCCACTTAAAAAATTGGATATTTTTTTTGTTTAGAATGAGATGGATTTTAATGTGTAAATAATACCAATCTGCATTTAAAAATTTATAATACACATTCTGCAGTAACAATATGCAGCAGTGCCAAATAATGTTAAAAAAGTTACATGATCTTCAGTGAAAATATAAGGTTTTGATATAACTCGTGGTTTGAGCAAAAATTTGGGATATAATTTAGAGGGACTAGGCTTCGAGATGAGACAATGAAGATTCTCTCCGAAGTATATTGATAAGTGTATTTTACACGCTTATTTATGCTTGTAAACTTAGTATATATTTAATGTATGAGTAGATTTCTATTTAAATGAGTTCAATTATTGTGTACGTAGGTACAAAATCCAATTTGGATGAGTTTTGAGTGAAAAAGAAGAGTTGAAAGCTAAATGACTCTTAATCGGATGGCACAGATATAAGTTGAAGCTATTAGAAAGCAACTGTGGTTAATTCAAAAGTTTTGGGAGCAAGAATCAGATTTCAAAAAGTTTGGGGACTAATTTTCACATTGTTGAATATTTGGAAGACCACTTTGGAACACTTTAGAAGGGTGATGACCAATTAGAATGCATTTGGAAGCTTTTGGATTGAATCAAGAAGATTTAATGATGAAAGGACCAAAACCGTACATCAAAAGACAAATCGGGGACCAAATTGTAAGTTTTGAAAAAAATTGTCACACATAGGTAGCACAAAGCATTGTGCGACTTAGATGCGGTTGTGCAAACTTAGTGGAGGTCACACCTAGGTAGTACAAAGTATTGTGCGACCTTGGTGCGGTTGTGAAAAACTTATTGGATGTCATATACCTTGGTAACAGAATGCATTGTGTGGCCTAAGTGCGACCTACGCTGAAAAAATGTTATAAGTACCATTTTTTAAAATTAAGTGGGATTAGAGCTCTTTTATGACACAACTTTGAAGGCTTTCCAAAGACGATAAAGAGACATCTTCTAGGTCTTTGGAAGGGGTGACACAATTGAAGAGATGTAGAGATCAAGAGCAAGGAAAAGAGAAATTCATGGACAACATTGATCATGGTACAATCGAAAATTTTGGATTAATTCAATATTAAGGGTCCGTTTGGAATTGATTTTAAAGCCCAACTTCTGATTGTTAAATAATCAGAAGTTGTTTTAGGCGTTTGATAAATTTTTAAAAATTGATTCTAAAAGAATCTATATCATCTGGCAGTAAATTTTGAGAAGTAGCAAAATGGTAGCTTTTCAAATTTTGCTTTTAGCTTTTCTATCTATCTATTATTAAAATACCAATTTTGACTTTAATTAATTAAAGTAATTTATTTTATGTCACATATTTATTAGTATTCTAATTATAATGCATCTCTACAAATAATTTAAAATTTAAAATTAGTAAGCTTTTATTTATTAATGTTTTAAAATAATTGTGTAAATGCATTGTCTTGAAAAAATATGGGATAATATTACATATTGATATAGAAGTAGAAATAAAATTTACAATATTACTCATGATAATAATAATAATAATACAAAATAATATTATTATAATCAATGTCCATTTAAGTAATTTTATACAATCACATCAATAAATCACTTTTGTTACCAAACGCTTAAATACTGATTTTGAAACATACAGCAATTATGAAACAAGGGTTTACTAAACACTTATTTGATTTTTTCTACAGCTGATTCTTTTTGCAGCATAACAAAAGTTGATTCTCTTAAAAGCACAGCAATACCAAACCAAGTCTTAGAATTGTATCTATTCTTCTTCTTTTTCTTCCGGATTATGATTTCTTTCATTATTATCACTATATTCATAGGAATCATGTCCGACTAAATCTTTTATATCTATGATAAACGATGAAACCTCATATTTTTTTATTAATTATAAGTTATTCGTTTTCGTAAATTTATTGATTCCAGGTTGACTATTTACTAATTATTATTTTCGTTTTGATGTTTGATCGCCATTAAAATATTTTTTGTGGTCTAGATTATTTTCGAGAGATTCAACTTAGATGAGCACATGGTCTTAAATAACATATGGTTCAATAATAGATAGAGATTACTATTATGATTTATGAAATCTTACCGGATGATCGTTGTGATTAAATGAATGTCTTTGTGTCGAAGTTTAACTAGATTAGGTTCATATAGAGCTATAGATTTGATTGACCGTCGAAAGTGACTTTTGGTTATATTAATATTTTCGATTTTCGACTTAAGGCAATAATTAGCGAAGACAAGTAATCAATATGATCACATCCTATCCCAGTCTTGTAGAAAAATGGTAGTAGTCTCTCACAGGATATCTTAAAAACAAGTAGTATTATGTGAAGAAAAATATTATATCATGTAACTCCAACTTACTTTACACTTCTACGATCTCTAAAATCATAAGTCTTAGTTCTATTAGATTTGTTGATAATTATACTACTACTAGTATGATGGGAGAAGAAAGATTCGAATGTTAACATTTTGTTTGTATAATTACCTGCATACGCATCAGCAAATCAGCACTTTGCTTCTTTTGTAATCTGTTCTTCTTGAACTCCTCACGCAGTGCTTCAACTTGAGCTCGTTCTTCTGGAGTTCCAGCCTCGGGATCGAATTCCCAGTGTTGTCTTCCAATATGATTATTGGTTGTTGTAAGCCACGGCCCGGTTCCATCAGCAATCTTCAACTTCCACATTTTCTGCATCAAATATAATCATAGAATTCTCCCGTATGTTAGACATGAACATATTGTGCATTTTACCTTTGGTGAATCAAGTCATATATATTATTGTTTGTCATGTATCCTTATGATATGCGAATCATATTTGTGTTGAAGGTTAAATTTAAATAAATGTGTTTCTTATTTAAGTTGAAGTTTTTTATTACCATCTATTTATAAAAATTGTGCACGTGTTAGATCTTTGATAAAAAAAAATGAATCTTGCACGGGAGATGCTTGTTGAAAACAAAAATTAATGTGCCTAAGCCATTAGATGAGATGGTTTGATAGATTGCATATAAGGTATGCATTTATGAAAATTTCAATTTTCAAGTGTCATCCTTTGATGAAAATCAAATCAAACTCTGCACGTGAAGTGAAGTGATACAAATATAAATACATAAATTCATCGCTGTAACGATAGTTTAAATCTTTAGACGAGATGAAACTCAAGAATGCTTGTTCGAAAAGGAAAAAATTAAGAAAAAAGGCAAGTAATAAACAGGTTTCTAGCTAATGAATGGATTTTATACATTGTTGCAGAATGCTTCCACTGATTGAAATAGCAAAGAAGCATTCAGACTGAACCCGTGTTCATTTATAAGGAAAAAAGAAGGTAATTAGAAGGCCACTGTACCAAACCTAAAGTAAACAAAAAACAATTAAGGATGTTTAGAAGAACTGTGTGAAAATACACACACATATAGATATACCTTTTAGTTTCAGAGAATTATGCAATGATGTATTAGCTCCAATGGAGGAGAGGTGAGTGGTAGTGGTGGTGGTGATGATTTCTTGACACAGGGAAAGCAACTCGATGGTGCATATTTCGAACACAAGACACCCTTTATATAGAGCATGCAGGCAGGCATAAACCTCTCCCAAGTTCAGATTTGTTGTCCCAAATGTATGTCCCATTAGTCGTTCCACTAATAAAAAATTTACACATCATCAAATAAATATTATTAGTATGACTAACGATTAAAGAACTCAACTACTTGCTTTATCTTATGTCGTCTTAGTTTTCATCCAATCAAGAACTCAACGATTAGTCTAATTAGTAGACTAATGACTATTAATGCTACAATTCGGTCCCGCCCCTGCCTGCTAATGATTATCACATGTGTGTTTTTCTTGTGAAAAACTAAATTTAAATAAATGAATGTATCCATACTATAACATCTTAAGTTTTTAGATGGTGTTAATCAACATGTCATTATAACCAAAAATAAAATAAAATCGGTGTTTACCATTAGTAGCGATAATTATCACCAGTATGATTCTCCTATTTTTCACTAATAAAATTACAATTCAATTACTAAATTTTAAAAATCCGATGACTATCCCGTAATAAATTGGAAAGTCGAAACAATTCCCAAATTAGGTATTAAAAAACAAATTGGCCATTCAAATTCGCAAGTTGCATGCAATAAACTGTATGAACATAAACTTGTATTGGATAATAAAATGCATTTACTTAGTACTCATAAAGTTGTTAATATATAATCAACTTATACTGTTATCATAAACCAATAATATTTCTTTGAAACCAATCAAATTCACAAGTTGCATGCTATAAATTTATTGTTGAAAAAACTTCGTAATTTATATTTATATCTTCAAAACGTTCTTCCATACTTGGTTGATTATATTTCTTTTAAATTTGAAATACCTCACACGTGTGATTTTCGTAAATCGGTAATTGATAGAAGTGAGGATCGGTTTTGATTTCATATTGCACAACATCATCTAAAATTTAAGTTAAATTGGTAAAGAAAATAAAAATTGATTAATTTATATCTATATTCTTAGTATTATTTTTTTATCAAGAGAAATTTACAATAATGATATTAAAATTTAAAACCTTTACGATGATATTTAAAACATCATCTAAAATTTAAAAAGTTATAAACAACTTTTTAAAAAATAATCAATATGGTGATGCCACGTGTTAAGTGGGTACTATAATTATTACCCACCATGGGTGCTATATCATCTTTCTATATACTATATTGATATGTTTGGAAAAATGAATTAAATAGTATTGAACGATATTATAAAAATGAAATAATTTTGTTTATTCATGGTATTGTCTAATATTATATTATGTACCAACAATGATTCATTAATATGGTACTTTTACTACGTGTTTGTGTGTTTGTGCTTGGGGATCTAGAGGTATGTTCAGAAACGGAAATCTGTCCCTCTTGGTGACGGTTGGGGTGGTGAGGTAGGGTGAGTGGGGGTGGATTGGAGAAGAAGATGACATATTTTTCTTATTTATTTATTTATTAATTTTTTTTTGTTTTTGTTGCCCTTTTTAAATTGTTTTAAATAATTAAATATAAAACAATTGGTCAAATTAAGGTCAGACGCTTGATTTTTGGTTGATTGACGATCATTTCCTTAGGCTGCACATTTATTAAAATGTTTGAAACGTATGTATTAAAATTAGAAGATTTGGTACATGCATATACATTTTTGAAAAATTTGAGACTTCTACTACAAATTTTTCTTATTTTTTTTAAAAATACAGTTAAATGTACTTTTCAAGATCTTTCGACATATGAAAAATCTTTCAAAATATGTATTCATAGTGCAAAAAATTCAACCAATCTTCACTGTATCGATCAGTTTGATTGGAAACTATCCAAAATCCCGTCCAATTGCATTGAACTTGGAATTGACTAATCCATCATTTGAAAACTGTGTGAATTGGAATTGGTTTCACCAATTCATTTTTTAAAATTTTTTTTTTTAATTTTTTAGATCATCAATTTATCCCATACTCTTTACCTTTTTCAGATCATGTTGGAGTTAAATTTGGAAACAAAGAATTAATCTACTACTGAAACCCTTGTCATTTACACATGCTTTTTTGTCTCTTTAGCTACATTTTATGTCAAAATGTTTAAGATATCCAAATACTAGAGATGAAAAGTTATGTACAATAAATATAGGTATCTGTCAAAATCCTTGTATACATCACAAGGGTAGGTACATATTTATTGTACTAGTTTTTTGATCATCTGCTAACTAATTGATTAGTAACAGTACAGTCAATTTTTCTTGGTCAAATTTGTCAATCCAAGTTAAAAAAAACAAAAAACATAAAACATAAAATAAAAAGGAGGATAAAGGATAAGTGTGACGATGGATGGCATTTGAAAACAAATTCATTTTCCTTTTGCCTTATCACTTCAGTAAAAGAAAGAAATAGCAGCCGTCCTATTAGCTCTCTCTTTCGTACGCATACCATAATTGATACAATAAATTTTGAAATCAGGGAGAAAAATGAAAAACTAGGAAAACTAATAGAAAACTCCAAACTTAGAAGAATTAATTCATTTCTTTAGCTGCAATACGAGGTAAAAAAGAAATTTTTGATTTTAAGAATTGGTTTAATTGTGTGTTTATAGTGGGTTAAAAATTAACAATTCAATTCCTAGCTTTAATTATTGGATTTTACAAAAAGAGAAATTATAAGTGATATTAATTAAACAATTAGAAGTTGTTTTAGGCGTTTGGTGAATTTATAAAAAGTGATTCTAGTAGAATATGTATCATCTGGCAGTAGACTTTGAGAAGCAACAAAAAGGTAGGTTTTCAGATTCTGCTTTTAGTTTTTCTATCTATCTATTATTAATACCAATTTTGACCTCAATTAATTAAAGTAATTCATTTTATGTTACAAATTTATTAGTATTCTAATTATAATGCATCTCCACAAATAATTTAAATTTAAATTTAATTAATTTTTGTACAATATTCGTACTTTTAATTTAAAATTTTAAGATTTAATAGATATATATTATTTTTATTTTAAAATAATTATGGTAAATGTATTGTCTTGAAAAAATATTTGATAATATTACATATTGTTGTAAAAGTAAAAATAAATTTTACAATACTACTCAATAATATAATAATACAAATATGTATTATTATAATCAATATCCATTTTAGTAATTTTATACAATCACAGCAATGAATCACTTTTGTTCTCAAACGCTTAAATACTGATTTTGAAACATACAACAATTATGAAATAAGAGTTTACCAAATTATTTCCACAACTGATTGTTTATGCAGCACAGCAAAAGCTGATTCTCTTAAAAGCAAAGCAATACCAAACCAAGACTTACATAAGTTAGTTTGAAATGTTTATTGTTATGGAATTAAATTATGTTAATTAAATGTGTTAGGGAGAGATAAACGAAGGAGGATTGAAATCTGTTGAAAGAAAAAGACACAATACCAAAATGGGTGTTAGGAAGGAATTGATTTCTAATATTTTATTTTCAAATTACAAATTCATTGGTTCTTATTATATTATCACCAAGGGGAAATTAAATACTAATATATGTTCTAACGTATTTAATATATGTTCTAACCACGTGCATGTAGGCAACATGAATGAATTTAAATGAGTAAATTGAGATAAAATACTAAGTGAAATTGTGCATAGTTATTATTATCAATTTGAATTAAACATAATTGAATTTTGACTCGGATAATTCTATTGTTATATCAGGAAGCGACTCGAATATCAGATCAGCCTATCAATCGGTTTAATCTCCAATAAATAATTCTATGGGTGGAAAAAAATTAAATATTTCTAAAGAATGATAATTAATTATACTATTATGTTACGTGTGATTTTAAGGACTTATTTGTCATTTTACGTGATTATAATTAAATGTTTATTACGTTATAGTATTTTTGAAATTATAACGATTGTAAATTGATTACTTGTAAAATAGAATGCAAAGAAATATGTGATATTAAAATCTACTAAAAAAGTGTCCATGATTTTATCTATTATAGCTAGTGCACTGAGGGGTCCTGACAGTGATCTATATTACATTGAGGGGTTTAATTGGCCGTGTACATATAGTTCACTGAAGGATCTTGACCATATACTAGAATGTATTATTAGAAGATTTTGAGACCGTGTTCCGTGCACTGTCGGGGCCTTAAGCCTGTGTGCGGGGGTGCGTAACTTTGGAGCAGTTTGCACAAATATGGCTACAGTTACAGATTTTAATTAGAGGGTACATTTTGGTGAGATTTTTCATTATATTGTGATGTGAGTATATATTTTAGCTGATAAATATACCATGAATATGAAATGTTATAATGCGAATTGTTAATTGACGTGAACTCGTCTTTGACAATATGTATAAATGAAAGGTATAATTATTTTTAAAATTCTTCACTCAATAGACTTATCAAGTCATGTATTTTTGAAAAGATTGTTAATTGATTAGTCAAGGGGTTTAGTTTAAGATTTTGACATTTTGATTCCTTTTTCACTGACTTGTCTTCATTTTTCAAAGCATATAATTTAAATAAGGATGAAAATTGAAGGGGCAATATACAACGCTAGAAACTCAATATTTTTCAAGAAACTTGTAGAACGAAACCGTGAAGGGGAATTTTATTTAAAAATAGGGTAAATAGCAATAGAGGCCCTGAACCTTTGAATCTCGTGACATTAGAATCTCAAACTTTTGATTTCTAACACCCGAAATTCCAAACCTTTCAAGCATTTGTGCTTGAGTCCTTTGACGAAAAAGTTAGTTTGACCATTAAACGATCATTTTTTTATTACAATTACAGTTCACCCTTATTTTAATTCAGGATAAATAGCACTGGGAGTATTTGACCTTTAAACTTTATGGCAATGAGTTCCCGAATATTTGATTTTTAGCATCTGGGATCCCAAACTATTCAAACATCTGTACTTAAGGTCCTTGAGAAAGTCAGTTGGACCGTTAAAAAATAAAAAAAATAAAAGAAAGAAAGAATCACCCCTTCCTCTTCAAACCAATAATCATGATATCACACAAACAATACAACTATTTTCCAACCTCAAAACTAAAAAAACCAACAACCAAGCACCATTGCAGATTTTTTCTATTCCTGAGCTTGATGTCGGCTAGGAGTAGATTTGAGATATTGGGTTTGAGAGCAGATTTTGGCTGCGATTGTTTTTTTTTTTTTTTTTTTGCAAATGGCGTGAGTTTCAGGAGCTTTGAGATAGGTGGTGATAGACGGAGATGAAAATGATTGAGAAGTGTGTGGGTTCTCAGGTGCTGCAAATATCAGTTAGTTTATTTTCCGGTGGGTAGTAGGGATGACAAAAATATTTGATCCGTCCCAAACCCGATGGATACCCGATATGAATGGAGCGAAAAATTTCTGATTCGCGGATCAGCGGGGTGGATCGGATCATGTCCGCCCCGGTCCGATCCGCCCCATTTGAAAAATAAAGAAAAAAAAAAGATAGAAAAAAAAAGTAATAAAGTTTGTTTCAATGTTTGTTTAATTTTTTGAATGACAATTAAACCAAAAAAAATTACATAGATCAGTTTGCGGATCAAAGCAGTGATCCATCCGAATCTACCCCGTTGTCATCACTAGTGGGTAGTGGTAGTGTCGCCACCACTGGGTTGGGTGGGTGGTTTGGAATTGGGGAAGATGATTGTTCCTTTTTCATTTTTCCTTTTGCTTTCATTTTTATTTAGTTCAAAATTATATACAAGTACACTAATCATTTTACTTCAATTTTGACATTTTAATGGTCATATTGACGTTTTTCCATCACAAAATGACCTCAGACGCAGAAGTTTGAATGATTTGGAATCCCATGTGATAGAAATAAAAGATTCAGGACCTCGTTGTTAAAAATTTTAAAAGCTAGAGACTCCCAGTACTATTTATCCTAAATTAAAATAAAGGTATAATTGTCATTTCAATAAAAATTGTTCATTTAACGGTTAAACTTATATTTTCCGCCACAAACCTCAGACACAAACGTTTAAAAGGTTTGGGGATCTCGGTTGCTAGACAATATCAAAAGTTTGGGACTCTATCGTCACAAAGTTTCAAGACCTGTAGTGCTATTTATCCTTAAAAATATATAATGATTTCAATCTTCAAAAAACAAATACTAAACTTTATACAAATTAGTCAAATTAAAAGTTTATTTGGAGAATATACTAAATTCTACTCATGTCAAACATAAATGTTCAACTAACAAAAGAAGAAAAAGAACTCCAATTTTTCAAATTAAATTTTCTCAATTTCAGTCAACAATAAGAACGTTTATCACTATCAACATGGCTAGTGAACAACATTTGTTGACTTTCTGGTTTTGGGATACAGTCTAGGGGAGTGTTGCTATGGGTTATAATGGGGAGAGACCTAGGAACCGAGTTTGTTAAGGAGATAAAGAGTGGTTGCCCAAGGCATTGGTTGAGGTGTCCATGGTGCAATGCAGGGTGCTTTAGGAGGACAAGCTTGTAAATAATGAAGAATGAAATTATAACACGATCAATACATGGGTGCTTTATATGAGTACAAGCTTTTAAATACTCAAAACACACATTCATAAGATGGATTCCATAACTCTCCAATGGGATTCAAATTAATGTTCACTAGGAATTGTTCAGCTTATGGACAATTCTGATTGCTCCTATAATTCGATGAACTATATATTTCTTGAATTATTGTTAATGAGATTAGATTATATAACGGAAAAATTGTGAGCCGAAAATGTGACCTATGGGAAAAATATAATATAAGAGAATGGGCAAAACAGTCATATATTGTGTTGATATCCAATTAAACGTGCATATTGAGTATTTAATGAAGTGACCTAATATTAATGTAGTGAACTCCCTCGAGCCAAATTTCTTTCTCATTCGGATCCTCCAAATTCTCTTTTTCCTGACGGCTAAATTCAATCATATAAAATTTCTTGAAATACTCTTTTCTTGCCAAAATTTTCATTTTTGTTATAATATTATAGTTATGAATGTTCATAACTTTTTTTTATTCAACACACCATTACATTCTTATGGCAGTTTTCAAACCTCCACCAGAAAAGAATGGGGGGTTCGGATACCCCAATTATATATAAATAACTCATAAAAAATACATGGGAGGGGGCATAAAACCTGACATCCAATCATAAAGCTAAAGCAACCAAATAAATGAATAAATAATGAAGTAATAAATAATGAGGTATTATTTCCTAAACAAATAATCCGAAAAAATTCTATAGACCCCTAACTGTAAGAAGCCCATGTCTATCAATCTAAACTAAGCTGTGGTAACGTCGCAGTAAGTCCTGAGCGTTGTACTCGAAATAGCAACGACGATCACAACCCTCTGAAGCATGTAAGTTAGCCACCATTGCCCTCGCGATAAATATGAGAAATAGTATCATGGTCAAAGACAATGAGATGGCTGATGTGGCGAAGAGTGGCCTGAATAGACGAAGGTCCTCCACCTCTAGTGATGCAATGAATGGCCAAAGTAGAGTCGGACTCAATCCATAAATCTGATAGTACAATCCTATGAGCAAGAATGATACCGTCAAGAATAGCCCTGAGTTCGACCTCTAGAATAGGGCACTCGCCATATGAAGAGAAGAAGACGCGAACACACTGACTTGATGAATCCCTAATAATCCCTCCTCCACTCTCAAATTCATATTTGACGTATCCATCAATGTTGACCTTATAAGATCCCACTAATGGAATACGCCAATAAACCAAATGAATATCCATAACCTACGATACATAATTCTATAGCTTTACTATCATATGTTACGAATTGTATAAATCTCTAAGGGTTACAATTCCTCTCTTTTATTTCTATTAATCTTGTAATTTATGGTATTGAATTGTAGCATTATGTATGTTGAAGTTGTAAAAAAAATGCACATTCCAAGTGGAAATACAATTATTTCTCCAATTTTTTGTAAATCTTTATATCTTATCACATTTTTCTTTTAGTTTACAACACGTTATCATTATCAGAATATAACTAATTGAGCGAGCTAGCGAATATTTAGTTTTCTTCTTTCTTTAATTTTATTCTTCGATCGAACTGTATTTAGTGTTTTTATAATTTCACCATTGAAATTGCTATTTCAAAGTCATTTTTAGATCTTCATGTGTTTTAAATAGATGTGTTAATCCGGGTCAGGCCCGCCTCCAATGAAGCCCGTGACGGCCTGCATAAGAAAAAGTTTGCGCCATGGTGGGTTGCGGGCCGGGTCAACCCAGCCCACAAAAATTGAATACGAGTCCGGCCCACCAGTCGGCCCATCCGGGTCGAACCCAATGCGGGTCTCGGTTTAACCCGGTTCGGCCCATATGAATAAAAAAATAATTTTTTTTGAAATTACTAAAAGAAAATTAGTTATCTATTGTAATTAAAAAAATGTTTACATATATAGCAAAAAATGTGTTAAATTACTAAATAAAAAATAAATAACAATGATAAATTCACATTTTTTAATTTTTAAATTCAATTTCTATTTTTTTATACATATATTTAAAGACTAAAACAACACGCATCTGTCACATCTTTCACTTTAAATGGTTCTCTGCCATTTATTTTAAAAAAAATCAAAATAGACTAGCGGTTAAAAACCGAACCGTCCGGGCAGTGAACAGCCCGCCCAGTTCACGGGCCGGTCCGCAGTGCCAAATCAAGACGGGTGGGTCGATGCAGGTTCGACCGACCCACCCGTCTTGACACCTCTAGTTTTAAAGAATATATTGTCCAACTATGTTAAGAGCACCCATTTTATTTTTATTCAAATTATTACAAGGACCCCACATGTCTGATCTTTGTTCTCATTTCCATTATTCATTTCCTTGCTACGTATTGTAAAACTTGCATATCTTTTATGCCTCGCTTCCATATTTCTTGTGTAATCCTTTTCAGGTGACGAAGGTGGATTGTGAGTCTCTTCGGCTAATGTAGAGTCTTCGGACAGATTTTCGTTTGGTTTCAAATGCGGCCATTTTATTTGATATTGTAGCTCTTCAATCGAATAGTGACAATAACACATGTCAATTTATTCTCGGTGATAGAAATAAAGTAGCACACATGTTAGCATTCTTTGCTACTTTAATTTAGATAGGAATTTATTTTGTTAGACAAACTGTATCACTCTTTTCCTTTCGTCAAATGTTCTTGATGATCTACATTAATGATTAATGAACCCTAATTCTAGCTGATAAAGGAAAACAAGAAAACCCTAACTTAATTTTGTAGATAAACTCAAACTTTAGAAAAACTTATCTAAATAAATAAAACTCCTAATAAAATAAAATATCCTACTAAACTAAAAATGGAAAAGAAATTATCTTGACAATAAAATTAATTTTCGCGTGCATAAACATATTGCATGTTTGAGAGCCTAAACAATAGAATTTGGCCCAAAAACTGGTAGGCTAAAGGGCTTTTGCTCAATGGCTCATTTTTGCACGGAAAGTGGTTTAATTCATCTATTTGGACACGGTTGACTAGGTCAAAGTATCAATTCCTGGACCTTCTCCAGCTGCCCTCAACGCAGCTTCCTCTAATGCAACTAATCAAAAAAGAGCATAAACTATTATTCATTTCATAATACACACGCACGTATAATTGCTGCATGGGGGGTGTTGGTGCGCTAGGACAACGCCAAGGGGGGTTGCGCTAGAGGAATTAAGTTTTTTTTTTCCCTCTTTTTATTCTTTAGAGGTTAGCTTAGGTATGCAAATTTTTTTGGGTTGAAAAAAGTTTTAAAAACAATATAATAGAGAATATTATTAAAATCATGTTTACAGTAGAATACCATGTAGTAGGATACCATATATGTAATATTCATATTCTAAGTAGAACTCTTTTTCTTATATTCCTATTTCTTATTAGGTTTCTGTTAGTCTATATATATATATCTTGTAACATCATTCATTATACACATTACATCAATAATCAGAGAGAATTATTTCTCCACATATATTTTCTCTCATATTTTACATGGTATCATAGCGACAATTCTGAGCGACGATGCTTCGCACAAACGATGATAGAAAAATCATAGAAGCGACGATTTTCCAATCGGATCCCATGGCTCTACAGCAATCCGATCATAAAAGGCAACATTCAATCAATTAGAGATCAAACTAGAAAAATAACGATCTGCCGAACCGGTCGACCGTTTCGACGAAATTTAGACAGAAACGGTGCACCTACTGCAGGATGATTGGCTACATCATTGATACTTGCTATTTCATCCATGGCTTTCCTCCAGGGCACATGTTTCATGGAAAAAACGTGAAGCCACAAAACAAACGCTTCACAAACACTATTACCGCTTCTTCACTTGACCCAAAGGAAGGCAAAACGCTCACAACCAAGGAATATAAACAGATCATGACACTTCTAAACAACAAGTCGGGTAATGACAAGCCTTGTGTTAACACCTCAGGTATCAATCTCTCTACTACCCCTTTGAGTAATTCATAGATTATTGATAGCGGAGCCACTGACCATGTGACGAAGGATGGGATTCTTGAGAATAAATTAATGCCAATGCACAAAACTGTGCAATTACCGAATGGGGGTCATGCTCTTATTAAATCCATTGGTACAGTTAACTTTGAAAATAATATGACAGTTGATAATGTGCTTCATGTTCCCAAATTCAAAGTTAATCTATTATCTATCAGTAAACTTACTAGAGAGTTAGGTTGCTATGTGACATTTTTTCTTGATTTTTGTGTCATGAAGGATCTGACTACGAGAAAACGATTGGCTTGGGAAGGCAGAGTAACGGCCTATATTACCTTTCACAAAAACCACAAATACATCATACTATCAGTGGATCAACCAACCTATGTCATAAACGTCTTGGACACCCTTCAGCCCCATCTCTTCAATTCCTAGCACAAAGTATCTTAGGTATTAGTTTTGATTCCCACGATATTTGTGATATATGTCATCTGGCAAAACAATCTAGACTACCCTTTAAAGTCAGTCAAATATCTAGCAATAAATCCTTTGATTTGATTCATTGTGATATTTGGGGACCTCATAAGATTTATTCTTATTCTGGTGTTAGATATTTCCTTACAATTGTTGATGACTTTTCTCGTTATACTTGGATACACCTCATGCGTCACAAATTTGAAACTCAAAGCATAATTAAAAATTTCTTTGCTTGGGTTAAAACTCAATACAACCTGACTATAAAAATCCTGAGATCTGACAATGGCCAAGAGTTCTTATCCTTGCAAACATTCTTAGATGAAAATGGTACCATTTTTCATAGGTCACGTCCTTATAACCCTCAACAAAATAGAGTGGTAGAGAGAAAACACCACCACATCCTTAATGTGGCTCGTGCCATTAAATTTCAAGCCAATCTTCCGTTAAAATTTTGGGGGAGAACATATCAAAACAGCTTGTTACCTTATCAACCGAATACCTTCACCATTGCTCTCACACAAAATACCCTACGAAAGATTGCACAAGAAACCACCACTTTATTCCCATTTATGTGTCTATGGTTGCCTATGTTTTGCCATCAACCTTAGACCCAGCCATAAATTTGACATACGAGCCAAACGATGTGTGTTCCTTGGATACTCCTCAGGACAAAAAGTATACACCTTATATAACCTAACCGACAAAAAGCTAGTAGTATCCCGAGACGTTGTGTTCCATGAAAATATATTTCCATACACTTCCCAACAACATGATGAAACAAACTCCATCCCATTGCCACAATCTATGCCTCTAGATTGAAACACCATATTTCACAAACCCAGAGGACCAACACATAGTAGAAACGGATAACTTGTCTGAAGATCCCGAACCATCATCCAAACCAGTCTAGTCGACCGGTTTACTCATCCGCTTCAACAGAGAGTCCAACTGGTCGACCAATTACCTCATCCGATTCAACAGAAAGCTTAAATGGTCAACCGTCTTCACCTACTGGTCGACCGGTTGAGCAGTGTCCAACCACAATTGATCCACCTACCTCTTCTCACCCTCCAAATGACCAACTTAGACGATCCACATGATCAATTCAAACCCCATTTCACCTGAAAGATTACTATATCAATCATACTCTGCCTACTCAAGCCGGGTCTCTTCTAGTCAAATCCAGCACTCGACACCCTATATCAAGGTATGTATTATATAGTAACCTTTCTTCTATTCATCGTGCTTTTACATATAATATTTCTCATATCATTGAGCCAGCTACATATGAGGCAGCATGTCAAGATCCCAAATAGGTCGCTGCCATGAATGATGAAATTCGTGCCTTGGAAGAAAACAATACTTGGTCACTTGTACCACTTCTTCCAAGTTCTCATCCTATTGCTTGTAAGTGGGTGTTCAAAATTAAATTTCATTCTGACGGTACAGTTGAACGATACAAAGCACGATTAGTGGCAAAGGGGTTTACACAACGAGAAGGGATTGATTAAAATGAAACTTTTGCTCCAGTTGCAAAGTTAACTACAATCAGATGCTTACTTGCTATCGCCTCTATTCGGGACTGGACAGTTCATCAGATGGATGTACACAATGCCTTTCTTCATGGTGATCTTGATGAAGAAGTCTATATGACTCCCCCTCCTGGATTTCGTCGACAGAGGAGACACCAGTTGTATGTCGACTTCATAAATCTTTATATGGATTGAAACAGGTATCTCGTTCTTGGTCTCAAAAATTTGTATATGCTATTATTCAGTTTGGATTCAAACAGTCACATGCAGATTACTCACTCTTTACAAAGGTCAATGGTAATTTATTTACGGCAGTTCTATTATATGTGGATGATATGATTGTCACGGAAAACAATAGAGAAACAATCTCTACTACAAAAACATTCCTTGCATCTCAATTCAAGTTGAAGGACCTTGGCACATTAAAATACTTTCTTAGAATAGAAATTGCTCGCTCAAGATCAGGGATTTCAATAAACCAAATGAAGTATACTCTTGATATTCTTCAAGAAACCGGATTACTTGGATCAAAACCTGCATCATTTTCCATGGAGCAGTAATTGAAATTTAATTTGACTGATGGAAAGTTATTGAAAGATCCCACATACTATCGACGGTTGGTAGGAAAGCTCATTTATCACACTACTACCAGACCAGAGATCTCATATTCAGTCAATACACTCAGTCAGTTTATGCAAACACCTAGACAACCTCATCTTGATGCAGTTAACCAATTGCTCCGATACTTGAAAGGGGCACCAGGACGAGGATTATATTTCCCATCAAGTAAGAAATTGTAGCTAGCAGGATTTTGTGATGCAGATTGGGCCGGAGATATTACTACACGACAGTCAGTTATAGGATATTGTGTATTTTTGGGAAAGACACTTATATCGTGGAAAAGCAAGAAATAAACGACTGTGTCCAAATCTTCAGCAGAAGCTGAGTACAGGGCAATGGCTTCCATTACATGTGAGCTTATATGGTTGAGACAATTGCTAACAGACTTATGTGTAGATCATCCACAAGCAGCAATATTATATTGTGATAATCAAGCAGCAATGCATATTGCCGCTAATCCAGTATATCATAAAAAAAACAAAACACATTGAAATAGATTGTCATATTGTTTGTGAACGAATTGATAAGGGAGAGATCAAGACTGTCTATGTTCCAAGCAACAACCAGATTGCAGATTTATTTACTAAAGCATTGGGCAATGAAGCATTTCACAATTTTACTCACAAGTTGGGCACTTTTGACATACATGCTCCAACTTGAGGGAGAGTATTAGAATCCTATTTACAGTAGAATACCATATAGTAGGATACCATATATGTAATATTTTTATTCTAAGTAGAAGTCTTTTTCTTATATTCTTTTTCCTTATTAGGTTTCTGTTAGTCTATATATATATATATATATATATATCTTATAATCCCATTCATTATACACATTACATTAATAATCAGAGAGAATTATTTCTCCACATATATTTTCTCTCATATTTTACAAATATGTCAAGAAAAAAAAGAAGTAATCAAATCAGTCTTTTTATATCTAACCGATGAGGAATTTACCCCTAACAAAGAACGAATCTCCTCCCTCCAACCACGTTCCTCATGCCTTCCAAGGCAAATAATTAGGGACTTGAAGGATTGTAGATTTTTCTCGTACCAATGGAAAAAAAAATCATTGATAAGAGATTTTATCAATAGGTTTAGCCCACATGATCAATGAATTATGCTTACTTGACTAGTGTTTTTCAAGAAATCTATAATAACCTTCATGTAAGAGATCTTTTCTTCACATCAAGCGTGTATTGCAAAATCGATAAAACATGTTGATTCTACTCAATTGACTATTGTTTTCAAGAAATCTATATAAGCCATAGTGTAAGAGATCTTTTCTTTAACATCAAGCGTGTTATGAAAAAATCAATAAAATGAGTATTTTGTTACAATAGTTTCAAATAAAGATTGATCGATATTTGATAGGATCAGAATAGAAGTAAATATAGTTAGTAGGTGTGGTACGTGGCTTGAGGAAAACGAGACAGTGCGGAAAGAAAGTGCGGAATTGGCTAAGGCAGTAAGCAATTTGCTCACTGCATATCAAAGCAGGCGCGCCACAACGAGCAATAAACATTTTATTCACTGCACGCTATTGCACATACGGTGACTAATTAATGTACGTGCGGTGATGACAAGGTGCCTTTTGAGCACCATTTACCTCTTGACAAATTTTTAAACATTGGATAATTTGTGGTGGTTTAAAACAGTATGAAATCATTTAAATTCAAGACCGAATAGTTGTAAGTACTCTTCACGAAGAGTTGCATGAAAATCCATAAATAGATTTCACATCTTCCATTTGATAGACAACTTCGATATATAGGATTATTAATGTTCTTACTTTTTCTTAGGGATAACAATGGGTCCAGCTGGGCCAGCCCATGCTAACAAGGGCCGAGCTCAGCCCAAGGGACGAGCCGAGCTTGGGCACAGCTCGTCTCCAAAAGTCGAGCTTGGACCGGACCATGGCCTGTGGCCTCACAGGTTGGGCCGAGCCGACCACGAGCTCAGCTCATAATTTTTTTTTTTTTTTTACAAATGCAATAATTTTTTTGAAATAAAAAAAAAATCTACAAGGACTAAAATGGTCACTTTTTCCTTCACTTTAAAAAAGAGCTATTGTGGCCCACGGGCAAGTCCGTGGGTCAGGCTCGTGAGTCGGGCTGTGGACCGGTCCAACGGGTCGACCCTTATTTTTCAAGGGTCGAGTTAGCTCGGCCTTGAAATCAAAAGCCGGCTCGGCTCTGCTCTTGCACCGCGACTTGGCCCACTTGCCATCCCTACTTTTTCTCTATTTTTTGGGCATCCAAAAGATTAATTTGTGCATTCATCTCTCTACCAAATTGTGTTTATTATTTGTCATACTGCAAAGACAGAGTATATACCTCGAATATACACATCTACATTCTTCGGTGTTCGAATTGTCTTCATGTATGCACAACGTAGACAACATTAAAAGGCTAGCTTCATTATATCCTGGAGTATTTGCATTCTCGTGCGCATCACATAATTGGTGGGGGCAAATAACATTTTAAAGAAAAAGACCTTGTAATGTGCCTTGAACCCGGTCTTATCAAAGTTCGAGTTTTCTACAATTTCAACTTCTCCTTCAAGTGTTATTGAAGACAAATATCCAACAGTAATCCACTACAAATTGACACTCTTAACACAAACATAAACAACACTAACAACAATAGTCAAACTTTATATTACATTCGAAAATTTACAAGAAGAAAGTAGTTGTACAAACTTCATAATGTAGAGGTAGAGATTACAGAATTTAACTTCAATATCAGAACTTGCACTATGCATTTTTAATCTTCCGCTCTTACATCAATTCAAATATGCTTGGGCACGAAGAACGCGACGGCGATATTCACCAAGAGCCCATATCGGGAAGATATTCCGGTATGAAGAATAGTTCAAAGTACAATTCTTCATGAATACTCCTGTAATTTCCTGTAGTCCACAGTCCTTTAGTTAGATTAGACAAGAAAAGACCACAATATGCCTTTTGTTTTTGTAAATTCCGGGTTTATGTTATGATTATTTATTCCAGCCATTTTTGTAAATGTATAACAATATTTTACCTGTTGAGGAAAGTCACCATCTTCCATTTGTGAATTTATTAGCAGTTTAGTTCCACGATGTATAGGCTCGGGATCAATCTCGGCCTGATCTCAAGAAAATGAATATTTAGTACAAAAATGTAATCACTGACTATAAAGGAGATTTTCACTGACTAAAAAGACATATACATCTGTCTTCAATTTTGAAAAAAACCCTCTCCTCAAATCTCTCCTTCTCATTTTTCTTCACAATTCTTTAAATCTCTCCTCTTAATCTTGTTCCTCCTCGTAATTATTCAACGCGAGCAAGCTTCTACGGTCGGATTCCACCGGTGAGCGGTATACTAGTTTATATGCAATTGAAATGCTATTGGTAAAACTAAAGATGAAAAAATCTATATTTTCTTCGAAACTGATTTCAATATTCATTTTCATACTCTCTTGGGACTTTTTCCGAATCAATCTCTCTGCATACACCCTCATGTAAGACCCGGGTAAAGAAGTGGGTCAAATAGACGTAAATTCCAAACAAAAACATTTACAAATGGGTGGCAAGATACCCAACAATGTACTTCAATCTTTCAGACCAAAAGAGGGAAAAATACTTTAAATGTAACACACTACTATGTTAAACCTTTGATGTAAACTTTGTATCAACAGTTTCCAACAAATAAATTTAATTACCAACCTGCTGAGCATCGATGAGAGACAACAGAGCCCACGAGGTTTGCACCAAATTTGATCGATTACCTTCAAGATTAGTATAAACCTATAGCAAGAAGGGAAGATTAATTGTGTGGTTAAAATTAATTGTTGACTATGACTTCATAACCTGCATATAATTTAATTTAGAGGAAAAACGTAGTCAAAACCTTGTTTGAGCTTGAAAGGTAACTTTCACCCCATCCACCATCTCGCAATTGCTTCGAAAGCAAAAATTCACATGCTTTCCGAAGTGTGGGAGACTTCTGGACATTTTTCCCACAAGCTACCAAGCCCTCGACTGCAAACCACGTGCCATATGTAAAGCATATTCCCCAACTACCGTCCCTAGAAAGAGAGGAAATTTTCATATTAACATTCCGTTGTTTATTGTATTGATGAAATATAACTTTGCATTTGCCAATTGGAGTACCATGAGCCATCGGGATTTTGAGTATCTTCAATGTATTGTATTGCTCTTGAGATGCATCTTTCAATTTCCTTTCGTCTGTGTCCTGGATGTAACTTCTTAAAGAGCGTTAAACCTTGTATTGCTGATGATGTGCACTCCACATAACTGATTTAGATAATATTTCAATATCTAGCAGAACATAAGAAACGACAAATACAAATATAATACAAATCTTGCAAATAAAATAGTCTTACTCTCGCTCGATAAGAACATCTTCAAAAAACTCTGTTGGGTTGAGCTTCTGAAACAAACAAATTAATATTTTCTTTATTATATAAGATTTAAATAAATGAAGTCTATGGCTGAAAAAAGAATTAAACCAGTTACCTCCAACCATCGATGTGCTCTCTGAGGTTCCCATGCTGGAAAACCGCCACTAGCACTCTTTGTTAAAGTTTCAAAAATATAGACATATTAACCACATCAGACATTTATACGAGATAAAAATTGATTAGTTTAAAGGGTGATTGTAATAAAAACAATACACTTTCTGTTAATACTTAAGTTCAAGACTCGATTTTAGCCAATCTATACCTGAAGGGACAATATGACATTCACAGCATTGTATAAGCACTCTGTTTCAATTTTTGCTCCCACTAGTTCTGTAGGCATTTGTGAGAATAAGAGTGCAGCCTGTCGAAAAAAGCAAATAGATATTTGAGAACAGAATGATTTCCAGCAGTTTTTGTTACGTATAAATATGATCAAAAGACATTTAATTACTTTAAGTCCTTCAGCAGTGCAGTCTGAGACTTGCCAACCATGATCTTGCATAGAAAATGTCCACGCGCCTTTAGAAGTGTGCCGATACATTTTACTAAAATCTCCAGATGGATTATCTTGGACCTTGAGGCAGAACAAAACACTAGATTAGATATTGCATAATAATACTTTTACTCGAACTATTGATTACTCAAATTAACTTTTGTTTAATGGAAATCTGACTTTGTATAAGGTAGCAGTAAAAATGAGATAAGTATTCTTGTCTTGCTAATGTTTAGTAATTGAAATCAACCTGTGAGGCTTTCACAAAGTTGTGTGCTTTCATGAGGGTCATCCTGTACTCTTCGGCTAGATTGGACGATAAAATGGCTTGAATAGAAAAAGCTGCATCCCACATTTGACAACCAAAACTCTGCATAAAAAGAATTAACTTTCAAATTACACATACAACTCAAATGAATGTAATTATAATTAACCAATTTCCATTATGATTGCAAGATTATTGCTAGGAGCATAATATGTGTTTCGGTTCAGTGCCTACATAATTGAAGTAAAATAACAAGTCTGTTTCTCAGATAAATTATCAGGAAATGGAGAATCGTTGATAGAAAATAACCTGCATTTTCAGGCCATCTTCAGCAACCCAGAAGTAATCAGGTATACGAGCTAGATGCCGTTTGTATGCTTCTGAATTAGGATCCTCCACCCAACAAGCAATGAGGCATAACACCTACATAATATAAGATTCTTATTATTGCATTTAAGTAGTTTTATTAACACAGTTCCATAATATAATCATTATATTAGACTTCACTACCTTCTCTACACATCCAATGCAAAGGTATCTGCTGTTCATGTCCTCATAATGAACATGTTCCATTGCAACTTTTATAGCCTTCTCTCTCAGTTTAGAAAATGGCCATCGAGTAAGAAGTGGCTCGGCAAAATGATGAAGAAATCCCCATAGCATATCTTGTGCAAGAGGGTGCGGGTAGTAAAGATCCTCCTGAAGTATTATTACATGAATTGAAATCATAACACTTGAAATTTATTCTCAAGAAAACCAATGAAAAACTGTAGAAAGTCGACCAACCTTTGCACAGGTGTTCCTTGCTGCATTCCAATTTATTTCATGATATGGTTCAGTATAAATCTCTTGTCTTAGTGATAGCACCAATCCAGTAATTGGTCCAACAAACCTCTTGCCATATAAATATGACATAGGCATGTATACCAATCGACAATAACACAACATCTTTCCTGCATTAGGAATTGAAGATGACCTTAAAATTGGTTGCCGACATTTTTATGAATATAATCAATTCTATTTACTTATACAGGCGTTATTAAACCTGGATGAATGGGTGACAATTTGGGAAGCAGCCAGAATTCTGGTGGCATTGGGTTGCAGCCATCCCACTCGTATACTCCAAGCACCTATAGTCGAAGAGAATGAGGCTATATTTTCTGTAACATTATCCATTGTCTAGTAGATGTAGAAAGAACTAGAATTACTTATTGAAGACATTCTTGTCACATCGAATTATTAATCTTACAACAACACAGGTACATATAATGAAAATGTGTAAGCATATATGAGTCGTGACCTCACCGTCAGCCAAAACTTTCCCCATGATGGTATCCCCACAGCGCCACCATGGTCGAGTATCCATTTTTTACCTCTAGCTACTGCCCTGTCTTCACCATCTTCTAGTCCTTCTCCTAGCAACCTAAGCGTAATGTAGCTAAGGACAGAACCAAATATGGTGCTGTGACCCTCTATGTGTATCCCCCAACCTCCATCTTCATTCTGTCAAAACAAAAATAATACAACACTAATTTAGTAAAAGCTCAAAGCAGAAGTTATAAAAAAGAAAGCATTTGTCCCAGAAAGCCCAAAAATTAATCCAAAAGTTTCAGTTTAAACCCAAACCTGATGATTATATATGTATCGTATAATCTCTTTCTGATGTTCTGGTGATAGAACAGCATTGATTGCTCCAGTTACATACAAGGCTAAGACCTGTACAAATCACAATTTTTGCAATAATTCTTCAGTTATTACATACATGCACATATACAATACCATGACGAGAAAAAAAATGGTTCAACACACAATTTTCATAACTCGGTGACAGCAAAACTTGAACTCAGAACCTGTGCATGCTCCCATACCATATTAAATCACCTGGTCTACAGACTTAAGTACGATTTGGGAAAAATTTAAGTAGAATTAAAGGGGCGGTGAGTTTACCAATGGAGGGAGGAAAAACAAAGGGCCGGCTGATTCAGCTGGCCAGTGACCATCGTGTGCCTGAATTGTAGAATAGAAATTGATGGCCCTTCTTAGTGTAGTTGTCAATGCTTCCTCGGTTATACCTTCTGTTTCTTTGATTTTGATTGCTGCTGGAATCTGATCACATGGCTTCTCCTTCGCAAGCTGTATTCATGTCAAAACCTTACAGATTTCACCATCGAAAACAATAGAAACTGAAATAAAATTATGAAGATCTCGTCCCGATTATTGTCAATTTTGTAAACGAATTGTTTTAATACTGATACTAAATCATGATTCTACATGAAACTCTGATAATTTCTTCATTTCTTTCTCTTTGTTTTTGGGAGGGAAAATTACTTATATATACACTATGCTATGATTGAAAATTGATTGCCTTGTATACATTAATTGAAAAATACCAATCAGCTATCAGATTAATTGAGAAATACTTAAAATGTAAAGAAACCAAACATGGAAGGTTTGTTCCCAATAATCAATTGAACTGTTTCTTTTTGCAAAATGTAATCCCAAAACCAGGGGGCTGATCCAGATGTCACAAAGGGGTGGGGGAGGAGAAATCTGGGATTTTTTTTTTTCGTAAAATCACAATTGCATAATCTATTTTTATAAGAATCTAATATTTTGTTAGAAGTCATAATTTTTAAAAAACTTACAAAAAATCATTACACAAAAATTTATTAATAAAGTATCTCTTAACAAAAATTGTTATGTAAAAAATATATAAAATTCTAAGCACATTTCCCCCCCTTTTTCTACTTATTAAAATTTGAAATAATTTCTCAAAATCAAGTAAACGTCATTATTCATTAATCAACAACAAATCAAAATCTATGTAAAATTATAATTTATAGATTATGAAATAAATAGAAAAAATGGACAAAAAAAAAAATCCAATTGAGTTTGACTATTTTGGAATTGGCCATTTAAGAGGTGGGCTATTTTTTTGTTTGGAATGGGATGAATTTTAATGTGTAAATGATTTAAATTTTAATTTAGCCCACTTAAAAAGTGAGCTATTTTTTTTTTTTTTTGTTTGGGATGTGATGGATTTTAATGTGTAAATGATTTAAATTTTAATTTAGCCCACTTAAAAAATAGACTATTTTTTTTTATTTGGGATGAGATGGATTTTAATGTGTAAATAATATCAATCTGCATTTAAAAATTTATAATACACATTATGCAATAACAATCTGCAGCAGTGCCAAATAATGTTCAAAAAGGTACATGATCTTAAGTGAAAATATAAGGTTTTGATATACCTCGTGGTTTGAGCAAAAATTCGGGATATAATTTAGAGGGACTAGGCTTCGAGACGAGACAATGAAGATTCTCTCCGAAGTATATTGAAAAGTATATTTTACACGCTTATTTATGCTTGTAAACTTAGTATATATTTACTATATGAGTAGATTTCTATTTAAATAAGTTCAATTATTGTGTACGTAGGTACAACATCCAATTTGGATGAGTTTTGAGTGAAAAATAAGAGTTGGAAGCTTAAATGACTCTTAATCAAATGGCACATATATAAGTTGAAGCTATTAGAAAGCAACTGTGGTTAATTCAAAAGTTTTGAGAGCAAGAATCAGATTTCAAAAAGTTTGGGGACTAATTTGCACATTGTTGAATATTTGGAAGACCACTTTGGAACACTTTAGAAGGGCGATGACCAATTAGAATGCATTTGGAAGCTTTTGGATTGAATCAAGAAGTTTTAATGACAAAATAACCAAAATCATACATCGAAAGCCAAATCGGGGACCACATTGTAAGTTTTGAAAAAAATGTCACACATAGGTAGCACAAAGCATTGTGCGACCTAGATGCGGTTGTGCAAACTTAGTGGAGGTCACACCTAGGTAGTACAAAGTATTGTGCGACCTTGGTGTGGTTGTGAAAAACTTATTGGATGTCATATACCATGGTAGCAGAAAGCATTGTGCGGCCTAAGTGCGACCTACACTGAAAGAATGTTATAAGTACGGTTTTTTAAAATTAAGTGGGATTAGAGATCTTTTATGACACAACTTTGAAGGCTTTTCAAGGACGATAAAGAGACATCTTCTAGGTCTTTGGAATGGGTGGCACAATTGAAGAGATGTAAAGATCAAGAGCAAGGAAAAGAGGAATTTTTGGACAACATTCATCATTGTACAATCGAAAATTTTGGATTAAATTCAATATTAAGGGCCCTTTTGGAATTGATTTTAAAGCCCAACTTCTTATCATAGTTGTTTTAGGTGTTTGGTAAATTTTTAAAAAGTGATTCTAAAAGAATTTATATCATCTAGCAATAGATTTTGAGAAGCATTAAAATGGTAGCTTTTCAAATTTTGCTTTTAGCTTTTCTATCTATCTATTATTAAAATACCAATTTTGAACTTAATTAATTAAAGTAATTCATTTTATGTCACACATTTATTAGTATTCTAATTATAATACATCTCTACAAATAATTTAAAATTTAATATTAGTATGCTTTTATTTTTTAATGTTTTAAAATAATTATAGTAAATGCATTGTCTTGAAAAAATATGAGATAATATTACATATTGGTATAGAAGTAGAAATAAAATTTACAGTATTACTCATGATAATAATAATAATAATACAAAACAATATTAATATAATTAATGTCCATTTTAGTAATTTTATACAATCACATCAATAAATCATTTTTGTTACCAAACGCTTAAATACTGATTTTGAAACATACAGCAATTATGAAACAAGAGTTTATCAAACATTTATCTGATTTTTTCTACAGTTGATTCTTTTTGCAGCATAACAAAAATTGATTCTCTTAAAAGCACAGCAATATCAAGTCAAGTCTAAGAATTGTATCTATTCTTCTTCTTTTTCTTCCGGATTATGATTTCTTTCATTATTATCGCTATATTCATAAGAATCGTGTCCGGCTAAATCTTTTGTATCTATGCTAAACGATGAAATTTCGTGTTTTTTTATTAATTATAAGTTATTCGTTTTCGTAAATTTATTGATTCCAGGTTGCCTATTTACTATTCATTATTTTCGTTCTGATGTTTGATCACCATTAAAATATTTTTTGAGGTCTAGATTATTTTCGAGAGATTCAATTTAGATGAGCACGTGGTAATAAATAACATATGGTTCAATAATAGATAGAGATTACTATTATGATTTATGAAATCTTACCAGATGATCGTTGTGATTAAATGCATGTCTTTGTGTCGAAATTTAACTAGATTAGGTTCATATAGAGATATAGATTTGATTGACCGTCGAAAGTGACTTTTGGTTATATTGATATCGTCGATTTTCGACTTAGGGCAATAATTAGCGAAAACGAGTAATCAATATGATCACATCCTATCCCAGTCTTGTAGAAAAATGGTAGTCGTCTCTCACGGACTATCTTAAAAACGAGTAGTATTATGTGAAGAAAAATATTATATCATGTAACTCCAACTTACTTTACACTTCTACGATCTCTAAAATCATAAGTCTTAGTTCTATTAGATTTGTTGATCATTATACAACTACTAGTATGATGGGAGAAGAAAGATTCAAATGTTAACATTTTGATTGTATAATTACCTGCATACGCATAAGCAAATCAGCACTTTGCTTCTTTTGTAATCTGTTCTTCTTGAACTCCTCACGCAGTGCTTCAACTTGAGCCCGTTCTTCTGGAGTTCCAGCCTCGGGATCGAATTCCCAGTGTTGTCTTCCAATATAATTATTGGTTGTTGTAAGCCACGGCCCGGTTCCATCAGCAATCTTCAACTTCCACATTTTCTGCATCAAATATAATCGTAGAATTATCCCATATGTTAGACATGAATATATTGTGCATTATACCTTTGGTGAATCAAGTTATATTATTGTTTGTCATGTATCCTTTTTCTTATCTTTGATGATACGCGAATCATATTTGTGTTGAAGGCTAAATTTAAATAAATATATGTGTTTCTTCTGATTAGGGGAAAGTCCCGAAGGAGAAGCCCCCAACCTGTGTCAGAGGTCCCTTGACCAGGCGGGTTGTAAATCGAGGGATGTGCACGAGTGGCAGGGACCTGAGGGAGAGAGCCAACAGGCCAACCCACAGGACAAACCCCCACAATATTTCAGTGAAAATTTGTCCCACACGGGAATCGAACTTGCGTTGCTGGGGGATTTCTCCTCACGTCACATCAGGCCTTACCAACTCGCCTATGCCCCTTGGGGCAATATATGTGTTTCTTATTTAAGTTGAAGTCTTATTACCATCTATTTATAAAAATTGTGCACGTGCTAGATCTTTGATACAAAAAATAAATCTTGCACGGGAGATGCTTGTTGAAATCTAAAATTAATGTGCCTAAGTCATTAGATGAGATATGGTTTGATAGATTGCATATGAGGTATGCATTTATGAAAATTTCAATTTTCAAGTGTCATCCTTTGATGAAAATCAAATCAAATCAAACTCTGCACGTGAAGTGAAGGGATACAAATATAAATACATAAATTCATCTATGTAACGATAGTTTAAATCTTTAGACGAGATGAAACTCAAGAATGCTTGTTTGAAAAGGAAAAAATGAAGAAAAAAGGCAAGTAATAAACAGGTTTCCAGCTAATGAATGGATTTTATACATTGTTGAAGAATGCTTCCGCTGATTGAAATAGCAAAGAAGCATTCAGACTGAACCCGTGTTCATTTATAAGGAAAAAAGAAGGTAATTAGAAGGCCACTGTACCAAACCTAAAGAAAACAAAAAACAATTAAGGATGTTTAGAAGAACTGTGTGAAAATACAACACATATAGATATACCTTTTAGTTTCAGAGAATTATGCAATGATGTATTAGCTCCAATGGAGGAGAGGTGAGTGGTGGTGGTGGTGGTGGTGAGGATTTCTTGACACAAAGAAAGAAACTCGATGGTGCATATTTCGAACAGAAGACACCCTTTATATAGAGCATGCAAGCAGGCGTAAACCCCTCCCAAGTTCAGATTTGATGTCCCAAATGTATGTCCCTTTAGTTGTCCCACTAATAAAAAATTTACACATCATCAAATAAATATTATTAGTATGACAAACGATTAAAGAACCCAACTACTTGTTTTATGTTAGGTCGTTTTAGTTTTCATCCAATCAAGAACTCAACGATTAGTCTAATTAGTAGAGTAATGACTATTAATGTTACAATTCGGTCCCGCCCTTACCTACTAATGATTATCACGTGTGTGTTTTTCTTGTGAAAGACTAACTTTAGATAAATGAATGTATCCATACTATAACATCTTAAGTTTTTAGATAGTGTTATTCAACATGACATTATAACCAAAAAAAAAAAGAAAAAAAAAATCGGTGTTCACCATTAGTAGCGATTATCACCAGTATGCTTCTCCTGTTTTTCACTAATAAAATTACTATTTAATTACTAAATTTGAAAAATCGGATGACTATCCCGTAATAAATTGGAAAGTCGAAACAAATCCCAAATTAGGTATTAAAAAACAAATTGGCCATTCAAATTCGCAAGTTGCATGCAATAAACTGTATAAACATAAACTTGTATTGGATAATAAAATGCATTTACTTAGTACTCATAAAGTTGTTAATATATAATCAACTTCAACTGTTATCATAAACCAATAATATTTCTTTGAAACCAATCAAATTCACAAGTTGCATGCAATAAATTTATTATTGAAAAAACTTCGTAATTTATATTTATATCTTCAAAACGTTCTTGCATACTTGGTTGAATATATTTCTTTCAAATATGAAATACCTCACACGTGTGATTTTCATAAATAGGTAATTGATAGAAGTGAGGATCCGTTTTGATTTAATATTGCACAACATCATCTAAAATTTAAATTAAATTGCTAAAGAAAATAAAAATTGATTAATTTATATCTATATTCTTAGTATTATTTTTTATCAAGAGAAATTTACAATAATGATATTAAAATTTAAAACCTTACGATGATCTTTAGGAATGTATACTATATTGACATGTTTGGAAAAATGAATTAAATAGTATTGAACGGTATTATAAAAATGAAATAATTTTGTTTATTCATTGTATTGTCTAATATTATATTATGTACCAACAATGATCCATTAATATGGTACTTTTACTACATGTTTGTGTGTTTGTGCATGGGGATCTAGAGGTATGTTCGGAAACCAGAGAGAGGAAATATGCCCCTCTTGGTGACGGTTGCCGTGGTGAGGTAGGGTGAGTGGGGATGGATTGGAGAAGAAGATGACATTTTTTATTTTATTTTATTTTTTTTCTTATTAATTTTTTTGTTTTTGTTGTCCCTTTCTAAATTGTTTTAAATAATTAAATATGAAACAATTGATCAAATTAAGGTCGGACGCTTGATTTTTGGTTGATTGATGATCATTTGGACGAAAATCGTTTAGAGGTCCTTATGCTACACATTTATTAAAAGGTTTGAAATGTATGTACTAAAATTAGAAGGTTTGGGACATGCATACACATTTTTGAAAAATTTGAGACTTTTGCTACAAATTTTCCTTATTGTTTTTAAAAATACAGTTAAATGTACTTTTCAAGATCTTTCGACATACGAAAAATCTTTCAAAATATGTGTTCGTAGTGCAAAAAATTCAACCAATCTTCACATTGTAGAGTGTATCGATCAATTGACAGAAGACTATCCAAAATCCCGTCCAATTGCATGTGAACTTGGAATTGACCAGTCCATCATTTGAAAACTATGTGAATTGGAATTGGTTTCACCAATTTATTTTTTAAAAATATATATTTATTTAATTTTTTAGATCATCAATTTAACCCATACTCTTTACCTTTACCAGATGAGTGTTGGAGTTAAATTTGGAAACAGTGAATTAATCTACTACTGAAACCCTTGTCATTTACACATGCATTTTTGTCTCTTTAGCTACATTTTATGTCAAAATGTTTAAGAAATCCAAATACAAGAGATGAAAAGTTATGTACAATAAATATAGGTATCTGTCAAAATCCTTGTATACATCACAAGGGTAGATACATACTTATTGTACTTGTTTTTTGATCATCTGCTAACTAATTGATTAGTATAGTTTAAGATTTTGACATTTTGTTTCCTTTCACTGACTTGTAACAGTACAGTCAATTTTTCTTGGTCAAATTTGTCAATCCAAGTTTATAAAAAACAAAAAGGGAATTATATTCACACTACACTTTTTATTATCCACACTACGTTTTAATTGCAATAAAGGTCCCCAACTTTTGACATTTAGACACTTATATCTCTAACTTTTTTTATTGTATTTTTTATCATTAAATTTCATTTACTTTTTATCTCGTCTCCAATGAAGATTTTTGTCTAAATATTCTGCTAATGTATATTGAAATGAGAGAAAAATATTTTGTCAAACTTACGTATTTGTTATTTATTTTAATTATGTAAAAATATTAGAAGCAAAAAAAATTTTACGCCCTCCTAATTAATATTTTGGACAAAAATCATCATCAAAGACAAATATAAGACATGCAAATTAATAGGTTGATGATAAAAATTTGTTAAAAAAAGTTAGAGTCATAAATACAAAAGTAACCGAAAGTTGGAGACTTTCATTATAATTAAAATATAGTGTACTTAACAAATAATGTTGTGGTAATATAATTATCCAAAACAAAAACAAAAACATAAAATAAAAAGGAGGATAAAGGATAAGTGTCACGATGGATGGCATTTGAAAACAAATTCCTTTTCTTTTTGCCTTATCACTTCCGTAAAAGAAAGAAATAGCAGCTGTCCTACTATCTCTCTCTTTTGTACTCGTACCATAATTGATGCAACAAATTTTGAAATCAGGGAGAAAAATAGAAAATTAGGAAAAGTAATAGAAAACTTCAAACTTAGAAGAATTAATTCATTTCTTTGGCTGCAATACGAGGTAAAAAGGAAATTTTTGATTTTAAGAATTGGTTTAATTGTGTGCTTATAGTGAGTTAAAAATTAACAATTCAATTCCTGGCTTCAATTATTAGATTTTACAACAAAAAAAAGAAAATTATAAGTGATATTAATTAAGTAAAATTTAAGGTGCAATAAGTTTGGCTTCTATTTTAATTATTCAATCATTCTATGAACTCAGCCAAGTGTAATTAGGGCACGTTTGTGATTGATTTTGGAGCCCAACTTCTTATTGTCAAACAATCAGAAGTTGTTTTAGGCGTTTGATAAATTTTTAAAAAGTGATTCTAGTAGAATCTGTATCATCTGTCAGCAGATTTTGAAAAGCAGCAAAAAAGTAGCTTTTCGAATTCTATTTTTAGCTTTTCTATCTATCTATTATTAATACCAATTTTGACCTTAAATAATTAAAGTAATTCATTTTATGTTACAAATTTATTAGTATTCTAATTATAATACATCTTCACAAATAATTTAAATTTAAATTTAATTGATTTTTGTACAATATTAGTATGCTTTTATTTTTTAATTTAATTTAAGATTTAATAGATATATATTATTTTTATTTTAAAATAATTATGATAAATGCATTGTCTTGAAAAAATATTTGATAATATTACATATTGTTATATTATTATAGAAGTAAAAATAAACAGTACTACTCAATATAATAATAATACAAAATAATATTATTATAATTAATATCTATTTTAGTAATTTTATACAATCACGTCAATGAATCACTTTTGTTCTCAAACGCTTAAATATTGATTTTGAAACATACAACAATTATGAAACAAGAATTTATCAAATATTTATCTGATTATTTCCACAGCTGATTCTTTGTGCAGTACAACAAAAGTTGATTCTTTTAAAAGCACAGCAATACTAAACCAAGACTTATATAAGTTAGTTTAAAATGTTTATTCTTATGGAATTAAATTATGTTAATTAAATATGTTAGGGAGAGATAAACAAAGGGAGATTTAAATCTGTTGGAAGAGAAAGCCACGGTACCGAAATGGGTGTTGGAAGGAATTGATTTCTAATATTTTATTTTCAAATTACAAATTCATTGGTTCTTATTATATTATCACCAATGGAAAATTAAATACTAATATATGTTCTGGCTACATGCATGTAGGCAACATGAATGAATTTATAGCTTGTTTGGTACAGATTTTGATGAGTTTTTAGTTTTTCATTTTTTGACTTTTGGGAGAAAATGATCAAAATAACCCCATTTTCAAGTCAAATATTACGGTTACCTTGGAAAAAAAAGGGTTATTTTAGTCATTTTCTTCCAAAAGTCAAAATAGAAAACGAAAAACCCATTAAAATATATACCAAACAAGCACTTAAATGAGTAAATAGAGATAAAATGCTAAGTGAAATTGTGCCTAGTTATTATTATCAATCTGAATTGAACATAATTGAGTTTTGACTCGGATAATTCTATTGTTATCTCAGGAAGCAACTCGAATATCAGATTAGTCTATTAACCGGTTTAATCTCCAATAAATAATTCTGTGAGTGGAAAAAAATTAAATATTTCTAAAGAATGAAAATTAATTATACTATTATGTTATTTTAAGGACTTTTTTGTCATTTTACGTGATTATAATTAAATGTTTATTACGTTATAGTATTTCTGAAATTAAAAAGATTGTAAATTGATTACTTGTAAAATAGAATGCAAAGAAATATGTGATATTAAAATGTACTAAAAAAGTGCCCATAATTTTATTTATTCTAGCTAGTGCATTGAGGGGTGCTGGCCGTGATCTATATTACATTGAGGGGTCTAATTGGCCGTGTACATATAGTTCACTGAGGGATCTTGACCATATACTAGAATGTATTATTAGAGGATTTTGGGACCCTGTTCCGTGCACTGTGAGGGCCTTAAGCCCGTGTGCGGGGGTGCGTAGCTTTGGGGCAGTTTGCACACGTATGGCTACATTTACATATTTTAATTAGATGGTACATTTTGGTGAGATTTTTCATTATATTGTGATGTGAGTATATATTTTAGCTGATGAATACATCATGAATATGAGATGTTATAATGCGAATTGTTAAGTGATGTGAACTCGTCTTTGACAATATGTATAAATGAAAGGTATAATTATTTTTAAAATTTTCCACTCACTAAACTTATCAACACATGTATTTTTGCAACTCATGTATTTTTGAAAAGATTGTTAATTGATTAGTCAAGGGGTTTAATAGTTTAAGATTTTGACATTTTGATTCCTTTTCCACTGACTTGTCTTAATTTTTCAAAGCATTTAATGTAAATAAGGATGAAAATTGAAGGGGCAATATACAACGCTAGAAACTCAATATTTTTCAAGAAACTTGTAGTACGAAACTGTGAAGGGCATTTTATTTAAAAATAGGGTAAATAGTAATAGAGATTCTGAACCTTTGAATCTCGTGACATTAGAGTTTCGAACCTTTGATTTCTAGCACCCGAGATTTCAAACATTTCAAGCATTTGCGCTAGATCCTTTTTTGACGAAAAAGTCAGTTTGACCATTAAATGATCAATTTTTTTATTACAATTACAATTCACCCTTATTTTAATTCAGGATGAGTAGTACCGGAAGTCTTTGACCTTTAAACTTTATGACAATGAGATCCCGAATATTTAATTTTTAGCATCTGGGATCTCAAACTATTCAAACATCTGTACTTGAGGACCTTGAGAATGTCAGTTGGACCGTTAAAAAATAAAAAAATAAAAGAAAGAAAGAATCACCCCCTCCTCTTCAAACCAATAATCATGATATCACACAAACAATACAACTATTTTCCACCCTCAAAACTAAAAAAACCAACAACCAAGCACCATTGCAGATTTTTCTCTATGCCTGAGCTTGATGTCGGCTAGGAGTAGATTTGAGATATTGGGTTTGAGAGCAGATTTTGGCTGTGATTGTTTTTTTTTTTTTTTTTTTTTTTGCAAATGGCGTGAGTTTCAGGAGCTTGGAGATAGGTGGTGATGGACGAAGATGAAAATGATTGAGAAGTGTGTGGGTTCTCAGGTGCTGCAAATATCAGTTAGTTTATTTTTCAGTGGGTAGTAGGGATGGCAAAAATATTCATTCCGTCCCAAATTCGATGAATACCTGGTCTGAATGGAGCTAAAAATTCTCGATTCTTGGATTGGCAGGGCAGATCGGATCATTTCCGCCCCGATCCGATCTGCCCCATTTGAAAAATAAAGAAAGAAAAAGATAGAAAAATGTAGTAAAGTTTGTTTCAATGTTTTTTTTGAATGACAATTGAACAAAAAAAAAATATGGATCAATATGCGGATCAAAGCAGTGATCCATCTGAATCCTCCCCGTTGCCATCACTAGTGAGTAGTGGTAGTGTCGCTACCACTGGGTTGGGGTGGGTGGTTTGGAAATGGGGAAGATGATTGTTTCTTTTTCTTTCATTTTTATTTAATTCAAAATTAAATACGGGTACACTAAAATCATTTTACTTCAATTTTGACATTTTAATGGTCATACTGACGTTTTTCCATCACAAAAGGACCTCAAACGCAGAAGTTTGAATGATTTGGGATCCCGGGTGATAGAAATAAAAGATTTAGGACCTCGTTATCACAAATTTTAAAAGCTAGAGATTCTGAGTACTATTTACCCTAAATTAAAATAAGGGTATAATTGTTATTTCAATAAAAATTGATCATTTAACGGTTAAACTTATATTTTCCGCCACAAACCTCAAACATAGACGTTTAAAAGGTTTGGAATCTCAGTTGATAGACAATATCAAAAGTTTGGGACTCCATCGTCACAAAGTTTCAGGACCTCTAGTGCTATTTACCCTTAAAAATATATAATGATTTCAATCTTCAGAAAACAAATACTAAACTTTATATAAATTAGTCAAATTAAAAGTTTATTTGGAGAATATACTAAATTCTACTCATGTCAAACATAAATGTTCAACTAACAAAAGAAGAAAAAGAACTCCAATTTTTCAAATTAAATTTTCTCAATTTCAGTAAACAATAAGAACGTTTATCACTATCAACATGGCTAGTGAACAACATTTGTTGACTTTCTGGTTTTGGGATACAGTATAGGGGGGTGTTGCTTTGGGTTATAATGGGGAGAGACATAGGAACCGAGTTTGTTAAGAAGATAAAGAGTGGTTGCCCAAGGCATTGGTTGAGGTGTCCATGGTGCAATGCAGGGTGCTTTAGGAGGACAAGCTTGTAAATAATAAAGAATGAAATTATAACACGACCAATACATGGGTGCTTATAAAACATTTTACGTGATTATAATTAAATATTTATTACGTTATAGTATTTTTGAAATTATAAAGATTGTAAATTGATTACTTGTAAAATAGAATGCAAAGAAATATATGATATTAAAATGTACTAAAAAAGTGCCCATAATTTTATTTATTCTAGCTAGTGCACTGAGGGGTGCTGGCCGTGATCTATATTACATTGAGGGGTCTAATTGGTCGTGTACATATAGTTCACTGAGGGATCTTGACCATATACTAGAATGTATTATTAGAGGATTTTGAGACCCTGTTCCGTGCACTGTGAGGGCCTTAAGCCCGTGTGCGGGGGTGCGTAGCTTTGGGGCAGTTTGCACACGTATGGCTACATTTACATATTTTAATTAGATGGTACATTTTGGTGAGATTTTTCATTATATTGTGATGTGAGTATATATTTTAGCTGATGAATACATCATGAATATGAGATGTTATAATACGAATTGTTAAGTGATGTGAACTCGTCTTTGACAATATGTATAAATGAAAGGTATAATTATTTTTAAAATTTTCCACTCACTAAACTTATCAACACGTGTATTTTTGCAACTCATGTATTTTTGAAAAGATTGTTAATTGATTAGTCAAGGGGTTTAATAGTTTAAGATTTTGACATTTTGATTCCTTTTCCACTGACTTGTCTTAATTTTTCAAAGCATTTAATGTAAATAAGGATGAAAATTGATGGGGCAATATACAACGCTAGAAACTCAATATTTTTCAAGAAACTTGTAGTACGAAACCGTGAAGGGGCATTTTATTTAAAAATAGGGTAAATAGCAATAGAGGTCTTGAATCTTTGAATCTTGTGACGTTAGAGTTTCGAACCTTTGATTTCTAGCACCCGAGATTCTAAACATTTCAAGCATTTGCACTAGAGTCCTTTTTTGACGAAAAAGTCAGTTTGGCCATTAAACGATCATTTTTTTTTTATTACAATTACAATTCACCCTTATTTTAATTCAAGATGAGTAGCACCGGAAGTCTTTGACCTTTAAACTTTATGACAATGAAATCCCGAATATTTAATTTTTAGCATATGGGATCTCAAACTATTCAAACATCTGTACTTGAGGTCCTTGAGAATGTCAGTTGGACCGTTAAAAAATAAAAAAATAAAAGAAAGAAATAATCACCCCCTCCTCTTCAAACCAATAATCATGATATCACACAAACAATACAACTATTTTCCAACCTCAAAACTAAAAAAACCAACAACCAAGCACCATTGCAGATTTTTCTTCTATGCCTGAGCTTGATGTCGACTGGGAGTAGATTTGAGATATTGGGTTTGAGAGCAAATTTTGGATGTGATTGTTTTTTTTTTTTTTTTTTTTGCAAATGGCATGAGTTTCTGGAGTTTGGAGATAGGTGGTGATGGACGGAGATGAAAATGATTGAGAAGTGTGTGGGTTCTCAGGGGCTACAAATATCAGTTAGTTTATTTTTCAGTGGGTAGTAGGGATGACAAAAATATTGTATCCGTCCCAAACCCGATGAATACCTGGTCTGAATGGAGCGAAAAATTCTTGATTCGTGGATCGACAGGGCGGATCGTATCATGTCCGCCTCGATCTGATCCGCCCCATTTGAAAAATAAAGAAAGAAAAAGATAAAAAAAATGTAGTAAAGTTTGTTTCAATGTTTTTTTTGAATGACAATTGAACAAAAAAAAAATATGGATCAATATGCGGATCAAAGCAGTGATCCATCTGAATCCTCCCCGTTGCCATCACTAGTGAGTAGTGGTAGTGTCGCTACCACTGGGTTGGGGTGGGTGGTTTGGAAATGGGGAAGATGATTGTTTCTTTTTCATTTTTTCTTTTTCTTTCATTTTTATTTAATTCAAAATTAAATACGGGTACACTAAAATCATTTTACTTCAATTTTGACATTTTAATGGTCATACTGACGTTTTTCCATCACAAAAGGACCTCAGACGCAGAAGTTTGAATGATTTGGGATCCTGGGTGATAGAAATAAAAGATTTAGGACCTCGTTATCACAAATTTTAAAAGCTAGAGATTCTCAGTACTATTTACCCTAAATTAAAATAAGGGTATAATTGTCATTTCAATAAAAATTGATCATTTAACGGTTAAACTTATATTTTCCGCCACAAACCTCAAACATAGACGTTTAAAAGGTTTGGGATCTCGGTTGCTAGACAATATCAAAAGTTTGGGACTCCATCGTCACAAAGTTTCAGGACCTCTAGTGCTATTTACCCTTAAAAATATATAATGATTTCAATCTTCAGAAAACAAATACTAAACTTTATATAAATTAGTCAAATTAAAAGTTTATTTGGAGAATATACTAAATTCTACTCATGTCAAACATAAATGTTCAACTAACAAAAGAAGAAAAAGAACTCCAATTTTTCAAATTAAATTTTCTCAATTTCAGTAAACAATAAGAACGTTTATCACTATCAACATGGCTAGTGAACAACATTTGTTGACTTTCTGGTTTTGGGATACAGTATAGGGGGGTGTTGCTTTGGGTTATAATGGGGAGAGACATAGGAACCGAGTTTGTTAAGAAGATAAAGAGTGGTTGCCCAAGGCATTGGTTGAGGTGTCCATGGTGCAATGCAGGGTGCTTTTGGAGGACAAGCTTGTAAATAATAAAGAATGAAATTATAACACGATCAATACATGGGTGCTTTATGAGTACAAGCTTTTAAATACTCAAAACACACATTCATAAGGAATTCTGATCTCCTACCCCCAGGTGGGCAGGAGATCGGTCCTCCATTCATAAGATGGATTCCATAACTCTCCAATGGGATTCAAATTAATGTTCACTGGGAATTTTTCAGCTTATGGACAATTCTGATTGCCCCTATAATTCAATGAACTATTTCTTGAATTATTGTTAATGAGATTAGATTATATAACGGAAAAATTGTGAGCCGAAAATGTGACCTGTGGGAAAAAAATAATATAAGAGAATGGGCAAAACAGTCATATATTATGTTGATATCCAATTAAACGTGCATATTGAGTATTTAATGAAGTGGCCTAATATTAATGTAGTGAACTCCCTCGAGCCAAATTTCTTTCTCATTCGGATCCTCCAAATTCTCTTTTTCCTGACGGCTAAATTCAATCATATAAAATTTCTTGAAATACTCTTTTCTTGCCAAAATTTTCATTTTTGTTATAATATTATAGTTATGAATGTCCATAACCTTTTTTTTTAATTCAACATGCCATCACATTCCTAGGGTGGTTTTCAAGCTTCCACCAAGAAAGAATGGAGGGTTCGGATACTCCAACTATATATAAATAACTCATAAAAAATACATGAGAAGAGGGCATAAAACTTGACATCCAATCATAAAGCTAAAGCAACTAAATAAATGAATAAATAATAAAGCAATAAATAATGAGGTACTACTTCCTAAACAAATAATCCAAAAAAATTCTATAGACCCCTAAGTGTAGGAAGCCCATGTCTATCAATCTGAACTAAGATGCGGTAACGTCGCGGTAAGTCCTAAGTGTTGCACTCGAAATAGCAACGATGATCCCAACCCTTTGAAGCATGTAAGTTAGCCACCATTGCCCTCGCGATAAATATGAGAAATAGTATCACGGTCGAAGGCAATGAGATGTCTGATGTGGGGAAGAGTGGCCTGAATAGACCAAGGTCCTCCACCTCTGGTGATGCAGTGAATAGCCAAAGTAGAGTCGGACTCAATCCATAAATCTGATAGTACAATCCTATGAGCATATCAAGAACAGCCCTGAGCTCGGCCTCCAGAATAAGGCACTCGCCATATAAAGAGAAAAGGGCGCGAACACACTGACCTAATGAATCCCTAATAATCAAACCCCCCTCCCCCCGCCCCCCCGTAAATTCATATTTGACGCATCTATCAATATTGACCTTATAAGATTCTACTAGTGGAATACACCAATAAACAAAATGAATGTCCATAACCTACGATACGTAATTCTATAGCTTTATTATCATATGTTACGAATTGTATAAATCTCCAAGGGTTACAATTCTCTCTTTTATTTCTACTAGTTAGAAACACGTGCATTGCACGTGATTTCTCAAAAAATTTGTTAATTTTTAATATTTTCAAAATTCTTATTTTTTAATTGTTAAAAAATTAAAATATTAAAGTAGCAATTACAATAAGATAAAAAAAAAAATATGGTTCTTGATAATATATTGTGTTGTATTGTATTGTTAGATATTATAATTAATAATATTGATATTTTATTTACATTTATAGAAGTATAACTGTAATTAGAGATGAGTTTTATATTGTGATAATACCAATAGTAACTTGAACTCAGTAAATATATTTTGGTGATTTGAGCTTTGATAATTGACGAACTATTGATATCAAAACTTATGGAATTGATGTTATGAAACATAAGAATTTGACAAACTTTTAATAATGGTCAGATCTCTAAATTTTCAATTCAATCTTTTTTTCAATAGATGTTGAATAAAGTCTCGATAATAGCAAAACTAACTATTTTTTAATTAATAAAAGAGATGCGACTAAGAAAATTAGAAATAAAGAAATGAATTACATTATCATGCCTAGCTAAAGATCAATTATGTTCCATATTCTTATTTGGTTGTATTCGTTATTAACATTAATGTATCATCCCAAAAACTTCAGCACATAAAACACTTGATAAACATCAAATACTCAATATTTTTCTCTTGTTTTTAAATTGTAATCAAGTTTTTTTTTAAACCATATTAAATCTACAAGGACATAATTATAGCAACAATACTTATACAATGCCTTTCACAAAATGTCTTTTATCCTATTTAGTGAACTTTGTGTAAACTACTTCAATTGATAAAACTCAAATCAATCCACATTCTCATTTCTTTATGAACAAAGTCCATCTTGATAGATACACGTTATAATTATAGGAAACGAAAATGTATGAAGATCGTTTATTATTTATATGAATGATACTTACAAATATTTTTAAAAACTAACAGAAAAATGATGACTCACTTTTTGTATACTTCACATTTCGAAAAATGAATTTGTAACTTGAATGCCTCTTATTGACAGGGCTGGACTTTATGTTTTCCAAGCCTGAGTCAAATTTTAAAAAATAGACCCTTAAATTGTAGTGTAGATTCAAATTCTTTTCTTCGTCAGAGTTTTTCAAAACTAAAACTATAAATTCAAAATTCAACACTAAAACGACAAACAAAATATTTTCAACAATAAAGAAAGTCCATAATTTCTTTTTTCTCACAACCCATTTTGCAAGAAGATTATCTGGATATAGACATATATGATGAACAAATTTCAGTGATGCCAAATCTGATGTTAAGAAGAAATGACAACATCAACTTCATTTAATCAATTCAATTGGTTCAATCATGACCAAAAAAATGTAAAAGTTTAACTCGTCAAATATATAAATTATCTAAAATGAATCAGAATGGTTAAAAGAGAAGTATCGCTTACAATTCTCTTAGAAAATGCAATAAAAAAAACTATGATGACTTAACGTAGATTGTGGAGTGGGTTTTTGCAAGACTGGAGAGGGAGAGGGGTGATCTGAACTTTGAAATCGAGTCGAGATTATACGTTTCAACTTTTAAATTCGGAAAAAATGAGATTTTAATTAGGCTAACTTTTTTAATTAGATGTGGGTTTGGACTGCTCTAGCTAATCCTTTCCAAAAAAAAAAAAAAAATAACTTAATATAATTTTTTAGATCTAGGGGCCCCCTATTATTTTGGGCTCGAGGTAGCCGCCTCTTAGGCCTCATGTAAAGTTCGGGCATGCTTATTGACAGTCAACCTGAGAATGAAGCCCATGTTATACATATGCGTGCTACAATTTCCATCCATGAGGACTAAACAAGATAATAAAAATGTAGTGACACTTAAAAGAAAATAATAGAATTTGTAGATGTAATGAGAACGAAATAAAACATGTTTTACATAGAATATGTCTAATGGGTGGAAAATGTCAGAAATTTTATTAGTTTAAAATGTAGGCAATTAAATAATGATGAATAAAATATAAATTGAGATATTTATTAATATCAGGCATGTTACTTTCACATTAATTATGTTGGTTAATATTTAAATTGATACAATTTTGTTCATCCCCCCAAGAATTCAATTTTATTTACATTAAAACTGATTCTTGTATTTTTATTTTTTTATTCCATTTTAACACATGCTTCTACCGATTTCAAACTAATGTCAAAGAGTTGTGACCATTTCCAATTTCAGTTGACTTAGATTATAGGGGTATTTTTGCTACACTAATCTTGATTGACCAATAGACAAATGTTTGACATGTCATTGTTTATTAATCCTATTCAATTATCTATAGTACTAAACATGTCATCCGTCCCTCCAAAATTCATATAAAGTTCTACAATTCATACCACATTTCATAGTGAGCAACCAAACCATGTCGAACCGAAAAAACTTTTACATTTCTTCATTACATTTCATAGTGAAAAGACCGAACCATATCGAATGAAATGTTCTATACATTTATTTATAACATTTCATAAGTGACCTAATGGAACCATATCAAATTGAAATAACCACTTGCATGTAGTTCTCACCTTAGATTTCTTAAATATGAAAACTAATTGAAAATATTGAAACTTTTTGTTTGCTCTTCAACAACTTTAAATTATCACTTCTTTCCTTTTTTTTTTTTCTTTTGTAAATACTTGAAGAAAAATGAATTTTGTGTGTATAATATGTTGTGAAAAGAAAAAGACAAAATGAGAAAAATTTGAGAAATACTTTCTAATTCTAACTTGTACAATTTACATATAAAATATGAAAAGTTGATACTAAAGTAAGGAGTCGATCATCACAGTGCTTTTCTAGAGAAAAAAAAGATAATTTTTTATGTTAATATTGACAAATGAAAGGTCTTTTAACTCTCCGATTCATAAATCCCATTTTTATGATTCTAAGTACATATTTAGGAATTAGGGATTTTGGCGCAAATGGTCCCTAACATTTGCCCTCAATGTGGAATTGGTCCATAACGTTTATTTATTGGCACAGCAGTCCCTAACATATGTGTTTTGGTGCGCAATCGGTCTTTATGGGATGAAAAAGACAAATATACCCTTAGTTTTAATTAGAAGAAATTGTATTTGGATTCATAATCATTACAAAATGTGCAAATAGGTCCAATACTTTAATTTTTTATAAAAAAAATTAAAAAAAAACTAATGAGTTTTTTTTTATTAACACTTTATTAATAAACATGTCAAATAAAATTATTATTTTTATTATTAAGTAATTATATTATGTAAAATTTAAACTTTTATTTTATTGTTATATAAAAAAATAACTCTGTCACAAACTTGATGTTTAAATACTTTTATTTTATTGAGTTATATGTTTATTAAATACAAATATTAGAGATCCAACTATATTCTTCATAATTTAATTTATCATTTTATTTCATTCAAAAATAAAACACATAATGTGTAAATTAATTTTTATTAGTATTTTTATAATAATTTTTTTTTATAAGATTAGTTTAATATCATAAAATTATATACGTCATTTATTTATTTATTTATCTTAATTTTTATTCAAAATTTTTTCACATCCCATAGCAATTACATATATTTAAAGCACAATAATTTAATATTTTTTCTTTGTGAAAATTTTAATTCACACTACTATAATGATATATTAATTATGCAAAATTAATTTTTTTTAATAAATGTATCGGATCTATTTGCACATTTTGTAATGATTAGGAATCTACATACAATTTCTTATAATTAAAATTAAGGGCATATTTATCTTTTTCACTCCATAAGGACCAATTGCACACCAAAACATATAGGTTATGGACTTCTGTGCCAAAAAATAAACGTTTGGGACCAATTCCACACTCAGAGCAACGGTTAGGAACCATTTGTGCCAAATTTCCTCAGGAATTTCATATTCATCTATGACCATTTGTATTCCGTAATTTAAAAAAATGAAGATAAGTTGTCCAAAGACTCCAAACAACTCTTTATTTTGTTCAATAATAGTGGAAAAGAAAAAGTTTTTGAATTTTTTAATTTAATACAGAAGGGTAAAATAGTCCAAAATTGTTTATCCTTTTTTGGCCTTTTAGAAGTAGTATATATATAAATAACTTGTAAAATTTATATATAAAATCTGAAAAGTTGATGCTAAAGTAAAGAGGAGAATGAGTCGACCATCACAAAGATTTTCTAAAAAAAATGATAAATTTTGATGTTAGTATTGACAAATGAAATGTCTTTTAACTCCCCAATTCATAAATCCCATTTTTATGATCATAAATACATATTTAAGAATTACATAATCATCATATGATCATTTGTATTCCTCAGTAAAAAAAAACTGAAGATAAGTTGTCCAAAGGCCCCAAACAACCCCTTATTTTTGTTTAATATTAATGGTGGAAGATGAAAGGTTTTTTGATTTTTTAATTTAATTTGGGAGGGTAAAATAATCCAAAATTTTTAAGGCCTTTTAGAAGTAGAATGAAAGAATTTTGAGAGAAACTTTCTAATTCTAACTTGTAAAATTTACATATAAAATCTGAAAAGTTAATCCCAGAGTAAATAGGAGAATGAGTCGACCATCACAATCTAGAAAAAATGATAGATTTTGATGTCAGCATTAACAAATGAAATGTCTTTTAACTTCTCAATTCCTAAATCTCATTTTTATGATCCTAAATACATATTTAGGATCATCATATGACCTTTTGTATTATGTAGTTGAAAAAAAAAATTTAAAGATAAGTTGTCCAAAGGCCCCAAACAACCCTTATTTTGTTCAATAATTGGGGAGAGAAGATTTTTGGATTTTTTTTAATTTAATATGGGAGTGTAAAATAATCCAAAGATTTAATATAGAAGAGTAAAATAGTCTAAAATTGTTTCTCCATTTTAGAGCCTTTTAGAAGTAGTATAGATTAATCTTGTAATTTATGGTATTGAATTGTAGCATTATATATGTTGAAGTTGAAAAAAAAAAATATGCACATTCCAAGTGAAAATACAATTATTTCTCTAATTTTTTGTATATCTTTATATCTTATCACATCTTTCTTTTAGTTTACAACACGTTATCAGCATCAGAACATAACTAATTGAGCGAGCTAGCGAATATTTAGTTTTCTTCTTTCTTTAATTTTATTCTTCGGTCGAACTGTATTTAGTGTTTTTATAATTTCACCATTGAAATTGCTATTTCAAAGTCATTTTTAGATCTTCATGTGTTTTAAAGAATATATTGTCCAACAATGTTAAGAGCACTCATTTTATTTTTATTCAAATTATTACAAGGACCCACATGTCTGATCTTTGTTCTTATTTCCATTATACATTTCCTTGCTACATATTGTAAAACTTGCATATCTTTTATGCCTCGCTTCCATATTTCTTGTGTAATCCTTTTCAGGTGACGAAGGTGGATTGTGATTCTCTTCAGCTAATGTAGAGTCTTCGGACTGATTTTCGTTTGGTTTCAAATGCGGACATTTTATTTGATATTGTAGCTCTTCAATCGAATGGTGACAATAACACGTGTCAATTTATTCTCAGAGATAGAAATAAAGTAGCACACATGTTAGCATTCTTTGCTACTTTAGATAGGAATTTATTTTGTTAGACAAACTGTATCACTCTTTTCCTTTTGTCAACTGTTTTTGGCGATCTATATTAATGATTAATGAACCCTAATTCTAGCTGATAAAGGAAAACAAGAAAACCCTAACTTAATCTTGTAGATAAACTCAATCTTTAGAAAAACTTATCTAAATAAATAAAACTCCTAATAAAATAAAATATCCTACTAAACTAAAAATGGAAAAGAAATTATCTTGACAATAAAATTAATTTTCGCGTGCATAGACATAGTGCATGTTTAAGAGCCTAAACAATAGAATTTGGCCCAAAAACTAGTAGGCTAAAGGGCTTTTGCTCAATGGCTCATTTTTGCATGGAAAGTGGTTTAATTCATCTATTTGGACCAGTGTTTAGGAAATCAGATCGGACCGGCCGGTTCAACCGAAAAAACAGAGAACCGGCCACAAAACCGGTCCGGTTTACCTATTTAACCGGCCTTCAAAAAACCGGACTGGAAACCGGGGTTTTTACCGGTTGAACCAGTCCGGTTTTAATGAAAACCGGATTTTTTTTGGGATTAAGTTTTTATTTTTAATTGAAACTTATGAAAAGTCTATTTTAAGCCAAGTTTTGTGAGTAATTTTGTCAATAAATGTTGGTTTATTTAAAAATAACTTTTTTTTAGAAATTTTATGAGATTTTTTGATTAATTTTTAATTTTTTAATTGAAACCGGTTCGACCCGGTTCGATTTTTTGACCTTCGACCCGTTGTCTTTTCTGGGTCGATGGCCGATCCGATTTTCTGAACATTGATTTGGACACGGTTGACTAGGTTAAAGTATCAATTCCTGGACCTTTCTCCAGCTGCCCTTCAACGCAGCTTCCTCTCTCATCCAACTAATCAATTAGGAGCATAAACTATTATTCATTTCATAATACACACGCACGTATAATTGCTGCATGGGGGGTGTTGGTGCGCTAGGACAACGCCAAGGGGGTTGCGCTAGAGGAATTAAGTTTTTTTTTTTTTTTTCTCTCTTTTTATTCTTAGAGGTTAGCTTAGGTATGCACATTTTTTTGGGTTGAAAAAAGTTTTAAAAACAATCAAACAGAGAATATGTCAAGAAAAAAAAAGAGTAATCAAATCAGTCTTTTTATATCTAATCGATGAGGAATTTACCCCTAACAAAGAATGAATCTCCTCCCTCCAACCACGTTCCTCATGCCTTCCAAGGCAAATAGTTAGGGACTTGAAGGATTGTAGATTTTCTCATACCAATGGTAAAAAAAAAATCATCGATAAGAGATTTTATCAATAGATTTAGCCCACATGATCAATGAATTATGCTTACTTGACTAGTGTTTTTCAAGAAATCTGTACTAACCTTCATGTAAGAGATCTTTTATTCACATCAAGCGTGTATTGCAAAATCAATAAAACATGTTGATTGTGCTCAATTGACTATTGTTTTCTAGAAATCTATACAAGCCATTGTGTAAGAGATCTTTTCTTTAACATCAAGCGTGTTATGAAAAAATCAATAAAATGAGTATTTTGTTACAATAGTTTCAAATAAAGATTGATCGATATTTGATACGATCAGAATGGAAGTAAATATAGTTAGCAGGTGTGGTACGTGGCTTGAGGAAAACGAGACAGCACAGAAAGAGAGTGCGGAATTGGCTAAGGCAGTGAGCAATTTGCTCACTGCATATCAAAGCAGGCGCGCCACAACGAGCAATAAGCATTTTATTCACTGCACGCTATCGCACATACGGTGACTAATTAATGTACGTGCGGTGAGGACAAGGTGCCTTTTGAGCACCATTTACCTCTTGACAAATTTTTAAACATTGGATGATTTGTGGTGGTTTAAAACAGTATGAAATCATTTAAATTAAAGACCGAACAGTTGTAAGTACTCTTTATGAAGATTTGCATGAAAATATGTAAATAGATTTCACATTTTCCATTTGATAGACAACTTCGATATATAGGATTAATAATGTTCTTACTTTCTCTTAGGGATGACAATGGGCCCAGCTGGGCCAGCCCATGCCAACAAGGGCCGAGCTCAGCCCAAGGGATGAGCCGAGCTTGGGCACAACTCGTCTCCAAAAGTCGAGCTTGGACCGGACCATGGCCTGTGGGCCTCACGGATTGGGCCGAGCCGACCACGAGCTCAGCTCATAAGTTTTTTTTTTACAAATGCAGTAATTTTTTTGAAATTAAAAAAAAAAATCTACAAGAACTAAAACGGTCACTTTTTCCTTCACTTTAAAAAAGAGTCATTGTGGCCCACGGGCTGGTCCGTGGGCTAGGCTCGTGAGTCGGGCCATGGATCGGTCCAACGGGTGGACCCTTATTTTTCAAGGGTCGAGTCAGCTCAGCCTTGAAATCAAAAGCCGGCTCAGCTCTGCTCTTGCCCCGCAGCTTGGCCCACTTGTCATCCCTACTTTTTCTCTTTTTTTTGGGCATCCAAAAGATTAATTTGTGCATTCATTTATCTACCAAATTGTGTTTATACTTTGTCATACTGCAAAGAGAGAGTATATACCTCGAATATACACATCTACATTTTTCGGTGTTCGAATTGTCTTCATGTATGCACAACGTAGACAACATTAAAAGGCTAGCTTCATTATATCCTGGAGTATTTGCATTCTCGTGCGCATCACATAATTGGTGGGGGCAAATAACATTTTAAAGAAAAAGACCTTGAAACGTGCCTTGAACCCGGTCTTGTCAAAGTTCTACAATTTCAACTTCTCCCTGAAGTGTTATTGAAGACAAATATTCAACAGTTATCCATTACAAATTGACACTCTTAACACAAACATAAACAACACTAACAACAATAGTCAAACTTTATATTACATTTGACAATTTACAAGAAGAAAGTAGTTGTACAAACTTCATAATGTAGAGGTAGAGATTACAGAATTTAACTTCAATATCTATATAAAACTTGCACTATGCATTTTTAATCTTCCGCTCTTACATCAATTCAAATATGCTTCTGCACGAAGAACGTGACGGCGATATTCACCAAGAGCCCATATCGGGAAGATATTCCGGTATGATGAATAGTTCAAAGTACAATTCTTCATGAATACTCCTGTAATTTCCTGCAGTCCACAGTCCATTAGTTAGATTAGACAAGAAAAGACTTACAATATGCCTTTTGTTTTTGTAAATTCCGGGTTTATGTTATGGTTATTTATTCCAGCCATTTTTGTAAATGTATAACAATATTTTACCTGTTGAGGAAAGTCACCATCTTCCATTTGTGAATTTATTAGCAGTTTTGTTCCACGATGTATAGGCTCGGGATCAATCTCAGCCTGATCTCAAAAAAAATAATATTTAGTACAAATATGTAATCACTGACTGCAACGGAGGTTTTTGGCCCCAATCACACAAAAAAAAAATATACGCCTGTCTTCAATTTAAAAAAAAAAAACCCTCTCTCCTCAAATCTCTTCTTCTCATTTTTTTTCACCATTCTTTAAATCTCCCCTGTCAATCTTGTTCCTCCTTGTAATTATTCAACACGAGCAAGCTTCTACAGTCGGATTCCACCGGTGAGCGGTATACTAGTTTATATGCAACTGAAATGCTATTGGTAAAACTAAAGATGAAAAATTCTATATTTTCTTCGAAATTGATTTCAATATTCATTTTCATACTCTCTTGGGACTTTTTTCGAATCAATCTCTCTGCAAACACCCTCATGTAAGACCCGGGTACAGAAGTCGGTCAAATAGACATAAATTCCAAACAAACCAGTAAAGAGAGCTGGAAACATTTACAAATGGGTGGCAAGATACCCAACAATGAACTTCAATCTTTCAAACCAAAAGAGGGAAAAATACTTTAAATGTAACACACTACTATGTTAAACCTTTTATGTAAACTTTGTATCAACAAACAGTTTCCAACAAATAAATTTAATTACCAACCTGTTGAGCATCGATGAGAGCCAACAGAGCCCACGAGGTTTGCACCAAATTTGATCGATTACCTTCAAGATTAGTATAAACCTATGGCAAGAAGGGAAGATTAATTGTGTGGTTAAAATTAATTATTGACTATGACTTCATAACCTGCATATAATTTTATTTAGAGGAAAAACGTTGTCAAAACCTTGTTTGAGCTTGAAAGGTAACTTTCACCCCATCCACCATCTGGCAATTGCTTCGAAAGCAAAAATTCACATGCTTTCCGAAGTGTGGGAGACTTCTGGACATTTTTCCCACAAGCTACCAAGCCCTCGACTGCAAACCACGTGCCATATGTAAAGCATATTCCCCAACTACCGTCCCTAGAAAGAAAGGAAATTTTCATATTAAAATTCCGTCGTTTAATGTATTGATGAAATATAACTTTGCATTTGCCAATTAGAGTACCATGAGCCATCGGGATTTTGAGTATCTTCAATGTATTGTATTGCTCTTGAGATGCATCTTTCTATTTCCTTTCGTCTATGTCCTGGATGTAACTTCTTAAAGAGCGTTAAACCTTGTATTGCTGATGATGTGCACTCCACATAACTGATTTAGATAATATTTCAAAATCGAGCCGAACATAAGAAACGACAAATACAACTATAATACAAATCTTGCAAATAAAATAGTCTTACTCTCGCTCGATAAGAACATCTTCAAAAAACTCTGTGGGGTTGAGCTTCTGAAACAAACAAATTAATATTTTCTTTATTATATGAGATTTAAATAAATAAAGTCTATGGCTGAAAAAAGAATTAAACCAGTTACCTCCAACCATCGATGTGCTCTCTGAGGTTCCCATGCCGGAAAACCGCCACTAGCACTCTTTGTTAAAGTTTCAAAAAAATAGATATATTAGCCACATCAGACATTTATACAAGCGAAAAATTGATTAGTTTAAAAGGGTGATTGTAATAAGAAGAATACACTTTCTGTTAATACTTAAGTTCAAGACTCGATTTTAGCCAATCTATACCTGAAGGGACAATATGACATTCACAGCATTGTATAAGCACTCTGTTTCAATTTTTGCTCCCACTAGTTCTGTAGGCATTTGTGATAATAAGAGTGCAGCCTGTCGAAAAAAGCAAATAGATATTTGAGAACAGAATGATTTCCAGCAGTTTTTGTTACGTATAAATATGATCAAAAGACATTTAATTACTTTAAGTCCTTCAGCAGTGCAGTCTGAGACTTGCCAACCATGATCTTGCATAGAAAATGTCCACGCGCCTTTAGATGTGTGCCGATACATTTTACTAAAATCTCCAGATGGATTATCTTGGACCTTGAGGCAGAACAAAACACCAAATTAGATATTGCATAATAATACTTTTACTCGAACTATTAAGTACTCAAATTTACTTTTGTTTAATGGAAATCTGACTTTGTATAAGGTAGCAGTAAAAATGGGATAAGTATTCTTGTCATGCTAATGTTTAGTAATTGAAATCAACCTGTGAGGCTTTCACAAAGTTGTGTGCTTTCATGAGGGTCATCCTGTACTCTTTGGCTAGATTGGACGATAATATGGCTTGAATAGAAAAAGCTGCATCCCACATTTGACAACCAAAACTCTGCATAAAAAGAATTAACTTTCAAATTACACATACAACTCAAATGAATGTAATTATAATTAACCAATTTCCATTATGATTGCAAGATTATGGCTAGGAGCATAATATGTGTTTTGGTTCACTGCCTACAAAATTGAAGTAAAATAACAAGTCTGTTTCTCAGATAAATTATGAGGGAAATGGAGAATCGTTGATAGAAAATAACCTGCATTTTCAGGCCATCTTCGGCAACCCAGAAGTAATCAGGTATACGAGCTAGATGCCGTTTGTATGCTTCTGAATTAGGATCCTCCACCCAACAAGCAATGAGGCATAACACCTACATAATATAAGATTCTTATTATTGCATTAAGTAGTTTTATTAACACAGTTCCATAATGTAATCATTATATTAGACTTCACTACCTTCTCTACACATCCAATGCAAAGGTATCTGCTGTTCATGTCCTCATAATGAACATGTTCCATTGCAACTTTTATAGCCTTCTCTCTCAGTTTAGAAAATGGCCATCGAGTAAGAAGTGGCTCGGCAAAATGATGAAGAAATCCCCATAGCATATCTTGCGCAAGAGGGTGCGGGTAGTAAAGATCCTCCTGAAGTATTATAACATGAATTGAAATCACAACACTTGAAATTTATTCTCAAGAAAACCAATGAAAAACTGTAGAAAGTCGACCAACCTTTGCACAGGTGTTCCTTGCTGCATTCCAATTTATTTCATGATATGGTTCAGTATAAATCTCTTGTCTTAGTGATAGCACCAATCCAGTAATTGGTCCAACAAACCTCTTGCCATATAAATATGACATAGGCATGTATACCAATCGACAATAACACAACATCTTTCCTGCATTAGGAATTGAAGATGATCTTAAAATTGGTTGCCGACGTTTTTCTGAATATAATCAATTCTATTTACTTATACAGGCGTTATTAAACCTGGATGAATGGGTGACAAATTGGGAAGCAGCCAGAATTCTGGGGGCATTGGGTTGCAGCCATCCCACTCGTATACTCCAAGCACCTATAGTGGAAGAGAACGAGGCTTTATTTTCCGTAACATTATCCATTGTCTAGTAGATGTAGAAAGAACTAGAATTACTTATTGAAGACATTCTTGTCACATCGAATTATTAATCTTACGACTACACAAGTACATATAATGAAAATGTGTAAGCATATATCAGTCATGACCTCACCGTCAGCCAAAACTTTCCCCATGATGGTATCCCCACAGCGCCACCATGGTCGAGTATCCATTTTTTACCTCTAGCTACGGCCCTGTCTTCACCATCTTCTAGTCCTTCTCCTAGCAACCTAAGCGTAACATAGCTAAGGACAGAACCAAATATGGTGCTATGACCCTCTATGTGTATCCCCCAACCTCCATCTTCATTCTGTCAAAACAAAAAGATTACAACACTAATTTAGTAAAAGCTCAAAGCAGAAGTTATAAAAAAGAAAGCATTTGTCCCAGAAAGCCCAAAAATTAATCCAAAAGTTTCAGTTTAAACCCAAACCTGATGATTATATATGTATCGTATAATCTCTTTCTGATGTTCCGGTGATAGAACAGCATTGATTGCTCCAGTTACATACAAGGCTAAGACCTGTACAAATCACAATTTTTGCAATTATTCTTCAGTTGTTACATACATGCACATATACAATACCATGCCGAGAAAAAAAAATGGTTCAACACACAATTTTCATAACTCGGTGACAGCAAAGCTTGAACTTGCATGCTCCCATACCTTATTGAATCACCTGGTCTAGAGACTTAAGTACGATTTGGAAAATTTTAAGTAGAATTAAAGGGGAGGTGAATTTACCAATGGAGGGAGGAAAAACAAAGGGCCGGCGGATTCAGCTGGCCAGTGACCATCGTGAGCCTGAATTGTAGAATAGAAATTGATGGCCCTTCTTAGTGTAGTTGTCGATGCTTCCTCGGTTATACCTTCTGTTTCTTTGATTTTGATTGCTGGTGGAATCTGATCACACGGCCTCTCCTTCGCAAGCTGTATTCACGTCAAAACCTTACAGATTTCACCATCGAAAACAATAGAAACTGAAATAAAATTATAAAGATCTCGTCCCGATTATTGTCAATTTTGTAAACGAATTGTTTTAATACTGATACTAGGCCATGATTCTACATGAAACTCTGATCATTTCTTCAGTTCTTTCTCTTTGTTTTTGGGAGGGAAAATTACTTATATATATTAATTGAAAAATTGATTGCCTTGTATACATTAATTGAAAAATACCAATCAACTATCAGATTAATTGAGAAATACTTAAAATGTAAAGCAACCAAACATGGAAGGTTTGTTCCCAATAATCAATTGAACTGTTTCTTTTGCAAAATGTTATCCCAAAATATACTCTCAACTTTAAATCAAAATTCAAATTCAAATTCAAATTTCCTAGAAACAACATCAATTCACCATACCAATCTGCATTTAAAAATTTGGAATACACATTCTGCAGTATCAATATGCAGCAGTGCCAAATAATGTTAAAAAAGGTACATGATCTTCAGTGAAAATATAAGGTTTTGATATACCTCGTGGTTTGAGCAAAAATTAGGGATATAATTTAGAGGGACTAGGGTTTGAGAACGAGACAATGAAAATTCTCTCTGGAGTATATGCGATAAAGATACGATTTTTGATAATTGTGAAAATATTTCTTAGAAGAAGAGAGAGGATGTTCGTAAATTTGATCATTTACATGATTGAATAAGTTTACGGTTTTGGTCCTTTAATTTGAGAAAAGTTCGGTTTTCCCCCTTAATTTGAGAAAAGTTCGGTTTCTATCCATCCAAACTACATGTGATAATTTAGGGTCCAAAGGAAGAATAGAATTATTAAATCAGCAAATGAAGTTTTATTTAAGTGAAAAAAAAAAAAGTAAAATCTCCTATATTTAGTTCTTTTTACTTATTATACACTTGCATAAATCAATATGATCACATCCTATATCCCAGTCTCATAGAAAAATGATGGTCGTTCCTCACAAACTATCTTAAAAACAAGTAGTATTATATGATTAAAATATTATATCATATAACTCCAACCTACTTTATACTTCAACGATGTCTAAAATCATTAGCACATGTTTGGGCATGCTTAAATTATAATTTCAGTTGGTCAAATATATTTTTTATTTACACATTTCATGGGACCCACAATTTACAACCCACTTTTTATCCACATATTCACCAACATATTATATTATACTAGTATGATGGGAAAAGAAAGATTCAAATGTTAACAATTTGTTTGTACAATTACCTGCATACGCATCAGCAAATCAGCACTTTGTTTCTTTTGAAATCTGTTCTTCTTGAACTCCTCACGCAGTGCTTCAACTTGAGCTCGTTCTTCTGGAGTTCCAGCCTCGGGATCGAATTCCCAGTGTTGTCTTCCAATATGATTATTGGTTGTTGTAAGCCACGGCCCGGTTCCATCAGCAATCTTCAACTTCCACATTTTCTGCATCAAATATAATCATAGAATTCTCCCATATGTTAGACATGAATATATTGTGCATTTTACCTTTGGTGAATCAAGTTATATATATTATTGTTTGTCATGTATCCTTCTTCTTATCTTCGATGATATGCGAATCATAGAGGTGGTTCGATAGATTGCACTTGAGGTATGCATTTATAATTATTTCGAGTTTCAATTGTCATCCTTTGATGAAAATCAAATCAAACTCTGCACGTGAAGTGAAGTGATACAAAATATAAATACAGGAATTCATTGCTGTAACACACGATTGTTTTAAATCTTTAGACGAGATGAAACTCAAGAATATTGCTTGCTTGAAAAGGAAAAAATGAAGAAAAAAGGCAAAATAAACAGGTTTCCAGCTGAAAACTTCCACTGATTGAAATAGCAAAGAAGCATTCAGACAGAATCCATGTTCATTTATAAGGAAAAAAGAAGTTAATTTAGAAGGCAATTGGACCAAACCTTGAAAACAAAAAACAACTAAGGATGTTTAGAAGAACTGTGTGAAAATACACACACATATAGATATACCTTTTATTAGTTTCAGAGAATATTGCAATGATGTATTAGCTCCAACGGAGGAGTGGTGGTGTGGTGATGGTGGTGGTGGTGTGGGGTTGATGATTTCTTGACACTGAGAAAGAAACTCGATGGTGCATATTTCGAACAGGAGACACCCTTTATATAGAGCATGCAGGCAGGCATAAACCCCTCCCACCACCCCGGGGGTGGGAGGTTTGGGGGGAATACAAGCTTGTGATGCTAAATAGTGCAGACACGCAGAAAGAGATAAAATTTTATTAGTGTGACAAACGATTAAAGAATTTCTTTGCAGTTACCTAGACCCTCGCAGATTGCCTCTCAGTTCAGACACTAATTTTCTTTAATATTTTGTTGTTTTGTGCCGCTTTAGTTTTCATCCAGTCAAGAGCTCAACGACTTGCTTTATGCTGCTAATTTTCCACGCAATAACCTTATCCATGCAATAACCTACAGTGATAGGAAAGTCAGAATTTTTTAGTGGGAGACTCAAAAAAAAATTATTTAATAAAAATTATTTTTTCCAAAACGGACTAGACTACCGTCCGATCCTGCCCCTGCTTACTAAAGACTATTACGTAGGAGATTAATATTATTCATTATTAATAGCAATTATCACCCGTGTGTTTTTCTTGTGAAATACTAAATTTAAATAAATGAATGTATTCATATTCTAACGACTTAAGTTTTTAGATAATATTAATAGAAAAAGATCTGGAGTTCACCATTAGTAATGATTATCACCCGTATGCTTCTCTTGTTTTTCAAAATTACTATTGAATTACTAAATTAAAAAATCGGATGACTATCACGTCATAAATTGGAAAGTCGAAATAATTCCCAAATAAGGTATTAATTATAAAGCAAGTTGGGCATTCAATTCACAAGTTGCATGCTAAAAACAGTATTAAAAAATCCGAATATTTTTTTTCCAATTCTTATATTGGATAAATAAAATGCATTTACTTAAATAGCTTTTTAAATTTATTGTAGTACTCGTAGAGTAGTTAATATTAATCAACTTATATTGTTATCATAAACCAATCAAATTTCTTCAAAACGTTCTTGCATACTTGGTTGAATATATTTCTTTTAAATATGAAATACCTCATACGTGTGATTTTCATAAATCGGTAATAGATAGAAGTGAGGATCCGTTTTGATTTAATATTGCACAACATCATCTTAAATTTAAATTAAATTGCTAAAGAAAATAAAAATTGATTAATTTATATCTATATTCTTAGTATTTTCTTTTTGATCAAGAGAAATTTACAATAATGATATTAAAATTTAAAATCTTACCATCACTTTTAGTAATGTACTATATTGACATGTTTGGAAAAATGAATTAAATGGTATTGAATTATATTATAAAAATGAAATAATTTTTTTATTTATTGTATTGTCTAATATTATAGGGATAATTTCACTATACACCACAAAATATAAAAAAATTTAAAAAATTTTATCTAACTTTTTTAATTATGAAAATACTATTTTTTTTACTTTTGTAACACTTGTTGTTACATTTGTTATATTTATTATTTTTAAAATTTAAAATATTGAAAAGTAATAATAAAATTTTAATATAAAATCAAATATATTGCAAAATTATCATAATATTATATTATGTACCAACATTGATCCATGCAAGCATGGGCATAGGGAAGGGAGGCCTTGGGGTCCCAGCCCCACAAGGTTTTTGAATGCTGTTTTTTTTTTTTAAACATAATTCCTTAGAAACTTATTTTTAACATCTCAAAATTTTGCCATATATTTATATTTAATTATACGAACAAGACAAGTGAAATTGGCGTCCAATAGATAAAATTCTTATTTGGTTTATTATTTTGAACTCGTTGTTTAACGATTTTATTAATCCAAAAAGATGCGTTGGAAAGCTTGTCATGAATACTTTGAAACTGTATCAAGAACCTACATTGATGAGTGAAGAACATAGTTTAAAAATAAGTTGAAAAAAGTGATTTCGAAATGAGAACTAAATGATAAACTATCAGACTATTAAAATCATTTATATCTGTTATTTTTAGCTTGTTATTTTGAAATTACAATTTAATACTTTTACAATCTGAAAGATACATTGCGACGTTTGCCGACATAAATACTTCAATAGCCTACCACGACGAGTGAGGAACATAATCTAAAAATAACTCAAAAGACGTGGGGAAAAAATTCGATAGGACGCTCCTATGTGGTACGTCTAATTAACCACTGATATATGGCATTTGTGTCTTATTTAATTTTTATTATACTTCTCTATTTACTTTCACCCATTCAAATAAAGACACGTGTTCTTTGGCTAAATTTACTTTATTTTATTTTTCTCTGTTACTTTTTTTTCAAATTTAGTTTTTAATCTTTATTGTAGTCTTATTTTTTATTTGAAAATTATTTGGGCATCAAGTTTCCGCTGAGGATTTTCAGTTGAATACTTAAATTACATTTCGAAACTCTAAATATAATATTCAATAAATTAATAATTTTAAACATTAATAACATTTTTCAATCTCAAATTTAATAATTCAATACCTATTACTTTTTTTATTAATATTAATAACATTAGGTCAAATTTAATAATTCAATACCCATTACTTTTTTTCTTTCTTTTTAAGTTAAAAAGAAATTCATTAGCATTAATACAAAACAGAAAATAGTTAGTATTACTACTAGTCTTCTAGATTGAATTTCTGCATAACTTAAACACATTTACTATCCGTTCATCACTTAGCTTGTGAGTATAGATAGAGAAGTTAGGCGGAATTCCAATCTAGAAACTAATAATAATATTAGTAATAAATAATAATTTTTTGTTTTGAACTAATGAATTTTCTTTGTACTTAAAAAAGAAAAGAAAGTAATGAAGATTAAATTATTAAATTTGACTTTGAAGAATTTTATTAATATATAAATCTATTAATTTATTGAATAATAAGTTTAGAGTTTTCAAATGTAATTTAAATGTTCAATTGAAATTTTTAACATGGACTTGATATCTAAATAACTTTTGAATAAAAAAAAATAAGACTAATATAATGATTAAAATTAAATTAAGGGAAAAAAAAAGTAAAAGAGAGGATAAAATAAATTTTACACAAGACACACCCACGTGTCTTCATTTAAATTGGTTAAAGAAAATAAAGAAATATAGTAAAAATTAAATAAAACACAAAAGACACATATCATTATTTAAGTGATTAAACTTATTATGTAGGACTATATGAGTTTGTAGAGTATAAGTAGTGAAGTTAAGTAGAATTTCAATCTAGAAACTAATAGTAATATTAGTAATTAATAATAAGAATTTATTGTTTTTTACTAACAGTAAAGAATTTTCTTTGTACTTAAAAAAAGAAAGAAATTAATGAATATTAAGTTATTAAATTTGACTTTGAAGAATTTTATTAATAACTAAAACAACTGATTTTTTGAATATTAAGTTTAGAATATTCAAAAGTAATTTAAGTGTTCAATTAGAAATCTTTAGTAGAAATTTGATTCCTAAATAACTTTCGGATAAAAAAATAAGACTAAGATGATGATATAATTAAAATAAAATAAAAAGTAAAAAAGAGAAATAATGTAAATTAAAAACAAAAAACAAAAAAAAAACACACACACACACACATACACGTGTCTTTATTTATTTGAATAGGTAAAAAAATTAAATATAGTAAAAATTAAATAAGTCACAAAAACGTTCAAGTAATTAGACTTCACTGCATACAAGAAAGGATTAAATTAAAAACAACGTGAATTGAGTCGTTAATTATGTTATCTTTTTCTCAAAATATACTTTTAATCCTTGACCTAATCCCTCCATCGTCTGATTAAGCAATTCTCAATTATTGCTCTGCTTGAGTGGCTTGCAGCTTTAATAATTTTTTTAAGATAAAATTACATATAAAGTCCTCAACCTTTTCAAAAAGTATAAATAAATCTTGAACATTTTATTTATGTCAACACAATCTCTCATGTTTAGAAAAAAGAAGTGAAGAACCTCTGGACAGTTTCGTCCAAAAATATATTAATTGAAAGCTTGACTAAGATTTGACAATTTTTAAGAAGGACAAAACCGTCATTCTACAAATTCATACTTAAAAGCAATTAAAATAACTATATAAAAAACAAAATCAAATAAGAAAAAAGAATTCAGAAAAATTTTAAAATCATTCGAAAACAAGTTAATTACAATATCGATTATAAGTTAGAATTATTTTGCCAAACTTGAAGCATCGGAGGAAGATCTCTTAACGAAGGATAATCACTTGAATTGTTAAATGCGAGATTTAAATAAATTAATGTGATGTCTTTTTCACAATTTAAGCTTTTAAGTAAAATTGTTAACATGATTAATAGTTTAAAAAATTTAAACAAGTCATTTGATCTTTATCTAAAACTCAAATTAACGGTCAAATTTCAATATTAGTATTTTTAAACAAGTCAATATCATGCAGAGGTATGTTTAAGATAAAATCTCCTACTGTTTAAATATATATAAAAATACTAATAATTAGTGGCAGGGTCCGAGTCAAGTTTGGGTGTAGGGACATGTCGGTATTTCTTGTACCTAGTATAGAGTCATCGTCGATGGTCAAGTATAGGTGTCGGGGTTGACCCCAGACGTTACTCCCAGAACAAATAGCTCTTAGTTTGACATATTCTATTTTTCCACACCTACTTCTGTAAGACAATATATAAGGTGATGTGGGATTTTACCCAAAACCAAAAGTATGTCTCGATCGCATAAAATTATAGTTTTTTTTACTTGAGTTGTTTATATTGTTTATTCAATACTAAGTATGATTTTGTAAAACTTTCTAAGTATATGGTGCATTATATATTTTCTCATAACACAGATCAAATGTTACGTCATCTTCCTAATTAGCTTCTTCTCATGTAAGAGTTAATGTTAAACACTACTGTTTTAGTGAAGGTTTGTGTGACTCTTATATAAGTATATTGTGTCTTGTGGAGCTGATCTCGTGCCCCCTTGGCATTGTGTCTTATATGTTCTTGTATGATCATTTATCTATTCAAAGTTGATACTATTTACACCATTTTGGTAGTACGTAGAAGGAAAAGGGTATTGTGTGCAAATTCTTTCTTTTTTCCATTTTCTTGTTTGGACTTTGTAAACGTTGCACATTTCTGGGTAAAAACAAAAAGTTGTATGTATAGGCATGCAACACATTGGGATGGACAGAAATTTCCATTTGACCTCAAAAGAACAACTTTTAGAAAGTCACAAGACTAAATTAAACATCACTTTTTCTAGTCCTTTGAAAATTCCACCAACTTCTTTTTTATATGGATAATCATTTCTTTTCAACCCTCCTAATATTCAATTCGTGTGTTTCGCAAGAAAGACACAAATACATATTTTAATCAGTTTTAGAAGTCTCTTATACGTTTAAGAATCAATTTTTAGTCTCAGTTTGGTTCAACTTGAAAAGTTACTAAAAACACGATATTAAAATTAACAATTAATTTTAATCACACAAAATATGGAACTCATAACTTTTATCAATTTTTCAACCACATATTTCATCAACTTTTATTAAAATCTGCTAAAACTTTGTCATCTAGACCCTTAAATAACTTCAGAGATTTTTGCTCTTTTTATTTATCTGTGTAAACTAATATATGTGTTTTTGGCTAAAATTTAAAAAAAATGAAGTGTATTTATTTTCATTTTTTTATCTCTTATTAAATATGTTTAGATAATTTAAAAGTAAAAAATTAGTTTGTTTGAATGTAACTATTATTCAGTCCAACATATATTAAGCATGTGATGTTATAACTTATAAGTAGTCGTGTATTGTTGTCAATGTTCTAAAAAGTGTAAAACGTAAAGCGTGGCTAGGCGTGAAGGCCGAGTTTCAAGCTTTTTGGACCTAAGCGAGTCCTAGGCGAGAGCGAGATAAGGGCAATACGAGGGCAATGCGTGATGCGTAGCTAAACGTTCAAATCTAAGCTTCTTAGACGGGCTTTTTACAACAGTGATTATTGCTTGTAATACCAAATATTATCCACTCCCTAGCCTTAGTCTACAATGAGTACTCGTAACTTATATTTTTGCACCCACGGGCGGATGAACCCCTAAGCAAAGTGAGCCAGTTTCACTAGGATCCTAGCTAGCAAAACTAAATATCATTTGCTTTCTACGGAATTTTTTAATTCTTCTTGAAAAGACCATTCCGATCCAAATTTTCGCTTAATAATTCCCCATATTACTCTCTATTACCAAATATTAGTGTGCTCACTAGCTTTCGTCTGTCAGTGTCGACCCGTTAACCCTTTAGTTAAGTAATACAACAGTGGAAGATATCACTTCCTTGTAGACTTGTAATATCTATGATTCCATGTTGCAATTTTTTAAGTTTCAAAACCAATCTGATTTGAAAAATAAAAAATAAAAAATCAATCATTCAGATTCTTGACAAATTATTTAACTCCAACGATAAGAATTGCATTAGTCATATGATATTGCAAGTAAGATCTTCATTATTTAATTTGCATTATCATATGTAGGACTATAGATGCCTTGTTTTTAAGGTTAAATAGCAGAAATCCAGATTTAGTTTGAAGGATTTTGTCTTTGCTCAAATCGTGGTATGATTTGAAAATTACAATTTTTGTCATATTAAAACTAAAAACAAGTCTCGATAAAGGATGAGCGCTAAGGGTATGTCTAGGTCATTTAAATAAGTTTAGGTTTGTAGGCTCGATTTGTTTGTGTTAAGTCTAGAAATTCATGCCAACCGATCGTTTAATATAAAATAGACTGTCAATTAGATGAATAAAATGCAAGTGGTTATTGTACCAACTGCATATTGACACTTGATTGATTTATCATCACTTTCTTCTAGGTTACGTACGTGTAATGACACCTAAAATATATATGCATGGCTGAATAACTTAGACTAACAAGTCTTGGAATCACTTGTTGGAGTCTTTGAATAAGGATTTTTACATGTTATACCGTTCAAGTCTCCATCCAAGAACTTGTTGAAAAATGCAAAAGGTAATGGACTCTTTAATTATTATTCGAAGTAATATGGCATAATACAAACATGCTGACATAGATGGATTCTTTTCTATTGCCTAATCCGAAATCTCTTTGAAGTAGTGAATTCAAAAGTAATCAAAACACTCGACTTATGATAACAAGTAGGGGTCACAAGCAGCCCTAGCAGCTATTGGGCTCGCCAACTCAGCCCATTTGAGCCTAGGACTAGGTTGAGCCCTAAAAATTTTTATGAGTTGAGATTGCTAGGCTCGTAGAAAACACGAGTTGGCTCATGGCCTGGGCCAATCAGCCAACTCGTGTTTTGGATTTTTTATATTGAAATTTTTAAGTTGTTTTCAAAATTTGCTTTCAAAAAAAAAAGCCGACTCATGGGTAGCTTGGCTCAGCTCATTGACACCCCTAATAACGAGTATGACTAGGACAACTGAAAATGTAGTTATTTATCGTTTACATTGTATTCTCCATCTCTAGACGGGACAATTAAGTTTATTTTATTGCACTTTTAATTAGAGGTCATGTTGAGCTCCCCTCCTAAGTATCAATAAAACATACCACTTCTGGTGGATAGAAAAAAAAAAATACTTGGAACATTTTATTTAGTTAAAAAAAAAAAAAAAAATCATTGCCACTTACGGTGACTTTTCAATACGTTCTGCGACATGATCCTCCGAAAAAAATTCATGCAGTAAACTTCACCTACTACGAAATTACCAACTGATTTTTCTTGAAAAAAGTTGTGTGTAATGCTTGTTAGTGATGGAAATCTTGACACGGTCGATAATGTCACTTTTTCTGAAGTGATACACAAATAAATGTGAATACATGAACATGTAAGTAGATGCATCAACTGTTATGAACATGAACATAAATAATTGTGACTTTCTAAATTTTTGTCAACGTAGGAATCATTAGTTATGAAACTGTGTCCAAGCACTTAGAACTTATGTGTCCACTTTTCGTTCAAAATTTAGAAGATCCAAAATTTGTCTATTCCTTCCTCCACTAAAGGAGGAGAAATGAAATTATAAAAATAAATGACTTTTAAGTTAGGGCAGAATACAGGCGTGTGAACAGGTCGATTGTCTGCAAATACAAAGTCATATGTAAAGATATCGATTGTAGATTAGACCGTACATATATAGAATTGTTTAATCAAGTAGAGAACAAATTGCGTGCCAAATGAGCAGCTAGTTATATAGGCATTTCTTGATCTATGTAAGGAATCCCATGTGGGATTTCTTCTATATTAATCCCACAATTATTATCAGAATCAATCAATCCATGCAGAACATGAGTGACATGGAACTCTTGTTTCTTTCTATTCTTCTTCTCCTAAGTCTCTATCTAAAAATACGTTTTTGTAAACCTAAAAAAATAACCAATGGCTATTCAAAACTTCCTCCAGGGAAAACTGGCTGGCCTGTGATCGGAGAAACCTTGCAATTTCTGTCAATGGGCCGGAAAGGAACACCGGAAAATTTTTTCAAAGAAAGAATGAACAAATTTTCACCTGATGTCTTCAAAACTTCATTACTTGGTGAAAAAACAGCAGTTCTATGTGGATCTGCCGGAAATAAGTTCTTATTTTCCAATGAAAATAAGCTTGTCACTTCCTGGTGGCCAAGAAATGTTGAGAAAATTTTTCCTACTTCTCTACAAACCTCAACCAAAGAAGAATCGATTAAAATGCGTAAACTCCTGCCGGGTTTTTTAAAACCTGATGCATTGCAGAAATACGTGGGAATTATGGATTCGATTGCTCGAGAACATCTTGAAATTAACTGGGATTTGAATAGAGAAATCACTGTTTTACCATTGGCAAAACAGTACACTTTTGCAGTGGCATGTAGACTGTTCTTGAGCATTGATGATCCAAAACATATTGCAAAATTTGAAAAGCCATTTCATGTTTTGGTTGCTGGAGTTTTATCCATACCGATAAATTTACCTGGTACTAATTTCAATCGTGCAATTAAAGCTGCAAATTTGATTAGAAAGGAACTTCTGGAAATAATCAGGAGACGAAAAATCGAGCTGGTGATGGAGAAAATGTCTGTGTCTATTCAGGATATTTTATCCCATATGCTAATTACCACGGATGAAAATGGTAAGTTCATGACAGATTTGGATATTGCTGATAAGATAATCGGTTTGCTCATCGGTGGCCATGACACTGCAAGTGCTGCCATTACTTTCATCATCAAGTATCTTGCTGAGCTTCCGGAAATTTACAATGGAGTTCTGAAAGGTAATTCTCCTGTTTTTTACCTGTTGCGTGCATATTGCATTTAAATTTAGTCTTTAAATTGTATGTACAGAGCAAAGGGGGATTGCAGAGGGGAAACAACCGGGGGAGCTCCTAAATTGGGATGATATGCAGAAGATGAAGTTCTCATGGAACGTGGCTAGTGAAGTAATGAGACTGGCGCCTCCACTTCAAGGAAATTTTCGAGAGGCCATTACTGACTTTACGTACTCAGGCTTCTCCATCCCAAAAGGATGGAAGGTATGTCCGCACCCTATACAAACACGAACATGACAATGCACGCACACATTGACTTGTACACACCATCTTACAAGTATAGTGTTCATGCTTCATAGTCGACACCTCCAAACCCCCTGCGATCATGACCTTTATGATATTGTGCATGCAGTTATACTGGACGGCAAATTCGACGCATAAGAACCCAGAGTACTTTCCCGAACCGGAAAAGTTTGATCCATCAAGGTTCGAAGACAATGGCCCTATTCCTTATACATACGTCCCATTTGGTGGAGGTCCAAGGATGTGTCCTGGAAAAGAATATGCTCGACTCGAAATACTTGCTTTTATGTACAACATAGTGAGAATGTTCAAATGGGAAAAAATCATACCAGATGAGAAGATTGTTGTGGATCCAATGCCTATGCCAGAAAAAGGACTGCCTATTCACCTCTATCGCCATTAAAGCTTGTGGTTCATGCTACGATATCGAACCTTAATTTATGTAAATAATATCGCACTGTGTTTTGTGTTCGTAACGAATATATAATTAATAAATAAAGGGAAAGCCAATGAATACAAGCTATATATGTATTAATTAAAAGCTATTGTTGTGATCTGCTTAATGTGTTTGAAGTACAGTTATTATCATCAACTTATTTGCTTGTAATCCTTTTTCTTCTTCTGTCTTCTTCTTTATTTTTTGAAATATCTGTAGAATGTTATAAGGCTTTGTTTGATTTTGCTTAAAATTTTACTAAAAAATTGAAATTAAAGTCAATAATTAATTTTATCCACATATTTCATGGAGGTACAAATTAATGTTATCAACTTTTCAACCACATTCATCAACTTTTATCAAAATTTACAAAAAATTTAATTTTTTGCAAAATCAAACGGACACTAAAATGACAAAATGTAATGACATGATTACAAGAAAATTTGCTTTTCGTTGTAAAATGTCAAAAGTTTGTCATTGAATATAATTAATGACGAAAAAAAAGTTTGTAGTCGCCTCGTCGCAAAAGGCTGGTCCATGTTTGTCGTTAAATATAGTCATTTAACGACGAATATTTTGTTGTTGATATTCTTCTAGTTAAATCACATTTATATATGATCAAAATGTGGTTGTGGATATTCTTAGTAACGAAAATTTTTGTTGTTAAAAATCTCATTAACAACAAAAATATTTTAATAAAGTAGTCGCCAAAGAAATATAATTAAAAACAAAAAAAAATTATTGCAATTTTGTCATTGAATTTCTTTTCTTTTGTCGTTTACAAATATGTACTTTGTCATTAGAGATGCTTTTGAAGATTAAACATCCATATTTTGTTGTAAGAATGTTATTAAAATTTGGTTTTGGCGTCCCAATTTGAAGCTGGGTTGGAGCATTTTTATACTCTATTTTGGAGTATACTCCATTTGGAGATGCCCTAAGTACAAGGGCGGAGTCAGAATTTTTGGAATGAGAGCATTATTTTAGAAAAAAAAGTTTACAATTCAAAATCTGGCCGTCGTTAGAAAAAAAAAAATTTGCACTTCCAAAATTGATTTTTTTTCCAGAGCAGAACCGGTCCCCCCCCCCCACCCCCCACCCCTCGGGGTGCCTAAGTGTATGTGGTTGAACAGTTATGATGGGAGTTATGATGTTTGGCCACTCAAGTTGAAGCAAAATGTTACAATGACAATCGGTTCTACTTCAAAATTACGAATCTTGTTAGGTTCTGTGTAGCGAAATCCAACAAATGAGCAAACTAATTCCTTTGATCTTGCTTTCTTGTCATCGTCATCCCTCAAGCTACCCTCCTATGCATATCATGAATACAACTAAGGGACCACTTCGCACAACAAAATTGTCATTACACCAAAATGTGTACATTAAATGAGAATCATGAATGAGAATTTATCAAGTCGCATCAAATTTTTCAGCTACTAATATTTAATGAAAACCTGCAGGATTTTAATGCAAAGATTTCTGAATTCAACCCACTTTATTGTTGTGATATGATGATTTCTTAATTAATTACAATTTTTGAATTGTTCAGGACATTTAAATGTTAAAAAGTGGTGGTTTTGGGGTTGTTTTACTTGAAATGCTTACGGAAAAGGGAGCATTGGATAAGAGCTGCTGTACCCAAGAGCCCGCTATTGAATAATAGTAAGAAACTCTTGAAGATATTGGTAGTGGCAGAGCCAGACATTTTAAGTTGGAGCAAAGATATGATAAAGGGGTGGGCTAAGAGGAGGGGGAACCCCTCTTACGGGGGTTAGGGACAGCGCCCCCGAAATTTATTTTTTCAACCTACAATTAATGAGCCTATTTTTATGAAAATATAATATTTTTTATCAGTCGTAATCTTTAAAAAGCTTACAAGATATCGAACAATGCACTTAGACGTATTCGATACTCACTTCGTGTTTATTCTAATTGCTTGAAAAGACTAGCCTCAATACTTTCTTTTTGGTTATTGAATTGTTCGAACTTAATGCGAGCTAGATTGTGTGCACTACTAAATTTTTCAATATATTTTCTGAGACTATGTTGCTTCTTCCATTTTGAAAACCCGTCGACAACAAAAGAATCACGACTTGAACTCGAGTTAGAATTTGTTTCGTGGAATTGATATTCTACCATAGCAAGAAGAAGAAAAAATTCTATCTTAAGTAAAAAGGGTTGAAGATGAAATCGCAATTAATTTTTTTGTGTCAAAGACTAAAGACGTGAACGTGAACTGAAGAAGATGAATTGATCTTAGATGAATCAATTTTGTTGGGCTTTATTTGTTTAGTTCATTCATTGATGGGTTTGGGCTTTAGTATTTTTTTTGCTTTGGTTGATTATTAAAAAAATAAAAATAAAAATAAAATAAAAAATTAGAAAGTTAGGGTTCCTGGTCTCTCCCAAGAAACCCCCTTTCCCCTTCCCCTTCCCCTTCCCCAGGATATTGAAGACCCTAGGCTCGAAATATTCAATTAAAAGTGTTATGAAGGTGTCCACTCTAGCATACTCAAAATATTCTCTGGATGGTATGTTACATAAGATCATATCTGTGATTGGTTATTGAAGTCTATAATAAAGGAGGGAATGGGGGAAAGCTATACGAGTTCTAGTAAACAAGTACATTGATTTTTTTTTGTCTAGTTTACTGAAACCTTTATCAACAAGAAAACCAATCATATAGAGCAACTTATAATACTTTCCTAAAATTTACGCATGTTTTATTTCCTGTGCAATTGAGAAAATGTCTCAGCCTGATGACTACAAAAAGTTCAGCTTCGGTGAATTGTACCAAGGAAGTGAAAGAAATGGTCATAAAAACTGTGGTTAATGAAGACAATCTACATACTTGTCCAATGGTGGACCTATAAAGTGTAGGAGATTCAAATGAAACAATATTAGTCAATGACAATTTTTGTCCAGTACACATGGGTGTGTCACACCCCTTTGCTCCCATCATATTTGTTTTAGCCAAAAGATCTTTGATATACTTTGATTGAGTCAAATATATCCCAGTATGATCTTTAATGACTTCAATTTTCAAAGTAAACTGCTTGTTCAGATCATGGCAAGTTTTAAAACATGATTCTTATCAACTCTAGTGATAAGAATGTCAACAACATATACCAGCACAAACAAATGTTTTGAGAAGTGAGTAAATAAACTAGTGTCAGAAATTTGAGCTTGTGAAACCCCAATCAAACAAAGCCTATTTCAATTTTTCAAACCGAGCTCTAGGAACCTGTTTCAGCCCATATAAGGCCTTATGCAACTTGCAAACAAAATTTGGTAATTTCTCATTTACAAAGCCCTCAGGTTGAGTCGTGTATACAGTCTCTTGCAATTCTCCATTGAGAAAAGCACTATTGATATCTATTTGCTAAATATCCCAACCATATGTAACAGCCAAAGTGAGAATTACCCTTATAGTAGAAGGTTTTACTACTAGACTCAATGTTTTAAAATAATCAACACCAAGGTTCTAAAAACCCTTGGCAACAAGTCTGGCCTTATATCTCTCTACACTGCCATCTGGAAGATATTTTACTTTAAAAATCCATTTGTTCCCAACCACATGCATATTATCAGTAAGTGGAACAAGACTCCAGGTTTGATTTGCTTGTAAAGCATGTAATTCAACAGTCATAGCCTCAACCTACTTTGGATCCTGCAATGCTTCTTTAACTGATGCTGGTTCAATAGGTTGAGACAAAGACGACATATAAGCAAAGGTTTTTAGTTTATGAATTCCTAATTTGAATCTAGTTTGCATGGAGTGACAGTGTGTAGTACTGTGGAAAGATGCCTCAATATAAGGCCTGGAAATATGATCTGAAGTAGTAGTAATATGATTATTGTCCTGTTGTTGAGTGGAAAAAACACTAGGAACAGATGAAGATGGAGAATTTTGTGGCTGACTGAATGAAGATGGAGAGTTTTGTGGCTGGCTGAATGAAGATGGAGAGTTCTGTGGCTGACTTATCTTTGGAGAATCAACTATTGCATGTATCATATCTTCAAATGTGTCCTTATTCATTAATGACCAGTTTTGAACAAGGAGTTGATTGGAGATTTGATCAGAATAGGCAACTTTAACAGTGGAATAGAAACTACTGGTAAAGGGAAACAATTTTTCATTGAATGTTACACTTTGAGTAATATAGATTCTTCCAGTAGGACTTAAGCATCTATAACCCTTGTATAACCCTTGTATTTGTTGCTATATCCAAGAAAAATACATTGTGTGGTATGAAAACTAACTTTATGCTTATTGTATGGTCTAAGAAAGGGATAACAAGTACAACCAAAAATTTTGAAATTGCTAAGGTTAGGTTTTTCCTTGAAAAACAATTCATAGGGTGTTTTATGGTTAAGAGTGACACTAGGAAGTATCTTTATAAGTAAGGTGCTTGTAGCAAAAGCATCCCACCAAAAAATCAGTGGCATACTGGCTTGTGCAAAAAGAGTTAATCTTGTCTCTACAATGTGTCTGTGTTTTCTCTTAGACCTGCTATTTTGTTGGTGAGTGTGTGGACAAGGACGCCTAAACAGAACTCCTAGTTTGATGAGAAATGGTTCGAGTTTCCTAAACTCTCCTTCCCAGTCAAATTGAACACATTTGATTTTTTTATTGAATTGTCTTTCGACAAAATTTTGAAATTGTTGGAATATGGATACAAGGTCATATTTAAGTCTCATTGGAAAAATCCAGGTAAACCTAGAGTACTCATCTATGAATTGGACATAATATCTATAACCCTCAGTGGAAATGACAGGTGAGGGTCTCCATACATCAGTATGTATGATGTCTAGGAAAGATTTAGCACAATTTGAGGATAAAGGGAAATGAGATTGAGATAACTTTCCATATTAGCATGCTTGACAGAAATTAACACACCTTTTAACATCAATGAAAAAGTTTAAGGAGTTCAGAACATGTTGCAATGTATGTTTATTGGGATGTCCCAGTCTTTGATGTCATAAGTTAGCATCAGTACTATTCAAATAGGTACAGAAAAATGCAGAAACAGAGTTTAAATGTTTTTGTAAAACAACGAATTACAAGAATCAGAATTTGATAATAGAGTGGATTTGGATGTATCTAGCTGATAGAATCCATGTTTAAGCCTTCCCTGAAGAAGAGTCAACTTTGAGAACTTGTCCCTAAAGACACAAGAGTCATTTTCTAATACAGCAATCAAGTTATTGTTAGCAAGAAATTTTGACAAACTGAGCAACTTTTTATTGATAAATGGGACATGTAATATGCTTTTCAGATGTGATGTGATCAGAGGCCCCACTGTCCACATACCAAGCATCATCTTTAACCGTAGAAGGTGATGCTGTATAGGCTTGTGAATGATTGCAATTCTCTTTGTTCTGAGGTGAATTCATCTCACTCTTCAATGACTGTCAAACCTCTTACAACATTTCAAAGCAGTATGCCCAATTTTATCACAGATTTGGTAATGCACATTTGTTCTGTTTCCTCTCAACAGTAGAGGCTATACATAATTGTTCTAAACGCATCTCATGTGACTGAAGAAAATATTGAGCCTCTTGCAAGGTAACAACCTCATTTCGTGATGTGAGATTAACCACAGCAGCATCATACTCAGAACCAATGTCACCTAATATGTACATTAAAAGATCTGTATCACTCACAGGATTACTAGCAGTAGATAGACTGTCAGCGATTTTCTTCATCAAAAAGAAATAGTCATTGATTGACTTGTTTCCTTTCTTTGTGGATTGCAACGCAGACCGAAGATGCAGTACTTGTGATTTCAACTGAGACACAAACAATCGTTCGAATGTTTGCCAGACTTGACTTGCAATAGTACATCCGACAACGTGTCCAAACATGCTCTCAGAAATTGAGCCAAGAAGCCAACTCATAATCAGTTGGTCCGTTCACAACTACAGAGAATAAGCAGGGTTGAATCGTCTTTTGATTTCACCGGTGTCTGCAGATCTGGCATCAATCACCTTCTAAGGACAGGTCATACTTCCGATAATGAAACCTTCAAGATCGTATGCCCAAAGAGTAGGCATGATCTATGATTTCCAAAAATTGTAGTTCGATCTCCCTAATTTCATTGTTATCGGCAAAAGAGTAGACAGACCATTTAGAGTACCAGTCACGACTAGGGATGGCAACGGAGCGGGGCGGGACAGGGCAGGACGGGGTGGGGCCTGGACGGCCATTCCCATACCCGCCCCGTCGGGGATTTTTGAAAAGCGATGCGTGAATGGTATAGAAAAATCATCATTTATCGTCTCGTTTAATTAATTAATTAATTTTTTATATTATTTTTTATTTTTTTACATACAATTTAAATTTTAAAACCTAAAAATATAATATAATAAAAATATTCGGGGCGGGTTCGGGGAATACAGGGCGGGGACCATAATCCCAACCCTGTTTAGTAATCGGGGCGGAGACAAATTTTTTTGCCATCCCTAGTCACGACAACACTTTTGGCAATTGGAAGGCTACCAGTGATGGCATCTTCTGTCAAAGGAACATTTGAGGTTCTAGAATCCATAGCTGTGAAGCAATATGCTCTGATACCAAGATAAAGTTCAGAAAGAGGATTTAGGGTTTCAAGAGAGAGGAAAACGAAGACAGAGAGAGAATAAAATATTTGTACTCAATAATTAATCACAAATGAATAGTAAGGAGTATATACAGACTACAAAACAACTGAAAGTCAAAACGTGTTTTAATAACAACACTTTTACAAATGGAAAACAAACAACTTCAGTAAGCTTTCTCAATAATTCTCATATGTGTTGGTCGCCTGACACTAAAAAGGCATGGCCTTGCCCAAACCAGGTCGTGCTTGAGGCCAGCCTACCCCTACACCATTGGCTCAGAAAGGGTTATTAACATAACTCTCTATCCTTATTTTGATAATTGCAAATTTACTAGTATGAAAAAATAAATTAAAAAATACTAAATAAGAAATTAGAATAACATATTTATTAGATAATAAATATAGCTATCATTACTCATCTATTCCACGTTAGTTTCAGCCGTTACTTTTTAAAGGAATTAGTATCATCCTTTAATCATCTCCAAAATTTGAAATTCAAACATCATATTACCAGTCGTCTTCTACATTAGCATTTTACACAATCGCGTATCTTTCTAATCCCCATGTGTTTCAGAAGATTTTGACGAAATTATATTCAAAAGATCGTATTGCTGTCATCTAATCCATTTCCAAGTATTTATATTGATTTACAGCCTAATACTTGGTTTAATATATGAGATCGAGGTGAACAATCGAGATGCTAATTATCGTTGCTACTGTATAGCATGAAAATTTTCGTAAATCTGTTGTATTTTTATAGTTCACCATCGAAGATATTTTTCTAATTTTGGTTATTGATAAAATTGAACAATTATAAAATATCGTTAAAATGTCATTAAATTATTGATTGTAGATTATGGTTATTGAGTATCTGAATTTGTTGATGAGAATTGGTAAATTAATATAGCAAAATGAACTATTGAGTACTCCAAATGATACTTCACACTAAACTGTAATAGTGATGATGAATGATATAAGTGTGTGTTGATATTTACAATTAATAACGTAAAAATATATGGATTAACGAATAACATAATTATACAAAATGCCTTTATAATTGTAGACCATGATTTTAGTATCATCAATTCAATTTTTTTCAATTGTCAAAAACGAGAATATAGAATTGTTACTGAATTAACCTAATTTTTAATGAATTAACGTAATTTTTACTAATTGTTACTGAATTATTTCCTTCAATTGCTAGAAATTAACGCAATTGTTACTGAATTAAAGTAATTGGAAGATCTATATGTAAAGAAACATTGAGAATGGTGAGAGTTCAAAGATTTTGGGAAAGATGCATTAATTACTCATCTAATAAATGGTGATAAAGATTAAGTTCCTAAAATTTAGCAAATTAGTTATTAATTGTATTTGAATTTAAACTCTATATATATATATATATAGTAAAATTAATTAAATAATAATAATAATAATGAAAGAAATTATTTCATTAAGTAAATGTCTAAATTTTGAGAAAAAATAGATATGGCTCTTAATTATCCAGTTCCAAAATCTTCACCGTAAGCCCAGCACAGTCCAAATTGTGCCGACGAGGCCCAACACGGCTAATAAAAGGGACGTGGTAAGCCACCTCAAAACTACTGTCACCTAATCTACAGTTAGAGACGAGAACAGCAACAAATGCCGAGAAGGACACATATGTAACTAGTGTTTGAAGCTGTAACACAATCTTATGTAATAGGAACTAGTAAGTGTATTTTATACACTTATCTACTGTCCATTTATCATAAAATTGCTAGTGATTTGCTTGAGTATCTATCGATTTTTACCATTTTTTTTTTGTCTTAAGAACAAACCCCAACTTACGAAATACATTGTCAAAGAAAGGAGAGAAAATAGATGTTAAACAACAATAGTGCCCCGCAAAAAGATTCATAGATTTCTGTGAAACATAATAACTCATCAAAAAGATCATCAAATTTGAAGTTCAACACAATTTACAAATCGCAAATTAGAATTGTACATCAAAAGTTACGCACATTTAAAGTTCAATCACCAAACTAATGGAAGCTACAACGTGCACACATGCTAGGTGGCATGCACGTTTGAGATCGACTTGAACTCAAATTTTGATACTTTAAGGGTATTTCTTGGGCTCAAAATTTCAAGGGTTTGAAGACTCTGTATATACCTGAAGTTAGAGACATTAAGAGAAGGCAATCTTGGAGAAAAACACATTCTTGTCTGGATTTTGAACTTTGAAGCAAAAGGTGAAGAAGAAAAAGAAGGATTTCAAGTTTTCTGGAGTGTATGCGACACAATTTAAATTGTTCATCGTCTTTCATTCAATTTTCGCTTTCAAAACTAGGTGATGTCTTCAATTTATTATTTCTCTCTTTTGAACATGATTTGTGGCCAAAATGAAAAGAGGAAGAAAATGAGAGGAAAACAATTGAAGGCAAAATCAAGGTTATTAAGCTATCAAATTACACCTTCGAACTTCTTACAGCTACATAACTGAATTCCACAAAACAGACACAGAATTTCAATCTTGGCTTCTGCCTAAACTTAACTGGACATCATGCATTGGGGCATTGTAAAATCAGTATATACCCCGCTTCATATCAATAACATGCTTCCGTAAGCTAACTAGGTGCACCCATTTCCTGCAGAAACAGGAGAGAAATGAGATATAAGACTTCTGTTGACATGTTTGGACATGAGTCGGGAAATGATAAACACATCCTAGGGCATTGGTTCCAAATCCCAACACTTCTATACTCAGACAAGTAAGAAACAAGAAGAGATATATCAATCGCAGAAGAATAGACAAGGTTCACTTTCTCAACGCATATAGCCCCTTATTTCTGAAGGGTCATCTTCATTGCCCCTCAAAAGATAAAAGACTTAAAGCCGCAGAATCATTCAAGAAATGCAAACTTTAGGAAGCTTCGTAAGAAGAATTTGCAATTTTAACGTCATTAATCTCTGAAACAACTGATGCAGTCTCTATTCAAAAACATTATCATGTTACAACCAGCTTATAATTCAAGTACAAGATAGACGTCAACAGTATTTAAGATGCACTAAAGATATTCAAACATCCAAAGATATCTCACCCCAGATTTGGCGCAATGTCTTTCCAAGTTCACTAAGAAATCTTCTTTCTGCAGGATCGTAAACTTCCTCTTTAACAGCTTCCTGAATAGCAGACAAGAACTCTCGCCTTGTTTTGGCAGAGACCATCACATAACTTGACCCATGGATTGAAGCCAGGTCCACCAGCTGAGGGAAGGAAAGAAGTAAGGTTTTGCTTCAGATTTTCTTGGGAACCTTTCACACATAAAAATGTTGATGAAGTAATGCATGATTGGAAAAGAAAGAGGCATCGGTTACTCCAATTCATATATCACCATATATTCTCTTAGATAGTTTCAAGTCAGAAAATTCTTTAAAAAGCTCGCTACAAACGAAGATACCAATAGCCTTCTGGTCAAATGACAGACAAAAAACTAAGCATGCTCAGTAGAAATACCACACATTATATGAATTATGAATTACAACCATCTGATATTTGGTCCCAGGTCAGTTTTCAGAATGAATGCTGCAATCTTTATAGGACACCACGAATACTGGTTTAGTGAAACTTTGCGACAGGAAAATGATTATTTATCTATATTTTCAATCAATATAGTGGATTAACATCTAGGATATGGACAAGCAAAGTGGAAAACGACTCTTCTTTCTTTTTTTCTGAGAAGTGAAAAGAAAATATGAATGACCAGAAATAACTTGCCTGCTGCAACCAAGGTATGATAGAATTCACGAATCTTTGCTCCAAGAAGTATGATGCCAAAATTCCTAAAAGGTCACTCGTGGTCTTTTGTGATAAATTTTCAAGAACAGGACCCGTTCTATCCAGAAGCTCAAACAAAACAAGTTCATTACATGAACGTATAGCTTCAATATATGCCAAGTCTAGATCCCCACCAGACAAATAAGTTTTCACAACATTCCACAAGTTATTCTTGGTTTCCAATTTATTTAGCCTGGCATTACGAGGCACTGGATCAAAGACATTGTCACTTCTTGTTTGGTCACCGTGAATTTTTGGACCAGAGCTTGTGGGAGTACCCTTCCCAACAAAATTTTTGCTTAGCTTAGGAGTGGTATCAGTCCAGATGTCCATGCCTTGTTTACTAAGGTTGCTTGATCTAGTCCTAGTACATGTTTTGTCCTCCCAAACTTCTGCATTTTTAGTTTGAAGTAATGCAGGCTGTCTGTTGCGTATATCCACAGATGACCTCGGTGTGCACGTAGAAAGTCTAGGAGAAGCAACACCAGGACTTCTTTTCAAAAGTTTTGTTGCCAATGCATCTGAATATCTTCCACCATGAACAATTTCTTGTGCCATTTTATCAACCACTTGTTCAAGACTGGACACCTTCGACTGTACTGCTGACATGCTATCCATTATGTTATTTGTAAACACCTAAAAATAGAAATACAGGAGACGTTTATGAGAGCATGATAGCATATCAAAATATTTGAAATAATAAATTATGCATAACTATTCAAAACTTGGTCGTTAAATAGAAAAAAAAAAATGAGGAAGAGAGACAAACACAGGACTACCACTTGTCCTCTTTAATGCTTTGAAGGCCAAATAACTTCTTTTAATAACAGTTGTAATCAATTTAATACTAGTAAACAGGTTTCAAGATCTTAGTCTCTTGCCTCAAATTTTAGGCATACCACGGACCGAATGCTTATTTTCTTGTGGCAAATTCTTTATCTTACACAAATACTGGTTTGTAAAACATAAGTTTACTCTGCTGTTGAAAACTTAGAGCTCCTATTAAAGAGGTCAGTAATACAAGGCAAAGTGCCAGTTGTTAAAAATTACAAGTCCAGTTTGCGAGAGTTCTAGTGGTCTTTGCCAAGACTGATATGATGAAGATCAACCTTACCTTTAACAAATCCATCAAATTTGATTGCTTACTTTCGATCTCTAAAAGCTGCTTCCGAATTAACACCAATTCCTTTTCTGTCTGTGAACAACAGCTATGCATTATGTGAGAACTTGATTCAGTAACAGTTGAATCCAAGCTCCTGCGATCACGCATGTTAGCAACATATCTTCGCTCTTCTATACTAACTTCTTCAGCACCAAACCGCTTACTAGTTCCGGTTGACTTCACCAAACTGACATCGTCAAGAACATCACAATGGGCTGTGACAATCTTTGACTTGATGCTTTCAGAGAAAAGATCAGACACGGAGAATGATTCCTGTTTGTCATCTCCATATCCATTATCTTTGTTACTCCTCGTGTCAGCATTCGTCATTTCACATTGCTTGGTAACTGAGCTGCCCTCAGATTCTTCATTCTGAATGTCTGCCACAGAAATTGTACGACTCTTTGGAACTGCAATTTGTATTTGCCAGTCATTTGTTTCAGAATTCTGAGGTTTTTCAACATGATTTCTGACAGTGTTTCTCAAAGATAGAACCCTTCTCTTAGACAAGTCACCGCCAAATTTCTTCAGTGTGACATCCTTCAGCGTCGAGTCACCAGTACTAGTAACATCACCATAGTCATCTCTATATGCAGTTTCTGCATGATGTGAACAAGTGTTACATACAGAAATACCACAGCCAGTACCACCTAAGATGATGAAATAGACAGTAGGCACACAGTTGCATCAGACAACAGAAATTAAGCAATTGTGTAAAACTCGTTGATGGATTTATCTTAATGAAATCTAGACAATAGGCAGTTGTGTTTTGTCTTTTACCTTTATGCCTTTTGCTTCTAGGTCCACAGTGTTAACTATAATCTTCTAATTTCTCAGTACTCATGAGCGTAGATTAGATTTATAGTCGTTCGCACTCCTCCTAATAGTAAAGTCTCGCCATTATTGCTGAGCAAAATACATTAGTGATTGGTATAAACATCAAAAAAATTAAGTTCCAATTACAAAAACTGACTAGTCAAGGAAAGCTACAAGATACAAGGACAACCTGTACTATGTCGTCAACAACATGTTGAAACCCACTTCAGTGCTAGATTTAGGATCACAAAAACCTCTTTAAAATTGTGAAACTTCATCACATATAATCCAATTTGTAGAGCCAGGGTTTGTGAATTAATTATAATCAACTGCACATGTGTTAAAAGCATTAGGTGCTCGTACAAGTTGACTCAAAAAATATCACTGAATCCATAGAGAAGTGTGCAAGTCATTTCAAGTCCCATGTCAACAATGTGAAAAGAAGAACATTAATCAAAATTTTCCCAACAAAAAATGAAACGCTAGCCTGACATCAAGTAACAAAAGCAATAGATACAGCAGCAGATCTCTATATCTGGTTGTTACTAGCACATTAAATAACATGGCACTTTAGACCTAACCTTTGACAGAAGATCCAGCTTCTGAAGGTTCAGGAGTATCAGACCCTGGAAGATTTCTCCAGAGATGCAAGGCCTGCAGAGCTGTATCTCTAACTGGTTTCACCTATTTAAAGGGAAAATGAATATGAAAAATCCATAAAACTGAACCTCCTGAAGTAGTGAATCATTGAATGACACAACTAACCTTGTCGAAACGACATGATTCTAAACAGCGGATGCATGAAGACCTAAAAGAACCTAGGCATGCTCCACCACAAGAAGCAATATCGCCTAATGCTGAAGAGGCAGCTTTGCGTGTTGCCCAGTCACTGTTCTTGAGTGCTTCCTGAATGCTAGTCATTGCAGCAGATAAAGCACTATGTGTTGCAGCACCACCAGCCTAAAACAGTTTTGAGAAGAAACTAAATTCATATTGATTTTATAGTAAGGGCACACTGCTATATATTAGCAATGCATACTGATATTATATAGCAAGGTGCATTTTCCAAATAATGCAAAGCCAGACTGAGCCAGAAGACAAATTTCATACTGAAAATACATTATATGACCAAGTTAAACTATCCACGCCTTAGTTACACCTTCCTTCTATTTCCAGTATCAGTATGGGGTAGTTAATTACCAAGTGTTGAATAGAAATGCACAGGCGTAAATTTTAAAATTTGAAGAACAAATAGAAGATGTTACATGATAATGCATTGATACTTCAAGTAGAACTATAATTTGGTCATTATTTAGCAAACACCAGAATATTTTTCTTCCAACGGATGCTCAGTATAATTCATAAGACATTTAAAAATATCAGCAAAAGACACACCAGAGTGGAAAAACCAGTCAAAGAGCAAATTTATTAGCATTTGGGAGAAACAGACCTGAATGATACTTCTATTCAACTCAATGATTGCTGGTTTTGCCATGAAATGAGGATTCTTAAGCAACTTGACAGTCCTTGCCAACATCTTCTGCAAAATTGAAGCAGGAGGATTGTGGATGTTGTCAATGACCCGCGACAAGCACAATGCAGAACCAAACTGCACCTGCTTGTTCTGCTCACCCAAGGCTTCGAAAAGAGGCCTCACTAGCACAACAAAGACCCCATCATTTTCACCAACACTGCCTTTCAATCTGGAAGCCAAGATTCCCACTGTTTCCACGCACGCATCTCTCACAACAGAATCTGAGTCCTTAAGTCGCTTAACAATGCTAGCTACCATCTTCCCAAGATAGGTTCCAGTAAGACCCTCATGAAAAGTCGCGAATACACCCAGCAGGCGAACACATTCTTTACGAACCATGCTTTTCTGCTTAGAATCAGTGTCTAAAATGCAAGACAGAAATGGGGCAACCCCCTCAGGGGTCAAGCATTCAATGGTTTCCTCAAGCTCCTCAACCCCAATTTGGTAAGTGTCCCTGTCTGCAAGCTTGTTGAGTGCAAGAACCACACGATTTTTCAGCTCGAAGACCACCTGCTGATTATTCACCCGCATATTTCCTTTCCCTTTCACCATATTTATATGTGCCTTCATTTCATTCACCTTTACAGTTTACACTAAACAGTCGTTTTATGAGATTTCAACTATAGCATGAATCTTTAAACTTCCAACCCATGGCTGTGCCCTTCAGCATTCAAACATAGCATGTCAAGAAGATATCAAATTTTTACATACTAAAACATAAAGATCCATTTATGAGAATTAATCGCAAATGAAACTATAAAAAATGCAAATAACACAGTGAACTCTAAGAAAACTATAATAAACAACTTAAATCAACGTATAACGTAGCGTTGAGAAATCCTTCACCATTTGGTTAAAGAAAAGAAATTCGCAATACACGCTTGGAAAAGAACATATCAGAAGGTATATAACTCCAACCCTTTCAAGACTCAACCAAAAAGTTCAAACCAAAAGAAAGAAAATCAAGAAATAACGCAGTACACTGAATTTGTAGCAACCAAATAAGCTTAAATAAAGCGTTGAACGAAGTTTTGAGCAAAATATGAATAATAAGCTTCATTTACATTCACCCACACACACACAAATACAAAAACAATACAATCTATTGTCTAAAACAAAAACAAAAAATCACTTTTTTTCAAAACTCGAGAAAAAAGTTCAACCAAAAATAATCAAGAAATAGCGCAGTACCCAGAATTGCTAGCAACCAAAATAAGGTTTTGAGCAAAAACATAAATAATAAACACGTAGCTTCGTGTACATTCACACACACATAATGCACCCTATTTTCTAACACTGAAAAATAATCACATTTTTTTTCAAAATTAAAGAGTGCCCGAAATAATCCTAAAAATATATAGCTAAAGTAGAGAGTTACTTGTACGACAAAGCACTTTGGGTCTTCTTGGAAGAATTCTATGGACTAGAATATAGAAATGAAAAACAGACATCAGTAGAAATATATTGCTTCGGAACTGAAGGAAAAAGAGAGAGTGAAAATTCCATTTGAATTATTTAAATTATTGGCATTTAGTACTAATTTGAATGTTCAAATTTGAAGATAATAATAGTAGAATAATAAAAGGACGAATCTCAATGTCCAGAAAAAGAAGTCGTGAAGCGGAGTTCGAGAACAATTTTAGAGAGAGAGTGTGTTTGTTTTGGCGGTTTGTATCGGATTTCGAAATTTAGGCGGAGCGTTTGGTATGTGGCCATGTGGGCCTTTGTTCAAACTCTTGCATAAAATTTGGTGTTTGGATGTAAGAGCGTGTTTGGCAGGTTTATTTTAAAGTTTAAACTCTTTTTTTCTCAAATTCATTTTCTCAACTATGAACATATAAATTTTATCAATTTTTCAACCACATATTTTGCCAACTTTTTTTCAGAATCTCCAAAAAAAAGTATTTTTAAACTCCATCAAACAAACACTAAATGAGAAAAAATTTGGAATCTCATTTTCAGAACAAATTTTCAATGTTTGAGTGTCGAAATTTGAAGTGGAAATCAATAAATTTTCCGTCAAACAACTTTTCTACATTCTATTTATTTTTTTATAATTAATATCTATCGAAATGTGTGCTAAATCTCTTTTATTTAATTTTTTATAATTTTTTATTTTTGGAATGTGTGTTAATCATCATTTATTTAATTTTTTATAATTTATATATCACTTTTTCTTGTACATATGGACCACAATTTTTTTAATCCACAACACCATTTAATATATTCTTTTCTCTATCTCTATTTTATTTACCACATATACAACAATCTACATTGTTACATTTTAATATGTATTGTTATCAACAAATATAAGCTACAATTATATTTATGTAGGGGTCTATTAGAAAAAACATAAATAAAATTTATTGTTCTAATAACTAGAATAATTAAATTTTCTTAATCTGACAATAAAAGTAAACATGTATTTGTGGAACGAAAAAAGTATAATATTAAACAACAAAAATTAGAGATGAATGAGTGGTTGATTATTGACTTAGGGTGTGTTTGATTGCCACATTTTTCATGGAAAATGTTGTCACATCTATAGATTTTCTTTTCCACCTTTGATTGTTTGATTGCACATGAAAAAGAAAATTGATTTTCAATGTACAAGCACTTAAAGTACATTTTTTTCCACTTTCTTGGAAAACATTTTCTCACCTATATAGTAGAATTTATTTTCCACCTTAGATGGAAAATTTTTTCATTTTTCACCATTTTCCATGCACACCTTGGGTGTGTTTGATTGCTAGCAAGAAATTTGGGTGGAAAGAAAATGAATTCTATAGAAAAGAATTGCCAAGAAATTATTGATTGGAAAATAAGACAAAATTTCCATGGATCCCTAAAGAAAATATTTTCCTTGAAAACAAGGAAAATGTGGCTAAAACAAGGAAAATGAGAAAAGATTTTAGGGTGTGTTTGATTGGCTTAAATTTTCCATGGAAAATTGATTTTTTCCATCTATTTTCCAACTTGTTTGTTTGAGTGCCAAAAATTTTCTATGGAAAATGAATTTTCCCATCTATTATCCTTGCTGTGTTTGATTGCAATCTTTTTTTTTCATGAAAATTTTTTTCTCATTTTCTCACTTTTGGCCACATTTTCCTTGTTTTCAAGGAAAATATTTTCTTTATGGGATAGGAGAATTTATTTTCCATGGAAAATTTGTTAACCGTTTTCAACCCATTTATTTTCCATGGAAAAGGCGTTAACCTTTTCCAACCCATAATTTCTTTGTAATTCATTTCTATGGAAAATATTTTCTTTCTACCCAAATTTTCCACTTGCAATCAAATTACATGAAGAAAAAAAAAGGTTGCAATCAAACAAAACAAGGAAAATAGGGAGGAAAATGTTTTTTCTATGGAAAATCTTGTGCAATCAAACACATCAGTTGAAAAATAGGTGGAAAAAAGATATTTTCCATGGAAAATTTTGCCAAATCAAACACAGCCTTATTTAAACATTTTTTCCACATAATTAGACTGGCTTCGATTGAACAAACGATCTGATATGGACAATATTGTAAATTTGATAAAATTATGGGATGATTTAGCAATATATTAAAAAAAATTGTGTATATATAATAATTTGGGACCGTTCTTAGAGCATATCGAACGCATTATATGAAGAGAGAATTGGACAAACTATTACTTTTTAAAAGTGTATTTTGAAATATGTCTATTTTTTATAATATTTGATAAATTAACCAAATTTTAAAATTTTGAACAAAATTACTCATTGAATATCTATTATATCCATTTTCTTATATATTAACTCTCACTTTTTCTCTCTTACTTAAACACACACACACACACACACTCTCTCTCTCTCTCCATTATTGCCGCAGCTCCTAAATTTCATTTCTCACTCTCCTTTGTTATTTTTGTGGCCGAATTCTCTCATTTGAGTTTAATTTATAAATTTTTTTGATCTAATTTGTTGGTATATTTTGTTGTTGATGTACTAATATTGATTACACTTGATAGAAAATGGGCAGAAAAATGGGCATGAAATTTATCTCTTCGTCAACAAATGGACAGTCATTTTGTAGATAGATAACTTGGATACTAATTTGTGCGCAATTTTAAATAAGAACCAATTTGGTGCTCATTTTGTCGATATAATCAACAAAAATGGACAAAAAATTTGTGAACATCGACAAAAATATTTGTGAACATTATTTGGTCAATGTTATAATGTCGACGTCGACCAAATGTTGTTGACGTTGACAAACTTTTTGTTGATATGCACAAAGTTTTTTTGTCAAAATATTTGATCTGAGATAAAAAATAATAATCATAATAAAAAATAAAAAATAAAAGAAAAATCGATGTTTAGTTCAAATTGGCATTTAGTAATCAAAAGTTGAATTAAATAAGTGTTTAGACTAAGTGATATAAATCTGTGTATATCATCATATTATAAAAAAAATTCAAATATCAATTTTTCAAACTAATCTCTCGATTTTATTTAACAAAAAAATCAGCTGTCAATTTTTTGCACTAATCTGTCGATTTTTGGACTGATAGCTTCTTTTAAAAGCTATTATATGACTGTCAACTACCGTTAAATCTTAACCACATAAAAAATGAAAAATTGGTCATTTTCACAAAATGATATATTTAAAATTTTGCGTCTAAAAAATATCATATTTGCAAATGTTATCAACAATTGTCATATTTCTAATCAACTATTTACTATTGGGCACATTTCAAAATCCCCCTATAAATTACTATCTACGTGGCATGAATGTTCGAATTTGGTCTCCCATGCGTTCCATGGATTGGCATCCCAGTATATTTTATTATATTAAAATAAAAACAAAATTAATTTTTAGATTTGCATAGAAAATTTAAATATACACAAGATTTAAATTTTAGTGACAACATATCTCAAAAAGCTTCTAAATCTAGACGGGGCTCTAGATAATATCTATTTTTTTATATGCTACATCAATTTGACAGAGTCCTTATCATCTTGCATTAGAGAGAAATTTTTTTAAGCACCTCATATTTCGCTTATGTGGCACAATATTTAAACAATCCACTTTTGTATTGGAGATAATCTTAGAGATGTAAATTTAGTGTCCATTTGGTTTGGCTAAAAATTAACATTTTAGTAGATTTTGATAAAATGTGATGAAATATATGGTTAAAAAGTTGATAAAAGTTGTAGGTCCCATAAGTAAAATTAATTGTTAATTTTAACTTCAACTTCAACTATTTAACAAATTTTTAAGCAAAACCAAACAAATACTTAATGTGTTTCACCCTCTTTTTCTAAAACTCATTTTAACTATACATTACATAGAATTCACAATTTTTATCAATTTTTCAACTATAAATTTCACAATTTTTATCAATTTTTCAACCATAAATTTCACAACTTTTATTAAAATTTCTTATAAATCTAATTTTTATCTATACAAACGACTCTTTAGTGTGAGGTGTTTTTGGCAGGCCACGGCATTGCCCAGAGTTTCAAACATTTTGACCCATTCTTGTACGGGTCAGATTGTGCAACCTCTGAGTCTAAGACGAGCCAATGGACTTTGAAATTTTAAAGAAACTATTTCTCCAAACAAAAATTAGTTAAGATTTGTTGTAATAGAAATTATGATATGTTTCAACCTTAAGTCTATTTTTTTCATCTCAGGTCGGCTACATTTGTCACGTTCCAAGCATACATACAAGTTAAATCAATATAATAAATCAAGAGCTATGATCGATGCAAAAACGACAAACTAAACTTTATTCTTAAAAAATTACATCAATAGTTCTTTATCCTTTTCTTTTGTAAAAAGAAAAAAGAAAAAAGAATGAATAACACAAATATGGTCTCTGCAATTAAAATAAATTATAATAGAATAACTATCGCCTGCAATATACATACCAATAGGGATTAAAGTAGGGTTAACAGTAGATATTTGAATGGCAGCAGGGACGGATTATAAACCATAGAGGTGGCTATCACCCAATTTATCTCAAAAAGAATTTAAAACCTTATTCAATATATAGTTCAATCTTGTCTACTACATACTAAACAGTATCCCAAACAACATAATAACTTACACTATATGTTTGATATTTATTCATTCACGACTCTTCGCACTCCATTTTCGATATTAGAACACAAATGGAGTGGGTGAGTTTTAGCAGTAGGGGATAAATTACAGTGCTGTCACCAGCAAGTATATGCAAAACTCACTTGGAACTTGACTTTCTCATTTTAAAATCAAAAAGGAAAAAATAAAAAATCGAAGAACAAAAGAAACACGAGTGATATGAAACATCTACATTGTACTGCTCATTCCCAGTGTAAAATCAAAATCTTGATACAGCTAATCTTACAACTGAAAGGAACAAGTGATTGATTCTGAAGCTGATAATTTCTATTAATTCAAATACTAAAACCTCTCAAGGCAATAGAGGAGATATAAAAGAACATATATCCACATCAAGTTGGCTATACTTCAGAAATATCAAGAAATCGAAAACTAACTTCAGGGTTCATCTGCAATTCTTATTCATGGAGTTTTAAGAACCCGGTTACGATATTCTCCCAAAGCCCATATTGGAAATATATTCCTGTATGCGGCATAAGTGATCATGCAATTCTTATTGAATACTCCCATGATCTCCTGGAAACAACACGATAGAAAAGGGGAAAAATGTCACGAGGTAAAGTCATTACTTGAACGATTATTCAAGGAAATTAGATATATCATCTTTGACAAACATTTATCTTGTTTTGCAAACAAAAGATTGTTCCAACAATGTGGACACGATCAACTGACGCGTACACAAGTCTAATGGCACAACCCTCTTATAACCTATTATGAGATGAGCATTTTTCAGAACTGACGTTCAATTGCATAAAATTATTTATGTGATAAACGCTTCTAAGTTTTATTTAAAGCGAGATACTACTACTATCACTTATTACTATATATGTGTATTACACACACCTTGTACATTATTCACTAGCTACGATTATATTTAAGTACAAATCAAAAGCTTTCAGCTCAATAATAACTTAGGCTGCAAGTCAACAGAATTACCTCTTGCGGAAAATCACCATTTTCACACTGAGAATTTATTAGGAGTTTTGCTGCACGGTGCAACGGTGCAGGATCTCTCTCTGCCTGCAGAAAAGTCAAGATAAATGAGGAAATTATGTTTTTGTGATATTTAAAACAATCTGGACATAAGAGAAGGACAACGCAAAGGCAGTGAAATGTGATCGCGTCAATAATGTAACATAATATCATGCTGATCCAGAAAAGAACCAATTCCATAATACGAAGTCAAGATGAGCTGCATATGGTTCATCAAGAAAATTGTAGCAATAAAATAAATACCAAAAGAGACAGTACAAGAAACAAAATGTCATCACGGAGAAGATGTGCAGGCAAAAAAACAGACTTTTACAAGTCCTTTGACTTCCTTAGGCAACTTTTTACGAGACAAATAAGAACCTTCATAAATGAACTATGTTCAACATCTGAAAATCACCGTAAATAAAACTGTAAACACTTTTTTCCTATATTGCTCGTTGACTTTGATTAGCATAAAAACTAAGCATATCAGTCCATCCCGATTCCTGAACATAATCCGAAAATACAAATAAAAATAAAAGACTGCAAGGATAACAATCCATTTGATTTATTGCAAATGGCATATACCTGACCGGCACCAATGAGAGACAACATAGCCCATCCTGTATTTACGACATGAGACCTATTGCCTTCAATATTTGAGTAGACCTATAAAGATAAAGAATTAATATAAATTTTGGCAACAATTCATTTTGCACTGAGAACATTTCAGGCAACGGAGCATTGAATGACTGTTAATACTGAAATATGCTTGTACCACAGCTTCCAGCAATACTTTCTAAACAAGAAATTTTTATGTTCAGTTTCTTATTTTATGTATTTCACAGGAAAAAATATGTTACGTATTTTATCCTTTATTTCTTTATTTTTTTATTCTGTCTAAGAATGCCAAGAACCATGTAGCAACAAGAATAAGCAAGTTCAAACGATGTAATCAGTTTAGTCATTGGATATACAATTATACAGACTGATCGAAAATTTCAATAGTCAGTTGCTGCTTGCTAAGTGCTGAAAGTTACCAAAACAGTATCATGATCTGATTAAATGTCAGTCAAAAATATCAAGGAATTACATCATGGGATTACTCTAAATTGTACGAGTCAGCAAAAGTAAGATATTAAATCTTTAGAGTTTGAGTCTTCAGTCAAAATTCCATCTCCAAGGGTAGATGGTGTCCAACAAACAACCTAAGGTTTCACACATTTTGAAGTAGAGAAAGATAATCAGTCTTCAATGAGAATTTTTTCACATAACTTGCTGCCTCAGAACAGTTTCCGGTTTCCAGAACTATTCAAGATGCCGAGGAAAACTACACTTAGATTTATTTGACTTTTCTCTCACACCAACTATTTCAGTCTATATCTACGATAAACTTTACTTTGGTAATTATCATGGGAGTATTACAACTTTCACGTATCTTCTAAAGTGGCCCAAGACCACCAATTTTTTAGAAAAAGGACCAAATGTATATCATGTATCACCAAAAGAAAGGAAAAGGAAAAAACAACCAATCATTGAAACAAGTAAGGTATTATTCTAGATAACATCAACCTTGTTCTGACATGAAAGATAGCTCTCTCCCCAACCACCAGAAGGAAGCTGTTTAGACAACAGAAAATCGCAAGCTATACGGATGCTAGAGCAATTGCTGAAGTTTCGTCCAGCAGCAAGCAGACCTAATATCCCAAACCATGTCCCATAAGTAAAGCAAACACCCCAAGAGCCATACCTGTCAAGAAATCTTGAACATTTAAATGCATCTTAATCATGAAAGACAGATAACGTTTGGAGTTAATTAGAAAAGCATTGAAACCATATGAATAACTATAACTATTGAGCAAGCAAGGCTGGAAAAAACGGAAAAGTGATCTTGGTATAAAAAACTATATATTAGAAAGTCTGATATCCCTCCAAGTATGAGAAGGGTTGAGAAACAAAGCAATATAACTTACCATGAACCATCAGTCGCTTGTATCTTTTCGATGAATTTAGCAGCTTTTTCAATACAACGCTCCACTTCTTCTCTTCGATGCCCAGGGTATAATTTCTTAAATGCTGCCAAAGCTTGAATAGCAGCCGAGGTACATTCAACATAGCTACATAGCCATTGTACTTTGTATTATAATAAAAAAATCGGATGAATCAAGCACACATAACTAATTATTTGATGAATTCAACTCTACAAAGGAATTGGAGGTATATATGACAATAATGCCTTCCATGCCTGGCACTGTTTTTGCTGTCTATGGAGATCTCATGGTTCAAGTCAGAGACCTCCAACTATGTTACTTCTTATCAATGCATTGAAGTATCAACATCAAACACCAGGCACAGACGAATGTGGAACGTGTATGATATTTTTGCATCATCACAACTAGGAAATTATATAAAATGTTTGATTTGTTCTAGAACTATTTCAAAGAAGCATTGCATGCCCATTCGAACAGTTTTATATAACTTGGAGACCATTGTCAGATAAAATAAAGACAGAGATTAAGAAATATTAAGATGTTGTTGAGTCCACGTATCCCAGTTTTTGAGGTTTGACAGATCTACTCACACTCATAACCCAAATCCACATAAACAGCCTCCCAAGGACCAGCTCTTGTACCATATCGACCAACAGTTCTTCTAAATGCTTTTGTTGAGATAAAAGACTGAATAGAAATGTAAATCCTAGAGTAAAAGTAAGAAATTAATACACAGAAGCAGATATCTTACGGATAATCAATGACAATGTCGCCAAAAGTTTCAGCAGGGTTGATTAGCTGTGCAAAGGAAAATGATCTTCAGAATCAGATTAAGAGCTTACAGCAGAATTCACAGACATGAAAAGGCATGGAAAACCAATCAAGTCTGTGTACACAGAAGTGATACTACTGGCTGCTTTGATATTTTCTTCATAGTAAGATATATAATTTAAACAGAAATACCTCCAACCAACTATAGGATCTTGTAAGTTCATATGTCGCAAAGCCACCTCCATTGTTCTGCAAGTGTGCCAGGAAAAGGCTTCCTCAGAGATTTGCAAAAATGAGTGTATTCTCTGACGCATAAATATCCATGAATGCAGGAAATACAACTGATACAGCCCACAAGGAGATCAGTAAAGAAGAATTTTTTTTTTAAATTGTCACATGATCTGGAGGAAGTCATCTCCATTTTAAATTGTCTTACTTTAGGATTATCTTTAATTTATTATATTCTGATTGAGTAGTTAAATATCTTTTGGATTCTCAAGTTAGGAATATTTCAGTAATATTCAACTTCATTTTAATGGATATAGTGAAAAAAAAATCCATAATTACGTGAACAGCCTTGTTATATGTGTTTATTGGACGTTAAAATATTTTTCTAGAAAGAACTCAAGGACAGAAAAAAAAGCTTAACTTCATTGATTGGTCCGGACTATCACAAGCTGTGTGGGGCTCAACTGTAGAGCCCCACCGCCCACTCGTGCCTTTAGTTAAAAAATCATTATTCTTTTCCTGAAAATAACTTAAAATCCCTTCATTTTAAATTCAAGATAAATTTTAATAGCCGTAGGCCGGGCGGGGCCCAGCTGTGCCGAGCCCAGAAACTTCTAGGCGTGCTGGCCCAGCAATGAAGAAACTCTAAAAATGTTAACTTTTCACTAGTTATATTCATTTCCAGGCCTTGTACAACCAAGATTTTCGGGTCCTAAAACAATTATATTATTGTTGAAAGGTCCTGTAAGATGCTTATTTTTTTGTCCTTGACATAAATCTCGTTAAGCTTTAATATCCGTGAAATCCATGAAATGCATTCGTCTTTTTCCATTATCAAAATATCCTCAATTTAGCATATGTCCCAACTCACCTATCATTTTCTGCTAAATTTCATAACTAAGCATTCAAGATATACTAGCAACAAAAACTAGAAGTTGAAAGACAACCTTCTAATGGTAGTGAAGTTACTTCCAAATCTATAACATTATCCCTTGCTATATGAAAGCTGCAGAACTATTTTTAAGAAACATAGCTGCAATACCTTAGTGTATTACAACCAAAATAATCTAATTAAAAGATTGCAATACCTGTAATGAAAGAATCACATTTACAGCATCATACAACCGCCTGGCATCCAGAGGTTCACCAACAATTTCTGTTGGTAATTTCGATAATAAGAGAACCACCTAAAAAAAGACTGGGTTATTAGAAAGAAAAGATTATGAAGTATCAATGTGTGTGTATATATTCTTCATGTTAAAGTTATTAATACTTTCAAACCCTCTGCTGTGCAATCTGAAATGGGCCATCCATGGTCTCCGGTTGAAAAGGGCCAAGCACCTTTCGAAATGTGACGATACCATAAACTAAGATCACCTGGGCAATCCTCTAACACCTTTCACTCAATAAAAAGGCAACCGTAAACCAATTGTCATGGAAGATCAGAAAAACTGAGATGATAAGAGAATAAATACCAAAAATGATATTCAACGAAATATGTGTTGTACCTGCGAACTTTTTATGTAAGCATGTGCATTTCTTAGAGTTGGACCAAAGTCTTCCACAAGCTTTGTTGAAATGATAGCTTGAGCAGCGAAGGCAGTGTCCCATAATTGACTTCCATTATAGCCCTGCAATACAATGTTTTTCCCAAGTAGTCTTACATCTGCCGTAGATTATTGAATAGAAACAGAATCACAATACACATGTAAAGGCGAACCACTTTGACAGTGTACTCATTACGTCAAAGAATGATAGGGACCAACAGTTATGTATCTCAATTCCAACTACTTGAGTACTACCATGCCGAGTCAATTAGCCATTCAATTAGGATACAAAATCAAATCAAGTCAAGGCAGTCTTGAAAAATGACAAATGGTATTCGAACAAAATTGGGGCTATAGGCATAGAACAGAACACCATATCTGGACAAAGGAGATAGTAGCTATGTCGATACATTTAAATTTGAAAGCTAGGATTTTGTAGCATGACACTAATGACACAGTTCAGAAGTCAGAGGAAAGAGATGTAATAGGCTTTTGTTGTGTATTTGACCCTTTTGGGAGCTCCTTCAGTAGAAAGCCAAACATGTTTAAAATTTAAGTGTGGCCTACATTTTGTCCTAATGAACTGACGAAAAAATTTAATCTGATTTGAAAATTAAGATGTACAAGTATCCAAAACAATGATAACCAGTAAATGTTGGCCTGAAATAGTAGCAGAAGAATTAACCAATTCTACCCGAAATCATCCTAAAGTTTAAGAATTCTGACCTGCATTTTCATGCCATCTTCAGCGAGCCACAGGTAATCATAGACTCTTGGGAGATGCAACTTAAAAGCTTCAGAATTTGGATCTTCCACCCAACAGCAAAGCATATTTAACACCTGATCAGTTCATTTTTTTTTTTTTTTTGGAAAGGAAATAAAAAGATGAAACATATTACCAATTGCAACCTCCAGCTTGTCATTTTACATTGAAACAATGGAAAAAAAAAACAATGAAAGAAATGGCATAGAGACTGTTAAACATTATGTGAAAAAAGTTGAAAGGGGAAAGCTTAAATGAAAAATAACCATCTAAAATGTTGCATAAATCGATCAAGACAGTGAAACAAATAAATACTCCATCTTATGCAATTGGATGGCTTATTTTGAATGGATCAGATTTTAGAGAAGGTAGACTTGATATTTTTCCTCTTGTACCCTTACAGGTCCCAATTCGAGTTAGGGGGATAGACAAGTAGAGTCGGTGGAAGGGTGAAAGAAATAAGTGTAGGTCCGTCTGGATAGAGAGTGTAAATAGCTATTCATTTTTTTTAATTGCACTATTTTGAAATATTTTAATAATAAAGGATGTCATTCAAAACCTTATTCATTAAATTGAGTTCTAATATCAACAATATTCCCAATTTTTCACTAAGTAAACAGAAACTTCAACACATTCATACAGTAATAAGTTGGAAATTCTGCAAGCAGACCTTGTTTACAGGGCCTATGCATAAATAGCGGGTATTTTCATCTTCATAATGTATGTGCTCTATTACAGTACGAAGAGCCTTCTCTCTTAACTTTTTCCCAGGCCAACGCATAAAAATAGGTTCCAAAAGCTTATCAAGAGATGCCCACAGAATATCCTGTATAAGAGGGTGTGGATAGTATAGATCTTCCTGCAGTTACATCACAAAGGGAACAATGTCAGAGTGAAAAAGGTAGAATACCATTAGACTGGAAACAGTTAGCATATTCTACCTTACAAATCATTGCCTTTGATGAGAATTGATGAAAGATGAATATTAATATTAGTAGAGTCCATATTATTCAGTTCAAACAGAAGGTGTATGCACATTCCATTCATGAAGTGGGATGCCACTGCTTGAGGTGATGGGCACATTCTTTTGAACTCTTTTCTTGACTTTTTCTTCTAAGGTTCGGGCCGTTGCTAGAATGTCCTAAGAACATGCTAATGAATAATGAATTTTGGTGGTGGTGGGTGAGGGGGGATAAATGCCAATTGACAACATGAACACACTTGAGATCATTACTTCTGCTAGGAACTAATAAATAGATCTTACCAACCTTTGCGCATTGGCTCCGTGCTATATTCCAGTCTATATCATGATATGGGATTGTATAGAGCTCCTTTCTCAACGACAGAACTATTGGTGTAATTGGACCAACAAACCTCTTCCCATACAGGTATGACATGGGCAGATAAACCATTCGACAGTGACACCACATCCTTCCTGCAATATCAGGAAAAAAAACTTCTCCTTTATTAGTGGAAACAACATTTAGAAACCATTTGATTCTTCCTCACCCGGGAAGTGCACCAAACATGAAAATTAAACGGTTTAAAATTATGCCAAACTGAAAAGGATTGGAAACAATGGCACCAAAGTAAAATGATTAGACTAATCAGAAAAGTTTTGCAATGCTAAGAAGGGTCAAGTCCGATGCCCAGTTTTCTTAGGGGAAAAAATGAGAATTAATTTTCAACAAGTGAGGCCTTAAAATTGGTGACCCATACTTTTTCCCTTTTAAGATCAATGTTTATAAAAAATGGAGAGGAAAATAGATACCAGGTATGTAAGTTGTAGAGGTATTTACCCAGTTTGGTTCTGACAGTTCTCCAAGGCAAGAGAAACAAACACAAATCTCAAACAAAGCGACAGTATAGCACGTGGAAGAAATCTGATTTTCTTGAGGTAAATTGAACTTACATTTTCCAAAAGAAGATGCTCTAAACTATTCACTACATGAGCAAGATATCAGTGTCTATGCGTGCTGGGGTACATAATCATGTATATGTTAAATTTTACTTCAAGTTCAATGACATGTATAATTTGTATTGACCAGGGACCTCATAAGCAACTCAATGACTACTCTACTTTTTAGTATGCTGGTCCACCTAGATTTTTCAATGACCTTGACCACAGGAGAATCAATTAACAAACTTAAGCATAATATTACCACAGTAAGGAGGGCTGGGAACTAACACGTGTGGTCAAGCTGTCATTCAATTGACTTGCTGTACGCAATTTGATGCAAGGCTGTACAGTGGGTTTTAAGATTATTATGTTATTAACACAAGTTGTTATTTGTCAGATTTGAATTCATAATGTTCTAGGCAGTCATCACTGCTGCTGATTTATTTTTTCTTTTGACTCTTGACATGTTGAGTTTGAGTTTGTTTGGGAAGTCTAGTTAGATAGGGTAGGATTCGTGATGGAGACTCCAATCTTATTGAGGGAGATAACATTCCTAAATTACACAAATATTATATGCACAAATTTAGCAAGTAGATATTCATTTAATTTTTGTAATAACTATTAGTCGGGAAAATTTCCTATTTGTTAGTTTGCTAAAGCTTTCATTCGTGTTAAGGATTTTTACATACAAATAGGACTAGTCTAGTAGAATAAGTCAGGCCTTGATAAATGATATTCACAATGCTCTTGAAGTACATGGCCAAATAACTCATTCAGCCTAGAGGTATTGCCCTGTGATTTATGTAGCCCATGAAGTATAACGGCTACTATATCATAGCCTCAGGCCTCAATCAACCCAACATCGACCTTTCTTACAATGCCACCCGCAGGGTTTCCCAACCCCAACAGGGACTTTAAAAACTCTTCTGAGATGCCTAAAATCCACCTAGGATCCTCATGCCCCCTAAGGTTGTCACTCCCTCAGTACCCAAGTTGACCAAATGCTACCCCTTGAACATGGGGGAGGCTGGCGAGTGCTCACCAAGCATGCCTCCCTTATGCTTAGCAACTTCTGCTCAAACATAGCAAAGCCCACGAACTCACTATCAAGTGTGCAAAGTTTCACCCCTTCAGATTCTTGACGAGTGAGATATGGGCCCTAGCAATATTCTAAAATTACAACAATGCCACTGCACTACATGTCTCCACTTAAATATTTTTGCCCACTCAAGAAGACTCCAAATCACCTCAAACTTGGTGGAAAGCATCGTAACATCAAAGAAGTGCCCATTGAAACACTTCCTCAAAACCCAACAATTAAGATGCTCTGCTCAATCCCCCGAAGGAGCTGCATGCACGTATGTCAATTATCTCATTGCCATCCCCCTTCTGCATTGATCACGAATGTCGGCACCAAGCCAACAAGTGGTCCGCGATACCATGTTATGTTCGATTTGGGGTAACACACTAGGGACAGAATTAGAGAGTAATGCCAGAAAAGAAAATAAGAAAAAAAAAATTAAATCAATGTTTGCCAATGTCACAGACTCTTCAATATTCTTGTTCCTTCAGAGAGCCGACGTCGAGGAGAGAACATGTAATGAGAAGAGACCATGTAACCACCGCCCTTTACTCTTCAAGTTAGTATGTGTTGGGTGATTGCTGGTGAACTTGATGCTTAAAATATACTTTCTCATTTCTCCCTCCGAAAATCTCAAGTTCCAGACCCAATTATGTGTCAAGTCATATTAGCATCATGATGAGACTCATCACTATTAAAGACACGAAATACCGAAAGTAGCATGCTGAGGTAACTATCAAGAAGAAAGAACACAAAAAAGTTCATTCAAAAGTATAGCTTTGCCATTCATGTAGAACAAATAGAGTTGCCACGGGTCATGCAGAATTCAGTCCTGATCATAGATACAAGACCAAGACTTATCATCACTTACAGGAACAAAAAGGAAAGAAAGAACTATTAACGAAAAGGATGAGCAGAAGCAAAGCATACAAGTGCAGTTACCTGGATGGATTGGAACAATATAAGGAAGTAGCCATATCTCAGGTGGCAGAGGATTGTTTCCAGACCATTCAAATGCCCCAAGAACCTAATACCAGCAACACGAACAGAGTATTAACAAATGGGAAATATATGTGGTGAAAAATGGTAATCGTATAAACAACAAGGTAAAGGATGAGTTATGAACCGAGAGCCACATTTTCCCCCAGGAAGTAATTGCAGTGGCACCACCATGATCCAGAATCCACTTTCGTCCTTTCTCCATTGCTCCGTCTCCATCATCCGCTTCTTCACCAAGCAACCTCAGAGTAACATAATTCAACACAGAACCGAACATAGTGCTTGGGCCCTCAATGTGTAGACCCCACCCACCGTCTCTGTTCTGCAGTTTACAAGGTTTAATTAGAAATTTACTCATGCTGCTTCCCAACAGCACAAAAGAAAAAACTTAAATAATAACATAAATAAATTTTGAAAATCCAGATAACATTCACACACATCATGAAAAATGCACAGCAAATTTGCCTGCTAAAAATACACTATCCTTACCTGATGATTGTACAGATACCGGCACATCTCACGCTTGTGTTCCTTGGACAAAATAGCATTTAATGCCCCAGTAACATGCAAGGTAATGACCTGTTTCATCAAGTTGGAAAGAACAAAAAAAATCATAAACAAGACTGATACACACTACATGACGTTAAAAATTGCTTCGCAAGCCAGGAATTAGACTCTGAGCCATCCAACAAGTAGAAATATCCGCTTAAAGTTTAAGAAACAATAAGGGAAAAATCAACACTTACCAAGCCAGGCAATAGAAACATGGGACCGCCATAATCTCCTGGCCAATGACCATCCTGAGCCTGTATTGTCGAGTGGAAACTGATGGCTCTCCTCAACGTATTTACTACTTTATCTTCTGTAATATCTTCTATCTCTTTTACCTTAACTTGGGGCAACAGCGAGAAGCTTTGATTCTCCGTAGAAAACTACAATCCAAAAAAATGAAGATGAATTATGTTAACAAACAACCGAATAGGCACTCTTTTCATAAGAAGCGCATTTTGGTAGTGCTGAAATTATTTTTTAAATGATTAAATTATAAGTTGTCGGTGAATGTATGTGTGAATAAAAAATGGGTTGTAAGTTGTGGATTTTACGAAATATGTGCATAAAAAATATGATTGACCAGCTGAAATTATAATTTAAGCAACTCCAAACATGTGCGAAAACATAAACATGACTGTGCAATTCACCATTTTCAGCATAAAGGTGTAATAAAATTGCATTTAACCACCTGCCCGAGGGAAAAAAAAAATGCTGAACTTTGCAAGACAAACATCATTTGTACTATTATGAAAATGATTTTTTGGTAAGAGGAATGTTATAAAGGTACACAACGGACTCCTCAAAAACATGTAAAGAACTAGATCTAATGAACAAAAATCAAACAATATCATAACATTCCAAACGGTTAAGTACTTACTAAGGTCTGACCTTGAAAAGAAACAGCTACCTCTGCCCTTAAACAAGAAAGTAAGACTAGTCTATCCCACAAACCGTACAAAGGAAAGAAAAACATCGTGCAAAGTTCTATAATTCCTCTCTATTCAAATAGTTCAAGGATGGCCATCATAGCACACCTCCACAAAATTCGTCCCTTTCTATTGTAAAAACCTTCATATTAATAAGAAAATGCTGAGTCAAGGAAGCAAAGAGTCAAAGCTTCCCCAACAAAACAACAAACTACACCTTGTTACAAAAAAAAAAAATTAGAGTTGACCATGTTAAAGACTAAACCAGAACAACAATCCAACCACCTCACCTGCCAACAAAGCTCAATAACTGCAACGTGGCTATTATTTATAGAAGATACCTACACCACAATATGCCACGTGCACCAGAAGATGCTATTTTCTGTTTATTATTCTTTTGGTTACTAGATTTTTAGCCTAATCATTAGTTTGTTACTTTTGGTATATATGTTTATAGAGGAATGATCTACTCCCCATAGATCCTCATGGTGGGGAGTAGATATAAAGGCTACCGGACACGTGTCCGGTAGCCATTGGATGATGAAAAAGTGCCCATTGGATGATGAAAAAGTGCCCATTGGATGATTAAAAAGTGCTTGATGAAAAAGTCGAGCACTCATTCAATGACCACCGAACACACGTGTCCGATGGCCTTTATATCTACTCTCCATCATAGGGAGTAGATCATTCTTCTATGTATATAGCATGCTTTATCCAGATATATGTTGTACAATTTTTAATATAAATATAAGTATTTGTGGAGTTTAAAAGTAGTTTTTTAGAAGATTTTGATAAAAAATAATGAAATGTGTAGTTGAAAAGTTGATAAAAGTTGTGGACCTCATGAAATATGTGGTTGAAAATGAGTGTGAAAAAAAATGGGTTTATTTTAAACTCTATCAAACATGTGCGAAAGTGCCTATCTCAGCAATTAGCTTAGCACCTTCTCTAAAATTACCTATTGATAAGTGTAATTTATACACTTATATTGATTCTTTAATGAAGAGTTTTTGTATAATTCTAAGTATTTTAGAGTCGATATCTATTGAGTTTTTGTTCATTTTTGTGATTGTAGGACAAAATTCCCGAACTCAAGTCACATTGGTGAAATCGGCAAGTAAATGAGAATAAATTGAGTTTCTGAAGTGAATATCAAGAGCCAAATATTAGAAGATGAGAAAGAAGATATATCAATATTTAAGGTGTGTTGGAGTGACAATGAAGAGTTGAAGTAAAGGATCAAACACCCGAAAGCCGAAAAAGCAAATTGAGAAACTACAACCGAAACACGTGGACAAATTAGAGCATAACCTTTGGTACAAACATTTCTATAAGGCAAATGATATACCATTGGAAAGATAATTAAATTACGGTTCCAACACTTTTTACGGATTGCAATTTGGAGTTTTCTATAAGAAGTTATGGCCATTTGAAAATCAATCGCCGGATGACACTTTTGTCCGCTCGAGCGGGCTGAAGGCTCGCTCGAGCGAACAATCAGCAAAAAATTCTCCGTTTCTGTCCGCGAGCAGACAAACCAGTCGCTCGAGCGGACGGTGCCGCGGCCAAACACTTATTTGAGTTAAAATCTATTTTTGGCATGTTTTTGAGAGATTTAGGGTACGAAATTCAACCCTAATTGGACCCATATAAGTAGGAGAACCCTTATAACGATTGGAAAGTCGAATTTGGAGAGAACGAAGAAGGCAAAATACAAGATCTTTACAAGAATTTCTTCATTCAGACAAGATTATTGAGATTTCAAGCAAGAGAAATTTGGAATTCTTGGGCAATCCATTGAAGACATTCAAGAGGGCCAATTTAATCTTCAAAGTTCTTCTTACAATCAAATATTCCGGGTGATAAATTCTCTATTTATTATGTGTTTTTGTAAATTAAACATGATGGGCTAAACTCTTTATGCTAAGGATGATGATGTAAACCATATGTTGAAGTTTTAATTTAAGGATTCTCGTTTTTAATCTTAATTTGTGTTTGTTTGATTTATGCCATGGTTTTAATATCCGTTTGAATGATTGATCACCGTTTAAACGTGTTTGTGATTTATTTTCGTTTTCGAAAAGTTCAAAATAGATTAGCTCATTATGGTTTTAAACACTAAGTCCTATAGAGATTAGAAATAATTTCATATGCTTGGTGCAATCAAATTTGATAATCTTGATATTGAAAGCGTTTTTGTATATTCGTATTCAAAATAAGAATATTTTGGAACTTATATGAAAATAAGTTTAATTCTACTCGAAAGAGATTATTAGATAACTTAGGATTATCGATTGTTAATTTGAACATAAATTGGATTAGAACGTAGGATTTCGAGGATTAAAATAGATACTAATGGTGGAGTCGGATTCCTAGCATAACTCCTTTACTTGATTTTTCTCCAAAAACTATATTTGCATTTAGTTAAATCGTAGTTATAGTTTAGACAATTTTCATACTTTCTTGATCCAAACATGTATTGTGTGTATTCGATTTAAGCTCGAATTGGTCGAAATTAAGCTAAAGTCTAATCCTCGTAGGAACGATATTCTTTTACTCACTTTTTACTATTACTTGTCAACGAACCCGTACGCTTGCAGGATTTCACCGAACACTTATCTTAAAATATATCAAAGCTACCATGGATGTAAATCCACAAGAGCCTGGAGCTCGTACTACGAACTTTACATCAATCAATAACAACCAACCTCTTGAAAATCAACCCACCATGGTTCTTCCACATATAACTCATGATACAGCTCTTCCCCCTCTTAACAGTGCTTTTCAGTTTCCCCAAACACCTGTGCACGTGCCTAACCTCATGGAGCCATTCCCTCAGTTTCTTCCCCAGCCTTTCCATTCACTTTCTCAACCCCTTACAATAAAACGAGACCAAACAAAATACCCATTGCGGAAAAATCAGCTGCTAAATGTTGTAATAGCTAATGGACCTTGAAGGATTCCTGGATGGCTCACTGCATTGTCCTCCCAATTTTCTGAATTTGCAGCAGCAAGTAGGCAATCATTATTACACAATGGCAGAGACTCAACAGGCATGTCATGACCTGGATCTATGCTTCACTTACAGAAGGCATGATGAGCCAGATTATAGGACATACCACAGCTCAGCAAATCTAGGAGGTAAAGGATGATGAGCCATATTGTAGGACTACCTACCATGGTAACAAAAAGATCCAGAAATCTCCTTTTCAATTCAATCAAGGACAACAAAACTATCAAACTGGTTTTCAAGGCTTTCCAGTCAGTAGAAATTTCCCCAATTCCCAATCCAGTATCTTGCGAAAACCACAGGGCTCATACTCAAACCAAAAATGGCCACCAAAACAAAAATCCCCAAACAACAGTGAAAAACCTCTGTCAGATTTGTGATCACACTGCACTAATATGCCGCCAAAGAGACAAAATGAATTACCATCCATCACCACCCCAACCACAGACACGCTTTACCCAATTTCAAAACTATTCACAGAATCAGTACTCACCTTTAGATTCTGACTACATGGCTGCTATGATAGCAACCTCAATGCACACCCCAGCCTCCCAATACCTCTGAAAATGCCTGGTATATTGACTCTGCAGTCACTCACCACATGACTCCTGAATATACTGCATTGACTGAATGTACTATAAAGCATAACTGGTCTTATTAACAATTCTATAGAACTTGCATTTTAACTTTACAAATATCATCTGATTACATGGTACCGTAGCACTCTTCATCAAACTCGCTCTAACCACGTGCACCACGTCATCTTCAAGTCCACTTTCCTTCTGAATAATCAAACTTAAAATAATCACCCTTTAAGATAATATGATTCTCTATAGTGACTCCACCAACAACTCCTTATTCTGTGAACATGGAAAATTCTATGCATTCTATCCTAGTTTTATTTAACCAAAAACAATTACATTCCAAAACCGAAATGCTCCTCCAAAATTCTAACTTATGATTCATTGTCCTCATAGTCTCGTACTAAAGCAATGTAATAGCGAATAAGATACAGCAATAGACCTGTTGTGAATGTGTCTTAGTGGCTGTTCCTTTTATAATCTTTTGTCAATTTGGTGGCATACAGCGAGCCCCTTATACGAATATTTATCAAACTTCCACTCATTTGAGTAAATAAATATGCACAAGCAGATACTAATAGCACTAACTGCCATAACATGCACATACAATTTTCAATCACCCAATTCATTTTTTATTTTTATTTTTTGTTTCTTAATCATTATCATGACCGTAAGGAATTTTCTCTGCTAGGAAAAGAAAAAAGCATGTCCGTATATTACTGCGTCTTCAATTTCATCTCCTCCAAAATTTGATGTTTAATTATCTTCTTCAACGGATCTCCAAAATCTGTTCATCTTCTCACTACACCTCTCATCAATCGATCATCTTCCTCCACCGATCATTTCCACAATCTGTTCACCGCCTCAATCCATTATCATAATAGAGCTACGGTCGGATTTTACCGCAAAAGAAGCGGTATACTAGTAACTTACTTTGGGAGTATTGGAGCATGAAATTTAGTACATGTTTACTACCCTTGAAGTATATTCGGAAAAAAGTTATGGATTTTGAAATGAATAAAAACACGTGCATACATGATAAACTGCACCTACTTTAGTAAGGTTTTTGACGAATGACATTAAAAGAATAAGACGTCAAACAAACATAGAGCTAAATAAGGCCTCACTGAACTTGAAATCTCATGAGAAGATCAGAGGAGTGCTTTTTCTCGAATCGATGGCTGCGAAATTGCTCACGAAACTTCTCGATCTCCGCCAGCTCTTCCGGGGATCCAGCGCTCGAATCAAACTCCCAGATTTGCCTACCAACATGACCGTTCACACTGCGCAACCACGGGTTCCCTCCCTCCGCAATTTTCAGCTTCCACATTTCTATATGCAGTAGAATCCTCGTAAACGATTCAGTCTACAAACTCACGGAAAACAGAAATAAGTAATGATTATAACATATTGATATCTTCATATCTGGAGAGAGAATTTGTCAACTTAATCGACGTGTTAACCAATGCGCCATTTTTACATTTTTTAAGCAATGATGAAGAATTTGAATTATAAAATTAAGATTCGACTAATACAAACAGATCGTATACAGAATGTAAAACAGATTTTACTGAATCAAATAAAAAACTCTAGAAAAAAACTGCTTCAGTAAACCTTCTAAAATTGAGTAAAAAGTGCTTTATTGAGTATATTTTCACAAATCCATGTGCATGAAGTACCTGAAAACTTGAATGATGCTGAAATTCTAACAGTCAAACCTTTTGGTGAAAATGGGTGAGGACAGAGAAACTTGCAGAAATAAGAAAAATCTCTCTTATGTTGCACGAGAAAATGAACCTTCTTCACTCTTGATTTAGATTTGGAAGTTATTTTTAATCAGAAATTACTTTTCGTATCCAAAATATATTCGAGAATCAGAAATTACCTTTCGTATCCAAAATATATTCGAGTAAGAAGTTTACTTATTTTAAATTTTCTTTTTTAATCAGAAAATGATATAAATTATTCAACACAAATGTTACGGATATGAACAACAATCAATAACAATTAGTGGATGGTGCTAAACTTAATTGAATTATTCTAGAACTTACTTATTTACTTATAAGTAAATTAATTAGACACATCCAAACATGCTTTGTGTTTGTTTTCATAAAATTGTTTTGTTCAACATTAATTTGAATTACAAAAAAAAATTGAACAATAATTTAAACTAGTATACTACTTAAGCGCGCTGTGGGTGTGGGATACCACTCTAGAGTCATAATTCCAATTTAATAGCAATTGAATATCATGAAACAGTATAATTGTGGGCTGTAAAATAATAACAGATGTAGAATGAGATGAATTTGAGGAGATATATTTAATGAATAGAGGATATATGATAAAGAGTTGAGCAATTCTTACTTAAATTTTTTAAAGACAGACGTATAGTATTTTTTATCGTGAGTGGAAGTAAGAATTCTCTACGATCGGAAAAAAATTATGTGTTCATAATAATAAGAATAAAATATTTTATTTCTCTTAGTTTATACGTAATACATACTTTGAGAATTTACTAAACATGCATGAGAAAATTAAAAAAACTGACCTAATATAGATAAAATAATAATAATACGTGTCCACATTGTTGTGAAGTGCAAGTTAAAATCATCGAAATATTTAAAAAATGGTAATAGAATACAAAATTAATTGTCACCTCAAAGTTTTTGAAAAGGAAAATTTAAATTTAAGGACGTGGTTGTATGCTTAAACGAACACTTCAGTCTTTATACAATTTTCTCATAAACATTAATTCCCAATTTTTAATTTTTATAACAATTAGGTCCTCGATGATCAAGATTAACTTTTAAATTAACACGTCGTTTGTGTAATAAAGAGTTCTGGAGATTGTTATACTATTAATTTTTATTAAATTAATATATAATCAAATTTATAATATATTGCACTCCGAATGTCCTCTCTCCGTCGCGTATGAAAGCAGAAAGAGACAACGCTACATGAGAGAGAAAAAACGAGGAGACTACTTGGGAGGAGTGAGGGAGGTGGGAACGGGAAAGGCAATGGGGATTTGTATTCAAGTTTTCACATATCAATTACATACACTTAAAGTACATTAATTTAAAAAAATATTTTTTATGAAAATTTAATTGACACGACTATAATAATATATTTACTATGCTAAATTAAATATTATTGAATAAAGGTACCGGACTCATTTACACCTTTTAGAAATATTAGAAAATCAACTATAATTTTTTCTAATTAAAATTAAGGACATGATTGTCTTTTTTTATCAAATAAAGGCCATTTGGCGCATTAAAACACGTAATTTAGAGATATTCGTGCCAAAAAAATAAACATTAAAAACTATTTCTACATTGAAGACAAAAGTTAGAATCTATTTACACCAAATACCTAATTTTCATATGGTTAAAGTTTGCCATTTATGGCATTAGTTAGATGGAACCACATAAGAGTGTAGTCAAATTAATCAATATATTTTTTATTTTGTTGAATAAATTTAAATAAATACATTTTCATTTTAGATAAAATAATTCAATATGATATTAAAGCATCACAAGCTAGACCTTCTCAAATATCTATTTATAAAAAAATATGCCATTGCCAAAAATATGGATTTGGCCCACTTGTGCAGTACGATGAATAAAAAATTTGAATAAATAAATATTTTCTATTTATGATAGCTCGAACTTTTAAATAATATGGTTCAACCTTCAACGTTTCATACACTCAAGTTTAAACCAAAAAATTCCAATTCGAGATTTTTATTTTTATTTTGGTGTCTGACTCATTTCATTTCACTCATAAATAGTAAAGAAGCGAACAAGAATAGACTCAAGACACTCAACAGAGGCCTAGTAAAAGGTAAAGACTCCATTTGCCCCCTTTTTAACTTTTTATTTTTTTAGGTTCAAATCAGTAATAACGTGCAAATCATGTGACTGGTTTAACGGAAAAATTGAGGGTAGGGACCAACGTGCACCGTAAAAGGTCAGAAACAATTGTTGGGGACCCATATATTTTATTTGTGAAAGTTTGAAATCCGTCTTGCAAATTTCACTTTTTCTTTAATTAAAGTCCTTTTCAAGTCAACACATTTTAGTCACTTACATGCACCAAGTTGTTTCTCTTAAATTCAAAAGATATGTCGCCCCTATTAATTAATACCATCAATTATTTCGGATAGTACTATTGGTGCTAAGCACATTTCCAGGATTTAGGAGAGGACGAAACTGAATTATAACTCGGTCCCGCCCTAAAAAAAAATATTTTTTATAGTGTAAACAACTCAGTCTTAAAGTAAACAGTTTTCTCTCCAACAAAGTCATAGATCCACCCCTGCACGATAATGTGATCCACTACTTCATTATCTATTAAATCAAATTGCATTACAATTTCATTGAGAAATATAACGAAACTAGTCTAATTGGTAATAAAATTCACTAATTCATTGTACAATAAATCTATTACTATGAAATATACAAAAAAATAAAAACAAATATTAGAATTTGAGCCCCACTTAAAACTAGTTGATGCATTAAATGAAGCATTAATATATATACACATGATAGTCATCTCGGCTATGGTTGTCTTGTCATTGTAGAACTCACAAACTAATGTTTTAAAATTTGTTTGGGGATGTCCAAAAAAAGAAAAAAAGAAGAAGCAATAATTCTAAAAAGATAAAATGTAAAGTATTAAATTATTGACACCGATATTTTAAAAATCAGTCCGGTCATTGATTCGAAGAAAGTAAAGAATTAATTAAATAAAAGAATAATGATATTCATAGTCGCTCACTACCGGTAGTTATATCCTACATGACATTACTCAATTAGATGAATTATTTACTCCAATTGAGTAATGTATTTATAGTCATTAATTATGAATAATTAATCCAATTGAGTAATAACATATAGTATGACTACTGATTGTGAGCGACTATGAATAGCATTACTCTAAATAAAAATATAAAAACAAAATTTTGAGTGTAAACCTACCGATTTTGGGTTGACTTTTGATGTTATTTAATATGTTCTATTTTTTTGCTTTTTTTATTATAATTGAACTGGGAAAGGTCGGGCCATCTATAAAATAAAAGGCAACCACTGCTACTTGTGCTGCTTTGTTTGTATAGATCTCATACCTCGCCCGAACAATCACGCGATGAATAAATAGAAATATTACCTTATAACTCTTTGACAATGTCATTTAGGTATTTCGATTCCAAAAAAGGTAAAAAAATAAAAATTGGGTTAATCACGAGGGTAGTATTTTATCATGGTGTCAGATCCTCAATTTTTATAGATTCCTTATTTGTTACCAGGGTCGACCAAAAAGCCATAATGTCTCAAAACGAGGAGGCCATAGAAAAACTCAGTCAAATCAATTAGGTCTGATTCTGTTCTTATAACATTTATAGAAGCACGTAAGTGATTGTCATTGTCGAATTAGTTAAATACGCTTAATTGATAATTTTGATTGTACAATAGCCTTATATATTTTTTAAGTGCAAGTGTTTTTACAGTGCAAAAGAATAGTTGGGGGACATTGATCTCGATCTGAAATGAAACTTCTCTATCCACCTCACTGGGTTAATAAATGTCATTCAATTTAGCTACAATGCATGTTTACAAGTGGAGATGATGCTTTAAAGTTTAAAATGACAAATTTATTTCACTTTCATGCCTAACCCTACTTGAGTTTAGGCTATAAATTAAATTAATAATTTTACATCAAGTCCCTTCATTCTTCCATTTAGTTACTTAGAAAAAGAAAAACAATAATTGATATTCTTACAATTATTACAATTAAAGCATTTTCGTACAAGTCAACAATACTTAGTCATATTAAAAAATAAATATATTAACACTTTATTTTTTATTTGTTGGACCATATTTTAATTGCAACTAACGCCTTCAAACTTTACTCATTATAACACTCTTGTCTCCAACCTCTTTTATCGCATTCTTATTTTTAATTTTTCATTGATTAGTACATTGTTGTGTCTGATAACGAGTTTTATCCAAAAAGTACGTTGAAATGTCATAAAATGATTTTTTTGTCCATCTTATTTAAAATAATAGTAATAAATACAAAATTACAACAAAAAATTGTTTGCTCATTTCAAACCACGCAAACAAAATATCTTGACAGGAATTATCATTAAGGATGTGATGTGCTAATTAATTGAAGTTGAAGATGAGAATTCGACGAAAAAGTTAAAAATATAAGTGCTACAATGAACAAAAAGTTAAGGACATTAAGTACAATTAAAATATAGTTAACTTATAAAAAAATTGTATTGTCAATATAACCACCCTACATTAAAATTGTGAAAATTCAACTCCATTTTCCACCGCGAGCAAATTAGGCTAGTATAGACATTGTATTGCAAAATTGAAAAATACTTTAAAATTTTAATTAGTTGAAAAATACGGTATTTGACTTTTTACTTGAAAAAGTGACTTAGTATGTAATTTTTTAATAAATGAACTTAATTGATTTTTTAATTAAAAAGTAACATAGCATGTCACTCTATAATATAAAACTTTAATTAACATCCAAAAAAAAAGTAAGACCTAATACACATTGTGAACTTAGTCAAGAGCCTATGGTGGAAATTTTGAAAAAGTTTCTAATAGGGTGTTTTCACTCAAACGATAGTACACACGAAGAACAAAATATAGTGAAATGTCAGATCAAACAAAAGAGTTGAGTCAATAAAGCTCAACGATTGGAACAAACAAAATGAATATTTTGTTAAAAAATACCCAACTTATACAAGATATAACCTTTTATTTATGAAGTAACGCATGATGTCACTTTATAATATATAACTTATTCACATCTTTAAAAATTAATAATAAATAAACAATTAGTTTAAGAAATTCTTATAATCATATTGTAACATTTGTCAAAGATGTTATCTTAGAAAAACTCAAATTAAAGTGTGTGATTTTTTAACTAAAAAGTGACAAAATATGTCATTTTTCTAATGTAGAACTTTAATTATTATTTAAGTAGACTGTGTTGGTAATTTACTTAGAAAAATAAATTTTTAATTGCGATTGGAAAATGAAATTGGAATAGAAAATGAAAATATTATTGGAAACCCGAAATTTTCAATTGAAAACTTATAATCTAGTAAATAAAAATCATAAATAAGAAGAAAAATTTTGTCAAAATTGAAGAAGAATCTATTTAAATTGAATTAATTTTGGAATTGGTAAAAATTTGAAGAAGAATAGCGTAGTAGATTTTTGGGTGCTTAAACTTGTGCATTTTAGGACTTAAAATCCGTAATGAATACGAGTTTTAATTATATTTAAGAGTATTTACCTTGTAAACTCATTTTTTAATGAATTTTTAAGAAGTCTCTAATTTTAGTTTATTTGTGTAATTTGTCCACTCCAGTCTCCAAACATTATCCCTGCCTGTTGACCAAGGGGACAGGCCACGTCCAGCCCATCATCCCTGTCCACGTAAGGAGCTGAGTTCGTGTTATATATATTTTATTAATTAATTAGTTTAAAAAATCAAATTAAATAATTAAATTTGCAAGCAGTCGTTACTGCCTGCAAGTTTAGCAGGCTGCTTGTGTTAATAACTTGATTAAACTCATGCAGTAATTAATTCCAATAATAATAAAATTATTGATATGAGAACCAAACGCGAAAACATAATTGCTTCAAATTGTTCATAAATATATATTGAATACTAAAAATTAATAGTTATGATTTTCACTTCTTATCTTGTGTTTGAGGAGTTACATTTTTACATATTAATTCATGTGCAAGTTTGACTTTTGTTTTTATCCATATTTTGATAGTTATGTATGAAACTAATAATATTGTAATTTTATCTATTCATTCCTACAAATCTTCACAGTCAAAATATTATGTTGTTTTTTCGTGAAGAAACACAAATTTATAATTCTATTAATATTCTAAAAAAATTGTATGTCGTATTTTACAAACTAAACATATAAATATTTTAGAAGAATATTTTGTTGCTCTGAAAAAAACATAACTTTACATTATATTAAAATTTCAGTAGAATATTACTTGCTCTCGAATAGTTTAATTTGTATGATTTAATATTAAGATATGGCTTCTCGAGAGCATGATTTTATAATTTGATACGTATAAGAAAATTATATCATACTAGTATACTGCTTATCTTTGAAGGCTCCAAAAAAATTTTATTATCTTATAAAATAATACAAAATTGCACATAAAAGATACACTTTATTTTAACAAATTCATAAGAAAATTGCTTAGTTTTAAAGATATCTGCTGCAATGGATACCACATTAAGATGATTCAAGAAAATAATAATGAATATCTTTGCATAACTTCTTTTGTATCTGGCCAGAAGTAGATAAAAGAAAAACTCACGGCATTCCTATTTGGCATATAATTCATAAAAACAATGAAATTAAACAATGTTACGAACTCGAAATTCATTGAACCAAAAAGCTTTATGCTTGATTGACTTGGACACCCAAAATAAACAATGATGAACCGAATAATTAATAACTCACATGAACATCTTTTAAAGAATCATAAGATTCTTTTACATAATGATTATCCATGTGTTAGTTGTTCACAAGGCAAGATAGTCTTAAAACCTTCTAGTACAAAGTTTAATGTTGAATATCCAACCTTTTTAGAAATGATCTATAGAGATATATGTGGGCTGATACATACACCATGTAGACTATTTTCGTTATTTTATAGTTTTAATTGATTCTTATACTAGATGGTCACGTATATGCTTACTATCCACTAGAAATGCAGCTTTTGCTAGATTAGTTGCTTAAATCATAAAATTACGAGTTCAATTATCCAATTACTCGGTCAAGATAATCCGTCCTAATAATGCTGGTGAATTTAAATCATAAGCATTCGATGATTATTGTATGTCAATCGAAATTGTCATTGAACATTCAGTTGCGCATGTTCGTACACAAAATATTTATAGAATTGTTTATCAAACATCTTCAATTGATTGCTAGGTCATTACGTATGAAAATAAAACTCTCAACTTCTATTTGGGATCATGAAATATTACATGCTGCATCATTGGTTCGTATAAGACCAATTGCTTATTATGAATACTCACCTTTATAACTTGCATTTTGTCATGAATCTAATATTTTTCATCTACGAGTTTTTGATTGTACTGTCAAAGTCCTAATTTTACCCCTACAACGTATCAAAATAGGTCCACAACGAATACTTGAAATTTATATTGGTTTTGATTATTCGTCCATTATTAAGTACATTGAACTAGGGGTGGCAAAAAAACTCGTCGTCGTAGGCTCGGCCCAGTTCGGGCTCGGGCTCAGACTTAGGCTCAAGCTCAGGCTCGTGCTCGTCTAGGGACGAGCAAGGGCCGAGCCCAAAAAAAAAGAAGGTTGAGCTCGTTCGACTTGACCAAAAAATGAGCCGGTTCGTAGGCTCGCCCCACAAACCAAGCCCACGAGCCAAAAAGTATGAGCCACAAGCCAGGTCGGCTTATGGCTCGTACAAAGGTCACATGATTGTGACCGTTGGATCAACATCCAACGGTCACATTTTGTGACCATTTGGTAACCTTTTTTTTATAAAATTTCATCATTTTTCTATAAATACTCCTATTCTAAACTCATTTTTTTCACACTTCAATCTTTCATTCTATTATATACTCAATCCATTAACAATTCTCAAATTTCATTATCTCAAGTCTCAATATTAGTGTTATAATTAGTATCCAAAAATTATAGATATTACTCTATAATTTGAAGTTTTAATTTTCTAGTTCTACTAATTCTCTACATTTATATTTTCTACTTTCTAGTTTCTACAACATATTAATCTTCTTTTATTCTCTTTACTATATTATTCAAAATGGTCTACAATCAAAGTGATGATAATTTCAGTGGTTTGAATGACATTCCAATTCCAGACGATATTATTGATCAGTTTGGTGGTAGTCCTGATCCAACTGATTTGGAAAATGTTCAAGAAGATGCCGATATACAAACAACCTTCGGTTTTAGCACTAAACAAAAAGCCACCAAACAAAAGGCTAAGTGCTGGCAGCATTTCGAGTTGGTGCCGACTGGTAAAATAGTGGACAGAATCCCTGAGTACAAAGCACAATGTAAAACATAGTAATTGAGAAATTAATTCAACATTGTAGTCCAGAATTTGATGGTATTTTATTTCACATTAGTTGTGTACGTCATGTATTTAATTTAATTGTGCAAGATGGATTACAATTTATAGAGTCCCAATTACAAAAAATTAGATATGTTATGAATTATATTACGATCTCACAAAAAAGAAAACAAGTTTTTACTGCTCTATTTCTAGAAAATGGGCAGCAATCAAAATTTTTATGTACTAATGTTGGTCATAGATGAAATTCTACATATCTCATGTTTGAATCTTGTGAAGGTTACGAAGATTGCATTACTGTATATTATAATGGTCGATACCCACACGGCTCATAATATGATTTGGAATCATATGACTGGAAAATATATGCTCATGTTAGAAAATCTTTGAAAGTTTTTTACGAGGCAACAACTGCATGTTCTAGTGTATATTATACAACTACTCCACTTGTTTTAAATCATTTATATTATATTCCTAACAATTTTACGAGGTATAAGAATTTTGCTCTTTTTTAAATATTATATCTGTCATGGAAACTAAATTTAGAAAATATTGGGAATAATTGTCTATGTTATTTTCATTAGCATATATTATAGATCTTAGACTTAACTTAGAGGGTACGAAAGTAATAATAATGGCAATTGCACAAAAATTAACTTACGAAAATCCAGTAACTTGTGGTAATTTAGAACAAATTTTATGTAAAATGTATGAGGTGTATGTTGAAAAGGCCGGTATGAACGTTGTACGACCCCCTGTTCCAACATGTACTTCGTCATCAACCGATAACATTGACTTTATGGAGTTACGTTAGTACACATAGGAGTGGTAAAGGTCAACAATCAATTGGTTCTTCTTCTACTTCTTTCCTTCCTCGTTCAAGTGATACACCTGTAGAGTTAGTTAGGTATTTCACGCATGACGTGCTTAGTATTTTAGATGACGAAGAGATAAAATTTTTTGATATACACAATAATAGAGACAACGTCAACGTAGTTACCTAATTTTTTCAAAAATGGCACGTGATCTACTAACATCTCCGGTCTCACATGTAGCATCGGATGTTGCATTTAGTATAAGTGACAGGGTTCTGTCTGATTTCAAGTCAAGACTCAACATCGACATTTTAGAAAACTTACTGTGTCTAAAGGATCGAGATGACGCCAAATTTTGAATCTAAGAAAGTGAACAGAATAATGGTCGAAGAACTTAAAGATTTGAATATGGATTATTCAGATTTGTAGTAATTATTATTTGATATTTTTTGTCTTATTTTAATAAAAAATTGTACACGTAACATTTTGTTCGTGTGCAATTTTAACTCCACTTACTTTCAAAGTAATCGATTCTAAGCCCGGAAAAAGGATGAGGATTTTCAACCTTTAATTTTTAATATAAAGGATTCTCGATATTTTCTTTCATTTTCATTTTTAATTTTTTTTTAAAAATAAATGTAAGGGCCGAGCCGAGCCGAGCCGAGCTCGTGGGTAGCTCGGCTCGACCCGTTTGGCCCACGAGCTCGTGGGCCAAACAGAGTCACATTTTTTGGAATGAGCCGAGCTCATTTTTCATGGACCGAGCCAACCCGGCCCGGCTCGTCCCATTGCCATACCTACATTGAACTTTTAATGAGTGATTTATTTACTGCACGTTTTGCATATTGTCATTTTGATGAAATGACTTTTCCAATTTTGATAGGGGCAAAACTACATCTTGAAAAAAAAGGGTAAAATTTATTGGAATGAAAACAACTTTATCTCATTTTAATCATCGTAGTAATCAATGTGAGCAAGAAATTGAAAAAATTATTCACTTGCAAATAGTTGCAAACCAATTTATCTAATGTATTTGTTAATACAATGAAGGTGACAAAGTCACATATACCAGCAGAAAATACTCTGGTAAAAATTGATGTCCCTGTAGGACAATCTACTATAGCAAATGAATCTCAAATACGTTAGAAGTGTGGTCGACTAGTTGGTGCCAAAGACTATGCCACGAAAGTAAATGTACAAGAGAAAAATCAATTAAATTTTTTTAATGAAATAATGGTAGAAAAGATTGATGAATCAAATACTGTGATTCATGCAAAACCACAAGTGTTTGAAAATAATGAGATTTCAATAAATTATTTGTTATCTCATAAATTATAAATTATTTGTTATCTCATAAATTATGGGAACGAAATAAAATTGTCATGGACAATATCTTCACTTTTAATGTGGCAATTGATATCATGAAAAATGGGGATCATGAACCACAATTTGTTAAAGATTATCAAAATAGAAATGATTGACCAAAATAGAAAGATGCCACACATGCAGAGTTGAATTTCTTAGAAAAACACAAAGTGTTTTGACTTGTAGTTCGAACTCTTGAAAATGTAATCACTGTAGGATACAAATGGGTCTTTGTAAGAAATAAGAATAAAAACAATAAAATTACAAGATACAAAGCTCGAATCGTAGCCCAAGGTTTCTCACAAAGATATAGGATCAATTATAAGGAAACATGTTCTCCGCAATAGATACCACCATATTTAGAATTTTAAAAAATTTGACTGTGTTACAAATGCTCGATATACGCTTTATGGATGTAGTAACTGCCTATCATATGGTTCACTTGATAGTGATATATACATGAAAAATTCGAAAAGATTTAAAATGCCAGAAGCAAATGATTTATTCTTTAAAACTATGTTCTCAATTAAATTGCAAATATCATTATACGGATTGAAACAATCTGGACGAATGTAGTATAATCGCCTTAGTAAATACTTGTAGAAAGAATTATAAAAATAACGATGTAAGCTCATAAAGAAAACATATATTTGATTAGTAATTGTGATAATTTTTGTTAATAATTTAAATCTTAAAAGAACTCTTGAAGAGCTCAACAAAACTACATATTATTTGAAAGATTGAAGTTCTTTGTTTTTCCTCCTTTCGACAATTAAGTTGTATTCTTGAAATTATGTTTGCTCTCTCAATATTTGTTTTTTTCTTGTATAATTTAAAATGCACTGGGTTTAGCATGATGCTATATATTAGATACTAATGAATTCAATATCAACAGTTATTGAGAGATTTTAAAAGGAAAGTTCCATAATTGTAGTTTGGTTGTGTATGGTGGTTATGATATAATTGATAATAATTTAATTATATGATATTTTCAAAATATCAAAACGTGTAGGAACAATTATAGTAATATATCAATTTTTTTTATTACTATTGTATTGTTTTAAATTTTTTGCCCCCATAAAATAAAATTCATGGCTCCACCACTGCACAAGTTGACATGATTTTTCAATAATTATTTATTTATTTTTTATTTAGGAGCAACTTAACCTTGACATATATTATGTCATATAGTTATAAATCTTTAACATCATAAGATTTTAATTTTTAGTTATTAATACACTTTTATCGTTATGTTGATGGAAATTATATTATGTTTGTAATTCAATAAAGGATCTAGGATAGCCACCTATGTAATTAATTAAGTATATTTCAAATGTTATACAAATTAATATCTAATTACAAACCATAACATAAATACACATAGATCAACAAATATTTGTTTCTGCACCTTTTGTGCTAAAAGAAATAAAAAAATTGAAATATTTTCCGGAACTCTACATGAGATGGAAAAGTAAGAAATTTGTAAGGTGCAACAAAAAAACATCAATTGAATTTATACAAACTAATTGTTAAGATTATAGCAAAAAATTAAAGGACGAAAATAAAGAACATAGAAATTTATACAAATTCGTCTCGATGAGACTATGCTATGTTCTATGCTATGTTTTCATCTGCTGCATTAATTCACTATAATGAATGATGATCAATCGTTTACAAGAGATCAACCATATATATAACAATCCAATGAAGCTTCTTTAGTTATAATAAAATTCTAGAACAATCCAATAAAGATCGATCTACGCTGAGCTTTACGTATTGCAATAAATTAAGTTTCACAACTTAACACTAATGCCAGTTTCTTTCCTTTAAAAGAGGGCATGTGATGCAAAATAGTGAACAAGATGTTCGATGTCTCTTTTTTTTTTTTTTTTTTTAATAATGTCTAATATTATTGTACAATTCATATTACTTAACAACTCCTTAATGTATATTTTAGGATATAGTTTTCATTGCCCTGGTTTGTCTATATTTGGAGAGTTTAGAAAAGGTATCAAGCAAATTAAAATGGTTTCCTTATGATTCCAAGTTTTGATTGAGACCTTTCAACTTAAAATTTCATCCCTTCCAAATTATTATTTAAACTTAGCTAAACAAGCTCTAAGTTTTTAAATAAAATAGTTTAAAAATCACGAGTTCAAATATGTCGCCACCCATTACACGTGGGATCTTTGATGAAAATGAATATAGTAAATATTAACAAACATATAACAGTTTGTATTATTCTTTATCAATGTTGATTTTTTAAGATGGAACCACAAGTCTCCATGGTATATTCAATCCATTTAAAGTGTAAACGAGCATTCGAATTCTAAGATTTCCATGTTCAAACGGCAACTTATATCTTGCAGGACGGTAAGTGATAAACTTCACATCAAATAGAGATAAAAATATTAATCAACATATAAAAGATTGAACTACTTCTCTTAACAAGATTGACATTTTAAGACGAAACTTTGAAATTACTTGTTGATATATTATTCAAATAAATAATTGTCTTAATCACACTTTCTCGTTCAAAATGGTCCTTAATCTTGATAGCTGTCAGCTTCTTTCTCCTTTATTTATTTTCCATTTTTTTTGTCAATCATAGTAGGCAATCACCAGAAATTGCCAATAATATGATAGTAACATATGTCTAATTCACTTAAAATATATTTTCTTGAGGGTTTCTATAAAGACTATAACACTGTTTAGATCTTAAGAAACATACAGTCACAGATCTTCTGAATATTTATATTTACAAATTTAAATATTTAATTGGTCGAGTGACGACCTTAATGTCTTTATTAATGGATAATTGGACATTGTATGTTGGAAGCATATGATGCAATTTAATTACTTAAATTAGACCAGTAACGGTCTAAAACTGATTTGTAATAGTTCATGATCCTGGCTAAGTCTAGACCGGTGAAATTTTCCTACGGACCGGATCGGCCGACAAACACGTCCCTGTAGCGGGCTAGTACGGTATGTTGAAATGTCTAGCAGTTTGGCTTTGGTTTTTTCCCCCTTTCACGCAATTCCAAATTTAAATTCTATATTTTTTTTAATTAAAATGCTAATTTATAGAAAATTTGATTTTAATTTTGAAGTCTTTTATGACTTTGATGTCCACCTATTTATGCGAGAGATTCACGCCTTTATCGATTTATGACTTTAAAGTTCACTTACTTATATGAGATATTCACGTCTCTATTAATTTATGACTTTAAGGTCTACTTACTCATGTGAGATATTTATGCATCTAGCAATTTCTAAATTCAAGGCTCAACTACTGAGTCGAGATATTACGCATCTATCAATTTACGATTTTGAAGTCTACCTACTCATTTGTGAGATTTAAGTTTCTACCAAAGCTTTGAAGTCCACTTACTCATAAAAGAGATTTATGCTATGTGCGCCTCTATCAATTTATCGGTTTCAGGTCTATCTACTCGTCACTCATGTGAGAGATTTATGTCTCTATTAATTTATGACTTTGAAGTCCAACTACACGTGTGAGATTTACGCCTTTACCAACTTCTGGCTTTGATATCTACATACTAAGACAAGAGATTTATATTTCTATCAATTTAGGACTTTTAGATCCACTTACTCATGTAAGAGATTCACTCCTCTATCTATTTATGGCCAGAGGTCCCACTACTAATGTGAGAAATTCACTACTCTATCATTTTATGGCTTTGAGGCTTTACTTAATCATTTTAGAAATTTACGCTTCTATAAATTTATGGATTTGATGTGCATCTACTCATGCGAGAGATTTACGCTTCTATCAATTAGTGGTTTTGATGTCTACTTGTTCATGGGAGAGATTTACTCCTCTATCTATTTATGGCTTTGAAGTCCCACTACTAATGTGAGAAATTCACTTTTCTATCATTTTATAACTTTGAGGTCTACACACTCATTTTAGAGATGAACCTCATAACCATAAATTAGTAGAAGCATAAATCTCTCAAATAAGTAGCTAGATCTTAAATCCATAAATTGGAAGATGCATAAATCTATCAAACGAGTTGGTGGATATAAAATCATAAATTGATAGATGTAAATCTTTACGAGTAGATGAATCCCAAAATCATAAACTAATAGAGGCATAAATCACGCATGAGTTGGTGGGCCTCAAAACTATATCATTGTTTTCGTTTATATGTGCAAACGTAATTTAAATAAATGAGGATTTCATTTCTAATAATTTCAATTTTATAGATGAGACTGTTTAACACGATACGATAGCACGTAGAAGTTACGAGTTCAAGTCTACCGTTGTTCATCAATAAAACTTGCACTTGTCAATCGTTAATAAAAAAATGAATATTATATTACGTAAAAAAATGTGTTTAAGACATTTAAATAAAATTTTCCAATTTCTAATAATTTAAACTTTTATATTTGGATTATACGTCTCTATTCTTATGCACTCTCTTAATTATATTACAATGTCTCATTCAATATGGTCCTGAATCTTGATAGCCGTCAAATTCTTTCTCAATATTTTGATTATAGGAGACTTTCATAGTCTCCAAATATGGTGTGATCTTAGACGTATGATCACCAGAAATTGCCAAAATATGAAAGGAACAGATGTCTATTCACTTAAAACATAATTTTATTGAGGGAGGTGTTCTATATTTTATGGTTAATTTTATTAGATTGTATGTCCAAAACGTTTATTATGGTACTCGATCTATATTCACTATCTTCACAAATTCAATATCCCGTGATAGCCCACAATAATTAAAATCCCGTTCACGTTATATCATCATGTATGGATGTTACTCGACCAACTATATATATACGCAACTAAAGAATCCTCCTCCAGATATAATCAATATTCTGCTACATATTTTCTGATCCAGGCTTCATTAACCACACTAAGCAAGCTATGTTTTCTAAATAACAAGCCCCGCTCCATCTTACCCTAACCCCCCCCCCCCCCCCCCAACCCTATATATATATTCCAAAAAAGCATTAGGGTTTGATAAAAAATATACTCAAAAGGGAAAAGAGAGAAAATGTGGAAGCTTAAAGTTTCTGAAGGGGATGATCCATGGCTTACAAGTGTAAATAATCATACTGGTAGACACTGCTGGGAATTTGATCCTAACCTAGGAACATCCGAAGAACAAGCTGCCATTGAAAAGATTCGTGAGGAGTTTCACAAGAACCGTTTTAACATCAAACATAGTTCTGATCTGCTAATGAGACTTCAGGTGACAACTAATCTATCATAAGTTAACTGACCATGTTTGGTATGCTCGACTCAATAAGACAGCTCGCTGCTCGCATATTTTGTTCTATGTTTGTTTTCATTATTCTGGTGATGTCTCTCATCACGTCTACATGGACAACACTAGTAAACACGACAATAAACAAAATATGAACTTCTGTTTTTTCCTTAACACTATCAAATTGTGTCAAATCCGTCATAGTAAACATGCTGTTTCAATTAGTACTTCAAGAAAATATATATTTTGTGAATGGACATAGCTTTTTCTTACAGCTTGCAAAGGAGAATCCTGTTGAGGTAGAGTTAGAGCAGGTGAAAGTAGAAAGTGAAGAAGAAATAACAGTTGAAGCAGTGGCAACAACATTGAGAAGGGCCCTAAGCTTCTTTTCAACTCTTCAGGTTGAAGATGGACACTGGCCTGCTGATTATGGTGGCCCTTTGTTTCTTATGCCAGGCTTGGTGAGAGCTCTCTTATTTCAGTTTTTTTCAATTTGTCAATTTTCAATGGCGATCGACCCATCCTGATATTAAGGAAAGGGACTCTTTCTCGAAAAACACTCTGGATTTCGTGTCTAGAAAGTGCATCTCTTTTTTGCAACGATAATTTTCATTCACTTCATATGAGATATGCTTCTCCATTATTAATAATAAATAAAAGATAATTTCAAGTCAGTGCAACAAGTGACAAACATACTCTAGGGACTCGTTGATTTGTACATTAATTTTGTGTGACTTGACCTAACATACTCTAGAGATTCGTTTGTTACCTCATTTTTTAAGATGAAATAACACTATACTATGGTTGTTAAGGGCTCGTTCAATATAGGTTTCCCACCCCCACCACCCCAAAAATGGGGTTTTTGGCTATTTTATTGACTTTTCAAACTTTTTTGTAGTGTAAAAAGTTTGAACTACAAAAAAATTTGAAAAGTCAAAAATAGTAGGCAAAAAAATAGTTGCCGAACAAGCCCTAAAAGAGCCACATGACAAATTGTTATTTTAAAAATGTTCATTACTCAAATATTTTATGAATACATAAAAATTATAAAAAAAACATCTTTTTTCATTCAAATATTTTAAATAATATTTTTTATTATTTATATAATAAAATTTACAATAAATAATATTTGATTAGATATCAACAAAAGAAAATTGATATTCTGATTGTTCTACATCAACCCAACACCTTTTTCCAATTGTTTTGCATTTTTTATTACTTTGAAAAAATAAAAATAATGTTAATTTTAGCAACGATCACACAATTGTTTTCAAAAGATTTCAAACTTGACGTTTTCTTACATTACTAGTCACTGGAGTTTGAAATCCTTATAGCAAATGTCGTTATATTAACACCGTCAATCTTAATAGTCTACGTGTCACCGTTAAATATTACGTGGCATAGACGTCGTTTATTTTTTCTATGTGCTGTGTTTCTTTTTTCTTTTTTTTTAGAAATGAGCAAATTTTTAACTTGGTAAAAAAAATAAACGACACATCTATGCCACATAGTATTTGATGGTAATACGTAGACTATTAAAGTTGGTAATGTTAATACAGGGGATTCATCTACTCTACATAGTGGGGAGTTCTTATAACCCTTACTGAACACGTGTTCAATAAGGGTTGGTCAATGAAAAAGTGCTTGACAAAAAAGTTAAACATTTGTCCAATCTCCACTAGACACGTATTCAGTTGAGGGAGGGGGTTATAAGAGCTCTCCACCATGGAGAGTAGATCAATCCCTTAACATAATGACTTTATTGTAACAATATCAAATTTCAGTTATTAGTGGTTTAAGAAAACAACTTCATCGATAATTTTGGATTTTTTGGGAAAGTTGCTGAAATTTATCAAATAAAAATATATCAAAGAAATTTCTTGGGCCGCAGACCTGGACGGCCCAACCCTTAATGTGCCAAGGGCCCAAGGCTTCTAGTATTACAAATTAACGGGCAATGGCAAAACCAACGGCAATGGGGGACTCTACCGGCGAAATCGCCGGCGAGAGACTTTCCGGCGGAATTGCCACTGGACGGTGACTCGGCCGATGGTGGTAAAAGTTTTTATCCGGCGAGAGACTTGGAGAACCCTTGTTGCGGACTGTCGACATGAATAGAGTTACTTCTAGCAGTAGAAGACTGATTCCGTAAAGTCATTTCGTAAAAGTGAAAATGTTGCGGCAATAACAATCAAAAGGTAGAATCGCTGAAATAGCTAGCCAATTCTATAGAAAAGGTTTCGTGATTTCTTGAGTAAAGATTTGATCGTGGAAATTTATATTATTACATATACAAATGTTTGGAATTCAATAATGACGTTTGAGCTCTTTGAGTCCAATTTTTTACTCTGATTGTTTAATTTAATCTTGAAATTATTCTTTTCTCTCACAGCAATTTCAACATTTGCAGGTGATATCATTGTTTGTAATGGATGCTCTAAACACAATCCTGCCGGAAGAACATCAAAGAGAGATATGTCGCTATTTATATAATCATCAGGTAGTTCTTACTTCTTCTTATTTTATAAATATCATGGAATGAGAAAAACTTTTGTTAAATTGATGTTTTATGCGATAGTCGAGCTAATCTTCGTAATTGCTCAACGTATCAGAAAATGTATGCTATAAATGATTATTTTTATGATTATTGATGAACTTATTGCCAAAAACAAATAAAAAAGTAAAACGAAAAAGAGAAATCAGAAGCAGCAATACTATAATGACTAACTATTTGCATATAATTATAAAAATGTTTTATTTGTATAGTATAATGATGTAATGATAGATAAAAAAATGAAAGAAAATTATTAAATAAATGTTTGTTGCTATAGAAACTGATATAATTAGTAGACCGACCTGTAGAACATTGATGGAGGCTGGGGCTTGCACATAGAAGGGCACAGCTCCATGTTCGGTACAGCCCTCAATTATGTTACATTAAGACTTCTTGGAGAAGATATGAGAAGTGGAGATGGGGCAATTGAGAAAGCGAGAACGTGGATTCTTGATCACGGTGGTGTCACCTACATTCCATCATGGGGAAAGTTTTGGCTCTCGGTATTACCCTCCCTTCCTAGTCCCTACCCACCACCTCGCTCGCATGCGTAGTAAATTTCATATAAGAATTTTATTTGTATAATATTCTAGAATTTGATGTTACGTTTAGTACTTTTGAAAACATCTCAGGTACTTGGCATATACGAGTGGAGTGGCAATAATCCTTTACCTCCTGAATTATGGCTTCTTCCTTACTTTTTGCCTGTTCACCCAGGTTCTTACTGCTTTCTTTGATCCTAATTTTTTCTATTCTTGAATGTGATTCAATTTTATTCACAATGATTAGAAGATAGCAGATATTGAGATCTATTTCTAAGGGCGTGTCAAATACTTGGAATTTGTTAAACAATATGGAACCAATCTAGCCGTGATATATGCATGAGGAATGGAAAATGTTGGGGACAATGATAATACTTAATCCTGTAAAGATGCATGTTTTTTCTTTTCCTCTAAAAAAATACACGTCTTGGAAAATTCATTAATTAATTCTATAGAGGCATGTTTAGTATGCAAGACTTGATATTACAATGAACAAGATTTTAATTTTCTTTTATTTTTTAATAATGTTGGGTTTTATACAATTCACCTTATCAAACAAGCCCCAGTTGTTCATATATCCAGAGATTGTTCAAAAAATCTCTAACGTCATCTTAAAGACATCTATTAAACTATTTTCCTCATCGTGACTTTCTTTTTACAGGACTAAATGTGCCATATATATATATTTAATTTAACAACCCAACCTCTTATACTTATTGGACCAAAACTATAATTTGTGTTACAATAATTATCATAGATATTTACGAAATGCTGCAACTGACGTAGGGCGTATGTGGTGTCATTGCCGAATGGTGTACCTACCGATGTCATATTTATATGGGAAGAGATATGTTGGGCCAATTAACAACATTGTTCTATCACTTAGAAAAGAGCTCTATACACATCCTTACCATCAAATTGATTGGAAATTGGCCAGAAATCAATGTGCCAAGGTAATAATTATTCTATCGCGATTAGTTTCTCTATCTTAGTTGGGTTTTGGGTTCATCTTGGTACTCAATAAGACTAAGCATACCATATTTTGGAACTGCATTTTAGAGATGTCAATTATTTGGTTGTTCTCTAAACACAAGAATCATTTGAATTTTTGAACTTATTTCAATAAATTTTATTGAAGTGTAGAAAAGAGGAAAGTTATTCATGTTCATTTTCTTGTTTATTTACATATATGACAATTGGTCTTGCTGAATCACTTGTTAAATCTAATTTGCAATCTGGTTATTAGGGCCTTTCGTATTCTACACAAGATCCCTTTTTTCTTAGCATTATTTTGTTTTGTTTTCTATTTTAAGGATAATGATCTACAATCTAGATCCATGGCGAATTGACAATCCAATGCTGCTCAAAAGGACGTACATATTTTGTCGTCAAAATTAAAGGGAAGAACTAAAAGAAGTGAAGCATTATCTTCTTCCCCTATACTGAATGGTATGTTAGGTAGTCCATACATATAATAGGTCACACTAATTTTCCTGCATATAGAAAGGATTTTAGGGGGGTCGTTTTGTTTGTGCAAAAGAGAGGTGTGAGGAAAAATTCACATTCTTCTTATAGTGGAAACCTGCACTAGCAAGTGAACAACTTTCACATTGAGGGTGAACCACTCAAAACCCACGTGCTTCTGATTATTATTGCTCTCGCAAGGAGGGATTAGGGCTTAGTCCACAAATGGACCAGTCGATGCTTCTGAAATAGCTTTAGGAGGCTGTACTATCCTTTCATTCATTTTGGCATGTTACCATTTTGCAGGAAGATCTATACTTCCCACGTTCACTTATTCAAGATGTCATCTGGGATGGTCTTCACAAGTTTGGAGAAACTCTTCTTACGCAATGGCCTTTCTCTAAACTAAGGCATAGGGCTCTAAGCATGGTGATGCAACATATACATTATGAGGATGAAAACACTCATTACATATGTCTTGGACCTGTAAATAAGGTAGCTGCTTTTGTTTTATTTGTGAAGTATTGTGCATTACTCTGCTGTAGTCACATTGCCTGCTATGTTCAAGTAAGGAATTTGCATTGCAACCATGTTTTTCCCAGTCTATCTGATTTTCGTTTGGCAAAAAGGAATAATACTATCAATAATACTATCACGAACACTATGGTCTTGACTTTCTGAACTCTGAAAAGTGAAAACATTCGACATTAATACAGATAGGATTAACATTTACGATACATGCTACTGCGACACAGGGAACCTTTCGTAAGGCACAAAAGGGGCACCGTGCTGCAATCAGTCTACTCTGCTAGACTCCTACAGCCAAATCTCGGTCTGCTTGCAATTGCGACGATTGCAAGTAGATCGAGATTTGGCAGAAGAAGTCTCGTGGAGTAGACTGCTTGCTGCACCGTGTCCCTTTCCGTGCCTTAGGAAAGGCTCCCCATCTCACTGTGTCATCGACTCATTGTACAGCTGCCTTTATAGCCAGTGGCATAAATTTGATTTCTATATCTCTTATAATATAACACGGCATAAATTCCTTCTACTTATGAAACAACAGAAGTATAGGACTGAAACCTGAATCGTCTCCCTCATGAAAACAGGTTATAAACATGCTCTGTTGTTGGGTGGGTGATCGGAATTCCATGGCAGTCAAATTACACTTTTCAAGAATAAAGGATTACCTGTGGGTGGCTGAAGATGGCATGAAGATGCAGGTCTTATTATATTTTTCTTCGTGGCTAAAATTCTATGCCTCTCCCATGCTTCGAAAACCTGAAGTACATGTTTGGTATGCAGTTTTAGGACAAATAATGAACAAGATTTTAACTTCTTTTTCTCCTTTAATATTCTTGAGTAATATTCAATCTTCCACCCCAAACGTGCCGGAACTGTATTTATCATGACTGAATAATTATAGAAATTTAAATGTAAGTGCGGAATGTAGTTTTTCAATTTTGCTTATATCCTATCCTCAAGAAACTTTTATGAGTTTGTGACCTACTCTAAATAAATGAATGCAGGGGTACAGTGGATCTCAATTGTGGGATGTTTCTTTTGCAGTCCAAGCGATATTGGCAACCAATCTTACTGGCAACTACGGTTTGATGCTTAAAAAAGCACATGAGTTCATCAAAATATCACAAGTAATTAGTTTAAGACTTACTTGTGTTCTAATTGTCATGCTTTTGTTTGTGTTGTGTTATATTTGTTTCAAATTTATCTAACATTTCAATTTTGTTTTGAAGATTAGGAAAGACAGTTCAGGAAACATTAGTTCATGGTATCGCCACGCTTCTAAAGGTGGTTGGACATTTTCCACTCAAGATGGTGGATGGCCAGTATCAGATTGCACTGCAGAAGGCTTGAAGGTTGTCTCCACACTGATTTGTTAAGTAAGATGTGAATGTTAGGGAAACATAATATAACTTATTTTAATTGATGTGATCTAGAAGATAATTGATTGGAAAAAAATAGATTGTGTTCTCTTTCTGAATAAGTTTTTATATTCGTCGTGTAATCGCAACACTGCATGATTTTTCCTAAAATTTGTGACGGCACAAAATTTTTATGTTTATGACAAGTAAGATTTTACTTTGCAAAGCTAGATATACGGAGGTAGGTCTGCAATCTTGGGAAATAAGAATTAAAGAGTGAGATTATAACGTGATCTATATCTCGTGATTTGGGAGTACGAACTTGTGAACATTGGCATATAATCATAAGATGTAATCTATAAATCTCTAACGAGAGGCGAATGTCTCCTTAGGTATTTTTGGGTGCTTGGAAAATTTTGAGAGCGCTTAGTAATTTGCTGGGAGAAAAATTCTCAGGTCCTATAGTTTTTACATTTTAACTTGGGAAACTTATGACTACACACATAACTATTATGTTCGGAACTGTCAATCTATTTTCATTGTAACAATTGTAATTTTGCTTGCACGCAGGCATCGCTTTTGTTATCACAGATGCCATCTGACATTGCTGGAGAAGCATTAGAACCAGAAAAGCTTTATGATGCTGTTGATTTAATTCTATCCCTTCAGGTTTAATTTCTAACTCTTGTACTAAAGACTTATTCTAAACAATATTAGTCATGCTCCCAGCTCCTCCAGGATAAATTCCTATCTTTTAAAGCTTTACCGTAGGGAGGGAAAACATCATAAATGTACAATCTGCATTACATAAATTTATTTGTCATTGTTCAACTATGTTTTGTTATTATATTATTACAAGTTTCTTCACTGAGTGATCCATGAATATTTCTTCTAGTCTTCTTTTGAAAGATTAGTACAACAATTAGAAAATTCTTCTTATTAGAATATTACCATGAGCTAGCAGGGCAGTTTTTCTAATTTAAAATTTATTCAGTAAAGAGTTGCCTTTTCATTTACAAATGAAGCTATGATGTGCTTATACACCATAATATTCTAATTACTCGCTGAAATTTACTTCCTGGGCTGCAGAATAGCAATGGAGGTTTTGCATCATATGAGCTCACAAGATCTTATCCTTGGCTGGAGGTAATTGATAGAAATATGGTCATGTACAGTATTGTAAAGCACAAATTTTTTCGTTGATCAGGATCTTTGTGCATCTGATTTTGTTGCAGATGATTAATCCAACAGAAACATTTGGGGATATTGTGATTGACTACCAGTAAGATCATCTGCTTAAATCTCCTGTCATTTCACCATCCCAACTAGTAATTTTAGGATGTTGATCATAGAATATTCATCTTCACACAAGAAATTATCTACATGATGCCTTCTCAGTTACGATATAGTCTATAATGTAAATTATTTTCTCCATGTTTGAGGTATATGTTTCTCATGGCTTTCACAGAAAAAAGAAAGGAAAATAAAAGGATAATGTCCGAATTTCTATTGAAAGAATTTGAGCACCACCAATTTCAACGGTGTTCTTTCGAGAAATAACTGGATAATTTTCTGCAAATGTAAAGTAAAATGCAGGCTTGTAATGCCTGGGTCGACTGAGAGTGATTTACATTTAAAATATTAGACGTTTCATATGGTCATTTTTTTTTCCTGCTTCTAAGATTAGTAAACCTGATAATGTAGGTATGTCGAATGCACGTCTGCAGCAATACAGAGTCTCAAATCTTTAATCGTGTTGTATCCAGGATATCGAAGAAAAGAAATAGACGCATGTGTTAAGAAAGCACTTGGATTCATCGAAAGCATACAGCTCCCTGATGGCTCATGGTATGCCCTGGTTCTGGAAGTCAAAAAGGACATTCAAAATCATAAACAATAATGTCTTGGGGGTGAAAAAGAAAAAGAGAAAATGATGCCCCTAGCGAAACATGAGCCGCAGAATATATTATGTCGAATGCTAGCACGTGGTAGAAAAACATCCAACATTAGCTTCGACAAAGTAGGATATGAGCAGATTAGCAAATTTTAAATATCAAATTGACATAAGTTGTTTTAGAAAATATATTATGCAACCAAAATGTTCTAAAGAAGATATACCAATCCCGAATCCTATCTATCTAACTATCACACTTCCAAGTCCACGATGGAGTACGGGTTGTTTAGCATGTAAATCACATTATACAGAGGAAAAATTATTTGCTTTTGGATACTTGCCTCCATATTTCATGTTGGTAAAATTGTTAGTTTGGCATGAAAAGTGCTGTTAATTAATTTTGTAAGGTATGGATCTTGGGGAGTATGCTACACCTATGGGACATGGTTTGGCATAACAGGATTAATTGCTGGTGGTAAGACCTACGAAAATAGCTATAGCATCAGAAAAGCCTGTGATTTTCTGCTGTCAAAGCAACTTTCTTCTGGTGGCTGGGGCGAAAGCTATCGTTCATGCCAAGACAAGGTAAACAATTGTACAAGTTGATGTTCATTTTTACCCTTTAAGGAACTACAAGTTTTAATGATATCCAATGGCCTTCAAACAATTACAAAGGTGCCATCAGATTTTTACTTATTTGTTTGTTCTTTGTGTGATGACAGGTATATACAAATATTGAAGGGAACAAATTGCATAATGTAAACACTGGATGGGCTATGCTGGCTCTTATGGAAACTGGGCAAGTAGGTGTTGTACCATCGTTTATGTGCATATTATGATTAATGCAGAAGATATCGTTATGATTTTATTAATAGTGGACGTATTAGGCTAACCGGGATCCAACTCCACTGCATCGTGCTGCTAAAGTGTTGATCAATTCACAAATGGAAAATGGGGACTTCCCACAACAGGTATTATGAATTTTTGAAGTCAATATGCACTCGAGAGAAATGTTTTCATTTAGGAACACGTTTGAAAAAAGAGAATTTATTGGTGTTCAATCTGAATAATCTATTGACAGGAAATTATTGGAGTGTTCAATAAGAACTGTACGATAAGCTACTCAACCTACAGAAACATTTTTCCCATCTGGGCTCTTGGAGTGTACCTCAACAAGGTTTTGCTACCAGCAAGTACATTTGTATAAACCGCGTAATTTTTATGGGCACCCAAGAGAAATTGAAATTTCTACATGCAATGTACGTGTCAACATAGAGAGCTAGGGCTATATGTATTGTTATTGTAAGATGTGGCACTATCAACACACTAACGTCTCATATAAACATTGAAACATATAAAGCAGGTAACGTGTTTTACTCACATATATCACTTAAGTAAAAAATCTATGCATATAAATCGTATAAACGCACACTACTCACACGTATCATTTAAGTAAAGCACGTTTACATATAGCTCGAATAAACGAACTCTACTCGCATATATTATTTAAGTAAAACACGTTTTCATATAGCTCATATATAAATTACTGGACTCACATATATCATTTAAAGCATGTTTGCATATACGATATAGCTCAAATAAAAAACATGAGAAATTATAGGAAATGGCCACTGATCTGTCCATTTTATGAAATGGTCACTTGTGATAAAAAGTACCAAAAACATCTTTAATATTGATTCGTTCGATATAGTTCATATTGTCAATGCACTTGTAACCGTGGAGAAATATAGTTCATATTGTCAATGCACTTGTAACTGTGGAGAAATAGAATTATCGCGAGGGCTTATTCTCTTGTGGGTAATAGATTGTTCCTTAATAAGTTATCTTGGAAGTTTAAAATTTGTCTAAAAAATTGTGCACATACCAACCATGCTATATGACATTTTGTTTTGAAAGATTAAATTTGACATTGTATGTGTAGAGTGGCTATTTTGTCAATATTGTCAAAAAAAGTCATTTTTTTTATATCTCCTAAAAAGTGAATTTTTTTTTTTTGGGGCCCATAAAGTATAAACGTGCTCCACTCGCCTAAATTAGAGATTGCTTCCAAACATAGCATTTATAGTGTTAAAATAACATAACATGTCACATGTTAGTAAAATACATAACAACAACGATTCTAAAATTTATTCATATCCAATTGGTTTTGTTCCAATGGCAAGGTTATGTTTAGTTTGGCATTGTTGTACTTTTAAGAAAATCAGTTTTTATTGTGTTGCAGAAAGAATCAGTTGTGAAAAGAATCAAATAAGTATTTGGTAAACTCTTGTTGCAAAATTGATGTATGTTTCAAAAGCAGCATTTGAGCGTTTGGTAAACAAAAGTGATTTATTACTGTAACGGTAATAAATTATTAAAAAGGACATTGATTATAATAATGTTATTTTGTATTATTATTATCATGAGTGGTAAAATTTATATTTTTCATAGTCAAATTTTTTTTAACAAGACAATGCATTTATTATTATTCTTTTAAAATAAAAATAATAAAAATCTAATAAATTTCATATTTTATAAAAATTACAAAATAAAAGTATAGTCATATAATGCAAAAATTAATTAAATTAATATTATTTTTTATGATCCAACTTGCATCAATTCGGTTTCTCAAATGGGTATTAAAAGAATTAGTTTAATTAATTAGGGGTAAAATATATATTTTAATAATATATAAATGAAAAAGTTAAAAGCAGAATTTGAAAATCTGCCATTTTGTTGCTTTTCAGTGAGTCAGACTATTTTATAATCACTTTTAAAAATTTTGTCAAACGCCTAAATCAACTTATGATTGTTTGAGAATCAGAAGTTGGGCTCCAAAATAAATCCCAAACGGAGCCTTAATCAATTGTCAAGTATTATTATTCATAATAAATTAATTTTAATATTTATAAATTTCTTCCAAAATAAAGATTTTGAGCTAGACGTAGTTTCTTTAAAAGCTTGTGACTCATTTTTAATCATAAATGATATAAAGTCTAGACTAAAAGATTTAACAACCTTAGTTCTTTTACTCTTTCTTGGTTTATATTCTTTATTGTTTTCAAAAGCAATATTATGTATTCTCTTTTGATTATTTTTGAAAATAATTTTTTTATTAGGGAACACATTTTCAAAGAATTCAACATCTCCAAATTCAATAATTATATTGACATGAATGTTACTTATGTCAGGCTTATACACAAGAAATCTATAAGCAAACTATTCATCGCACATCTAATAAATACACAATCTGATTGTTTTAGAATCTAACTTAATTCTTTTAGGAAGAGGAATGAGCACTGAGATCATTCCCACTTTTACTAAATAGAGTGGCGATGATATCAACCACCCACTGTTGACGTGGCGTCTTCGCGTCAGCGGTGTCAAAAAAAAAATGGGGCAGCAGTTGTCTGCCCCATTTTGCAACCTGCCCCAAAAGTGCTTTTGTGCAATTTCCTTATCAGATCTAGCTATCCCTCGTCTCTTTCTTTCGCGACTGATTGTGCCCCATTTTCCCATTTCCGGCGACATTCCAGCTACCCCATTTTTTTTGGGTGTATTTTTCCTCCACTCATCATCGACGCTTGTCAGCTGCCCCCTTTCGCAGCTAACACAAACTGCACTGCGGCTAACATCGGCGACGAAACTAGGGATGGCAATTAGGCAGGTCCCGCCCCACGAAATTGTTTACCCGCCCCGCCCCGCGACCCTCAAATTCGCAGGGCGGGGCGGGTCGGGTCAATCTTTTGACCAGCCAACCGCTCCACGAAATTTTTTTTCTATTTTTTAAAAATAAAACTGAAAAAAATAATTAATAAATAAATATTTTTTAAAAAAAAATATTTGTAGCAAACAAAACAAAAAAAATTCAAGAATGGGGTTGTAGTGTAATGGTTGAGATTTATAGTTTATAATTTCAACTCGGGTTCGATTCTTCTTTAGTCCATTTCTAATAAAGTTTTAATTTGTATTCTATTTTATGATTTTATTAAAAAAAAAAAAAAATTCTTGGTGGGGCGAGGCTGGGCTGCCCCCCCGCCCCGCGAACTGCGCGGGGGCAGAAAAACCCACCTGGACCCGCGCCTATTACCCAAATAAGCGGGGTGGGGGGGCGGGTTCGGGGCTACGGATTTTTTTGCCATCCTTAGACGAAACCACTGAGGCTAACACACGTCGCCGACGCGATTCCACTGTGGCTACTAAATGGGAAACTAATATATCATCTCTCGCACTCGAATCAATCACCTACCCTAGTTCGTCGAGGATGACGCGTTGGTGACAACCCAAAAATGGAGAAGAAATACACCCCAAAAAAAATGCCCCCTTCCGCGGCTAACGCAAACTGCACTGCGGCTAACATTGGTGACGAAACTACTATGGCTAACACACGTCACCGACGCGATTCCACTGCGGCTACTGAATGGGAAACTAATATATCATCTCTCGCACCCGAATCAATCGCCTACCCTAGTTCGCTAAGGATGACGCGCCGATGACAACCCAAAAAAAATTGGGGAAGAAATACACCAAAAAAAATGGGGCAGCTGGAATGTCGCCGGAAATAGAACAATGGGGCATAGTCAGTCACCAGAGAGAGAGAGACGAAGGACAGTTGGATGTGATAAGGAAATTGCACAAAAGCACTTTGCGGCAAATTAAAGAATGGGGCAGGTTGCAAAATGGGACAGACAATTGCTGCCCCATTTTTTTTAACAATGCAGACACCGCTGACGTGGAGACGCAACTTCACCGGTGGGTGGTTGATATTTTGCCCCCAATGGGCAGGAGATCACCACTCTTACTAAATACTCTCACACTTTTAAGTATTTGTAGAAATGTATTCTACTTTTCCACATTTCATAAAGTACTGAACCAATTTTTTATGAAAAATTCTATTTAAATAAAGTTAACAATTAAAATTCCTCACTCACACAAGTTTTATGGTAATCTAGAACTAATACGCACAATAATTTTGTTTATTGAATTTCAATCCACAGTTGGATTTCCCAATTTTCAATTCATGGATCTAAATTCTGCGGCTCGTTTTTTTTTTTTTTTTTATGTTTGTAATTAGTCAATATTTTATTTGATGCAAGCGGAATGAATTTTCTTGTTTAATAAATTTTTGGAATAGTTATAGCTGATGCTTTTAAAGGGTTGCTTTAGTTTGCACGTGACAGAGTGGGTTCGCAATTACATTTAAATTAATATTATGTACCAACTCTAATATATCGAACTTTTATTCAACGAGGGCTTAAGATTGAGATTGGGGGCAAGGTTGCAGGTTGGCTTGGCTCGGATGAGACATGATCGGGTCTGATAGCTTTTAAAAGTTGAACATAAAAATTTAAAATATTAACAGAAAAAAAGGTGCAAACGATAGTAGTTGAATACCACATGTGAAATGTGATTTAGCGGAAACAAATTAGTGGCTAGTTAGCCAAATTTTACACACCAACCCCCACCTTGACTTGAGACATTATTTCAATTTCTTACCTAGATTTTAAGACAGCCCATAGGTTTATTTCCAAAACCATTAGTTAGACTCACCAACCTTCCCAACCATTTATATTTTTTCCTTATATAAGTGCCACTGCCCTTTCCCCTCCTCTCAAGCCTCTTCTCTCTCTCTCTCTCTCTCTCTCTCTCTACGTTCAAAACATGGGCAGTCTTCTCAATAAAACCATATTTTGTACTCTTGTAACAATTGCATTTCTTGTATGCACCAAGTTTTTATTTTCCCACTTATCCATTCCCTTCTACCTTAAACTTTTATCACTCACTTTTCCTATACTTCCTCTCATCATTCACTTTAGCAACCACCCCACCAACCGCCCGGTCAACGTCCCACCTGGGCCGCCCTCTTTCCCTATTTTTGGCAATTGGCTTCAAGTTGGCAATGACTTGAACCACAAGCTCCTTGCCTCCATGTCACAAACCTATGGTCCTGTATTTTTGCTCGAACTCGGCTCAAAAAATCTAGTTGTGGTATCAGATCCCGAGCTAGCCAACCAAGTCCTACACACACAAGGCGTGGAATTCGGTTCCCGCCCACGAAATGTTGTGTTCGACATCTTCACGGGCAATGGCCAAGACATGGTGTTCACAATCTATGGAGAGCATTGGCGCAAAATGCGCCGTATAATGACACTTCCATTCTTCACCAATAAAGTTGTAAACCAATATAGTGATATGTGGGAAGATGAAATGGACTTAGTCGTTTGTGACTTGAGAAATGATGAAAAAGTGAGAAAAGAAGGCTTAGTGATCAGAAAGAGGTTGCAGTTGATGTTGTATAACATTATGTACCGTATGATGTTTGATGCGAAGTTTGAATCACAGGATGATCCATTGTTCATTCAGGCTACCAAGTTTAATTCCGAGAGAAGCCGGTTGGCGCAGAGCTTTGAGTACAACTATGGTGACTTTATCCCATTGCTTAGGCCATTCTTAAGAGGGTACCTCAACAAATGCAGGGACTTGCAAAGGAAGAGACTTGCATTTTTCAACAACTATTATGTTGAGAAAAGAAGGTATATTTTTTTCCCTTTTATATTTTTCCGAGTAATAGGATCAAACAGAGACAAAAAGAGGTTATGCACCCACCTTAAATTTATTGGAAATAAGATTTAGTTTCTCGTACATATCTTGGCTAGACCTAAAGATACTCCCTTTCATAAAATTGATGTGCTAGGTGTAGCATAGGATGGAAGAGCGAGGGTCGACTATAACTAACATAGCATGCTGTGGTTACTAATGATCTAGTTAAATTTTTAAATAGCATTGGACCGAATGGATTGGTAAAAACGAGTTCATATAGTTATTTTACTCCAAATTTATTAGGAAGAACACTTAGGCATGTTGTCTTTGCTGTTTTCAAGTTGTTTTTAGTTTTGTAGAATACTTACAACTTGTTTGTTATGGTGTTTTTGATGCATTTTGAAAATAAGGTTAAACTTATAACGTAAAACTCAAAACAAATTTATAACTAAAAAGACCAAAACACTGTGTTTAAATAAAAATCTAAAAAATGAAAATTCCTACAAAAGTAAAAATAGTTCAAGCCTTATTGGTTATTTAAAAAAATTCTTAAAAAATTTATTTAAATAAAAAAAATTAAAATTCTTAGTTCACGTCATTATTTTTTATTTTTTTATTTCCTATTTTCTCAATTTATTGTTTATTTGTATTTTATTTCTGTAGAGGAAAAAAAATAATGTAAAATTCTCCAACTTTAATATGTATATATTACTTGATAATATGTTAGCATAAAATTGTCCTATTTTATTGAATAATCAACTTTATTGAATAAAACGTCATAAAATAACATCTCAAATTTCAAACAAATCATGTTCTCTAGTTTTCTATTTTGAAAAATAATTTTTCAGAATAATAAACCAAACATGCACGAGCAATCTTAAAACAAACTCTCAAAACATAAAATTGAAAATAAATTCAAAACTCAAAAGTTAAACACAAAGAGAACAGCCCTTGTTATTAGATTATTGTCCAGAAACTGCACCTCTGTTTCGCTTGGTCATATGATTTTTTCCTGAATCCAGCATTTATATGATTTAATGCAGGGAAATAATGGCAGCAAATGGAGAAAAGCACAGGATAAGCTGTGCAATTGATCATATAATAGATTCTCAAATGAAGGGAGAAATCAGTGAAGAAAATGTGCTCTATATTGTGGAAAACATCAATGTTGCAGCAATTGAAACAACTCTATGGTCCATGGAATGGGCCATTGCTGAACTTGTCAACCATCCTGATGTTCAGAACAAAATACGCGATGAAATGTCAGCCATCCTTAAAGGCCGGCCGGTCACAGAGTCGAACCTCAATGAATTACCATATTTACAAGCCACAGTGAATGAAACACTAAGGTTACACACCCCAATACCTTTGTTGGTACCCCATATGAATCTTGAAGAAGCTAAACTAGGTGGTTACAGCATACCTAAAGAATCAAAAGTGGTGGTGAATGCTTGGTGGCTGGCGAATAATCCTGCATGGTGGAAGAAGCCTAATGAATTCCGGCCAGAGCGGTTCTTGGAAGAGGAGAAGGCGACAGAGGCGGCGGTTGCTGGTGGCAAAGTTGATTTTCGGTACTTGCCTTTCGGTATGGGGAGGCGGAGCTGCCCGGGGATCATTCTTGCTCTGCCAATACTTGGGTTGGTGATTGCAAAACTGGTGTCGAATTTCGACATGTTGGTTCCTCTAGGTTTGGAAAAGATAGATGTGAGTGAAAAGGGTGGACAATTCAGCTTGCACATTGCAAACCATTCTGTTGTTGTCTTTAAACCAATCAAGGCATAGACAGATCACTTGTATCAAGTTCTTGTATTGAGTCCCTCGAATCAAAAGGCCTGTAAAAGGATTCAAATCCTTTTCTTGTAAAAGGAAAAGAAAATGCATAATTGTTGTTGTTGGGGAAAAATAGTTCACCGGATCTTTGATTCTTGCAAAAACAATTGACAGGACTCAGATTAATATTGTCCAACTCCACAAAGATAACACCAAATTACAAGAACAAACTAAGAATAACCTATTTCACCAAAGGAAGGAGGAAAGGGGTTGCAATTTTCACAAAGAAAATATCTTTTTCATGTGACTTCCGTTCACGTGTGGAAATAATGGTTGTGATTGTGGTTAATTCGTGGTGATCTTTTCTGCCCAAAACCAAGAGTATATATATAGTGTAATATATATTATATATATGGTATAATATATATACTTATATATGGTAATAATATAATAACCCATATTATATTATACGCCCCCTAATATATATATATATATTTCCTAAATCTAGCCGTCCCACTTTAAACCAGATCCAATACACTGGGTCATTGTGCAACGACCCAAAGGTACATTAAAATCTCTAAGTGACCCACACACGTCCTTTATTAATTTGGGCTGACACACTTGTGGAGTGGACTATACAATTATCATTCAATCATGAGCTCAAAGCCTATAAAGATATAACGGGTCTATTAATCATCACTGCCCCGGGTTTATTTGAGATCACAAAAATTCCAACAAACCTCCACCTTGATCCAAATATACATGCAAACCCCAAAAGTAAAAAAATAGCTTAGTAGTTGTTAAAAAAGATTCCAAACAAATTAGAACTTTACATACCTTTACCGAAGTTTAGAAGTATCATCCAACTTCTAAACTTTACCATTGTGAGCACTTTAGTGCCCATATTTGCAAGGTTATAAACCTTCAAATATCTAAACAACAACTTTAAAGCTTCCCAATATTTGGGACTTGGATCAAACATGTACCTACTTAAAACGCTAACAATAAAGGCCAAGACTGGCCCAGTGCAAACCATCAAATACATAACGGAGCCAATAACATTTGAGTAGGAGTTTTTACTCATAAACTCCTTTTTCTTATCCTGTTCCTCAGACAAGATAAATTGGTTACCAAGAGGCACATAAGTGGGTTTGCAATTAACAATGCCAAATTTATTCAAAAATTTAAGCACATACAGAGTTTGATACACAAATAAGCATGAATTTGACTTATCTCTATCAATCATACCAAGGAACCTTCTAGAATGTCATGGGTATTTCATGTCAAATTCTTTACTTAACTCAACACTTATCTTGTTTACCACTTTCATGTTAAGGCCATCCAATAACATGTCATCCACATAAAGTAACAAATACACACAATCATCATTTGTGCTGTGGTGCAGATAATATAAGCAATTATCAAACTCATTCCTCTTGTAACCAAAAACATGTGAATCAAACATTCTATACCACTTACCCTTGGCTACTAGCCTAGCCTCGTATCTCACAGGCTCATTCTCAGTGGTACCCTTTTTCACCTTATAAACCCATTTGCATCCCACTATGGATTTATTTTTAGGTTTAGGAACTAAATCCCAAGTTTGACTCCTAGCAAGAGAACTCATCTCTCCTCTCATGGTACTAAACCATTCTATGGACTTCTCACTCTTTATAACCTCCACAAAGGTATTTGGCTCCTTATCAACTAGTTCCTGATAACTAGCATAGGCTATAGTGAAGTCGAATAGTCTTTGGGGTTCCCTACATGGTCTCCTCTCCCTATCTCTGGCCAATTGATAATTAGCCAAAAGATTTTGGTCAACGAGATTTTCTTCTATCACATCCTCGTTACCTTCTGCATCTATGTTCTGCTGATTTTGATGTGTCACTCTCCACCTCACTAAGGGTGATGGAGATGTGGGTACTCACTTTCTCCACTTCAACTAAAGACTATTCCTTAATGGTTTCTTGCTGTTTTTCACTCTCTAAACAAGGCATATCTGACTCATTAAAAATGACATCCTCACTAATGATGATTTTCACACCCTTTTGGCTCCTATCCCACAACCTATACCCCTTATCACCTTCTGGGTATCCTAAGAAAACACATTTCCTAGTCTTGGGATCTATTTTTCCCTCACTCTATTGAAAGAAAGCAGCACAGCCAAAAGTCTTAAGTATGGAGTAATCAGCACATTTACCATACCATTTTTCATACGGCGTATCTCCATTTAAAACAATAGAAGGAGTCATATTAGTCAAATAACAAGCAGTCATAACAGCTTCACCCCAAAACGATTCAGGCATACCAGAACTCAACATCATACATTTAACCTTATCAAGCAAAGTATGATTCATCCTTTTAGCAACCCCATTCTGTTGGAAAGTGTAAGACACAATTTTATATCTAGTAATGCCACACTCATAACACAAATTATCAAAGTCAACATTGCAGAATTCAAAACCATTATCATTACACAAATATTTTATCTTTTTACCTGTCTGATTCTCCACTTGAACTTTCCAATTTTTAAATTTAATGAAAGTTTCACTTTTATCTTTCAATAGATAAACCCACACATGTCTGGAGAAATCATCAACAATAGACAAAAAAATATTTGTTACCACCAAAAGTGGGATTGCTCCCGAGACCCCACAAATCAGTATGAATGTATTCTAACACTCTACTTGTCTTGTGTGTGCTAGATGAAAACGATATCCTACGATGTTTTCCAAGCACACAATGATCACAAAATGGAATGTCAGACACCTGATCCTTACCAAACACACCCTTGTCGTTAAGGAACTTAAGTCCTTTAACACTAATGTGAGCTAACCTATTGTGCCACATTTGTGTGTGATCAGTGTCAATGGAAGAGATAGTGGAATTTAGACCACTCATCACTTCAGCATGTGTAACATATATGCCATTTCTCCTAGTAGCTTTAAAAGCTCTAAGTGCACCCTTACACATTCTAATCATACCATCACCAAGCCTACCCATGAAACCTGTACTCTCTAACTTCCCTATAGAAATCAAATTCCTACCCATATGCGGAACATATCTGACTTCTCTTAATGTATGCGCAAAGCCACTGTCAAACTTAACAGTTACATTACCAACACCAGTAATTCTATATGCAACTTCATCCCATCCAACTACATGTCCATGATCAGCCTCATGCAAATGATCAAACCAAAACTTATTTGAAGTGACATGAAAAGATGCACCGGAGTCAAGAATCCACTCATGTATATGGGAGTTCATAGACAGGTTAATCTCACCAGGCTCAGAATTTAAAAACATGTAAACCTCACCAGACTCATCACTAGAGGTCACTACATTTGTCTCTCTCTGATCTTCTCCTCTCTGTTTGTTCTTCTCTTTATAACACTTACTAATGAAATGTCCTATTTTCCCACACCCGTAACATTTCTTTTCTTTTGCCCTCCCATGTGACTTAGAACGACTTCTACCATTTCTATTGCTAACACTGTTTTGCCCACATCCACTTCTACTCATATTCCCCCCCAACTAAGGTCTACCCCTCACAAAATGGACTTCACCATTTTTTCTCTCATTTTTCTCGAACTTCAATTCTCTCTTCTTACTTTTTAAAGAGTCTATGACAATGTCAGGTGTAAGGTTTTCCCTCCCATACTTAATGGCATTCTTGATTTCCTTATATGAATCAGGAATAACATTTAACAAAATGAAAGCTTTGTTAATTTCAGGGACCGTTTCACCACAGTTTGTAATATCTTGCACAAGCTTATTAAAAACATCAAGATTGTTATCCAAATCCCTTGAAGGATCAATTTTGAAGCTAAAAAAATTTTCAAAGAGATAAATTTTATTTGGAGTGGATTGGATTAAATAAAGCTCTTCTAATTTTTTCCAAAGCTTTTCTGTGTAATCAAAATTTTCAACTTTTCGCAAAACAGGATCTGACAAATGCAATATAATAGAAGTGTAAGCAAGTTCATCAAAATCCTTTTTCTGATCCTCAGTAACATTAGGACCATAAAAATTATCAATAGCTTTTGAAACCTTTTGCTCAACCAAAATGCCTTTCATTTTTTGTTGCCAAATAGAAAAATCACCTTTACCAGTAAAGATACTCAAGTCAAAACGATGTGCAGACATCTTAACAAATAAGAATACACACCAACAAGCACCTCAAGATAATCACGCAAAAATACCTAAGGCCTCAATATACACCGTTTTAGATTCCCAGGGTTTCGTGAGATTCACGATCTCAGATCAAGGGAATTGTCAAACGAGTAAAGTCCAGGTGACAGTTCTAAATAATAATGCACAAAAAATAAAGTATCGCAAATAATCAGCACCAAAACAAAAGCTAACACAAGTCACAATAATGGGCACCTAAATTCCTAGCAACAGGCAATGGTTACCTCACACGGTAACTCCAAACCTAATAGCCACCCCACACGATGACCTGCTAGTATTGAAATGTAAAAGAGATTAGCCAATTTACCAGAGCGGACCAAATCTGACGGTCCGTATTAAATAGGAGAGATGCGAAACAAATTTAAAAAGAATTCCAGCAGCAACAGCTACCACACAAGCTGGAAAAACCATAAAGGTTTTGCAAACGCCGAATACGTTCACTATCGAACCGCTGTACAAGCTGTTCGGACCACCAAAATTATAACTGACCACCACAGAAGGTCAAAAATATGACGAGGATCACAACGCCACCAACCATTCGCCAAGTACCCTCACACGCGCCGATGGAAGGAACCTGCAGCTGAATTTCACGCGCCACCTCCGTTGCTCCCGTGCCGCATGCGCTCCACCGTCAGCTCCCCCTTGACATCAGGAGTCGGAATATGGTCTCCGTTCACAAAGATGATGTCTGTTTTGGCCGAAAAATGGACGGACAGATCTGGGCAGATTTGTGCTTCTTCTTCTTCGTTAATCTGACGACCCAAAATTAATTTTCTTGCACTACGGAATGCCACCGAGTCTCTGATACCAATTGTTGGGGAAAAATAGTTCACCAGATCTTTGATTCTTGCAAGAACAATTGACAGGGCTCAGATTAATACTGTCCAACTCCACAAAAGTAACACCAAGTTACAAGGACAAACTAAGAAAGACCTATTTCACCAAAGAAAATAAAGAAAGGAAAGGGGTTGCAATTTTCACAAAGAAAATATCTTTTTCCTGGTTTGGCTGCTTTTCTGTGACTTCCGTTCACGTGTAGAAATAATGGTTGTGATTGTGGTTAATTCGTGGTGATCTTTTCTGCCCAAAACTAAGAGTATATATATAGTGTAATATATATTACATATATGGTATAATATATATATATATATATATATATATATATATATATATATATATATATATATTATACGTGGTGATCTTTTCTGCCCAAAACTAAGAGTATATATATAGTGTAATATATATTACATATATGGTATAATATATATATATTATATATATTACATATATGGTATTATATTATATATATTACATATATGGTATAATATTATATATATATATATATATATATATATATATATATATATATATAACCCATATTATATTATTCGCCCCATAATATATATATATATCCTAAATCTAGCCGTCCCACTTTAAACCGGATCCAATACATTGGGTCACTGAGCAACGATCCAAAGGTACATTAAAACCTCCAAGTGACCCACACACGTCCTTCATTAATTTGGGCTCACACACTTGTGGAGTGGACTATATAATTATCATTCAATCATGGGCTCAAAGCCTATGAAGATATAACGGGTCTATTAATCATCACTGTCCCGAGTTTATTTGAGATCACAAAAATCCCAACAGTTGTAAATTAAAGAAAATAAAAGAGATAATAGGAGAAAGATACCAGAGATATAAGAAAAGATTTCTATTTTTCACTTGAATGATTCATAGTGTCATACAACTGAAGAGAAATATAAAACTCGCGGAATTAATAAATTTGGGATCACTTGAAAATAAATGGCATGGAAATTATCGACGTCCACTAAGTTTTGCATACAACTATCGTAGAGAGAATAGGATCGGCAGCCCCACTAATAATACCACCCTGGTTTATAAATTGTACAAGATAATTCAATACTCTCTCAGTGATGATTTCACCAGGTACCAACACTGGAATTCCAGGAGGGTAGGGGCAAATGAATTCCCCACAAATTTTTCCAACACCGTCTTCAATCTTTAATTTCATTTTACTTGCAAAGAAGGCCTCTCTAGGGGTTAATCCCATATGAAAATTATTGTCAAAAGGTGCAATTTGAGTAAAAATCTTGTCTCTTTTGGACTGTAATGGCAAAAGGGAATCTGATAAATGTTTTAATCCTGCCACAAGTCTTTGAACATGGTTTCTTTTGGTTCCTAGGCTGAATACTAATGTAATGGATCTTGTGCCAATGAGTTCTGGAACAATTCCATGAGATTTATATAGTATATTGTTAATTTCGAAACCTGAGAGACCGAGTTGCCACACTCCAATGGTGATCCTTAAAGGATCCATAGTGGGGAAATTGGGTAAGAATATTGGAGGATCAAGAACTGAAATTCCAGGGATTTTATTGATCAAAGTTTTGGCTTCAGCAGCCAATTCCACTGCTTTGTTGAAAATATTTGTTGGGTTCTTACTTAATTGATGTCTAGCAGCATCTAGTGAAGCTAAAAGAAGCCAATTTGGACTGGTTGTTTGAAGGGTATGCAGGCATTTGTGTAGTCTCTCCCCGTCTATAATGTCTCCTGAAATGTGTAGCATTGATGATTGAGTAAGAGAGGTTAATACTTTGTGAGTTGATTGTATAGCGATATCGGCCCCTTGTTCGAGGGCTGTACTGGGCATGGCCGAGTGAAATTTGAAATGAGCTCCGTGAGCTTCATCGACTATTAGAGGGACTCCATATGAGTGACACAAGTGTGAAATCTCACTCAATTTGCTGCAAATACCGTTGTAAGTAGGGGATGTTACGAAAACTGCAGCCACTTTTCGGCCCTCCAAGTACGATTCCTCCATTGCAGTCTTTACCTGTAAGTAATAATAACCACCACATGTTATGTGATACTGTTCGAGAATGATTCAGAAAATCTAGACGTTAGTTTTCATTAGGTTCATGTATAACAGTTCATTAAACTGCGGATGGAACAAACCTGTGAAGGAGTGATCCCAGCAGCAATATCCCAATCACTGTTGTTTTCAGGAATAATGTACTTTGGTACTGCACCAGAAAATATAACTCCAGCAGTGGCTGATACATGGGCATTTCGTGGCAGGATGATAGTATCTCCGGGCGAACAAGTAGCCAAAATCGAAGCTTGGATGCCACAACTTGTGCCTCCAACAAGAAACCATGTTTCTTTTGCTCCGAAAAGCTCTGCTGCTTGACTCTTTGCTTCAAGAAGAGGTCCAACCGGGGCGAAAAATCGATCAAGCTCTGGAAGTTCAGTGACATCATGATGAAATGGTTCAATCCCGATTAGTTCACTCAATTCCGAAGGTGCAGCCTGCCCTCTCTTGTGTCCAGGAAAGTGAAAACCAGTATCATTAAGCTCAGCTGAAGCTCTAAGTGCTTTCATCAATGGCGGTAGACCGGATTCTTCAGCTACTTGGCATTTAAGATTCACAGTGCTTTCTTTATTGGTTTCTTTAAGCCTCAGACCAGTTGGTTTTCCCTGGTTATGGCAAGCCCTTGGATTGAAACACAAATTGTTGTAAGTGATTTTTGTTCCCTGCCATTAAGTAAGAAAAGAAAGTTAGATCAAGTTTTCACGAGTCAGTTATGCAATAAATGGTTGTACCTTCAAAGTTTGTAGCTTCATTGAATTGTACTTGTCAAAGTTTATCCTTGCATGCATCTCTTAAGACTTGCTATTACACAAATCACCTTTTCAGCTAGATAATTATAAGCACAGTGCCTTCGATAATCTTGCTATATGGTTGATCTTGACTCTTATAAGTTCCAAGTGATGTTAGACCCATCACATAAAGTGTTATTGGGACGTGTAGAGATACGTTGAACGAGACTATCTTAATTAAGATTCGCAAAAGAGAAAAACAAGACATTGAAGAGGTATAAAGTAATAGATACAATAGTAATGCTATGTAGCACACCTAAGTGGAATGTGTTTAACCAATTGTGAATTGTTACTTAAATTGGTGGTAACTACTTATAGCACTAGAGAACATTATTCTAGACACAAACAATGTTGGAGCGACCAGAAGTCGATAGTTGCCTCCAAAGTGCTTCGAACATGCTATGAAATTTGTACCTTAATTGTAAGTGATATTTAGCTTCTTTTTTTTTTTTTTCTTTTTTCTTTTTTAAGAGTACTACTATTTATCACTACTAGAGCTAATCATCAGTTTATGTGGCATTTAAATTATAGTCTAATAAAATGAGTTTCATATTCTCATATTTTATTAAACATATTATTTAATGCCAATACAATTACTACATAGACTAATGATAATCGCCAATGATGATAAATAGCATTATTCTTTTTTTAAATGAAAATTTGGTGGCTTGTCACATTCTACCATGGATCGCGTGAATTACAATTAACTATCATATTTTTTTTATAATGAATCGTGTGATTTATAATGTATCAGTGGGGGTGATATAGCACCCATAGTGGACGTCAATTATGATACATAATGTTAACATGACATTACTATATTGGTCACTTTTTAAAAATTCAAAAAATTGTCAGCAATTTTTTAAAAAGTGAACAATGTAGTGATGCCGCGTAGACAGTGAACACCATAATTAGTGCCTATTGTATGTGCTAATATATTATACATTTTTGAGTGCTCAAATATTATTTCTTGAATAATTAACAATGGAGAAATGAAGAGAAATTTTCCATATGAAAAAACAAAATTTCCTTAGGATTATATGCAAACAACAAAAACTCTGGTTTATAATCAACACAACATTCAACCACCTTAACAAGAATCAACGTTTAAATAAATTAATACAGATGTAAGACATAAGAACACTTTAAATTCGTCGAAAATCTTAGATACAAAGACCACATATCCAAACAGCACTATAAAATAAATCAAAAAAACTCCAATAAAAGATATACACACATTTATGTACACATAAATAAGTGTAGTAGTGAGAAAGATTTACAGAAATGTGGATGGCACAGATCTGGGCAGATGCCAATCCTAAAACCCATGACGAATCTGAATTCATTGTAAATGTAAGGGATATTTGCACTTTTCGTCCCAACCTTTTCGATAAAAAAATATTGGTTGCTCTAGACCCCTCTTCCCCAGACCGATCCGCTCACCAAATATGAATTAGAGCCCGACGCTCTTAGAGATGATGTCCCTTCCCTTGAACAGGCCCGCGAGTCCTTACCGCCTCTTGAAGTCCACAGGAAGCTCTGAGAAAGAATCTTTACTCTATTATTCCAACCCCTATTTCATAACGTGAACAGTGACAATGATGGGGGGTGGGGAAAAAACCGAAAAACCGACTAATCGAACCGAACTGACTCGGGTCGGTTTTTGGACCCACCCAACCTGAAACCGACTCGGTTTTTTAAAAAAATTTTATTTTTTTGTTCTTGAACCCGACCGAAATCGAAAATCAGATTCGGGTTTTCGGTTTCAGGCCCATTTTTAATTTTTTTTTTTTTTCCGGTTTGGATTTCTCCAAACCAATTTTAAATCGGTTCGGTTCGGGTCGGGTTGGGCCCAAAACCGACCCAACCCGACCCACGCCCACCCCTAATTGGGGGATAGGTGATATCAGGAGTCAGATGGAGGAGGGGAAATGACGCGCGATCTTTGTGTCGATGAACTTGCACAGGTAGGGGTGGGCAAAAAAATCGAAAAACCGACGAACCGAACCAACTCGGGTCGGTTTCGGGTTGGGTAAAACCCAACCCTTTTAAAAAAATTGGGTTCTTGAATCCGACCGAAACTGAAAACCCGAACCGACCCGAGTCGGTTCGGGTCGGTTTCGGGCCCATTTTCAAATTTTTTTTTTTTTCCGATTTGGATTTCTCCAAACCGATTTTAAATCGGTTCGGATATGGAAAAGCTAGTTCTTTGTAGAGAAGCTCCATCAAAGAGGACTCATTCCGTTGAAATTCTTGAATGTGACGACGCGGAAGTGCATGTACATGTACAAACAGTCATATACTACGAGGACTTAAAGACCAAGCACGTATGTATGGAGGTTTCGAAGATCTTGGCCTCTCATATGGGTTTCTATCTTTTTCTCATAATTAAAAATTTGTAGATGAATTATGCTAAAAAAGAAATGTCGATGATAGATTTGTTTCATTTGAAGACGACAAAAAGTGATAATATCCATAAATGGAGATGCTAAATGCATGCTTTCAGTAGGTTAGCCCCAACGCCTGAAATCAATTCCTATTTCATCCCTAAAGTGGAAATGCTTAAAAAGGTGTTTTGGCGTTTTGTCCTTCAAATTTTTTTTTTTTTAATGGCTTTCAATTATGCTTACATGTCTTGGGATTTACGAACAAATTTAGAAATTGGCCCAACGCCTGAAATGGGAATTTACGAGCTGTTAGCCGAAATAACTTGTACATACTGAAAATTTGTTTGATAAAATTCAACTTATAAATTTGTATAATTGTTAGTTGACGCATCGCCTCTTTATATGAGGATTTAATAATTATGGAGTTGCCATAACCAGGTGGATATTTTATATTTATTTCAAGTGCAGTAAAATAAATTTGCAAATTTAAAATGTATATTAGATTATATTTGTAAAAAATTTGGATAACTAAGAAATCTGTTGTGCTTTGCATCTCAGGAAAAACAAACTGTAAATTGGTGGCAAAGTAAAGCACTGTGAATCCTAATTCCCAAGTGGCTAAAGAATCTGTTCTACCTCTATTGATTAGAACACTAAAAGCTTCAGCAGAGCATAATAATACTGGTTTTCACTTTCCTGGACATACGAGAGGACGAGCTGCACCTTCAACATTGAGTGGACTAATTGGGATCGAACCATTTCTTCATGATGTAACTGAAATTCCAGAGCTTGATGGATTTTATGCACCAGATGGACCTCTTCTTGAAGCAAAAAAGCAAGCAGCGCAGCTTTTTGGAGCGAAAGAAACGTGGTTTCTTGTAGGAGGTACGAGTTGTGGTATCTAGGCATCGATTTTGGGTACTTATTCGCCTGGAGATACTATCATCCTGCCTAGAAATGCCCATGAATCAGAATTGGAGGGCCGGAAAGTGGCTGCAGTTTTGGTAATTAACATCCCCTACTTGCAATGGTATATGCAGCAAAATTGAGTGAGATTTCAAAGTTGTGTCACTCTCATGGTATTCCTCTTGGCCACGTTGGCCAAAAGACCGTGTCAAACAAGTCGAATCGAAAAAGTGCCAAACTTATATCATTTAAGTTGAAAATGCCTCTTTTATTTAAAAAATATTTAAATACTCTCATTTAATAAGTGCTCTTAACAGACCATCTATTTAGAGAAACAGACCACACGTCTGACCATGAGTTCGTTAACGCGAATTTACACATTTTTAACTGATTTTTCAATTAACCCACTTCAAATGAATTTAAATTTACAGAAATTTAAAGCAAAAATTATAATTCATACTAAGATATATACATATTTTCATAATTTTATATCATAAAATCCACAATTTCTACCGTGAATTAAAAGAAGAAGATAGAGACATATGAATTTCTACTTTGAAATAAGATTTCTTACATAGACGAAATGGGTTGGATTCTAACCTTGAAATGAGTTACACATTCTAACTTGGAAATCTCTTTTTCAGCACATGAAATAGGTTGAATTTGAAATTATCTGAAATGTAATAAACGAGGAAGAGAAGATAGAAGAGAAGTCAGAGTTATATTTGGTTATTTGCAAGCTAAAATGGGTCAACGGCCATTTAGAAAAAATGGCCGGGTCACCCGACCTTTTGACACTATTCCCACTATTCCTCTAATAGTTGATGAAGCTCACGAAGCTCACTTCAAATTTCACCCGGACATGCCCAATACAGCTCTCAAACAAGGGGCCGATATCACTATACAGTCCACTCACAAAGTCTTAACCTCTCTTTCTCAATTATCAATGTTACACATTTCGGGAGATATTATAGACAGAGAGACTACACAGATGCCTGCATACCCTTCAAACAACCAGTCCAAATTGGCTTCACTGGATGCTGCTAGGCATCAACTAAGTAAGAACCTAACAAATATTTTCAACAAAGCAGTGGAATTGGCTGACGAAGCCAAAACTTTGATCAATAAAATTCCTGGGATTTCAGTTCTTGTTCCTCCAAAATTATTCCCCAATTTCCCCACCACAGATCCTTTGCGGATCACCATGGCGTCCGGAAACTCGGTCTCTCCCGGTTTCAAAGCTAACAATATCTTAAATAATTCTCATGGAATTGTGGTGCTGCTGATCCTACGGAATTGATCTAACTCCCACACTGGGGAGTTTTTACAACTCCCACTGGACACGTGTCCAGTGGGGGGATTGGCACGTGTCCAGTGGGAGTTGTAAAAACTCCCCACTGTGGGAGTTAGATCAATTCCGGCTGATCCTATTCTATCTACAATAATTGTATGCAAAAGTAGCAATGGATTGATGAATGTAGCAGTGCAAAAAAATGGTTTGTTTCACTCAATTGCAGAAAAATTAATTTAATTATGTTTTTTTTTTCCTCCAAGAAGACTTGACACTTTTTTGAACAGGGCTACTAATGCTTTGTAAAGTTACCGAGACTTGTGCATAACTAGAGGAGTAAAAGGAGTTGATTCAACCTGTCCACAGAACAGGTATGGTTTGCAACTTCTTACGGGCCATGCAGGGCTACCTTTCAAGAAATGAGGTCGCACGCGTCCCATGTAGGGACGGGCAAGCACATGGCAGCCAACAGTTTTCGACAGGGGTGGGGAGTGGGTGGGAAGATGACATTTTTTTCCTTTTATTCTCTTATTTTTCTTTTTATACTAATTTGTTTTGTAGCTTGAGGAAATAATATCTGGATATGATTTAACTTTGCTCTTTTGTCACGTGAAGCACACAACAATTTGCAAATTTTTAGAAACAATAATGTCAAGAAAGAACGATTTGGACAAAATTACAGCAAGGATAAAGGTCCATTTGGACATGTAGCATCAGTCTATATACAATGCTGACTTAGTCATTTGAACCTTACAACACATATATACAACAATAACATCATTCATCCACCCGCAGGTTCAAGACCCGAACCCATCCAAAAAACATAACGTTTACCGAAACACCTATAACTAATTATAACTTATACGAGGCCCGACAGCAAATAAGCTGCAAGTATTTCGAAATCAGGCTTGCATAGGATTTCACAGGGTATAAGCACCAAAATAGCCGACTCGATTGACAAGCATAGATTTTATAGCTTATCATTACAGTTGAGGGGATTTTTCCACGCTCACCTCATTTTGATTATAAATTAAATTACCATTGAACCTCCGCTTGGACAGTGTCCTCTTTTTCTTTGCTGGTTGACGTTCAGGCTCGAGAATAGGAGCCTCGAAATAAGGAGTCGAGAGCCCTGGCCCTCCACCAGGTTGCAAGTTTGTGTCCTCATCAGGACCAACCCATGTTATGGCTGCAAGAAACATAATATCGTTTTTAGCAGAAAAAGACTGTCTACAGCAGGTGCATTCGAAGTGCTTCAATCTGATGGACGAGTTCCTACTAAATGGAATATGAATTTCAGATCATAAAATGCTAATTATCACATTCCATTTCAAAAGCACATAATAATTGCATGAAAATTTTGTTTTGTGCAAGATCAAAAAGTTTTAAAAAATTTATACGACTTTCTATAAATAGAATATGAGTTTCAGATCAGAAAACAATGGTTGTCGCATCCATTTGAAAATATATTCAGAATTTCTGAAGTAAGGAAAAATGTCATCCATTGTATGTTATGACACAAAGCATGAAAGCAAATGCTGGAATGAACTCATGCAAGAGAAAAGCAAGGTTTGATTAAATGCTACATTGTTTAGAAATTATTTAACACAGACCACGTTGATTAAGTGCTACACGCAAGTTTTCTTGAAGGTGCTGAAACCAATGTATTATTCAAATATACTTCGTAAAGTACCTTTTGAGGGATCAAGAGGTACTGGCATCCTGTGGTCAGTTGCATCCTGGGAAGGTGCAGAATGAGGTGGACGCTTCCTAACATAGTTTTCTTGCAAAGGTCTTGGTATTTGAAATGAAAACTGAGACATCGTAACACCTTCTTCAATATATTCTGGATGTTTATCCAGGTACCTTGAAAGAGAGCATCATAAAACCCCAGAAACAAATGTAAGCAAGTCAACATTCGGAATTCTATAATACACACCCTACAACAACTATTTGAACATTAAGGAATAAATTAAAAAAGAAATGTATTTTGTAACAATCAAGAGGAGGATCGCACTTTTGAATTTCCACCATTGATCGAAGTCTCTTGCCTGTTGGTGCAACATAATACCTGTGTCCCAAAACGCAATCTGAATCAGAATAAGATCTGTTCTTTACCATAATAATAAATTTGTAATTTTATTTTGATAAATATTGTGAACTCGAGAATATATATATAAAAATCAATAATGAACTTTCACATTTAAGTAACGTTATATGTATTATGTGAACATTCATAGGAAGCGTCAAATTCTTGCCTCTTGGGACAGTATATTGAGACAAATGAGCTACATGAGCAACCCAATGTCACCTCCGTATACATAAAATAAATAAATAAATAATAAAAAATTACTCTCTTTCAAAAACATGTAAAATTCTTGGTCCACTTACAAATACGACAATATTGATGACCAAGAAATCGCTCTTCTTATAGCATTGCGCGGCCATAGAGAGGACCACAAACCACTCGCATTACACCCAAAAGGGTGTAATGCGAGACAAATGAGCTACATGAGCAACCCAATGTCACCTCCGTATGCATAAAAAAATAAAATAAAAAAATTACTCTCTTTCATAAACATGTAAAATTCTTGGTCCACTTACAAATACGACAATATTGATGACCAAGGAATCGCTCTTCTTATAGCATTGCGCGGCCATAGGGAGGACCACAAACCACTCGCATTACACCCAAAAGGGTGGAACAACAGAAAACTGTGACTTCAAGACATGGTGAACAGCACCGGTTTTCATATAGATTAAAAAGGTAAAAGACCTTCCACCCAGGTAACCAAACTTTTTAAAGAATTGTGGGTAATTCCATCCGTTACAAGAAAAAAAGATATGTCTCAGTTTTTTCACAAAATATTAAATATTTTGTATTCAACCATTACAAAAGAAAAATAGAAATTTGATCTCTTGGTTCCAAAGTTCAAACAGGTATCAAAATTAACCTAACCTATCCGCTAGAAGAAATAAGATGTTTCCGTCTCAGTTCTTTCAAATAATGTCAAATAATTAGTATTCAATCTTTATGTTTAAAAAAAAAAAAAAAAAAAAAATTCTCATGCCTTGTGCAAGCTTAGATCCACATGTTAATGAAATTAATGTCAGCTCCACAAGTCAAGGCATCAAAATCTATTTGAAACAAACAAATGGGAATAATCTAAAGGAACAGGATACTTACACATCTGCAAACTTGGAACTGCCTTCACCTCTGATTCTCAAAAGTCGTTCCCACCCGCGAGGGGGTTGAGCAATGTTGGGTTTGTCAATTGCCCAAAGCCTACTTTCATCTTGCAAAATGTCGGGTGGATCATCACATGATACATCAGACCTCCACTCACGAGCTGTTTCACATAAGAAGGGTTGTTCTGTAATGTATTCCCGTATTTCCTCATACTTCGCCTTTGACGGAATGAGCCTCCATTTGAAACAGTTGGCACATTGAACAGTGAAAGCCCCGACAGATGGCAATACCCTCGATGCTTGATTTGAAAAGGGGAATCTAGAAAAAGATGGAGGTTGATGTGCAATGGAATCTGGGACAGCTTCAATTCCACGAGAACTATTGGCAACAGCAGGGTCATAAAGCACCAGCTGGTTTTGAGCATTTTCAGTTTGATTTTCTTCATCTCCTACGTTACGAGTTTCTTCTCCCTCTTTAGAAGAAAAATGATCCTGAGGAGTGGTCTCCTGGCTGGCTTCAAGAGTAGAACTGTTTGAGATATTTGGTTCACCTTCCATGCTAATCAGGTGATTAGGGGCGGTCGAATCATTGACCTTATTCTGTTCCCTATTCAACCTGAAGGTAAGTTTCAGCGATTGTGGTTGCATTGCAATAACCTTGATAGTCTAACCAACTAGAACCTAATTAGCAAACCATACACCATTTATCCAGAAAAGCTTCGAGTGCTGCCAATATAGAAAGGAACGTTTTTAGTTATAGTGATATTTTTGCATTCTACCAAAGGACCCAAGCACAATAGGATGAACATACATAGATAAACAAAAAACATTCCATTGCACCCCAATTAAAAAGTTCAACAAATGCGCAATTCCATCTATGAAACTGATTATAAATCACGAAAAGATGAAGCAAAAGAGTAATAAATCATCAAAGTCTATAACAGAAAAATGGGTAAGCATTAAACCTCATTCAGATATAGGAAAAAATTGTAAATGGCAGCTAACAATCCAGGTAAAAAGTAGCACGTATAAATACAGCTGCAGAAACTAAATCCATCGAACATTTAATTTTAAAACTCATGTGGCTGAAAAGAACTTGCATAAAATGACAGCCACTATATGGGTTTCCTTGATAGGTCAACTAAGTCGTAACACGTACAATGTATGTTTTAGCAATTTTCACTTGTAAGTTGTCTATTGCACATACATTTTAGTGCCACTAACTACAGAACACGGGCAAATATAGAGCTGGTTTTACAATGCAATGGGCTTCTTGTAACTAGAATGCAATACAATGCATAAAATTAGAAGTTATAAGCAACAAGAAATGCTATGGAAAATCTTTGTGATCAAAAGATATCTATCAATTAAAGGCAAGTTCTACAAAATGATTACTACGTTAGCTATGCTATTTATGGTACTATGTGTTGGCAATCGGAGAACAAACTGTCCTTAACATGAAGTATCAAAAACGAAAATGATAAGATAGATGTGTGGTCATAGTAGAACGAATAAAATAAGAAATATGTATGTACTCAAACTATACCTACTATACAAATAATAATAATAATAAGAACGTGCACACATAAATGTTAATCCAACATGGAAATCATATTTCCAGTTCAAGAAGCAGAAAAAAATGGGAGAATTTTCATTTTTGTTAAAAAAAAAAAAAAAAATCCTTCGGAGCAACATGCAAAACAACAAAAACCAAGGTTTAAAATCTACACAACATTCAACCACCTTAACAAGAATCAACGTTTAAATAAATTAATACGGATGTAACAAATGCACACTTTAAATTCATAGAAAATCTTGGATACAAAGACCACAGATCCACACAGCACTATAAAATAAATCAAGAAAAATCCCATAAAAGATCTATACACATTTATGTACACATAAAACAGAGTAACAGTGAGAGAGATTTACAGAAATGATGATGGCACAGATCTGGGCAGATACTAATCAAGAAACCCATAAAGAGACTAATGAATCCGAAAATTCATTGTAATGTAAATACTAAATACGTGTTTTCAGTAGGTTGCTGGGGGTTTTGTCCTTCTTATAGAGAGAAATGAATTGATGATGATTTTCACTTTTTTATGGCTTTTAATTATGCTTATATATCTTGGGATTCACAAATGAATTTAGGAATTGGCCCAACTCCTGAAATGGGAATTTACAACTTTGCCACTTTTTAACGGTTGCGAGCTGTAAGATAGTAAGATATGGAAAAGTGATCTACAAATAATAACCTGGTTAGTTACAGGAAAAAAAAATTGATGCCATTGGACCTTTGAATAGATGGATCAAAGGTGAGAAAGGATTCACTTAGGCAACTCCGAGGTTATCAATAACAAAGCTTAGCTTCTTGAGGTTGTTGTGAGCCTGAGCGCATGAACATATTACATACACATGTACATTGTATACAAATTATCATATCAAAGAACAGAAACTGCTCCTGTCGTATTCTTTCCTCTATGGGAACACCAACTATGTTCTGTTCAAATGGTTCGTTCGTGCTTTGACGTGGCTTGTTTGTCCTTTCTACAAAAGATTTTCATAGATTTTCATTTATGAACAAGATATGACAAAGAACTCTCAGTGTAGCAAAAGAAAACAAAGTCATGTATAAAAATCAGAGGCTTTTAAAATGTACATGCATAATATATAGTCACAATGGGCAGCCAGAATAAACTGCTATAACAAATGCACATTCAAAATATGTCTAAATTTGATACATAAGGAGTCGTCATCTTCACCGACGCCCACTATTACTAAGTACCACAATGAAGAATAACAGATTTCACTATAAATTTCAACCCGCCTCTCTTGTATTTGTGTAACTGCCTTGTCTTGATTAAAGAAATTTGATTTCGGCTCTAACTACACAGGCTAACAGCATTTCTTCTTTTCCTTTTTAACTAAAATACACGAAACCCCATCGTGTGAAAAGATACATAAGAGGCAGAATCACACACAAGAACAGTCAAGACACACGAGCTGTACTCAAAATACCCAGATTATAAAAAGGTGAAATATCACAGGTAAAGAACTGAAACTATACCCACTATACAAAAATAATAAGAAGAAGTACGTGCACACACTTATAAATGTTAATCCAACATGGAAATCATATTTCCAGTTCCAGAAGCAGAAAAAAAAAATGTGAGAAATTTTCCATTTTTTGTTTTAAAAAAATCCTTAGGAGCAACGTGCAAACAAAAACCCAGGTTTTTAATCAACACAGCATTCAACCACCTTAACAAGAATCAACGTTTAAGTAAATTAACACAGAACACTATAAATTCGTCGAAAATCTCAGATACAAAGACCACAGATCCACACAGCACTATAAAATAAATCAAGAAAAACCGAATACATGATCTACACACATTTATGTACACTTAAACAGAGCAACAATGAGAGAGATTTACAGAAATGATGATAGCACAGATCTGGGCAGATACTAATCAAGAAACCCATGAAGAGACTGATGAATCTGAATTCATCTTGCAAAACGTAAATACTAATACATGTTTTCAGTAGGTTGATGGAGGTTTGTCCTTCTTACAGACAGAGAGAGAGAGAGAGAGAGAGATATATATATATATATATATATATATATATATATATATGAATTGATGATGATTTTCACTTTTTTATGGCTTTTAATTATGCTTACCTGTCTTGGGATTTACGAACAAATGGCCCAACTCCTAAAATCGAATTTACAAATTTACCACATTTTACCGTTGCGAGCTGTAAGCCTATATATAACTTGCACATACGCAACATTAGTTTGTATCATGTTGGTTATAGGTCTCCTTCAATGACTTGTGACCGTGTATATATGGATCGAGCTATCAAAACTCCTACGGGTGTATGAAGAAGTTTTGAATAAACACTCTTAGATCGTGTTTTCGTAATTGTAGTTGTACTAATATTTCATTTTATTTTATTGACTAGTTTGAATTTTACATAATGTATTTTATATTTCACAAATATTATTACATTGTTAACAAATATATATATATATTAAAACTTACACAAAATTGGTAAGAGAGAGTTATATCACATTTTGAAAAGGTGAAAAAATGTAATTTACTCAACTACCCAATTTGAATAATCTTCAATAAATTCTTGTGACACTTCGGATGCACATTTAATTTTTTTTTGGTGATGGAGAAAGGTAAGTATGAAATAAAAACAAAAGTTGGGCAACCTCTTTAAAATAAATTAAAGTTTAGTTACCAATATAAAATAAGTCTGTAAGTTGGGTGGCTTTCAGTGAAATTTTCCCTTTTAAATATGTAGCTCAAGGGGCAGAGGGTAAATAACGCCTGTACAGTTAAAAGGTTTTCATTTTTGCACTTTTAGCCTCATGAGGGTGGAATGGGTATATTACAGTTTTTTTCACAAATAGTAAATAAAATATTTCTTAAAATACTTGTCTTATTTTTTTTATTATAAAAATACTATTTTTTCTTTTTGTAACCGTTATTGTTACATTTGTTATTTTAATTAAAATAAATGTGTTACATTTGTTATTAACAAAATAACAAATGTAACAACAAGTGTTACAGAAATAAAAAACAGTATTTTTATAATTAAAAAAATTAGATAATATTTTTTATGTTATTTTATATTTTGTAGTATATAATGAAATAATCACTTTTACTTTTTATCCTTTAAGAGGAAAGTAGGTAACATAATCTCGTGGAAGCATAAATACATCATAAAAAGCCCACTAGTGAATAAATAGAACATGAATACATCCTAACTACTCAGTGAACCCCTCGATTGGATGGGTGCCTTTACAACTCATAAAACAGTGGCCAATGATCGATATTTTGGAATGGTTCAATACGTCGTAAGGTGTTCTTTGAAGTGAGGTACAAACGGAGAGGACATGAGATGAATTCTTGAGTCTGATTCTGAGTGATATAAGATAAATTCTACCTCCTTCATGAGTTATAGCTTTTGAACAAAGTAATTGCATCTCCCTACATCCACGCTCACGAACGTGAACAAACGCACATAAATTAAAACTCGTTCTGTCTTCACCTCTAATTCTCAAAAGTCGATTTCACCCACAGGGGGTTTAAGCAATGTTGGGTTTGTCAATTGCCCAAGGCCTACTTTCATCTTGCATAATGTCAGGTGGATCATAGCATGTGATACATCAGACCGCCACTCACAAAACTGTTTCACATAAGAAGGGTTATTCTGTAATGTTCCCGTATTTCCTCATTCTTTGTTTTTTATGGAATAAGCCTCCATTTGAAACAATTGACCCACTGAACAGTGAAAGCCCCTACAGATGGCAATACCCTCAATGTCTAAGTTGAAAAGGGGAATCTAGAAAAAGATGGAGGCTGGCGTGCAATGGAAACTGGGATAGCTTCAATTCCATGAGCACTATTAGCAACAGCAAGATCTTAAAGCACCGATTTTGAGCCTTTTTCAGTTTGATTTTCTTCATCTCCTACATCATGAATTTTTTCTCCCTCTGTAGAAGAAAATGGATCCTGAGGAGTGGCCTCCAGGCTGCTCTCAAGAGTAGAACTAAGCCTCCGTTTGGTATAGATTATAAACTGGTTTATGGTTTATTTGACTACTTTTTGGTCAAAAATGTCATGCTGTACACACAAAAATTTTGGTCAAATAAACCGTTTTTGGTCAAATAAACCAGTTTATAATCTATACCAAACGGAGGCTAATTTGAGATATTTGGTTCTCCTCCCATGCTAATCAGGCGATTAGGGACAGCCGAATCATTGACCTTATTTTGTTCTCTGTTCAATCTGATGATAAATGTTGTGCGATTTATATCCCGCAAGTGGACGGATCGTTGACAAGTAATATAGTGATAAAATAAAGTGTCGAACCCACGAGGACTAGATACTAAAATACCAATTAATTTCACAACTCAAATTTTAACAATGGAAATAAACACAGATTCAATTTTTGTGTTTTTAAGATTCTAAACTAAATTAACTATTTTAATTAAAGTGAAATTCACTATAAGCAACTTTGAAAAACGAGAACGATTAAAGTTTAACAATACTAGGATTCACGAATCCACCGACACGTTCTACTCAATTATCTGTTAATCACTTTTTAGCTTTTAATTACCTTGGACTGAAAATCGGCGTTCCTAAATTAATCGAAAGCCTCTCTCGATGGTCAATCAAATCTATATGTTATGCGAACTTCATTATCTCTAATTAAGCTTCGAGCATAAACACATGCATTAAAATCTCAAGATCGCCTAAATGGATTTCATAAGGCATAATAGTAATCTCTATCTATTATTGGACCCTATGTTATTCAATACCACGTGCTAAATCTATATTGAATCTCTCGACTTCAATACAGATCACAATATATTCTAATGGTGCGCAAGCATTAAAATAATAAAGAAACTGAATAAAGAATAATCAATCCACGGCAATTAATTACTAAAAAGGGAAAACTGCTTAATTAATCAAAACGTGAGGTTTCATCGTTCATCCTAGATAAAGTAAATTAGTCGGACATGATTTCTTCAATTAACGAAAGAATTGAATTCATCATGGTCCGGAGAAAAGAAAACAAAAAGTAAAATAAAACCCGTGATCTCGGCTCGATAATCTCCGATTCCCCGCCTTGATCTTCGTTCTTGCCTTGTATTTTGTCCCTCTAAAAATTCGTCTCTTTTGTTATGGCTATCATCTGGCTTTTATAATGCTCTCCGAAGACCTCCAAACGTGTGTTTGGTTGTTGAAGTTATTTGGACTGGTAGAATTCTAATAGAATCAGGTTTCTGCACAAATTCTGTCGAAATTAGCCTATGCGATCGCATGGCTTTGGGACCTGCGATCGCATGGCTTGTCTGTTTAACATTCTGCTGGATTTTTCATCCTCGTGCGATCGCAACCTTCGTTAACCATGCGATCGCATGGTTAACTTAGGCGTTGTTCCTGATTTTATTTCTTTGATAATTGCTTGCTAAGTCCTTCAGGTTTCTTTGTATGTTCAATTTAGTCCTCTTTTCTTCTTTTTGCGCTCTTTTCCGTCTTTTCGTCAGATTGACACTTAAATTTGATTATTTCCTAAAATAATAAGAAAACAATATGCGATTAAACTGAAAACAACTAAGAGTACTCATAATTGTCCCTTTTTGTGAGCCCAGATAAGTACAAAATTGTACTTATCAATAAATTTCAGCAATTGTGGTTGCATTGCAATAACCTCGATCAGTCTAACCAACTAGAACCTAATCAGCAAACCAACAGAGAGCTTGTATTCTTTTTTATATATACTATTATGTGAAGGATTGTCATTTTTCATCAATCCAAAGCTACAAAAAAAATCTACAAAACAATACTCTTTAAATCGACCGTCAAAGATCATGAGAATGATCTTATTCAAAAGCTCAAACGATGCTGCACTTCTCTCGACCCACATCCTATTTCTAAATCTTGGATGATTGTCGATGAAACCCTGCTTTAATGGACAAAGAACTAACATTGAACTTCAAAAAATCTATAAAGAAAATATATGAAATTATCATAATTAATTCCAAAATTGTTGAAATTAATTCCTAGCCACAGCTCGTGCCCAGGAAATGATGTAAAGTTATCTAGTATGCAAACCTGTTAATGTCGATGGAAGAGCAAACTCTAATACATGCAAGGCACGTGCTTCATTTGCGTATCTAACATAGCATTCCACAAACATCCGGGCAAACAAAATATGTGAACGTGATCATGTAGTTAATGTGAATAACAATAAGAACCACACAGCACAGGAGATTAAAAAAGAGAGAGAGAGAGAGAGAGAAAAAAAAAAAAAGAAACAGAACAGTGCGAAGCAGTTCATTCATCAAGGCAAAAGCATTGCCAAAATGTCAATAAGAGGAAAATATTTGCAAAGCCGAGTCATTGTTTCCCTGTAACGCCATTGAATTCCGCTGGCAACTCCTACAATAGTTTTATAGTGCAAAGAGATAATGTGAACAAGCCAACTGCATTCTATTACGAACCCAACAAAGTTTTTGCAACGGTGAATATGACTTCAGGATACAACCAGTAATTACTGCTACATTAACAGAAACGGATAGGACAATGAACCCAAAACAAGTCTAATGTGCACCTATTGCAGCAGAATCCCATGCATGAGGGATGTATCTGTTCGTGCACTTGAGCAATCCATAAACATCATAATTAGTAATTGCAGAATAACTATTGAAAAGATCGTCGACTATGAAGATCAATTCACAACACAGTCATCATAAATGAGAATTTGAATGCATGATTATTAATATCAAGCAGTCTGAAAGGTAAAATTAGCTAGCAATATTATGACGGCCCATGGAAACATAAATATGTCACAAAAAGACTAAAGCTACCATTTGTGAATGAGTATAACATGACTACATCCTATGTAATCATTATCCACTCAATTGGATGGGGAAAGGTCTTCAATTTCTATAGCTCATAAAATTTATTCATTTTTTCGGTGCTCAATTGGTCATAAAATTCACATACTAGGGCTGCATACAGTAAAACTATTCTATACTTCCCTCAAAGGAATATATTAATCCGAGATCAAATCAGAATAAGAAATTCACCAAATTCATACATGATACAAGTGTTCCTTTAATCTATGTATATGTGCTAAATATGTTTTTAATGCGTTTACCCCAAGTAATTACCAGGATGGATATTTATTTAGCAGAAAGCTATTTATGAATACTTTCAGAACAAAACACCGCCAACTCCAAAACATGAACATATTGCTTGTTCAAACTTTGAGCAACATCCAACTCAAACTATATGTCGATTGCAGGTATGAAACTGATCACATTCCGCAGACAAAATTACTGACTGCATTTATAAAAGCTTTACTTCATAAAGTCCTATAACTGTTCAACATACTCAGGCAGGAGTGAATGCACGTAAGTTGTAAGTTGCCCAATTGTTGATCAGGTAAATAATTGTCCACTCACAATCTATTCCATAAAATCAAAAACGTCAAAAGCCCACCATTTAATACCTAATATAGTGACATACATTCAAGGCGGCCACCAAAATCTATTTGTTCGTAAAGGAAAATACATATTTGAGTTAATAGTTAAATCAACAAAAATGGCCTTCAAGATAATTATCCTCAAGTAGTAGGCATTCAGCAATTTAAATTTATGCATGTGTAATAACAACCAAAGAAGAATCACACAAATATGTAGGTTAAAGACCAGCCAGATAACTTGTAATCATAGGTCAATTGCACCAATCATAAATCAAACTATCCCAGTACTAAACAGCAGCAGAAAAAACCCACTAACCAAGAAACAATTTTATCTGTTCATTCCAGGACTCCACCTCAAGAGCAGGATGCCAGCTGATATAGAGCTCGGAGCTTACCTTGCCTCAACATCTACATAAATAAAGGGTGGGCGCCGAGGAAGAAGCAGCCCAGCCTCTTCAAGAAAGCTTTGCTTGGGTAAGCACTGCCTACTCACTAGGACAATGCTCTGAAACCCGCCCAACACCACCAAAAAATAGGCAGCTCACACATAGTTATTCTTAAATTTCATCTTAAATTTCACCAAGCCAATAAGCATAAAAAATAATAATCAGGACTATTTGACATTCGATATCCACAATAAAAACGCAGCCATTAAGATAATATTGATGTACTAATCAAATTCTTAAACCACACATCATCCAATTACACAGAGTAAAAACAAAGTCCTCACTTAAAATCGCTAAGAGTAAAGTCGACTAATAGTAATTAACTCAAAAAAAAAAAAAAAAACACACACACACACACAAGGGTGGGCGAATTCATCAGAAATACTCGATTTTATTATCTTAATATTTCACTACACGGGGCTGAGGAGTTGAGAGAGGGATGGTTTGGGCTCCGAGTTCATCCCAATTATGATGACCAACGGTATGAATCCATAGTGAGTGACAACTTTAGCCTTCTTCACGGCCCACGTGCTCCAGTCCTTCACGAACTTTGCCGCCACCGCCGCAGTAGATCCCTCCTCCTCGGCCGCCGCCGCCTTCTTTACGTTCTTGCCTTTCGCCGCCTTCAAAGAAATCTTTGAAGCCATTTTTGTACTCGATTTCCGAATTTTCTTTTTCTTTTTCTTCTGATTTCCTGCTCTCTCTGTTTCTTTCAAGAGCTTACAGAATGCCCTAGAAATATATGATTCTAGAAAATTTTCAAGATAGTCACCTAATTTACACATTTATTTCATATTAGTCACTCAACTTTAATTTATTTTAACATGATCATTCAACTAATATTTTAATTTTAATTTTATCATTCTAACGGTAACCATTGCCAATACTAATGCAAATCGTAACCCGACTCATATTTTTATTTCAAAATAAAACTTAGATAGCACAAAGAAATCTCTATAAAATCTCAAAATTTTATGAGGTTGGGAACACCTTGAGAAAAAAATCCAAAACCAAGATATTTTTAGGCACGCTCTTGTAAAATCAGTATTAATTTTTTGCTTGGATGTTGCACCGGGCGTGACATACATTAATTTGAAAATAATTTAGCGAAGAATCTCAACTTTTCAAAAAAATTTAGGTCCAAATACAATCGCAAGCTCTGCTCATGCACAAGATTTTTCACTCGGGCAAGAAATTTTAAAAATTCGTACAAGATAGTATACAAGTCCATTTCATGCTATCTTTCAGAAACAAATTCAGATCTCGATTTTGAAATTTGAGAGAATTGAGATCACACTAAAATTCATTGCGAAAAACTAAAAAAAAGTAAAGTTTGTTGCAAATTAAATTAATAATTTTATCTAAATTTGACATAAAATCATATATAAACAATTAAAATGTGTTATCATAAATCAAACATCGACATCATTCAGACCTTTAAAAATTTAAGTTAATAGCGATTTAAAGAAATATGAAATTTAAACTATAAATTAAGAAAATTCTAACTAAACGGCAATAAGATATTATATTATGGGGTCTCAGTTGGAAAATGTTTGGGTGATTAAATTGGAAAAATTGAAAAACTAAAATGAAACTTTGCTATTAGTTGGGTGACCAAAACAAAATACTACCACTTTATCCCCAGAGAGTGAGAAATAGCCCTACTGATCTGAGTCTTTACCTCGAGGAACAGAGAGAACGCAGCAAGAGAAGAAACGTAAAAATGGGCGGAGGAATGGAAGCTCACAAAAACAAGTGGATAGAGGATTGGTCGTCGGCGCGTGAGAATCTGGAGCACAATTTCAGGTGGACCCGCCGCAACTTCGCCCTTGTTGGCCTATTCGGCATAGCCCTCCCCGTCTTCGTCTACAAGGGCATCATCAAAGAATTCGTAAGTTTTGTTTTTATTTTTTACATACCTGGCACGACGTCGGTATTTCCTATAATGGGTCTGTCTCTTTGCCTTAATTTTGGGTCGATGTTGAGTGTTCTTGATGTGTTTGCTGTTTACTTTCTGTAATGGAACGTGTTTGAAATATTGGGATTTTTTTGATTTAGCAGATCGATTTTTCCGTAATTGTCGATCTCTTTCCCCTAATTTCGGGTCAATTGTGAGTGTTGATGATGATTCTGGTGTTTAGTTTTTCGAATTGAACGTGTTTGGAATCTTGGGATTTATTTGATTCAGCAGTCTTTGAGCTGAATCTGTAATGGCTATTGAAGAAGGATCTATAAAGATTGGTTTTTGAGAAACACTGATAGCCTGATGATTAGTTTTGGTTTTTCTCTAGTTGCCCCAATTTCAGGTTGATTTTGAGTTCTCGTGATGATTCTGAGATTTAGTTTTCGCAATTAATCATGTTTCAAATCTCTTGATTTGTTTGATTTAGGAGTTGAATCTGTAATGGGTATTGAAGAACGATTTATAAATATTTGTTTTTGAGCAACATTGATAGCCTGATTATTAGTTTTGATTTTTCTCTAGTTGGCTTAATTTCCATTTTGAGTTCTAGTGATGATTCTGATAATTAGTTTTTGTAATGGAACATGTTTGAAATCTTGGAACTTGTTTGATTTAGAAGTCTTTTAGTTGAATCGGTAATGGGTTTTGAAGAAGGATATATAATGATTAGCTTTTTGAGCAACATTGATAGCCTGATGATTAGTTTTTATTTTTATTTTTCCTCTAATTGCCCTAATTTCAGGTCATTTTTTGAGATTTTGTGATGATTCTGATGCTTAGTTTTTGGAATTGAACGTGTTTGGAATCTAAGGATTTGATTGATTTAGCAGTCTTATGGTTGAATATGTAATGGATATTGAAGAAGGATCTATAAATATTTTTTTCTAGTAACATTGAAAGCTTGATGATTAGTATTGGTTTTTCTCTAGTTGTCCTAATTTCAGGTCGATTTTGAGATTTGTGATGATTCTGGTGTTCTGTTTTTGCAATGGTACAATATTGAAATCTTGGATTTGTCTGATTTGCTAGTTTTTCAGTTAAATATGTGATATATAAAGATTTGTTTTCGAGCAACTATAATAGCCTGATGATTAGTTATGATTTTTTTTTCTCTAGTTGATTTAACCACCAATGTTACATGACATCACACAAACCAATTGCAGTGACGAAATTTGCTTCGCGAAAAGAATTTATTTTTTTATTTTTTATTATTCTCATGCGCTTGATGCTTATATTGATTTTTCCATTAGTCCTGCTTATAACACAGTGGCTAAATCATATACTTTCTTCTTCTTGTCACTTGTTCGGATAGTCTTATATGGGCTTGTTAAATCGAAGAGTAGTAGCTCATTAAGCAAAGTCTCAAAAGACTTCAACTTCTTGCTGCTAGTACCTTGTTTATGGTGCTGTGAATCTAAAGTGAAACAATATTTTTTTTCAATTTGACTTGTATGTTTGTTTGCACTTTGCACTTTGCACATGTATTTCTGCGTTTTAAACTTTAGGAATGAAATGCTTGTTATTCCTATGATATGCTAGGGTGTATGCTGAAGTTTTTAATGACACATATAAATAAATCGTACTTGTAGAAATCTGAATCTAACGAATTCACATTATCTAGCAAAGACAAATTTGCTCCCTCTTGTTTAGATTGAGCAACTGTTTCATAGCATAGAGCGGATTTTCGTCTATGTGGAAGCAACGTCTCAGTCACACAAACAATTAACAAACCTATGTCTTTTTTCCATCAAAATTTGAAGAAGAAATATTGCTGAATTGAAGCAAAAATATTTGTAGAGAGTAAAGAAATGAGTTGCGTGAAAGAGAGAGAAGCGATTGATATTCTTGGTGTGAGAATGCAACTTGTGTCTTGGTCCTGGAAGGTCTTATTTATAGATAAAAAATTTGATTGACGCGTTTATCATATGTATTATCAATGTTATTAATGTAGTTACTCATTCTTGTACTTTAATTGCCATCATCATCTGCATTTAAATAAACAAATGAAGACCTTGGAAGATTTGGTTAGTAAAGTTCGATGTTGTGTTTTCATATGTGCTTTAAAAGTTTGTTGTTGGAGTTTGTTTCTCCTGGTGCTGGTGTCATGTTTTAATTGAGGCCATGGAATCTAAAATTCTTGGCACTGAAATTGGCTTGAAGAAGTGGCACAGCTAACATGAATTCATTCCGCATTTGTTGGTTTGAGAGTTTATTTGTTTTTGCATTTGTTACTTGTGCTTGGCCTTCTTGACTTTGTCGGTTAGCAATGTTGTGGCATGATTTTTGGATTGCACCTCTGTATTTGCCTATTTAGTACATCTATATACCTTTTTAAAATTGAGTTGAGAAATATTTATCGCCCATAATGGTGTTATGTAAATATGCTTTGTCGTTGGAATTTTTTGGAAAATTTGTCATAGTCACACATTAAATGAGTTGGTTATCATTTGCAAAGCCTTCATTACAAATTTTGTTTCTAAAATATTTAGGACTCCTCTGCAGTTTTTTCCAAAAAAATTGAAAAAAATATATTTCGTTAAGGTCTTACTTCTTAGAGATTATGTAATGGCTTTTCCTGACATTTAATCCCATGTGTCAGGGGCCAAGAAATTGCTTAGATGGGAAGTGTCGGATCCCTTTTTTTTGGGGGGGTTCCTGTTCATGTTACACTGTGATTAAATGCTGAATATATTTGTTTGGTAGTTAACTATTTAAAATTTGATTGCCGGACTAACTTGTTGTGTGAGTACACTCGAAAATAGAGACTCTTTTTCAAAACCCAACCTGACAGGGTCATGCACGAATTAGCTGCAGTCTCTTTGTGTGACCTCATTGATTGTTAAAATGACACTGAAGTGTTTTAAGGTGTGAGCATCTTATAACAAAGAATCTCTCTCTCTTTAAGCCTTTTAACTAGTTCCTAAATACAGATATATTTATTACGTTGTGCTCTATGCTTGTAAGCTCCGATAATGATTTAGTAAATTGATTTTGGACAAATAGATCTCGAACAAGTTCCTTTGATGTTTTAATGAAGACAATGATTTTTAATTATTTTCCTGTAATAATTTTGATGGCAGCATATGCAAGATGAAGATGCAGGGAGACCGCACAGGAAGTTCCTGTAAGCATTCTGAAGTTCCGTCTAATAATTGTGGCTGAAGAAGAAATAATTTGGGAACCTTTGTATTTTACTTTGTTTGTTGAACTTGTTCTTCAAAATTCTGAATCATTTTGTGATTGTAAGAAATTACGCTTTAATGATTTGGGAAACCATTGGGCCACTTTGATCATGTTATGTGGTGAAAGTAGATCCTTTCTATGTCCTTTTACGTTTGATGTGGGGGATAAAAAGTGGATAAAAATTGTGGATCCTACTGTATCTGTGAATAAAAATAATGTTTATCAGCTTTTAAGTATCCAAACATGCTAGTGGTGGTACAATACCCCTCCTTTGTATGGTTTATGATGAACACGATCTCAGTTGATCAATCTTGAGCTCAACGATGGATTTGGTACAAATGTCAAGTCGACTCCAATTTTGATCACTTTATTTAAGTTCAGTTTGGCATTGAGAAATGAATTCAACCCAATAATAGAGTCTGAACACATTCAAGACATGTTTTCGTGACTGTTGTAGATATTACGAACGGCAAATCTTGAAACAGTAAGAAACAAAACATTGAAGGAAAGAAGGCACTGTAATTGCTGCAAATCTTTAGAGCATGGCTCATTGCCTACAAAATTTTTGTACATGTTAAAGCATCTCCAAGTGGCTTTCTATTTATAAAAGATTTTTTTTTTTTAAATTTTAGAAAGTGAAATTTTTGAAGTATTTTAACAATTAACACTTCATTTTACTATTTAATTTAATTTAATCAACGTATGAATATTAAAATACTTTGAATGCATTTAATTACAGAGAATGAGTCTTTTCAACTCACTCTTTATTTTAAAAAATTAATTTAAAAAGTTTCTTGAAGCATGATAGAGAGCATCTTACATTTAAAAAGTCTCTTGGAGATGCTCTTGAGACTTTCGATAGAAAATGACTTTAGAAGCATTTTGATTATTAAATTTAGATAATTAAATGTGTCACACTTTAGTTAATAGCTTCAATTTTAGGTACTGTGATTCGTCAACACTAACACAAATAATAACAAGTGACATGTATAAAAAGAAAAATTTAGCCACTAATAATTCATCATTGCAACTTTTTACAATACTTGCATTGATAGAAGCTGGTTGATTTTGTATATATTTACAAGAGTTTCCATGGTTGACCTCCATTCATATTGAATTTCTTGAGTCTTCCAAAAAACATAACTATAATGAGAATTAGTTTGCCTTCATCACTCCATTTCCCACTAAATCCATACCATTTGTTCACACAATTTGGATCACTCTTTAGTTGACGCTCACAGCTATACCCAGTTGTGAAACCCACATTTCCATATGCACTGCCAATAAAATAAAATAAAAATAAAATTGCAATTTAGAGAATTAATTTTGAATTAGATGCAAATAATTAGCATAAATTGATAACTGGTTGACCTTTTCATGTGATGCACTTGAAATATATAATTCATCAAATTGATTAATGCCGATGACTACCGGTAGTGAGCGACTATGAATAGCATTATTCATATTTATAAAGCTCATTATGGTTCAATAATTAAATGTTAGTTTAAGGAAAAGCGGGATTAAATAAATATTAGTCAATAAAAAATGAGACAAAAAAAAAAAGAGAGGGATTCTTAATTTGGTCCATAATTTGACTAATCATGTTGAAAGATGATGTTAAATTAATTAATTTATAATTTAAAAAGAAATCTTAATCTAAGACATGGATTATCTTATAAGAAATAATTATGCAGTTGGTGGGCCATTCCATATACATGCCTTTGTTGGTGAAAAATTAATATTTAATTCAAAAATTAATAAATAAATTAACTATAAAATACCTATTTAACATAAATGATTTCAGTAATAGTCGATTAGACAATACAACATATAATTTATTTATTTTTTAGATTTTTATCTCTTAGAGAACCTCTTTTCGACAATAAATTAAAGTGGATGGTTACTAACGTTGTTAAGGAGCAACAAAAAAAATAAAATTAGGAAATGATTTATGAAAATAAATACCTTATGACTTCAATTGTGATGTTCAACAAACTGAAGTTGAGTGGATCATCTTTGATTTTATTCCTTTCTGTAATGCATATTAGAATAATGAAGATCACTAAATAAGAAAGCTGTGAAAATATAAAATTTTCTCCAACTCTTATTTTTTTCTTCCTCTCTTGGCAATCTATTTGGCACTGTTGCTCCATTTTAACTGGGAGATATGAAGTATATGGAGGAAGGTACCTGTCACCAAAACATTATCACTATTAATTAATTCAGCTATTTATATATATATATAATTGCAATTTCCATGCAATAATATATAATTTGTACATAAGTAAACATCGTCATAAAATGGTGAATTGAAGTCGATTTAGAGCTTGAGTTACTCATCATCTTAATAAGATCAATTGATCTTTTAAGATGAAACCACAACATATTTAATATAGTATCATTGTCAAAAAAAGCTCAAACAAACAATAAGATTCGTTTAAAACTCAAACGAGCAATCATAATCCAAAATTAATTAGTGTCTCAAATGAGTTATTATATATGTTTAAGAGTATATAAAAGGTAGAATCCTAGCTTTGTCGCTTAAATATAAAAGCAATAATCAAAATATAAAAACTCGATTTACTACTCATATGGGTCATGTTCGGGTTGGGAAAACCCAACCCGAAACCGGCTCGGTTTAAAAAAAAAAAAAAAAAAATTTAACTATAGTTGGCCCAAAACCGAAAACCGGAACCGACCCGAGTCGGTTCGGGTCGGTTTCGGGCCCCAAAAAAAAAAATTTGGGTTGGTTGCGGTTTGGCTTTTTGCCAAATTCGGTTTGGGTCGGGTTGGGTCGGTTTTCAGACCCACGCCCACTCCTACTCTTAGGGCATGTTCGGAGTAGTTTTTTTGAGGAAAAAATGAGTTTTTTTTATACTTTATTGACCTTTCAAATTTTTTTGTAGTGTAAAAAGATTGAAAAGTAAAAAATTGTAGGCAAAAAAAAAGGTTTTTTTAGGAAAAAATAGCTACCGAATATGACCTTAGTAAGGTTGACCTTTTAAGATATATAATCAAAACTTAACAATAATGGAGTTCTCTTCATGTAAAATATTATCAAGGACTAATGCAAATAAAATATTAACCTACGAGCATCAGATTTAACTATTTTTTAATTTATGGGTCTTAACTTATAACTTTTATATTGGTCTTAGCACAATAATTTAATACTTTAATAATAACCTCGTAAACCAATAATAACTTTTATTTCAGTTACTGTAAATAAATAAATAATGAAAACATAATGAATATGAATACTGCACAAATGTAACTTCATTTCTTGATATGGAAACAATATTATAAGCAGTTGGTGTCAACTTTAAAAACTACAAATGATTAATCAATTGACTTCAAGAATTATACATGTTAAGGGAGTTTTAAAATATTGTAAATCACGAGGCAATAATAATGCAAATAAAATATTTAACCTGGGAGTTATCAGATTAATTAGTTATTTTTAAATTATAAATTATGGGCCCTAACTTATAATATATATTTATATTGTTCTTAAAACAATAATTCAATATTTTACTTGTAAATTAACCAATTATTGGTTTATTTAATTGATGCTACATTTGGTGGAAGTACGATGTTAATTAGGTTCTATGCAACTGGGCAGATTTTATTTAAGAACCTTGGACAGCCACATAGGCAATTTGGGTCTCTTTCAATATGTTGAATTGTGTGAAATCTAATTACAATTTTGTATCTTTTATCTTGAAAGTCGATTACTATAAATATTTTTTATTTTTGTTTTTTATTAAATGTGTAAGTAGGAATTAAAACTTAATCGATAAGACGAGACTATGATGAGAAATCAGTAATTGAGAGAGAGAGACTAACATCATAAAGACGAAGAAAACTAAGATGGCTGGCGCAATTGTTGAGATATCAACAATAGTTTCACCCGTATGTCTTGCATTAACGGATTGAAAAAGCACGCCGACGAGTTTCTGGTAAGTATTTAATCCATTTAAGGCTGCTGAATTCCACTCCATAGAGCAGAACAGTATGAACCCTAGAAACACAAATCCAAGAACTGTAGCAACCAGAAATGAAGAATGCATCCCAGGAAGCAAATGTAAGTATCCAATTTCTGCTGTCTTCTTCAGCAAATAATTAGCCTCAACTTTCTTGAATTTCTTCCCCAAAACCCATATCGAAAATCGCAAAAAAGACGGAAATAAAGTGTTCCCAAGAAGAACTTGTGGGATAAGAATCCATAGCAGCCCAGAATTTTTACTAAATACCATCATATTTTCATTTGTGGGTACGAATCCACAACTAGCAAAAGTTGACACTACTGTAAAAATTGCAAAAGTTAAGGTTTTAAGCCCTTTTTTTCTTAACACATCTTTTGCACTTGAAATTAAGGCTAAATAGATCAAAACAGATGCAATGCCAAGAATTTGCATCACCAGAAGATAACCTAAAACTAGGAACCCTAAAAATTTGATGGAATTGTATTTGACAAAAGGGTTGTTGGTGTTGTATGATGACAAAACATCATTCTGGGACTCAAACCTAGTAATCCCCGAATCAGGAATTGTCACTATACTTAACTCAATTTGATCAAGAAAATCAGACGGACGTGGTGAAGCGGGGTCACTATCAACAGAAGTGACTCTTCCTTCACTTTTCCACACTTTAATAATTTTCGATCTCTTCATATGAAGTCCAACCATGGAAGTAAATACCTCCCCACCAATAAACATTAAAATAGTCATAACAATAAGTTGGGAATTTGAAAAAACCTCCATTTCTACAGTGGACATGCTTGAGACTGTAGTTGCAGAAACTGACGTAAAGAATAAATCTAGGTTTCTTGGTTTGAATTCTGTTCTTGGATTCAAAGATTTGAGAACCCAAAAACCTAGAAATGAAAGGGAAATGAAATAAAGAATCTGTAATACAATTGGGTTAATTCGGAAAAGGAAATAACGATAAAAACAAGAGATTAGGAAGCACGTCGATTGAAAAAAACAGGAAATTTTTGAATATGAACCACTACAAAGATTTTGCAATTTCTTTCCATAGCGGACTAGCATCTTCATCTTTACTTTTACTCAATCTTTTTGGCTTTTGGCTTGCTAGGAAACTGTGATAGGAGATGATTATATAAAGGAGAGATCTTCCATTGTTTTCTTTCTTTCTTTCAAATGCTTAAGAAATAAATATAAATTTATAATTAATGCTTGTCATCTGGACTATAAATTTTTAAAGAGAGAGTTGAAAATTCAACTCTCTCTTTAAAAATTTATAGTCCAGATGGTGTATGTTTGGTAGGTTTAAAAGTAATATTTTTTCAAACATATCATTTTCTTATTTATAAATTTATAAATAGTAAAAAAGTCCATTATTTTAGTAGAGTAAGAATTATTTTCAAATTATACAAATAACTCATTTAGAAATTCTCTATTTATAAACACAGTATCTTTTGTATTTTAGAAAGCACGTAAATTTAGAGAGTACTTCAACCGTTTTTTAATTTTTAACACTCTATTTTACTTCTTTCAATAAGTATTTATTATTTTTTCCTATATTTTATTTTGACATAATTTCCTCCTAATTATTATATAATTTTCTTAATTTTTTTTCTATTTAATTTTGTATATACTATTTAATTTAATCAATACTCAGAATTGAAATTATTAGAATACATTTAATTATAGAGATCGGACAACTCTCTATTTTAAAAAATTAATTTGAAGAGTCTTTTAGAGAATAATTTTAGGGGCCGTCTCTCTAAACTATAGAAGATCTTATCTTTAAAGAGTTTCTTGGAGATGCTCTTACATGTTGAATTTCTAGAGAAGTTGATTTAATGAATACTGATATTTATCACAAATACTAATGATAGCAGTTTGTGTGATAATTAAATTATATTAATTGATATGTCATTTTAAATATAGGGATATAGGTACAACTTAAAATGGCATATCAATTAGTGCCATTTAATTACCACCTAAACTACTGATTATTAGTAATTACATTTAAAATGACATATCAATTAATGTCATTTAATTGTCACCTAGACTACTGATTATTAGCATTTTTGATAGATAGCATTACTCTGACTTAATATTTGGTATTATTGATTAATTGTCACCTAGGCTACTGATTATTAGCATTTTTGATAGATAGCATATTACTCTGACTTAATAGTTGGTATTATTGATTAATTTAAGCAAATGTTCTAAAAAGCGTAAAGTGTAGCTAGACGTGGAGACAAAGTTTCGAACTTTTTGGACACAAGATGAGGGCTAGGGCTAGACATAATTACGCGTGGACGTCATGCCTCACACTTAAGTAGAGCCTAAGTGCCGTTTAAGCAAGCTTGTTACAACATTGATTTAAGCACAAATGGCTACTCAACCGTCGTAAATGGTGATTCCTTGAAAACTGAATTTATATAAAAATCATACACACGTTAGATATTTGGTGTGCACGTAAAGAGTGTGTTATATTTATATAAACAAATATTTCATCTCTTTAATATCTTAAACTTCTAGGTGATTTGATTCGAGCATGTTTGACTATGCTTAAATGTTACTTTTTAAAAATAAGTTAAGATTTACTTTTAAAAAAGTATAAAAAGAAACTTTGAAATCATGTCTAACAAAATAAGTTTGATTTACATTTTTTTAGATACAATCAAACATGTTGGAAGTGATATAATAATAAATTAAATGTTCTAAATTAGTGTCGGATGTTGGATAAGGAAATACGTTGAAACAATATATATATATAGTGCTGAAATTATTTTTTTAATATTTATAAGTTGTGAGTTTTATAAAATGTATAGATAATAAATTGATACTAAATTGTGAATCTTATAAAATGTATAATAAAAAAAATATTTAATCAATTTAAATAACTTAAATTTAAATTTAAATTTAAACAAGGATCTCCTCTAGTTTTATTAGACTTTTCATACATGTTATAGTGCCTAAGAATATGGGATAGGAATAATAAAACACAACATCGTAGGAGCTTCTTCAGTTGAATGGTCGGTTTGGGCATGTTAGGGTTACTCATTTTTCTTTCTCAATCTACAAATGACACGTACCTAGCACATGACATGCCATTGATTGCAATTTGTACCCCAACTCCTATTCGTCTCTATATTTATATGGATTAAGTGAATGATTGATTGAGATTGGAGGAAGAGGTTCAATTAATAGTAATCGACGGGACGAGATATGACGGGCAAACTCTTATTCCGTTTGTTTTTCGATTTATTTAATTTAATTTTTAAAATTTAACATAAAATTGATTTTTATATGTGAATTTTGTCTTCAAGACACGAGTTGAATTCAAATATAAAACAACACTATTATAAGGGCATACCTTTAATAATGTTGATCTTTTGAGACAAAGTCCTAAATCTTAATATCATGTATCAGAGTCCGTTAAACTCAAACTGCTAATTCAATTCGACTAAGACTCGAACGATCACATATATTCGAAGATCGTTGTTCTCAAATGACCTACCATCTTACAGGACATATTAAAAGTTAAATTCAATCTCAATCAAAAATAAAATTAATAATTAACATATAAATGTTTGAGTCAGTCCTCATAGCACATGTTTAGAATTGCTTAAATTACAATTTCAGTTGATCAAATTGGTTAAACATATTTTTTATCTACACATTTCATAAGATCAACAACTTACAACTTACTTTTTATTTATACATTCACCAACAACTTATAACAAATTATAAAAGTTGGAGACTAATTAAAGTACAAATTTCCCTTTTAAATACTTGTATTATTCATGAGGTGATCATTGCACCGTTGGACTTAACATGCCATTTGAAGTCAACTTATTGGATAAGACTATAATTATTTACAAATCTATAATTGAGAATCTACTTTAGTTTAATAAATTAGATAAATAATTAAAACCTCTAAACATGGTATCAAGTACAATGTTGTACCGAAGCATTCCTTAATTTTTCCATTTTATATTCTTCACAACTTTATCAAAATAGACTCCGTATAGGGTATCAACTATCAAGAGAAGATTAAACCTCATTTTCATAAACTGATTTTTTTAAGAGTATGTAATTCGAGTTAAAATAAATAAAATCGTACTGAATCCTTTATGGTGAAATGGACCATTCTCGATTTCCGTCAACAAATGTTAGACTACAATGGTTATTTCTTTTTTGTTCCTTTATTTATTTATTTTTTATTATTGATACTCTTTTTCAACCAGTTTTATGAGTTCTTAGACAATATTTTCTAACTAAATTGTTGCAAACCACATTGTGTACTCTAACATGTAGGGTTGATTTCCTACCCACTTATGATGCCTACTTATAATGCCCACGCTGAAGTGGCATCACATGATTGATAGTTCATGGTCCTACACTCATTATTTTTACCAATTATATGATGTCACATCAACGCGAGCATTATAAGTAAATAGGAGATCAGCTCAGCTCAGCTCTAACATATACCTTTATCAAATTTCACATAGTAAATTAAAGCTGATAATTACCTTTCTAAATGATTTAGAAAATATTATTCACTTCTAGTGGTATAGTCTAAGTGGTAATAGATGTGACATTAAACAATATGTATACCATCTAGGAGTCCTGATCTCCTGCCCACAGTGGAGAGGAGAAGAAAAACCCACCGCTGATGTGGCACTCGTCCCTGCCACATCAGCAGTCCCACTTGTTTCAAAAAATTGGCAGAACTCATTTCCCATTTTCTTATCTATTTTTCCTTTTCCATTTACTCTCTGTCTCTGTGTGTGTGTGTATATACAGTGGTAGAGGGTTTCCATTTGCACCATTGATACTGTGCTTTAATTTTTGAAATCAACAACTTCAACTTCAGCACCAAGGCAGTTTTCCCTGCCACCTCCACCTTTCCTTTTTTCCCACCAAGTCAGTTTTCAAATCAACAACTTTAGCAAACCCATTTCAAAGTTCACTACATCTGAACTTTCACATGCTGCCGCCCTCCGGCGCACCACCATTGTTTGGTTCTGGAATGATTTAAAAAATTAAGAAAATGAGGGCAGCAAGAAGACTTGAGAGATTTTATCGTATTTCTAGTTCTTCTGGATTCGGGCTATTGTTGTCTCTATGAAGAGGAGGAAAGGGTTGCCGGTGCTGGTGGAAATAAGAGAGAAAGTGAATTGCCGGTGTGGTGTGTCGGTGGTGCTCTTCGGTTGGTGGTTGTCATGCTCTTCTGTTATTAGGACAGAAATTGAGTGTGGAGATGTGTTGGGGAGTGAATCGTTGGCGTCCGACAATATGGTGGTCGGCATTGGTTGTCAGGCAACTGGGTTGGTGGAGAAGACGACCACTTCACGAAATTAGGGCAGTAAATGTTTGAGACCGTGCGGGGAGAGAGAGTCGGGGAGAGAGAGAGAGAGAGAGATAGGCGGACAATGGGAAGATCTAAGCCAAGCCGTAGGTGGTGATTTTCCGGCGGGGACGATGCATGGAGCAAAGTCGAGGAGACAATAGATGCGGATGAAGGGAAAGTAAATGTGCAAGCCCAATTTTTTGAAACAAATGGGACCGCTAACGTGGCAGGGGCGCTGATGTGGCACTTGCCACGTCAGCGGTGGATTTTTCTTCTTCTGCCCACTGTGAGCAGGAGATCAAGACTCTACCATCTAGATAGTCCCAATCTCCTTGGCAGGAGATATGTTGCCCACCTGGTGAGGTGGCTCAACCCACTTGCCACGTCATATGAATCACAATACTTATCCCCCAACACCCCATACCCACTATTAGATCCTCATATGTCCTCTCAATCCCATTTTCTCCTCTACTCTCACAACTGTTGATTCACCACCACTCCTCATGGCGCTGCCACCACCACAACAATAAACGCAAGAACCCCCAAAACAAAAGCCACTACAACCCCAAAAATTTGAGCTTTAAAGCCTATGTAAAATTATGTACAACCGTGGCCTCCAAAAGTACTTGGCTACAAATCTCATTGACCTGTTGAAGCTCAGCTAACCCATATACGCGAACCCACGCCGGGAACCAACGCCAACGAACCCACTATCTCGTGAACCCACCCCTTTTCCTCTGCCGCAATCACTACAAATCGTAGTGGAAAGAGCTTCCGGTCAACAACTGCTTATCTTCCATATTTTATTCTCATCTCTGTGTTCTCCGGTGGCGGTGGCGGTGGCGGTGGGGACGGGGGCAGAGAATTGGGGGCCCGGGTAGTTTAGGAGAAGAGAGAAATGAGGATGAGGGGCCTGGGTAGTTGGAGAGAAGATAGAAATGGGGGGTGAGAGGGATGGGGGTGTGAGGCCTAGGTAGTTCGGGAAATGAGAGAGAATATACACATTTTAATTGTTTTTTGGCATTTAATTTTGTTTTCACTACTGAGATGACAATGCTACATCAGTAGTGGGTACAATTTCTTCTGCCCACTATAGGCAGGAGAATAGGACTGACCATCTAGAATAATGTTAAATAACGCTGGTTTTAAATAATATTATTCATTGAGTTACTCTAATAGGTTGATTGGGTCTTCATCTAATACTCCTGGTAGGCATTGTTATAATGCCCCCAGGGGCATTAGATCAAATCCGTATTGGACTAATAAAACAAACGTAATAACTATAAAGCTAATAATTGCAACAAATCATGGTTTGATGTTCTCGGAAAATTATTTAATCATCCGTCTCACAAAAATATGCTTACTTTTATTTTCACGTAGATTAATAAAATTTAGTTATTATATTTGGAATAATAAATTTTACTTACATTTTTTTTTTCTAATATACCCATACAATTAATATAATAGTAGTTTATGTTTGTTGTAATAATGCACATTAAATATGGACATATTAGAAAACTAAGAAATTAAATATCCTATCAACAAAGAAAATGATCTATAATTTAGAACATATAAATAAATAAATAAAATAAACATATCATCAAGAGACAGAGAGAGTATTTACAATGCCTCCTCGTATTTTGATTTCAAATCAACCTAGTTTAGTTTATCGATGATTACTGTGATTAGGCTATACAACCTTAATCAAGTTTAAGGTACATGTGATTTCTCAAATATTCGTATTATTTAATCCATTCGTCATATAAATATTGATTTATTTCTATGTTTACACAATTAATAAATTTTTATTATTATAGATGGAATAATAAATTTTACTTTTGTTTTTTTTTATATACTCCTATATTAATATAATAATAGTTTATATTTGTTGATAACAATATACATTAAATATAGTCATATTATAAAATTAATTAATTAACTATATTATCAATAAAGAAAGTGAATTATAATTAACTACAAGTAAATATAGAAATTAAGTCTATTTTTATTAATAAATGTAAGAGAAATTGCATTTTCATATTGCAGTTGAATGCTATTATTATAAAATGGCAATTATTGATTACACGTGATATATAATTTGTTGTTTGGTTGCAAGAACTGGGCAAGTCAAACTATCATAATTGGCTTGAAAAGTAAAAGAATACCTCATCATTTATTGATTAAACATGATAATTGCAGGTTTCGTGACACGCGTATATGTTATATTGGCCTTTTGTTTTGTATTAGAATGAAACAAAAAAGCTGAATTCAAATCTCGACATTAGTCATCTATTAAAACTGTACACGTAGCAATTATTTATTGGGTTGACCAACTTGTACCGTGTACAAGCCGTGTGCACCTTGTACCCATTATTTATGTAATTATAGCACAAATATTACCCAATTGCCCACATGTCGGCAGTCGAGCCCACCCCCACCCCCACCTTCTGAATTACGGCTAACCCCTCCCCTCGCCTCCCTGCTGCTGGCCCCCACCAGCTTGTACTGTGTACAAGCCGTCTGCACTTTGTACCTATTATTTACGTAATTTTGGCACAAATATGATGAGGAATGATGTTGGGATCAATTGCCCAACTGTCCACGTGTCGACAGTCGGACAATTCAAAACCCTTTCTCCCTATTGTAGCTCCCCCAACCCCAATAAATTACTTCACCCCCAACAATTTAAAGCCCTTCCACTCTCTATTTGCACCTCATATTTACAATATCCAAACCTGCTCAACACAAATACTCTCAATGATATGTTGGGCAGTCGAACAATTGATGTGTTACCCGATTCGGACCATCATTCCTCCAAATATGATGGTAATGGAAATAGAATAAAATTACAAAATGAGCCAATATTGTTGTTAATCGACTCAACGTTAAGTCTTTTTTTTTTCTTTTTTTTTTATGTATATTCAATGTTAATTATATTAAATTACAACGTACAAAGATTAATGATTTATTTTTTGTTCAGAACAAGTGTGAAAATATGACATGTAAAGATTAATATTTGAGTTGCTGTTAAAAATGTATATTCAACTAAAGTTGCTATGGAGCAACAGAATCAAGTGGACTTGTTATATACTAATAAGATAAGTTGATATCATAGATACAAAAAACTTACAAATATAAATCTATTAGTTCAGCAAAATTTAAAGACCTAGAGATTTTATGAACAATTCAAAATCTATTGTTTAGTATAATCATCGATGGATTTTTTTTATAATTATCGATACAAAAGTTAGTCAATAAATGAGTGCATTTCACTTAATTTCTTGAAAAGTGGTTTTTATGTTGTCAAGTAACATTATCTTATTTTTATTATTTTTATTTTCACATTTTTATAACGAACAAGTAAATGTTGTACAACATTATTTTCCACGTATTCTTCCTATAGACTACCTTGAAAATTGCTAAGATATTTTAATTAAAATATTTATTGGTTATCATTATTCACATCAATTGCATAAATTGAGTAGAGTGAAAATAGGGCCAAAAGTTTTTACAAAGAATGTCTTAATAGAACTTTCTAAATTTAGACATAGTATAGAAAGAACAAATAACACAATTACAAGGAAAGGGGGGGTACTTGTTCGTGTTGAAATTGATTCATTAGTCTCGCGATCAAATCAAATTTTATGTAAATTTCTACTAAGTGAATGGGCTAAATGCTTAATAGACATTGCAACTATTCGTGATTAAATCTTGTCAATATTTTTGTCTTCGTTCTTCAATCTTGCAATCTTGCTCGTTCTTCAATCTTGCAATCTTGCTTATCGTTCTTGCATCTTCAGGATTCGCCGAATTATTCATTATTCAAACTCTCGTATTTTTTTAATATTCTCAGAAGATCTATCTACACCAACGTATGAATACTGAACTCAAAAGCTTCAAATTCAAAAATCAAGATAAGAGGAATTACGAGACACAAGAAGAAGATGAAGAAATCGAAATCAAAATCATTTTCTTTAAATATATATATGTGCGCACTGGGCAATATATATACAACGTGTGTGTATGTACACACACACACACACACAGAGGACAATGCTGGACTGTCGAGTGTACTTGTCCCCAAAGCTTATATAGTTATAGGGTCGCTCATTCCTTGTCCTACCACTTTTTTCTTTTAATGTAAAACCACTTGACTATTTTATAAATAACAAAAAAATAAACTAATACATACTTTTAAGAAAAATAGGCTCACATCCACTTAATGCGAAGAAAGATAATCTTACACTATTTGTAGTTATAAAGCGCAAGAATGATCAAAACAAAAGTAAACTAATAGATTTCAAGTGACTTCGTCCATATTCTGGATATCAAGCATCGCACGAGGTTAGGGATGGCAAAAAGGCCGGGCCGCATTCGACCTGGCCCGTTATGGGCCAGGGCCGGGCTGAATAAATAAAGACGGGCCAAGCTAGGCTCGGCTTGGCCCGTGATTGGTCCATGGAAAAATAATTTTTTTGCATAAATAATTTTTTGTAAAAACTTTTAAACTAAAAAATTTCACAGCCTGTGGCTCGACCCGTGAGCCGGTCCGGGCCCCTTTTTTTTTTACTTCACGGGCTGAGCTTGGCCTGTGACACTGGCCGAGCCGGACCCGTCTTGGCAAGGGCCAACCCGGCCCATTGTCATCCCTACACAAGGTGCTTATAGAGTTAATCGTCTGAACATACTCGTTGATCGATGGAGATCGTTCACTCAAGCCTAATGGAAAGCCCCCTATGTCATTGATCTCCCCATGGACGTAATCAAAAGCATCCCATATGTACCTCTAACTCGTAGTCGTAGGTAGAATCGTAGAAGGGCTCTGCATTTACACTTAACTCATAAATTGCTACAATTGCTCATAACGCTTGTGTACTAACCTGCTAGATGTTGACGATGGGTCAACTTCTTCATTAGTGTATATTATTCCATACTCGTATAGTTCATATCGCTTTAAATTTTATCTCTTACTTTGTCCTTATCCTTGGTTACGCTTCCTTAGTTCAATGATGATGCTGTGTTTGTCTAGACTAATGACTTCTTCGAATCCTTAACCAACTGGAGACGAGATCCTTCGCTTGAAATGATTAATGATGCCTTGTTTTGTAGAAACCTCATCCCAACTGCCAAAAAAGCCCTTATTCAAATTTTCCGAATTAGCCCTTGAATGTCCAATATTTTACATTTCTGCTCATGTGTTTTCTGTTTATTGCGAATCTGCCCCTAAGTTTTCTAGTTGCTGTAAGTTAGTCACTGAGTATTTTGGATTCTGCAAAATTGTCCCTATATTTTCTGAGTTCAGCAAACTGGTCCTGACATTTCTGGATTCTAGAAATCAATACCTGAATTTTCTGAATTCTGAAATTAGCCTATGCATTTTCTGGTTTTGGCAATTTGGCCCTTAAAGTTTTGGTTTATGAAGAATAGCCCCTGAAGTTTCTATTTGCTGCAAAACACTCCTGAATTTTTCGGAATTCACAAATCAGTCCCTCGAACCCTCTGCTGGTCCCATGCTGCCCCCAACCCCTGATCCCATCCACATTAGCTCTATAGGGACCGTTGTGTCTGCTACAACAATGGAGCCCATTCCATTCAATTTTGATTCCACTGTTGAAGCTCCATTTCAGGAAATATACTTGGGTTGGGTCACGATGTTGGAAATTGGTTTAAATATATCGAGAAATTAACTAAGTGTTAAAAACAACGAAAGTGACTTCGTGTCAACTTGGCCAAATATACAAGACCCGACCCAATCCGTTTAGGCAAATTAGTTTGCCACTTCGACGCTTCGGAGAAACGGGGATCGACCTTTTTAAAAGGTATATTTGGCATCTCGAAACCAATATTGAATGAATAAGAAATTACGAAAAAGGACAAAATCGGGTCAATGTTTGACCATGCGATCGCATGGTTAATTTACACTGCGATCGCAACTTGCTTAAATTTTAAGCAGAATGTATTTTGGTCATTCCATGCGATCGCATGATTAATCTGGATAATTTTCAAAATTGCACCATGCGATCGCAGCATGGTTAATTTACACTGCGATTGCAACTTGCTTAAATTTTAAGCAGAATGTATTTTGGTCCTTCCATGCGATCGCAGGAGGCAAAGCCTTGCGATCGCATGGTTAATCTGGATAAAGTTCTGTTTTCAAAATTGCACCATGCGATCGCAGCATGGTAAAACCATGCGATCGCATAAGTTTACGCGCGAACAGACATCTCTTTTTGAAGTGTTGCACGATTTGGCTCCACACCATTTCGTGTTCAACTGTTCTTCAACGTTAAATAGGACTTTCTGGACGTCCATTAACAGAGAATTGATACAGAAAACATTTGCATAATATCCATTCATAATTCCTTACTTCTTGAATAAAAATTTCTTGCATTTGTTGCTTGAATTTCTGGTTTACATTTCATTTCATCTTTTGGAGTACAAAACCAATTTTGGCTCGCTGTACTTGAGTTTTTGAAGTGCTACAAAACTCAAACGAAGTCGTTGTATCTCGGGAGTTAATTGCCAAAGACCGAAGGCACCTTTGCGGGGCAATATTGACTTAAGGACAAAAAGTTCAACTCTTGCCTCGGCTTAATTTTCATCCATCATTCGGTTTGATTGCTTTGGAGTCATTTCCACAAAAATCTACCAACACACGATACGCACTTAATCTTGACCCCAGAATTGGACAAATTACACATGTACACTAATTTATAATTAAAAATTGAAAAATACTTATCAATATAATTAAATTGAAATGTACTATTGAATTATAATATAAATTAAAAGTTATTGGATATTTAAAGACCCTTGTATTTTTTTGAATGTTACCTTATGAAAATCAATTCAACCATTTCGTCACAATCTTATCCCACAAAATCTTCTTATTCTGAAATTTGAATTTGAAAGTTACCAACACATCATCTTTTCGATACCAAACAAAATCAATAATTCACAATAACGAAAAGAAGTTATAGCAATTGAAAAATATGAACATAATTATTTCAACATTGAAAAAATAATTTCTGATATCATATTCCGTTTTCGGTAGTGATAACAAGATGCAGTACCCAACAACAATGTAATAAGAACGTAACAATCTACACCAACATATGTTAATCACCAATAATAGCACACTTATAAAAATTAAGGTCCCAACAATGAACACAAAATAAAACTTAATCCCCGAACACAGAATACATTCATGTGAATGTATGAGTACAAAATAAGAGAAGAAAATGGATAAATATTTAGAAGGAAAAAGAAGTCGGACAACCTTGACTTCCCATCGCTTCGAGTAATATTGCCACCATATCAAGTAATAGCCATCAAGATATGCTTGAAAAAATAAAAAATAGAAACAAAGATTGGTTTGTAGATCGGGTTTGGAGAGAAGAAAATAAGGAAAAAAGAAACGGAAAATACCTTTTCATATGGATTTTCTCTCCATCTTCGAACATGTAGAAAAATCTCCGGTGATGGCGAAAATGTTCAACGACCAAAATTGGTGGAGACTGGATTGATTGAATCAGAGGTGAAATGGATATGATGGAGTTTGAACACGTAGAATGAGGAGTTTAAAAGTGATATAATTTGATTTGATATGATAATTAATTAGTGGTAAATTGGGACTGAATTACGATTATTGCTAATATGTAAATTAAATATGTAATTAATTAATATCGATGAATTTGAAAATTATTAATGATCTAGTAATTATTATTATATTTTGTGTGTATCCACTAATTTTCTAAAGTTTCAAACAGACTGGTATATACCATTAAAAAAAATTAAAGATTAGGTAGACGGCCTAATTTTTAGCCCAAAATTCTGTCGTTGTTGTCTATTTAGTCATTTTTATTTTTCATTTTCCGATTTTTTAAAAATAAATTTTAAACTTGGACCTACGAGGTTGAAATTCTTAAAAATCTGTGAGATAAAGTTATCAAAAGGCCTTCATCTTATTTCTTGTTCATTTATGCAAGAAATTTTAAAATTAAATCTTTTCATTTTTATAAGTAAAATTAATGTTGTCATAAACAAGCTTCCACTGGAAAATAAAACTAATATAAATAATAAAAATAAAAGGAAGGTTTCAATTGCCAATCTTATCTCTTTTAGGAGAAAGCAAGGATTGTCAATTTTCATTTTTCACAAACAAATTTTAACCAAAAATACATGAAGAAATGTCAGCAACTAATGAAAGAAATGCAATTTCTTAAAAATTTTGCTTATAAATTAAGTAATTTACAAACAGAACTAAATGTTGAAGACTAAAAAGTTCGATTTTTAAAGTTGGAGACAAATTTATTAGAGTCCCTAATGATTAGGAATTAATTACTAGTACAAAATTTTCAAAGATAAGCAGAATTTTTTAATTTTTTTTTTTGCTTAATTTGGAATAGGAATTCTAACCCTAATCCTCCAATATCAAACCATGAAACTCTTATCACCAAACAGAAACAACTTTCTTATAACTAAACTAAAGTTTTCATTTACATATACTTAAAAATAATTAATAAAACTCTGATTGTCATGCATGCTATGAATGTTTCTACATCTTGATTTTGATTTCAAATGATGAATTCCACCTCACAACATTATTTCTTATGCAAAAAATAGTTGATTTTGATCCTCAAGTCGACCAAATATTGGAAACTCATTAGAAATGGATGAGTTTCAATCGAATTTATGTAATTAATAGACCAACAAAGCAAGTTGAGTTGATCATGATTGTTGTTGTTGAGACTTAAGACTCGTTTGCTATATAATTAATAGTTAAAGATAGTTGATAAAATTTGTCTTATCATAGTTGAACATAATTGATGTTCATATACATTTATATTTGGATAACAATTTAATAAAAAAATAAAGATAAGTTTTATCATTAGAAAGAGGGGACAATTTTTTATTTGGATAAAGATTTACACATTTTTTTAAAATACTAATGTACCCTTTATGATATAGAATAAACCCATTTTTGAACATCCATACCTTAAGATAATCGCCACCTCCGCACCTTGCCCCCATACTCTGCACCACCCAATGCCGCTTCACTCATTTTTTTGCTCTTTTTTTCTTTTTTCTTTTATTTTTTTCGTTTAATTAAGAATAAGAGTATAATAATCATTTTTACCGAAAAATTGATTTTTTAACAGTCATTTTTTTCATTTCTTATAACTAGTTGAACCAAACAAGATAATGATAAACATGTTACCTATTATCCAAATAATTTTTATCTAGATAAACAAATTTATCCAAAAATCAAACATGTCCTCAAATAAAATTTGCCACAAGTTGGGTTTCGATTGGAAATATAAATAGGTAAATTAATTTAAAAATAATATTTATTTTGTTATCACAAAAACTAATAAAACGATACTTATTGGACTCTGGTGTTAAGTGTATGCTTGGTAAAAAAAATTGTAGGTTATGAACTGTAGATCTTACGAAATATATAGATAAAAATTATGTTTTAAAAATAATTTTTGACTAATTTATAAATTTAAATAAGTTTTACCAAACATACACTATAACTTGTAAAACCATAAATTCCTTTGGGTTTATTTCACTAATGACAGTTGGAATTTACATTTAGCCTATGTTTGGAGGTGCTGAAATTATAATTTAAGTGCTTATATTATAAGTAGTTGGTAAATATGTGGATAAAAAGTGGTTGTAAGTTGTGGGTCCCATAAAATGTGTGGATGAGAATTATGTTTGACCAGCTGAAATTATAATTTAAGTGGTGCCAAACATATACTTAGAGTCTCATTGGTTATTGAATTCTTTAAAGAAATTTTCTGTGTCTGTGTCTGTGTCTGTGTCTGTGTCTGTGTTTATCAAGTCATCAAACCATTAGTGCATGAAGAATTTTCCGTTAAGAAATGGACGCTAAATTGAATTGATTGTTTGATGATAACATATTACAGAATTTATTGATGAGTCTGAAACAAATGAAAGTTGGTGGTGAATGTGACAAGAAGTGCAAGGTTTAGTGATCATTAGTGAAATTAAACCAATTCCTTGAAGAATTGACCATCAAAGGACACAAACTGCCACATACTCCACGTCACTCTCTACTCCACTACTCCAAACTTTACGCGCACATTCTATACAATCTTGAATCTACTATCTTTTGATTATCTGAATTCGCATCAGATTACCAAAATGGAGTTAATCCACTGTTCTTCACTCTCAAATTGCACACCCAAATTCCCTCCAACAAATTCTTTCCATATCGGGAAACACAAAACTAATTTTGGAGTTTCAGAAAAATCTTTCGCAATTTCCGTAAAAAAACCCAATTCCTTGTTAATTGTGAATAATGCTAGCGATAGAGGTGATGCTGAGACTGCAGTGGTGGTCGAGAAACCTCCGCCGAAACTGCGTCGTTTCGAGGTGTTCTCCGGTCATCCGACGCCGTTCGGTGCCACGCCCAGAGATGGTGGTGTTAATTTTGCTATTTCCTCCAGCAATGCAACGTCTGCTACTATTTGCTTGATCAGTCTCTCTGATTTATCCGAGGTCATTAATTTTTTGCCGCAAATTTTGCCCTCAACTTTGTACTTGCTTTGGTTATCTGCTAATAAGATTATTTTTGTGTTTTATTCAAGTTAAATTCAACTGATTACTGTTTCTGTAGTTTGATTTAATGTGTAGCATCAGTGAACAAGGAGTACAGTAGATAAGAAGATATTCTTACCCTGTATTCAAAAAGATGTTGATATTCAAAACAAAAAGTAATATTAGTACGACCTGAAAGTAGCATTCGAACCCTATATTCACAAATGAGTTCAGACGAGAAAAACTTAGTCGAGGTGTTCATGTTGTGTTTATTATGTTTTAGATTAATCTGCTTTTTCTCGTGTATTTCTTGATCTTAGTTATTTGTTTTTGTTGCAGAAAAGAGTGACTGAGCAGATCTCTTTGAATCCACTGACCAATAAAACTGGAGATGTATGGCATGTGTTTTTGACAGGAGACTTTGAAAATATGGTTTATGGATACAAATTTGATGGGAAGTTCTCCCCAGAAGAAGGGCATTACTTTGATTCTTCACAAATATTGATTGATCCTTATGCTAAGGTTAGTGTGCTAAAGAAAGATTATGACTTTTCATATCATACCACGTCAACGTGGAAGAAAGGTTATGGGTTTTCTTCACCATGATTGCATAAGCTATGATAACTTAGCAAATTTTGGTTTTTGACGTAGGCCATTGTAAGCAGAGGGGAATATGGTACTTTGGGACCAGAGGAGGATTGTTGGCCACAGATGGCATGTGCGGTGCCTTCTGATAATGATGAGGTATCTGATGAACTGCATTGATACTGCACTGAAATTATGAGAGGTGTGTTTGACTGGAAGAAAGAGAAGTACTTGGGAAATGAAAAAGATGAAAAATGTGTGCTAAAATGTTGAAAGTGAGTCTTTTGTCATGCATTGTGTTTCCAATGTAAGACCCCAAGTGGGTTTGTCCACATTGGTAGGAGGAGAAAAGGAACTGTGCCTCATATGTGATAAGTGATTAATCATGGGCCAAGGTTAACTTGGGTGAAACATTTTCTGCCGTTGACCTTCCTTTGCCAAGTAGTTAGCTGAGGCCCCCCCTCTCTCTAGCTCAATGGGCTGAGGGTGTGACATCAAGTGTTAGCTATTTTATCTAACAATGTTGGGAACTTCTTTCAAGCTGGAGATACATCTCAATTGCATTATTTGTCACATTCAGTTTGCATTCCTTGTTCCTTTATTCAATATAATATTGTGGCACTAGCAATTTTCCGTGTTTATAAATATGCTTGAAGTTGAAGTCTGCATTACCCCTTCTTAATCCCTGAATAAGCAGAAGCACATTGGATAGTGTGGTTTCCTAATTTAGATTTAATGACTATGGCTTTTGCAATTGACCTCTCTCTCTGTTCTTTTTTTAATATGTTTTTATAATTTGAAATTGTGCTGGGGACTAATAGAAATTAGGCCAGGAAATCATTAGCTATTTATGTCAATAGTACTTCTTGAGAATCTTTCTTTCTTTTGTTTTTTTCTTGTCACTTGTTAAATAATGGCATCAGCCACCTGAGGTTCATCTGAATCGATCGCCGAGTTCTATATGAATCTTTTGTTTTGTGATCCATTTTATTCATATGTCTAACTTTATTCCCTTTTAGGGTTCCCTTTCTATTGTCTGTCCTCCACCGTCATTTCACTTGGGTACCGGTCTTGGTTGCCACACCTGAATTCAGAAGTGTTGGACAATTTTCACCTAAATATCTAACTTATATGTGCTTTACCTTTGAAGAAGATGTATTTGTATGGTTTTTGTTCCAACAATTCAATCATATTTAGGTTATTTTTCTATTTCACAGTTTGACTGGGAAGGAGATTTGCCCCTGAAGTTTCCACAGAGAGATCTGATAATTTACGAAATGCATGTTCGTGGATTTACAAGACATGAATCAAGCAAGACAAAATTCCCTGGTACTTACCTTAGCGTGGTAGAGAAACTTGATCACTTGACGGTAAATATTTTTTCCCTTGAATTTTGTTGGGCAAGCAAATGTCAATAGTAGTTTGAACATGATTTTAAGTTTTACCTTATTTGCAATGTTGCAATTTCGAAATACACTCGATGTCGTTTCAAGACACTTGGTCAGAACTGATTTTGAATTTTAAACACTTCCATTTAATTTCATTCCCAAAAGACACATTTAACATTAGAAAAACCCTCCAGATTCAAGCAACGGTTTTGTTCTTAACTAACTCTGATTACACCAGTCCAAGCATAGGGAATGGATATATTAGCCAGTAAAGCCTCAGCTCAACTCACAAAGCATTATCCCACCTTATGTGGGGTCGGTAATCAGAAAAACCTACAAAATAAATTAAAATCACTGTAGACTTAGATACAATGAAAGCATAATTGAAATTCAAAATATGGTTTTATGAAGGTAAATGATTAGCTGGAAACGAAGTCTGAATTGGCAGAATTGAAATGTTGAAGCAGATAATATGATGTATCCTTGTGAAAGCTACATTATCTCTCACAGGAAGCTCTAACAGATGCAAATTAGTCTAAAAATAGATGCATATGGCTCTTTTGCCGTGTAAGATTAACTATGTACTCCCAGCTAGATAACTGTATTATTTTGTTATGGTTTAAAATTTGCAATATTCCCTGTCTGTTCATTTATTCATTTAGTATGTGTTGTTTGAAAACCATCTTATATTGTTGTTGACTTTGCAGAAACTTGGTGTCAACTGTATTGAATTAATGCCATGCCATGAATTCAACGAGTTGGAGTACTATAGATACAATTCTGTCTTGGGTGACTACAAGTAAATTCAACCTTCTTTTCCTTCTCTTTGGAACCTTAAAACAATTTTTTTGATGCCCTGAATTCCAGAATAGTCAATTGCTGAAAAATGATTCAATGTCTCTAGGATTATGATTATCTGAGTCTCATGAGTTTATTTATTACTTGTTTGTGATACCCGTTTCGGCTTTTTTGCATCATAATGATTTGCATTGGTAACGGCCGTAGTTACATATTATTAAAATTATTTTACCTTTCATCACATGAAGCTGTCTTTGATGGAATGGCTTCTTCCTTCATCCATGTTGTCCCTGCTTCTTCTACATGCATTCGTGCTGCTAGTCATGTAAACCTGTTTCACAAGTTTCAATTTGTATATGACAATTTCTTATCATTAGAAAACAAACTCTGGGGAAATGTGAACTTTTTTGTGCATTAGTTATATCGTTTAAGATACCTACGAAATCTTTGAACTCGGTGTTAAAAAATTGCATCTTTTCATAAACAGTCATTAGACACCCAAGTTGCTGGTGGAAAAAGGACAGATATAGTGCACAAGGCTTCTGCCACCGCATTGATAGAGGCTGTTTTTGGCATTCTAAACCCATAATACGCAGTGCATAACTGTGCGAAGGCCTCAATCTTGATCCTATAGTATCACAAAGTGGACGTCACAGTATTGCAACTAACATGAAAAACTACTAGACTAGACCAAAGCCTGCTTACTTGGTGGAATTCCTTATGAATGGAAGTGAAATCATTATATGAATATCTCTATTTAGTATTATAAGTGCATCTTCTTTTTCATGATTTATTCTGTTGACGTTGTTGTTTCAACTCTTCGTCTATTTGGTAGAAATTTTAATAGCTATGTCAAGTTTGAAAATTTTGAACTTCACAATTCTTATAGTTTGTCCTTTCTTTGGAAGATTATGTTTGAATTTACAGATTGCCAGCAACTTCTCTGGTCCATTACTCTAACAACAGGATTTTACTAAATTTTTACAATTTCATTGCTTATGCACTGCTTCTTGAGAGAAAGTTTATCTATGTTACTTGAGACCTTTCCTTACTGGGTAGTGGGCACTGGGTTGATTTAAATACGTTTATCATTCATAGTTAACATCAATGGCTTATGCTCATTAAGAAGTTTATGATGGGATCATTACCAACAAGGAACCACCGTAACTTTTTGGAATATTGTTTGTTGATCAGGATGAACTTTTGGGGGTATTCGACTATCAGTTTCTTTTCACCAATGGCAAGATATTCATCTGCTGGGATTGGTAATTATGGCCTTGGTGCAGTAAATGAATTCAAGCATCTTGTTAGAGAAGCACATAAACGTGGAATTGAGGTGACAACTTCTTTCGACGTTCTCTAGAATTTCTTCTGAAATATTTGATGAGTTTTATTTTTGTTCTATTTTGATTTACCAGGTGATTATGGACATTGTCTTCAATCACACTGCTGAAGGAAATGAAAATGGTCCCTTACTATCATTTAGAGGTGTTGACAACAGTGTCTTTTATATGCTTGCACCTAAGGTATATCTACATGTATTTATTGTGTTGGCGTGTTTACTTCTTGAAAAGACAGTATCATTTAAAACCAGAATTTTGCTCATGCCTTCTGCTCACATTTTCTGGTCCATAAACTTTCTTCTTCGAGGCCTTTAAGTTCTCGTATGTTGATAACATCTATGGTGACTTTTTGACAATGAATAATTCTTATCTTTAGGCATGTAGTTTTTCAATAATAAGTAAATAAATTAATAAAGTAAAAGTGAGCTTCTTCCCGAGTAGAAGAGATTCGCTGTTCGTGTAATTGTGATGGAAATCAATACAAGGGGAAGAATGCTTTGATCTCAGTTTTTGGTGTTTTTATACAGCGAGTATTTATTTAATAAAACTGGATGGTTGGATTAGGCGGGACACTTTTGATTCTCCAATTCATTTTGATGAGTTCCAGATGATAACTTATTTGTAATGGCAAATGGCTTCCATATACTTGCTCACCTATACATACAGTAATTTTCAAGTTTATAATTTCAACCCTGGTTCATTTCTATATAATGTGCTTCATATCCGACACTTGCCACATGATGTCGCACTATGGCTCGTAATAAATAGAGAGCTGGTGCAGTGGTCTTTTATTGTTTCAATAAACAATTTGCTTGTGGAACTGGGCAAATAATTGAAAAAATGAGGATATCAAAACTTGCTCAGTATTAATAACATACTGTTTTTTCTTTTTTCTTTTTTGCTGAACGGGCAGAATTAGTACACTTCTTTTAGATCATGTTCAATTTATAATGGATCATTAGCTAAACTTAAAACTTCCTGATATGAAAATTAATTCAATGAAGAACTGGCACATATGACGAAGCAATTCGATCAAGTTTTCAGTCTATCATTGAGCTTCTTGTTTCAACAGCTTAAATGCTAGGATGTTGGCTTCTACTGTGATTAAGAAAATTCTTGATACCATACTTATATTAAGTCATTCTAGAATTCATATAATCTATATATCACAGGGAGAATTCTACAATTATTCAGGTTGTGGAAACACCTTCAACTGCAATCATCCCATTGTACGTCAATTTATATTGGAATGCCTGAGGTAGATTTTCTGATAATCGTACCTAATTTGCAGTCTCTGAATCCTTCTATTTGAGTGCTTAAACGAGCATCTGAATTTTGTCAAGTAAACGATAAGGCTTTTTTTTTTTTGTTGGGGGGGGGGGGTTGAATGAAAAAAGTTCTCATTTTAGTTTCCATTTATTTTACCAAAAGATCAAAAGAAAACAAAACCTTAATACTGTTCCATCCATGAATGCTTCTGATTAAATGATACTGGGACTTGTATTTCTCAAGACATCAGCAGTGTCCCATTTGCTGTTTCAATTGGGTAACCACCACTGGATTTCCTTCCATAGGGACATTCCATTATTTTGATTTCTGCTTCACATGTATCTTTGGGTGGTAGAGACTGATTCACATTACTGTAAATTTTTTCATATGATAAGGAATTGAATTTTAACAAGATACAGCATTTTATTGGTGCAATTTTTAACGAGATGTATATACCAGTTTCTTTCTTTGTTTTCCTTACATACAAGCTTAATCTATATACTGTACATTGCAAGATTAACAAAAATAACCGATTTAATGAGCTCATGGTTCTCTTGAGTCTTCTGAAGAATTTGTACCAAACAGCATTTAAAAGGCGAATCAGTATTGAGGTATTTTGCTTCTGGGAGGTGAGATGTAAACTTCAAGGCGCAAACCTTAACATAAATGAATAAAATAATTCAGAATTTTACTTATAATAAACCATACACCATCTAAAAAATCCATAATAAAACATTTCACCAAAATTGAAAGTCTATCAGCAATTACCAACATAAAATGGACGGACGAAGTAGAAATTAATAAATTATCGAAGTAGTAATCACATGGCTATTTAAGAAATTTGCTTGCTCTGTTTTTAAATGAAAGAAAACAGGAATGGAGACAACAAGAAGAAAAATATAAAAGAAGAGAATAGCGAAATTACATGTTATGATTGGCCGTATGCCCTTGAGAAGTTGCAAGTTGCAACTTTACTTTTTGGAGATGGGGTGGGGGAGGTTATCATACTTAGTTGTACGTTGCTACGGCACGACTAGCTCTTCACTTGTTCTATTCTTTAGTTGTCAATTCTTTTCTTTCTAATTTTTAGGGTTGGGTTGCTTCTAAATCAACCCAAAAATAAAGAAGCCCGTAAAATGTTGTAGGTTTTGAAAAGCCGACTCAAAAAGCAGAGGTCGATAAAACAAAGTCTAGAAGAAGCAAGACTAGGGAGCGCAAAGTTCAGTGGCCATGTGGCTTATGTCCTAAGGCATGCACCTTAGTAAATGGAACTCAATAGTAAGCTTTGTGGATCTTAATGATGACTTGAACAAGGCAAACCTTGAGGCTTAAGCCTCGTGTGCTTTTAGAAACAGTGTTTTCAGGAAGTTGTTTTTTCCTATTACACAATCTTGTCGCAATTAGTTGTGCATTGGTCTTATTGTGGAACAGCAGTGTGGCTTTCTGCTTTATTGAAAAAATTACTCTGCAAAAATTGAACTAATTAAGTTGATGGATATGCTCCTTATTCTTTATCTTCTACTCCAGAAGATAAGCTTTTGCACTACATGATTTTACTGCTGTGTTAGATGTTTTCTGCAACATCTAACTTGCCTTTTGCCACGCTTTTCATATATTGTACACTTATTCTATTCAATTTACCACATTTAATCCTTAGTTATGCCATTGTTGATTTTCAACAGATATTGGGTAACAGAAATGCATGTAGATGGCTTCCGCTTTGATCTTGCTTCAATCTTGACAAGGAGTAGCAGGTTAATGGCTAAATCATTTATCCTATATGATTATTCTTTAGATACTAACTCTTTCTTCTTTTCCTTTGGATTTTTTTCTGCCCAGTCTGTGGGATGCAGTAAATGCATATGGAAATGCAGTTGAAGGTGATACTATCACGACTGGAACTCCTCTCAGTACCCCACCATTGATTGACATGATTAGCAATGACCCAATACTTCATGGAGTGAAGGTGTGTTAGTTCTTTTCTGTGCTCATTCATGAACTTGAACATTTTAGCATGCCATTTTCTCATTGAGAAGAGTTAATAAATGACTGCCTGAGGAGTTAGAAGACTATCACTAAGTATTTGCACGTTGCTTAGAAATTCTCCATCTAAATAAATGCAATGGAGGATAATTATTTTCTTTTTATCAGGCACATCCAGTATTTGGTGAAATAACCTGTGAATGCGTTCTTTACAGAGATTAGGTTTATCTTTAGTTATACAATGCATCCTTAAGTGATTTATTCTATGGTATTAGAAAATATATTGTCATTCATCCTTAAGATATCTTTGTTGCTTGCTCAAACAGCTTATAGCTGAAGCATGGGATTGTGGAGGCCTCTATCAAGTCGGAATGTTTCCCCATTGGGGTGTATGGTCTGAATGGAATGGGAAGGTCAGTCAGATTCCTAATTTTGGTGTCTGATCATCATCTCGAGTTTTTAAATTACTGGAAGATATGGGAAGTGGCTTATAAAAGATATAGTTATGAAATTGAAAATAATGAGCATCCTGGTTAGCTGCTTTTCTTTTCTAAGAAAAATTAATCCTGAGAATTGATGTAGACTGTACCACAACATTCCAACTTCAAACAATGTAGTTTACCTTTTATAGTTTTTGTAATATGCCAGGTCCAATGCATTTTCCTAGGGTTCTAGAAAAACTTATAGTTCTAAAAAATGATAGCTCAATATGTCTATAACCACAAACCGAATGCATGTTGTATTACTTCTCGAGGCTTCTTCAGTACCAAAATATTTTGCTTCTGTTGTAGAGCATTCTTCTATGAAGTGAGGTGTTTAATCAATAAATAACAAAGCTGTTCTTCATCTATTCTGTACTGGCACAGTGTAATTTATGATAGTAAGATGAGACTTCCCTAGAAATCCATATAAGTTGACTTTTGATAAAGAAACGTTTGCACTTCATTTATTTGCTGATGATCTATTTTTTCCACGATTCTATGCATCATACGAAATCTTTGAGTGTCTAATTTTTATTGAGAAACAGAATGCTATGGCAGTGTCCTTTAACTAACTTTATCTTTCAGTTCGCATTCTCTCTCTCTCTCTCTCTTTGTTTTCTTTTTTACCCAGGATATGTTTCAAAACCTCAATTGAACCTTGCATTTTAGTCCATTGCAGTATCGTGATGTTGTACGACAGTTCATCAAAGGTACAGATGGGTTTTCTGGGGCTTTTGCTGAATGTCTTTGTGGAAGCCCTAATTTATATCAGGTACCAGGAAAATTTAATCACCCAGTAGTTGCTAAGATTCAGCACTATTTGATTCTTGAATGTGATCAGTCATGCTGTTATACAACCTTTCTTATTCTGATGTTTTGAGTTCTATTATTTCGATGTGCAGCTTTATTATAACTCATTTCTCGTTATTATTGGGAGTGTTATAATGCAATGCATCTCAATTATAAATTTTTGTTGTCGAGCATACATAGAATGTGTCTATTCTTGTTTTGAAATCACTAACTATTGATTTAAATCAGGAAGGTGGAAGGAAACCTTGGAACAGTATCAATTTTGTATGCGCTCATGATGGCTTTACTTTGGCTGATTTGGTGACGTATAATACCAAGCACAATTTGGCTAACGGAGAAGAAAACAAAGATGGGGAGAATCATAATAATAGTTGGAATTGTGGCCAGGTAAGCCTGAGCCTTAGCAATGCATAGGAGCGAATTTTTGGTCTTTATATTAGTAGAAGCAAATTTCAAATAGAAGCTTAAATAACCAAATCAAAGTTGTCCATTTAATCTTGTTCATATAGTTCTGTAACATTCTTTTAACATCCAGTCTTTTCAAGAGTGATTCTACTCTAGAGCACACACTCTTGAGTAGAAGCTTGTTTGCATTCGAAATATGTTGACGTGCCTTAAGATTATGCTTTAGAATAATAAACAGTATACTCCGAATTTGAAAGAGAGAACATTGTTTTTTGACAAGCTTTGATAGTTCAATTTTGAATCTCTGACATTTTATTTGAAAACCTGTGCAAAACTATTCCATTCTTATACATCTATAAGTTGCACAGGAGGGAGAATTTGTGAATACTTCTGTGAAGAAATTGAGGAGACGGCAAATGAGAAATTTCTTCCTCTGTCTCATGGTTTCCCAAGTAAGATTTGTTTTACCTATAAACTCTCTCACTTGTGTTTCACATCTTATTTTAAACGTGTTTTAAGTTGTTTATTCTGTCTTTTACCTCTCAATTCGACTCATAAAAGTTATAGGCTTAGACTATTTTGTTGCCCTACTATTTGTCAATACATATGAACTTTATTCAAGTTATAGCACTGAGTAAAACTCTAGGAAAAAATAGAGAGAGAAAAGAAACCTAATAAGAATAGTGTATGGGCAAGTTTCTGTCGTGACTTCAACTGCCAATATCTGTTGTATGTCCTCTCAATTTTGACCTGTTGAATGGTGGTGCTTTACCTAGAATGGAGTCAATTTTGAGAGCAGGTAGATGTTCATTGACTGTTATATTTCAGCAAAACTGATGGTAAAAGACGAATGTCATTTTTTTTAATCAAAGAGAATTTTTTTTGAGTTCAATAATGAATTTGAAGACGAGGAGAATTTGATTTTCCTGTCAAGGCATGAGACCCTAGCATCTTCTTGACATGATTATATCAGAACCGTATCATATAGAGTTCTGTAACAACTCGAGATCGAGAGCAGTCATTATAAGAAGAGTAGGGACAAGAGAAGAGCGTATCTGTGATTACTCCTCCTTATGTGTCATTCAAGGGGATATTTGTGAGTTCTCTTTTTAATAATAAACTGTCCAATTCAGATGTTAGGGTGTGTTTGATTGGTTAACATGGAAAATGAAAATCTTTTCCATCTTCCATGGAAAATACAATCCACCAAAATAGGTGAGAAATTGTTTTCCAAGAAAGTTGGAAAAATTGTGCTTTAAATGCTTGTACCTTGAAAATCAAAATTATTTTCCATGTGCAATCAAACAAGAAAGGTGGAAAAGAAAATTTTTGGATTTGACAACATTTTCCATGGATTGGACATTTTCCATGGAAAATGTGCAAATCAAACACACCCTTAGATATATATGTCTTGAATCAGTAACCACCATAGCACCTGGACAACAAAAGGAATAGTAATATAAAATAAAATGCGTGCCACTCCGGAGAGATTGTTTGACATGCTAAGAAACCCTGAACACTCAGATTTCAGAAACCTAGACTGGGTGATAGTCAAATATGATACGTTAATATCTACTGCTGAACTTTAAGGCTGTAATACATAGTCTAGCTATGTATTTCAGGTTTCGTTCTTTCTTTCTTTTTCTTTCTCGAGAAATTCTTAGGGTAGGATTCTGTATCCTCCCTTGAATTTTTTCAGTATCAACTGAACTGGATTGCCTTCATTTGTTTTGTTAGTAAATAAGAGGAACTAAATGCTTTATCAGATTTTTCCAAATGTGCAACCATTAGAGGTTTGGTAAAAAATTATCAAAAGAATATAAAACAAATGGACATAGTTCAATCCAGACGGTTTTCTTATATGACACATATGGAGAGAGATTGATAAATGTGAATATTATTTTTATTGTAACATAACATGTTTACATAAATTATCTTTTTATTATGTAGCTTGGTTTACACAGTAGCAGGCTAAGATTTAATCCGACATCAAAGAGATGCACTGTTTATTCTTTAATCTTAACTAGTATAAGATTTAAATGGGATGTCTGTATGATCCATTCTTTGTGAGAAAACCATCGTATTATACAAGGACAGAGAACATCAAAAGGATCTGGTGTCAATAATTTGACTTGTATTCTGTGTTCACTTCATTTATTTTTTTAGCATTTCCTGTTGAAGATACAAATAGAAATAAATAAATACATGCGGTGATACAATTTATAATATTTCGTACATATGTTTTGCTTATAAAAACATCTTGTTTCAGTTCATCTAATTTGGAATCCTAACGTGCATATATTGTTTCTCAATAATTCACTTTAGGTTACGCTGATCATTAGATTATTTCGGATGTGTCTCCAATTCAGCTGAATATGTTTTTCTACTTAACTCTCAAGTGTTTCTCCTTCCTTTATGTTCTTTATCATTGTACTTTCGTCCCCACATTTTTATTGTTTAAATCTTTATTGTATGACCAGGGTGTTCCAATGATCTACATGGGTGATGAATATGGTCATACAAAAGGGGGTAACAACAATACATATTGCCATGATAACTTTGTAAGTACTCCATGCCCCAACACCATTAAATATCATAATTACTCCTCTCCAGTCTCCCTATCCCCACCCGTTGCACAAGCCTTGATTTTCTTTTCCAGTGGCGTAACTGAAGCTTCTGCTGCAGATTAACTACTTTCGGTGGGATAAGATGGAGGAATTCTCGTCAGAATTCTTCAAATTTTGCTGCCACATGACCAAGTTTCGCCAGTAAGCATTTCCCATCCTATTAGGATAATTATAGGGATATTTCGCTTCAGAGTATCTCACGTGATCTTTACTTTTTTCAGTGAATGTGAGTCACTTGGTTTAAACGACTTCCCAACAGCAGAGCGACTGCAATGGCATGGTCAAACTCCAGCAGTGCCGGATTGGTCTGATGCAAGCCGATTTGTTGCATTTACATTGGTATTTTTCTTGGTGATCTATTGCCTTGCATAAGCTTATTTTTCTCATAACTAGAATGTTATTCAAGAATTCACTAATATTATTGTAGCTGACTTCATATTGAGATAGATCAAGTCAACTCAACTGAATACCAAATATTGCCTGTCTAGGCCGAAATTATTGTGAAGTTAGCAGCATGATACGAACTTAAATCCCCATCATGTTTACCTTTGCTTACTGTTTTATTAATTAGTTTGGGTTTCTGTTAACATGGACATTGCCAGATTGACGCCTCGAAGGGAGAATTATACATCGCCTTTAATGCTAGCCACATCCCCGTCGTCATTTCATTACCCGAACGCCCAGGTTACAGGTGGGAGCCCTTGGTGGATACCAGCAAGCCAGCACCATTCGACTTCCTCTCAGATGATCTTCCCGGGAAAGACATAGTTATCAGACAGTATGCCAATTTTCTTGATAGCAACCTTTATCCCATGCTAAGTTATTCTTCAATTATTCTTTTACTTTCTCCTGATAGTAATCCTTAACTGAACCCCCTCAGAGCACGAATATTTTTGTATCTCTTATTATAGCACGAAAATCATGTAACTGAAGTAATGTACAAATAATTGTAACTGAGACAAATTCGAATATATTTTGAAGCAGCTGTCAGTGAATATCAAATCATACGTTAAAATTAATCGAACTGTTTTATTCACCTAGAATTTGATGAGACGAAAGTTTATTCGAGTTAAAGATAAGGGAAAAATCGCAATGGATTGTTCTCAACTTGTTGTAGCAAACTTCTTGTAAAAATTATGTAATTGCAAGTGAACAATATTACACACAAGTAATAAAGTGGATTTATTGAGTCTGCACGAAAACTATTTTATTTATATATTAGTTCAATTAATCTTAATATTAATTTATTGAAAACAATTTGAATTAAGCTGATTTGAGAGTTCAAATTATAACTATGGATTTTAGAAAACAATGTAATAACTTATGTGAAAGCAAAAATTAAGAATTTAGAAAATATGGTTATTAAAGCGTTTGAATTTACGAGTTTACTATAGTTGTCATTTTTAGTTTCTCCTTTCAAGATTTATTCCTAAAGTTGTATTCAATCGAATTCACAAATTTAACTTAATTTACTTCTCTCGAGTTCAAATTAGCCATATCTAATTAAGTCAACTTATGAAGTCAGAATGGTATTTAATTAGATGCATTACATCTCTTAAGAATTTAATTCAAGACCGCGACAATAACAAAAGCGTATTTTTACATTTTATCCAATTGTCAGATTATATACGTAGTCTAGATTAATAATTTACCTCTCGGTTAATTACAATCCACAATTCAATGACAAATAATGGTCAATTATTTCAAGCATTAAGAGAATAAGTAAAATCAAATACTTAATTAATTTATAATTAAAAACTTGATAGTCGAAAACAAAGAATTAAATTAGGTTATATCGTTCATCCAAACTTTAAGTTTAACTATTTATAATTTTAGAGAAAGAAAAGATGAAGAGATTTGAATACATAACCGAATCTTTAATAAAAAATGAGAAGAACTTGAATATCTTGTACCAAGAATTATTCGTCTTCACGTTCCAATTTTCAAGATCTTCGTTGTTCTTTGTGTTATTCGCCGTTCTTTTCTCTAAAAAATCAACCACCTTCTTTTGACCTAGGTTATGTCTTTATATAGTGTTTTACTAATTTTGAAACACATGTACGTGAAAATTTGAAAAAAGTTCTGACTAGCGTTAAAAATAAGCTAAAAAACGTCCAGAGGAGCCAACATCGCATTGACCGCGACCGCGACAAACAGAAAGTTTTGGCAAAATTTGATTCCAATCACAATTTGCAAGTTTTAGTCCTCAAAATTTTGATGTGTATTTTATTTGGTCTCCACTTCATGTTTGTTTGTCCCTTTGACCTCTTTAGTCCTCTTATTTGTGTCTCAAGTCCTTCAACTTTCATTGTTATGCATTTTAGTCCTTTGATTTCTTCTTTCATTTCAATTTAGTCATCTTTTATTTGTAACCCAAGTCCTTAAACATTTGAATGTTTGCAAGTTGGTTCTCCTTCCCAAGTCTTTGTACATTTTCAGTCATTCTCTGCCTATTTTGCATTGTTTATCTCTAATTCCATTCAAATTCGGGTTTCAACCTAAAATATTCAAATCAACACATAATTAAGTAAAGATTCACTTAAGAGTACATACAATTGTCCACTTTTGATAGTCCCGATAAGTATAAATCGACACTTATCAGTCTTCAATCTTTAATTCTGCTCGTTTAAATCCTTAGCCTTTTAAACTTGTAGCATCTTGGTCCACTCGACTGTTACAAAGTTAAATTTTTGTTATAAAGATAGTTATATTATTATCTTAGATCGAATTTTTTTAACATTTGCTCGTAGGATGTATGATATATGATATTGTCCTCAAAATCGTTGAAAAACGATTATAGCTAGGATGTAGAATTAATTTTCTTTTTCTTTTCTTATATTTCCTTTTGTGTTTATGTTTATCAAAATTAATTATTTTTACTCATTTTATATTGAAAAATAGTGTTTCATATGTTTTACAGGCTATATTTTAATAATGAAGTGGATGGGAAAATTTTACTGTGATCGTGGTGTTACAAAAGTGAAATGTTAGAAAATTAAACACTTGGTGTATATAAAAATTAAATTTATAGAAGATTTTGATAAAAATTAATGAAACGTATAGTTAAAAAAATTGTGAATCCCATATTTATATGAATTTTAAAAAATGGAGGCAAACATGAACTAAATATTAAGAAACAAATCTTCATGACTTGTTTGCATAAGAGTAGCTTCTCATATTTTGGTTTTAAAATTTTCACTTATCTTTTATTATAATATCAATTTTGACCTTAATTAATTAAAATAATTCTTTTTATGTCCTATGTTTATCAGTATTCTAATTATAATATATCTCCACAAATAATTTAAATTTAAATTTAATTAATTTTTGTACTATATGATTGCTTTTATTTTGTAATTTTTATAAATTTTGAAGTTTAATAGATGTTTATTATTTTTAGTTTAAAATCATTATGGTGAATGTATTTGTCTTGGAAAAATATTTGATAATAATTTATATCTATATTAAAAGTAAAAATAAATTTTACAATACTACTCATGATAATAATAATACAAAAGAACATTATTATAATCAATATCCATTTTAGTAATTTTATACAGTTACATCAATAAATCACATTTGTTTATCAAACGCTTAAATGCTGATTTTGAAATAAAGAGTTTACCAAATATTTATCTGATTATTCTCACAACTGATTATTTATGCAGTACAACAAAAACTAATTCTTTTAAAAACACAACAATACCAAACCAATATTAAGTAATAATATTAATATTGGAGTATATTAAGAAAAATGTTAGTAAAATTTATTGTTACAAATATAATAATAATATTTTTTTTAACTTGTAAGAAAATAGAAATAAGTCTATTTTTTTTTGGACAGTGGGAGTATTTATTTGGGAAAATTGCAAATAAGTCATCTCCACATGACTTGTTTCAAATTAGGTCAAAACTTTTTTTTAAATTGTGATTAAGTCATACTTCACATCAATATTTTATATTAATTCCAAAATCACCCTTTTTAACCATATTTTTCATTGACACAATCTTTCAACTCCACAAACCTCATCCACCTCCGGCGACAACCTCCGGCCACCTCCAGCAGGCCTCCACCTCCGGCGACCTCCGGCGACAACCGCCTCAACCTCCGGCGACCTCCAGCGACCACCGCTTCCACCTCCGGCGAGTGCTTCTAAGGCACAATGTCACTTTTTAGGCAGTTTTTTTGGTGAAGATTTTGGATCACTTTTTAGGCAGTTTTTTTGTGAAGATTTTGTTAGCTGTGAAACTAAAAAAATAACATTTTTTGGACTTTGGTCACAGTGTTTGAATCCTTATCTTTGGTTTGTATGCTTTTTTATTTCTTCATCTTCTGTGGTTGTACTCTATTCTTAATGTCTTAACAGTTAGCATTGATCTATCCGTGCTGTAAGAGAGGCTGACCAATATGATTAACCTGGGTTGAGTATTTTAGCATTTATGTAAACAATGAGCATTTTTCAGTTATATAAACAATGAGATAACATCTGTTGTTGATACTGTATTATAGAATAGCAATTTGATATTGTATTAAACAAAACAGTATCACAACAGAAATGAGCATAGAATGTTGTATGTATGAGCTTGAATGCTGTAAATATGAGCTTGAATACTCTACTATCTTATGTAAATAGGAGCTTGAATGCTCCACCATCTAATTGCTGTAAATAGGAGATTGAATGTTCCATCATCTAATGTTTAGTCATGGTATTTTATTTGATACTATATTATACAAAACAGTATCACAGAAAACAGTATCACAATATAAATGGACATAGAATTGTTGTAAATAGGAGCTTGAATGTTCCATCATCTAATATTTGAATGTCTTAATTTTAATCCATGGTACTGTTTTAATGCCTTAGTTTTAATCTATGATACTGTTTAATTATAGCAAGGTTTAATAGATTGAAACTTTGTCATAATATTTCACTATCATTTGAAACATGTTTTAATCCATGATACTGTTTTAATTCTGTGATACTGTTTGAATATATATATGTGATCTTTGATACTGTTTAATTATAGCAATGTTTGAACATGTGATATTGTTTGAATGTCTTAGTTTTAATCTATGATACTGTTTTAATCCATGATACTGTTTTGTTTGGTAATTAGTATATTTTGATAGTGTTTTAATCCATGATAGTGTTTTAATCCTGTGATACTGTTTGATTATGGCAATGTTTGAACCTGTGATATTGTTTGAATGTCTTAGTTTTAATCTATGATATTGTTTTAATCCATGATACTGTTTTGTTTAGGTAATTAGTATATTTTGATACTGTTTTAATCCATGATACTGTTTTTATCATGTGATATTTCTATGTGATCTTTGATATTGTTTAATTATGGCAAGGTTTGAATAAGTGATACTGTTTGAATGTCTTAGTTTTAATCCATGATAATGTTTTGTTTAGGTAATATGCATTCATATAAATTGATATTTGTTTTAATCCATGTTTTAATCTATGATACTGTTTTACATAATAAAGTATCAAACAAAATATATGACTAATTAAACAGTATCAAAGATAAAAGCATGATATCATAGTCATGTGTGTTGTTTGATACTGTATTATGTAAAACAGTATCACAAAAACAGTATCACAATAGAAATGATCATAGAATTTGCACACGTGCTCATAATTTTTATTATAATATGTTTTCGGAATGGTCTCGACGAGACGATCAAGACCAGTCGCTTTGCTACTGCCTATGATAGATTTTACCCGTTTGAAGTAGTCTCTTTAGCTTAAAATGTCAATCTTTAATTTTTTTTTTCAAAACAGTATCACAAATTCTTTAAAACAGTATCACGGATAAATGTACATCATTTTGCTGCAAATTAAAGCTCTTCCAAGGTATCTAAATCCTTTAAAAGCAAACACATACTTCAGAGCAATGCTAAAATGAAGAAAAAGAACAACTGTCAATCATTCTCAAGTTAAAGGGAAGTCATCTAAAACTATGTAGGCATATGTATTAATCCTATGATACTGTTTGAATGTCTTATTTTTAATCTATGATACTGTTTTATTTAGGTAATGTGCATTAGTATATTTTGATACTATTTTAATCCATGATACTGTTTTATTCTATGTGGAATGAGTTTTATTTATGATACCGTGCTTTTATTCTTTGATACTGTCTAATTAAGCCAAGGTTTGAACATGTGATACTGTTTGAATGTCTTAGTTTTTTCTATGATACTATTTTAATCTATGGTACTGTTTTGTTTAGGTAGTGTGCATTAGTAATTTTTATACTGTTTTAATCCATGTTCTAATCCATTATATTGTTTTGCATAATACAATATCAAAGATAAAAGCATGATATCATAGTCATGTGTGTTGTTTGATACTGTATTATGCAAAACAGTATCACAAAAAATAGTATCCCAATAGAAATGAACATAGAATTTGCACACGTGCTCAGAATTTTTATTATAATATGTTTTCGGAATGGTCTCGACGAGACGGTCAAGACCAGTCGCTTCGCCACTGCCTATGATAGATTTTACCCGTTTGAAGTAGTCTCTTTAGCTTAAAATGTCCATCTTTAATTTTTTTTTTCAAAACAGTATCACAAATTCTTTAAAACAGTATCACGGATAAATATATCTTTATTGAAGCCACCATTCATCTTTCTCTTGTTGAACATCCTTTGAACTTGATCCTTTTTCATTAACACTCCCAGTTCTTGATTGATCAGATCATAGTTCTTCATTATCACTACAAGAATCATAAAAGTTCACTACAAGAATCATAGGTTTAACAATCTTTAATTTTTTTTTCAAAACAGTATCACAAATCCTCTAAAACAGTATCACGGATTAATGTACATCATTTTGCTGCAAATTAAAGCTCTTCCAAGATATCTGAGTCCCTTAAAAGCAAGCAAACACATACTTCAGAGCAATGCCAAGATGAAGAAAGAATAACTGCTCACTATCATTAAAAACAGAGAAAAAAATCAACAAATTTCACTATCATTAGAAACAGTATCATATATTGAAACACATCTATTGAAACAGTATCAAGCATTTTACATGTTCCAACATAAAATCCCAACTCACAACAACTACATTATCAAAAACTAGTTGAATCAGTTTATCCAAACTCTATTTATTAACTGCATTGCATATGTTTCAATTGGAACAATATCTCAATATTTTCATGATTATTTTTAACCGAAAATGGTTACTTTATACAAAAAATAAAAAATAAAAAAATATGTTCGCCATTGAAATATCAGCTTTCGAATTGTTTGTATGCGGTTACAGGTTACGGTGAGAAGAATCAAACACAAGAAGAAGATGAAAATTGTTAAAAGTAAATGAAGGAATTTCTAAACAGCTATTGAAATGATTTTGTTGGTTTTTACGTGTTTAAAGATCTGTTTTTACAATTGGAGGGTATATTGGTCTTTTAGTAATAAAGTATGACTTTAGTTGAATTAAGATTATATCATATGACTTTTCAACCCACTGTGGCGTTAACAGTGACCGACCCAAAATTTTCCCTATCTATTTTCTAAATTGGGCCAGGCTGTAGCCAAATCTAACCCAGATCCAGCTGAAGGCCCGTACCAGTATCATTCCGACATAAGGACCCAACTACGAGGTACACGTAAAAATAAAAAGAATAAAATAAAATCGTAATATAGTCTTTACTCGAAGGACAAATCCGTCATTTTGTATCCTAGGGTTTCAATTTCACCTTCTCTGCTACTCTCTTCAAATACTCCAACACTGCACACTGCATTACAAACACTCTCTCTCTAACTTGCAGAAACAATCAATCCGAAAGAAGAATCCGAACATAGAGAGAGCAAGGAAATACACAGAGAGATGGGAGTATTTACATTTGTGTGCAGGGAATCAGCCGACGAGTGGACGGCTAAGCAGCTCAGCGGCGAGCTAGAGACATCGGCTGGTTCCACCTATGAACTCCAACGGAAGCTTGTCCAAGCCGCCTTGTCGTCAGACTCTTCCGGCGCCGTTCAATCCTCATTCTCTTACATAACCCCTTCCTCCGCCGTTTTCCAGGTTATTTGTTTATTTTCCTTTTTTTTTTTTTGCTTTTTATTAAACAATTCCTGATCTATGTACTACTTTTACCATCTATTTTTCGTTTTGACAACGTTGTTTTTATTTTGCTTCCATGTAATCTCGATCGCAACTCCTTGCGTATGTAGATCTGACTAATTTTTACAAATCATTTTTTTTTTCGTTTTATTATTCAATTTATGTGAAATCTTCGTTGCGCATGGTACTACATTGATGTCTTGCGTCTTTGTGCTCTGAAATTGTTCCTTGCTCTGGACTGAATTTTTATTGCTTTGTTCTTTCCGGGTTTAATGAACGTCTATTAATGGCTTTAAATTATGTAAAATCCAATTATGAGCATGTTTGGTTAAGCATAGAAAAACATTAAGCTGCTTTTAATCAACTTTTTGTTAATAACTTACCAAAAGCAACGGGAATTATATGTTTGCTCGAATCGACAAGTCGGGCAACATATAACTGCTCCCAAAAGCAATGTCTCCTTGCATAATATGGGTTCAAAACATTCATGATCGGGATATGAATGAGTGGAATTACCCTCGGTCTATTTTGGAATATGCATTGAATGATGAAATTTTGCATTCATAATAAAAAAGTATATCTGGCATGAGATGATAAAGGGTGAGCTTTGTTTATCGATCAAAAGCGGATTGACGGAGCTCTTGGCAAAATCAGCTGAAGGAAGGGCGCGATAGTGAACTTATTGAAAACTAAAGGATCCGAAAAATGGACAGGATTGTTTAAGTGTGTCGGGTCCAAAAGTGCACGATAAATACCGCCAAAGCCCAATACTATAGAGAAAATTAAATGAAGTAATCTAGATACAAAGTATGGAAAGTTGTCTATAACTTCCTCTTGAGGACCTACCCCTCAACCTAGAGTAGAGTAGTTAGATGGGGAAGTATAATTAATCGTTGTTCATACATAGGCTTCTCTTGTACGAAATGAGCAAATTCAAATAGGCTCATTGCTCGGGCACAAAATATGATTGATCCCTAGGGTTAGGATCAAGGTTGGGTTGGTCGACTTGGACCAGCAATAATGACTTTCTTTAGAATTCGACTACTAGATTGATCGACTTATTTCTATTGTGTCAATATTAATCACTATGAATTATGGTTCTTATTTATAGTGTAATTATATGGCTCATGATATAGAATACTCGAATTTTTTTGCTTAAATGAGTTTTTTCAGTACTTTCATGTTAGGATTAGTTACTAGTTCCAATTTGATACAAATTTATATTTTTTGGGAATTGGTTGGAATGTGTTCCTACCTATTAATAGGGTTTTGGTTCACGTGCTCTTTAGTTTAACAATTATCTTTATGTTTTTTGTCAAAACAATTAACTTGCTTATTTCCCAACTTTCAACAATCAAAAAGTTTATTTATTTATAAACTTATTTACATATAAGTAAATTTATTTATAAGCAAACTTTTTACGCTTAGCCAAATGTGACTGTCCCTCTGCCCCATGGACAGTGAAACCTGAACAAATTGCAAAGATGTTGGTTGTTGGATATTTACTTGAAATTTTAATGATTATGCAGGTGGTTGTTGGTGGCGCTAGCGGCGGTGCATTCATCGGAGGAGGTGGAGCTGGAGCTGCAGCGGCTCCTGCTGGTGGCGCAGCTGCGGAGGCACCCCCAGCTGAGGAGAAGAAGGAAGAGAAAGAGGAGAGTGATGATGACATGGGATTCTCCCTCTTTGATTAGGTTCTTATTTTATCTAGGATTTCAGAGTAGTACTTCGTATCTTTCCAAATGTTTATTACTTTCCTGAAAATTTTGAATAGAATCGGATTATTAATTTTTGTTTTAGAGCCTTGTTGGGTTTTCTTCATGATTGCTTGAATATTGTTTGAATGCCGAATATCTATTGTGAAACATATAATTTTGGATTAATTTTGAGCTTTTGAGATTTCCCTCTGAATTCCTTTTTGCATTGTGGATGATGAATTAGCATATTTATTTCTTTGTGGGAGTGGAAGTATATATTGTCTACAGAAGGATTTTTTAGTTCAAGTAATAAAAGTAAAGTTTTCGCGCCTTCAATGGTTCTAGTCTACTTATCAAGAGACGTGACAGTTTACCTTAAGAGTTAACTCACCCGATATCAAAATAAGTACTTGTCTGATGAAGTAATTGTCTGGTGTTTATTTTGATTTTAAAATCTTTGTATTTACAGTGAATCGTGATATCAAAATAAGTACTAATTTTGATCAACAAAACATTACTAGTACTACATTCTTTAAGCTTGGCCAAACATTGTAACACTGTTTTTAAGCTTCTACAACAACAGCCCACATGTGTAATATCTTACTGTGTGAGGTGAATTTTTGTAATTGCAAAAGTTAGTGCCACCAAATTATAGCATGACCATTTCTTGCACATTTGCAACATTTTCCGGTGTTTTGGCTCATCAAGTAGACTTTGTATTGAAAACAAAAAATAATTCATATAGTCGACATTAAAATTATTAAAATCAAAACTTTATTTGGTATAATACTTTACAAACAAATGTAAGATGTGACGTGATTTAATTTTTCTCGCCTTGTAATTGAAAGAGTTGGTGGTACAAAATTACAGCGGTTCATTTTTTAACTTGAACAAGTGAATCAAATCGAAATATGAAAATCAATAAAGCATGTATGACTCAGTGTAAAATAAAAAAAGAAGTTAAGTAATTTATTTGTTTAAGTATATTTGAATATGTTATTTGATACTATCAAATAAAAAAATTATTTATTTTGGAAGTAATTTTTATATTATTGTCAATATAAGTAATTCATTTATTTCTAAAATTGAATGAGAGCTAGTTATTTTAATTTAAAATTAAAAAGATTTTTATACTAGTATACCGCTTCTTTTGTAGTGGAATTCGACCGTAGCTATATTATGATAATAGATTGAGGCGGTGAAAAGATTTCGAAGATGATTGGTGGAAGAAGATGATCGATTGAGGGATATGGATTGAGAAAATAAGCAGATTTTGGAGATTCGTATTTTAGAGGCGATGAAATTGAAGAGTAAAGACGTAGCTTTTTTCTTTTCTTAACAGAGAAAAATTCATACAGTCGTGATTATTGTTAATATAAGTAATTTATTTATTTCTAAAATGGAATGAGAGTGTTGAGTGATAAAAAACTAGTTATTTTACAATTAAAAAGAGGACAGAAGACTGAAATGATGAAGATGAACGAAGCAGGTTCATCTTCATGAAATAATCCGGCCCGTTTAGGAAAAAAGAGGAACACGTGTATCTCCGTTTTATTACCATATGTTCCAATCCCCATCCAAACCCTTATTAGGGTTTTTACTTCTTTGATTCTTCCCCCTTTTCTTCTTCTTCTTCAAAAAATTCAATCCAATTCAATTCAATTCAATTCGCACGCATATATATCTATATCGAGATATGGAAGATGGGAATGAAGAGAGAGAAAAGCTGACCCTGGTGGCAAGAAAACCTTGTTTTGGGCTGCCAACTGCCTGTCCGACCTGTCTGCCCGTTTACGTTTATCTTAGATTTGCCCACCTCCCTCTCAATTTGGAGTTCAATCTCATTCACCCTGATTCTGGTAATTCATTTTGGATTTTTGATCTTTTTCATTGTTATTAATTCATTATTTTCAAAAAATTGCAATTTTTTTGTTTTTGTTTTTTTAATTTACTGCGTGTAAGATTCTGCTTTTTATCTAGCAATTACGTATCTGTCAAGAATTAGTTCGTCTTGTTGATGATCTAATGAATTGTTTATTATTAGCTATTTGGTAATTGTTAAATTTTCAAGGTGCAAGCATTGAAGCTCTTTTTTATTTTTTATTTTTTTTTGTTTTGGGAAATTGAGAAGTAGTACATTGTGCTAGAATATTGTACTTTACTGTGGCTGTTTTGATAATGCTTTTGGGCCATGCTCTTTTATATGTTTTTGATAATGCGTTAAAGAGTATTTTAGTTAAACATTAGTTTGGACAACACGAAATATAGCAACACCCTCGGTATTACTATATTGTATATGCCTTAAGTAATGCAGATAGGGGAATAAGCAGTAAGAAGCCAGCTCTTTGATTTTTGTCATATTGAGTTGATACAAATTCCGCAGACGTTAGTGGTACACCCTTTTGGAAGAACATTGAGTTGTAGCTTAGCTGGATTTAAATGTGCAAGGCTAGTAAACTATTGCTTGCCCTTATGATGTTAGTTTTTAACACGTTCAAAATATGTTATGTTCTCTAGCTTGCATCTGTTATGTTATTTGTGCAATTAAATTTCAAAATAGCGAGAATCTGATCTGATGTCAATTGGTTCTGAATCTACCAGATCAAATACCTTTTGTTGAATCTGGTAATTATGTGGCCTATAACAATGAGAGGGGTGGAGTTATTTGGAGTTTGAAGGAAGATGGTATTGTTGATTTGGACTCTGACGTTCGTGGTCTACCTGAATGGGTATCAACCAAGGCAATGGTTGAGTCGTGGCTTGCAGATGCAGTCATGTATGAACTTTGGGTGGGGTCTGATGGTAAGTCAGCGTACAAGATTTATTACTCTGATCTCCCATGGCCAATAGGAAAAATCTTATACTTAAAGCAAGTTCGTTCTGTGAAACAACTGCTTGGGATAACTTCAGAGAATGCTGAGAGAAGAGAAGAAGAGGTACTTTCTATTTGCATATAATTCCTGTTAACTTAGATTTTCATATGCTTGGTGGAAAGAATATCTATTTAAATTCTTGTAAACTAAAACAGGAGAACTCCAAATGATTCTTCTGATTATATTAAGTTTTGTCTAATAATATTGACGAACTCATAATGTGATAAAGATCTAGGAAAATAAAATAAAAACTAAATATTGAGACAGATAATTTATCGCTCACTATAGTTTTCCAAAAAAGATTAGAATCTAATTAGATGTGTTCAATATTTTATCTATGAGAATTTTGTGGATGTGTTCAATATATTGAGGCTTTGTTTGAATTTGCTTAAAATTTGTTAAAAAGCTGAAGTCAAAGTCAACAATTAAATTTAACCACACATTTTATGGGACCCACAACTATTATTAATTTTTCAATTACACATTTCATCAACTTTTATCAAAATTTACAAAAAATATGATTTTTAGCAAAATCAAACCGGCACCGAATAAGAAATGAAATTTTGGTTGTACAAGTATAAAAATGATAAATCATGTAAATTAAAATGGAGAACACCAATTGATTTTTCAGATTATATTCAGTTTTGTACACAAGAATCTTGATGAACTTATAATTTGTACACAAGATCCAGGAAAATAATAAAAACTAAATATCGAAGTAAATATTGAGACAATTTTTTGGCTCACAAATAGTATTCCAAAATGATAAGAAACCAATTAGATGGATTCAATATGTCAAGCAGAATAAATGATGAACCCTTAACATTAAGAAATGCCATTGTTATACTGGATTATACAGTTCGTAATTTTGTTTACTATAGTCCTTCAATATCATTGGTAGTTTATTAATCAGGTACAAATCAATGAAAAATAAGTGAATGTAAGGCTGATGAACTATAAAGACCGAAGAGTTGTAGGAGAAGTTGTTTCGTATTATTGCAGGTTAATTTGTATAGTCCTGTCATAAAATATATAAGGAAATATAATGTTACTAGTAAATTTTGTAAATGTGTCATCACAAGATGCAAGAAAGGAAAAGCAATCAAAATATTTGGGTTTCTAGAAGCAATTTCATGCATCACAAATATGAGATGCAACAATCAATGTATAAAATTAGACATGCAGCTAAAGTGGCTGCTAAAATTAAGGCAATCTTAGAAAACTTACCAGCTGATAGAAAGATATGTTGGTCATCCCCCTGTCTTCAGGGGTCCCCTAATGTCAGTTTAATCTAATTGGATATTTTGATAGTAAGCACTGATGTATACTGAAGATAGGAGTCCTGTTAAGGGTTGGGCACTTGGGTTCCTTAACTTAATAATTAAAATCTTATTAATTTTTTTGAGTAAAAACTATGTCAATTTATGTTGTGATTACACAGCTTTAAGTGTAAATCTATTTTCAATTTTTTGAACAGATTTACAGGAGAACTACCAGTGCTTATGGTGCTTTGTCATCTAGGTTAGGTGAAGAGTCCTTTTTCTTTGAGAATAGGTAACTCCCCCGTGCACTCCAGCCACAAGAATATTCAACATGTTTGTTTTAGCTTTGTATTTACATTTGCTGTCTAAAGCAATTGTCTTTAATGCAGGCCAACAAGTTTGGATGCAGTGGTTCTTGGCCATGTGCTTTTTACGCTTCATGCATTACCTGTGAGTACTTTTTATACACTGTTTGAGAGTAATTATTATAATAGTTGATTGCACTCAGAATGAGATTTGTAACTGTATTTTGCTTAAAAAGTTATGGCTGTTCATGCAATGTGAAAGTAGTTACAAACTTATGAAATTTTACTACCTTGAGTCAGTTGTAGATATATTACCAGTTAGAGAAATTAAGTGTTTGTTTGACAAAGCTTTTGATAAAAAATGTAGCAGATTTTGATAAAATTTGATGAAATGTTTGGTTGAAAAGTTGATAAAAATTCCCATAAAATGTTTGGTTAAAATTAAATGTTGACTTTGACCTCAATTTTTTAGCAACTTTTTAAGCTCTACCAAACAAGGGCTAAACTTCCCCCACCCCCCTTCTCCCAAAAGAAAAAGTTGGAAAAAATAAATGAAATTTGACAAATAAACCGAAAAACTATTGAAGCTAGAACCTGATTTGGTTCTTGAAGGACCTTTTTTTAATCAGTTGTCTAATAATTTAACACTCCTGCAGAATACCAGAATCGAATTTGGTACCATACAAACTCCTGTTGTATTTCACATGCTAAATTCTGCCACTCGATCGCTGTAGTTTTATAAAGCTACTTGATCAGTGCTAAATTCCTCTCAGCTGCTGGTACTGTAAGATACCATGACTACTAGTTTATAATCAATAATTCCCTTTGCACAGATATTACAAATTCAGTGAAGGAAATATTTCAATATGTTTATTTTTTTCCAGACTGCAAAATTTTGTAGGGGTGTGCAATAATGGCAACAGCATGGTGAACTGGGTCGAAAAGGCAGAATCCATAATTCTGGATCATGCAGAAAGTTCAATACTTGATTTGAATAATAATTTAAAAAAGAAGATATTGGGCTGAAAAGGCAGAATCCCTGTGGTTTTCAGTGTTTGAAGCTTATGGTTCATGGCAAAATTTTCAAGTTTATCCTCATTAAGAAACTGGAAAATGTATTAACATTCGACTTTGGTTGAACCTGCAGTCATAATGGGATTGGAATTATTCAATCCAAGGGCACAGTATGTTTTGATTCTTGATCTCAGTCCTTAATTGAAATGATGATGGGGTGAATCACTAGAAATCAATCAGTTCGAATGACCGGTAGCACAAAAGTTTGATCATATGGCTAGTATCTAGGCATCTGTTCACTAGTCATGAATTAGAACAGTTATGGATTGGTGAACTATACACTAAATAGCATAATTTACTATATATTAAACCAAGAAGTCGAATGAACCTAGTCCACTGTTTATGAATCATGTATGTCTAGTATTTAGGCACTTGTTCTCTCGTCATGGATGGCCATTTTTGTACTTCCCACTAATAATGTGTAATGGAATACGTAAAGACGTAACCCTGATTTCTCCATCAGTTCAACTTATCGTATTTGGATGAATCTTCATATATCTTAGTTTGCATGACAGATGTTATCCAGTAATTTTGTGATAATTGATTTGATGTTTCTTCATGACTATATACATTCCTTCCCTCATCTGAGAAAAATCTCAATAATTTTTTTTCCGCCATTGTTGATTGAGCGAAAGTAATGGAAGTTTGGCTTTGATCATCAGCGTAACTAGATATTCCATATGATGTTTGCAAATGTCCCTTTTCTTTATTTTGATAAACAGTTCATGGACTACTATTTTGAATCAACTTGACATTTGTTGTTACTTCACGTTTTTGATATTTATCAACGGATTATTGTTTATTTATTTGACGCATCCGTCGTAGTATCTCTTATTATCTTGCTATTATCATGCCTGATAGGAAACATCGTTGCTCCGAAGCAAGCTCTTGGATCATACTAATCTTGTGAAATTTGCCGAAAGCCATAAAGCCGAGTATATAGATGCCAATTCATCTGCATCTGTTCCTGAATCAGACCCCTCTACATCGGCTTCAAGGCGAGGTCCTTCACAGTGGAGTGAGTCACTTGCAACTTTTCTGCTTTTCCATCTCTATAGCTTTAGGAATTGCATGTTGTCTTTGTTAATTAATCAGGACATGCTGCTGATACATGAATTAAACTAGCTTGCTGACCTGGACTGATATTATGTCCTAAAACATCTTGCATCTTCCAGCTTTAATTTTTGCTACCTTTGAATCACATTTTGAGCATTTACCCTGTACTTATGTCGTAAACTGAGCCATTGCATTTGCACTATTTTTTTGCTTGTTAATTGTTGGTAGGGATAATTATGTGATGTTTTTAGAGTTTCTGTCAGGTCATGGTTGATTACTGTGTAGACGAAAACCTAATAATAGATGGTATCATTATGAAAATATATGTAATAGACTTGTAGGACAGTGTTCTCGCTGTATTTAATTTCCAAGAAAGATGAATTTCTTTGCCTGCCTTGAAAACTTTGTTTTCTGTTGAATTGCTATACTTGAGAACTTCCTGATGAACCCCGGTTAGGAAAGTAATAGAGAAACTTTCTACTCAGGAATTGGGTATGAAACCAACGGGTGATACTTGGTTACTATTTTGAATTAAGATTTACAGAAGTCAACTCTGAACAAGGAGTTAAATGCTGTAACCATAAAACTATAAGCCTACTAATAATGCACCATGTTAGACTGTTTCCTGTCATCGTTTTAGTTCCGATTTCGCGCAATGAAGAATTTATATTCCTTATTAAATTATGTGAAATCTACGTTAGACCAATGAAATATATGATAATTTCATATTTCTTGTGAAGGCAGCCGCATTGATGGGTTCCTGAGCAATACATTATAAAGCTTTTGAGTGAATTTAGGCTTTTTGTAGAGCCACAAGTTCTATTAATTGGTGCAGTCCATTTAACATAGTTGGAATGAACCATTATTTTACTGTGTGGAGTGGAATTTTCCTATCATAATAATTATAGAAATAATAGATAAAAGTTTCCTTTATCTATATCAATGCATCCCCAGTGTGGATAATATGATGGGCAAATTAAGCTTACTGGTATCGAAATAATAATGGTGGTTTAATGTACCATTCGTGTGGTTTGATCCATGGGCAAAGTGGGGACCTCTGATTGATAATTTGTTTTTTTTTTTGGTTGCCTTTTTTGGGTAGGGGCTCAAGAAAAAGGAAAAAGATCAGAAAAAATTGCAGTATTTAATTTTCAAGAATGCATTATTAAACATTCTGTTTCTCTTTTCTTAATCTTGGCTTGAATGTTCTAGACTTATTTGATCGGCAATCCAAATATTTATATTTCAAACATTATCTTCAATTCATTTAGGTTCGAAACCGAAGAGTAAACCTAAGAGGGAGAAAACAGAGGAAGAGAAGAAGTTCAGAAGACGGACTAAATACTTTTTGGTCACTCAACTGGTTGCTGTTTTAGTTTTCCTCTCCCTACTCGGTGGATCCAATGATGCTGAAGTCGAACTTGAAGATGATGATGATGCTCTCAATTATGACTAAACAATAACTCCAATCAACAAGTTACACTTTGCTAGGTGCTCCACACCATGCATAATCAGGGTACCTTTCATATTTTCTCTTTCATTTTGCATGGAATTTTTTTGGAAATTGATTATATTTGTTGAGAAGTAGAAAAGCGATTCTCATTGAGTATCTTGATTAATTGAATCCTTTGTTCACGACAAAGGTTGAAATTCGGTCTGAGATTTGATTCTGGTTGAAATTAGTCCTCACAAACTTCAAACGTCTGACATTCGACCCCAGTCACAGACTTGTACTGCCCCAGTTGCACAAGTGACAAAATTGACACTAGAACTAAACTTTGGGAGCAGAAAAGTGCAATATTTTTCTCTAATAATATACAAAATGGGATTTCTACCTTGTGAGAGGGGGGAAGAATTATTTTTGAGCTAGTTGAACTAATCCTTTGTAATTTTCATTGCTCTTCGTGGATCTGAGTGACGGTCAACTTCTGCAGCTCCATAATGATCTAAACGCTAATATTTTTTATGGATGGATAAGATTATGCCATAGATCGTGTGATAAATATAAGAAAGACACCCTATCGAAACCCCATGGAATATGAGAGCACAAAGCTCAAGTCCCGAACTGGAATTAGTAGTAGTGTACTATTGAATATGATAATCGAATGCGGAATTAGTAATAGTTGTACTTGCCGACGACATAATTCTTTTAATGTATGAAAACTAAGCAACATATTAAAATATTATATATTTATCTCGTGTTTTCAAGGACACCATATTGTTAAGGATATTAGAATATTAATATATATATATATGAATTTGTGTTTATTTTTTTTTAAATATTAATATTCAGTTTATGCTTATTCATGAGCAATTAGAGATGTCAATCCAGGTTAGGCGGGTCGGGTTGGCCCGCCTTCGATGAACCCTGGTGACGGTCTATATTACAAAAAGTCCGCACTACGGCGGGTTGCCCAGTCCACAAAAATTGAATACGAGTCCGGTCCACCCGTCGACCCATCTGGGTCAAGCTCATATGGGTCGTGGTTCAATCCGGTTCAGCTCGTATGAATAAAAAATAATTTTTTTTTATGAAATTATTAAAAAAAATTAGTTACCTATTGTAATTAAAAATATATATTTACATATATAGTAAAAAATATGTTAAATTACTAAATAAAAAATAAATAATAATGATAAATTCACATTTGTTAATTTTTTAATTCAATTTCTATTTTTTTTATATATTTAAAAACTAAAACCACACGTATCTGTCACATCTTTCACTTTAAACGGTTCTCTATCATTTATTAAAAAAAAAATCAAAATAGGCCAGCGGTTAAAAGTCGAACCGCCCGGGCTGTGAACAGCCTGCCCGGTTCACGGGTCGGCCCACGATTCGACTTCCTCGGCTCGTGAACAGCCCGCGGGTTGACCTCCTCGGTCGGTGAACAGCCCGCCTTGTTCATGGGCCGGCCTGCAGTTCTGGGTTGAGACGGGTAGGCCGATGCGAGTTCGGCCTACCGACTCGTCTTGACACCTCTATGAGCAATGATACAATATCATTCTAAAATATATTGATATGAAAGTTATGTTTCTATATGAGTACTAACACAACATTTTTTTTTTAACCATATTGATGTTTATAAAGTTGGTACTTTTTCAGTGTACGTAACAAAAAAATATTTTGCTAAAATATTGTTATGTATAGAGTTTTTATATCTTCATTAATAACAAAACAATATTGATCTTGAATATTTGTGTATTGTGTTTCTTTAGGAATATCCACACCATATTCGTCTACAATATATACGATTTTTAGTTATGCTTCTTTAGGAGCATGAACATCGTTAAATGAATAATATTTATTTAATTTTACACGATTTGATATGTAACAATAAAATAAAATTTTTAATGAACAAAGTTACATGTATTAGAATGGAAGTATTTAAATTGAACTACTTTTCAAGTAGAAATTTTCATGTAGTGTATAAATCTTAATAGCCCAGATTCAATTTGTTTCTTGTTTGTAAGATTTGATTCACATTTTTTGAGGTTAGATTTTCGTACTTCTTTGACCAAAAAGAAAAAAAACACATTTGCTAGGGACTAAAATTTCATGCTGATAAAATGTTGTAAAATTATAAAATAAGTGAAGACAATTGAGAGAGTCAAAATTTAATCGTGTTAATTTATTACAACAATGAAACATATTAATAAGATTCCAACTAGAGTTAAAAACTCTAAATAAATAAAACTATTTTCTAAATATCTTAATAAAATTAAATATTCTTCAACAATTATCTATTATTTTATTACAATAAATAAGTTATAAATGTTCACATGAGCTATAAACAAAATGAAGCAACAAAAAATGCAAGTTTCAAGCAAAATTAAGTCACAAACACAGTATTTAATTGAAGCATTCTCCACAAGGAATATTAAAAAGCAACATTTCGCACAAATATTAATAATCGATGAGTGATTTATAAAAAAAATCCATGAATGATTGTCCCACATACAAATGGAGATATGGAACAAAAATGCAATATATGAACATGTGAGGTCAAAACAACAAAAACGATATAAAGCAACATGTCCCAAATTTTTAAAAGTTAAAATCAGACAAATATTCTTATTCTAGCAACTTGCCTTTGGAATGTAATCGTCTTCAGTAGATTTATCAGTGACCTTTTTTTTTCCCCCTTATCTACTCTAACATTCTCATATATTAGATCATGTTTTCTCTTTTGGGTTAATTATATTATATACCATCGAACTTTATGTTCCGTTTCATTTATACCACTGTACTTTAATTTATTTTATTTATACCACCGAACTCGAAAATTACTTTTAGTTAAATCACTTCGTTAATCAGCCGTTCATTGTGTGATGAAAATTTTGACTTGACATTAACGGACTGTTAAATATCTGATGCATCTCGCTACGTGTGAAACAGTTGTCCACGTGTATGAAGTTCAAAATAAAAAAGGTTAATTGCCCATTCTTTTAAGTTTGTAACGATTTCATCACCATTTAATTTTTTTAGCAGAAATCATTCACATTCTTCTATTTATTCTCACACATCGTCTCTACTTACGGAATCCGTCAAAAAGTACTGTTAAATGGGTTCGCATCACACTTTTTATCTTTTTAAAACGAGGGCATTTTAAGCAAACCACCTAAAATTATTTATTTCTTCACTCCATTTGTCAAGTAATGGATGTGGTGATCTTATATTAATGGTCCAAGTTCAGATTTATTCATTTAAGTCTCATCTGTCATCTCTCTTCTGCTATTTTTATCGTTATTCTCTATTCATCTTGATCAACATTCGTTTGATTTTAATGCTGATTGTGGTGACTATGGTAGCGGTGATGGTGTGGGTAGAGGTGCTTTTGGCGGGCCATTCTCTTCTTCCTGGCCTTTTTAGTTGCAGAAGAACCAATCTCACCAATCTTTCACCATTCGTGTTACAAATCTAAAATAGGTTTCTGTTAAACACAGCTTGGTGCTGAGGAATCCCTTGTTAGATTCAAGGTAAGGATTGTACTGAGAGTAGGAAATGAGAAATTGTGATGAAGGTCAAGATTGAACATGTTCCATTATATGATATTCCGGTGGATATGGATATGGAATTCCATTAATAACTTGATTCATCGGTGGATTAACAGAAACAGGAATAGGAACCCCATTTGAATAAGGATCGCCACTGTAGGCGGAGGAAGGTGGTGGTGGAAAAGCTGGCGGTGCTGCAACCACAGCATTCGAGTCCTGAACATAAGGGACTGTAGGAGGTGGCCGCGCCATCCAGGGGGCGGAAGAGAAACAAACATTGGGATTAGGAGAAATGGAATTGTAATTAAAATTAGTGTTAGGGTTTGGATTAGAATTAGGGTTCTGCACAGGTTCTTGATACTGTTGGTAGGGTGATTGGGGGCCCCACCGCAGCCGCCTCCTCCACTTTTTCTGAAGCTGGTATTGCTCAACCCACTCCACTATGAGTTTCAAAAGCTTATCACTGCCCAAACGCTTCGAAGCACTTTCAATGGTGGTTTGCCTAAAATGCCCTCATTTTAAAAAGATAAAAAGTATTATGCGAATCTATTTAACGGCATTTTTTGATGGATTCCGTGAGTGAGGACGGTAAGTGAGAATAAATAGAAGAATGTAGATGATATCTGCTAAAAAAAATGAATGGTGATAAAATCGTTACAAACCTGAAAGAATGGAGACCATTAGTGTAATTAACCCAAATAAAAAATACGTTTTTCACATCAATTAAACGACTTTGGCCAAGAGTTGTTGTCCATCAATTCTCAATTTCTTCAAAACTAAATCAGTTTCTTCATCCCAAAATTTTCCAAAACCCGAAGATACATAAGCCATTTAACATTATGTTAACGCCACATCAGAATTTTCGTAACACAATGAATGGTTGATTAACAAAGTGGTTTAATTGAAAATAATTTCAAATTCAGTGGTATAAATGAAATAAATTAAAGTACGGTGGCATAAATGAAATGGAGCTTAAAATTCGATGGTATATGATATAATTAACCATTCCTCTTTTTCTGTTGTTACGAAGTCTTTTACTTCAATTTTGAAATTCTATCTACACTGCGTGTGATGGCCCTTCATCGATTTTAAGGATTAGAAATTTTAATTGCATGTTCAGTATGCAATATTAAACTATGTAACAAAAAAATAAATTTAATCTTTTTCTTTTTCTTTAATATTGTAATGTGTTATCTAATTTTTCGTACTTAACACGTCATAAGTGCATATTTTTCCTAATATAAATATAAAACGCCGGATCCTAAGATTAGCTTTGAACCTAATTCTTTCTGACATAAACAATTTGTTCATAATATTATCCAATCTGCTACGTGTCCCGTTTGGAATATATTTCAATTGTCTGACCATTGACTTCTAAACTATTTAAAATGCCATTTTTTTATATTATTTATTTATTTTTTAGCAATAATGGTCAAAGTTGAGCATAACTTTCGGCTTAATCAGCGCGCACAGACCCTTTTGGCTTTTACTGTTGATAATTTTAAATCTCTCTTGATTTATTTAATAAAAAAGCTCCTTTAAACTAATTATCTTTTTAAAATAATGAAGAAAGTAAGTATCGGCAATAATCAAGTTACAGCAAGCCATTTTTCAAATATGATCGTCATTCTTGAATCATGTTCAACTACGAAAAAAATTAGGTTTGTATAGACAAAAAATTAAATCTAATACTTTTAACATTCACATGTGATATGGATCGAACTGTCTCACTCGACATCACTCAAGAAGCACTTTAGTAGTCTCAAATCAGTTTTCCGAGTGTTCCCTAGGACTTGCGAATAGGTTATGAGGTTAAGATATGTAACCGATGAGAAATGATCTATTGCTCATGGTGAGCAGAAGATATATTGCCAACTGTGTGTAGACCAATATTTGTGTCTACACACAGTTGTGTACCCCACTGCTGTTGTAGGAGTGCACATCATTAGTGGGCAATTGATCTCTTGCCCACCATGGACAAGATATCATTCTCCTGTAACCGATAGCACAATATTTGGTAGTTTGATGAGTTATTCTCGATTGTCTCAAGTGTTTGAGTCGATCATATGAGATTTATGAGGTTAAGGTGGACATTCTGGGGAAAAAAATTGTATCTATAATCCACATATTCAGCAAATAATGACCAATTATTGAAATTATTAATGAGTTGTCATGTAATTAAGGTAGACTATAGGACAAAGAATAGTTTTAAGATAGAAAGATAAATTATTGTGCAATCGTATTAAATATTATGCTCTTAGTGATTGTTTCATGCAGTCTTGCTAGCAGCATGATTTGATCAAGTCAAACCAGGGGCAGATTTGGGGTTGGGGGCCGGTGGAAAAAATTATTTTTTATAGTGTAAAAGAAAAAAATTTAGTGTAATTTTTTTTTAGCAAGAATCCAATCTTGAAGTACAAAAAAAAGTATTTTTCAATAGCAGCCCAGGCTTTAAAATTTTTTGAATCCACCCCAGAGTCAAACTAAGGATGGCAAAAAAATTTGCCACCTCGAACCCGCCCCGCTTATTCGGATAATAGGGGCGGATCAATCGAATCTGGGTTGAAGTTATAAACTATAAATCTCAACCACTACACCACAATTCTATTCTTGTATTTTTTTTTTGTTTTGTTGGCTACAAATATTTTTAAAAAATTATTATTTTTATTTTAATTATTTTTTTCAATTTTACAAAAAAAAAAAAAAAACAACAAAAAAAAAATTCGTGGAACAGTTGACTAGTCAAAGAGTTGTCCTGCGACCCACCCCACGAATTTGCAGGTCATGGGGCCGACCAGCCCCAGACCCGCCCCATTTTCATCCCTAAGTCAAACCCTTGTTTTCTTCACAAAAACTTGACACCTTTAAGTCAAACCCTTGATTGAAGTAAAATAGAAAATAATGGTCTCTTATTGAAATTATGAAGGGAGCCATTATTTTTATCCATCATTCTTATATAGGTAATTATATTCACACTATATTTTTTATTATTCACACCACATTTTAATTGTAATAAAGGTCCCCCAACATTTGATATTTAGACACTTATGTCTCTAATTTTTTTTATCGTATTTTTATCATTAACTTTCATTTAGTTTTCATATTTTGTCTCCGATGAATATTTTTGTCTAAATATTCTGCTAATGTGCATTGAAATAAGGGAAAAGTATTTTATCAAACTTATGTATTTATTATTTATTTTAATTATGTAAAAATATTAGAAGCAAAAAAAAATTATGCCATCCTAATTAATTTTTTGGACAAAAATCATCATCAAAGACAAATATAAGACATGCAAATTAATAGGTTGATGATAAAAATTTGCTAAAAAAGTTAGAGTCATAAATGCATAAGTGACCAATAGTTAGAGACTTTCATTGTAATTAGAATGTATCGTACTTAACAAATAATGTTGTGGTAATATAATTACCCTTCTTATATACCTATCAATTTTTAAAATTTTGAGTAATTTTTATCTGTACCACGTTATTCGTTAACCATATTTTAATTACAATAAAAGTCCCAAATTATTTCTCAATTTCACATTTATGTGCCTAACTTTTTTTTATTTTTTTTTTATTTTTATCACATTCTTATAATCAACATATTAATTTACACATCTTATCTTTGTATTTGATGATAATTTTTGTCCAAAAAAATAATTTGGGAGGGGGTAATTTTTTCCCCTCTCGTATTTTTTAATAAACAAAATAAATAATAAATACAAAAATTCAATAAAATATATATTTGTTCCTTCATTTCAATGTACATTAACACAATACTTGGACAAAAATTGTCATTAAAGATAAGATGTGAAAATTAATTAAAAGTTAACGATAAAAATGCGACGAAAAAAGTTGGAATATAAGTGTCAAAATGTCAAAGATTAGAGGACTTTTCATTGCAATTAAAACATGGTGTGAATAATAAAAATTGTTGTGAATATGATTTCCCTTATTTTTTTTATATTACATTTTTAACCATATGTAAAATAAATTAAATAAACTCTCACTCTAAATCCATTCACTAATATTTATCCCCATTAAATGTTTTTTGACCTTTTATATTCTTTTAGACTTCAAGTTAAACTAAAATCCTAATATTCATAAAAACATCTTCTACAATTAATTCCAAAACAAACAATGGAAGAGACACAATTAGAACAAATATATACATAGTAATATATGATAGAATATGATAGAAGATTTGAAAATGTAAGAATTTTCTTATTTCTAATATTATCTACTACTTTATTTTTTGGAATAATTGCATGAAAGGTCTCCACCATTTCAAAATCGTTGGGGATATACCTCAAACCTAAAAAAATAGCACCACACATCCCCAACGTATGAAGAAATAGACATTGTAGGTCTCTCTTCACACTTTCCGTCAGTTTTTTTCATTAAAAGTCAAAATTGGACTGCACGCGCTATATTTCTCCAAAAAATACGATTGAGAATGGCCAGGTTAAAACTGTAACTCCACTTTATCAGTCGCATTTCTCGAGCTCTTGCACATTTATCTTCATCACAGGCTTTAATCTTCCGTCAATCATTTTCAATGTCCTTATTGTTATCATCATTATTGTTTCTAATAATAATATCATTATCATTGGGGTTGATGGACCCATAAATCCGTGTAGTCAATATGATGGCGAGGGTGCGATATTTCATCGGAAATGTAAGAACTAACCAGGCCATTGAGATTGTTCTTGAAGGGGGTGGCCATATACCGATTCCGACGGCTGTGATCCATCCTGAGGGCACAACCAAAAGGAGAAGAGGAGGCGAATTCTACTTGAGAAGAAGCCATATTGTCCTATTAAAATTCAGTGTTTGTCAGGGCAGATGAAAAAGTAAAAGAAATAACCCATTTGGTGCAGATAGGTGAAGAAGAAGAAGAACCCATTTGGAAGATAGATAGATTTTTGTTGCTGTTAAAGCCGTATGGTACATTGGGAACTTGCCCAGTAGTAGGCATATATTGAAGAATAGCACACGGCGCAACTCATGATAGCTATTGAACTTGGTAATATCTAGTGACCTTCCAAAGGACCCTGATTTGTAAACCTGTTGAAAAAAAAGAAGTACAAATGAAAAAAAAATTTGTGGAATATAAAATGGTGCATTTGGCGATCCTATCAATTCTCTCCAATAATCAAACAAACTGCCAGGTATGTAGAGACTCCATTTTGGTAGGTAGACAGAGGGTTCGATGGGGTAAAATTATTAAGGTAGCCTACCTTAACAAAGGTTTTGGTAGATGGGTCTGGTTGCCCCATGCTTTTGGACGACTATAGGACACCTGACTCATCGATACAACTGGAAGAAGGTACTCAAGTGAATAATCAGTGCCAGTGCTATCCATGTAGTTGGAAGAGGCAAACGCTATAGTTGCAGTATCGCTATCACTACCAATCCCCATAAGATTTGACATCCCATTCTGCATGAGAAGGGATGGAGAATCTATATTAAATCCAAACAGAATGTGATTTTGGGGAACATTGCTTCTTCCTTGGTCCTTAATGCACTCCCTCCCAGGAAATGGGGGCAAAGAAACAACATCTTGAGAAGCATGATCATTTTCAATCTTAGCCCTCTTTTCTGTGGAATAATCACTAGCTGATTCTTTTATTTGATTGCTTATGACACCCTCAGATGCCATGGAAGAGAAGACACATGTCATCATCTCAATCGAAGATATTGATGCAGTAAGCTTTGCTGGCACTACAGCTACTGCATATTTAAGATCTTCTTCAATATGGCAAGATTTCTCAGTAAAGGCACCAGCCATGTGTACATTATTGGAGCTGATTGTTCTCTACTTCTGGACATAAAGTTGTGAGACATTGTTTCTACTTCTGCTCCCATAATTGCTCTTGCTCCTCGTCATCAATGGCGATGGAAACTTCTCTCCCTTGCTTGGAACATTCCAACCGCTTAATTTGGAGAAATATAGCGCGTGTAGTCCAATTTTGATTTTTAACGGAGAAAACTGACGAAAAGTGTCAAGAGGAACCTACGATGCCTATTTCTTCATACATTGAGGACGTGTGGTGCTATTTTTTTAGGTTAGGAGCATATCTCCAACGATTTTGAAAGGTTGGGGACCTTTCATGCAATTATCCCTTATTTTTTTTTGTTTTATTTTGATTGAACTATGATTGTTGAGCAATTCATCCATTCCTTATTTATTTATTTAATTTTTGTGATTTTTTGTGGTAGATTGTAGGAATATCCTGATATATATATATATGAGCAATGATCTCCTGCCCCCTTAAGGGCAGGATATCTTGTCCACTTGCTGAGGTGTTAGCGGGTGGGCAATGCAAGATAAAACAATCAATTATCTTGGATTGCCCACCTGCTGACACCTCAACACATAGATAAGATATCCTGTCCCGAAGGGAGCAGGAGATCATCCCCTATATATATATATATATAAAGGTGGTGTAGATATATAGTGTTTGAATGAATGAATTTAATATGGGAAATGTTGGAATGTAATGGCCTAATGGAGATGAATATAATATATTTTTTAAAATTTTTTAAAAATTTTTAATAGTAATATAATTAGAATGTGATAGATATATAAAAACGATGGATGAAAATAGTAGCACTCATTATTAATAGCACATATGGATGAAAATATATAAGAATACATTATTCGAATGTGAAAATTCTTGTTTTATTATTAACTTTAGTTGGATTGTTAGGGGATAACACTCAACGAATCTCTCTCAAAAACTTTTTGAACCTCCACGCTTAATATGGTCTACATATGAGAAAGAGACTCATACAAAGATCTTATAAAATAAAGTAAAAGTGAGTTTGTTCGTCCTTGTACAGAAATAGAGTAGATGAATGACTACACTTCGATATCAATGTTAGATTGTGCACCTTGTGGTGACTCATATTGACAAAGTTTTGATTTATATGTAAAGTATCTTCTACCTCGAGAGTGATGATACCATAGTTTATATAGTTAAACACTATCTGGTAGGTTAGGTCCTAGGTATGGACAAGTGGCAATTAGAGGATGGGACATTTCGAAAAATCCTCGTCCCTCTTATTCTTGACGGAGTCATGCAGCTAATTGAACATACGAACTTGTTTATTATCATCTTCGCCTTTTTGCATTTAATGCATGTGCACAAGTAGTAACTAGCCAATCGTGAAAATGGAAAGTCAGACAACAAATTAACTAAGCAAGATAGTCATATTGATGAGCAACCTTGTTGATCATCGATCAAACATTACTCTTGTATCATTGTATGGTCATATGGCCGAGCAAAACTTTGTCCTAAGGTTAATCTTTCTTAGGGCCGTGTCATCTTATGTGGTTCGTAATTATGCCGCTTGGTCATGTGTAACAAGTAACAAATATTCTACGCCGAAGGTTTCAAAATTGGGAATTTGAAGAATTGAAGCTTTAAGATGAAGATATCCATACTGGGGAGAGGACAATGGAAGAAGGTCAAGAATTTGAATAACTGATGTCGCGAAAACAATTTACGCTGGGGCCTAACCCTCAGTGGACGTATTGCATACTAATGATACATGGAATAAGATCTAAGCAAAAGTCTTGTAGTGGAAAATATGTGATCATTACAAAAAAACTCATCAATATATTCGTGTACATGCCAAAAAGTATCTTTTGCATAACAAAAGTCTGATGTAGATTGTTGGGGTATTTGGATTCTCATATCAACCATTCATTTACCACAAACAGTAACACAAGTATTAGAAATATACGTAAATGTAAAAGATAACACAAGATATGAGCGTCTCGTATTAGGGGACAGGCAGTTCAGCACGTTAGTGCTTACATATGCCTTTGAGGCTCTATAAAAGTAGATTCGGCCTCTCTTTGCACTAATAGAAATCGCAAACGTTCAAGAATCAAGGTTACAACTCCAAACCACTCAGAATAGCCCTTATTTCTTCCTATTACAAACTCCTCTAACAGATATCAAGAAAGGTCCTCTCACAACAGATTAGAGAACAAATCAGAGACAACAACACAGTAATCGCTTCAAGATTACTGTAGCAACAACATTTCCACACACCAGAGGTGAACCAAAGGTTCACCAACAGAAAGGAAGAAGAAGGAGTAGAAGGGAATCGGAGAAGACAGAAAAATGAAAGCTGTGCACTCACAGACGTTTTCCTAAAAAATGACTGAAGGAGCTTATTTATCTGGCACACCAATGGCTGAGATCAAAGGCACAATATCAACGGATGACAAGCAACCAACATCTCAGCATTAGACGCGCATTTACAGCAATAGGCATAAGCGTGTTTCATCAATTCTGGGCCAACGACTGGGCACTTTCAACTGGACCTTTTCTGGGCCTTTCTTCATTGTGGATTAATAAGAATTGGGCCATTCATCATTGTGGGCTCACAGCTTTTGGGTCACAATATTGCAACAATCTCCACCTTGAACCAAATGTAACTTCATAGTGCAAAAAGAAAGGAATCATCTGTTTATATCATAGCCTCAGGTACCTGCAAAAGTTTAAAAACAAGTTAGTGTAAAACACAAAGTTTAAGAAACAAGATAATCTAAACTAATATATATACTACATATACTATTAATTAGATATATCTAACATACTTAACCTGAATCAATATTAAGTAAACTTAAACATGATTTAAACTTGTTTAAAGGCAGTGGTTTAGTTTCCATATCAGACGGATTAGACTGTGTAGGAATCTTGTCAAGATTAATCAATTTCTTGGACACTATGTCCCTAATGAAATGTAATCTTACATCCATATGCTTAGTTCTATCATGAAAAACAGGATTCTTGCAAAGTTGTATAGCAGATTGGCTATCAGAAAACACAACAACAGGATTATGGAGTAAGTTTAATTTAGACAACAAACCTTTCAGCCATAAAGCCTCTTTCACAGCTTCAGTGATTGCAACATATTCAGATTCAGTAGTGGACAAAGCCACTATATGTTGTAACTGAGATTTCCAGCTTATGCAAGAATTACAAAGAGTAAACATATATGAAGTAGTAGATTTCCTACTAAATCTATCATTAGCATAATTAGCATCAACATACTCTTTCAGTTTTATCCCTTCACTACAATGCCTAAAAACTAAACCAACATTCGCAGTACTTTTCAGATATTTCAGTAACCATTTTAAAGCCTCCCAATGTTGTTCTCCAGGGTTTGACATATATCTACTTAACACACTGACAGAATAAGCAATATCAGGCCTAGTACAAACCATGGCATACTTTACAGAACCAATCACTTTAGAATAAGACACTTTATTAATGTATTCTAATTCTTCAGCAGATTGGGGACATTGGTCTTTACTTAGAATAAAATGGTTAGCTAAAGGAACAGAAACTCCTTTACAATCAAGTATAGAAAACTTCTTCAGAATTTTCATGATATAAGACTGTTGCTTTAGCATCGAGATAGAATTAGACATGTCTCTAATTATATCCATTCCAAGAATTTTCTTGGCATTGCCAAGATCTTTCATATCAAATTCTAAACTTAAAGCAGTTTTAATATTACTAATTAAGTCAACACATGAACTAATTATTAGCATATCATCAACATACAACAGTAAGAACCCAAGAGTTTTACTTGGAAGTTCAGATTTAAAATAGAGGCAATGATCAAAATCACTTCTATTGAAATCTAAGGATAACATGAAAGTATCAAACCTCTTATTCCATTGCCTGAGAGATTGCTTCAAACCATATAAGGATTTCTTAAGTAAACAAACATAATCAGACTTGTGTTTATCAATAAAGCCAATGGGTTGATTCATGTAAATATTTTTATCCAATTTACCATGTAAAAAAGCAGTTTTAATATCAAGTTGTTCCATTTCTAAATTGGAATGGGCAACTAAGGCAAACATAACTCTTAAAGTAGTATATTTTACCATAGGGGAAAAAATTTCAGTATAATCAATACCATGCTTTTGAGTTAACCCTTTAGCAACAAGTCTAGCTTTAAACTTAGGAGGGTCAGAAGAATTATTACCTTCTTTTACCTTGTATAGCCATCTGCAATGCACAATGGATTTATGTGGAGGTTTGGGAGCTAATTCCCAAGTTTGGTTTTTATACAAAAAAGTCATTTCTTCCTTCATTGCATTCCACCACATATTAGATTCACTTCCATTCATAGCATCATCAAAAGTTTTAGGTTCATTATTACTTAAAACATCAAAAGAATTTACAGCTAAAGTAGCAATGTCATAATCAGAAAATCTAGAAGGAACCTTGGTAGTTCTTCTATTTCTATCTCTAGTTAAAAGGTAGTCATCATATCCCAAGCTTTGATTCTGATTTTGACTTTCATTTCTAATCTGATTTAGAATCATCATTAGAAACTACAGGTTGAGGATCATCTGTGGAATTCTGTTCAGTAGGAGTGATAACTACATTATCAGGCTCCACCTCAACATCTGTGTTAGTGGTATTACTGTCATCACTAGTCTCAGTAGTTTGTTTTAAACAAGGCATCTCATTTTCTTTGAAAACAATATCTCTACTGACAATGGTTTTAAAACCTCCCAAGCTCCTAACCCATAGTCTATAACCTTTTGTTACCTAAGAACACACACTTTTGAGATCTGGGTTCAAGTTTATCATCTTTCAGATGAGAATAGGCAGTACATCCAAAGATTCTAAGATTAGAATAGTCAGTAGGCTTACCATGCCAAGCCTCTTCAGGAGTTTCACCAATTAAGGCAGCAGAAGGAGATCTGTTAACAAGATAACATGCAGTAACAACAGCTTCACCCCAGAAAAATTTAGATAAACCAGAACTGGTTAGCATACATCTAACTCTTTCAAGAAGAGTTCTATTCATCCTCTTAGCAACACCATTTTGCTGAGGAGAATAAGGAACAGTTTTGTGCCTTTTAATACCACATTGATTACAAAAATTATCAAAGGCCTTATTACAAAATTCAAGGCCATTATCTGTCCTTAAACACTTTACAGTTTTTTCAAGAAGAGTTTTCCAGGTTTTGAACTTATCAAACACTTCATATTTATTTTTCAAAAGATAGATCCACACTTTTCTTGAAAAATCATCAATTATGGACAAAAAAATATTTTTTTCCTCCATGTGTAGGTGTGCTAGATGGACCCCACAAATCATAGTGTACATAATCAAGTATGGAGGAAGATTTATGTAAGCCATCAGAAAATTGAACTCTATGTTGTTTTCCCATGATACACGTTTCACAGAAAGGAATATCAGAAATTTTATCTTTTCCAAAACAACCTTGATTTTGTAAGAAACTTAGCCTACTTAAGTGAGCTAGCTTTTTATGCTATGATACCACTTGTTGGCGTATTTGGATTCTCAGATCAACCATTCATTCACCACAAACAGTAACACAAGTATTAGAAATATACGTAAATGTAAAAAATAACACAAGATATGAGAGTCCCGTATTAGGGGACAGGCAGTTCAGCACGTTAGTGCTTACATCTGCTTTTGAGGCTTTACAAAAGTAGATTCGGCCTCTCTTTGATAGCAAGAAGAGTACCCTTAGATATTTTAAAACAGCCATCACCAAACTTTCCAACAAATTTAGAATCTTCTAGGGTGCCAATAGAAATCAGATTTTTGGACAAGTCAGGAATGTGTCTCACATTTTCAAGGAGATAAACAAAATCAGTATCAAATTTAACTCTTATATTTCCTATTCCATGGACTTTACATGCAACATCATTTTCCATAACAACAATACTAGAGTTCACTTTAGTATAAGTGCAGAACATATCAAAATTAGGAGTCATATGAAAAGTACATCCTGAATCAAGCAACCATTCATCAAATTCAAAATTAGGAGTCATATGAAAAGTACATCCTGAATCAAGCAACCATTCATCAAATTGACAAGTTGAAGACACAGAGTTCACACAGATATCATGCTCTTCATTATCAAAGACTACATACAGCTCACCAAGAGTGTCAGAACTTGTGGTAGCAATATTGCTTTGTTCAGGGGTTTTATATTTCTGAGAATTGTTATTCAACTTATAACAATCTTTAATATAATGCCCCAACTTACCACAATTGTAATATTTTCTCACTTTTACCTTTGATTTTGATCTAGACTTACCCTTGCCTTTCTTTTTGTGACCTTGGCCATTTGGATTATTACCTTCTTGATTATTGGACTGTCTATGCTGTGATCTACCTCTAACATATAAACTTTCACCATTACTTCTAGTTTCTTTATCATTTTTCAACTCATGACTCTTACTTCTTAGAGCATTTATGATCATATCAACAGTCAGATCATCCTTACCATATTTGATGGCACTTTTGACATCTTTATAGGCTTCAGGTATTGAGTTCAGTAGAATTATGGCTTTATATTCATCAATACCTTTATCACCACAGTTCTTAATTTCTTGGATCAACTTATTGAATATATCAAAGTTTTCATCAAAATCCTTTGAGGGATCTATTTTAAAACTAAAATATTTTTCCAGTAAAAACAATTTATTTGGAAGGGATTTTTTAAGATAAGTTAATTCAAGAGTTTCCCATAAAGATTGAGCATCATCAAGGGTACCAATTTTTTTAAGCACAAAGTCAGACAAATGAAGTATAATAGAGGTATAGGCTAACTCATCAGCCTCTACCCTTTGATCATCAGACATAGTATCAGGATAAGATTTATTTATGGCCTTGGACACTTTTTGTTGAACTAAAATCCCTTTCATTTTTTGTTGCCAAATAGCAAAATCTCCTTTTCCATTAAATTGATCTAAATGAAAACTTGAAGTAGCCATTTGTCACAATTTATCACAAAGATAACAGAAAACAAGGAAGAACAAGAAAGAGATATTTTAGTCAATGGCAAGAAAGTAAGAGAATCAATTAATCAGATACAAGCACAAGCAAGATCTTTCACACAGTTTTTGGGAGAGACCTATAATCAAGACCACCCCAGGATTCCGTGAGAATCAGGTTCTCAGGTCAAGGGGGGATCAAGAAAGCCTCAAGGGAGGGTGTTACACTTAAGAAGACAAGACTGGTTAAACAATACTCTTTTACAGATATTCTATACTACGAACTGTTTCACAACATTTACTGAGAACAAATCAAGTAGCAAGTAGAAGTCAAAAACATTTTTTCTTGTATTAACTACAAAACACAAAGTTCATATACAAGAAACTCAACTGAGAGGATTATACTTACAGCCCTGAGATTTGTCTCAGTAACAGAGGTGAACTTTTATTTAGCATCTAGAAACAGTTACCCCTTGCTCTGATACCACTTGTTGGGGTATTTGGATTCTCAGATCAACCATTCATTCACCACAAACAGTAACACAAGTATTAGAAATATACGTAAATGTAAAAGATAACACAAGATATGAGCGTTCCGTATTAGGAGACAGGCAGTTCAGCACGTTAGTACTTACATCTGCTTTTGAGGCTCTACAAAAGTAGATTCGGCCTCTCTTTGCACTAATAGAAATCAACGTTCAAGAATCAAGGTTGCAACTCCAAACCACTCAGAATAGCCCTTATTTCTTCCTATTACAAACTTCTCTAACAGATATCAAGAAAGGTCCTCTCACAACAGATTAGAGAACAAATCACAGACAACAACATAGTAATCGCTTCAAGATTACTGTAGCAACAACCTTTCCACATACCAGAGGCGAACCAAAGGTTCACCAACAGAAAGGAAGAAGAAGGAGTAGAAGGGAATCGGAGAAGACAGAAAAATGAAAGCTGTGCACTCACAGACGTTTTCCTAAAAAATGACTGAAGGAGCCTATTTATCTGGCACACCAATGGCTGAGATCAAAGGCACAATATCAACGGATGACAAGCAACCAACATCTCAGCATTAGACGCGCATTTACAGCAATAGACATAAGCGTGTTTCATCAATTCTGGGCCAACGACTGGGCACTTTCAGCTGGACCTTTTCTGGGCTTTTCTTCATTGTGGATTAATAAGAATTGGGCCATTCATCATTGTGGGCTCACAACTTTTAGGTCACAATATTGCAACATAGATGAAACAAAGCTAGTTATACCTGCCCTCCTGCTCGACTTGAATGGACACAATAGTGATTTTGGCAATTTATTGTGTAATTTGTGTAAGGTGAACTATTCCTTTTGACTTTCATTATCTTTGCGGATCTAGGTGATGGTCAACATTGTGTCGCTCTATAATAATCTAACCATAGCATCTTTTACGCATTTGTCGTGCTAAGTCATAGACGACATGGTTGTATTGAATCCCCATATATTGTGATAATCGAAAGAATGAAAACTATAAAACATGAATTAGTGGTAGTGTCCCATTGAATATGAGAGCTCAAAGCTCAACTCCTACTAGAATGTTATGAGTGCTACATACTTTTACTATGTATTAAGACTTGAAGTTCCATCTTAAATGTCAACTTTATTAAGAAGAGTAGTTCAAATCTTTATATATTTGTCAATATTTTGGTATTTAGCCAACGTGAGATATGTCTTTTAACACGTCCTTACAAAATGGTAGTTCGTTTGAGAATATTGATTTTGAAATCGTATACTCATTTGAGTTAGTTAATATTTCAGTATTTAAAATTAGTTGGATTTATCTCTTAACACTGAATATCTTAAAGGAAGGGAAAATTACATTGTTGGTCTCCATCCATTGTTCATTATAAGTTGTTGCCTAATCTTTAAAAAATGAGGATCTTTCTTTATAGTTGTCAAATCAGTCTTCGACATTATAAATCTCTATTATCATCATGCGACCTTTGTAGAAACATCTAGTACTTCAAAATTTTGAGACAAAAAATAAAGCTCGTAGAATTGTACATTTGAGGGATCACGTGATGATTTACAAAGTTTTGTTCGATTTATAGCATAGAGATCGATTATACAACTACAATGAAAAGTTTAAAATCCAATAATGCAATTTTCCCATTAAAAAAATTATTTGAAGTATGGAAACAAAGCAACATATTAGAACAATCTGCTTCGTTTAGCCATCAAATCTTTATTGTAATCTATTTTGTCTATTTTTTTTTATTGTCCAGACCTTCAGTTTTCAAAATCGGAATATATTTTATTTTTCTGACCATTGACTTCTCATGTATATTTGGAATGGCAATGCAATGTGATATTCTGATTATAATTCAAAGATGCTCTAATAATTTTTTTTTTGGTCAGTCAGCAATATAAGCTGTTTTTGTTATAGAATGTGTTCAAAGATAAGCATAACTTTCGGCTTAACCAGCGGGAAAAGACCTTTTTTAATTCTTTTTCAATTTAAAAAATAATATTGAAAATAATCAAGATATAGCAATTTTTCAAAAGCGAGCATTATCCAGTGATTGTCCTAAGTTCATGTTCTACAAGAAGAAATTAGGGTGGTATTTTATTATTATTATTATTATTATTATTATTATTATTATTATTATTATTTTGTACAAATCATACGTAGAAGTCCAAATCAAAGGATGATATTGGAAATTTTGATTTTTCTTTTAAAAAGGTCTTATAGATTTAATCAGAGACGGCCATGAGGGTGTGTGGTGGTGTGACCGCACATGGCCTCAACATTATAGGGACACCAAATTTTTTTATTATTATATGTTCTTATATATATTTAAATTTTTTTATTAATTTTAAAATTTTAGATTTTTTTTTTATTATAAACTTTTCCAAATATTTAAAATGATGCTTCAAAATTTATTTTAAATAATTTATTAGAATATTTATAAGCTTTCTCAAATATACTATAATATTTATTAACACGTATGTTTATTTAAGGCAACAAAATATTTTGAAAGCCTGGAGATTGATTAAAAACAACAAATTATTAATAAGTGATAACGTTTCCATAAAAAAGAGGGAGCCAGATAATTTATCGGTAAGTTATTAAGAAAATTCTATGGTCTGTTTGTACAAAAAAATAGAAGAAAAAAAAATTATAAGTATCTTTTTAAAGAGGAGGGAGCCAAAGGGTTTTTTTCTCTCTCTTTAAAAGAATCAATCTATATTTTTATTATTTATTCTATAGCTGATGAATAGTCGAAAGAGAAGCAAATTTTCAGGTAATTAAATCTACATACATTCTGATTTGTTCGTCCATGCTTAATTTCTGATTTGTCTCATAGTCTCCTAGATAGATAATGACTTTTAGTATTTCTAATTCCTATATATTTCCTTTTGATTGGTGTTGCACAGGTTTTTGAGGAAACAATATAGTTTTAATTAAGTTTATAAAGCTTTTGTCAGTTTAATCTTTTATCATGTGCTATACTTCAATTTTTGTGATCTTCTTTGACTTTTATTTAATTAAATACTTTCATAACTTTCATTTTTGTCATAAAAGTTTAAAAAACATCATAGAAAACAAAAATTAGAATTTGAAAAACGAAAGGAAAAAAGAAAAATTGAGGAGTTCATAGAATTTCAAAAAGGCGTTCTTGACAGATTTATTATTAAATAAGCTAAAAATGTAGACCAAGTACTTGAAATGATAAAAATGAAAGTGATGAAAATAATGACGTTGAGGAAAAACTGAGGCTTGATGAAAATGATAAAAAAGAAATGTTGATGGTGAATTTCTTAACAAAAATGATACTAATGAAGATGTAGATGGTTTAATTCATAATAAGTCGATTCCCATCAATATCTATGATCCAAGAATTTGGGATAATCTTGACATAAAATCTAGTGATAAATGGTCCTACAAGAAACCTTTCACTAGAAAATGGTCCTAAAGATAATTTGTCTAGATGTTTCTATTCAAACTTTTACACTTGTTATTTATCAAATGATGAGAAACATGATAGGTCATGACTGGTTTATTTAAGTGGTCTTAATAGAGTTTTTTGTTTCTGTTACAAGTTATTTTACAGAGGTTTACAAAATGGAATTCGATTAATAAATGTGTAAAATATAAACAAATATTTAAATGTCATATTTTTACAATGTAATTGGAATATAATTTATTTTTTCTTAATATATTTCTTAATTAAGTAAAAAGAGTACCATTTTAAATTGTCGTACAGGACATCCAAAATCTCAGGACCGACCTTGAATTTAATGAAATAGGACTTCCAAATCTATTATTTTGGAATTTCTCTTTCTACTCTTATGTAACTCTCGAAGTAATGTTCCTTTCTTTTTGTATTAATTTTTTATTTTAATAGACGGGGTAGAGGATAAAGCTGATTAAAGCGAAACCTCCACCTAGTCCTAAAATCTTCAACTTAGAAAAAGATGAATTTCTTCAACAAAAAGAAAAAAAAAAAGTTTAAATTGTATTTTTTCACTATATTGTTAAGCTTTTGAATGGATTATCGAACAAGTAAAAGTCTTCAAGTTTCACCATATTCGTGTATAAATTTGTATCATATGTGTGCAAAAAGGGAACCTTCGAAGGAACCGCTTTTGACATGCAAACAAAGCTCTTGTTTTTATCCACAACTGATCAAAACTTTAGTCAGAATGTCATTTTCATTTTTTACTCTTTTTTAATATTTATTTAAAAAATTATTTAGAGATTCATTATACCATTCAATTTTTTTTAAATATTTAATTATACGAGATAGATGAGTCAAATTAACATTAAATAAAATTTTATTTAAATTGACATCTAAAAATAAAAACAAAATGAGAATATAAATCTAATTCAACCAGTTATTTTGATATATTATTGTGAACTCATCATTTAACGAATTTTCAATTCGAAAGATGTGTTGCAAAGTTTGCTATGAAATATATTTTGAAACAATACCAAGAACTTACCTTCAACGACTGAAAAAATATAGCCTGAAAATAAGCTGAAAGGGGTGACACTAAAATAGAAATTAAAAGTGAAAAATCGGTATATTAAATTTATTTCTAACCGCCATCTTTGATGTGTTATTTTGAATTGTCGTTTAACGGGTTTTTAATCCAAAAAATGCATTATGAAAATTTCCATAGATACTTTCAAATAGTACCAAGAACCCACTTCGACGAGTTAAGAAATATAGCTCAAAAATAAGTCAAAAGAGTTGATGTCAAAATCATATTATTATATTCAATCTAGCAGCCATCTTTGACTTGTTATTTTGACTTTGTCGTTTAACAGTTTTGAATCCAAAAGATATTTTGCAAAATTTATCGTGAATATTTCAAAATGGTATCAAAAACTTAACTCGATGAGTAAAGAATATAGTCAAAAAATAAGTTAAAAAGATGATATCAAAATGAGAATTAAGATAAAAAAAAATACAATTATTAAATTCATTTCGAATCGTCATTTTAACTTGTCATTTAATTTTTTCAACAAAAATTTCTAGCTACACCGCTAAATGTACATGCGTATTATGTGGGGAAAAGATATGTAACGTGCCACACCAGCATAAGAGGTAATGTGCTTCACACGTTTGATTAGACATAAAAATAAATCTTATTTATGATGAAATAATTTAAAGGGAAATGCTCAATTCATATTTGAATAGATTTTAAAAATTTATATAAATTTAGATGTCTCTAGTTTAAATTTAATTAAAATTTAGGTGTGCTAGACTTGAATTTAAATTGATTCATTAGAAATCTAGGTATCTCCAATAATTAGTGAATTTCTAAATATTTCATTAATTGATGAATTTTAATAGATTTCAATATAATTAAAACTATAATTATAACTACTAAAATTTGTAACACTTCTAACTCCAAACCTCAAAATTTCAATTTGCTTCTCACTTTCTCTCTTTTTCTCCCTACTCTCTCTCATACTCTAACCTTTGATCACCTACAATTTTGTTGAAATCATTTTGTATCAAGAATTTTGCTACTAGTTTGTACACCACCACTTACACTTGTTTATGTGACAAATAATGATTTGGCCAAATAAATAATAATTTGAGAAATGCTACTTGTAAAAAAAATATCTACTGAATTTTTTACAGATGACCATTATATTGCGAGAAAATGTTAATACCAAAATATCATGATATTTTGAATCAAAAATTTAAAACAACAAATGCCATTTCACTCATTTTTTTGTCCCCCATTTCTTCTCCACCGGCGACATTTCTAAACCACCGGCTACATTTCTTCTCCACCGCATCCATCATCGCCGGCGAGAGTGAAGTTTTTAGACTTGGAGTCTTAATAGAATATCACTTTTTTATTGGAGTTTTTGGCGGAAAGTGTGAGATTTATTCGAGTTGTTAAGTGGGTTGTGCCGTCGGAGGTGGTAGTGGTGAGGTTGAACTGGGATATTTTCAGGGAGGAGGGAGGGGGGGAGGGGTAGAGCACGTAGAAGGCTTCGGCAGCAAGGAGGATAACATCAATGAGGAGGAGAATTGACCAGAAGTGTGTAAGGCAGAAGCAGCGGTGGCAGTTGAAGCGGCACTGGCGGAGGTTGTGGCGGTGGGGTTTGGACGGTAGGGTGGTGCATGGGGTTATAAAGTTGGATTTTGGTTGCTGCTGGGTTGGTTGTAGCTGCTCTCGCTGCGGCGCGGGTTGGCTTGATTGATGGATAAACTCTATTTTTAGAGATTTGCCGGTGGAGATTTGGAGTTCGCCAGAATTGAGTTGCAAATGGGAAATGAATTTTCTCCACGCTGCCAAATGAATTTCTCTCCAAAATTGGGAATTGTAAGACAAGGGTATAATAGTCATTTAAGAAATATACCAACTCAATATTTGTAAAAAATTCTGTAGTACAAGTAGCATTTTTCTAATAATTTTGGTCAAATGTTCCACTCCAAAGGATGTAAATCGGGGTGTACAAATAGCAAAACTTATGCATCAATTGAGTTCACCTCTCTCTCTCTCTCTCACACACACACACACACACATCACCTTTCACATAAGATTTAGATGGAAATTTTTTTTGTACTAATTTGTAATTCTTCACGTCTTTATTTCATTTTTCTTAAAATGTTGCCCATATTTCTAACTTTATGATTTTTTTTTTTAAATTTTAAATGGCAAAGTTAGGAGTTTCTTTTCATATACGATAATGTTATGGTTTTTTATTTTTCTAATCACAATGTTATAATTTTTCTTTTGAGTGATCTAGTCAGACATTATATTATTTTTTTTAAAAATCATATCCTGTTTGAGTACAATTAATGAGTGGTTAAAGTAAAAAAAATCACAAATAATATTGTACAAACTCAATTAACTTCTATAATTTAGAATTGTGTTAAAATAAAAACGTCTCGTTATTCATTTGTAATATTTAAAATACAAATTATATGTATCAATATATCATGAATTATTTGTCTAATTTTTCCTTTTGTATTTTGGCTATTAATCTAGTTTTTTTTTTTTTAAAAAAAACTGTGTACTTTTCTGAAGAGTTGACTTGTCAACATTAATTTTATAGCAAGTTTCTCAATCAAGATATAATTTGGTTTGAAAAGAAAAAAAATAGATTTGAGGAGATAAAAAAAAAATAGACTTAAAAGTTTTTTCAAAAGTTATGATTGACAAGTTGCTTTTAACAATTGAGGAGATAAAAATATATTTTTTAATAAAAAGATCACAAATCCATTAAAATCAATGAAATTAATGAAAATCTATTAAAATCTATAATATAGAAATATATTGAAATCTGTCAAATTTTATTAAATTCTATAAAATCTATAAATATTAAAAAATTGTTAAAGTCTGAGTTGAAGACCATCTTTTAATTTCATGAGACAAATTCCATTGTTCCATAGATCCACAAACTTCCTCGTCTGTTCTTTTATTTTGTTGTCTATCTTAATCATGATCCTACAATTGCAGCCGTTGGATAATTGATGACTTAGCAACAACTTAATCTGGAAAATACTAAACACATCTCGAAAAATTTGGTATCAAGAATCCATGTGTTTAGGCAATAAAGATATCATAAAATTATACTTTTATGCGCAAGTCATGGTTTCATTCATGCGGTATTGCTAGCACGATTTGATTAAGTCAAACGCTTGATTTAAGTAATTTAGCAAATAATTATATTATCTAATGAAATTATTGATAGTTTGTCTCATTAAGGTGGAGCGTAAGATGCTCGACAATTTTAAGATATAAATATCATTTAAAAATATATTTAATTAATCGTTCAATCTTGTTCAAAGACAGTTCTAAGGATGTGTATGTGGTGCGATCGCACAGGGCCTCAACATTATATAGGGACACCAAAATTTTTATTATTATATGTGCTTATATATATATTTAATTTTGTTTATTAATTTTAAAATTTTAAAATATTTTTAATTATAAAGCTTTTCCAAATATTTAAAATGATGCTTCAAAAAGAAATTTTAAAATATTTTATTAGAATATTTATAAGCTTTCCAAAATATACTATAATATTTATCAACACGTATGGTTATTTAAGACAATGAAATATCTTGAGAGCCTTAAGATTGATAAAAGTAACTAATTATTAATAAGTGATAATGTTCCTATAAAAGAAGAGGGAGTCGAAGAGTTTATTGGCAAGTTATCAAGAAGATCTTTATGATCTGTTTGCAAAAAATAAAAAAAATTATAAGTATCTCTTTAAAGAAGAGGGAGCCAAATGGGTTTTTCACTCTCTTTAAAAAAAATTAAAGATTCATGTTCTTTAATGTTCAATCAATCTTTATTTTACTCATTTATTCTATAGCTGATGAATAGTCGAAAGAGAAGCAATTTTTCAAGTAATTAAATCTACATACATTTTGATTTGTTCGTCCATCCTTAATTTATGATTTTTCTTATAGTCTCCTAGATAGATAATAACTTTTATTATTTCTAATTCATCTATATTTGGTCTCATTTTTGTCATAAAAGTATAAAATACATCATAAAAAACAACAATTAGGTTTGAAAAACGAAAAAAAAGAAAAATTGAGGAATTGATAGAATCTCAAAAATGTGCTCTTGATAGATTTATTGTTAAAGAATCCAAAAATGTAGACCAAATACTTGAAAATGATAAAAATGAAAGTGATGAAAAAGAAGATGTTGAGAAAAAATTAAGACTTAATGAAAATGATAAAAATGAAGATGTTGATGGTGAATTTCTTAAGAAAAATGATACTAATGAAGATGTAGATGGTTTAATTCATAATAAGTTCATTCCCATCAACTTCTATGATCCAAGAACTTGGGATAATCTTGACATAAAATATAGAGATTTGTTAGTGATACCTGGTCCTACAAGAGATCTTTCACTAAAAAATGGTATTAAAGATAATTTGTTTAGATGTTTCTCTTTAATCTTTTAACTCGTTATTTATCAAAGGAAGAGAAACGTGATAGGCCATGATTGGTTTATTCAAGTGATTTTAATATAGTTTTTTTTGTTTTTGTTTTTGCAAGCTATTTTAAAGAGGTTTATAAAAAGAAAATCGATTAATAAATGAAGAATTTAGTGATGTCTAAAAAATAAATAAATATTTAAATGTCATATTTTTGCAATGAAATTGGAATATAATTTATTTTTTATTTTTTCTTATAATATATTTTTTAGTTAAATAAAAGGAGCATCATTTTAAATTGTCGCACAGTGTACCCAAAATCTCATTGCCGGCCCTGATCTTGTTGGATACAACGTCTTAAAATTATGCTCTTATGTGCAAGTCATGGTTTCACGCTGTCTTGCTAGTTGCTACCAAGTATGATTTGATTTAAGTCAAACCTTTGATTTAATTAAGTAAATCAAACATTTTTTACAATATCTTCATAGTAGGATTGAAGTTTCATAATCAATATGTATTTCTTTAGTGAGACTTGAACGATTACTGTATTGACAAAATTAGCCCTGAGACCACTATATATATCTCATCATTCACTCACAAGTTCTTCACTAGCACTCAAAAGCTCACAGAATATATATATATTGTAGCAAATGGCTAAATCTCAAGTTTCCTACACCATTTTCTTTGCTCTTCTCATCTGCTTCATCCTTATAGCATCCAATGGTAAGAAGTCCTTAATTAGTTTCTTTATTTCAAAGTAAATGTCTTTTTCAATTGAACACATATTGTTCGGTATATATCTACTACGAATGTCTTTTTCAAGCTGAAGACATACATGTTTAGTACGCAGTATTCAATATCAGACAAGATGCATACGAAATAAACATGAAGTAAACTTCATTATTTCGTTAATCTTGTACAATGTTGTCCACTCCAATACACGAAACACACTCCAATAGTTTAAGCACGCATGCATTAAGCTGACCAAGTTTTGTTGAACTTCACTAATGTAACTTGTGTTTGTTTCTCTCTATGATCTATATATACTGTATACATAGAGGTGCAGATGGCTGAAGCTAGAGTTTGTTCAAAGCCGAGCACGACGTGGTCGGGAGTATGCCTGAACTCCGGCAACTGTGACCGGCAGTGCAGGAACTGGGAGGGAGCTGTGCATGGAGCTTGTCACAGGAAGGGATGGGGATTCGCTTGCTTTTGCTACCGTAAATGCTGAGATCGACATATCATTTCTGCTTAATCTCATGCATACTTTCTGTCTTGTTATAAATAAAATGAATAATAAGTTGCTATTAGTCTAGCAACTTTATTTGTATTCAAATCAATTGCAGTACCAATGTGTTTGTGTTTGTGTTTGTTACTGCTTCAGCTTTTGTATTGTTTCATAATAAACTGAATGTTTGTGTTCTACTTTTTATTTACAATATGGATCTTTAATGTATTGTGCATTTTTTTTTTTAATCTTACTACTTTATTGTTGAAAGCACTTTTAACGAAAAATTACAAATTCTAAAATTAGTCTCCGTCAGTTCTATAATATTAGAAAAAATGGAAAATAATTTATACTTATTAAAATTATTAATAATATAATAAAAATGATCGAGAGCTAATCGAATAATATACGTATGAACATGCCCTTTTATTTTACAAGCTTACAATTTCATAACTAAAAAGGTTTTAACAGCGAATGGTTTTTATTTTGAAGCCGATATGTAAGAATTGAAGACAAACACGAAAAACGACCAAATTTTGCTATAAGACCAAGCAACTGATCATAAATACGATGTAAGAATATGTCTTATATATTCAAGAAACATTAAGAATTTAAGACAATCAGACCGTAAAAGGAAGAATGAAATCTTGCAACAGATAACATAAAACATTGATTATTTACGTGGAAAAACAACAAAATATGACTGAAAAACAGTAAAGAAAAGGACAAAAATTGAACTGAAAAAAGTGAACTTAGACCAAGGATTGATAAAATGGTTGTAAATCCATTTAGTTACCTGGACTGGTAATCCATACTCGTGATACTTTGCAATATGGTAATTAAAATCTGCATATGCCAAAGGATCCAACACCACATAAGCAGCTATCTCGTTAAAGAGACGAGCCAATTGTTCGTCGCTGCCTAAATTGTTTACAATAATTCTCTTCTCGCGGAGCTCTTTAACATCCTCAGCACGAGAAATGAGTGAGTCCATCAGGCAGATGTATGATGTAACCCGGAATTCTGAAGGTCCATGTGGACTCATTTCATATGCAGCCAAGTTTAATAACAAAGGTTTTGTTGTGTCATCAACCAATATTGGAGGAAGCATCAAATTACCATAAATAAAATAAGATTTGAAATTTACATCTGTAAAATTTGTTGTTTTACTTGCTTTGAAGTGAATTCCTGATTTCTCAAGTTCAATTACTGAATGATTCGGAAACCAATAGCTTGATGGTGAATATATAGGGTTTTCTATGATCCCAGGACCAGACGTCCCTATTAGGTATGCTCTCATCAAATCCAGAAGACGAGGACTCTCTTCCCATGTTATTGACGTTCCTTGATTCTTCTCCCTTGTAACATTCACTGGACAATATTTCACTACAAATTTATTCACCGCGTTTATGCATGAAGATTCAGGAAGCTTTACTCTCACAAGTCCAAAGAAATTATTGAATAATTGTTTCCTCTTTTGTTTAGTTTTGAACCTGAAATCCAACAAAACTTTTAGTATTAGTAAAGGAATCTGATTCTCTAGTAAGAACAAGTCCCTCCACACGAAAAGAAGGTTACTACTCTTGACCGCCTGTAATTGATCAACTCCTTTTTCGCCAGTTAAGATGTTCATATACTGAAGAATAAAGCAACCATCAAGAAACATCATTCTAATGAACGATTCATTATTCAAGCATTTAGTCGTCCAGTCCTCCTCGTAGCATTTTCTGGCCCTCCAACAACCTCTGCTACCTTTGCATATGACTATTGGATCGATACTTGATCATTGTCACATGCACGATAAAATTGATGAGCGAATCTAATCTTGAGTTTTTCCAAATCTTGGAGCTCTGGCTTTCCATAATGACAAGGGCCTATTGAAACCACGAGAGGATCATAACATTTTTTGTTGGATTCAATCTCACGCAGCATTGGGGGAACCCTTCCTATGTGGGATTTCTTTGTTGTTCCGTCATCATAGTTCTCTAGAGAAATCAACCAATCCTTGGTTCCAACTGTTGTCATCCCTTGGATGTGACCATGAATTTGCGTCAGCACATATTATTAGGTTGGAATTTTAGGTCAAGAACAAAATTTGTATAAATATATTATCTAATTATATAAATTCATAATGAGCATGGTTAAAATGATAAAAACACATGTACATGAAAATTGTGCATATATTAAGAGTACTTCGATGATATATGAACTCAGCGAAGGCGTCAACCAGCTATTAGTGGCCGTTAACGCAGTGGTTTGATGATAGAACGTTGAATGTAAAGAATAAATAAAAATTTGATATTACTTTTATCATATCTATCTTAATTTATTTGATTTTTTGATTGAATATCTTTTAATTGTTTTTAACAAATGTTAATTACATACTCGAAAAGTCGAAACTATCTATCAAACTAAATTCATTAACCTACAAATTAATTTTAGAACTTGACGAGAGTTTTGGTTACCCCCTATGTATTGTTTTTGAGTATTAAAAACATCATTTTATATCCAATTCTCTGTCCAAAGATATGTATGTATATAAATATATAATATTGATTAACTATGGGGAGTATATCATTTTATATCCAATGGCCACTGGATACGTGTCCGGTGGCCTTGATAACTACTCTCCATTTCTCATATATATATATATATATATATATATATATATATATATATATATATATATATATATATATATATATATATATGATTATTATTTATGCAACAAAAGATAAGATCATATGTAATAATATTGATTAACATTAATTAGTTTGTTGTAAAATGTGTCTATATATATTAACAATTAGAGATTATTAGAATTTAGAAGCAATAATATAAGGTAAAGAAAAATGTAACAAATTAGACAAGAACAAAATTTAAGAAAAATCCCTGGGGTAGGTACCTTTTGATCCGAAGACAAGCCTTGAATTTATGTTGTCAAGAGGCTTGGGAAATTATAGTGTTGGAGTAATAAGAAACAAGATGTTTTCTTATTGTAATAACATATGAAACATAAAATCATGTATTTATACTTGTCGTAAGAAGGGAATATATATATAAACTTAATTTTTTAGAATCACTTTACATAACTTCCTACTTAATTTTCAGCAAATTATAAGCATGGAATAATAGTACATGGTAAAGATTATGCTTTTCAGAAAGAATTTAATCTTTCCAGCCAGATTATATTATATTGAAATTGAATGTTATGATATTGTATATGCCCAAGATACATTGAGAGGTCGAGCAAGATTACAAGCGTCAAGCAATTTTTAGTTTTGGCCACATTCACACAAAATATTAAAGTACACGGAGCAACTCATAGGTACAATGGAAGAGTATGTCTTATGCTCATATATGCCAAACCTAGTGTTGTGTATAACAACTTTAACAAGCTTGGAATTGTACTATTTTAATACCGCAAGTGTAGATTATTAAATTGCTAAACACGAGGAATTATTATAAATCTTGATAGATTAGTTTTTTTTTTTTTTTTTTTTTTTTTTTTTGATAATATAGAAGGAGGATAATAGACATTTGAGGTCTATAAGAATGCAATTTTCATTTATCGAGTGCGTGGAGATTATTATCAACGACCAAATTTTAATTATTACATATAATAGACAGTATAGTCTACTAATTAATGGTGCATACAGTACATTTAGTTCATGTCAAAAATTGATTAAAAGTAAAATTTTATCAAATTTGCTAATTTGAAATTACAAAAGTTACTAACATTTGAAAGAAAAGATGAAAAATCTTTCAAACATAAGCAGAAAAGGTTACTAACATTTATGTTTTGAATTTCTTTTTTATCCTTCATGTAAAATATGTCATTTTTGACATAATAATGAAAACAAGGGTATATATGTCATTTGAGGCCTATTTGGTGGGAGTACATTAGATGAAAGGGAAATTATATTTATACTATAGAATTTTTATTGTGTGCACTACATTCTAATTGTAATGAAAATCTCACAACTTTTGATATTTTGGCACTTATATCTTCAATTTTTTTCGTTACATTTTTATTATTAACTTTCAATTAATTTTCACATCTTGTCCGTGATGATGATTTTTGTCCAAATATTATGTTAATGTGCATTGAAATAAGGGACAAATATTTTCTCAAACTTTTGTATTTTTATTTATTTTTCTTATTTAAAAATGCAAGATGGAAAAAAAATTTACGCCCTCCTAATTAACTTTTTGGATAAAAATTATCATCAAAGACAAATATAAAATGTTCAAATTAATAGGTTGATATTAAAAATGTAATGGAAAACAGTTGGGGACATAAATATAAAAATAAAAAATAGTTAATTCAGGATCTTTATTATAATTAAAATGTGGTATGATTAACAAAAAAAAAAAAAAAAAAAAAAAGAAGTTATCTGAATATAAGTACCCATAATTTTTTATGTTCTTTGAAAAAGAAGAATTAATGTTGCGATAGGTTCCACGACACATGTTTTCTGGGAAAAACAGTTGAAACGTTTGATAGAGTCGTTTAGCCGTACCCATAGAATTAACATATATAGGATTTGAAGATTTTGTAGATAACAAGTCCAGATTCGTCTTTGTAAGTAGTTAAATTGTATATATAGTTAATTGCTTAATTTGATTCCGAATTGTTTTTTACACAAAAAAAGTTAGTGTATGTTAGGAGAAAAACTTTGGTAGAAAGTTTAGGGTGATGATCTAATGCTCTTAGTGAACTAAATAAAAAGTGTTCACTGAACACTTGTCAGTAGATATTAGAAGAGTGTTGGCATTAGATCATCCCTCAAGAAGTTTATATAGTCTTATATCCTACACCTAATTACTTAAATTTTTTTCTATGTACTTTTTTTCAAATCACCCACTCAAATGATGATATTTTTCATTTGTGTAAAACTTAATTTAATTTATTTCTTTCTCCACTTTTTTTTTTCAAATTTACATTTTAATTATTATCTTAGTCTTATTTTTTATCCAAATATTATTTGGACATCAAGTTCTCTCTAAGGATCTTACTTCTCAGCACTTACATTATGTTTGAAATTTTAGAACTTAATATTCAATAAATTAATAATTATAAATATTAATAAAATTCTTCAAAATCAAATATAAAAATGATATTTGAGCCATCTAAACTTTATATAGCTAAAGTCTCCACAAACAATTGTTAAATGCTTGCTGATTTTACTTGGGAAATTACGAATATGATCTAGGCTTGCAGACCTACTGGTCTAGATATTTAGACTCGACATTTTGGGAAGGCACAGAACAAAACATTGTTCTTCAAATAGTCCATCACGCGGATGCTCATTTATTTTTATCAAAAGTTAACACATGCACAATTTTCTTAGATATAGATGACAAAAAGACTTATATAGTTGTATTTTTGACCTTTACTTACTCTCATACCAGATAGAGTCACCTCATAAAATCTTATTTTCAAATTAGAAACATGTTTATTTATTTTTATCCAGACTTTAACGCATCCGATTAATATATATTTTGGGCAAGAAACAGACTGTATAAAAATTCATAATCTTTTATTCATTCAGGTTATACATGTACAACATAAGTAACAAGAACTGATGGACACAACTGATAACGCTTGCTGCAAAAGCTCACACAGGCAGCTTTTACTTAGAGCGTATTATTGGGAACACAAACACAATACAATACAAACTTGAAGATGGGGACAAGGGGCCGGGTGACCTCCAACAAGTATATATAAATATGTATAGTAATAGACGATATGGTTCATTAATCAGCAATGATGGTAGTAGCAGTTGTTGGGTTATATGTCCAAATAGTATAATTTTGCTGTGATGAAATGACAATTTATGTTGAATAAAACTTTGGTTTGTATTCATTTATTATTATTGCATTTGTTTAATATTGAGTATGTAAATAAAATATCAATGATTACTTGTGATAATATAAGTTGGATGCTTGCGTTGAGAAGCATAGTGTGACATAACTTATATTTTGATCATAAATAAAATTGTTCACAACTAATGTATGAGGGTTGGCGCTTTATACCGAAATGTTGTAGTGTTGACTATTTAATCATTCGGGTATGCGATTTGTCCTTATCGCAGAAATGATTTCATGGTGACACTAGTACACTTGGAGTGTATTGAACGGACCACGTGTCGAATTTAATTATGTAGCATGACCGTGCGAATAATTAAATTTTACTTGATCACCGAATATTTCATCTAAATTCATTGACAGGATTGTGTATATCTTTTCGTTAGTTTGATGGTTCTTTGATTTACCAATGGATGAGATCAATTTAGTTGATCAAATATCTCGTTGAGTTAGAAGCTTGAGAATAAGCGAAGTAGAGAACACAAATTCGTGTCGAAAACTATCGCCCTGAAAAATAGGTCGAGTGACAACTTAAGTATTTTCTGTTAAACGGTTATAAATCTGAGCTCAGTGCTTAGCGACGGCTAAACTTCGACATCTGTGAATTAGTTCACAGGACCGTTGAAGAAAATGTAACTTAAGTTAGTGAGAATAATTAGAAGGGCAAAACGATCATTTATGCTTATACCTAATTATCGGATCTCAAACAGGGACGAAATATATACATACGGTAGGTCAGAGGAAAGTATTACATCTTCTGTAATCTTATATATTCCGAGAGTGCAGTCTTTTATTGTTAGTGGAAAAAGCAAAAGACTAATAATTAGATCGAACGGTTTAGGGTCGACTAGACAGAATCTAATTATTGGAGCTTGGAAAATATATGTCCGGACAGGTCCTATGGAAACTCTATAAAGTCTTGGGCTTAATCATAGTTATTATGAAAATTTTAGACTTGATTGTAATCTATACTTGGAGAATACCATAGAAGACTTGAACGTTGGGAGCACCAAATTGGTGAATCAAAAGCAGCAAGTTCGTGAATCAGATCAAGACTAATATCGTTTATCGATTCAGGTATAATACTAAATCATTAGTATTTTTAATTATAATAAATACGTCGTGGAGGAGGTTTAGTGAACTAGCGCCAGCAGAGGTTGTGGTGGAAATACTGTCATTTTTAGAGGTGGAGAGGACCATTATTGGAGGGAGGGGTAGAGAGAAATGGTGTGAGAAATAGGGTGTGTGATTTTCGAGGAATTTTGGGTTGGATTTTGGGTTTTTGGAGAAGATGACTTCTTTCTTTCTTTTTATCTTTTTGGGGTATATTTCTTACTTTTTATTTTTTTGGGTACATTTTGTTAGTTTTCAATCATATTTTTCTTTTTTCTTGTTTTTTGTTTTTTGTTTATTTAAAGAAAATAGCAATTCTGTCATAAAGGACCTATCATGCCAAGTTTTTCATACGTTGGAGATGTGTGGTGCTATTTTTTTAGGTTAGGAGCATATTCTTAACGATTTTGAAAGGTTGGGGGACCTTTCATGCAATTATCTCTAATAATAATATAATAAAATTGACTGAGTGCTGGTTGAATAATATGCCATTTTATTTTACAAGCTTACAATTTCATAATTAAAAAGGTTTTAACAACGAATGATTTTTATTTTGATGAAGCCGATATGTAAGAATTGAAGACAAACACGAGATGGATAGACAGTTGATTCTTTCGAATACCGATTTATATGAAAGTTGGAGAAATTCTCTCAAGTTTATTATTTCAATCAAACAAAAACCAAGGATGGAGTGTAGCCGCAGCCTCCTTTAAAAACCTAATTGCTAATCTAATTACAAATTGCACTCGTAGTCCCTAAAGTCTTAACAACTTATAAATTTGACCCTAATTAATAAAAAGAGTCAAAAGACCATACTTAGCATTTGTTTAGTTTTACTTAAAAATTTGATAAAAATTTAAGTCAATGTCAATAGTTAATTTTAACCACATATTTCATAGAATTCACAATTTTTATCAACTTTCAACAACACATTTTATCAACTTTTATTAAAATATACTAAAAAATAATTTTTAACAAAACCAAACAAAGTAGTTAATAAAACGTCATAGTTAAATAAATAAATAAAAACACTAAATAAGGGATTAAGTCTTGTTGCATTGCATCATATTGTTATTTCAATGATATTTAACAATAAATGTTAACCTATTTTGTTGTAAGAAATTTTTCTAGAATTAAGTTTTTTCGTTATTAACACAACCATATTTGTTAGACATTGATGAGAATATTAGGTCCTGTACGTCTTGCCATTTCAAAATTTGAAATATATTTGTAGATATTAAATTTTTTAATATTTACACTTAAATTTATATAAATACATTTTATTGCAATATTTTAAATAATAATTAATTTTCTTAATTCTATCTATTATAACCGAAATTTTCCATTATCAAGTGATTTGTTTGCATATGGAAATTTTCATAGAGAAAATCACGCATCTTTCTCCCATTATCCATCAATTTGAACTCTTACATTCTCTAATCACCATTCCATAAAAAAAATCAAGGTCATTTTCATCTGTGTTCCTGAAGTTTGCAACTTTGAATATAATTTAAAAATATTATTAGGGAACATGAAGAAACGGTCTGGTAAGAAAGTAAAAACAGAGTCGAAGAAGAAATATATTATCCCGTTCTTGAACAAAGTAAGGTAAGTTCCTATTTACCATTTACCTTTTTTATTCTTAGACATTATTTTATTTTGTTAGATCATATTTCTAAAATTCCATTATTCACTATAGCAGATTTTGTTATTGTGAAAAACATCTTTTATTAATTGATGTTAAGACAAATTGCAAAACCGTCGTATGTTAATTGAAATTATTACATTAATTTCGACGTATGCAAACAATAATTGTTACGTATACTACCTTTAGTTATCTCACGCTGTTAACATATACATACTTATTACAACACAATGTTAATGTACATTTTTCAATGTATGATTAATTTTTAGCGTTTTTAACAAGTTTTGTTACATTATCAACTTATGTTGGTTAACAATTTATGATATTAAATCTAATATAATTGTACTCATTTGAGATTATTTGATATTAACACATACATTCACGCAAACTTGTGTACTCAACTATTTTTGTTGCGGTCTATTGAATTCCATTGTGAAGTCTCTAATTCAAATGATATCCGTTATTTTGCAGTAGTAATTGTGGCATCTTCATCATCAAATATGCGGCGGAAAAGCCTTCAAACGTGCCACCGATAAATATTACAGATGACTGTGACTTCCTGAGGAAACGATAAATAGAAAATTAGCAATGATGAACTCTGTATTTGAAATTTAAAAAAGAGAAATTTATGGGATAAAATCTTTATTTGATAATGATATAATTCTGTTATTAATTAAGATAACAATGTAGAATAGCAAGACTCTTTACATCCTATCAATATTCAATTTATGTTATTATTTAATGGTATATGTGAAAAAATTATTAGTAACTAGTAAATTTCAATTTTCTATTTCAAAGTAGGTTATATGTGTAATTTTCCCAGTTTTGATTTAACGGAAAAATTGGGAAAATGCCAACAAAAAATTTATCGTCTTCAAGTACAAATTCTTTAATTTTGTCATTAAAGACGAACCTTTTACACCAAGGCTTTTGTGCCAAAATTGAAAATAACAAAGGAGCATTTCTCGCATTTTACATACTACTTTTTACTCAAATATACTAAAAGCTATGGCTGATCTCCTATCCACTTATAATGTCCACGCTGAGGTGACATTACATGATTGGTAGTTCATTATAAGTGGATAAGAGATTAGCCCTAAACTAAAAGCACCATATGCTAAAAAGAATTAATTTTTTTTTTAAAAATATGCCATTACAAGAAGCTAGACACGCAAAAATATCTTTAATTGAAAATTAGCAAATGCCACCCAATAAATTTACATTATGTAACTCTTTACATGTCAATTTTTAACAATTTTTATTAATTATTTAAAATTTTAAAAACTAGAAGCCATGATATTTTTTTTTGATACTTTTCTCTAACAAATGGTTTTCAAAATTTATGATCTCCATTTTCTTGAACTCTAACTTGAAATGAACAAGAAATTAACTTTAAATTAAAGGTAATAATTTATTGAAAACACAGAAAATACTTTATTTGATTTTTTTTTTCTGACATTGTAAAATGAACCAATGGAAATTCTTAGCTGTCATCTTCAACTACTAGAAAAAGGGCAACAGCGACCAAATTTTGCTATCAGACTTGTGATGGTAAATGGGTAATTATATTTACACTACAGTTTTTATTATCAACACCGCATTTTAATTGTAATGAAGATCTTCCAATCTTTGACATTTTGGCACTTATATTAACTTTTTTTCGTCACATTTTATCATTAACTTTCAACTAATTTTTACATCTTGTCTCTGATGACGATTTTTGTTCAAATATTATGCTAATATGCATTCTAATAAGGAATAAATATTTTTTCAAACTTTTGTATTTATTATTAATTTTTCTTATTTAAAAATGCAAGATGAATTTTTTTTTTACTTCATTATAATTAACTTTTTGGACAAAAATCATCATAAAAAACAAATATAAGATGTTCAAATTTATTAGGTTGATTTTAAAAATATAATAAAAAAAAAAGTTGGGAACATAAATAAAAAAATGAGAAATAGTTAAGGATCTTCATTATAATTAAAATGTGGTGTCATTAAAAAAAATGTTGTGAGAATATAATTAATTACTCATAATTTTTTTATGTTCTTTGAAAAAGAAGAATAAATGTTGCGATAGGTTCCACGACACATGTTTTCTAGGAAGAACAGTTGAAACGTTAGTTTTAGCCGTACCCATAGAATTAACATAGGATTTGAAGATTTTGTAGATGACAAGTCCAAATTCGTCTTTGTAAGTATAGTTAAATTGTTTGATATAGATTATAAACCAGTTTTTCAATTAAAATGGTTAATTTGATCAAGAATAGTTAACAATCTCATGCTGTGAAGGCAAATTTTTTAGTCAAATAAACTATTTTTGGTGAAATAAATCATTTTATAAACTACAACAAACGGGAATTTGATTCTGATTATTTGTTTTTTACACAAAAAAGTAAGTCTGCGCTAGGAGAAAAATTTCGATAGGATGCTCATATAATCTTACTTGGTACGTCTAAGTACTTAAATGATTACATGTGTTTTTTTTTTTTATTTGATTTTTCTCTATTTACTTTTTTCCAACTCATCCACTCAAATGATGGCACTTGTCATTTGTGTAAATTTTAATTTACTTTAATTTTTTCAAATTTAAATTTAAATTATTATCTTAGTCTTATTTTTTATCCGAATGTTATTTGGACATCAAATTCTCTCTAAAGATGTTACTTCAACACATAAATTACGTTTGAAAAATCTAAATTTAATATTTAATAAATTAATGATTTTAAATATTAATAAAAAAATTCAAATTCTTCAAAATTCTATATATATATATATATATATACACGTATAAAAAATTTAGTATAAAAAATAATAAATATATAATACATAAATAATAAATATGAAAAACATATTTTTGAACATACCATTTAATACAATTAATTAAGTAGAATATTGAAATTCTATTAAGAAAAGCAGAACTAAATAAACACATAATTCGTATAAAAAAATTAAATAACTAAGATTCGTAAACGATCTTTGGATGTTGATAAAGTGATGTGGTAAAGTGATCATTTTTATATTTTTATTAAATTGCACCACTTCGAGAATTTGAATTGGACCAAACCCTCATTCTTCAAACTCAGCTCCAACTTTTTCAGTTTTTTTACTAATGATTCAAAAGCCAAGTATTAAAGAATTGTGTACAATTTGTTTATAACATCAAATAAATAAAAAAAAGATTGGTGAAAAATTGAATGAAAATCTGGACGAATGTGTGAATAATAAAAAAAAATTAAGGAAAAAAATAATAGCATTTATTTAGAATAATTTGTAAACTTAAAAGGTAAAATAAAAAAAAAGATTAGTAAAAAATTGAATAAAAATTAGGTGAAAGAAAAACAAATTACAGAAATTTTTTGTCAAAATGGGCTAATTGGCACACACAACAATAAATAAAAAATAAAAAAAAAACAAGTAAAAGGCACCATAATAATAAAAAAAAATGAAAATGGGTCAAAGCACCCCGAAAAAAAAAATTCCAGTGGCTTAGTGTTGTCGAGTAACCAAAAAAAAAAAAAATAGTCAAATGTGTAACTCGACAACATTATAAAAAAAAAATCAAATGGTAGGCCAAATGTTGTCGAGTTGCTCGACAGTACTATTAAAAAAAAAATTAGTCAAATGTATAATTCGACAACATTAAAAAAAAAAAAATATTGTCGAGTTGCTAGACAACATTAAAAAAAAAAAAATCAAATGTTGCCGAGTTGCTCGACAACATTAATGTCGGGTTGGGTGCTCCATACCCCTCTTCTACACATTCCCACAAATATTCGGATATTAAAACTGTTTTCATTTGACCGACCAATGATCAAAATGTTCTGCAGAGAAGATTGGAACATAAATGTTGTTGCTCAAATCTGCAATCCTTCTCAAATAAAAGCTAACTTTAAAGTTTTATTAGCTATTGCTGAGTTGCCTTCAACCCAAGTTTCAATGCAACAAGAACAATGAAAATAAGCTTAAAAGTAAGTTGAAAAAATGCAGAGAAGGGATCAATCATCCTATTTTTGGATTTTTTTTTTTCCTTACAACTAATCTAAGATTTTCTTTCCTAAGGCAGTCAAAAATCAACCAAAAAGCACATAGTTAACTTTGAGCTATAACAAGCAAAACACGAAATTTGAGCACAATAATTAACAATAAATTCAACATTATTTCAAGCTACTCTATTTACCCATTGAAATAAGAATATGATAAATAATAAAAATCAAATTCGATTTGTCTAATTCGAGGGAATTAATGTCAAAAAACAGCTTCTATATTGAAAGAAAACTAACTTTTAGCTCTAGTATTCAAAACTGGAAATTTAGCATAATAGTAAACAAAAGATTCAACATTATTTTAATCTACTCAATTTCACATTTAAATAAGAAATTGATAATTAAGAAAAATCAAATTGGATTCAGGCTGTGAAAACTTCTTTTCTTAACATAAAATTCTAAAAGATGACAAACTTCTTCTTTTTTAATAGAAATTAAAACACAAATCTGTATATGAACATATTAAAATCGATTTGGGAATTAAAGAAAAAAAATGCAGAAATGCTTACATTTTTCGCCTCTGCCTCTCTCTCTTTTCCCGCCCACTTTTTCAGACAGTAGGGGCAACCACTTGGTTGTCGAGTAGCTCGACAACTACATACTCAACAACCATGTTGTCAAGTTAACTCAAGGACTGGAGATGTAAGCGATAGAGTTGTTATTCTGGCCTCCTTGTTGGTCTTGCCCACGAGGAATGGGAGAAAGAAGAAAGTTTGCCAATACTTTTATTGATATTGGGATTGGGCAGACACTTGGATTTGGTTGCTGAGTCTTGAGATGGAGATGTGTGTTGTTAGTGTGGTAAATGAAAAGGCATAAAAATGGGTTTCGCTTCAGTGGTGTGGTGGTGGTTGGATAATTGACACATTTATTAATCATTTTTTTGTTCCTAAACTCAAGATTTTGACCCCTAATAATTAGCCATCTTTTGCTTACAAGCATAAACTCGACAGACGAGAGATCGGAAATCGAGCAACAAAGAAATCAGTTGTGAAGAATCTGAACGACAACTTGGTTGTCAAGCTAACTCAAGGACTCGAGGAGGTGTAAAGAAAAACAAAACTCTTTTACTATTGATCCTAATTAAATTTCAATTTGTCAGGTGATTGTGGATTTTGTTTTATATAACAAAGTTTTAACTACCATCGTCAAACATTAATGAAACATGAAAAATTTAAACTTCATTTTCAGACAAATAAGAACTTATAGATAATAAGAGATTTATGTAAAATATTCTAAAACATATATACAAAAATTAAGACATTTGATAAGTTCTAGAAATAAGAAGTTACAATTCTAAAAATATGAACTTAGAGTGAACTTACATATAACTTAGACTGGAATCCATAAAAACTTATGGATAAATACAACTTACAGATAATCTAAGAGATTTATGTAAAATAATACAAATAATCTATAAACACTGGAATTCCAGAGTCCTCCCTTTAATTCTGAGCTGGCAATTTTCCAATTTAAGAATTATGGAAGATATTGAAAAATTTGAGAAAAATTTTGCTGCCAAAAAGTAGGTAAACGAACTAGGTAATATAAAGGAAAAACAATTAAATGATATCTGAAACAATGCAATGAAACGACGGCGTATTGCACGAAAAATCTGCAGTAAAAAAATTTAATACTCTTATATTATTATTGGGATATAGAATTGTTCTGAAATGATTGCTGATTTTACTTTGGAAATTACGAGTATAATCTAGACTTGCAGACCTACTAGTCTAGATATTCGGACTCGGCATTTTGAGAAGGCACTAAACAGAAACAACCATTTATTTTTATCAAAGGCTAACACGTGCACATTCTTCATAAATATAGGTGACAACGAGACTTGTACTCTTAATTTCTACTTACTCTCATACCATATGGAGTCACCTCAAATAAAATCTTATGCTCAAAGAGGGGACATATATATTTACTTATCTATATTGAGTATTGAACACATCCTATCACTATATATTTTGGGCAAGAAACAGACTAAAAAAAATTCACAATCTTCTATTCATTCAGGTTATACAAGTACATCAAAAGTAACGACAACTGATGGACACAATACAACTCACAACACTTGCTGCAAAAGCTCACACGTGCAACTTTTATTTAGAGCATATTATTGGGAACACAAACACAGTACAAACTTGAAGATGGGGGCAAGGGGCGGGTGACCTCCAACAAGTACATATAAATATGTATAGTAATAGACTATATGGTTCATTAATCAGCAACGGTAGTAGCAGAAGCAAGCATAACCCTGGCGATATTTTAGACAAGTACCATAGTAAGCTCTCACCCAGTGGTTACCATAGTAAGCTCTCTCCCAGTGCTTACAGTAATTGTTGCAATTGTGATGGACACACATTCCACGATATCTTTTGCTATGTTTTATGCAAGTTTTTGCCTCCCCCATTTGCATCTCTGCATACAAATTGGATTAGTTAGGGAAGAGAAATAATATTCATTAAAGAAAATTATGAAAACAAGCAAAAATTCACTTGGACAACACATCAATATTTTTTTTCCATGAAAAAATGTCAAGAAAAACTATGAAAGTGACATGCTGGGTGAGGGATGGGTAAAGGGTTTGTCAAACCGTGTCTCGGATTATTTTCTCATTATAAATATCATGCATGGTGCATGGAAAAAATAATGAATAAGGTGATGGCGTGTTTGGTTACATTCGACTAGATAGAATTGGATTTGATTAAGGAATGTGAAAAAAATTGAATAGTTCTTTTATCCAATCGTGTCGAGTCCTATGTACTGAAAATGACATCATTTTCCACAATAAAACCTGTAATTAAAAATGAAGTATCTGCACATAGATTGCAAGATGACCTACCGAAGGCTGCAATAATGAGGAAGCAGAAGAAGAGAGCAAGAAAAGTAGTCTTATTGCTAACAAGAAGTTTTGCCATCTCTATACACTCTTCTTAATTTCAAGTGTTTGTGATAATATACATGTAAGTGAGAAGATGTATTTATAGACAAATTTATTGAACAGAATTTTTTTTAATCAAAATGTGAATAATAAGTGATGACTGAATCAATTAAGACTTAGTATTTATGCTTGCTTGATTATAATGTCTTTGAATGAGTTTGTGTACAATAAACTTTATAATATTGTGAAGTTAATTAATATAAATCTATATATGATACGAACAAAACAACTTGTTGCTGGTTAATTAATATAAATCTATATATAAGAAAAAAATGAATGCATAGTTATAAATGTGAATGTGGCAAGAAATAATGGAAATACATAAATTTATAACAACATGAAGAGGGGGTGGGTGGGGGTGACGACATTAGACTTTTTTATCTTTTAACCATGGTTGGAATTTTAGGTTGCATTTTCATAATATGTTGAACAAGTTAAAGTACGATAGAGTACTATGAAAAAGACATGAAAGTGATCACAACATATATATTAATGGTTGACTGTGAAAATATCAAATTAAAAGTTGGTAATTAATCGTGGATTTCCACGTACTATGCTGATCACCTTGACAGTGATTATTTATTCATTTTTGCGGAAAATATTATGAGATAATTAATATATATGAAAAAATTGTATGATCTTGATTCAGGTAGAAGATGAGGGTTTTTGCCTTTGGATATTCAAAGGTTTTCAATGGATGTCCATACTTTGATTTGATATTTGATTGGGAATGTATAACCACTTGATTTTCTTAAGGTTGATATTTTATTATATGTTTAGTAAAAAAAATTGTAGATTATAAGTAGTAGATTCTAAGAAATACGTAGATAAAAGTAGTGGATTCTACAAAATATGTGGATCAAAATAATGTTTAACCAACTTATAAATTTGAAAAAGCAGAGCCAAGCATGCACTTAATATTGAATTTCAAGACTTAACTCAAAAAACTCAAATAAAACAATTCCGTTTAAAAGTTTAAACAAGTCACTACCTTATTGAACACGTTGAATGTAAAATTTTAAATTGTTTAAATTTGAAATAAACAATCAATATAATGGCAATACATACATATAGGGGGGTGGGGTGGGGGCAACATTGGACTTTTTGATCTTTTAACCATGGTTGGAATTTCAAGTTGCATTTTCATAGTAAAGGATTTGTTGAACGATTTTTTTATTTTTTATTTTGGTTGGCTAATTGAAGAGAAGAGGGTACGAGTTAAAATACCAAAGGGTACTATGAACCAGTCTTGAAAGTGATTTTAACATATACTAATGGTTGATTGTGAAAATATAAAATTAAAAGTTTGAATGGATCATACTTTACCACTATAAATCATGGATTTCAACGTACCATGTTGATCACCTTGACAATGATTATATATTCATTTTTTGCATAAAATATTATAAGATAATTAATATATATGAAAAAATTGTACGATATTGATTCAAGTAGAAGATGAGGTTATTTACCATTGGATATTCAAAGTTTTTCTATGGATATCCAAACTTTTTATTTGATATTTGATTTGGAACATATAATCACGGACTTAAGGAGGTCATGTATTCAATTAAGATTTGATAATATTTTTATAGAATTTAAAAGTTTAGGTGTATTTAATTCAGACTTTTTAAATTTCATAAAAATTTTGGAGTATTCAATATAGATTTTTAAAGTCTTTTAAAAAATTTTATAAAGTCAAGCAATATTCAATTTAAACTTTATTCAAAATGTCGATAACTTTTAATGACTTTATATAGAATTTTATATGTACTAACTTTAAAGTATAAGGTATAAATAAAAAGGGTAATTAGCACATTTCATCCCTATCATTTTAGTCCATTGCGCAAAACGTCTTTATCGTTTGGATTTTGACATTTGGGTCATTAAATCAACGTTTCTTTGCGGAAAAGGTTCATACCGTCCAAATCTGTAAATTTTTACAGTTAAATTAATGCATACAATGTACTCTCTCAATTTCTGAAGGGCAATTTTGTCAAGTCACAAATTATACTGTTCCACCAAAATCTTGAAAAGATGCAGGAAATAGATTCATTCACACGGTGTGCTTCATGGTGATGGGGTTCCTCATGACATCCCCACTTGCCCACATCATTGCCCATGTGCTTGTATACTCACTTTTGTATGTATGTGTATATATCTATATGATTTTCATGATTTTGGATCTTTGGATGACAGTAGGAGTGATTATAAGTTGATTTATTAATGGGTCTTGATTTCTTTCATCCAGAGCATTGGGATCCTCATGACAGGTGTTCACATATACACTAGTGTGTGTTCGAATATAAGGATATATATGCCTATATGATTTTCATGATTTTGGTTTTTGGAGAAGTGATTATATGCTGATTTGCTCTTAGGTCTTGAATTCTTAATTCATCCGTGTGGGTGACTTTAGTTTCTGGTATCTGTAGTATCAAAAGTCTTGAGATTTCGACTTTTCCTAAAAATTATTTTGGTAATGTTGTTCTTGCCAAATGAAGGGGCCGCCTATATTTAATTCTTTGGGAAGAGAATTGTCTTTGCCTTCTGATTATTTCATCAAATACTAGAAGCTTAGACAATGAATATGGTTCGAGATTAGGATTTGCATGTTGGATTATATTGGACAGATCACCTAAGAGAAGAAAATATGTAGAAAAAGAATTGGGTTTGGCGGGAACAGTATAATTTATGACTTGACGAAATTGCCCTTCAGAAATTGAGAAAGTGCATAGTACGCATTAATTTAATGACAAAATTTCACAGATTTGGACAGTAGGGACATTTTCTGCAAAGAAACATTGATTTAATGACCAAAATGCCAAAATTCAAACAATAGAGACATTTTGCGCAATAGACTAAAATGATAGGGACGAAATGTGCTAATTACCCAAATAAAAAATATCACAATTTATCTCCCATTCACCTTTAAGCACCTTTAAGACTTTGAAAGAATTTGGAAAAAAAAAATTCTTTTATTCCCTCATTTTTTTCTTTATGCAACATTTCTTTTTTCTTTTTCCTTTAACAAAATGTAGAGTCAAAATTAATATTCTTCCCTTTTTTCAATGTGATTTTTTTTCCCTCTTCAATATATTCTCCTAACTATTTTCTCTTTTATTTTTCCTTCTACGAACCTTATAACCATGATTAATTACCAATATTTTTTTGTGAAAAATAATATTAATATTTTATCTCTAGTCAATTTGATTTTTTTTTTCTTTTCAATATTCTTCTAACAATTTTTCCATTTTTCCATTTTCTTCTTTTTCCTTCTATGAACCTTTAGAGATAGTGTGATTTTTTTTTCTTCAATATTCCCATAACCATTTTGTTCTCTTTCTTTTTTTTTTTTCCATCGTTTTTTCATTTTCCATTAAAAAAAAAATTTTATAATTAAATTATTATATAATTGTTGATTGTAGTTTATTAATGAATTTTATTAGGTTAAAAATTAATTTTTTACTAGTGTGTTTTTTATTTTTATTTTCTTTATTTTTTTATTATTTATCGTGATGAGCATGGTTGCATTTTTTTTCTTCGTAAATTGGTACTTTGATTATTTATTTATGCAATTGTGGTGACTAATATAATATGTTACTTTTAGATTATTAAATATAAAAATGAGATTATGAACTGGATAATATTTTTTTGTTGAAAAATATTTTAAAAAAGAGTCACATGCCATAATTTTTTGAATTTATTTACAAGCCATTTGAAAGTTTATAGTTTTACCAAAATAAAAATAAAAATAGAGTAAGTTAATAATTTATGTCATTAACTTTTACAGCAATTAAATAGAATATTTTTTTATGAATTTAATAATGTTAATATAATTAAATAAATTATTACTAGACTTTTATCGTGCGACAAATTTTTTTTAACTGTGAGATATTAAATTTTTATATTCAAAATTTTTAATTAAAAAAATAAAGTCCATAAAAGTCTGTGAAAGTTTAGAAAAATCTTTCAAAATGAAATCTATAAAATCTATAAAAGTCTGTATATGAGTCTATTAAAATTTATAAAAGTCAATAAAAGTTAATGAAATCTATCAAAGTCAATCACTTGAAAAATGTCAATCAAAGTCTTTAAAAGTTTAGATTAAATACACCCCCTTAATGTAGTATCACAACTCAAAGAATTCATATAAAACAATTCAATCCCTTTAAAAGTTTAAACGAGTCACTATCTTGTTGGACATATTAAAGGTAAACTTTCAATTCGCTTAAATATGAAATAAACAATCGATATATAATTGTGATGATAATGATATCCTTCTTAATAGATTAATCGTTTAAGATGGAACTCCAATACTTAATATGTGCAACTCAAGCTGAACTCAAATTCTATTCCTTCAAATCTTTCCAACACGGGTTGATCGAATATATTTTTAAGTTAGTAAATTTATTAAGTTGGCCTCGACTTTACTCTGTAAATCTAATATTTACTCAATGCAGGTTGAGATTAATTTCTTCAAAAAGAAAAGAATGGTCAACATTAAAACTGCTAAACTTGGAAATATTTTTGGACTTATTTATGTTATCAATCTATGTTTATATTGAGCAATTTAAGACTTACATATGTTTAGCAAAAATTATTTGTATATTATAAGTAGTGAGTCCTGTGATATGTGTAGATAAAAAGTAGATAAAAATTATGGATTCTATTAAATGTGTGGATAAAAATAAAATTTCACCAGTTTACTTATAAACATTAACAAATATATTATAACTCAAGCTGCCTTATGGCATAAACTTTTGTTAGAGAATGATTTTGGGTAATTTTACTCTTTTCTCAAGAAGTCAAAAAACTGAACCTAGATACGAGTGATGATTGAGAGAATGGAAAATAAACGTGGCAAACTACTGTTACAAAACTATGTGACCAAACTAGCTCGCAATTAAAATAAAAATCGAGAAAATGCTAAAACCCTTAAATTTAATTCAAGGTAAAAATCGCAAGTGTATAGAGATATTGTTGGGAAGTAACAATGTCGCTCTTAAGCTTAAGATTGTGTCAATCAAATGATGGTGGTCAAATGCCCCCCCCCCCCCCCCCCCCCCCCCCCCCCACCCAAAAAAAAAGTTTAATCTTCCTTCACTAGACACAAATTGATTTTTAGATGAGATGATTAAAGTTCAATTTTACAATTAGTATCAAAGTAGGTTCACTTTCTTATGTATGGATCTATATCCGAGTTCTAGACCTCCCTTGCAAGATATATGGAACAAATAATGTCCATTGAAAAATCCGTATGAAAGTATATATCTAGTCTTTAGATACTAAAATTTAACAATTTTGATTTCTCTCTTTTATAATGGTGATGGAGGTGAGAAATCCGTTTGTCTCTACTTTTATATGTAGACGACATGTTGTTAGCAAGTCATGACATAAAAGAAATTAAATTTATAAATGAGAAGTTAAAATCAAAATTTGAGATGGAAGATTTAAGGTCAAGTAAAAAAGATTGTAGGAATAGACATTAAAAGAAGTAGAAAAGATAGCTTGCTCTTTCTATACATCAGAAATCTTACATCACTAAAAAGTACCTAAAAGGTTCTCAATATTTGATGCTAAACCAGTGTCTGTTACCTTAGCAAGTCATAAGTTATCATCTGAACAATCACCTAAGTCAGTAGAAGAATTAGATAGAATGTCAAAAATTCCTTATGCAAATATTGCAGTGGGGTCTGTAACATATATTATGGTATGCACCAGACCTAACCTAGTCCATGGAATTAGTGTACTAAGTCTTTGAATGAGTTTGTGTACAATAAACTTTATAATATTGTGAAGTTAAATTAATATAAATCTATATATGATACGAACAAAACAACTTGTAGCCGGTTAATTAATATAATATATATAGGGAAAAAATGAATGCATAAAATTAGTAATAAATGTGAATGTGGCAAGAAATAATGGAAATACATACACATGATATAACAACATGGGGGGGGGGGGGGGGGGGGGGGGGGTAGACATTAGACTTTTTGATCTTTTAACCATGGTTGGAATTTTAAGTTCATTTTCATAATAAATGATTTGTTGAACGAAATCTTTTATTATTTGTTGGGCTATGAGAGAGAGTAAAAAAGAGTACTATGAACCAGTCCTGAAAGTGATAGTAACATATAGTAATATTGACTGCGAAAAAGTTTGAATATATCATACTTTCCCATAAATCATGGATTTCGATGTACTGTGTTGATCACATTGATAGTGATTATATGTTTATTTTTGCCGAAAATATTATGAGAAAATTAATATATATATATATATATATATATCCTTACTATAATATAAGTATCTATCACCTGTTTACTGTTCACCTTTCATCCAATACAACGTAGTTTTGATGTTTTATTATTCTAATTTTGTCCTAATCTCACACTTTTGTCCCACAAATTTTCATTAAATTATTAACAAATCAACTTTTGTTGACTTTTTTTTTTTTGAATGTTTAGCCGTATTTTTTGACTTGTCCTTTTTTTTTTTTCTTCTTTTTATGTGGCAAATCTCACCCTTTTGTCCTATAAAATAAAATAAAAGATGAAGAAGTCAAAGAAATGACCAACAGCATATCCAACTTATTATGGTATGACACAGAGATTTCTATATCCGAAATTCACATAAATAAAGATATTTCATCGCTATCAAGATAACCAAGATTTATTGTAGTATTCTCAAAGAGAAGTTCGAAGTTCAGAGGACCAAGTGTTGGTAAAGGTAGATTCCTATGTTTTGGTTATACGTTAATGATGTGAACTTGAAAGGTTTTGATAAACTTCATGTTTCTCTAAGCTGCAGTTTCTGTTATCTAACTCAAAAATCTACTGCACATTATATATTAAGTATTTTTACATAATTCCAATTGGAGACGATAGCCCTATGGGTTACCTAACCATTGACTTTGGTTTCACATAATTTCATGTTATATAACTCAAGTTATGGACAATTTTGTAAACTGCGACTGCATGAATCCGAGAAACTGCCTAGGATGTTTCGGTGAGCATTTTAGTAAGCCGAAACATGCCGTTGGACTATCAAATTTTGATATGTGGTAGCTAAATGAGTATTCTATGCTCCCTAAAAAATTCATATTTTTCGGTGATTGTTTTCTATGTCAAAGAAATTTTTGTTACTCCATGACCGGGTGAAGAAATTTTAGTAACACTGCCCTTATTTTGAAAATTTTCTTCACCTGGTCATGGAGTAACATAAAATTCTTTGACATAGAAAATGATCATCGAACAATACTAAATTTTCAAGAGACATATAATACTCAGGTAGCTACCACATATAAAAAATTGGTAGTCCGACGGCATGTTTAGGCATACTAAAATGCTCACCGAAACCTCCTAGGCAGTTTTTCGGATTCATGTCGTCGACGTGCCGGAATCGCTATTATAAATCAATCAAAAAACTTTAACTAGTGTAAATATCTTCTTAAACTTTTGTGGGCCTTGGATTTATGGTAGTTTTAGTGCATTCCCATGTTTTGATTACACGTTAATGATGTGAACTTGAAAGGTTTTGTTAAATTTCATGTTTCTCTAAGCTGCATTTTCTGTTGTCCAACTCAAAAATTTGCTGCATCTTATATATTAAGTATTTTTACATAATTCCAGTTGGAGACGATAGCACTATGGGTTACCAAACCATTGGCTTTTGTTTCACATAATTTTATGTTATATAAATCAAGTTATAGACAATTTTGTAAACTGCGACCGCATGAATCCGAGAAACTGCCTAGGATGTTTCGGTGAGCATTTTAGTAAGCCGAAACATGCCGTCGGACTATCAAATTTTGATATGTGTTAGCTAAATGAGTATTCTATGTTCCTTGAAAATTTCATATTTTTCGGTGATCGTTTTCTATGTCAAATAAATTTTTGTTACTCCATGACCGGGTGAAGAAATTTTAGTAACACTGCCCTTATTTTGAAAATTTTCTTCACCTGATCATGGAGTAACAAAAAATTCTTTGACATAGAAAATAATCACCGAACAATACGAATTTTCAGGGGACATAGAATACTCAGGTAGCTACTACATATCAAAAATTGGTAGTCTGACGGCATGTTTAGGCATACTAAAATGCTCACCGAAACATCCTAGGCAGTTTTTCAAATTCAAGCCGTCGACGTGCCGGAATCGCTATTATAAACCAATCAAAAAACTTTAAGTAGTGTAAATATCTTCTTAAACTTTTGTGGACCTTGGTTTTGTGGTAGTTTTAGTGGATTCCCATGTTTTGATTACACGTTAATAATGTGAACTTGAAAGGTTTTGCTAAACTTCATGTTTCTCTAAGCTGCAGTTTCTGTTGTCCAACTCAAAAATCATTTGCACCTTATATATTAAGTATTTTTACAAAATTCCAGTTGGAGACGATAGCCCTATGGGTTATCTAACAATTGGCTTTGGTTTCACATAATTTCATGTTATATAACTCAAATTATGGACAATTTTGTAAACTGTGACAGCATGAATCCGAGAAACTACCTAGGATGTTTCGGTGAGCATTTTAGTAAGTCGAAGCATGCCGTCGGACTATCAAATTTTGATATGTGGTAACTACATGAGTATTCTATGTTCCCTGAAATTTTCATATTGTTCGGTGATCTTTTTCTATGTCAAAGAAATTTTTGTTAAGTCATGACCAAGTGAAATTTTTTTAGTAACACTGCCTTATTTTGGCCATTTGATTTTTATTTGATTTTATGTTTTTGTTAAAAAAAAATTAAGATTTTGTCGAGTTACAAACAAAAAAAATTAAATCTTTGTCGAGTAACTCGACAACAATTTTTCTGAGTTACAATTAAAAAAATAAAATAAAATCAAGACTTTGTCAAGTTAATATTTTGATTGATTTTTTTTTTTAATGACTTTGTCGAGTTGTTTGACAAAGTCTCTTTGATTTTTTTTTTTTTAAAATGACTTTATCGAATAACTCGACAAAGTCTTTTGAAATTTTTTTTTTAGTTGTGTAGGCTTTTAGCTCATTTTTTTTTGTAATTTATATTTTTGGTCCACAACATTTTTAATTTATAACAAATTTATCCAATACTTTTTTTTTAGTATTGACCACCTCTTTGAATTTTGTTGCAAATTTTGTTTTGTCATCCTCTTTAAATAAACAAAATAAAAACTAATAACAACAAAATAAAATAAAATTGTAAATATTTTATTTTTACTGGACAACATTTTTTTTAATTTTTTCTAATTATGTTTTTTATTTTGAAACTTTTTTTTTTCTTTTTTTTTTTTTTGTCGTGTTACTCGACAAATTTTTTTTTTTAATAAGATTAATGCTTAATATCATTTTGTCGAGTTATTCAACAAAGTCCAATTTGACAATTTTTTTAATTTTTTTTTTGTCGAGTTACTCGATAAAGGGGGAAAAATTTAATTTTTTGGATTTTTTGGTAGATAAAAAAACTTAATTTTTTTGGTCGAGTAACTCGACAAATGGGAAAAAAAATTTAATTTTTTTCCTTTTTTGGTCTAGTAACTCGACAAAGGTAAAAAAAAAAAAAAATTCCTTTTTTGGGCTTTGTCGAGTTAATCGACAAAGTCCAATTTTTTCATTTTTCCATTTTTTTTTTTTTTTGTTGAGTTTTGGCTTTTTTTTTTTCTCCAATTTGAAATTGGAAATTTTTTTTTTAGAATTTGCGCTTTTGGTCCCAACTTTTTAAATTTTTAACTAATTTACCCATAATTTTTATTTTTATGCCATTGGCCATCCCCAACATTTAAATTTTGTTGAAAGCCCAATTTGACCATTTTTTTTCTTTTTGTGGGGGTTTTTTTTTTTTTTTTTTTGAGTTAAGAAAATTTTTTCTTTTCTTTTTTTTGGGTTTTTGTCAAGTTACTCGACAAATTTTTTTTTTTTATAATAAAATTAATGTCTTTGGTTTGTCAAGTTATTCAACAATAATTTATTAAAAAATAATTTGGTCGAGTTACTCGATATCAATTTTTGACACTTTTTTTAAATTAGATTAATCCTTTTAGCCGCAATTTTTTCATTTTTGTCGAGTTTTTTCAATTTTTTTCCTCCTTCTTTGGGCTTTGTCGAGTAAATTTGAATTTGACAATTTTTTTTAATTTGCGCTTTTAGTCCCAACTTTTTAAATTTGTAACTAATTCACCCACAATTTTTATTTTTTTGCCATTAACCATCTCCAACATCTAAATTTTGTTGAAAGTCCAATTTGATCCTTTTTTTTTTCTTTTTGTGGGATTTTGTCATAAATTCTACAATATTCATTTATTTGTCTTAAATTCTACAATGTTATAATTGCTACACGTGCAACGCACGTGCTTAAAACTAGTATATATATATATATATATATATATATATATATATATATATATATATATATATTGTACGACCTTGATTCAAATAGAAGATGAGGTTATTTGCCATTGGATAGCCAAATTTTTTATTTGATATTTGATTTGGAACATATAACCACTTCAAGATCATCTTTTTTAAGGTTGTTATTTTAAAATTGAAATTCAAGACTTAACGTAGTATCACAATCCAAAAATCTCAAATAAAGCAACTCAATTTGTTTTTTCAAAAATTCTATACTAAAAAAAAGGGGGTCAATACGGGGACTGCAGCAAAGGGGAGTCTTCTCCTAGATACGCTCCTGCTCAAATTAGGTTGATATTAATTTCTCGAAAAAAATGATCAAGCTTGCCACAAACATTAAAAATATGCTAAATTTGGATATATTTTTGGACTTATTTATTTTATCAATCTACGTTTGAGCAATTTTAGACTTAACTCGAGCTGCCTTATGGCATAATTTTTTGTTAGAAAATTACGTTAAACTAGAGATTGATGGGATTTTTGGTAATTTCACTCTTCTTTTTGCAAGAAATTAGAAAATTGAACTTAGATAAGGGCGATATTTGAGATAATGGAAAATAAACGTTGCAAAATAATGACACTACTGTTACAAAATTATGTGACCAAACTAGCTCGCAACTAATGTGAAAATTGAGAAAATGCTAAACCCCTAAATTTGATTCAGGTAAAAATTACAAGTGGAAAGATATTGTTGGAGAGCGACACAAATTAATTTTTAAATGAGATGATTAAAGTCCGAATTTACAATTGGTATCAAAGTGGGTTCACTTTCTTATATATGGATCTTTATCTGAATTCTAGATCTCTCTTGCTAGATATGGAACAAATTATGTCTATTGAGACATCCATATGAAAGTATATATCCAATCTTTAGATACCGCCATTGTTAATGGATATAAACCTTCCACTGTTAAAGGAAATAAAGTTGATTTCTCTCTTTTATAAAGGAGATGGAGGTGAGAAACATTCTCGTAGTGATGCAGAAACTCCATTAAGCCTTTTATACTTCGTTTTTGCCCGTTGAGGAAGACAATAATATCGTCTGCAAAAGCAATATGAGATATTATTTTTTGAGCCCTCATGACGAAAAACAAATAATGCAGGCGAGATGGCCCGGTCTCCTTGTCTAAGTCCACGAGAAGACTTAAAGAATCCAACTGTTTCAACATTAATCATAACTGAAAACCAACATTTCTCCACACAGTTAGTACCCAAGATTGATTAAAGCCAAACTTTTCCATAACCAAAAAAAGAAACGCACTTGGTCATAGGATTTTGCCATGTTCGAGCTTGAACATAATATTCCCACCTCGACATTTTTTATCCAGCGAAAAAGCAAGCTCCTGAGCTAGTAGGATATCATTTGAAAAATTGCGTCCCTAGACAAAACCGCTTTGATAATTCCTGGAAGAATATTGAAAAAAAAGATGTTTTGTAATAGTGTATGTTTTGTAATAGTGTAAAGTTGTCAATATGTAAACACGTTTTTTTCTTTTCATTTGATTCATTAGTGTATATATGAACAGTGACCACATTGTGGGATAATTAATTATGATTCATTTTTTCTTTCCTCTCTTCATCGTGCTATCTCTCTTGTATAACCCTAGGTTACCCTTCTTCAATTCTAACTTGGTATAAGAGCTTTCTGCCTTACGGCGATGAATCCTGGTACGTCAGGAGACGCTTCCTCTGGGGATGTTCTGCTGGTAGCCCTTCTGTCACTGGAGGTGTTGCCGCAGTCAATTACCCAAATAGTTTTCCAACTCTCGTACCGATTTCGATAAAGTTAGGGAGAGCAAACTATAATTTCTGGAAATCTCAGATATTACCCACACTTCGTGCGTATGATCTTGAAGGTTTTGTTACCAAAATTCAGATCTGTCCTCAGAAACTTATTGAGGCCGGATCTGATGAGATCGGTGAGATTAGGCATGTTAACCCTGCATATTTGTTGTGGGTAAAAATGGATCAACTTATTATGAGTTGGCTTCTTGGATCTATTGCTGAGAATATGTTTGGATATGTCGTCGGATGTGCTACCTCAAACCAGGTCTAGCAAACATTCGAGCGGCTATTTGTGTGTCAATCAAAATCTCAAGTCCTACACCTTCGTTCATCTCTGCAATCTACCAAAAAGGAAAATAGGTTAATTAATGACTATTTTCTTATTATGAAAGGTATTGCTGACAATTTGACCACGTTGTTGGCGGATTTTGTGTATAAATGACTCTAAGAAACCGAATGAACTGAGGATGATATTCAAACCAAGGCAAGTGTTGAACACTTTGTCCTTAAGTCAAATTTGTCTCGCAATTGTACCTACGGTATATGACAATCGACTCTCAAGATACAACGACTTTTGCTTGTGTTTGTAGCACTTCCAAACACAAGCACAACGAACCAGAAATGGTCTTTGTACTCCAAAGATGGAAATGAAATGAAAAACCAGAAATTCAAGCAATAAATGCAAGAATTTTTTATTCAAGAATGATGAAATATGAGTGGAATGTTATGCAAATGTTTTCTGTATCAATTCTCTGTCAAAATAGACATCCAAGGGTCCTATTTAACGTTGAAGATTGGTTGAAAACGAAAAGATATAAAACCAATTCGTGCAACACTTCAAATGGACATGTCTGTTCGCGCAAACTATGCGATCGCATGGTTTTACCATACTGCGATCACAAGGTACAAATTTGAGAACAGAATCTGATCCAGTTTAACCATGCAATCACAAGACTTTGTCTCCTGTGATCGCATGGAAGGACCCAAAACCATTCTGCTTAAAATTTAGGCAGGTTGTGATTGCAAGGTATTATACCTATGCGATCGCATGGTCAAAACTTGACCCAAAATGGTCATTTTCTGTAATTTTTCATTCATTCGATATTATTTTCGAGATGCCAAATATACCCTTCAATACATGCAAAGAAATCTGAATTCTCTTTTAGGGCGCGTTGCACAACGAACCCCGCGATCTAACCAGGCAGGTCAATCTCCGTTTTCCTGAAGCGACAAAGTGGCAAACTATTTTGCCTAAACATATTGGGTCGGGTTTGTATATTTTGGCCAAGTTGACACGAAGCACTTAGTCAATTTCTCGAATTCTTTAAACCAATTTCCAACACACGTCTAGTCATCTCCTAAGTGATGAGGATCTTTTGATGTATATCTTAGGATGTGTTGGTTCTGAATATGATGCGGTTGTGATTAACCTGACATCAAGGAGTGAGTGTGTTACCTTGCAAGATGCTCAGTATCTTTTGCAAGCTCATGAGATGAGAATGGAACAGTTATGTGCTGTGTCAACAGTTGATTTTGGTGCGTCTGCAAACTATTCTATGTAAAAAAAGGGGTTCAAGGTAAATCAGGCACCGTGTTCTTTCTTTGCTAACTCTGGACAATACTATCAGGGTTCTGGTAGAGGAAGAGGACGTGGAGCTAGATCAAATTTATAATGTCAGATTTGTGATAAAACTGGTCACACGGTATTGAGATGTTATAAGAGGTATGATGTGTCTTTCAAGGCAGAAATGAATTTTCTTCCAAACAAAGGTAGTGGTAATGGTGGAAGTGGAAGAGAGTATTCCTCTCATTCCAATCCACAAGCTTATGTAGCATCTCCAGAAACTATTAGAGATGATGCTTGGTATGTTGATAGTGGGGCATCACATCATGTGATCTCAGATGCTGGAAAGCTTGAAATTCTTACTGATTACAAAGGAAAGGGTAAGCTCACTGTTGGTGATGGTAATGCTCTTCCTATAACACATGTTGGTTTTTCCATTTTTCGTTCAAATGTGAATATACCTTTATTTCTGAAAAGTATTCTACATGCTCCCTTTATTAAAAAGAACTTACTTAGCCTATCAAAATTCCTTGATGAAAATAATCTAATTGCTGTTTTTGAAAATGATTCTTGTGTTTTCAAGGACAACTTCGAAGCAGGTTCTTCTTCGAGGCAGGCTTAAACATGGACTCTATCAGCTAGATATGTCCAAATCCAAGTCTATCTCAACTTTGTTAAACTCTCTTTGTCGTTATAATTCTGTTTTTACTATTAATGACTCTAAATCCAATGTGTTACAAGAACATTTAAACTCTGTTTCTGCCTTTGTCTGTACATATTTAACAAGTGATGATGCTAATGTTTGGCATCAAAGACTGGGTCACCCAAATAAACATGCATTGCAGGTTGTGTTGAATTCTTTGAACTACTCTATTGATACAAAAAAGTGTGTTGCATTCTGTTAAGCCTGTCAGTATGGGAAGTTATCCCAATCAACTTTTCCTTCATCTAGTAGGTGTGCTAAGTCTCCCCTGGATATCGTACATATAGATGTCTGGGGACCCTCACCTGTGTCTTCCACTGAGGGGTTCAAGTATTATGTCCATTTCATAGATGAATATTCTAGGTTCACTTGGATATTTCCAATGAAACTTAAATATGATCTTATGTCTATTTTCCAACAGTTTCAACAATTTGTTGAAAGATAGTTCAATAGCAAGATTAAATGTGTCCAATCAGATTGGGGGGGTGAGTATAGGAAGTTAGAACCAATCTTGAACAAATTAGGAGTTATTTTCAGACATCCTTGCCCTTACACTCACCAACAAAATGGTAGATCTGAGAGAAAACACAGACATATTGTTGAAACTGGCCTAACTCTTCTAGCCCAAGGCAGCATGCCTCTAAGTCTCTGGTGGGATGCCTTTGCTACAGGAACTTTTCTAATAAACAGACTACCTACATCCAATCTCTTAAACAAAACACCTTATGAAGTTCTGTTTAAAGAAAAACCTTTGTATACTCATCTTAAGTCCTTTGGTTGTGCTTGTTATCCTTTCCTTAGACCTTATAATAAACACAAAGTTGGTTTTCACACTACTCAATGTGTCTTTCTTGGATACAGCAATAAACACAAGGGTTATAGATGCTTACATTCCAGTGGAAGGATCTATATAGCTCAAAGTGTAACATTTAATGAAAATTTGTTTCCTTTCACTTGTGGTTTTTCTACTCCTCACAAAATGGCTAATTCTGATCAAATCCTCAATCAGTTACTAATTCCTGGACATATCTGGTGATTCTGAATATGTGACAGCCTCTCATTCTATGGTTAATCAACCTCCTGCTTCTTCCTCTTCTTCAGAACAAAATGTAAGTTCTCATTTACCTTTAATTCCTTCTCCATCTGATCCATCTAGGAATGGATCAATTGAACCTGATTCTTCCAATGAAGAGTCTGATCCTTCTCCACAAAGACCCATTCATCACATGCAAACCAGATCCAAATCTGGTATTTTTAAACCAAAAACCTTTGCCTTTACTTCTATTTTGCCTCAGCCTACTGAACCAACATCTATTAAGGAGGCATTATCAAGTCCAAAGTGGGTGGAAGCCATGAGTGCAGAACTGACAGCTTTGCACAATAATAACACATGGAGTCTTGTGCCTTTTACTGAGTTTATGCATATTGTTGGTAACAAGTGGGTGTTTAAAGTAAAGAGTAAACCTGATGGATCTATTGAAAAGCTCAAGGCAAGATTTCTAGCCAAGGGCTTTCAACAGACTCCTGGAATTGATTACTTTGAAACATTCATCCCTATTGTAAAGCCCTCCACCATCAGGATAATAATTAGTTTGGCTGTAAATTTTGGACGGGATATTCAACAAGTAGATGTTAATAATGCTTTTCTTAATGATGATCTTGCTGAGAGTGTTTACATGTCCCAGCCTGAGGGATTTGAGGATCAGAAATTTCCAAATCATGTGTATAAACTTCATAAAGCCCTATATGGCTTGAAACAGGCTCCTAGAGCTTGGTTTGAGAAATTAAGACATGCTCTTGTCTCTTGGGGATTCACAAACTCTACTTCTGATACTAGTTTGTTTATATACTTTCATGCTGGATTATACTTGTTTGCATTACTGTATGTAGATGATATCCTTATTACTGGATCTGATCAGAACATGGTGTTGAAGGTTGTTAATGATCTGAATACACAATTCGTTTTGAAAATGCTAGGATCATTAAAGTATTTTTTGGGGTTTGAAGCTAACAGAGATCAGTCTGGTCTGTATTTGACACAAACCAAATATATTCATGACTTTTTAGCTAAAACTAATATGCTGGGAGCAAAGGGCTGTGATACTCCAATGTGCATAGGTCAGAAACTTTCCTTGGCAGACAGTGATGTGTTTGATATGCCTACTTTGTATTGATCAACTATTGGAGCACTGCAATATCTTACTATGACTCGTCTTGATGTTGCCTTTTCTGTTAATAAGCTTAGTCAATTCTTGCATGCCCCTACTGTTTTGCATTGGCAAGCTTGTAAACGTGTGTTGAGATATCTTAAGAATACTACTACTCTTGGTCTTCATTTTTAGCCTATGACTGGGTTAAGATTGGAAGCCTTTTCAGATACTGATTGGGCTAGTTGTGTTGATGATAGAAGATCTACCACTGGTTATTGTACATTTCTTGGTGGTAATCTGATCCAGTGGTGCTCTAAAAAACAAAAAGTAGTTGCCAGATCTAGTACCGAGTCTGAGTATCAGGCACTAGCACATACTTCTACTGACATTGTTTGGATTCAGAACTTATTCAAAGAATTACACTTCTCTTTGATTACCTGTCCTATTATATGGTGTGACAATGTTAGTGCAGGTTCATTGGCAGCCAATCCATTTTTTCATCAACGCACAAAGCACATAGAGATTGATATTCACTACATTCGAGAAAGGGTAATGGCGAAGGAACTTGAAGTTCAATATGTGCCAATGAAGATCAAGTTACTGATATATTAACCAAGCCTCTTTCATCTATTAAATTCAATGGTTTCCGAGACAAGCTTACTGGTTCATTGCAGTTGCGCTTGAGGGAGGATATTGAAAGAAAAGATGTTTTGTAATAGTGTATGTTTTGTAATAGTGTAAAGTTGTCAATATGTAAAGACGTTTTTTTTTCTTTTCATTTGATTCATTAGTGTATATATGAACAGTGACCACATTGTGGGATAATTAATTATCAGAGATTCCTTTTTGCTTTCCTCTCTTCATCGTGCTCTCTCTCTTGTGTAACCTTAGGTTACCCTTCTTCAATTCTAACTAAGAACAATGTTAAGCCAAGTAACCAGTAACTTAGCAATGATCTTGTATTCTAGTTCATCACAGTACATATGCTTATTGGTCTGTACTCTGTAATCTTTCCATTGCTGTGCTCCTGGTTTTTTCTATATAAGAATAATAGAAGTTGCAGAAAAAGCTCTCTGCATCTCCTTCCCTTCAAAAAATTCAAACACTGAAAGGAATAAATCTTGTGAAATAATATTCTAACAAGTGGTGGAGGGGTGAGGATTTTTTTTGGAAGGGACTATTACTTTTCACATTTTGCTCAATTTCACATTTATGTCTATAACTGTTTTTTTATTACATTCTTATCATTAATATATTAATTTGCACATCTTATCTCTGTCTTTGATGATAATTTCTGTCTAAAAAATTAATTGGGGGGTAAATTTTTTTCCCACTCGTATTTTAATAAGAAAATAAATAATAAATACAAAAATTTAATAAAATATTTGTCCCCTCATTTCAATGTACATTAAAACAATACTTGGACAAAAATCGTCATCAAAGATAAGGAGTGAAAGTTAATTGAAAGTTAACGATAAAATGCGAAGAAAAAATTTGGGACATAAGTGTCAAAATGTAAAAAGTTAGAGGACTTTCATTACAATTAAAATATGGTCTGAATAATAAAAATTGTTGTGAATATAATTTGGGTAATTATATTTATACAACACTTTTTATTTTTTGCACCACATTTAACATTCTTAATCTTTTCACATTTTTATCTTCAACTTTTCATTAATTAGCACATTTTGTATTTGATAACAGTTTCTGTCAAAAAATATTTGTTGAGAATTCGTAAAAGACTTATTTGTTTATCATATTTAAAAAAAACAATAGATATCATATTTTTAAAAAAAACGATAGATACAAAAGTACAATAAAATATTATTTTCTCATTTCAAAGTACGTAAACAAAATTTCTCGACAGAAACCATCATCAATGATGAAATGTGTTAATTAATGAAATTTGAAGATAAAAATTCGATGACAAAAAGTTAAGAATATATTTGTAATAATGAACAAAAGTTGAAGATATTAAGTACAATTAAAATGTGGTACGCTTATAAAAAATTGTTGTGTGAATATAACTACCCATATAATTTTTCTAATTTTTTAATATTACATTTTTAACCTTATGTAAAATTAATTAAATAGACAAAAATAAAACTAAATAAAATCTATCACTCTAAATTCATCAACTAATATTTATCCCTATTAAATGTTTTTTGACCTTTTATATTCTTTTAGACTTTAAGTTAAATTAAAATCCTAATATTCATAAAAACATCTTCTTCAATCAAAACCAAAACAAACAATGGCAGAGACACAATTAGAACAAATATATACCGACATAGTAATATATGATGAAGATTTGAAAATGTAAGAATTTTCTTATTTCTAATATTATATACTACTTTTATTATTATTATTATTATTGAACTGTGATTGTTGAACAATTTCTCCATTCCTTATTTATTTTTATTTTTTTGTGATTTTTTTTTGGTGGTAGATTGTAGGAATATCCTAATTGTGGTAGATTTAGAGTGGGATATATATAAAGGTGGTGCGAATATATAGTGTTTGAATGAATGAATTTAATAAGGGGGTAATGTTGGAATGTAATGGCCTAATGGGGATGAATATAATATATTTTTAAAATTTTTAAATTTTAATAGTAATATATTTAGAATGGGATAGATATATAAAAACGATGGATGAAAATAGCATCTCTCATTATTAATAGCATATATGGATGAAAATATATAAGAATACATTATTCAAATGGGAAAATTCTTGTTTTATTATTAACTTTAGTTGGATTGTTAGGGGATAACACTCAACAAATCTCTCTAAAAAATTTCTTGAACCTCCACCTTATTATGGTCTATATATGAGAAAGAGACTCATACGAAGATTTTATAAAATAAAGTAAAAGTAAGTTTGTTCATCCTCATACATGAACGACCACACTTCGATATCAATGTAAGATTGTGCACCTTGTGATAACTCATACGACAAAGTTTTGATTTATATGTAAAGTGTTCAAAATTTACCTTGAAGAGAAGAATGAAACACAAGCGCCAAAACTTTGATGCAACATTAACTTGAAGAACACAAAGATAATAATAAAACACGGGACTTAAATCGCGTAAAACACTGTCCTAAAAATGATATTTGAACTCTCTCTTAAGAATGAGATGATAAATAGTCTTCACTCAAATAGTTTTAGCAGATTTCAAGCCTCAAACCGGATTGCACTAGCATTAATGAAATCCTGAAAAAGAATTATGAATAGATGGAATATCTGAGATTTTTATAATAAATTTGATGTTTAAAACACTTTAATATTGTTTGGGGATGATTTATTGTATATTTATTTTTATCAAATTCAACTTGGTTTTATAGTGTAAAAACACTCAAAATCGAAGGACAGAACACTTGGGTTGAAGAGAACCTTTTGGTGCCTTAAACTGTTGTTTTTTGTTTGTTGCGGTATGCATTCTACGGTTGGACTGCGGCCAAAATTTTTTTTTTCACCAGCAAAACCCGCAATATATTTTCAACAAATCCTAGAATATGTTTTGAACAATATTTCTAACATAAAGTATCTTCTACCTAGAGAGTGATGCTACCATAGTTTGTATAGTTAAATACCATTTGGTAGGTTAGGTCCTAGGTATGGACAAGTGGCAATTAGAGGATGAGACATTTTAAGAAATCATCGTCTCTTTTATTATTGACGGAGTCATGCAGCTAATTTAACATACGAACTTGTTTATTATCATTTTTGTCTTTTTGCATTTAATGCACGTGCACAAATAGTAACTAGCCAAACGTGGAAATGGAAAGTCAGACAACAAATTAACTAAGCAAGATAGCCATATTGATGAGCAACCTTGTTGGTCATCGATCAAACATTACTCCAGTATCATTGTATGGTCATATGATTGATGTCAAATTTTAATTAACTCGCAAGTGTACGAATCTATTGGAATATAGATAAGTAAAAACGAGGTCGATCCCACAGAGACTGCTATGAGGAAGGTATAATTTAATTCAAATTAACTATCATTCTAGGCTAGTTGAGTTGAAGAGATTTTTGTTGAAATAGTTAACTGAAAGATTAAAGAAATATAATAAAAAGATGAATTGATAATTAAAGTTGTGTCAAACACCAAGGTTTCGGAATCCACCATTGTCTAACTTAGCAATTATCCAATTATCAATTGATTCCCAAAAACATACGACAACACGAAATCAATCTATTGTCGTCCCTAAAGATTTATCAATTAAGTCCAAAAGAAGAAAATCAAATTTAGGCTCCCCTTATGCTTCAAACATAAATTACTTAAGCATTTTTCGTATCAAGATCAATTGAAAGAAAACAAAGAATCAAAGAATCTCTAAGCATTTTATGTATCCCAATTCGAATAAAAGATAACGAAAAATCAAAAGCAATTAATAGAACATATTTAATCAACAAGCATGGATTAATTAAACCAATATCTAACTATAAAAAATACATGATATTTAAGATGAAAGAAATTATATTTAATTAATCTAATTAAGAACAAGCCATGAACGTTAAAGCTCTTAAGAAGGAATTAACCGAATAATTAAATAATCACTTAATCAAAACAAGGTTTCATCGTCTACCTTGGCTAAAGAAAATTAGAAGAACATAATTAAACTAGAAAAACAATAATTGGTAAAACCCGGCATGGATTGAAGGAGAAGAAATCTTCGAAGAAGTCTTGATAGTCGAGGAGGTCTTGTTCTCTTGTTCTCTTCCGTCTTCTCTTGATTTGCTCCTCAAAAATCCAACCCTTGATATGAGTTAATAACTCATATATATACTTACCTAATTTTCCCCTAAAAGATCCCAAAAATTCATTAAAATCGTGTCCCAAAGGTTTCCTAATTGTATTAGGACTCAAAAAGGAAAGAAAATTATGTTTCTGCCGAAAATACACTGGGAGAGGAAAAGCTTTCTGCTGTTGAAAAATAGGGTTGGGCGATCGCCCAACTTACGCTGTTTCCTCTGCGGCGGCTGTTTTTCAAATGGCCATAACTTCTTGTAGGAAACTTCAAATTGAGATCTGTAAAATGTGTTGGACTCGTAATTCAATTATCTTTCCAATGGTATATCATTTGCCTTGTGTAGATTTTAATATCAAAAGTTTTACTCTAATTTCTCCACATGCTTCGGTAGGTAGTTTCTCAATTCAGTTCTTTAGCTTTCTGGTGTCTCAACCATTGATTGAACACTTCATTGTCACTCCAAAACACCTTAAACTTAATGAGTTTATCATCTTCCTCATCCTCCAATGTTTGTCTCTTGATATTCATTTCAAAAACTCAACTTACTCGCCGATTTCACCAAATTGTGGCTATTTCCGTCCATTCTTCCCCATTTGCTTATAAACAGGTCCAAAACTGAAATAAGAAGAATAATACAATAGAGTGAGTAGAAAAGAAATTATATGAGACATAAATTATTAATTCAAAGGCCAAAATAAGTGCATAAAACGCACTTATCAAACACCCCCAAACTAACCCTTTGTTCGTCCTCGAACAAAAACAAAACTAAAATATAAATTAAAACTACGCTAAAAGAATCAATGGAAAATTAGTCAATGTTAAACTCCTTACCATATGCCTCAGGTTAAAAAATAAAACAACACTATTAGAAGGATATCAAACAACAGCACAAAAATTTTTACTTATCCGATGCTCGACCTTGTATGAGTGTGTGAATAGCCAAAAATTTAACTTATACATGTATTAGACCATGACCAATATTGTGTTGTTGATATTTTAGCAATCCCGAACCCTTTGTAGTCATTTATTCCTTACACCTCTCGTAAGTTATCACACTTCTAAAGCTTTTCTCTCAAATCCTGAGGTGTTCTAGCGAAATTGGTTTCTATTGATCATTCAAGCTCTTTCTTTTCAACAAGAGTGGTAAAACTTAGCACTTGTATTCTGAGAATTAGGATGGTGAGAGATTTCTGAATTCTCATCTTCAGTCTCTAAGGTTCTAATCTAGCAATCCTTTCTGAGCACTTCTTCTTTTTTTTTATTTATTCAACTTCTGTTAACAGTCTTACATCCTGTGCAATACTTCTCTTTCACTAGCTTTCTGTGTGACCCTTGTAGCGAGCTTTGGGCCGATGACTTCCAAGTCAGATGACCATAGGGCACCAGGTTTGAAAATACCCTAGCAGACTTAATTGCTCGAGTCTCACAGGCTAATAGAGAAGTGAAGATGTAAATTTATAAATGTCGCTCTCTTTTCTTTTTCTTGTTTTAGATACAGGACTCATGTAGCGAACTTTGGGCCGATGACTCCCAAGTCAGATGACTATAGGGCACCAGGTTTTAAGATACCCTAACAGGCTTAATTGCTTGAGTCAGATCTTTTATTTAATTTTATCAGCTGTGAGTAGTGCTCAGTTTAGATTCCTTGACTATAACCCATTCAACCAAAGATGAGACCTAGAAAACCCAAACCATCAAAAGTCTTAGAACAAAAGTAGTAACTTTAACACCCCCAAATTGTTTTCAAAACAGTTTAGTCACTAGCTCTAAGAATGTAGGAACGGAATTTTTTTATCATGATACTCAGTCAATAATGTCAACACAAACACTCAAGTCATGTCTCCAATAAATGGATAAGTCAATAGTGGCTATGTGCTTACTTAATCAGGTCTAACATAGATAAGTATTCAGATAAAAGAGTGAGTTCAAGTGTTGTCTAATAGTCTACTAAAAATGTGCTCAATTTTGAACAGATATCATCATTGGCAGTAGGATATTCAACAGTAACTAGACAAATAAACTACTAAAATATTTTTGTTTTTTTTTTGTTCTTTTTTTGTTTTTAACAAAATAAAATTACTTCAGTTATATAGACCAGAATAATGCACAAATTCAGAAGCAATGAAGTATCCTGATACTTTTTAACCCACCCCCAAACTAAAACATTACATTGTCCCCAATGTAAAAGCAAACGAAAGCACATAAAGGAGGAAAAAGATCAGGTACTCCCCAGAGATAGACGTGGAGAAGATGGATCTGGTTGGTTGAAGGTCCGATTGAAGTGGACTCAGATGTAGTGTTGGGACCCTTGGTCAAAAGAAGGTTGCCTAAATATAGTCCAAGCGGCTTGCACAAGTAGAATATCCTGCGCTTGACATGGTGAGGCCTAATAAGTGCAATAAATAAAATAAAAACTAATAAATTATTTAAACTATCTAAAACTACTACATATAAAGCAAGTAAATAAAAGGGTTAGAAAATGGGTTGCCTCTCATTAAGCGCTTATTTATAGTCATTAGCTTGACTTATTGTCTAGTTTCCTTACGGCACTTTGAATAGTGCTTTGGAGGACCTGCTTTGCTTGCACCTATTGACTTTGGCACGCGTTGGAAGTGGCTCAATTATCTGTTTCCATTTAGTTGTACCCATGATAGGTGATGATCCAAGCAAAACATTGACACGACCCGTCCCGAGCAATATCTTATATACCCGAGACGTGACGTGCGCCGATGGTGAATACCAACCATAAGTTGGACCCACCACCAAGGCTACTACAATCACAACTCATTATTACTTATTTTTAAGAAAATTTCGACATTATCTCCCCTGTAATTTGGACTAACCAACCTGAAATAAAATATCACATATCCAAATAAACTGATTCATAACTAAATGGGACCATTTGCCCATCCAATATCCATAACAAAACAACACAGAAGAGACTAGCCGAATCATAAAACTTTTATTATTTAATTAACATAAAATGTACATACGGATACAAAAATATATTGTGAGCCCACCTAACTATTTACATGTCATGCAAAATGATATCCAAAAATGAACATGCGTCCCAAAACAATGACTACATGTTCTATGAAGTGAGTCATACTAAATAACTCTGTCGTGTGGCTCCGACTTCGAACTCAACAGCCTTATATCCAAAAGCAGCCCAGAAACTCAACTGCTACCTGATAAGAAAATCATTGTTGGAAAATAAATGAGTTGATAGGCTCAGTGAGTGGAGATTTCCGAAAATAATTATACTATTTTCATTTATAGATACTATCAAAAATGAGCCCACGTCACTTCACAATTCACAATAACTTCAACAAGTAATATCAACTCATAAACGTAGAATATTCATCAATTAAAATATATATCATCACTTCATCATATCCTCATATCATAGTATAATGAAAAATCTCATCAAAATGTACTCATTTTATATAGTCTCAGCACGCGTGTACAAACTGCCTCAAATGACTAAGCTTTCTAGTATACGGCCAAGACCCCTCAGTATATATGATACACGGTCAAGACCCCTCAGTGTATGAATACACGGCCAAGACCCCTCAGTGTATTACCAATACACGGCCAAGACCCCTCAGTATACTAGAATAATCAATAAATTCATCGGGTACCTTGATGAATTTAAATGTTATCTCAACTCACGTTTAATTTCATAATAAGCAATTTTACAATCTTTAGAATTCACAAGATAACATAATTCAATAAACAATTTTAAGAAATTACGTAATTTAACATTTAACGATATAATATCTTATAATTGAAATCTAAACTTTCTAAAATATATTTTTCCACTCACAGAGTTATCTACTGAAGATTAACTCGGCTGATACACCGTTTCGATATCTGAATCACTTCCTGAGATAACAATAGAATTATCCAAATCAAAACTCACTTATAAATTTTCCTTCTTGAAAATCCAATAATTCAAGCAAGGAATTGAACTGCTAATTCTTAACCCACTATAAACACATAATTAAACCAATTCTTAAAATCAAAGTTTCTATTCTTACCTCGTAACGTAGCCAAAGCAAGAAATTAATTCTTCCAATTTTTCTCTCTAATTCAAGATTTTTTTAATATGACTTAAAGTGAGATTAAGGAAGAAAGAAAAGAAGAAATGGACGTTGCTGTTCTTTTGCTGAAATGGTAAGTGAAAAGAATATGAAATGTTTAAAATAAGAATTAAAATGAATTTTACTTTCCAATTACATCCACCGCCTGAGCACCTCTTCAATTCAATCCATATCCTATATATATATACATACACACACACACAAGTTGGCTTGAGATTGTTGACCATGAAAATCCTATGTTTGACCAGACTTTGCAGTATTGTTACAAACTCACCCCCTTTAAAGAATTTCGTCCTCGAAATTCGGTCGGCTAGACACTGAAGAGATGTGGATATTGAGAACGCATCTGATCTTCATTTTCCCACGTAGCCTCTTCTATTGCGTGATTTTTCCATAACACTTTAACCAATGCTATAGTTTTACTCCGTAGTACTTGTTCTTTTCTATCTAATATTCCAACTGGTTTTTCTTCATATGTAAGATTTTCTTTCAACTCCACTGGTTGTGATTCCAACACATGAGACAGATCTGGAATATATTTACGCAGCATAGAAACATGAAACACATCATGAATTCTAGATAGCTCAATTGGCAAGGCTAAACGATAAGCAACTGGACCAATACGCTCAATAATCTCATATGGGCCGATATATCTTGGACTCAATTTTCCTTTTCTACCAAATCTGAGAACACCTTTCCACGGAGATAATCGTAGGAAAACTCTATCTCCAACTTCAAATTCAAGATTTTTTCTACGTTTGTCTGCGTAATTTTTCTGTCTGTCTTGAGCGATCTTTAGCTTTTCTTTGATTAGTTTCACTTTCTCAGCAGTAATCTGAACAAGTTCAGGGCCTAACAGTTTTCTTTCACCAACCTCATCCCAACAAACTGGAGTTCTACACTTTCTACCATATAGTGCTTCAAAAGGAGCCATTTCTATACTAGAATGATAACTGTTATTATATGCGAATTCCATTAAGGATAGATGAGTATCCCAATTCCCTTTAAACTGAAGAACACAGGCTCGTAACATGTCTTCTAAAGTCTGTATAGTTCTTTCTGATTGGCCATCTGTCTGCGGGTGAAAAGCTGTACTAAAATGTAGTTTAGTACCCATGGCTTTCTGTAAACTAGGCCAGAATTTAGAAGTGAAACGCGAATCTCTATCTGAGACAATAGACACAGGTGCTCCATATAAACTAATTACCTCATCCACATATATTTTTGCCAATTTATCCAATGAATATGTAACTTTAATCGGCAAAAATCTAGCAGTTTTTGTCAATCTGTCTACCACGATCCATATACCATCATGACCATTCTGAGTATGAGGAAGCCCAAATAAGAAATCCATAGTGATGTGCTCCCATTTCCACTCAGGAATAGGCAATGTCTGTAAGAGTCCATCTGTTCTCTGACGATCTGGTTTCACTTGTTGACAAATAAGACATCTGGATACAAACTCAGCTATTTCTCTTTTCATTCCATGCCACCAATAATGTTCTTTAAGTATACGATACATTTTAGTACTACCTGGATGCATTGCATAAGCTGAACTATGTGCCTCTTCTAGAATTTCTTTCTTTAACTTTGAGTCGTCTGGAACACATAGTCTATTTCCTATAACCAAAGCTCCGTCATCTCGAATAGTATAATCTGCGTGTTTACCGTTACTAACTTCTTCTTTCAATTTACTTAATATCGGATCTTGAGTCTGAGCTTCTCTAACTTTGTCAATCAAAGTAGGTCTCACTTGAAATTTAGCAGATAATGCTCCCAAACTAGTCACTGATAGTTGAGCGTTCCAAACTTTGAATTCACTGAATAAGGAATAGCAAATTGCATTAGTCTGATTTGTAGAACTAGACGTCTTTCTACTAAGAGCATCAGCAACTACATTGGCCTTCCCCGGATAATATTCGATTCTACAGTCATAATCTTTTATTAACTCCAACCATCTCCTCTGTCTCAGATTTAACTCTTTCTGATCAAAGATATACTTTAAGCTTTTATGGTCTGTAAAAATTTGACACCTCTCACCATACAAATAATGTCTCCAAATTTTTAATGCTAAAACAACTGCGGCCAACTCTAGATCATGTGTAGGATAATTCAGCTCATGCTTCTTTAACTGTCTAGAGGCATAGGCTATGACTTTTCCATGCTGCATCAAAACACAACCCAAACCTTGACGTGAAGCATCACTGTAAATCACAAATTCCTCGCCCAGAGATGGAAGAGTAAGCACTGGGGCAGTAACTAATCGATGTTTTAATTCTTGGAAACTCTTTTCACACTCTTCAGTCCACACAAATTTAACATTCTTTCTAGTCAGACTGGTCAAAGAAAGAGCAATTTTGGAAAAGCCTTCAACAAAACGACGGTAGTACCCTGCTAAGCCAAGAAAACTCCGTACTTCTGTCACATTAGTAGGTCTTTCCCATTTTACCACTGCTTCAGTTTTGTGTGGGTCTACATAAATTCCTTCCGCTGATATAACATGCCCTAAAAATATCACTTTGTCGAGCCAAAACTCACATTTACTAAATTTAGCATATAATTGTCTATCTCGCAAGACCTGTAATATGATCCCAAGATGTTCGGTATGCTCTTCCTGATTTCGAGAATATACCAGTATATCATCAATAAATACAATCACAAATCTATCAAGATACGGATGAAACACTCTGTTCATTAGATCCATAAATGCTGCTGGGGCATTGGTTAACCCAAACGGCATCACAAGAAACTCGTATTGGCCATACCGTGTTCTGAAAGCAGTTTTTGGTACATCCCCATCCCTGATTTTTAGTTGATGATATCCTGAACGTAAATCAATCTTAGAAAACACTGTAGCACCCCGAAGCTGATCAAATAGATCGTCAATACGTGGTAAAGGATATTTATTACGGATTGTCACTTTATTCAACTGTCTGTAGTCAATGCATAATCGCATGGTGCCGTCTTTCTTTTTCACAAACAAAACTGGTGCTCCCCACGGAGATACACTAGGTTTGATAAAACCTTTGTCTACCAATTCCTGTAACTGAACTTTTAACTCTTTCAATTCTGATGGAGCCATTCTATATGGTGCTTGTGAAATAGGTGCAGTTCCTGGAATTAGGTCAATAGTAAACTCAACTTCCCTATCTGGGGGTAGACCTGGTAATTCTTCTGGAAATACATTAGGAAAGTCTCGAACAACTGGGATGTCTTTAAGTTTTATCTTACTAACTTCTGTATCAATTACATGAGCTAAATACCCAAAACAACCCTTCTTGAGTAATCTTCTAGCATCAATAGCGGATATCATACAAGATGGCAAGATTCTACGCTGTCCACTAAATATAACTTCAGGTTGTCCTGATCGTCTAAACACAACTTCTTTACGAAAACAATCAACGGATGCGCGATTTGCAGCTAGAAAGTCCATGCCCAAGATAACGTCAAAATCATGGATAGCAAGAGGTATTAAATTTGCCTTGAGCTCGTGATCATTCACCTTGATCCCACAATCTCGATATACATTCTTAGCTAAAAGAGATTCTCCTACTGGTGTGCCCACTACCAAACAACTATCTAAAGGTTCTAGCTCTTGATTCGCATATATGGTAAGTGCAATTGAAATAAAAGAGTGTGTAGATCCAGGATCAATTAAAATACGAGCATCTCTATCAAAAATAGATAACATACCCATAATTACATCTGGTGACTCTTCTGCTGCCTGCTGTGTCATAGCAAAAACTCTTGCCTGATTCTTTGGACGTCCTACCTGGCCTTTCAGTTTTACCCCGCTACTACTTGCTACATTGGACTGAACTCCACTATTTGTGCCTGCTTTATTAGTCAAAGCATCTTCTTGGATCTGATCCTGTCTTGTATTATCCACACTTTGCTAAGAAAATATCCTTGGTGATATGCCACTCTCCTGTACTAGAACTGGGCAATTTCTTCGTATATGCCCTGCTTGGCCACAATGATAACAGACACCAAACCCCTTGAACTTCAAACACTCGCCCAAGTGAAATTTTCCACACAGTTGGCATTGGGGAAATTTAGCATTTTTGGAACTATCACCATGCCTTGACACAGCTGGTCCCTGAGAAAAACTATGGGACTGAGTACGACTACCCACTGGCTGTTGTACTGTGCTTTGACTAAATCTTGAAGTTTGACCTCCTCGAAATCTAGTCTTGAAATTACCTGAGTTGGAAACTCCTCGCCAAAATCCTCTACTCTCTCTCTGAGGTGGTCTATCACGAAAAGTTCTTGTCCATGTTTGACTGCCACTACCTTTGAATTTCATTTGCTCTCTACCACTGTGTCGCTCTGAAGTACTTTTCTCTACTCTCAAGGCTGCTTCTACCAGTTTACCAAAATCTTCATAACCTGCAACTGTCACCACTGATCTAATTTCTTCTCTCAACCCACCTTCAAAACGTCTGCATTTGTCAATTTCATTTCCAATCATGACTTGTGCATATTTTGAAAGTTCAATATATTTCTTCTGATACTCAGCAACAGTCATCGAACCCTGTACTAAGTTCAAGAACTCGCTTTGTTTAGCATCCTTATAGACCCGAGGATGGTACATTACATAGAATGCTTGCTTGAAATTTTCCCAAGTGATCACAGAAGGGTCTGGATAAGTACTATGTACCGACTGCCACCAATCAAATGCCCCTTCTTCTAACAAAAAAGTAGCCAAACGAAGCTTCCTATCATCTGGGCATCCCATAACATCAAACACCCTTTCTATTTTAACCATCCAGGCTTCGGCAACTGCAGGATCAGATGTACCTGTAAAGACTTTTGCTCCTAATTTTGTCGTCCTTTCAATACTGAACTCTGTATTTTTACTCCGCAGAGCTGCAACCACTACAGTAGTCAACCCTTCAAGAGTGATGGGTTCATTTCCAACTACATTTTGTCCATGATCTACAGGTAAAGGTAACTGATGCTCTGATGGTTGATGGACTGACTCGTCCATTAATTCATCCTCTCCAAGATTATCTCTATCAGGAGCAATATGAGCCTGGGGCAAAATATCTTGGAGCTTGCGAGTTCTACCACCACGACGCATGACTCACCTACATGATATGCATGATATGCTAGATGTCAGAATACGTGTGTCATGCAAGCAAGCCTATAAACTCTGAACCATGCTCTGATACCAATCTGACACGACCCGTCCCGAGCAATATCTTATATACCCTAGACGTGACGTGCGCCGATGGTGAATACCAACCATAAGTTGGACCCACCACCAAGGCTACTACAATCACAACTCATTATTACTTATTTTTAAGAAAATTTCGACATTATCTCCCCTGTAATTTGGACTAACCAACCTGAAATAAAATATCACATATCCAAATAAACTGATTCATAACTAAATGGGACCATTTGCCCATCCAATATCCATAACAAAACAACACAGAAGAAACTAGCCGAATCATAAAACTTTTATTATTTAATTAACATAAAATGTACATACGGATACAAAAATATATTGTGAGCCCACCTAACTATTTACATGTCATGCAAAATGATATCCAAAAATGAACATGCGTCCCAAAACAATGACTACATGTTCTATGAAGTGAGTCATACTAAATAACTCTGTCGTGTGGCTCCGACTTCGAACTCAACAGCCTTATATCCAAAAGCAGCCCAGAAACTCAACTGCTACCTGATAAGAAAATCATTGTTGGAAAATAAATGAGTTGATAGGCTCAGTGAGTGGAGATTTCCGAAAATAATTATACTATTTTCATTTATAGATACTATCAAAAATGAGCCCACGTCACTTCACAATTCACAATAACTTCAACAAGTAATATCAACTCATAAACGTAGAATATTCATCAATTAAAATATATATCATCACTTCATCATATCCTCATATCACAGTATAATGAAAAATCTCATCAAAATGTACTCATTTTATATAGTCTCAGCACGCGTGAACAAACTGCCTCAAATGACTAAGCTTTCTAGTATACGGCCAAGACCCCTCAGTATATATGATACACGGTCAAGACCCCTCAGTGTATGAATACACGGCCAAGACCCCTCAGTGTATTACCAATACACGGCCAAGACCCCTCAGTATACTAGAATAATCAATAAATTCATCGGGTACCTTGATGAATTTAAATGTTATCTCAACTCACGTTTAATTTCATAATAAGCAATTTTACAATCTTTAGAATTCACAAGATAACATAATTCAATAAACAATTTTAAGAAATTACGTAATTTAACATTTAACGATATAATATCTTATAATTGAAATCTAAACTTTCTAAAATATATTTTTCCACTCATAGAGTTATCTACTGAAGATTAACTCGGCTGATACACCGTTCCGATATCTGAATCACTTCCTGAGATAACAATAGAATTATCCAAATCAAAACTCACTTATAAATTTTCCTTCTTGAAAATCCAATAATTCAAGCAAGAAATTGAACTGCTAATTCTTAACCCACTATAAACACATAATTAAACCAATTCTTAAAATCAAAGTTTCTATTCTTACCTCGTAACGTAGCCAAAGCAAGAAATTAATTCTTCCAATTTTTCTCTCTAATTCAAGATTTTTTTAATATGACTTAAAGTGAGATTAAGGAAGAAAGAAAAGAAGAAATGGACGTTGCTGTTCTTTTGCTGAAATGGTAAGTGAAAAGGATATGAAATGTTTAAAATAAGAATTAAAATGAATTTTACTTTCCAATTACATCCACCGCCTGAGCACCTCTTCAATTCAATCCATATCCTATATATATATATATATATATACACACACACACACACACAAGTTGGCTTGAGATTGTTGACCATGAAAATCCTATGTTTGACCAGACTTTGCAGTATTGTTACAAACATTCACTTCTTCTGTACCACTATCAACATCAAAATAAGAACCCAAATGAGTTAAGCACATGTTTAATGCATCATCACAATTAGTATAATCAAAACAATCATCATCTAATGCTTCTATCATGTCCACATCAGCAACATCCTCATTATCATGTGGTAGCTTGTTGACATTAAAAATATTCAATTCTACTGTCATGTTGCCAAAGGATAGCTGTATAACTCCATTCCTGCAATTAATAATAGCATTAGATGTTGCCAGAAAAGGACGACCAAAAATTACAGGAATATGCTTTGTAGAGTCTCGTACAGGTTGAGTACCAAGTACAATAAAATCAACAGGAAAATAAAACTTGTCAACCTATATCAAAACATCATCTACAATTCATCGGGGTACTTTCACAGATCTATCAGCAAGTTGTAAAATCATAGATGTTGGTTTTAACTAGCCTAGTCCAAGTTGCATATACACAGAATAAGGAAGAAGATTAACACTAGCTCCTAAATCTAGCAAAGCTTTCTCAATTTTATGGTTTCCTAAGATGCATGAGATAGTAGGACAACCTGGATCTTTAAATTTCGGAGGAGTGTTGCTTTGAATTATAGAGCTAACTTGTTCAGTTAAAAATGCCTTTTTGCGCATATGTAGTTGTCTCTTTGTTGTACATAGATCTTTCAAGAATTTAGCATAGGCAAGTACTTGCTTAATAGCATCAAGTAAAGGAATATTTACACTTACCTGCTTGAAGATTTCTATCATATCATTGATAGAATTACCTTGCTTTACTTTTGTGAGCCTCTGAGGAAATTGGGTTTTTTGGAATGTAAGATGGCTCATTGTCCTCTTTGAGAGTTTCTTGGATTGAATCATCAGTTGGAACAGTACCTGGAGAAAGTGGTTGAGATGTGTTTTACTTTGAAATATCCACTTTGTTGTCAAACAGACTGCTACATCTCAAAGTCATGATGGATTTAGCCTCTTCATGTTGCACTCCTTTAGGATTAGCAAATGGCTTACTAGGAAACTTTCCTTTCTCAATGGTTGTTGCCAACTGTTGGACTGATGAAGCTAGTTGTCCCATCATGTTTTCAAGATTGGAGATGGATTGTGCCTGAGAGTTCTGGCTGGCGCGTACTTCATTCTTAAACTCAGTAATTGTGTGGTTCTGGCTCTCTAATGCAGCTTGTGTAGATTTTGTCAAGTTTTGAATTGCCTCTTCCCATGGTTTTGGCTGTGAAAATTTTTGACTGAATTGTTGATGAGTCTACTGAGGGGCTTGACCTGCTGTATTATCCTGTTGAACACCCTGTGACCAAGAAAAATTGGGGTGGTCCCTCCAACCTGGGTTATAGGTGTTGGAGTAAGGATTGTAAGGAGGTTTCCTCATCATGTGGAGGGCACTAGCTTGCTCAGTACATGCTTCTGGCTCTATAGGACTATTGGCTGTCAATGAGGTCAATTTGCGAGAAATGTCTTCTATCATGCATTTGACTTTTTTGATTTCTGAGCTAGGTTCACTACTGCGAATCTCATAAATCCCCCTCTTCTTTGGTTCAGTTCTAGAGGAGCGACTCCGCTGTTGTGAGTTGTCAGCTTGCTTTTGAAAGAAGCTCCAGATCTCTGTAGCATTCTTAGACATAAGCTCTCCACCGCTTGTGGCCATCAACCACTCTTGAATATGTGATAGTAGACCCTCCAAAAAATATTGGCATAAGTGCCATTTTTCATAACCGTGATGTGGACATTTCATAAGAAGCCCATTGAATCTCTCCCAAGCTTCATAGAATGGTTCTTCGTCTCTCTGCACAAACTCTGAAATTTCCCTGCGAATAGCATTAGTTTTGTGAACAGGAAAATATTTATTTAAAAACTTAGCAACCATTTATTCCCAAGATGTAATACTATTTGCAGGTAACGTATTAAACCATGATCTAGATCTATCTTTCAGAAAAAAAGGAAACAGACGAAGTTTAACATTATCAGGGGAAACATTCTCATATTTAAATGTCTCACATACAGCATAAAAGTCAGTCAGATGATTATAAGGTTCTTCACTATCTAAACCATAGAAAGATGGAAGACAATTAAGTACACTCGGTTTTAGCTCAAAATTTCTAGCAGTTACTTGTGGGTATTGTATGCATGAGGTGCTCAAATTAGCCAATGGACTAAAATAGTCCCTAAAAGGTCTCTCATCAATTTCATCACCCATAACTACTATTGCTTCGGTTCCTCCAATCTTATCTAAATTAGTAGGTCGTTTTCTCTGGTGAAAAGTTCTTTCAATCTCACTATCTAGTGGTTCTAGCTTAATTTCCAGAGATTTACGACCAAGCATGCACAATGATTTTTTTTTTTTCAAAAAAAAATAAAAATAAAATAAAATATTAACAATAATAAAAAATAAAAATAAATAAAATAAAAAATAAAAATAAAAATAAAAATAAATAATAAATAAAAATAAATAAAATCATAAATTATAACTAGTCAAGAATACAATTAACTAAAACTAAATTAACTTTCAAACGCAGTCTCCGGTAACGGCGCCAAAAATTTGATGTCAAATTTTAATTAACTCGCAAGTGTACGAATCTATTGGAATATAAATAAGTAAAAACGAGGTCGATCCCACAGAGACTGCTATGAGAAAGGTATAATTTAATCCAAATTAACTATCATTTTAGGCTAGTTGAGTTGAAGAGATTTTTGTTGAAATAGTTAACTGAAAGATTAAAGAAATATAATAAAAAGATGAATTGATAATTAAAGTTGTGTCAAACACCAAGGTTTCGGAATCCACCATTGTCTAACTTAGCAATTATCCAATTATCAATTAATTCTCAAAAACATACGACAACACGAAATCAATCTATTGTCGTCCCTAAAGATTTATCAATTAAGTCCAAAAGAAGAAAATCAAATTTAGGCTCCCCTTATGCTTCAAACATAAATTACTTAAGCATTTTTCGTATCAAGATCAATTGAAAGAAAACAAAGAATCAAAGAATCTCTAAGCATTCTATGTATCCCAATTCGAATAAAAGATAACGAAAAAACAAAAGCAATTAATAGAACATATTTAATCACCAAGCATGGATTAATTAAACTAATATCTAACTATAAAAAATACATGATATTTAAGATGAAAGAAATTATATTTAATTAATCTAATTAAGAACAAGCCATGAATGTTAAAGCTCTTAAGAAGGAATTAACCGAATAATTAAATAATCACTTAATCAAAACAAGGTTTCATTGTCTACCTTGACTAAAGAAAATTAGAAGAACATAATTAAACTAGAAAAACAATAATTGGTAAAACCCGGCATGGATTGAAGGAGAAGAAATCTTCGAAGAAGTCTTGATAGTCGAGGAGGTCTTGTTCTCTTGTTCTCTTCCGTCTTCTCTTGATTTGCTCCTCAAAAATCCAACCCTTGATATGAGTTAATAACTCATATATATACTTACCTAATTTTCTCCTAAAAGATCCCAAAAATTCATTAAAATCGTGTCCCAAAGGTTTCCTAATTGTATTAGGACTCAAAAATGAAAGAAAATTATGTTTCTGTCGAAAATACACTGGGAGATCGCCCAGTGCAAACCTGGGCGATCGCCCAGGACAAGGAAAAGCTTTCTGCTGTTGAAAAATAGGGTTGGGCGATCGTCCAAATTTAAGCCTGGGCGATCGCCCAGCTTACGTTGTTTCCTCTGCGGCGGCTGTTTTTCAAATGGACATAACTTCTTGTAGAAAACTCCAAATTGAGATCTGTAAAATGTGTTGGACTCGTAATTCAATTATCTTTCCAATGGTATATCATTTGCCTTGTTTAGATTTTAATATCAAAAGTTGTACTCTAATTTCTCCACATGCTTCGGTCGGTAGGTAGTTTCTCAATTCAGTTCTTTAGCTTTCTGGTGTCTCAACCATTGATTGAACTCTTCATTGTCACTCCAAAACACCTTAAACTTAATGATTTTATCATCTTCCTCATCCTCCAATGTTTGTCTCTTGATATTCATTTCAAAAACTCAACTTGTTCGCCGATTTCACCAAATTGTTGCTATTTCCGTCTATTCTTCCCCATTTGCTTATAAACAGGTTCAAAACTGAAATAAGAAGAATAATACAATAGAGTGAGTAGTAAAGAAATTATATGAGACATAAATGATTAATTCGAAGGCCAAAATAAGTGCATAAAACGCATTTATCAATGGTCGAGCAAAACTTTGTCCTAAGGTTAATTTTTCTTAGGGCCGTGTCATCTTATGTGGTTTATAATTTTGTCGCTTGGTCATGTGTAACAAGTAACAACTATTGTACACTGAAGGTTTCAAATTTGGGAATTGGAAGAATTGAAGCTTTAAAAAGAAGATATACATACTGGGGAGAGGACAATGGAAGAAGGTTAAGGATTTGAATTACTAAGGACGCGAAAAAAAATTTACATTGGGTCTTAACCGTCAGTGGACAATACGTATACTAATGATATACAGAATAGCACCCAAGCAAAAGTCTTGTAGTGGAAATCTGCGATCGTTATAAAAAAAACTCATCAATACATTCATGTCCATGCCAAAAAGCATCTTTTGCATAACAAAAGTCTCATGCAGATGAAACAAAGCTAGTTGCACCTGCCCTATATGTAGAGGGTCCCGCTCCACTTGAATGGACACGATAGTGATTTTGGCAATTTATTGTATAATTTGTGTAAGGTGAACTACCCTTTCGACTTTCTTTATCTTTGTGGATCTGGGGTGATGGTCAACATTCTGTCGCTCTATAATAATCTAATCATAGCATCTTTTACTCATGTGTCGTGCTAAGCCATAGACGACGTGATAATGCAATAACGACGTTGTATTGAATCCCCATCTATTGTGATAATCGAAAGAATGAAAACTATAGAACATGAATTAGTGGTAGTGTCCATTGAATATGAGAGCTCAAAGCTCAACTCGAACTGGGAGTGCTACATACTTTTACTATGTATTAAGATTTGAAGTTTCATCTTAAATGTCAACTTTATTAAGAGAAGTAGTTCAAATCTTTATGTATTTGTCAATATTTTGGTATTTAGCCAACGTGAGATATATCTTTTAACACGCTTCCACAAGATGGTGGCTCGTTTGAGAATATTAATTTTAAAATCGTACACTCGTTTGAGTTTTAGTCGGATTGAATTATTCTTTTGAGTTTTATACACTCTGATACTATTTAAAAACTTGGGATTCTATCTTAAAATATCAACTTTAATAAGAAAAGTAGTTCGAACCTTTATATATTAGTTAATATTTCAGTATTTAAGCTTATTTGGATATATCTCTTAACACTATGAATATCTTAAAGGAAGGGAAAATTACATTGTTTGGTCTCCATCCATTGTTCATTATACGTTGTTGTCTAATCTTTAAAAAAAGAGAATATTTCATTATAGTTGTGAAATCAGTCTTCAACATTCTAAATCTCTATTATCATCACGCGACCTTCGTAGAAACATCTAGTACTTCAAAATTTTGAGACAAAAAATGAAGCTTCGTATAATTGTACGTCTGAGGGATCACGTGATGATTTACAAAGTTTTGTTCGATTTATAGCATAACGAAAAGTTTAAAACCAATAATGCAATTTTCACATAAAAGAAATTAAGCGGGACACTAGAAATTCTTTGAAGTATGGAAACAAAGTAACATATTAGAATAATCTGCTTCGTTTAGCCACCAAATCTTTCTTGTAATCTCTCTTGTCTATTATTTTTATTGTCCCGACCTTCAGTTTTCAAAAATCGGAATATATTTTATTTTTCTAACCATACTATATATATATGGAATGGCAGTTTTTCCGGCGAAATTTCCATAATATATTACTGGATGTAGTCCTCGTTGTTGGTGGAAGAGAATATCGAGAAAAGTGATAAGGTTGATTAATCTTTAATCTACAAACTAATTAAAAATGAGCAAATAGTCCTCGATGCTCTAATATTTTTTTTTTTTTTTTTTGGTCAATCAGCAATAATAAGCTGTTTTTGTTATAGAATATGTTCAAAGATAAGCATAACTTTCGGCTTAGCCAGCGGGAACAGACCTTTTTAAATTTTTTTTTTTGTCAATTTATACAAATAATATTGAAAATAATCAAGATATAGCCATTTTTCAAAAGTGAACGTTATCCAATGATTGTCTTAAGTTCATGTTCTACGAGAAGAAATTAGGGTGGTTTTTGTTTGTACGAATCATACATAGACGTCCAAATCAAAGGATGATATTGGTAATTTTTATTTTTCTTTTAAAAAGGTCTTATAGAATGAATGAAATAGGACTTCCAAATTTATGATTTTGGAATTTCTCTTTCTACTCTTATGTAACTCTCGAAGTAATTTTACTTTCTTTTTGTATTAATTTTTCATATTAATAGACGAAGTAGAGGGTAAAGCCAAACCTCCATCTAGTTGTAGCCTGGGATCTAAAATGTGCTTATATATATTTAAATATTTTATTAATTTTAAAATTTTAGAATATTTTTTTATTATAAGGTTTCTCAAATATTTAAAATGATGCTTCAAAATTTTTTTTAAAATATTTTATTGGAATTTTTATATGCTTTCTCAAATATACCATAATACTTATCAACACGTATAGTTATTTAAGGCAACGAAATGTCTTGAGAGCTTCGAGACTGATTAAAAACAAGTAATTATTAATAAGTCATAACATTCACATAAAGAAGAGGGAGTCGAAGAATTTATCGACAAGTTATCAAAAAGATTTCTATAGTCTGTTTGCAAAATAAAAAATAAAAAATTATAAGTATATCTAAGATGGAGCCAAAGAGTTTTTCACTCTCTTTAAAAGATTAAATATTCGTGTTCTTTAATGTTCAATCAATCTTTATTTTTCTCATTTATTCTATAGTTGATGAATAGTTGATAGAGAAGCAATTTTTCAGGTAATTAAATCTACATACATTTTGATTTGTTCGTCAATGCTTAATTTTTAATTTTTCTCATAGTCTCTTAGATATATAATGATTTTTAGTATTTCTAATTCTTCTATATTTCCTTTTGATTAGTGGTACACGGGTTTTTGAGGAAACAAGATAGCTTTAATTAAGCTTATAAAACTTTTACAAGTTTAATCTTTAATCAGGTGCTATACTTTAATTTTTGTGATCTCGTTTGGCCTTTTTTTTAATTAATTACTTTCATAACTTTCATTTTTGGCATAAAAGTTTAAAATACATCCTAGAAAACAACAATCATGATTTGAAAAACAAAAGAAAAAAAGAAAAATTGAGGAGTTGATAGAATCTCAAAAAGGTGCTCTTGACAGATTTATTGTTAAAGAAGCCAAAAAATATAAACCAAGTACTTGGAAATGATAAAAATGAAAGTGATGAAAATAAAGATGTTGAGGAAAAATTGAGACTTAATGAAAATGATAAAAATGAAGATGTTGATGGTGAATTTCTTAAGGAAAATGATACCAAAGAAGATGTAGATGTTTTAATTCATAACAAGTCCATTCCTATCAATATCTATGATCTAAGAACTTGGAATAATCTTGACATAAAATCTAGAGATTTGTTAGTGATAAATGGTCATACAAGAGATCTTTCACTAGAAAATAGTCCTAAAGATAATTTGTCTAGATGTTTCTCTTCAAACTTTTACACTTGTTAGGGAGAGAAACGTGATAGGTCATGATTGATTTATTCAAGTGATTTTAGTAGAATCTTTTTTTTTTGTTGCAATTTATTTTAAAGAAATTTATAAAAAGAAAGATTAATAAATGAAGGATTTAGTGATATGTGAAAAATAAATAAATATTTAAATGTCATATTTTTACAATGAAATTGGAATATAATTTATTTTTTCTTATAATATATTTCTTAGTTAAATAAAAATAGCATCATTTTAAATTGTCACACAGAGCACCCAAAATTTCATGGTCGGCCTTGATCTTGTTCGATACCACATCTTAAAATTTTGTTTCATGTCTTGCAAAAACATTCTCGTAGTGATGCAGAAGCTCCATTAAGCCTTTTATACCTTGTTTTTGCCCGTTGAGGAAGACAATAATATCGTCTACAAAAGCAATATGAGATATTATTTTTTGAGCCCTCATGACTAAAAACGGAAATTGGCGTAAATGGTCCCTAATCTATGATATTAGTGTGCAAATAATCCACAATCTTTTATTTTTGGCGGAATTGTCCATAACCTATCTATTTAGGTGCGCAATTGGTCCTTTTTAACAGATTCTGTTAAAAATCTGTTAAAAACTTTTCATTTAGGTGCGCAATGGTCCCTCTCATTTTTTTTTTGTCTTTATTAGTGGAGGTAAAATTGTCAAGTTATATTTTTTTTTCAACCTTTCAATTGACGCAAATGGTCTCTAACCTTAGTTTTAATTAAAGAAATTTGCAATTGGATTCCTAACTTTACAAAAAGTGAAAATGAGTCCGATACTAAAAAAAAATTAAAAAAAACTAACAAATTGATAATATACTAAATTATTTTGTATATTTTATGAACTATTATAAAATAACTAAAATTTAAACTCATAATTATTAACAAATATGCTAATTAAAATTATTTTATTATTATTAAGTAATCATATTATTTTAAATTCAAACTTTAATTTTATCATTACAACATAAAAAGAAAAATAAATTTGTCATAAATAAAATTTTTAATTATGTTCAACCCAACCCGATTTTATACGGTCTCATATTTACTGGGTCAACCCAGCCCGCTTTTCAGCCACAGAGTTACTGAACAGCCTAATTTTAAATTTTAATTTATCTTTCTATTTAAAAAGAAAAAAAAAATCTTCATCATCTTTAGCACCCCCCACCGCACCCCACCGTAAGTCAACCACATCAAGGGGGAGAAATCCCATCTTCTAGCATGCGTTTGTACAATAACATGGCATCCACGAACCGTCCAACTTTGCAGTAACCACGAATAAGAATTGTATATGCTACTATGTCAGGTATTAATCCCCTGTTTCGAGCATTATGAAAGACAAAATATGCTTCCTCCATCAACCCCCTTTTGCAGAGACTATCAATCAGGATGTTGTAGCTCACAATGGTGGGAGATAGTCTCTTCTGAAGCATCTCCTCATAGAGCTCAAAAGCATTTTTAATATTACAGGTCTTGAAGTAGCCATCAATCAAAGAACTGTATGTGGCCACATTAGGCACTGGACCTTTATTCAACATCGTAGAAAATAAAGAAATTGCATCATCCATTCTACCTTCTTTACAAAATGCATCAATCAAATTGATCGGGATTTAATCCCCCCTGATCTGGTTGACTTACGGTGGGGTGCGGTGGGGTGGGGGTGCTGAAGATGATGAAGACTTTTTTTTTTTAAAATAAAAAAATAAATTAAAATTTAAAATTGGGCTGTTCAGTAACCCTGTGGCTCAAAAGCGGGCTGGGTTGAGTATAATTAAATTTTTTATTTGTGACAAATTTATTTTTCTTTTTATGCTGTAATGTTAAAATTAAAATTTGAATTTTAAATAATATGATTATTTAATAATAATAAATAATTTTAAATAGCATATTTGTTAATAATTATGAGTTTAAATTTTAGTTATTTTATAATAGTTCATAAAATATACAAAATAATTTAGTATATTATCAATTTGTTAGTTTCTTTTAATTTTTTTTAAAAAAATTAAAGTATCGGACTCGTTTTCACTTTTTGCAAAGGTTAGGAATCCAATTGTAAATTTCTTTAATTAAAACTAAGGTTAGAGATCATTTGCGCCAATTGAAAGGTTGAAAAAAAATATAACTTGACAATTTTACTCCCATTAATAAAGACAAAAAAAAAAAAAAAAAAAAAAGAAGGACCATTTGCGCACTTAAATGAAAGGTTTTTAACAGATTTTTAACAGAATCCGTAAAAAATGACCAATTGCGCAACTAAATGGATAAGTTATGGACCATTTCACCAAAAATGAAAGGTTAGGAGACCATTTGCACACTAATGTCATACATTAGAGACCATTTACGCCAATTTCCCTGACCAAAAACAAATCATGCACGCCAGATGGGGTCTCCTTGTCTAAGTCCACGAGAAGACTTAAAGAATCCAACTGTTTCACCATTAATCATAACCGAAGACCAACTTCAATTCTCAACACAGTTAGTAATTTTCTGAATCCAAAATTAAAACCAAACTTTTCTATAACCAAATAAAAAGACTCCCATCGCACTTGGTCATAGGATTTTGCCATGTTCGAGCTTGAACATAAGAGTATCTTTAATGTAACAATGTCTATTATGTATATGTGACAAAAGACATTGATATTATATCAAAAACTTCTCCAATGCAACAATGTTCATTGTGCAAATGTGGCAAATTATTATTAGCTTTTTAGAAAAAAAAAAAAAAAAAAAGGAAGAGAGAGAAATGTATTGATTGGATAGAGATTATTAAATTAATAATGGACATTGTCAAGAACGAATGTCTAGAATTAGACATTGTACTAGACACCTTCTAGCATTAATTGTGCCACATAAATACTTTTTGACCATTATTAAAAAAAAGTACTAGACATTATGTCTTGACATTATATCATTGGAGATGCTCTAATATTCCCACCTCAACATTTTTTATCCAGCGAAAAAGCAAGCTCCTGAGCTATAGTAGGATACCATCTGAAAAATTGCGTCCCTAGACAAAACCGCTTTGATAATCCTGGAAGAACAATGTTAAGCCAAGTAACCAGTAACTTAGTAATGATCTTGTATTCTTGTTCATCGCAGTACATATGCTTATTGGCCTGTACTCTGTAATCTTTCCATTGCTGTTCTCCTGGTTTTTTCTATATAAGAATAATAGAAGTTGCAGAAAAAGCTCTCTGCATCTCCTTCCCTTCAAAAAATTCAAACACTGAAAGGCATAAATCTTGTAAAATAATATCCTAACAAGTGGAGTCATGAATTTTGAAGCGGACTATTACTTTTAAAAATAAAAATAAAAATTCACTTCAAAAATTGATCTTTTCCAGAGCGCTCAGCCCCTTCTAACAAGATTCAAAGAATTAAGGAGTGTTGTAACATTTTATTTTTTAAATATATTTTATTATTGGAAGATGAAAAGTTGGAAGTTTCATGACTTGATAGTGTGAATTATGTGGATTGTTATTATGGAAGATCACAGGTCACGCACGAGTTATAGAAATGAGTTTATGGAATTTAATTTCTTATTAAATCTTATTGTCTTCCAAACACTTATAAATACTATTCTTTTCTCTCCAACCTCACACAAGAAAGCATATGAAATTTTATACATTTTTTCTCTCTAAAAAATTAATATATTTGTCATAAGAAAGGTGTTGTTATAGTGGAGCTTTAAGTTCATCTTCTAGTGCAAAAGAGGTTGAACTAAACAATCTTTCAGTTGGGATGTTGTATCTTGGAAGGGACAAGTCAAGAAGATAACTGTTGCACCGGTGATTGAGGATTTCCAACACCGCAGAAGACTTGAATCTCCTTAAAAAAGAGCAAGATACCCGCGCCTCAACCTAATTGGTTACGAGTTTATTTCTAAATTTAGTTGTAAATTTTTATTTACAATTGTATTTTGACTAACAATTTTAAGGACAATTCAACAATTTAAATTGTCTTGCTGATCATTTCTATGATTATTATGATACTACTTTTACGTCTGTAAAAAAAATATGAAAAGTCTTGCAGAGCAAATATGATACAGAAGAAGCGGGCGCAAAAAAATATGCACCAGGTCGATTTTTTCGTTATCAAATGGTGGATGGAAAATCTGTGGTAGAGTAAGCCAAGATTTTCAAATGATAATTGCTGAAGTCATATCTAAAGGGATCAAGATTGGTGATAACCTAGTTGTTGATGGCCTAATTGACAAACTTCCACCATCATGGAGAGAGTTCCAGAAAAATATGAGACACAAGCACAAAGAGATGTCACTAGAAATGTTAATCACACCTATTCGCGTGGAGGAAGAGGTTAGAGAACAAGATGCACTTATTTAAGAGAGCAATGGACATTCCACCAAGGTACATTTAATTTCTACAAATGAAAATTTGCCTACTAATCAGTATTCCAAAAACAATGTGTTTGAAGCCTAGAAAAAAGAATATAAAAAAATCTCACCAACATGATAAGAGAAATTCAAGCCAGTGGAGTAAGAATCAATCACATCATTCTCAAAATCAACAGGGTAAGACTTGTTTTGTATCTGGCAAAAATGGGGATATTGCTCGAATTTGCAGATACGAGGAACGTGAACATATACCTTAGGCTGACGTTACCGAGGAGCCATTTGTAGCTATGATAACCGATATCAATATGATTCAAAGTGTTGAAGGATGGTGGACAGATTCTAGTACAAATAGACATGTTTGCTATGATAAAGATTGGTTCAAAGTTTACACTTCTTTTAAGGAGTCCAAAACTATAATGCTTGGAGATTCTCACACTACAAGTTCTTGGAACGAGTGAGGTTGATCTTAAATTCACTTCTGGAAGAGTTTTAACATTGAAAGATGTGTTTTATACGCCTTCCATGAGAAAGAATTTGATGTCAAGTTATCTTTTGAGCAAGGTTGGTTTCAAACAAACTATAGAATCTAATCAATATGTGATAACCAATAAGGGTATTTTTGTAGGCAAATGTTACGCTTGTGATGAAATGTTTAAAGTCAATGTTAAGAATATTAATAATAATGCTTCTAATTTTGTTTATATGCTTTCTTCATTGAATTTTTTGTATGCTCGTATATATCATATTAATAGTAAATATGTGGGAGTTATGAGTAGTTTGGGATTAATTCCTAATATGAAAAAAGATTTTGAAAAATGATAAATTTGTAGAAAATTGAAGATTACAAAAAGACCTCATAAAAGTGTAGAAAGAAATACCAAATTTTTGGAGTTAATTCACACAGATTCATGTGAATTTGAAGGAATTTTAACTCGTGAAGGAAATATATATTTTATCACTTTTATTAATAATTGTTCGAAATATATTTTATGTTTATTTATTGATAAATAAAAGTGATGCTTTTGATTTTTGATTTTAAATATTCCTCATTGAAGTTGAAAATAAATTCGGTAGAAATATTAAAAGAATTCGAAGTGATAGAGGTCGAGAATATGAATCTTTTGAATTTAATTCTTATGTTCAATCCTTGAGAATAATCCATGATACTACTCCACCATATTCACCTGCTTCTAATGGTGTAGCAAAAAAACCAAAATTGAACCTTAATTGATCTTACAAATGCTATGATATTAGATTCAGGTGCTCCCTCAAATCTTTGGAGAGAAGCAATTTTAAGTGCTTGTTATGTGTTAAATAGAGTGCCACATAAAAAGACAAGAATTACACTTTTTGAGGTGTGGAATGGGTATAAGCCAAATTTGAGATATCTAAGAGTATGGAGTTATTTAGCCTTTATGAGGTTAACGAATCCTAAAAGATCTAAATTGAGAGCAAGAGCTACCACTTGTGCTTTTCTTGGATATGCGGTAAATAATACAGCCTATTGATTTTTTGACATTGAAAATAATGTAATTTTTTAGTAAGGTGGTGCTATTTTTCATGAAGAAAAATTTCCTTTTAAATCAAAAAATAGTGGGGGTAAAAATTTTGAACAAAATATTTTGAAACCTAACTCTTCTACTCATATTTTACAAAATCAAAAAAATTCTCAAAATGAACTCAGAAGGAGTAAAATGACTAGAGTTGAGAAATTTTTTGGTCTTGACTATATTGTTTATAATGTTCAAGAAAATCCAATTTCTTTACTAGAAGTTTTATCATCACCTGACGCTATATTTTGAAAAGATGCTGTAAATGATGAGATGGAATTACTACTTTATAATAAAACTTGGAAATTAGTTGATTTACCACCAGGTTGTAAAACCATAGGGTGTAAATGGGTCATAAAGAAAAAATTAAAATCGGATGGAAGTATAGACAAGTATAAAGCAAGACTCGTTGCAAAGGGGTTTAAACAAAAAGCTAATGTAGACTTCTTTGATACTTTTTCTCCGGTTACTAGAGTGACATCCATTAGATTGTTTATTGCTGTTGCGGCAATTCATGATTTTATTATTCATCAAATGGATGTGAAAATAACTTTTTTAAAAGATGATCTAGATGAGAAAATATATATAGACCAACCTGAAAGTTTTATACAACCTGATGAAGAAAGCAAAGTTTGTAAGCTAAATCCCTCTATGGCTTAAAGCAAGTTCCAAAACAGTGACATGAAAAGTTTGATTCCTGCATGATTGAAAACGGGTATAAAGTAAATGAGTGTGAAAAGTGCATATATTATAAATCATGGAAAAATGCACATGCCATTATTAGTCTCTATGTGGATGATTTGTTGATTTCTGGCTTTAATATTTTTGTAATCAATAAGACGAAAAATATGCTTAAGAGCCATTTTGATATAAAGGATCTTGGAGAGGCTAATTTTATTTTGGGCATGCGAATTACTAAAACATGTGATGGAATTTTTCTTGATCAGTCAAATTATATAGAAAAAAATTTGAAAAAATATAACTATGTCGATTGCAAGCATGTTTCTAATCCTTTTGATTTGAGTATTCATCTATTTCTTGTTGAAAATGAAATGATGTAATAAATCAAAATGAATATGCCAGTATGATTAGTAGCTTGTGATATGCTACGAGACTTGATATTGCATTTGCAGTAGGAGTATTCAGCAGGTTTACAAGTAAGCCAGGAAGAGAACATTGGCATGCTATGGACCGTGTAATGAAATATTTAATTGGTTCAAAAAACTATAGCTTATTTTATAAAAAATATGATGTTGTTATTGAAGGTTTTTCTAATGTAGATTGGAATACATTGTGAGGTAATTCTTTATCTACCACTAGATATATTTTTAAATTGGGAGGTAGTGCAATTTGTTGGAAATCTTAAAAACAGACCATTATTGCTAATTCTATTATGGCCGAAGCTGAGCTTATTGCTTTAGCTTCAGCCAGTGAAGAAGCAAATTGGTTACGAGATTTCTTACATGAGATCCTAATGTGGAAAAAACAAATACCTCCTATATTGATTCATTATGATAGCACTGCCATTGGTAGAGTTAACAACCGTTATTATAATAGTAAATCCAGGACTATAAGAAGAAAACATAGTAATGTGAGATCTTATTTGAGTAATGGCATAATTAACGTGAATTATGTTAAATCTTGTAATAATCTTACAGATCCATTAACTAAGGCCTTGACAAGAGAGGTGGTCTAGAATATTTCGAGGGGGATGGGATTTAAGCCCATATCATCATGAGCCACATTTAAGGATACCCAACCTAGGGACTAGAGATCCTGTGACTGGGTTCAATGGGACAAACGAATTATAAGGTGGCCGTAAAAAAAATGCACAATTTTTTCCCATCCCTATGGTGTAAGTGCATTAATCCTGTAACGTTTGGAGGGTTGAGTTTTCTAAAAGAAACAAAAACTCTTAATAAAGTATGTAGCTCGTATGAGTGTGGTGCAATAGTTACTCTTGATAGATTTTACCTATGTGAGTGTCCGCTCTCTATAAAGATGTGGGCATTTCTCAAAAAATACTCATGAAAAACTAGGATCAGCACAAGGCCGTAATGTGCTAGCCATTGAAGCTCATATCAACACCTAGTTTATTATGTGTGAGCAGTAATTCTTTATTTCCCTTAAATAGTTATAGTTTAAGTCAGAGATCACTACTAACTGTGGAGTAGAGATTGTTGTTTCACTAGTGGAGGTTTAATGCAGAGTCACACCTATCATGATGCATAATTATCTATCTTTTGACAAATGTATTTCGACTTATTTTTAAATAATAAAATGAGTGGGGGAATGTTGTAACATTTTATTTTTATTATTGGAAGGAAAGGTTGGAAGTTTCATGACATGATAATGGTGAATTATGTGGGTTGTTATTGTGGAAGATCATAGGTCATGAGTTATAGAAATGAGTTTATGGAATTTAATTTCTTATTAAATCTTATTGTCTTCTAAACACCTATAAATACCATTCTTTTTTCTCCAACTTCGCACAAGAAAGCATATGAAATTTTATACATTTTTTCACTCTAAAAAGTTAATATATTTGCCATAAGAAATGTGTTCTTATAGTGGAGCTTTGAGTTCATCTTTTAGTACAAAAGAGGTTGAACTAAACAACGTTTCAGTTGGGCTATTGTATACTGGAGGGGACAAGTCAGGAAGATAGCTGTTGTACCGGTGATTGAAGATTTTCAACACCGCAGAGGGCTTGAATCTCCTTAAAGAGAGCGAAATACTCGCGCCTCGGCCTAATTGGTTACGAGTTTGCTTCTAAATTTAGTTGTAAATTTTTATTTGCAATTGTATTTTGACTAACAAGGAATACATTTAATTAAGACTTTATAAGACTTTTTATGAAGTTTAAAGTTTAGATGTATTTAATACAGACTTTTTAAATTTTATAAAAGACTTTACATATTCAATATAGAATTCATGCAATATTTAATTCACTTTTTTTATGATCTTACGAAATTCAAGAGTATTCAAATTGTCAATGACTTTTTTATAAAATTTCCTATGTACTTTTTAAAGCATTTGTATAAATGAAAGACCATAATTTCTCTTATTAATCTCCAAAATTTTGAAAGACTTTTGATTCATTCTATGATTTTATTTTTTCTTTATGCAATATTTATCTTTTCTTTTTCCGAACTCTAGAATCAAGATATTACCAACATTTTTTTTTTAGAAAAAAGATTAATATTTTTTTCTTTCTTCAATGTGTTTTTTACTCTTCAATATTTTCTTAACCATTTTTTTTCTTTCTTATTTTTCCTTCTACAAACTCTACAATCATGATAATTATCAATATCTTTTATGAAAATAATATTAATATATTTTTCTCTATTCATTTGGTTGTAAAATATTTTTAAAACGAGTCGCATACTATTTTTTTTTAATTTATCCACAACTCGTTTGAAAGTTCATAGTTTTACCACCAAAAAAAAAAAAGAATGGGCTAATAATTTATGTCATTGACTCCTAACGTAATTTACTTGTAGCAAATAAATAAAATATTATAAATTAAAAAAAATTATGAATTTAATAATATTAATGTAATTAAATAAATTATTGCTAGAATTTTTCCAGCGACAATCTTTTAATTGTGGGATATTAAATTTTTATATTCAATTGAAAAAATAAAATAAAAGTCTATAAAAGTATTCTAAAATATAAATTTATAAAAGTCTATATGTAAGTTTATTAGAATATGTAAAAATCAATAAAAGTTCAGAAAATACATAAAAATCAATCATTTAAAAAATGTCAATCATACATCCCCTAAATCTAACTGGGATGGGACTGGTTTTGTATGTTAGGGTGTGTTCTCTTTGGTGTTTTCAACTCATTTTTTGTTTTGTGTTTTTGAAAATAGTGAAAACGCATTTACTTATCTATTTTTGAAAATGCATTTTCCAAAACACTCAAAAAAATTCAAAGGAAATGGAAAGTGACATTTTCAACGTTTTCCTTGTTTTGTTGACAAAACACGCCTGTTTTTAAAAATGGCAAAAACGCGGAAAATACTCCCTTTTGCTAGAAGGTCTTCATTTCGAATCACAATCCACTCATTTTATTTTGGTTGTCTCCAAATTTTTTCCCCCTGCACCGTTTCTTTTCTTCCTTTCTCCAGCACTCTTTTCTTTCCGCGATATTCCTCCCTCTCCAGCAGCAGCCGCCGGCCGTCGAAGCTTAGGTAAGCTTGTCTCTTGTCTCTCCTCTCTTCATTTTCCTTCCTTCTCGATTCTTCCTTCAACTCTCTTCTTCTTTCCTTGTAAGGTTTCATTTTTAGAAATTAAAGAAGAATTTGAAAGATAAATTGGGCCTTTATCAAATAAGTGTATAATAGTTAAAAATTAGTTCTTTGGGGTTAGGGTGCTCTCTCTTCTTTAACAAATGAAAACAAATTTGAAAATCTTCAAATACCTAATTGTACATACATCACAGAACATGTCTAGGTTATTATTGTTTGCTTGGCTCCAAATAACTAGTAATGAGTTATTTGTGTAAAGTATTTTTCTATGTTTGACAATTATGGTATCTCTTATTGCTTATGAAGTTGATTACGGCTATGTTCCTCAAAGTTTATATGAATGTGGGTTATTAATAATTGTTTGTGTACATGTGAGAAGCTAATCTAGAAGGGACAAATCACTTTTATCTACTAAATCCGTGACTGCATGAAATGATGGTTAGACTTGAAGAATGATTTTTTGCTGGTTACATTGTTGGATGCTTATAGCTATGTCATGGATTTTCTGAAACTAATTATCCACATTTGATGCTGATATTGTTCAACATTCAATGGCTTAATCCTCTTTTGTTTGTCTTGGATAACATTCAACAAGCATCCCGAAAGAAAATGATAAAGTCTGGTTCGAGTTTTGTCCACTGAAAACTAACTGAAATATTGAGTTAACTCATTATTTCCTCGTGTTGTATGAATAACGATCATTCTAGTTTCCTTTGCCTTATGTGTTGTATGTCTTCCAATGCATGATTTTAGCACATTTGAAGGTTCGGGCTAGTTCTCTTTATTTCAAAGTTCTATGGATTACAATGTATTCCACGCTAATTTTAGTTCATCGTAGACAATCCGTAGCAATTACTTTAAATCGTGTTATTATATATAAGATTATACCAAATTGACAAATATAATCCATTTGTAGTTTGTTCTAACTCTTCTATATTTTGCATAGAACACTTATAATCCACAGTGTTGATGAATGGATTTTAGGTCTCAGGTATTGATTCGTATGGGACTTATTTGAATGAGTTTATAATTTAGTGGATTGATGAGTTAATAATTAAAATGACATAATGAAAAAGTTTGTTAAAAAGTTTTTCTCTACTCCGTTCAGTATACTCTTATCTGGAAAGGATGGATACCTTTAATTTGCACTGCCATCATGTTAAAAAATATGAGATTCTTTAAACTATTGCTTCCTTGTTTTTATCTTTGTTATAGAACATGGGTGGTCACATAGGTAAGAATAACTTACCAATGCCATGGTCTGATGAGAATGAACACATTTTTATCGAAATTCTTTACGAGAAAGTGAAATCAAACGCATTGTAATGTTCTACATTCACGAGGGACGAATGGGGCAAGATCAATGCAACCATGTTTACGACAACAAAAATGGATTACGGCGTAGAGAGGTTAAAGGAGAAATGGAACCGCTTACGTAAGGTTCATCGCATGTTCTCTGAACTTTTGGGACATACAGGTGTCACATGGGATCCAAATACCAACAAAGTTAACGCTGCAAAAGAAGTTTGGCAACACTTTTATATGGTATAAATGTTTATGAATTTATTATTTTTAATCATTAGCTGTTTATTCCTATCTTGCTGCACATACTGACAATGTTGCTACATTTTTCAATGTTAGATTAACAAGTCAGATTACAAAAATTTCAAGAGGGAAGTGAGTAAGCACTACCACATTCTTGGGGAGATATTAATTAGCGGCACTACAGCCACTGGAGGATTGGGGAATGCACAACTCAACTTCTTGCCACCTCATAGGAAGAAAGACAGCTAGAAGATGATTTTTTAAACCGGGGCATGCATGTACATGTTGAGAATCTCGATGATGACGTCGACGAGATTCCAAAAACTCAAAGGCGTGAAGAAATTGGTACATCGGGAGAACGCAGACGTAAAGAACCTGAGTTAAGTAAATGTGATAAACTCGAGGCTTGCATGGCACAGTAGTCTTCTACTGTTAGTTTAAAGAACGAAGAACTGAACTCGTACACCATACCTAAAAGAAAAACTTTCACAAATTCAAAGAAAATCATGCAATCAATCGGAGTGTGAAGCTACCAGTCCGGATCCTTAATCAGATATTGTATGCTTGGACATGTTAAACAATATGGAAGGGGTGTCTAATGAGGTTTATATGAAAGCGTTAAAGGCGTTTAAGGATCCAGATTTCAGGGTGTCATTTGTTAGGATGCCAAATGCAAGAAGATGACCTATATTGGAACTACTTTGATATGATTGTTGTTTTCAGTTCTATATTATTCTGTAGTTTGAATTTGTGTGGATGCCGATTAAATTACTTTGTTCTTATCGCACTTTGACTAAACTGCTGTTATATGTTATGTTCAAAGTGTTGGTTATTGATATCATGTTGTAATCAATTATGATAATTAATGATTGTAGACATTGGTTCACAGGATGGCAAGTTTATTAAATTTGGTTGATAATGTCAGTACCCATATGTTGAATGATAAAGGATCGAGTGATGATGAATTGTTATTTATGGATGATGATGATGAAGATTTTGGGGATGTATTGATGGTTAACTGCTTCGTTGCCAACACATGTAGTACTATCAGTAGGAGACCTTGTAGAGCATCATTGCTCATTGGGAAAATGTACATGCTAAAAATTCTTAATGGACATCCGGACGTGTGCTATCATAATTTTTGTATGTACAAACATGTTTTCATGAATTTTTTTGATACTTTGAAAGATAGAGGGATGTTGACAGACGGGAAAAACCTGATTGTCGAAGAGAGTGTTGCTATGTTCCTGATGATTGTAGGCCACACTACACGATACAATATTATTGGTGATCGGTTTCAGCATTCCAATACATCATACACAAATGGTTTAAACGAGTTTTAAGGGCTGTTTGTTCATTTGGCACAGAGATTATCCGACCAACAAATCAAGATGTTGTCCATGAGCGGATTTTGCACAAATATCCTTTCTTCAAAGATTATGTAGGTGCAATAGATGGAACACATGTTGCAGCTTGGATACCTGCGTCGAGACAACATCATTTCGTGGAAAGAAAACAAATATAACACAAAATGTGATGTTGGTATGTGATTTTGATATGAAATTCTCATTTGTGTACTCTGGATGGGAATGTACTGCTAATGATTCACGAGTATTAGTAGACGCAATGACAAGAAGCTCGAACAACTTTCCAATACCACGGGGAGGTATATTATGAAACTTAAAATTATTTGTCCAATATACTTGTAATATTAATAAACGTCAAATGATTTTCCAACTTTCCATGGACATTTGATATTTTTGACTCAAAATGAAGACCAAATGGAAGATTGGAGATCCAAAATGAGCATAAAAGGAATTAGGAGGTTGAAATTGGAAGCCAAAAATATGTCTTGGACGAGTCCTGGGCAATCGCCCAAGACTTGAATTCAATTACAGAAAGCTTTCATAAGCCCTGGGCGATCACCCAGGCAAGACGGTGGGCGATCGCCCAGGCCAAATCCTGGGCGATCACCCACATAAACTTAGTGATTATAGAAACATTTTGCCTAGCCTCAACGATCGCTCATGATTACATTGGACGATCGCCCAGGCTTAATTTCGGATATTTTTTAAATTTTTTTTCATTTCCGTTTAGAACTATATTGTGAATAGCTTGTAGTTAAATTTTGAAATTGTACTAGGTTTACAAAAAATTTACTATTCATGTACTTATCATTGTAAACAATTGATAACTTTGATTTATTTTAGAGATTTTAGCTCAATTTTACCTTATTATAGTATGTAAGTAATTTGTTTTTTTGCAAATCAATTTTATCTTGTTGATTCTGATATCCAAACATGCCTGATTTTCTTGTCCTTTATAGAGGTCAAAGATATCATTTGCGTGACTATGTTGGACGGGGAAGATTGCGTGGAAAGGAAGAACTTTTCAACTATAGACATTCATCGTGTCGTAACATTATTGAACGGTGCATTGGAGTTTTATAAGCAAGATTTCTTATTTTGAAATTGATTACCAATTATCCACTAACTAGACAAAGGCAAATTCCTATTGCATGTTGCGCAATACACAGCTTTATTCAACAGGAGCATGCTTTAGATAAGTTATTCGCTGAATATTCAAGGGAGAATATGGTCTTTCAAGATATACCTTAGTCGAGTCAAGTCAAGATCAAGAAGCGATAAAACAGCTCAAATGAGACAAGTCAGGGATCAAATTATTACACAAATGTGGAATGACTACTCAAGGAGTCGTACATGATTCCATGAAAATATTTTATATTTTGTTTAGTCTTTTATATAGTGTATTGGTAGTAAACTATTCAATTCTATTAGCACTAAACTATTTTGAGAAACTATTCAAATGTATTAGCATTATATAGACTATTTTGTTAGAATTTTCATACTATATTAGCATTACACTATTACAATTTATTGAATAATCAAATATTTTTAATAAAATATTACACAAAATAATTTCTAAAAAAATTCAAGTAAATGCGTTTTCGAGTTTTCTGTTTTTAGAGACAATTTTCGAAAATTTAAAAAAAACGCATTTTCAAAAATCTCAAAACAAACACTCAAAACACAAAATACAAAATAATTTCAAAACTCAAAACACAAAGAGAACACCACCTTAACTTCTGAAATTAATGAACAGCTGCTTCCTTGATTTGATTTGGGTTCTCAAAAACTCAACCATCTTCCTAGGTAATTTTGTAAATCATCAATTTTATTCTTCTCTTTTAATTACTTTGTGAAAATATGTATTTCTATCCCTCTCATGCATCCATTTAGACCCAGCATTTTGTCTCCAAAAAAAAATCTCTTCGATTGCCAATAGCTGATTGTACTTAGCATATGATTGGTGTACCTGAACTCTCGCCAGTTTAGAGTGAACATAATCATAAATTTGCTCATTTTCATCCCATCTTCAACCTGGTCAATTTTCTTCAGAATCTCGTAAGCCCTTTGTTTCTCTATCTGCTTGTTCCAATTATCTACAACTAATGACTGAAAAACATGGCGCTGAATACACATATTTTGAAACCAAATGTATGATAGAAATCTTAGGGGAGTGTTTTAAGACATTCACTTCTAATCAAAATTCCATCATGATGTATACTGGTTTAGATGTTGGACACGTATAGTTGAGTACATATCCAGGGCTATTGAATTTAACACTACTCACTCCAGAAGTTCCCACATTTTCCCATTAGTCCAAGTGAATTGTGACCCCTCGAAACCTGCATCTTCTAAACTGCAACTTCTTAGCATCTCAGAAAAATCCTCCACATCCATAAAATTAGTAAGGATTTCCACCAAATCTTTCTTCAACAGAAAGTATAGTGTTAAAGTCCCCTCCAACAAACCACGGGAGATTAAATGCTACTAGCTAACACCTTTAAGCTATCCTAGAGCTCCATAGGTTCATGCCTAATTGTTTTACAATACATAGCATGACAATGCGAACAGGATAACAAGGTGTGCACTTCCATGTGTACCAACTGCCTCAAATCACCAATCATAGTACAGTTTAAATCTACAAACCATAGAACCCAAATTTTATCTGACATATTACTAAAAGCATGATCAAAATCAAGATAAACTCTCTTATTGATCATTCAAAATCATAGGTTCCAAAATTACTAATTTTTTTGGCTGGTGTAGCTCAACTAACCTTTTTATACGCCTATGATATGATTTTTTCTTGATTCCTCAAACATTCTAGATGAGCATATTCATGACAACTGTTGTTTATTGGACGAACCACCTTTGCCATTCCTTTTCAGAGTACCCCGGTAATCCACTTTTGGCCTTTATTAGCCTCGAACATCTGAATTGGAGTATCAGCATTGCTGTGATCTGTATTTAAGTTTAACTGGGATGTCCTCTTCTTCATCAGAATCATTATGGTCATTTTACCTAGTTCTTCAGCGCCTGGTTAGATGGGGCCCCTTATCCCCTCTCCGATATCAAATAGTCCTCCTTCTGGTGCCCAACGTGGAAACAATTATAGCAGTAATTGGGTAATTTTTCATACACGACCATGTGCTAAAAACCACGTTTTAGTTCAATCAACTTCAACACATATAAGAGCTTCACTCGGTCTTGTTACGTTGGCAGTTGCTTTGTCGATTTTTAAGGGTTTACCCAAATTTTGTGTAATTGCAAAAAATACTGATTTTTTGAGTCAAACATATGACAGCAATGGCAATGAAATCCATACCGGGACTATAGATAATTCTTTCAATGGGTTAAAATCGTGGGTCCACTTTATCGTGAACCCAGATATGTTGTCCCAAATGTATGTCATTAACCTGTATCTCTAATTAAAACTTTACACGTAATCAAATAAATAGATGAGAATATCATTATTGACAATATTTAATGCATTCACAGTTTATGTTTTTGATGATGTGTAAAGTTTTAATTGGGAGAACAGCTTAGGGGACATATATTTGGGACATCAGATCTTGACTCATAGTCTTCATCCAGATGTAGATGGTTCAAAACATGCTTGAATTCTATATTAGAACTCGCTTGGTGTAGTATATAAACTGGTTTATTTGACCAAAATAGTTTATTTGACCAAAAATAGTTTATTTGACTAAAAAATTAGCTTTTATAGTATGACATTGTTGACCATTATTGGTCAAATAAACTATTTTGGTTGAAAAATTAGTTTATAATCTATATCAAACAAGCCCTTAGAATAGATAATTTTTGAGTGTCACTCAGCTATCGATTTAAGCTAGTTTTAAATTACTTAAACACAAGTAGACCAGTCATCGTGGGTTCTACACTCCACATCATTGTCCACAACCTGTACACATGCGAGATTGTTTTAGTAGACGAACATAAATCATCTTATCTAAAATCTTAAACAGAGGAGCACATTTATTCTTTTACATTTAGTCTTCAAATAGTTCATCTCATGCGCACACTCATTTATTTTTATCAAAGGCTGACACATGCACAATTTTCATAGATATAGGTAACAACGAGACTTGTACCCTTAAACTTTACTTACTCTCATACCACGTAGAGCCACCTCATATAAAATCTTATGCTCAAATTGGAAAATGTTTATTTATTTTTATCTAGACTTTAATGTATCCGATCAATATATATTTTGGGCAAAAAACAGACTACATAAAAATTCATAATCTTTTATTCATTCAGATTATACAAGTACAACAAAAGTAACACGAACTGCGGACACAACTAACAACACTTGCTGCAAAAGCTCACTCAGGAAGCTTATACATAGAGCATATTATTGGGAACACAAACACAGTACAGTACGAACTTGAAGATGGGGACAAGGGACCGGGTGACCTCCAACAAGTACATATAAATATGTATAGTAATAGACGATATGGTTCATTAATCAGCAATGATGGTAGTAGCAGTAGCAAGCAGAACCCCGGTGATGTTTTAGACAAGTACCATAGTAAGCTCCCTCCCTGTGCTTGCAGTAATTGTTACAATTGTGAGGGGCACACAATCCGCGCCATCCTTTGCTAAGTTTTTTGCAAGATTTTGCCTCCCCCATTTGCATCTCTGCATACAAATTGGATTAGTTAGTTAAGAGAAATAATATTCATTATTCGATAAAATTTAATTACATCATATTAAGAAAATATGACAAAACAAGCAAAAATTCACTTGGACAACACATCAATATTTTTTCCCAATTAAAAAATATCAAGAAAAACTATGAAAGTGACATGCACGCTAGCGGGGGATGGGTAAAGGGTTTGTCAAACCGTGTCTCCGTTTATTTTCTCATTATAATCATCATGCATGGTGCATGGCAAAAATAATGAATAAGGTGATGGCATGTTTGGTTACATTCTACTAGATAAAATTTCAAGCGTTTGTGATAATATACATGTTACTGAGAAGATGTATTTATAGACAAATATATTGAACAGACTTTTTTTAATTAATTAAATGTGAATAATAAGCGAGGGCTGAATCAATCAAGACTTAGTATTTAACTATTTATGGTTTCTTGATCATAATGTCTTTGAATGAGTTTGTGTACAATAAACTTTATAATATTGTGGAGTTAATTAATATAAATCTATATATGATAAGAATAAAACAACTTGTAGCCGGTTGACATTCACGAGAACTGGAAGAGTTAAAAGTATTTGATTAAATCAAACAAAGTTTTATAGTCTATGCCAAATTGCAAGAGTACCTCGTTTTGGATATGTTCCAATCATCCAAAGGCGCTGTTTTAATTATATCAAATATTAGAGAATTTTTTTTAAAACTCTCTATAAATCCATTTTAATAATTTGTTCGTATTATTATTATTTTTACTTCGATATAAATTGATTTTTGTAGTAGGTGTGGAAATATTCTTGAGATACTTCCTAGTATTTGTAATTAAAATTTAAATGTAGAAGGAAAAAAATGAATGCATAAAATTAGTAATAAATGTAAATGTGGCAAGAAATAATGGAAATACATACATATATAACAACATGAGGGGAGAAGACATTAGACTTTTTGATCTTTTAACCATGGTTGGAAGGTTTAAGTTGCATTTTCATAATAAAGGATTTGTTGAATGAAATCTTTTATTATTTGTTAGGTAAGAGAGAAAGTACAAAAGAGTACTATGAACTTGTCCTGAAAGTGGTCGTAACATTTAATAATGATTGACTGCAAAAAAGTTTGTATTGGAATTTTTGGTCCCAAGCAAACAAAAGAGCTATGATGATTAAACGGATCGGTTTAATTATATTTTGTAGGCTTGATCAATGATCGAAAACATATTATTAATACCCAATCTCCAACAATTAGGAAGTCCAATTACAAAGACGGGTCAAATCACTTTATAGTTAACTTTGAGTAATGGACCACGACCCAGTTGCTCTGTTAATTAATCTTATATAACCCACTTATCTTTAGGACTCTTTTGTGGGTCCTTGGCTGCAATATTTATATGTGGTAATTCCTTGGTTATAATTATTTATATGGTGGCTGCCCTATTTTATTTGAAAAGAAAGAAGTGCTGTGTGCAGGGAGTTGTTGGCTGAGAGCTTACGTGAATAGGTTTTTCTTGGTGGATTAAAATACACGCACAGAGAGAGAAATTCTTGGTAGCCATTTTTTCTTCTTTCTTCTTCCGCACCCCTTTGTGCCGGCGCTGCTATCCCTTTGTTTTCTTGGCCCTTTCCTCTTTTTCTTCTTTGTGGAGAATAACATTCCCTTTCGTGTGGAATATAGTGGGTTATTTAGGAGTGTGCTCTGGCCAAGATTTGTGGTGTTACCATTGTTGGAGATTGGCTAATCTGAGCCTCTTACATTCACCACTATCGTCCCGTTGATTAAAGATTAAAGATTTTCTTTTTGCTTTCAAATATTGTCTATTGTTATTTGTTTTTCATTAATAATATAATCTCATTATTTTTGGTGATTTGCAGATTTATTATTCCAACAGTTTGAATAGATCATAATTTCCCACTATAAATCATGGATTTTCACATACCATGTTGATCACATTGACAGTGATTATATGTTCATTTTTGCATAAAATATTGTGAGAAAATTAATATATATATATATATATATATATATATATATATAATTTTTTTTTTTTAACGAACTTGATTCAAATAGAAAATGAGGTTATTTGTCATTGGATATCCAAATTTTTGATTTGAGATTTGATTTGGAACATATAACCACTTCAAGATCATCTTTCCTAAGGTTGATATTTTAAGATTGAATCTCAAAATATAACTTAGTATCACAATCCAAAAAATTCAAATAAAACAATTCAATTCATTTAAAAGTTTAAATGAGACACTATCTTGTTAGGCATATTAAGGAGCAAAATTTTGAATTGCTTAAATATGAAATAAACAATCAATATATAAGTGATGATGATATTTTTCTTAATAAGTTAATTATTTAAGATGGAACTCCAATCCACAATATGTGCAACTTAAACTAAACTCAAATTATATTCCTTCAAATCTTTCCAACACAGGTTGAATATATTTTTAAGTTAGTAAAATTATTAAGTTGGCCTTGACTTTACTCCGTAAATTTATTATTTACTCAAATTTAGGGGGCGGGTTTAGACGAGGGCTAAAATAATTTTACACCCATCTTATATATATATATATATAATTCATATAAAAATTGATTATTCAAAAAACAAAAAAAAATGGGCCAAAGTGGGGACTGCATCAAAGGTGAGTCCTCCTAGATCCGTCCTGCTCAAATTAGATTGAGATTAATTTCTTGAAAAAAATGATCAAGCTTGCCGCGAACATTAAAACTGGTAAAATTGGATATATTTTTGGAGTTATTTATTTTATCAATCTACTTTTGAGCAATTTTAGACTTAACTCGAACTGCCTTGTGGCATAAATTTTCGTTACAGAATTATGTTAAACTCTTATTGATGGGATTTTGGGTAATTTTACTCTGCTTTTCCCAAGAAGTTAGAAAACTGATCCTAGATAGGGGCGATGATTGAGAGAATGGAAAATAAACGTTGCAAACTAATGAGACTAATGTTACAAAATTATGTGACGAAACTGGCTCGCAACTAATCTGAAAATTGAGAAAATGCTAAACCCTAAATTTGATTGAGGGTAAAAATCACTAGTGGAAAGATATTGTTGGGGAGCAACAATGGTGCTCTTAAGCTTAGGATTGTATCAATCAAATGTTGATGGTCGAATGCCATAAAAAAATGTTTAGCCTTTCCTCACTGAACACAAATTAGTTTTTAAATGAGATGATTAAAGTCCGATTTTACAATTGGTATCAAAGTGGCTTCACTTTCTTATGTTTGGATCTTTATCCGAATTCTAGACCTCCCTTGCTAGATATATGGAACAAATTATATATATCCAGTCTTTAGATACCAAAGCTTAGATCGCCATTGTTAATGGATAAACCTCCCACTGATAAAGGAGATGGAGGTGAGAAACATTCTCGTAGTGATGCAGAAACTCCATTAGGCTTTTTGTACTTTGTTTTTGCCCGTTGAGGAAGACAATAACATCGTCTGCAAAAGCAATATGAGATATTATTTTTTGAGCCCTCATGACCAAAAACAAATCATTCAAGCCAGATGGGGTCTCCTTGTCTAAAAGAATCCATTAACTAAGGCCTTGAGAAAAGAGAGGGTCTGGAATACTTCGAGGGGGCCATGGAACTTAGGCCTATGTTATCATGAGCCACATATAAAGATACCCAATTATAGGGACCAGAGATCTTGTAACTGGGTTCAATGGGACAAACGAATTATAAGGTAGACGTAAAAAAAAATGCACAATTTTTTCCCGTCCCTTTGGTGTAAGTGCATTAATCCTGTAATGTTTGGAGGGTTTAGTTTTTTATAAGAAATAAAAACTCTTAATAAAGTTTGTAGCTCGTATGAGTGGTGTGGAATAGTTACATGAGCACTCTTGACAGATTTTACCTATGTGAGTGTGAGAGTGGGACCGCTCTCTATGAGGATATGGGCATTTCTCAAAAAACACTCAAGAAAAACTAGGATCAGCACAAGACCGTAATGTGCTAGCCATTAAAGCACATATCAACACCTGGATTATTATGTATGAGCAGTAATTTTTTTTTCCTTAACCAGTTATAGTTCAAGTCTGAGATCACTACTAACTGTGGAGTAGAGATTGATGTTTTACTAGTAGAGGTTCAATGCAGAGTCATACCTATCATGATGCATAATTATCTATCTTTTGACAAATGTATTTTGACTTATTTTTAAATAATAAAATGAGTGGGAGAATGTTGTAACATTTTATTTTTTAAATATATTTTTATTATTGGAAGATGAAAGGTTGGAAGTTTCATGACACGATAATGGTGAATTATGTGGGTTGTTATTGTGGAAAATCATATATGTCATAAGTTGTAGAAATGAGTTTATGGAATTTAATTTCTTATTAAATTTTATTGTCTTCCAAACACTTATAAATACCATTCTTTTCTCTCCAACTTCACACAAGAAAGCATATGAAATTTTATACATTTTTTCTCTCTAAAAAGTTAATGTATTTACCATAAGAAAGGTAAGAAACAAGTCAAGAAGATGGTTGTTGCACCGATGATTAAGGATTTCCAACACCTCAGAGGGCTTGAATCTCTTTAAAGAGAGTGAGATACCCGAGCCTCAGCCTAATTGGTTACGAGTTTGCTTCTAAATTTAGTTGTAAATTTTTATTTACAATTGTATCTTGACTACCAAGTAATATATTTAATTAATACTTTATAAGATCTTTTATGAAGTTTAAAGTCTAGATGTATTTAATACAGACTTTTTAAATTTTATAAAAAACTTGACGTATTTAATATAGAATGCGATATTCAATTCAATTTTTTTTATAATCTTACGAAATTTAAGAGTATTCAAATTGTCAATTATTTTTTTATAAAATTTTCTATGTACTAATTTTAAAACATTTGTATAAATGAAAGATAACATAAATTCTCTTATTAATCTCCAAGATTTTGAAAGACTTTTGATTCATTCTATAATTTTATTTTTTGTTTATGCAATATTTATCTTTTCTTTTTCCAAACTCAGTCAAGATATTACCAACATTTTATTTAGAAAAAAGATTAATATTTTTCTTGTTTTTTTTCTCTTCAATATTTTTCTAACCATTTTTCTTTCTTTCTTATTTTTCCTTCTACAAACTCTACAATCATGATAATTATCAATATCTTTTATGAAAATAATATTAATATTATATTTTTCTCTATTCATTTGGTTGAAAAATATTTTTAAAAGGAATCGCATATTATATATTTTTTTAATTTATCCACAACTCATTTGAAAGTTCATAGTTTTACCCAAAAAAAAAAAAGAGTGAGCTAAAAATATATGTCATTAACTTTTGACGTAGTTTACTTGCAGCAAATAAATAGAATATTATAAATTCAAAAAAAAAATTATGAATTTAGTAATATTAATGCAATTAAATAAATTATTGCTAGAATTTTTCCTGCGACAATCTTTTAATTGTGGGACATTAAATTTTTATATTCAAGGTTTAATTGAAAAAATAAAATAAAAGTCTATAAAAGTCTTCTAAAATAAAAATTTATAAAAGTGAGATTATTAGAATATGTAAAAATCAATAAAAGTTCAAAAAATACATAAAAATCATCATTTAAAAAATGTCAATCATACATCCCCTAAATCTAACTGGGATGGGACTGGTTTTGTATGTTAACTTCTGAAAATAATGAACAGCCGTTTTCTTGATTTGATTTGGGTTCTCAAAAACTCAACCATCTTCCAAGGTAATTTTGTAAATCATAGATTTTATTCTTCTCTTTTAATTACTTTGTGAAAATACTTTGTATTTCTATCCCTCCACATGTATCCATTTAGACCCAGCCTTTTGTCTCCAAAAAAATCTTTTCGCACGTTTTTTGAAATTATAATTTTAGCTGGTCAAATTAGTTAAACATACTTTTTATCCACACATTTTATAGGATCCGTAACTTACAACCTATTTTTTATCCACATATTCACCATCAACTTATAATTTCAGCACTTAAAAAATAATTTCAGCACTACCAAACATGCGCGATTCGATTGCCAATAGCTGATTATACTTAGGATATGATTGTTGTACTTGAACTCTCGCCAGTTCAGAGTGAAAATAATCATAAATTTGGTCATTTTCATCCCATATTCAACCTCGTCAATTTTCTTGAGAATCTCGTAAGCTCTTGTTTCTCTATCGGCTTGTTCCAATTATCTACAACTAATGACTGAAAAACATGGAGCTGAATCCACATATTTTGAAACCAAAAGTATGATGGAAATCTTAGGGGGTGTTTTAAGATATTCACTTCTAATCAAAATTCCATCATGATGTATACAGGTTTAGATGTTGGACACGTATAGTTAAGTACACATCCATGGCTATTGAATTCAACACTATATATATTCACCCCAGAAGTTCCCACATTTTCCCATTACTCCAAGTGAATTGTGACCCCTCGGAACCTGCATTTCTAAACTGCAACTTCTTAGCATCTCAGAAAAATTCTCCACATCCATAAAATTAGAAGGATTCCACCAAATCTTTCTTGAACATAAAGTATAGTGTTAAAGTCCCCTCCAACAAACCACGGGAGATTAATGCTTCTAGCTAACACCTTTAAGCTATCCTAGAGCTCCATAGGTTCATGCCTAATTGTTTTACAATACATAGCAGAGAGATGAAAATGAGAACAGGATAGCAAGGTGTGCACTTCCATGTGTACCAAATGCCTCATATCACCAATCATAGTACAGTTTAAATCAACAAACCATAGAACCCAAATTTTATCTGACATATTACTGAAAGCACGATCAAAATCAAGATAAACTCTCTTATTGATCATTCAAAATCATAGGTTCCAAAATTACTAACCTTTCGGCTGGTGCAGCTCAACTAACCTTTTTATACGCCTATGATATGATTTTTACTTGATTCCTCAAACATTCTAGATGAGCATATTCATGACAACTGTTGTTTATGTTGGAAATTGGTTTAAAATGTTGATAAATTAACTAAGTGACTTCGTGTCATCTTAGCCAAATATACAAGTCCCGGCCCAATCCGTTTAGGCAAATTTGTTTGCCACTTCGACGCACGCTTCGGGGGCAACGCCCCCGGAACGGGGATCGACCTGCCCGGTCAGGTCGCGGGGGTCAAGGGGGCAGCGCCCCTCGTGGGGGCTCGGGGGCAACGCCCCCGGACAAAAATTCAGATTTATCTGTATGTTTAAAGGGTATATTTGGCATCTCGAAACCAATATCGAATGAATGAGAAATTACGAAAAAGGACAAAATCGGGTCAAATGTTTGACCATGCGATCGCACAGGTATGTAAACCTGCGATCGCAATATGGCTAAAATTTTAGCAGAGTGTATTTTGGTCCTTCCATGCGATCGCAGGAGGCAAAGCCTTGCGATCGCATGGTTATTCTGGATGAAGTCTTGTTCTAATTTTTGTACTGTGCGATCGCAGCTTGGTTAAACCATGCGATCGCATAGGTTTGCGTGAACAGACATGTCCTTTTGAAGAGTTGCACGATTTGGTTCATTCCTTTTCGTTTCCAACCAACTCTCCAACGTTAAAAAGGGCTGTGAACGTCCATTCTGCAGATATAATTGATACAAAACGATTGCAAACATAAAACACTCATACATTTCATCTTTGAACCAATTTTTTTTATTGCATTGAAGATTGCATAAAATCTGGTTTTTCATTTCCATTCATCTTTTGGAGTACAAAACCTATTTCAGGTTCGTTGTGCTTGTGGTTTGAAGTGCTTCAACCACGAGTAGGAAACCGTTGTATCTTGGGAGTCATTTGCTGTTTACCGAAAGCACCGTTGCGGGGCAATTTTGACTTAAGGACAAAGAGTTCAACTCTTGCCTCGGTTAATTCTTCCATTCCATTTTCGGTTCTTGTTTTACTGTTTTGAGGTCACTTCCACAGAAATTCCGCCAACAGTTTATTGGACGAACCACCTCTGCCATTCCTTTTCAGAGTACCCCGGTAATCCACTTTTGGCCTTTAATAGCCTCGAACATCTGAATTGGAGATCAGCATTGCTGTGATCTGTATTTAAGTTTAACTGGGATGTCCTCTTCTTCTTTAGAATCATTATGGTCATTTTACCTAGTTATTCAGCGCCTGGTTAGATTGGGTCCCTTATCCCCTCTCCGATATCAAATAGTTCTATTTCTGGTGCCCAACGTTGAAACAATTATAGCATTAATTGGGTAATTTTTCATACACGACCATGTGCTAAAAACCACGTTTTTTGTTCAATCAACTTCAACACATATAAGAGCTTCACTCGGTCTTGTTATGTTGGCAGTTGCTTTGTCGATTTTTAAGGGTTTACCCAAAATTTGTGTAATTGCAAAATATACTGATTTTTCGAGTAAAACATCAGACAGCAATGGCAATGAAATCCATACAGAGACTATAGATAATTCTTTCAATGGGTTAAAATCATGGGTCCACTTTATCGTGAGTCCAAATTTGCTGTCCTTAAGCTGTCTCTCCAATTAAAATTTTGCACGTAATCAAATAAATATATGAGAAGATCATTATTGACAATATTTAATGCATTCACAGTTTATGTTTTTGATGATGTGTAAAGTTTTAATTGGAGAACAGCTTAGGGGACATATAGTTGGGACAGCAGATCTTGACTCATAGTCTTCATCCAGATGTAGTTGGATCAAAATATGCTTGAATTCTCTATTAGAATGGGTAATTTTTGAGTGTCATTCAGCTATTGATTTAAGCTAGTTTTAAATCACGTAAATACAAGTACACCAATCATCGTGGATTCTACACTCCACATCATTGTCCACGACCTGTACACATGCGAGATTGTTTTAGTAGACGAACATAAATCATCTTATCTAAAATCTTAAACGGAGGAGCACATTTATTCCTTTACATTTAGTCTTCAAATAGTTCATCTCACGTGCACACTCATTTATTTTTATCAAAGGCTGACACATGCACAATTTTCATAGATATAGGCGACAACGAGACTTGTACTCTTAATCTTTACTTACTCTCATACCACGTGGAGCCACCTCATATAAAATCTTATGCTCAAATTGGAAAATGTTTATTTATTTTTATCCAGACTTCAACACATCCGATGAATATATATTTTGGGCAAAAAACAGACTACATAAAAATTCATAATCTTTTATTCATTCAGGTTATACAAGTACAACAAAAGTAACACTAACTGACGGACACAACTAACAACACTTTCTGCAAAAGCTCACACAGGCAGCTTTTACATAGAGCATATTATTGGAAACACAAACACAGTACAGTACAAACTTGAAGATGGGGACAAGGGGCCTTGTGACCTCCAACAAGTACATATAAATATGTATAGTAATAGACGATATGGTTCATTAATCAGCAATGATGGTAGTAGCAGTAGCAAGCAGAACCCCGGTGATGTTTTAGACAAGTACCATAGTAAGCTCCCTCCCTGTGCTTGCAGTAATTGTTGCAATTGTGAGGGGCACACAATCCGCGCCATCCTTTGCTAAGTTTTTTGCAAGATTTTGCCTCCCCCATTTGCATCTCTGCATACAAATTGGATTAGTTAGGTAAGAGAAATAATATTCATTATTCGATAAAATTTAATTACATCATATTAAGAAAATATGAAAAACAAGCAAAAATTCACTTGGACAACACATCAATATTTTTTCCCAATTAAAAAATGTCAAGAAAAACTATGAAAGTGACATGCACGCCAGCGGGGGATGGGTAAAGGGTTTGTCAAACCGTGTCTCCGGTTATTTTCTCATTTTAATCATCATGCATGGTACATGGCAAAAATAATGAATAAGGTGATGGCATGTTTGGTTACATTCGACTAGATAAAATTGGGCTTGATTAAGGAATGTGAAAAAATTGAGTAGTTGTTTCATAGAATCTTGTCGAGTCCTATGTACTGAATATGACATCATTTTCCACAATAAAACCTATAATGAAAAATGAAGTATCCACACATAGATTGCAAGACGACCTACCGAAGGATGCAATAATGAGGAAGCAGAAGAAGAGAGCAAGAAAAGTAGTCTTATTGCTAACAAGAAGTTTTGCCATCTCTATACACTCTTCTTAATTTCAAGTGTTTGTGATAATATATATGTAAGTGAGAAGATGTATTTATAGACAAATATATTGAACAGACTTTTTTTTTTAATCAAATGTTAATAATATTATCAAATTAAGACTTAGTATTTAAGCTTGCTTGATTATAACGTCTTTGAATGAGTTTGTGTTTATAATATTGTGAAGTCAATTAACTATTTAAAATGCAAGACGACCTACCATTGACTTCTTAACTATTTAAAATGCCATTTTTTATATTATTTATTTATTTTTTAGCAATAATGGTCAAAGTTGAGCATAGCTTTCGGCTTAACCAGCGCGCACAGACCCTTTTGGCTTTTAGTGCTGATAATTATTAATCTCTCTTGATTTATTTAATAAAAAAGCTCCCTTAAACTAATTATCTTTTTAAAATAATGAAGAAAAGTATTGGCAATAATCAAGTTACAGCAAGCCATTTTTTCAAATATGATCGTTATTCTTGAATCATGTTCAACTACAAGAAAATTAGGTTTGTATAAATCAAAGATTTAAATCTAATACTTTTAACACTCACATGTGATATGGATAGAGAGCGGTCTCACTCGACATCACTCAAGAAGCACTTTAGTAGTCTAAAATCAGTTTTCCTCATTTATCCGAGTGTTCCCTATCTAAGTCTTGCATATAGGTTATGAGGTTAAGGTATGTAACCGATAGCACAATATTTGGTAGTTTGATGAGTTATCTTCGATTGTCTCAAGTGCTTGAGTCAATCATACCAAATTATGAGGTTAAGGTGGATATCTAGAAAAAAAAATTGTACTATAATCCACATATTTAGCAAATAATGACCTATTATTGAAATTATTAATGATTTGTCATGTAATTAAGGTAGACCATACGACCAATGAATAGTTTTAAGATAGAAAGATAAATTATTGTGCAATTGTATTAAATATTATGCTCTTACCTGGTGTATGCCCAGTGTTTTGGCTTGTATTTTTTGTGAATGCCTAGTGTATGTGTATCTTCTTTTCGCCTACTTTTAATATAATATTTTGTACTTAGATAGTGCTCTGTTGTTTAGTTTCTCCCCGAGAATGCCCGGTGTATTTGTACAATTTTTTATCTATATATTTTTACATTCGATCAAAAAAAAAAAATTATGCTCTTACTTGCAAGTGATTGTTTCATGCAGTCTTGCTAGATGCATCATTTGATCAAGTCAAACCCTCTTTTTCTTCACAAAAACTAAACACCTTTAAGTCAAACCCTTGGTTTAAGTAAAATAGAAAATAATGGTCTCTTATTGAAACTAGATAGAAACACTGCACGTGATTTCACAATAATTTTATTAATTTTTAATATTTTCAAAATTTTTGTTTTTAAATTGTTAAAAAGTTAATCTATATCTATACTAATTCTAAAAGTCCCTTAAAGGAAGAAACATTTTTGGACGATATTACCCCTCAAATAACTTATAATTCCTAAAATCATCTTTCAATTAATATAATTTATTTTGGCTTTAATTTAAACTATTTAATACTATATAAATATTATATTTTGATCATTAAAAATAATTTGTCTCTTTAAATTCTATTATATATTGTAATTAATGAAAATAAATAAAAATATACTAATAAAAATTTTAATATATTGAAATTATTATCTTTAATTGTAAACAATTAAAGAGTCAATCTTATCTATATTTATATCTATACTAATTCTAAAAGTCCCTTAAAGGGAAAAACATTTTTAGATGATATTGCCCCTCAAATAACTTATAATTCTTAAAATCATCTTTTAATTAATATAATTTATTTTAGCTTAAATTTAAACTATTTAATACAATATAAATATTGTATTTTGATCATTAAAAGTGATTTGTTTCTTTAAATTCCATAATATATTGTAATTAATGAAAATAAATAAAAATATACTAATAAAATTTTTAATATATTGAAATTATTATTTTTAATTGTAAACAATCAAAGAGTCAATCTTATTATGCACGAGAACTTAAGCAAATTCATTCATCAACATAACAAAACAAGATGAATTTGACTTTGCATTTCGACTTTCTTATTATTGATTCATACTTTCTTCCTCTATTCCAAATATGAGATAAATATTTATGAACGATATTGCCCATCAAATAACTTATAATTCCTAAAATCATATTTCAATTAATATAATTTATTTTGACTTTAATTTAAACTATTTAATACTATATAAATATTACATTTTGATCATTAAAAGTGATTTGTCTCTTTAAATTCCATTATATATATTGTAATTAATGAAAATAAATAAAAATATACTAATAAATTTTTTAATATATTGAAATTATTATATTTAATTGTAAACAATCAAAGAGTCAATCTTATTATGCACGAGAATTTAAGCAAATTTCTTCATCAACATAACAAAATAAGATGAATTTGGCTTTGCATTTCGACTTTCTTATTATTGATTCATAATTTCTTCCTTTGTTATTCGTCTTTGTTTTTTATTATGCCATGAATATTTTTTTCCTCGCAATGACGATTTTTAATCTTTGATAATTAGTTTGATAATAATGTGGTAATAATAGATGTGTTAATTTTCCATGAATGATTCACTAATTTTAAGAAAATATATGATGGTAATATTGATTTTAAATTTTGATTTCTATATCTTTTTTTCTTGATTTAGAATATTTGTTCGATGTAAAAATGTTAATTATTGTGGTGATCTTGATAACAAAGGGATTTAAGCTCGAATAATGTTTTATGTCATTTTGTAAGCAATTAAACGTATATTTATTGTGAAAGAACGAGTTAGAACAAGGAGAATTTGTGTTACTCTAACTCTTTTAAGCACGCGACTAAGGAAGACACACAAAGGGTCATATATATGATGATTATGTAATTCCTAAATATGTATTTAGGATCATAAAAATAGAACTATTTTACTTTCATATATTACATCTTTGGACTTTTTAACCTCCCATATTAAATTAATAAATCTAAAAACCTTTCATTTCCAACCATTATTGAACAAAATAATATGTTGTTTGGATCATTTGGATAACTTATCTTCATTTTTTTTTTACTTCAGAATACAAATGTTCATATGATGATTATATAATTCCTAAATACGTATTCATAACACAATCTCACTAATATAAAATAATCTTATAATATTTTACCATCTCATATTCAAAAATCCAAAAACCTTTCCTATTCCACAATTAATAAACTACATAACACAATCTCATTTATGTACAATTATTTTATAATAATTTTTCATCTCATATTCAAAAATCCAAAAACCTTTCACCTTCCATTATTATTAAAGGAAAATTGGCCAAAAACGTCTCTAACGTATGGATCCGGTGCACAAATCATCCTTAACTTTCAAATTTTAACAATTACATCCCTTACCTATCAATGTAGTGCCCAAATCATCATTTTGAACGGAATCTATCCAATATTCTGTTAAACCTTTGAAATTTTGGCGCAAATGGTTCCTAACCTTTGTTCTTAGTGTGGAATTGGTTCCTAACATTTATGTTTTGACAAATAAGTCCCTAACTTATGTGTTTTAGTGCGAAATTGATCATTATGGGATGCAAAAGACAAATATACCCTTAGTTTTAATAAAAATAAATTGTATGTGGATTCCTAATCATTACAAAATGTGCAAATAAGTCCAATACTTTTATTTTTTATAAAAAAATTAAAGAAAACTAATGAACTTTTTTTAATTAACACTTTAGTAATAAAAATGTCAAATAAAATTATTATTTTTATTATGAAGTAATAAATATATTATTTAAAATTAAAACTTTTATTTTATTGTTATATAAAAAAAAAAATTTGTGTTCAAATACTTTTATTTAATTGAATTATATGTTTATTAACTACAAATATTAGATATCCAACTATATTCTTTATATTTTAATTTATCTTTTTATTTTCATTCAAAAATAAAACACATAATGTGTAAATTAATTTTTATTAGTATTTTTATGTTAAATAAAAATGTAATAAGATTAGTTCAATGTCATAAAATTTTATACGTCATTTTGTTATTTATTTAACTTAATTTTTAAAGTAAAGAGGAAGAAAAAAAATTATAAGTAAAGAGAGAGAAAAATGATTTCTCGCAATGATTTCTCTTTATTACTTAATAATAAATATAATAAATTTATTTGACATGTTTATTACTAAAGTGTTAATTAAAAAAAATTCATTAGTTTTCTTTAATTTTGTTATAAAAAATAAAAGTATTGGACTTATTTGCACATTTTGTAATGATTAGGAATCCACATACAATTTCTTTTAATTAAAACTAAGGGTATATTTGTCTTTTTCATCCTATAAGGACCAATTTCGTACTAAAATACATAGGTTAGGAACTTGTTTGCCAAAACATAAATGTTAGGAACCAATTCCACACTAAAAACAAATGTTAGGGACCATTTTCGCCAAAATTCCAAAGGTTTAACGGAATATTGGATGGATTCCGTTCAAAATGATGATTTGGACACTACATAGATAGGTAAGGGATGTAATTGCCAAAATTTAAAAGATAAGGATGATTTGCGCACCGAGTCCATACGTTAGGGGCGTTTTTGGCCAATTTCCTATTATTAAACTATATATAACACTATATCTGAGTTTGACAAAATATTCAAATCTCATCTGCCATATCTGGAAGTATCAAGAACTCCACCACCGGTCAAAATATTCAAATCTCATCTGCCATATCTGGAAGTATCAAGAACTCCACCACCGGTGAATATCCAATGTCGTTTCAATAACCTTGATTTAGGTTCTTTCTTCTCTTCGTTGTATGTATGTGTGGAAGTTCGTATCTCTATTGACAGAAATAATATTTTTATACAAACATAAAACTATTGTAATTGAGATCTATTTTTTCTTTATTTTGCATACTATTTATAACTATAGTGTTGATTAACAATGTAATTGTGTAGAGTACAAACAATGTTCAAATATGTTTTTATTAGTAAATTAAAACAGTATTTGTGTTGAGATTGTAGGAAAACCCGCTGGTATGCTCTAAATCTCCAAGTGTGATATTCAATAAACTCCCAATAAATTGTTGACACACTTTAGTAGAAATATTTTTGTAATACTGCTTTATAAAGACTTAACTAATGATTTCTCAAATCAATGAGCATGTGTATCCAATTAATTCTTATTTTCATTGTAAAAGAACATGAAAAGTTTTCTCATTACACTTGTTGACCTGGAATTGTGAGGTTTAAATTTTGTTTATGCTTGTCAACACAAATATTGATAAATAACTCCTCAGTTCTCTGATATAGGAAATTTATAATATAACTCAATCAATGTTAAAAACATTTTCCTTTTCATTATCTAATTTCCCAGTTCCTTTCTTGAATACTCATCATATCATACAATATAACAATATGAAAAGCACAATAATAATAAACCAACTTTATTACCTCGGAATTCAAAAAGCCATAAACTTAAAAAAAAATAATGCAGAAAATTGATTGGTCTTCTCGAATGCCCAAATTCTAAACACAATTTAATGTTTAATATATAAAAAATAATAAAACAGTGAATAGAAGAAATGAAATCGGGGTTTTACGAATTCCAACGTAAACCCCAACGAATATAAATGATTAAATGTGGACGTCGTATGTCGTCCAATCTATTTTTTTATTCGATTTTAAGAAAAATTGGTGAAATGACTTTGTATAATTTAATAAAACTGGTTTTCTATTATGAAATGAGTTTGTATATTATAATTGGCTACATGAATTTGAAGACATGTCCTTATTAAGCGCATATTCCATATCACAGTATTTCATTGAGTTTTTTTTTTATTAATCGATTTTGGTGATATTGTCGGGGTTTTGCATCTATTCTTTGATTTATAAAACCTCTTTTTTGCAAGGGATTGAGCTGAAAAAAGCTTCTATTTATTTGTATTTATCTTATTTGTAGGTATCATGTCGGTAGAAGAAAAATCTCAAATTTTTAAAAAAAATCTTGAATTATATCAAAAGGAATAGACTATAAAAGTGCGAGTGATGAGAAAATGAAATGTTGAAACATATGAAAATTGTAGTGGACCATTAACTATTATGAAGCTCATTTTGATGGATGAAGAGGTTAGTATTATTATTGACATATCTATCGTTTGTTTGTTTGTTGTGTTAACATATAAATTTAAATGAATAGTCCGTGTTAATTTCAAATTATAAATTATTTCATTATACTTTAAATTTTTTTTTTTGCATGGAACTAAAGTACAAACGTTATTGTATAACGAAACTATTTTCCGACTGGAGAAGACTATAGAAAAGGACAAAACATACTTTATTGAAAATGAATTAATTAAACCAATTAATAGTAGCTATCTCAATGTGCATGCTGAGATTGAAATATCATTGTCGTTATTAATCGATGTTTGTGAATCCAACGATTATATAAAAAATGGACTATATAGTTTTTTTTTTTGGAAGAGCTAATCAAGATTCAAAGAATGTCACTATGATGATGGGTGCTAATTCTTTTCATGTAATACATTGGTACATTATGACTAAATTTTTCCTATTCATAATGCTTTCAATTTTTTTTTTCCAGATGTTATAGGTATTGTAATAACTGTAAGGCAACTTTTAAGCATCAAAGTCGGAAAAAATACAGCACAAAATTATTGCAAATTCACGTGCAACGCACGTGTTTCCAGCTAGTATATTAAAGTAGCAATTACAATAAGATAAAAAAAATACGATTCTTCTGATAAAGGGGAAAGTACCTGAGTCAGAGGCTACTTGACCAGGCGGGTTGTAAATCGAGGGATGTGCACGAGTGGTTAGGACTTGAAGAAGAGAGCCAACAGGGCAACCCCCAGGACAAACTCCTATAATATTTTAGTGAAAATCTGTCCCACACGAAAATCGAACCTGCGTTGCCGAATGATTTCTCTCCATGTCACTTCAGACCTTACCAACTCGCTTATGTCTCTGGGGCCAAAAATAAATAAATAATAAATAATTACTTGCAAGTGATTGTTTCATGCAGTCTTGCTAGAAGCATCATTTGATCAAGTCAAACCCTCTTTTTCTTCACAAAAACTAAACACCTTTAAGTCAAACCTTTGGTTTAAGTAAAATAGAAAATAATGGTCTCTTATTGAAACTAGATAGAAACACGTGTATCGCACGTAATTTTACAATAATTTTGTTAATTTTTAATATTTTCAAAATTTTTATTTTTTAATTGTTAAAAAGTTAATATATTAAAATAGCAATTGCAATAAGATAAAAAAAAAACACGATTCTTAGAAGTATTGTATTGTTTGATAATATAATGAATAATGTTGATATTTTATTTATATTCATAGAAGTATAACTTCAATTAGAGATGAGTTTTATATTGTGGTAATATCAAAGTAACTTGAACTCAGTGAATACATTTTGGTGATTTAAACTTTGATGATTGACGAACTATTGATACAAATCTATAGTCAGATCCTTAGATTTTCAATTCAATTTTTGTTTCAATAGATGTTGAATGAAACCTCGGTAATAGCAAAACTAACTATTTTTTAATTAATAAAAAGAGAAGTGACTAAAAAAATTAGAAAGAAAGAAATGAATTACATTATCATGCATAGCTAAAGATCAATAATGTTGCACATTCTCATTGTATATATATGTTATTAACATTAATGTATTGTTCCAAGAACTCTAGCATATAAAACGTTTACTAAACATTAAATACTCAATATTTATCTCATGTTTTGAAATTGCAATCGAGTTTTCTCTTGAATGCTACTAAATCTACAAGGACATAATTATAGCAACAATGCTTATACGACATTTTTCACATAATGTCTTTTCTCCTATTTAGTAAACTTTGTGCAAGCTACTTCAATTGATAAAATTCCAATCAATCCGCATTCCCATTTTTCTATGAACAAAGTCCATTTTGATAGATACACATTATGATTATAGGAAAATAAAATGTACTAAGATCATTTACTATTTATATGAAGGATACTTACAAATATTTTTTAGGAACTAACAGAAAAATGATGACTCACTTTTTGTTTACTTCACGTCTCAAAAAATAAATTTGTAACTTGAATGTCTCTCCTTAACAGCCAGCGTGAAAATTAAGCTCTAGTTATACATATGCGTGCTACAATTTTTTATCCATAAAGACTAAATAAGATAATAAAATGTAGTGACACTTAAAGAAAAATAATAGAATTAGTAGAGATAATGAGAAGAAAAGAAAACGTGTCTTACATATAAGAGGTCAAATTGGTGGAAAATGGGTAGGGAGGGAAAGGCCGACTTGTCCCATTGCCATCTCTGTATTTCATGAAAGGGTGAGAGTAGATGGATATATAGATGGAGAATTTTAAAGGTTTTAATTAAGATTTAATTGAATCAATTTTAAAAGTATTTTAAGTTAATCAATGGCAAATTAGAAAATCTAAAATATTAGTGAGTATATTTTAGTCCAAATGTCTCAAATTTTTTCCCTCTCGTATTTTTAATAAGAAAATAAATAATAAATACAAAAATTTAACAAAATATTTGTTCCCTCACTTCAATGTACATTAACACAATACTTCGACAAAAATCGTCATCAAAGATAAGATGTGAAAATTAATTGAAAGTTAACGATATAAGTGCGATGAAAAAAGTTGGGACATAAGTGTCAAAATGTCAAAGGTTAGAGGACTTTCGTTGCAATTAAAACATCGTATGAATAATAAAAATTGTTGTGAATATAATTTCCCTAAATTTTTTCATTTTACATTTTTATCCTTATGTAAAATTAATTAAATAGACAAAAATAAAACTGAATAAAATCTATCACTCTAAATTCATCCACTAATATTTATCTCCATTAAATGTTTTTTGACCTTTTATATTCTTTTAGACTTTAAGTTAAACTAAAATCCTAATATTCATAAAAACATCTTCTTCAACTAATTAAAACCAAAACAAACCATGGAAGAGACACAATTAGAACAAATATATACAGACATAGTAATATATGATGAAGATTTGAAAATGTAAGAATTTTCTTATTTCTAATATTATATACTACTTTTTTTTTTATTGAATTGTGATTGTTGAGCAATTTCTCCATTCCTTATTTATTTATTTTTGTGGTAGATTGTAGGAATATCTTGATTGTGGTAGATTTAGAGTGGGATATCAATATCTATACTACATATAAAAGTTCCAATTTGGGAGAAATATTTATGGACGATATTGCCCTCGCAAATAACTTATAATTCTTAAAATCATCTTTCAATTAGTATTATTTATTTTGGCTTTAATTAAATTTATTTAATACCAAATAAATATGCATTTTGGATCATTAAATGTGGATTGCCCATTTAAATTCCATTATATGTTGTAATTAAAGGAAAGAAATAAAAATGCAATGCTAATAAAGATTTTAATACATTGAAATTATTATCTTTAATTGTAAACACTCCAAAAATCAATCTTATTATACATGAGAATTTAAACAAATTCATTCATCAACATAATAAAACAAGAAGAATTCGGCTTTCTTATTATTGATTCATGGTTTCTTCATCTATTGATTTTCTTTGTTTTAATTGCCGGAAAATATTTTTCCCTCGCACAGAATGCTTTTGATCTTTGATTTGTTCAATACCATGAAAGATTCACTAATTGTGAGTGTATGATGGTAATATACTAATATTTATTTAAATTTTGATTTCTATAATATTTGTTCGAGTTAGAACAAAGAGGATTGATATTAGTATAGCTCTCTCTGCAAGTGAAGAAGAGTGTTAACATGTACTACATAACTTGGATAAACTGAGTTGTGTCATGCATAATGTGAAGGTAAATCTCGCATAATAAGTTGATATTATGTGATGAGCTAAAATCATGAATTTTATTAAGAAGGAGATTATCTAAGTATCTGGTTGTTTTGAATCTTCTTGAAATTTATTAATATTTGAAATCGAATTCACGAAAGAATGCATGTAGAGAAAAAAAAAAACTTAAGTTTATGGGTGGATTAAAACTGAATGTCTTGATCGGTGTTTTAGTGAGGATACTGCAGGAGAAAATTCTTCTTTATTCTATATCAAAGAATTCTGGGATTCTTTTTTTTGAAGAGAAATAATTGTTTAAAAACGACTAAATTTTTTGTTTTCATGTACTTTTTATAATGATATAAATACAGAAAATCAATGAAAAATTGTGCTATGCCTACTATTTTTCGTGTATTTTAGAATTTGATACTAATTTTCATAAAAGAAAGTTGTCTTGATATACCATTATATATACATGTTTCAAAATATAATTAAAAGAGTATAGCAATCCTTCAAACTTAACATAGACGTAGTCCATGTATTTTTTTTATAAACCACATGTTTTACAATAAAATTTGACTATTTGGTCATAGTCATGAATTTATTTATGTTTGAAAAGGAGTTTCTTATAAGTGTTATATTCATCGATGATTTAAAAAAAAAAATTACAACATTATTACAAAATCACCTGCAATGCACGTATTGTTAACTAGTACATATAAAGGTGGTGTGGATATATAGTGTTTGAATGAATGAATTTAATAAGGGTAATGTTGGAATGTAATGGCTTCGTGGGGATGAATATAATATATTTTTTAAAAGGTTTTAAATTTTAGTAGTAATATATTTAGAATGGGATAGATATATAAAAACGATGGATGAAAATAGCAGCTCTCATTATTAATAGCATACATGGATGAAAATATATAAGAATACATTATTGAAATGGGAAAATTCTTGTTCTATTATTAACTTTAGTTGGATTGTTAGGGGATAACCCTCAACAAATCTCTCTCAAAAACTTCTTGAACCTCCACGCTTATTATGGTCTATATATGAGAAAGAGACTCATACGAAGATCTTATAAAATAAAGTAAAAGTAAGTTTGTTCATCCTTATACAGAAACAGAGTAGATGAACGACCACACTTCGATATTAATGTAAGATTGTGCACCTTGTGACGACTCATATGACAAAGTTTTGATTTATATGTAAAGTGTTGAAAATTTATGTTGAAGAGAATGAAACACAAGCGCTAAAACTTTGATGCAACATTAACTTGAAGAACACGAAGATAATAATAAAACACAGGACTTGAATCACGTAGAACACTGTCCTAAAAACGATATTTGAACCCTCTCTTAAATATGAGATGATAAAAAGTCTTCACTCAAATAGTTTTAGTGGATTTTAAGTCTCAAACCGAATTGCATTAGCACTAATGAAATCCAGAAAAAAAAAATTACGAATGGATGAAAAATCTAAGATTTTTGTAATGAATTTGATGTTTAAAACACTTTGATATTGTTTGAGAATGATTTATTGTAGATTTATTTTTATCAAATTTAATTTGGTTTTATAGTGTAAAGACCCCCAAAATTGAGGGACACAATACTTAGGTTGAAGAAGCACCTTTTGGTGCCTCAAACTGCTGTTTTATGTTTGCCGCAGTCCAACTGCGATATGCATTCTGCGGCTGGACCGCGGCCAATTTTTTTTTTCACCAGCAAATCCTACAATATGTTTTGAACAATATTTCTAACATAAAGTATCTTCTACCTCGAGAGTAATGATACCATAGTTTATATAGTTAAACACTATCTGGTAGGTTAGGTCCTAGGTATGGACACGTGGTAATTAGTGGAGGAGACATTTTAAGAAATCATCGTCTCTCTTATTCTTGACGGAGTCATGCAGCTAATTGAACATACGAACTTGTTTATTATCATCTTTGTCTTTTTGCATTTAATGCACGTGCATAAGTAGTAACTAGCCAATCATGGAAATGGAAAGTCGGACAACAAATTAATTAAGCAAGATCGCCATACTGATGAGCAACCTTGTTGGTCATCGATCAAACATTACTCTTGTATCATTGTATGGTCATATGGTCGAGAAAAACTTTGTCCTAAGGTTAATTTTTCTTAGGGCCATGTCATCTTATGTGGTTCATAATTCTGCCGCTTGGTCATGTGTAACAAGTAACAACTATTGTACACTGAAGGTTTCAAAATTAGGAATTTGAAGAATTGAAGCTTAAGAAGAAGATATACACTAATGGGGAGAGGACAATGGAAGAAGGTTAAGGATTCGAATCACTGAGAACGCGAAAAAAAAATTACATTGGGTCCTAACCATCAGTAGACAATAATACGTATACTAATGATATATGGAATAGTATCCAAGCAAAAGTCTTGTAGTGGAAAATCTGTGATCGTTATAAAAAATAAAATAAAAAATAAAAAAAACTCATCAATACATTCATGTCTATGCCAAAAAGCATATTTTGCATAACAAAAGTCTCATGCAGATGAAACAAAGATAGTTGCACCTGCCCTATATGTAGAGGTTCCCGCTCCACTTGAATGGACACAATAGTGATTTTGGCAATTTATTGTATAATTTGTGTAAGGTGAACTACCCTTTCGACTTTCTTTATCTTTGTGGATCTAGGTGATGGTCAACATTCTGTCGCTCTATAATAATCTAATCATAACATCTTTTACGCATGTGTCGTGCTAAGCCATAGACGACGTGATAGTGCAATAACGACGTTGTATTGAATCCCCATCTATTTTGATAATCGAAAGAATGAAAACTATAGAACATGAATTAGTGGTAGTGTCCCATTGAATATGAGAGCTCAACTCGAACTGGAATGTTGTGAGTGCTACATACTTTTACTATGTATTAAGACTTGAATTTTTATCTTAAATGTCAACTTTTTTAAGAAGGGTAGTTCAAATCTTTATATATTTGTCAAAATTTGGTATTTAGCCAACGTGATATATATCTTTTAACACGCCCCTACAAGATTGTGGCTTGTTTGAGAATACTAATTTTGAAATCGTATACTCGTTTGAGTTTTAGTCAGATTGAATTGTTCTTTTAAGTTTTATGGCCTCTGATACTATATAAAAACTTGGGATTTTGTCTTAAAATGTCAACTTTATTAAAAAAAGTAATTTGAGCCTTTATATATTAGTTAATATTTCAGTATTATTAAATTTAGTTGGATTTATCTCTTGACACTATGAATATCTTAAAGGAAGGGAAAATTACATTGTTTGGTCTCCATCCATTGTTCATGACACGATGTTGTCTAATCTTTAAAAAAAGAGAATCTTTCATTATAATTGTGAAATCAGTCTTCAACATTCTAAATCTCTACTATCATCACGCGACCTTTGTAGAAACATCTAGTACATTAAAATTTTGAGACAAAAAATAAAGCTTCATAGAATTGTACATTTGAGGGATCACATGATGATTTACAAAGTTTTGTTCGATTTATAGCGCATAGAGATCGATTATGCAACTATAACGAAAAGTTTAAAACAAATAATGCAATTTTCCCATAAAAGAAATTAAGCGGGATACTAGAAATTCTTTGAAGTACGGAAACAAAGCAACATATTAGAACAATCTGCTTCGTTTAGCCACCAAATCTTTCTTGTAATATCTCTTGTCTATTTTTTTTATTGTACTGACTTTAGTTTTCAAAATCGGTATATTTTATTTTTCTGACCATTGACTTCTCATATCCTACCTATATTAAAAGTGTTGAAGGTTGGGTTATTCTTCAAAATGGTCAACCAACACGACGTCGTTTTGGGCCCATTTTGAATAACTGATTCTTTCAACAGGCGCAAACAAATTGGACAAAAATTGCATAATGAAACCCTCGAAGTAATTTTCCTTTCTACTCTTATGTAACTCTCGAAGTAATTTTCCTTTATTTTTGTATTAATTTTTCATATTAATAGACGAAGTAGAGGGTAAAGCCAAACCTCCATCTAGTTGTAGGCTGGGATCTAAAATCTTCAACTTAGAAAAAGATGAATTTCGTGAACAAAAAGGGGGGGAAAAAATAGATGTGAGATCTTTGAATGTCTAAAGTCTCAAGCTATAGATTTCAAATTGTATTTTTTTACTAACTTATTTTGAAAATTTTTAAGTTTTTGAATGTATCATCGAACAAGTAAAAGTGTTCAAGTTTCACCATCTTTTAATTTATACAAACTAGTCACAATTAAACATGCGTTGCATGTTATTTTTAAAATTTTTATTAGTGTTGTAAATGCATATATTCGTGTATAAATTTGTATCATGCGTGCAAAAAGGGATCCTTTGAAGGAACCGCTTTTGACATGCAATCAAAGCTCTTGTTTTATACAATTTCATTTTCATTTTTTACTTTTTTTTTAATTTTTATTTAAGAATTATTTAGAGATTCAATAGACCACTTAATTTTTTATATTTTTATATTTAATTATACGAGATAGATAAGTCAAATTAATATTAAATAAAATTTTAATTAAATTGACATCTAAAAATAAAACGAAATGGGAATATTAATGAGTGGTTAAAGTAATACATTATATTATTTTTTTTTTTTAAATCATATCCCGTTTGAGTACAATTAATGAGTGGTTAAAGTAAAAAAAATCACAAATAATATTATACAAACTCAATTAACTTCTATAATTTAGAATTGTGTTAGAATAAAAACGTCTCGTTGTTCATTTTTAATATTTACAATGTAAATTATATGTATCAATATATCATGAATTATTTGTCTAATTTTTCTTTTTGTTTTTTGGCTATTAATCTAGTTTTTTTATAAAAAAAAACTGTGTACTTTTCTGGAGAGTTGACTTTGTCAACATTAATTTTAGAACAAGTTTCTCAATCAAGACATAATTTGGTTTGAAAAGAAAAAAAATAGACTTGAGAAGATAAAAAAAAAAAATAGACTTAAAAGTTTTTTCAAAAGTTATGATTGACAAGTTGCTTTTAACAATTGAGGAGATAAAAATATATTTTTTAATAAAAAGATCACAAATCCATTAAAATCAATGAAATTAAGAAAAATCTATTAAAATCTATAATATAGAAATATATTGAAATCTGTCAAATTTTATTAAATTTTATAAAAACTATAAATATTAAAAACTTTGTTAAAATCTGAGTTGAAGACCATCTTTTAATTTCATGAGACAAATTCCATTGTTCCTTAGATCCACAAGCTTCCTCGTTTGTTCTTTTATTTTGTTGTCTATCTTAATCATGATCCTACAATTGCAGCCGTTGGATAATTGATGACTTAGCAACAACTTAATCTGGAAAATACTAAACACATCTCGAAAATTTTGGTATCAAGAATCCACGTGTTTAGGCAATATAGAGCTATTATTGAAATTATCGATGAGTTATCTAATTAAGGTGGACCGTAAACACTACATAATTTTATGATTAAAAAATAAATTAAAATGTTGTGCAGTCATGGTATCATGTGATTTGATTAAGTCAAACCCTTGATTTTAAGTAATTAGCAAATAATGATCTATTATTGAAATTAATAATGACTTATGTGGTTAATATGAACGGTAAGACCTATTATTGAAATTAATAATGACTTATGTGGTTAATATGAACGGTAAGACACCAGACAATTTTAAAATAAAAAAATCAATTAAAACATCGTTTAATGTACTGTCCAATTTTGTTGGTTTCGATATACAAAACATATCATAAAATTATACTTTTATGTGCAAAGTCATGGTTTCCTGCGGTATTGCTGGCAAGTATGATTTGATTAAGTCAAACGCTTGATTTAAGTAATTATATTATCTAATAAAATTATTGATAGTTTGTCTCATTAAGATGGAGTGGATCATGCTCGACAATTTTAAGATATATATATCAATTAAAAATAAATTTAATTATACCATTCAATCTTGTTCAGAGGCGACCCTAAAGATGTGTATGTGGTGCAACCGCACATGGCCTCAATATTATAGGGGCACCAAAAAAAATTTATTATATGTACTTATATATATTTAAATTTTTTATTAATTTTAAAATTTTAGAATATTTTTTTATTATAAGTTTTCTCAAATATTTAAAATGGTGCTTCAAAAAAAATTTTAAAATATTTTATTAGAATATTTATAAACTTTCCCAAATATACCATAATACTTATGAACACGTATGGTTATTTAAGGCAACAGAATATCATGAGAGCCTTGAGATTGATAAAAGCAAATAATTATTAATAAGTCATAACGTTTCCATAAAGAAGGAGTCGAAGAATTTATCGGCAAGTTATGAAGAAGATTTTTCTATAGTCTGTTTACAAAATACAAAATAAAAAATTATAAGTGTCTCTTCAAAGAAGATGGAGCCAAAGAGTTTTTTCACTCTCTTTAAAATATTAATTATTCGTGTTCTTTAATGTTCAATCAATCTTTATTTTTCTCATTTATTCTATAGTTGATGAATAGTTGAAATAGAAGCAATTTTTCAGGTAATTAAATCTACATATATTTTGATTTGTTCGTCCATGCTTAATTTCTAATTTTTCTCATAATCTCATAGATAGATAATGACTTTTAGTATTTCTAATTCCTCTATATTTCCATTTGATTGGTGGTACACGGGTTTTTGAGTAAACAAGATAACTTTAATTAAGTTTATAAAGCTTTTACCAGTTTAATCTTTAATTAGGTGCTATAATTTAACTTTTGTGATCTTGTTTGGCCTTTTTTTTTTTTAATTAATTACCTTCACCTTTCATTTTTGTCATAAAAATTTAAAATACATCCTAGAAAACAACAATCAGGATTTGAAAAACAAAAGAAAAAAAGAAAAATTGAAGAGTTGATAGTATTTCAAAAAGGTGCTCTTGACAGATTTATTGTTAAAGAAGCCAAAAAATATAGACCAATTACTTGAAAATGATAAAAATGAAAGTGATGGAAATAAAGATGTTGAAAATTGAGACTTAATGAAAATGATAAAAATGAAGATGTTGATGATGAATTTTTTAAGGAAAATGAAATTAATGAAGATGTAAATAGTTTATCCATTCTTATCAACATCTATGATCCAAAAACTTGGAATAATTTTGACATAAAATCTAGAGATTTGTTAGTAATAAATGGTCATACAAGAGATCTTTCACTAGAAAATAGTCTTAAAGATAATTTGTCTAGATGTTACTCTTCAAACTTTTACACTTATTTATCAAAGGGAGAGAAACGTCATATGCCATGCCATGGTTGATTTATTCAAGTGATTTTAATAGAGTTTTTTATTTTTGTTGCAATTTATTTAGGGAGGTTTATAAAAAGAAAGATTAATAAATGAAGGATTTAGTGATATGTAAAAAATAAATAAATATTTAAATGTCGTATTTTTGTAATGATATTGAAATATAATTTATTTTTTCTTATAATATATTTCTTAGTTAAATGAAAAGAGCATCATTTTAAATTGTCGCACAGAGCACCCAAAATCGGCCAGCCTTAATCTTGTTCGATACCGCATCTTAAAATTATGTTTCATGCTGTCTTGCACAAACATTCTCGTAGTGATGCAGAAACCCCATTAAGCCTTTTATACCTTGTTTTTGCCCGTTGAGGAAGACAATAATATCGTCTGCAAAACAAACATTAATTCCCCACACAGTTAGTAATTTTCTGAATCCAAGATTGATTAAAGCCAAACTTTTCCATAACCAAATAAAGAGACTCGCATCGCAGTTGGTCATAGGATTTTGCCATGTTCGAGCTTGAACATAATATTCCCACCTCCACATTTTTTATCCAGCGATAAAGAAAGCTCCTGAGCTAGTAGGATATCATCTGAAAAATTGCGTCCCTAGACAAAACCACTTTGATAATTCCAGGAAGAACAATGTTAAGCCAAGTAACCAGTAACTGAGTAATGATCTTGTATTCTTGTTCATCACAGTACATATGCTTATTGGTCTATACTCTGTAATCTTTCCATAGCTGTGCTCCTGGTTTTTTCTATATAAGAATAATAGAAGTTGCAGAAAAAGCTCTCTGCATCTCCTTCCCTTCAAAAAATTCAAACACTGAAAGGAATAAATCTTGTGAAATAATAGCCTAACAAGTGGGGGTAGAGTCATGAATTTTTTGGAGCGGACTATTACGTTTTTTTGTTAAAAAAAAAAATTCACCTCAAAAATTGATATTTTCCAAAGCGCTCCACCCCTTATAACAAGATTCAAAGAATTAAGGAGTATATTTAATTAAGATTTTATAAGACTTTTTATGAAGTTTAAAGTCTAGATGTATTTAATACAGACTTTTTAAATTTTATAAAAGACTTGACGTATTCAATATAGAAGTAATACGATATGCAATTCACTTTTTTTTTATAATTTTACAAAATTCAAGAGTATTCAAATTGTCAATGACTTTTTTATAAAATTTTCTATGTACTAATTTTAAAGCATTTGTATAAATGAAAGATGTCATAATTTCTCTTATTAATCTCCAAGATTTTGAAAGAAGTCTTTCATTCTATAATATTTTTTTTCTTTATGTAATATTTATGTAATATGTAATATTTATCTTTTCTAGAGTCAAGATATTACCAACATTTTGTTTTAGGAAAAAGGTTAATATTATTCTCTTTCCTCAATATGTTTTTTTCTCTTCAATATTTTTCTAACTATTTTTTTATTCTTTCTTATTTTTCCTTCTACAAACTTTACAATCATGATTAATTATCAATATCTTTTATGAAAATAATATTAATATATTTTTCTCTATTCATTTGGTTGAAAAATATTTTTAAAAGGAGTCGCATACTATATATTTTTTTAATTTATCCACAACCCATTTGAAAGTTCGTTGTATTACCACAAAAAAAAAGAAGAAAAAAGAGTGAGCTAACAATTTATATTATTGACTTTTGACGTAGTTTACTTGCAGAAAATAAATAGAATATTATAAATTCAATTTTTTTTATGAATTTAATAATATTAATGCAATTAAATAAAGTATTGCAAGAATTTTTCCTACGAAAATCTTTTAATTGTGGGATATTAAATTTTTATATTCAAGATTTAATTGAAAAAATAAAATGAAAGTCTATAAAAGTCTTCTAAAATAAAAATTTATAAAAGTCTAGATGGAAGCACTACCAGAAATGAGGGCAATAGCGGCGACATTTGTCGTCGCTGAATGTTCATAAGTCGTATCTTTAAGGTTTTAGAGACGACAACGTCGTCGCAATATGTCGCCGCAACAAGTTAGTGTCTCTAGAGTTATAGTGACGACTATACGTCGTCTCTATATAAATTTGTATGTATAGCGACGACAATGTCGTCGCAATAGAGTCGTGACCATATCTCGAAAACGGACTTATAGGGACGACATAGTCGTCGCAAAAACCGTCGCTATAAACAAAATAATAGAGACCATTGTCTCGTCGCCATACGTGCATCCATTACAGCGACGACAAAGTCGTCGCTAATACAAATTATGTAATTACCTATAGCGACGACATTGTCGCCGCTATAAACGTTTTGAATTTTTTTTAAAAAAATTTTTTTGTTTCCAAATAATATAAATAATATATAAAAAATTCAAAAAATCTACAGACCCTCTAAACCGTCGTCCCCGTCCCCGTCCTCCTCATCCGCAGGCGCAGCTGGTATTTTACTTTTTAGAAGCTCAATTTCACGCTGCATTTGGCGTAGCTGCTCCTCGTACATGGCAAACCGAACATCATTATTCTGGGGGTCTGCAGAGGACTGATGGGAAGTTCCTTGTGGGGCAAACGATGCAGCAGTCGAATCTAGCGAGTGAGAGGTGCCCTTCGGAACCCGACCAACCCCATGGACGTGACCTCGTCGTTCTCCGAGAACCTCCTTTGCAATAGCACGCTTGTCTAATGACGCGCTATTGGAGGAGACTTGTGTCTGTTGAGTCTCTCTGAACTCAACAAGTTTATCCTGTTCAGTGAAAAAATAATAATATCATGCATGTCAGATAAAATTATATTCACATAATTTAAAAATTCTCACATAGTCACCAGCCGCCTGCAGGTTGACCCAATTGCCATCCCGGAAGGTGTGAAACGTCCGGAACGAATCAATAATCCCTGGCCACTTCTGGGTCTCAGGGTCCCGCTACGACAATTTAAATGTGAAATTTAGTATACATTTTTACGTAATGTAGTGAAGATATTTATAATGATATTGAAAATTTATATGTTGTACCTGATCGTAACGCGTGGCAGAGAAGCTCTTCGACCCCTGCACGCTCGGGTATTTAGCCTTACCCCGATTGGCTTTATTTTTGGAAGACCGTTCCTGAAGGTATAACATTTAATTGATTAGTAAAAAATGTATTAGTTAAAAGAGTATATAAAATATCGTAAACAATATATAAACAATACGTACCACGAAAGTAGGACTGGTGAAGAAGTCAATGCACTTCTGCCAGTCCTCGGCGGACATCTCGCCGTATGGTCGGCTCGGTCCATGCGCTTTTAAGTGATTATGCGTCTTGAGTTTGTAATCGCAATAACGATCGGCCGCCAGACGATCTACTGCGGCACATACTGCCCGGTACTCGTCGGGTGACCGATCGCCCTGCAGATCGAAGTAGCTCTGCAAGAGTGAAAAAAGAATATATTACTGTAGAAGTCGTAAAACAAGTATTAATGAAGTGTACTAATAACAAAACTAATTTACGTTCATACCTCGATAATGCTACGTAGCCGTGCCCGCTGCTCCTCTGGAACCTCTGTCCATGAAGGGTAGCACGGAGACACGGTGAATCTCACTTGATTCCCAACCAAGCGCGTGAAATACTTCGCGTTATTCCCGATCGGCTGCAGTGCGTTCGACATTGTCAAACGCGATAGAAAGTGGCATCTTCCCATTCGCCTGCCAAACCATCTCAAGATTGATGCCTCGAGATATACCCCGCCGCTTTGGCGGGGGTGCTGAAAATGAAAAAATTGTAAAATGTATTGAACATACGATTTTCTTCAACGATATGTATAAAATAATAAATAATTACAATTTGAACGAAACGTCTTACCAGACTCGCATGCCGAAGGGAGCCGGTGAGATGGCTGCTGTGGAGGATCTCCTGCACCATCACCTCCGTGCAACATCACGTCAGCCATACTAACACATGACATAATTGCGAATATCACGTCAGCCATACTAACTTTAAATGTATGTGAAAATTTGTATGTATTATATTTTATTTCAATTTGGTCCCTAAACATATTTTATTGCAAATAAGTCCCTAAACTTTAAAATTATGGATAATTTTGAATTCATTATATTTTATTATAAATTGGTCCCTAAACTTATTTTATTGCAAATAAGTCCCTAAACTTTGAATTTATGAGAAAATTTGACTTTATTATATTTTATTAAAAATTGGTCCCTAAACTTACTTTAATTTCAAATAAGTCCCTAAACTTTGAATTTATGAGAAAATTTGACTTTATTATATTTTATTATAAATTGGTCCCTAAACTTATTTTATTGCAAATAAGTCCCTAAACTTTAAAATTATGGATAATTTTGAATTCATTATATTTTATTATAAATTGGTCCCTAAACTTATTTTATTGCAAATAAGTCCCTAAACTTTGAATTTATGAGAAAATTTGACTTTATTATATTTTATTATAAATTGGTCCCTAAACTTACTTTAATTTCAAATAAGTCCCTAAACTTTGAATTTATGAGAAAATTTGACTTTATTATATTTTATTATAAATTGGTCCCTAAACTTATTTTATTGCAAATAAGTCCCTAAACTTTAAAATTATGGATAATTTTGAATTCATTATATTTTATTATAAATTGGTCCCTAAACTTATTTTATTGCTAATAAGTCCCTAAACTTTGAATTTATGAGAAAATTTGACTTTATTATATTTTATTATAAATTGGTCCCTAAAAAAACTCATCAATGGCAACTCAAAACTCAAGAAAGCCTGATTCAGTACCACTCATGGCTATCTTTAATCTCCAGTCCAAGATTCATAAAAACCCATCTCGAAATTTCAACTAATAACAATATTTACTCCCACAATAAAATATTTTTTATCTCAGCTTCTGCATCTCATATTCTCTACACTTGTTCTTTTTACCCAGAAATAGATGATAATCCAACTATGGATATTGTTCCCATTTATACTTTTAAACGAGTATAGACCTTACAAATTTTTAACATATCGTATCACAATGAAATTACTCAAATAGTCAAGGGCGTATTTGTAATATGAAATATTAAATTCTCATAAACTATTGTTGAAAAAAATAAATTTTTTGTTTTTAATATTCAGTAATTATATTGATATCGAGGGGTATATAAATAGTTATATCCCTCACCAACTGGGTCCACTTATTAATTACCCCACCCATCACCACTACCTCATCCTCATCCTCATCCTCATCCTCATCCTCTCCTCCGCCACCGTCATCTCCTCCTCCCTTTCTCACCCTCCGGCTCCCACCACCAATGCCACCAAAAACGCCACCACCATCTCCCCCACCCACTCTCCCTCTGCCCGAACCCCTATTTCCACATCTACCCTTGACCCAAAACAGCTCAGTGCCCTCCAGTCCCTAAATATCCCAACCTCCAAAGACCCCTGCTTCGCCCCACCCCACACCTCCACCGCCACCGCCACCGCTTGTGACTCCTCCAAGCCCTTCAGCCACCTCCTCTCTCTCAGACTCTCCAACTGCTCTGATAATGTAGCTTTATCCCTCACTGCCCTCAAGTCCCTTTCCACTCTCAACACTCTCCAATTCATAAACTGCCCCCATTTCTCCCATTCGCTTCCCCTCTGAACTTACCTCAAATCTTCATTCCTTCACTTGCATCAACAGCCTCAAGAAACTCACCGGGGTTTGGCTTAGCAGGCTACAAAATGTATCTGATTTAACTGTTTCCCATGTGAGTATAACTTCCAGTGGCCCGTCCATTATCCTCAACAGCATGAAATTCTTGCATTCTGTCACTCTTTCACACACAAATCTCACTGGCCATCTCCCAAAACATTGGCATCCGAATTTCACTATTGTCAATTTATCCGGGAACAATCTCACTGGCAATCTCCCAACACGTTTTATATCGGATAAATATGAAAATCAAGTCAAGGTGTACAGTTCAAAAACCAAATCATGGAGAATTATTGATGGGACTGCCGGTTTCATAGTCCCTAAAAAAACAAAATTGGAATGTACCTAGCTGGCGAAACAAGACCGAGAGATAGAGGAGACCTAGAGAGATAGACGGGCAGTCGGCGCGACCAAGGGCGAGTGGTGAGCAGACAACGGACGGCAGCAGACGGCGAACGCACTGGAAGCTGGAGAACAAGCACAGGCAAAATGAGAAAGAAGAATGTTCTGCGGGAATTAAAAGGTCTGATCTATAGCGACGACATATGTCGTCGCTATTGAGAACTAAAGCGACGACATTTTTTTAACTTTTTAGGACACGCGCCCAAAGCTTGGAGCCCAATTTTCAGGACAATAGCGACGACATATGTCGTCGCTATTGTTCAACAATCTGAACTGTTAATACTTTTTAAGAACACGTGCCTAATACGTGGCGCCCAATTTTAAGGGAAATAGCGACGACATAAGTCGCCGCTATTGACCCTACAGATGACTGAATGGTAATATCTGATTTGAAGTAAATTTTTAAATTGAAATAATTTTTAAATATTAAATTTTTAATATTTAATATCATCAATAATTTTTAATATTTATTGATATTTAATAATATGAATAATAATTATTAGTATTTAATATTGAATTTTTAATTTTTAATATTTAATATTTAATCTTTATTGAGATTTATTATTATCAATAATTATTTTTAGTATTTAATATTTAATGTTTAATATTTAATTTTTATGTTTTCATATTTATTGATATTTAATAATATCAATAATAATTATTAGTATTTAATATTGAATTTTTAATTTTTAATTTTTAATATTTAATCTTTATTGAGATTTATTATTATCAATAATTATTTTTAGTATTTAATATTTAATGTTTAATATTTAATTTTTATGTTTTCATATTTATTGATATTTAATAATATCAATAATAATTATTAGTATTTAATATTGAATTTTTAATTTTTAATTTTGAATATTTAATATTTATTGACATTTAATATTATCAAGCCGAAAACAGTAACAACAATTTGAACATGCGTTTTTATAAAGTAATTTCATTGCATCAATAGTGACGAACAATAACATTTCAATCTGATTCACTATCATGATACGATTGATCCACATCATCGTCACTGACGTCCTCATTGATTTCACTCGATGTTTCTTCATCCTCGTATTCTGTATTAGTATCGTCTTCAACATCATCGTCGTTTATAAACGAAGTTTCTCCCGCATTATCTGACGAGGCTCTCCTGATAACCGATGTTTCGATCTCATCAGCTTCATCATCATCGCGGTGCAAGGATACATGCTCTATGTTGCCAAGATCAACGACTAGAGATAAACCGGAAGAGTAGTTATTGTGGAGCAGGTCAATCTCTGTGAAGTTAGCTCCCACTGTGTCCCACGTGCTCCTGTGATGGACAATTTGTACTACTCGCCAGTTCGGACCACGAGATGGATCTTCAATGTAGAATACTTGTTGTGCTTGGCTAGCAAGTATGAACTGATCATCCTTGAACGCCTCTGCACTGATGTCAATACTGGTAATGTTATTCTCAGTTACCATCCGTCTCCCATCACACCTAAACCACTTGCATCGGAACAGATAGACTGAAAGTTTCGATCCATATTGTAGCTCCAGTATATCTTGCAGCTGCCTGTAGTAATTCTCATCCCCAGTCCCTGGGACGGACACACCACTATTTTGAGTTTTTCTTCAAATATCACGATCATATGTCACGAACCGAACTCCTTTAACAACACAAGCCGTGTATGACATAACCTGCTGGTAACATCCACTGGCCAACGCAAATAACTCATGAGAAACTTGATATTGGTTGTGGCTTTGGCGCATTGCATATAGCTGCATGACAAGAATTATTCTCAGTTATTGAAAGCAATTATGTTGAAAACTTGTAATTTTATTCAGTCGATGTTCGTTTACCTTTCTGTAGAACCAACTGTGAAAGTCTCTTCGGTGCACTAGATCGATGTTTGGACAGCCACTGTTCAGTAGTTCCTGCCTATGTTCCCTGAACAAAGTATTGAAGATCAACGTTCATTAGTTCGTTTCAAATGATAAAGTTAGTTCGAGATAAAAGAATAATAATCAAGAATTAACGCCGTCTTACTGCAAGAATGGCTCAACTTCGTAACAGTTGTTCAGGATGTAAAAAATTGCTTGATTTTGAACTTGAGTAGGAAACGTCGTTGGTGACTGCTTTCCAAGTGGGTGACACTGCGACTGAAAAACAGAAAGCTGTGTCTGTGGAACAGTAGCATCCTCACTTCTGTCTGGTCGATCGAACCTTGTCCCTATATCCTGGAAGTACCTCGAACAAAATGTCAATGCCTCGTCCACAACATACCCTTCAGCTATTGATCCCTCGGGCCGAGCTCGATTTCTGACGTAGCCCTTCAATTTCTTCAGGTATCGCTCGAATGGATACATCCATCTCATGTGCACCGGACCTCCAAGGATTGCCTCTTCTGGTAAATGCATTACGAGGTGAATCATGATGTCGAAGAAGGCTGGCGGAAATATCCTTTCCAACTTACAGAGAATGAGTACAAGGTGATCGTGGGATGCTATCATGTCGCTAACCTTTAGTGTTCTTGCACAAAGCTTTCTGAAGAACGTGCACAGTTCAATAATGACAGTGGAAATCGTTTTATTCAAGAACGCCCGACATCCGACTGGTAATAACCGTTGCATGATAATATGGCAATCATGTGACTTCAACCCAAAAATACGGCTGTCATTTGGAGCAATATTCTTCCGAAGATTAGAAGCGAAGCCATCTAGAAACTCCACCGATCGGATAAATTGACAAAATTTCTTACAATTTGAAGACGACATGGTGTAACATGCGGCAGGCTTCATCCACTTATTCCCGTTCTGATACAAGTGCAACTCCCTTTTGATCCCTAATTGCATTAGATCGCGCCTCGCATTGACTGTGTCTTTTGATTTGAATGGATTGTCCATAATTGTGCCGAGCAAGCTATCACAAACATTATTCTCTACGTGCATGACATCGATGTTATGTTTGAGCTCTGTAGAAGTCCAATACGGCAACTCATAGAAAATGCTCTTTTTTCTCCAATTGAGCTCGTCATCACTTCTCTGAATTGTAGCGCCACCGTAATTTGGGTGCTTTCCTGGACTTCTATAACTGACATGACTTAACTGTGCTAAAATTTCTGTAGGCGTTAACCGACGCAGAGGTGGTCGTCTATCTGTCCTCCCATCGAAGTCTAAATTGCTCCGAAAATGATGCCTGGATGGCAGGAACCGACGATGACCCACATAAGCTGTCTTACCTATCACACAGACTGAAGGAGTATCCTCGTTGCACGTCGGACATGCCTTGTACCCCTGACCACTCCAACCGGACAAACTACTTCTCGCTGGGAAATCGTTAACAGTCCACAACAAAGCTGCACGCAGTCTGAATACCGACTTACTGTTGGTTCCACCGTCTCCCGTGTCAATCCCATCGGCCCACAATTCCTTCAACTCATCCACTAATGGTCGTAAAAATACATCAATGTCCTTACCCGGTGCTTTAGGACTAGGTATCAACAGAGTAAGCATGAGGTATTCGGGCTTCATGCATAACCAGGGTGGCAAGTTGTAAACTGTTACAACTACTGGCCACATGCTGTACGACAGACTCATGTCACCGAATGGATTGAATCCGTCTGCGGCCAAACCTAACCTGACATTCCTGATGTCACTTGCGAACATTGGATGTTTCATGTCAAAATCCCGCCATGCCTTTCCATCAACAGGATGCTGCATTTCATCATCGTCCCTAGACCTTCCTATACTGTGCCACCTCATAAGTTTTGCAGTATCCTTCGTCGCGAACATACGTTTTAGTCTGGGGGCCAAGGGAAAATATCGCAACACCTTATGCGGAACATTCTTCCCGTTCACTTTCCCAGAAGTGTGAACCCAACGACTTTCCTGGCAAATCGAGCAAGTTTGTCTATCAGCATGTTCACCCCAAAACAGTGCTAAGTCGTTCTTGCAGGCATGAATGGATTTGTAACCCAAACCAAGCTTCGTCATCAGCTTCTTAGCTTCGTAGTGAGAGTCAACTAGGTTCATATTTGGGAATGCTAACTTCAGCAATTTCAAAAGATCATCGACAGACTTGTTTGTCCATTTGTTCATAACTTTAATATGCATCAACTTGACTAAAAAATTTAGGGATGAAAATGATGAAACTCCCGGGTACAGTTCTGAATGGAGAGCCTGAAACAGTTCGTCATAGTAACCATCGGTGCTTGTACTTGCATGCTCATCACCAACTACGTCGTCTATTACATCCATCATCTCATCTTCCACACCATCTCGCTCATTCTGTCTATACACATTCCCAGTACGAACATTAATCTCGCTATGATATATCCAGGTGACATAACTCTCCGCAAAACCATTACGAAATATGTGAGCCTCGACAATTTCCAATAGATGTGTGAGACCGTTTAAACATTTTTTGCACGGACATTTAATTCTTCCTCTGTCGTTAACGTATGGCCTCGCCATGTTTATAAATGCTTGCAAACCGTTCCGAAATCTGCAGACTTTGTGCGATTTCTAATTGTTGTCCAACTTTTATCAATATCCATACTTGTAAAATATTATATTCTTACAAATACAGTACTGATAATAATTGGAGATGATTATGAAGAAATGGAGATGAAGAAACGGAGATGGAGAAGAATTTTTTTTAATTGTGTGTAGTATGCAATACAGAAATGCGGAGATGGGAAGAAGATAAAGAAGAGTATATAGCGACGACATTGTCGTCGCTATAGACAGCAGTCGTCACTAAAGGAACATTCCCATTTTTCGAGGAAAGTAATTATTCACGCGCTTGCAAAATTTAATCAAAATAGGTATAGCGACGACATATGTCGTCGCTATATATAACAATTGGGCGCCAAATTTCCCGCCTAAATTGATGTTGATATATAGCGACGACATATGTCGTCGCTATAGACCCCTTCACACTTTACGAGAAAATACATGATTCACGTGACTTACATCATCATCCGCATTTCAATTGCGACGACATTTGTCGTCGCTATTCATGCACCAAAATGCCGCCATTAGTTCCCGCCCTTTCCTAATCTGAGTGGCGACGACACAGAAAGACGTTGTTATAGCATATACGTAACAGAGACGAGATAGGTTTTATAGCGACGACATATAAGTTTTGTTGGTATTGCAACGACATTTCTTGGTCGTCGCTACTATGTAGAATCAATAGAGGCGACTTTTTGTCGTCGCAATATATATCGCCGCTATAGACCCTCTTTGTTGTAGTGAAGTTGTTAGAATAAAGTTCAGAAAATACGTAAAAATAAATCATTTAAAAAATGTCAATCATACATCCCCTAAATCTAACTAGGATGGGACTGGTTTTGTATGTTAACTTCTAAAAATAATGAACAGCCGTTTTCTTGATTTGATTTGGGTTCTCAAAAACTCAACCATCTTCCGAGGTAATTTTGTAAATCATATATTTTATTCTTCTCTTTTAATTACTTTGTGAAAATACTTTGTATTTCTATCCCTCTCATGTATCCATTTAGACCCAGCCTTTTGTCTCCAAAAAAATCTTTTCGCACATTTTTGGAGTTGTTTAAATTATAATTTCAGCTGGTCAAATTAGTCAAACATACTTTTTATCCACATATTTTATGGGATCCACAACTTATAACTTATTTTTTATCCACACATTCACCACCAATTTATAATTTCAACAATTAAAAATTAATTTCAGCACTACTAAACATGCGCGATTCAATTGCCAGTAGCTGATTATACTTAGCATATGATTGGTGTACCTGAACTCTCGCCAGTTCAGAGTCAACATAATCATAAATTTACTCATTTTCATCCCATCTTCAACCTGGTCAATTTTTTTGAGAATCTCGTAAGCCCTTGTTTCTCTATCGGCTTGTTCCAATTATCTACAACTAATGACTGAAAAATATGGCGCTGAATCCACATATTTTGAAACCAAAAGTATGATGGAAATCTTAGGGGAGTGTTTTGTTGGCGGAATTTCTGTGTAAATGACCCAAAGCAATAAAATCAGAAATCGAAAATGGAAGAAATAATAGTCGAGGCAAGAGTTGAACTCTTTGTCCTTAAGTCAATATTGCCCCGCAAAGATGCCTTCGGTCTTTGGCAATTGACTCCCAAGATACAACGACTTCGCTTGAGTTTTGTAGCACTTCAAAAACTCAAGTACAACGAACCAAAACTTGGTTTTGTACTCCAACGGATGAAATGAAATGAACAACCAGAATTTCTGCAACAAATGCAAGAAACTTGGTTTAAGAAATGATGAAATGAGATCTTTGTGTTTGCTTATCTTTCTGTATCAATTCTCTGTCAAAAATGGACGTCCACAAGGACCTTTTTATAGAGGATGCAACGTTGAAAACGAAATGGTGAGGAGCCAAATCGTGCAACACTTCAAAAGGACATGTCTGTTCGCGCGTAAACCTATGCGATCGCATAGTTTTACCATGCTGCGATCGCATGGTGCAGTTTTTAAAACAAAACTTTATCCAGATTAACCATGCGATCGCAAGGCTTTGCCTCCTGCGATCGCATGGAAGGATCAAAAAATATTCTGTTTAAAATTTAAGCAAGTTGTAATCGCAGTGTAAAATAACCATGCGATCGCATGGTCAAACTTTGACCCTATGTTGTCCTTTTTCGTAATTTCTCATTCATTCAATATTGGTTTCGAGATGCCAAATATACCCTTTAAACATGCAGATAAATCTGAATTTTCTTTCGGGGGGCGTTGCTCCCGAGCCCCCACGAGGGGTGCTGCCCCCTCGACCCCCGCGACCTGACCGGGCAGGTCGATCTCCGTTTCTTCGAAACGGCGAAGTGGCAAACTAATTTGCCTAAACGGATTGGGTCGGGTTTGTATATTTTGGCCAAGTTGACACTTAGTCAATTTCTCGATATTTTAAACCAATTTCCAACATGTTTTAAGATATTCACTTCTAATCAAAATTTCATCATGACGTATACTGGTTTAGATGTTGGACACGTATAGTTGAGTACACATCCAGGGCTATTGAATTTAACACTACTCACTCCAGAAGTTCCCACATTTACCCATTAGTCCAAGTGAATTGTGACCCCTCAAAACCTGCATCTTCTAAACTGCAACTTCTTAGCATCTCAGAAAAATCCTCCACATTCATAAAATTAGAAGGATTTCCACCAAATCTACTATCAACAGAAAGTATAGTGTTAAGTCCCCTCCAACAAACCACGGGAGATTAAATGCTATTAGCTAACACCTTTAAGCTATCCTAGAGCTCCATAGGTTCATGTCTAGTTGTTTTACAATACATAGCAGTGAGATGAAAATGCGAACAGGATAACAAGGTGTGCACTTCCATGTGTACCAACTGCCTCATATCACCAATCATAGTACAGTTTAAATCTACAAACCATAGAATAACCCATTTTATCTGTCATATTACTAAAAGCATGATCAAAATCAAGATAAACTCTCTTATTGATCATTCAAAATCATAGGTTCCAAAATTTCTAATTTTTTTAGCTGGTGCAGCTCAACTAACCTTTGTATACACCTATGATATGATTTTTTCTTGATTCCTCAAACATTCTAGATGAGCATATTCATGACAACTGTTGTTTATTGGACGAACCACCTCTGCCATGCCTTTTCAGAGTACCCCGGTAATCCACTTTTGGCCTTTAATAGCCTCGAACATCTGAATTGGAGATCAGCATTGCTGTGATCTGTATTTAAGTTTAACTGGGATGTCCTCTTCTTCATTAGAATCATTATGGTCATTTTACCTAGTTATTCAGCGCCTGGTTAGATTGGGCCCCTTATCCCCTCTCCGATATCAAATAGTCCTCCTTCTGGTACCCAACGTGGAAACAATTATAGCAGTACGTATTTGGGTAATTTTTCATACACGACCATGTGCTAAAAACCACGTTTTAGTTTAATCAACTTCAACACATATAAGAGCTTCACTCGGTCTTGTTATGTTGGCAGTTGCTTTGTCGATTAACTGCCTTGTCGATTTTTAAGGGTTTACCCAAAATTTGTGTAATTACAAAAAGTACCGATTTTTCAAGTAAAACATAAGACAGCAATCGCAATGAAATCCATACCGGGACTATAGATAATTCTTTCAATGGGTAAAAATCATAGGTCCACTTTATCGTTTGCATTGGGCACCCTGCAACATACCACCATGGTTTCCCAAATAGTCTCTCATTGTCGTCTTCCAGATGTAGATGAATCAAAACATGCTTGAATTATATATTAGAATGGGTAATTTTTTAGTGTCACTCAGCTATTGATTTGAGCTAGTTTTAAATCACTTAAACACAAGTAGATCAATCATAGTGGGTTCTACACTCCACATCATTGTGCACGACCCATACACATGTGAAATTGTTTTAGTAGACGGACGTAAGTCATCTTATCTAAAATCTTAAACGGAGGGGCACATTTATTCCTTAACATTTAGTCTTCAAATAGTCCATCTCACGCGCACACTCATTTATTTTTTTCAAAGGCTGACACATGCATAATCTTCATAGATATAGGTGACAACGAGACTTGTACTCTTGACCTTTACTTATTCTCATATCAACTGAAGCCACCTCGTATAAAATCTTATGCTCAAATTGGAAACATGTTTATTCATTTTTATCTAGACTTCAACGCATCCGATCAATATATATTTTGGGCAAGAAACAGACTACATAAAATTATTAATCTTTTATTTATTCAGGTTATACAAGTACAACAAAAGTAACACGAACTTATGGACACAACTAACAACACTTGCTGCAAAAGATCACACAGGCAGCTTTTATTTAGAGCATATTATTGGGAACACAAACACAGTACAGTACAAACTTGAAGATGGGGGCAAGGGGCCGGGTGACCTCCAACAAGTACATATAAATATGTATAGTAATAGACGATATGGTTCATTAATCAGCAACGACGGTAGTAGCAGTAGCAAGCATAACCCCGTTGATATTTTAGACAAGTACCATAGTAAGCTCCCTCCCTCTGCTTGCAATAATTGTTGCAATTGCGAGGGACACACTTTCCACGCCATCCTGGGCTAAGTTTTTTGCAAGATGCTGCCTCCCCCATTTGCATCTCTGCATACAAATTGGATTAGTTAGGTAAGAGAAATAATATTCATTATTCGATAAAATTTAATTACATCATATTAAGAAAATATGTAAAACAAGCAAAAATTCAATTGGACAACACATCAATATTTTTTCCCAATTAAAAAATGTCAAGAAAAACTATAAAAGTGACATGCGCGCTAGTGGGGGATGGGTAAAGGGTTTGTCAAACTGTGTCTCGGGTTATTTTCTCATTACAATCATCATGCATGCTGCAAGGCAAAAATAATGAATAAGGTGATGGCATGTTTGGTTACATTCGACTAGATAGAATTGGACTTGATTAAGGAATGTGAAAAAATTGAGTAGTTGTTTCATCCAATCTTGTCGAGTCCTATGTACTGAACATGACATCTTTTTTCACAATAAAACCTGTTATGAAAAATGAAGTATCCACACATAGATTGCAAGACGACCTACCGAAGGCTGCAATAATGAGGAAGCAGAAGAAGAGAGCAAGAAAAGTAGTCTTATTGCTAACAAGAAATTTAGCCATCTCTATATATATACTCTCCTTAATTTCAAGTGTTTGTGTTAATATACATGTAAGTGAGAAGATGTATTTATAGACAAATATATTGAACAGACTTTTTTTTTAATCAAATGTGAATAATAAGTGATGACTGAATCAATTAAGACTTAGTATTTATGCTTGCTTGATTATAATGTCTTTGAATGAGTTTTGTGTACAATAAACTTTATAATATTGTGAAGTCAATTAATATAAATCTATATACGATAAGAACAAAACAACTTGTAGCCGGTTAATTAATATAAATCTATATATAGGAAAATAAAGGAATGCATAAAATTAGTAATAAATGTGAATGTGCCAGGAAATAATGGAAATACATAAATACATAACAACACACTACTTGAAATTTCACATTTAATGAACGACTTTTTTTCGACTATAAAATCTAAAAATGACTTTTTACGACAAAAAATTCATCGTTAAAAGTGAAATTTAACATGAAGAGAGGGTGAGTGGGGGAGACGACTTTAGACTTTTTGATCTTTTAACCATTGTTGGAATTTTAGGTTGCGTTTTCATAATAAAGGATATGTTGAACAAAATCTTTTATTATTTGGTAGGTTCAGGGGCGGATCCAAGGGGGGGCTGTATTGTGCTTCAGCCCAGTGCAGCCCAAGCCCAAATGATAAGTTTATGTGTAAATTTTTTTTTTTTTTTTAAAACAATAGTTTGGCCCAAATAAAAAATAGTCCACTTTCTAAGTGGGCTAAAAAAATTTAAATCATTTACACATTAAAATTCATTACATTCCAACCAAAAAAATAGCCCACTTAAATAAAATTTAAATCATTTACACATTAAAATTCATCCAATCCCAAACAAAAAAAAAAATAGCCTACTTTTTAAGTGGGCTAAATTAAAATTTAAATCATTTACACATTAAAATCCATCTCATTCCAAACAAAAGAATAGCCCACTTCAATAAAATTTAAATCATTTAAACATTAAAATCCATTATATCCCAAACAAAAAAAAAGCCCACTTCTTAAATGGCCAATTCCAAAAGAGCCAAATCCAATTAGATTTATTTATCTTTATCTATTTTTTCTGTTTATTTTATAATCTATAAATTATAATTTTATATGAATTTTGATTTGTTATTGAATGATAAATAATGATGTTTACTTGATTTTGAGAAATTATTTCAAATTTCAAAAAGTAGAAAAAGGGGAAAAAAAAGAAAAAAAGAAAAAAAAGGGTACTTAGGATTTTATATGTTTTTATATAACAAATTTGGTTGAGAGAGACCTTATTAATAAAATAGATATAGATTCTTTAATAGAAGAATTCACAACTGTAAAAGATCGTCGGGCACAACTTTCTTTAGCTAGTTTTAGATCTTGAATATTTTTGTGCAATGGCTTTTTGTAAACTTTTTAAATATTATGACTTATACAAAAAATTAGATTCTTATAAAAATAGGTTAAGTAATTGTGAATTTAGAAAAAAAAATTCGGGGGCACTGCCCCCGAACCCCTGTAAACCAGCCCACTCTTTTGTCATATCCTGGATCCGCCTCTGGGTAGGCTAATTAATTGAAGAGTACAATGAAAAAGTCTTGAAGGTGATCATAAAATATATTTAATAGTTGACTGTGAAAATACAAAATTAAAAGTTTGAATAGATCATACTTATCCCCTATAATTAATCGTGGATTTCCACGTACCATGCTGATCACCTTGATACTTGATAGTGATTATTTATTCATTTTTGCGGAAAATATTATGAGATAATTAATATATATGAAAAAATTGTACGATCTTAATTCAGGTAGAAGATGAGGTTTTTTGCCCTTTAATATTCAATTTTTTTCAATGGATGTCCATACTTTGATTTGATATTTGATTGGGAATGTATAACCACTTGATGTTTAAATTTTTTTTTGTAGAATCCTACAAAATATATGGATAAAAGTAGTGGATCTTACAAAATATGTGGATGAAAATAATATTTGATCAATTTATAAATTTGAAAAAGCAGAGTCAAACATAACAACTCAAAAAACTCAAATAAAACAATTCAATCCGTTTAAAAGTTTAAACAAGTCACTATCTTGTTGAGCATGTTGAAGGTAAAATTTTAGCGCATGTTTGATAGTGTTGAAATTATTTTTTAAGTGCTTATATTATAAGTTATTGGTGAATATGTGGATAAAAAAATAGATTGCAAGTTGTTGGTCATATGAAATGTGTGAATAAAAAGTATGTTTGATCAGTTTAACCAGTTGAAATTATAATTTAAGCATTTTTAAATATATGCTTAAATTGCTTAAATATTAAATAAACAATCGATATAATGGAAATACATACATATAAAACAACATGGAGGGGGTGGGGGTGACATTGGACTTTTTGATCTTTTAACCATGGTTGAAATTTGAAGTTGCATTTTCATAATAAAGGATTTGTTGAACGAAATTTTTTATTATTTGGTTGGCTAATTGAAGAGAGGAGGGTACGAGTTAAAGTACTAAAAAACAATGTTCTAAAAAGTGTATAGCGTGAAGATCGAGGTTAAAGTTTTTCGAACTTGGGCTAGAGCAAGACAAGAACAAGACGAGAACGAGTTGTGAGGTGTGGCTAGGCGTGGAGGTCGCGCTTCCGCCTAAACGAAACTTAAACAAACATTTTAGAACAGTGCCAAAGAGTACTATGAACAAGTCTTGAAAGTGATTGTAACATATAATAATGGTTGATTGTGAAAATATCAAATTAAAAGTTTGAAAGGATCATACTTTCCCACTATAAATTATGGATTTCCACGTACCATGTTGATCACCTTGACAATGATTATATTAAAATATTACAATTCAAAGAATTCATATAAAACAAATCAATCCGTTTAAAAACTAAACGAGTCACTATTTTATTGGGCATGGTGAAGGTAAAATTTCAATTCACTTAAATATGAAATAAACAATCGAAATATAATTGTGATGATAATGAGATTCCTTTTAATATATAGGTTAATCGTTTAAGATGGAACTTCAATACTAATATATGCAACTCAAACTAAATTCAAATTATATTCCTTCAAATCTTTCCAACACGGGTTGAAAATATTTTTAAGTTAGTAAATTTATTAAGTTGGCCTCGACTTTACTCTGTAAATCTAATATTTACTCAATGTAGGTTGAGATTAATTTCTTCAAAAAAATAAAAAAAAATGGTCAACATTAAAACTGATAAACTTGGATATATTTTTGGACTTATTTATGTTATCAATCTACGTTTATATTAAGCAATTTAAGACTTAAATATGTTTAGTAAAACAAATTTGTACAATATAAGTTGTGGATCCTATTAAATGTGTGGATAAAAATAAAGTTTTACCAATTTATAAATACTAATAACTATTAACAAACATATTATAACTCGAGCTGCCTTATGGCATAAACTTTTGTTAGAGAATTATGTAAAACTAGAGGTTGATGGGATTTTGGGTAATTTCACTTTTCTTTTCTCAAGAAGTCAAAAAACTGAACACAGATACTAGCGATGATTGAGAGAATGGAAAATAAGTGTCGTGCGATTTCAACCTCGCAAGTGGACAGATCGTTAACAAGTAATACAATGATTCGGTTAAAGTTAGTATAATTGAAATTGAACTATCTAAATTTATGTGAGAACGATATTTGGACTCATAATCCATTTTATTACTTGAGCAATTCGTACACTTACGGAATATTAAAAACATAAAATCGCTGACAATAGCCAAGTCACCATACTGTTGAACATGTTGAATGTAAAATTTTAAATTGCTTAAATATGAAATAAACAATCCATATAATGGCAATACATACATATATAACAACATGATGGAGGGGAGGGGAGGGGAGACATTAGACTTTTTGATCTTTTATGAATTTTAAGTTAGTATTTTCATAATAAAGGATTTGTTGAACGAAATCTTTTATTATTTGTTAGGTAAGAGAGAGTACAAAAGAGTACTATGAACCTGTTCTGAAAGTGATTGTAACATATAATAATGATTGACTGCAAAAAAGTTTGAATAGATTATACTTTCCCACTATAAATCATGGATTTTCACGTACAATGTTGATCACATTGACAGTGATTTTATGTTCCTTTTGTATAAAATATTATGAGAAAATTAATATATATATTGTACGATCTTGATTCAAACAGAAAATGAGGTTATTTGCCCTTGGATATCCAAATTTTTTATTTGAGATTTGATTTGGAACATATAACCACTTCAAGATCATCTTTCTTAATGTTGATATTTTAAGATTGAATCTCAAAATTTAACGTAGTATCACAATCCAAAAAACTCAAATAAAACAATGTAATTCGTTTAAAAGTTTAAATGAGACACTATCTTGTTAGGCATATTAAGGGCAAAATTTTGAATATATTTTTAAGTTAGTAAAATTATTAAGTTAGCCTTGACTATACTCTGTAAATTTATTATTTACTCAAATTTAGGGGGCGGGTTTAAACAAGGGCTAAAATAATTTTAGACCGATATATATTGTTTTAAAAAAAAAAAAAAAAATTGGGCCAAAGCGGGTACTGCATCAAAGGTGAGTCCCCCTAGATCTGTCATGCTCAAATTAGGTTGAGATTAATTTCTTGAAAAAATGATCAAGCTTGCCGCGAACATTAAAACTACTAAAATTGGATATATTTTTGGACTTATTTATTTTATCAATCTACTTTTGAGCAATTTTAGACTTAACTCGAACTGCATTATGGCATTATTTTTCGTTACAGAATGATGGGATTTTGGGTAATTTTACTCTGCTTTTTCCAAGAAGTTAGAAAACTGAATCTAGATAGGGGCGATGATTGAGAGAATGGAAAATTAACGTGGGCAAACTGATGAGACTAGTGTTACAAAATTATGTGACGAAACTAGCTCGCAACTAATGTGAAAATTGAGAAAATGCTAAACCCTAAATTTGATTAAGGGTAAAAATCACAAGTGGGAAGTTATTGTTGGGGAGCAACAATGGTGCTCTTAAGCTTATGATTGGATCAATCAAATGTTGGTGGTCGAATGCCATAAAAAAGGTTTAGCCTTTCCTCATTGAATACAAATTAGTTTTTAAATGAGATAATTAAAGTCCAATTTTACAATTGGTATCAAAGTGGCTTCACTTTCTTATGTGTGGATCTTTATCCGAATTCTAGACCTCCCTTGCTAGATATATGGAACAAATTATATATATCCAGTCTTTAAATACCAAAGCTTAGATCGCCATTGTTAATGGATATAAACCTCCCACTGTTAAAGAAAACAAAGTTGAATTTCTATCTTTTATAAAGGAGATGGAGGTGAGAAACATTCTCGTAGTGATGCAGAAACTCCATTAAGCCTTTTATACCTTGTTTTTGCCCGTTGAGGAAGACAATAATATCGTCTGCAAAAGCAATATGAGATATTATTGAGCCCTCATGACGAAAAACAAATCATGCAGGCCAGATGGGGTCTCCTTGTCTAAGTCCACGAGAAGACTTAAAGAATCCAACTGTTTCACCATTAATCATAACCGAAAACCAACATTAATTCTCCACACAGTTAGTAATTTTCTGAATCCAAGATTGATTAAAGCCAAACTTTTCCATAACCAAATAAAGAGACTCCCATCGCACTTGGTCATAGGATTTTGCCATGTTCAAGCTTGAACGTAATATTCCCACCTCGACATTTTTTATCCAGCGAAAAAGAAAGCTCCTGAGCTAGTAGGATATCATCTGAAAAATTGCGTCCCTAGACAAAACCGCTTTGATAATTCCTGGAAGAACAATCTTAAGCCAAGTAACCAGTAACTTAGTACTGATCTTGTATTCTTGTTCATCACAGTACATATGCTTATTGGTCTGTACTCTGTAATCTTTCCATTGCTGTGCTCCTGGATTTTTCTATATAAGAATAATAGAAGTTGCAGAAAAAGCTCTCTGCATCTCCTTCCCTTCAAAAATTCAAACACTGAAAGGAATAAATCTTGTGAAATAATATTCTAACAAGTGGGGGAGGAGTCATGATTTTTTTGCAGCGGACTATTACTTTAAAAAAAACAAAGAAATTCACCTCAAAAATTGATCTTTTCCAGAGCGCTCCACCCTTATAACAAGATTCAAAGAATTAAGGAGTATATTTAATTAAGATTTTATAAGACTTTTTATGAAGTTTAAAGTCTAGATGTATTTAATACAGACTTTTTAAATTTTATAAAAGACTTGACGTATTCAATATAAAAGTAATACGATATTCAATTCACTTTTTTTATAATCTTATGAAATTCAAGAATATTCAAATTGTCAATGACTTTTTTATAAAATTTTCTATGTACTAATTTTAAAGCATTTGTATAAATGAAAGATATCATAATTTCTCTTATTAATCTCCAAGATTTTGAAAGACTTTTGATTCATTCTATGATTTTATTTTTTCTTTATGCAATATTTATCTTCTTCTTTTTTTTCGGAACTCTAGAGTCAAGATATTACCAACATTTAAAAAAAAAAAAAAAAAAAAAAAAAGATTAATATTTTTCCTTTCTTCAATGTGTTTTTTTTCTTCAATATTTTCCTTACTATTTTTTTTCTTTCTTATTTTTCCATCTACAAACTCTACAATCATGATAAATCATGATAATTATGATCAATATCTTTTATGAAAATAATATTAATATATTTTTCTCTATTCATTTGGTTGAAAAATATTTTTAAAAGGAGTCGCATACTATATTTTTTTTTAATTTATCCACAACTCATTTGAAAGTTCATAGTTTTACCACACACAAAAAAAGAGTGAGCTAATAATTTATGTCATTGACTTTTGACGTAGTTTACTTGCAGCAAATAAATAAAATATTATAAATTCAAAAAAAATTATGAATTTAATAATATTAATGCAATTAAATAAATTATTGCTAGAATTTTTCATGCGACAATCTTTTAATTGTGGGATATTAAATTTTTATATTCAAGGTTTAATTGAAAAAATAAAATAAAAGTCTATAAAAATTTATATGGAAGTTTATTAGAATATGTAAAAATCAATAAAAGTTCAGAAAATACATAAAAATCAATCATTTAAAAAATGTCAATCATACATCCCCTAAATCTAATGAAAAGCCGTTTCCTTGATTTGATTTGATTTGGGTTCTCAAAAACTCAACCATCTTCCGAGGTAATTTTGTAAATCATAGATTTTATTCTTCTCTTTTCTATCCCTCTCATGTATCCATTTAGAACCAGCCTTTTGTCTCCAAAAAAAAATCTCTTCGATTGCCAATAGCTGATTGTACTTAGCATATGATTGGTGTACCTTAACTCTCGCCAGTTGAGAGTGAACATATAATCATAAATTTGCTCATTTTCATCCCATCTTCAACCTGGTCAATTTTCTTGAGAATCTCGTAAGCCCTTGTTTCTCTATCGGCTTGTTCCAATTATCTACAACTGATGACTGAAAAATATGGCGCTGAATCCACATATTTTGAAACCAAAAGTATGATGGAAATCTTAGGGGAGGGTTTTAAGATATTCACTTCTAATCAAAATTTCATCATGATGTATACTGGTTTAGATGTTGGACACGTATAGTTGAGTACACATCCAGGGCTATTGAGTTTAACACTACTCACTCCAGAAGTTCCCACATTTTCCCATTAGTCCAAGTGAATTGTGACCCCTCAAAACCTGCATCTTCTAAACTGCAACTTCTTAGCATCTCAGAAAAATCCTCCACATTCATAAAATTAGAAGGATTTCCACCAAATCTACTATCAATAGAAAGTATAGTGTTAAGTCCCCTCCAACAAACCACGGGAGATTAAATGCTACTAGCTAACACCTTTAAGCTATCCTAGAGCTCCATAGGTTCATGCCTATTTTTTTTACAATACATAGCAGTGAGATGAAAATGCGAACAGGATAACAAGGTGTGCACTTCCATGTGTACCAACTGCCTCATATCACCAATCATAGTACAGTTTAAATCTACAAACCATAGAACCCAAATTTTATCTGACATATTACTAAAAGCATGATCAAAATCAAGATAAACTCTCTTATTGATCATTCAATATCATAGGTTCCAAAATTACTAATTTTTTTAGCTGGTGCAGCTCAACTAACCTTTTTATACGCCTATGATATGATTTTTTTCTTGATTCCTCAAACAGTCTAGATGAGCATATTCATGACAACTGTTGTTTATTGGACGAACAATCTCTGCCATTCCTTTTCAGAGTACCCCGGTAATCCACTTTTGGCCTTTAATAGCCTCTAACATCTGAATTGGAGTATCAGCATTGCTGTGATCTGTATTTAAGTTTAACTGTGATGTCCTCTTCTTCATCAGAATCATTATGGTCATTTTACCGAGTTCTTCAGCGCCAGGTTAGATTGGGCCCCTTATCCCCTCTCTGATATCAAATAGTCATACTTCTGGTGCCCAACGTGGAAACAATTGTTAGAAAAAATATAGGAATTTGATAATCTAAATATGAACTCCAAGGCACGTAAAACGTTATTTTTTTAAAATTGTTTCTCCCTTATCCAACGAAGTCACAAAGAGGTTCTAATATGACAGTTTGATCAAACCAAGAAAACACTCAAACTAAAAACTGATGATGCCAAGAAAATACGAAATAATAAGAAAGAAAGGAAATGGTTATATTCTATGAAAACGGGTAACAATCTCCATATATAAGGAATATGTCTAAAGGGATGAATTGGTGTGTGTCTAATTGTTAACTTTCAACAGATGTAAACAACAATAAAATAAATTACGAAAAAATATCTAACAACAATTATAGCAGTAATTGGGTAATTTTTCATACACGACCATGTGCTAAAAACCACGTTTTAGTTTAATCAACTTCGACACATATAAGAGCTTCACTCGGTCTTGTTATGTTGGCAGTTGCTTTGTCGATTTTTAAGGGTTTACCCAAAATTTGTGTAATTACAAAAAGTACCAATTTTTGGAGTAAAACATAAGACAGCAATGGCAATGAAGTCCATACCGGGACTATAGATAATTCTTTCAATGGGTTAAAATCATAGGTCCACTTTATCGTTTGCATTGGGCACCCTGCAACATACCACCATGGTTTCACGAATAGTCTCTCATTGACGTCCAGATGTAGATGAATCAAAACATGCTTGAATTATATATTAGAATGGGTAATTTTTTAGTGTCACTCAGCTATTGATTTGAGCTAGTTTTAAATCACTTAAACACAAGTAGATCAATCATAATGGGTTCTACACTCCACATCATTGTCCACGACCCGTACACATGTGAGATTGTTTTAGTAGACGGACGTAAGTCATCTTATCTAAAATCTTAGACGGAGGGGCACATTTATTCCTTTACATTTAGTCTTCAAATAGTCCATCTCACGCGCACACTCATTTATTTTTATCAAATGCTGACACATGCACAATCTTCATAGATATAGGTGACAACGAGACTTGTACTCTTGACTTTTACTTACTCTCATATCAACTGGAGCCACCTCGTATAAAATCTTATGCTCAAATTGGAAACATGTTTATTCATTTTTATCTAGACTTCAACGCATCCAATCAATATATATTTTGGGCAGGAAACAGACTACATAAAAATTCTTAATCTTTTATTCATTCACGTTATACAAGTACAACAAAAGTAACACGAACTGATGGACACAACTAACAACACTTGCTGCAAAAGCTCACACAGGCAGCTTTTATTTAGAGCATATTATTGGGAACACAAACACAGTACAGTACAAACTTGAAGATGGGGGCAAGTGGCCGGGTGACCTCCAACAAGTACTTATAAATATTTATAGTAATAGACGATATGGTTCATTAATCAGCAATGACGGTAGTGGCAATAGCAAGCATAACCCCGTTGATATTTTAGACAAGTACCATAGGAAGCTCCCTCCCTGTGCTTGCAGTAATTGTTGCAATTGTGATGGTAACACACCCATCCTTGGCTAAGTTTTTTGCAAGATGTTGCCTCCCCCATTTGCATCTCTGCATACAAATTGGATTAGTTAGGTAAGAGAAATAATATTCGTTCGATAAAATTTAATTACATCATATTAAGAAAATATGAAAAACAAGCAAAAATTCAATTGGACAACACATCAATATTTTTCCCAATTAAAAAATGTCAAGAAAAACTATAAAAGTGACATGCGCGCTAACGGGGGATGAGTAAAGGGTTTGTCAAACCGTGTCTCGAGTTATTTTCTCAATATAATCATCATGCATATGTTGCATGGAAAAAAATAATGAATAAGGTGATGGCATGGTTGGTTACATGACTAGATAGAATTGGACTTGATTAAGGAATGTGAAAAAATTGAGTAGTTGTTTCATCCAATCTTGTCGAGTCCTATGTACTAAACATGACATCTTTTCCCACAATAAAACTTGTAATGAAAAATGAAGAATCCACACATAGAATGCAAGACGACCTACCGAAGGATGCAATAATGAGGAAGCAGAAGAAGAGAGCAAGAAAAGTAGTCTTATTGCTAACAAGAAGTTTAGCCATCTCTATACACTCTTCTTAATTTCAAGTGTTTGTGAGAATATACATGTAAGTGAGAAGATGTATTTATAGACAAATATATTGAATAAGTGATGACTGAATCAATTAAGATTAGTATTTATGCTTGCTTGATTATAATGTCTATGAATGAGTTTGTGTACAATAAACTTTATAATATTGTGAAGTCAATTAATAAAAATCTATATACGATAAGAACAAAACAACTTGTAGCCGGTTAATTAATATAAATCTATATATAGGAAAATAAATGAATGCATAAAATTAGTAATAAATGTGAATGTGGCAGGAAATAATGGAAATACATAAATATATAACAACGCACAACAAGAAATTTCACATTTAACGACGAAAATTTTAGTTTTGTAAAGTCTCTCGACGACTTTTTTTCGAATAAACAATCTAAAAATGATTTTTTACGACAAAAAAATTCATCGTTAAAAGTGAAATTTGACATGATGAGGGGGTGACACTACAAGAAATTTCATTTTTAACAATGCAATTTTTTATCATAGAAAGTTATTTTTAAGTTAGACTTTTTGATCTTTTAACCATGGTTGGAATTTTAGGTTGCATTTTCATAATAAAGGATTTGTTGAACAAAATCTTTTATTATTTATTATTTGGTAGGCTAATTAATTGAAGAGTACAAAGAAAAAGTCTTGAAAGTGATCATGACATATATTTAATAGGTGACTGTGAAAATACAAAATTAAAAGTTTGAATAGATCATACTTTTCCCCTATAATTAATCGTGGATTTCCACGTACCATGTTGATCACCTTGACAGTGATTATTTTTTCATTTTTTTGGAAAATATTATCAAATAATCAATATATATGAAAAAAATTGTACATCTTAATTCAAATAGAAGATGAGGTTTTTTGCCCTAAGATATTCAAAGGTTTTCAATATTGGATGTCCATACTTTGATTTGATATTTGATTGGGAATGTATAACTACTTGATTTTCTTAAAGTTGATATTTTATAGTATGTTTAGTAAAAAAATTGTAGATTTTAAGCAGTAGGTTCTATGAAATAGTTAATTCGATGAAATATATAGATAAAAATAATATTTGATTAACTTATAAATTTAAAAAAATAGAGCCAAATCACTATATTGTTGAACATGTTGACGGTAAAATTTTAAATTGCTTAAATATGAAATAAACAATCGATATAATGGCAATACATACATATAAAACAACATGAAGGGGTTGGGTGAGTGGGGGGATGGCATTGGACTTTTTGATCTTTTAACCATGGTTGAAATTTCAAGTGGCATTTTCATAATAAAGGATTTGTTGAACGAATTTTTTTATTATTTGGTTGGCTAATTAAAGAGAAGAGGGTACGAGTTAAAGTACCACAGACCAATGTTTAAAAAGCGTAAAGCATGGTTAGATGTGGAGGTCGAGTTTCAAATTTTTCGAACCTAGGCGAGAGCAAGACAAGTGCAAAGCGAGAGCGAAGCGTGAGGCGTGGCTAAGCATAGAGACCGCGCTTTACGTCTAGGCTCCGAGGCAGACATTTTAGACCGAGAAAAGTCATCAACAATTGTAATAAAATATCTAGCACCAGAATAAGAACAAATCCTATGAAATCCCCAAATATCACAATGAATCAAATCAAATAGTTTATTGCTAGAAATTTGACTAACTTTAAAGGATAGTCTAGATTGTTTTGCCAAGTGACAAACATCACAAATATCGTGGGAATCAAAACTAATATCTAAAATACTTTGTGTTAGGAATTGAAGAGGTGGGGCTGAAGGGTGCCCAAGACGTCTATGTCATAGATTGGTTGATCCACTGGTAGTATGATGTATTTGTGGTTTTTGTAAAAGGTAATATAGGCCGTTACTCTGCCTTCCCAAGCCAATCGTCTTTTTCGTAGTCAAATCCTGCATGACACAAAAATCAGAAAAAAAAAATGTCACATAGCAACCTAACCTTCTAGTAAGTTTACTAATAAATAATAGATTAACTTTGAAGTTGGAAACATAAAGCACATTATCAACAGTCAAATTATTTCCCAAGTTAACTGCACTAATGGATTTAATAAGAGCATGACCCCTATTCGGTAATTGCACAGTTTTGTTCTTTGACATGGATTTATTCTCAACGATCCCATCATTTGTCACATGGCCAGTGGCCCCGCTATCAATAATCCATGAATTACTCAAAGAGGTAGTAGAGGGATTGATACCTGAGGTGTTAACATAAGACTTATCATTACTCGTCTTGTTGTTTAGAAGTATCATGATCTGCTCATATTCCTTGGCTGGCATTTTTCCTTCCTTTGGGTCAAGTGTAGAAGCGGTAGCAGTGTTTGTGAAGCGTCTATTTCGTGGCTTCACGTCCTTCTCATGAAACTTGTACCCTTGAGGGAATCCATTGATGAAATAGCAGGTATCAACAACGTGGCCAGTCATTCCACAGTGGGTGCACTGTTTCTATCTAATTTCCATCGAAGCGGTCGATCGGTTTGGCCGATTGTCATCTTTCCTATTTGACCCCCAATTGCTCGACTTCTCCCAATTGATTGAATGTTGCCCTTCACGATCTATTGTAACCTCAACTTGCCTTTCATGTTGCATTAAAATAGCGTGGACTTTTATGGTATCTGAGAAATGGCTCATCATTTGTATGTTTCCACGAACTGTGGAATAAGAATCATTCAACCCTATCAAGAATTGCATGACCTTCTCCTTCTCATCCCTTTCAGCCAGTTCCTTAAGATTCCCACAAGTGTATCTAATTGGGTTATGATAAGAACTCAATTCATCCCATAGTCCCTTTAATTTAGTGTAATAAGCTGACACTGATTAATTTCCTTGTCGATGCTCAGCAATTTCTTGGCAAATCTGATATATTCGCGCATCATTACCTTGAGAAAATCGATCTCGTAGGTCGTTCCATACCTCTGTGGCAGATTTGGAGTATATGATACTTTCAGCAATATCTAGATGTACCGAATTAAGTATCCAGGACAGCACCATGTGATTATTCCGTTTCCATATGGAATACTTCTCATCTTCTGCTTCTGGTGTTTTGATCTTTCCATCAATGAAGCAAATTTTATTCTTGGCAATTAGAGCAATTCTCATAACCCTACTCCATTGTCCATAATTATTTTCATCAAGTGGTTTAGAAACGAAGATTAAGCCGGGGTGATCAGATTGCTGTAGAGCCATGGAATCCGATTGGACAATCGTCGCTTCTATGGTGTTTGTACCAGACATCGTTGCTCAAAACCGACGTTTTGATACCATGTAAAATATGAGAGAAAAAATGTGTGGAGAAATAATTCTCTGTATTGATTCAATTTAATTATAAAGAAGGTTACAAGATATATATACTAATAGGAAATGAATTCTACCTAAAATAGAAATATTATATAGGTATCCTACTACAAATACAATCCTACCAATATAGTAAAAAATAAATAAGGTAAAGAATAAGGTACGTAAATATTTGTTAATATACTTGTATCTAGCTTGGGGTACAGGATGTGTCCAAAATCGACGTCCAATGTTGCCCTCCATCTAAGATGTCTTCAATATACTACAAGAATTTTTGGTTATTGTGACGGCTACTAACCGTTACAATAAGGTACCCCATGTATTTTCTCTTTTAATTACTTTGTGAAAAGTTGAGTGAATATCGAGCAACATTTTAAAATTCAGTGATTGAACGAAGACGTGACTAAAAATTCAATGATTATTAAAATATTTAACTCAAATTTTATGCAGATATGCAAATAGGGAAGGCAAAGTCTTGCAAAAAAAAATTAGCAAAGCATTGCATGGGATGTGTGTTTCTAGGAAATGCAATCGAATCTGTAAGCACGCGGGAGGTTACATGCTTGCTACTACTACTTCAGTGATTGCTAATATTATAGTTGGGGTTCGAGTTTAGTTCCCTCATTAGGTTTTCCGTGTTATATGCACTAAATAAAAGCTGGCAATATACGTGGGGTTCTGCAACAGAGCTACTTGTACATTCCCACACACACACACTTACACTTGCTTATGTGTGACAATAGGATTTAGGAATGAAATATTTGATCAAAACATTATTTTGAATTTTCTTTTCATTATTTTATTTTGCTACATGAGCAAGTGTAAGTATAAGTATAAGTATAAGTGGAGATATACAAATAGCATTACTCTCTGCAGCAAGAGTCGCAAGTCGTGTACATCGGTTTGTGTTACTAGTGTTCTACATGTATAATCTGAATAAATAGAGAGTATGAATTTTGTGTACTCTTTTTCTTGCCCATATATGTAATATATTAGATGAGGTTTAAACGAAATGGGTTTTAGTGTCACTCATTCTAAAAGATATTAGTTTGAAGAATTAATTTTTGTAAATTAAAAGTTAAATACAACACTTGTTATTTTATTAATTAATGGATATATGGGTGCATGCATGCATAATATAAATTAATAAATATTTAAAATAATAAGAGATTTAATGTTAAAATACTCATGCACAATAAAGTATATTTGAGAAATTACTTAAGTAATTCAAAATATGTTATTGAACATGCATAGTTTAACTTAATTTATAATGTTAAGCATAGGGCAATTTAGATCCGGACATAACTTACACATGGGGAAAGTAAATACTCGTTTCGGCATTAATAGTCTCCTTTAGTCGTTGCCTATTTATATCCGGTTTCATAAAATTACGAATTTGTCGCAAGTTTGATCGATGTGTCTTAATCTATGACAATTGTGTGATTTTATCTATAATATCTACGAATATCGTGTTATTGTCATCAAATTCACTAATTCAAAAGGAATCAATGCGAATTGTTAATTTGTTAAGGACATCAAGAAAATAATCTTGGGGTTGTAACATATTAATACTTTTATCCACTAAATTTGACATGTTTTTTCAGCATTTAGTTTTTTTTTTTTTTCGGTTTTTAATCAATTACATCGTAAATACGAATTATATAATAAATGTATCAATATAAATTAGATGTTGAGTAAAATATTATTTTTAGGACCTCAAAATGATTTTATATTATTTATTAGAATAAATAAATTCATTATTTATGGAAATATTTGTTTCATTGAACACGATCACCAATTTTCTACTCTTTTTGGTATTTTTCACAATATTTTTGCAACAAAAATCAAATTATTTTATTCTTTAAATATATTACTGATGGAAAATAAATTTTTCAATTTTTTTTCTAGTTTTTAAAGATATTTTTTATTTTTTCAAAACACAGTGACGAACTCTTATTAGTTATCATTTATTTTATTATGTTTTAGATGGAAAAATTGTTGAAAATTACGTCCATATTATTTTATTACGTTATCTTTTATTCTTTTAAGTATTTGCAACGATAAGATATTTTGCTATGGCAAAATTCCTTCTAATTAACTGTCTATATAATGTTACGTAACGTAGTAAAAGATATTAGCATGTGAGCCACTTTCTTTCTATCTTTGAAAATAAATTGACACGTACCACCATCTACAATATCCAATAAATGACCGGCCATACTAGAATAAGCCCGAAGGTTTTGTACCAACCGAAGCGAGTCACATTGCACCTGTGTCACCTGAAGTCCAGTCAATTGCTAATTTCAACTGGGTATACAGCAGTTGATTCAGTATTAGTTTTCTTGGGGATAAGAATCAGATTAGTTGAAATAATTGTAGCTTTTAGAATAAACTGACCCAAGGACAAAATCCACTGGATGTATTCAATGTATATATTTGATTATGGTGTGTAAATGTTCCTGTTTCTAGACAATTAGCACAGATGATAAATATCTTTCTTTTCTTCCGAACACGATAGCGATAGTGGTGGAGACCTGTAAATAGTGACGGAGTTTTTTTCCCCCGTGTCCACTTTGATGTGATAATCAGTATATGATTAAAACATATGTGCAGAATAGCAATATAGAGTGTATAAGAGTTGTGTGTTATGTTTTTACTCGAAGGATTGGCTTCTATTTATAGAGATGACCTACAGTTATTGATGATAGATGTCCCTTCATCTCCCTCATTATTAAGAGTTAATCAGGGATGTTTCATCTTCTCAATTGCTGGTGTTTTATCTTTCCAATTGTCGATGGTAACTGTCATTTTATGGATCGTCTGTCTGACTTGCCTAGCAGTTGGGTTATTGTTGTCTATCTGTCAGAGACGAGCTTACGATACTAACGAGGTGGGCAAGTTGGTGAGGCGGGCGTGCCACTATTAGCAGACAACATATAGCAGATGTTATTATTTCTATCATCATAAGTCTATCTACTTTTCATAGACTGTCGTCAATGGAAAGTAGAAATAATCTACCACATATGCTTTTCTATAAATTTTTCAGACAGAGAGGCTCATCGCCTTGATTTTTAGAAGAGCTAAAAATGTAACCGCTCCACCAGCCCCCGTTGAAAATGTAGACACCGAGTCTAACGCCGCCACTAATCACCCACAATAAGGATTTGTCTCTGCTGCTCAACTTGCGGCACTGTGAGCTCAGGTGGCGACCTTAACGGCTCTAATCCAATATCAGAACGCTGCTGTTTCTCAGCCACCATAGGGTCCTAACCTTCTGCCGGTAGGATCATTAGCACCAGGGGCTCCGCCCCAGGGTCCTAGCCCTCCACCAGTAGGGCCCTCACCGCCAGGGGCTCCTCTCCAGGCTCCTAACTTTCCGACAATAGAAATACCGCCAACGGTAGCTCTACCACTAGCTCCAGTTTCTTTGGCTCCGCCTTCTGCACCCTACTTCCATTCATTGACATCTGGCCCAAATCTACATTGGGAGCAACCGCCATGGGTGCCCACGCCTACGTTGGTTGAGACACCAGTGTTAAACCTGGAGCAGCGATTAGAAGACATGATAGGTCGCAAAATAGCTGAGGCTATGTCTAAGAAATGTAGTAGGCAACAATCTATGGTGTTAGAAGAAGATCCTTTTTCCCTAGAAGTAATGGCGGTCCCCTTGCCACGAGACTTCAAACAGTCAAAGATAGAGAAATACGATGAATCCTCTGATCATATCGATCACCTCAGGACTTTTGTTGACTTGATGAGGCTGCAAGCCATCCCTGATGCGATTATGTGCAGGGCTTTCCTGCCAACACTTAGGCGGGAGGCCAGGGACTGGGTAGCCACCCTTCCCCCAAAATCGATCCATATATTTGATGATTTTTCTAAGAATTTTGCTGCATACTTTGCCAGCAGTAAACGTACTAAGAAAACTGCCATTGGTATGATGCAATTGACCCAAGACAAAGACGAGATGCTGAAAGATTTCATTACCCGGTTCAATAGGGCCACACTGGAAATCAAAGATGTGCAGATGTCTGCTGTAGTCACTATCATGATGAGTGGAACTCAAAGTCGCCCTTAATTTCAAGATGTCACTCTCTAAAACCCCGCCGGATACGATGCATTAGTTACTAAGGATATGGGATAAGTATGTGGACCCTGAAGAAGCGTATCTCATTACCAAAAGCATGAATAATTGAAAGGAATCTGAGTCTAACAAAAGAAAGACTCAGGACGAGCCCGAACCTCGAGATGATAAAGACAAGCAGAAAATAAACCATCTAAGGCAAATAAATGATGAGGGTACCAAAGAAGGATTAGGCTAGCTAATAAAGTCCTGATACACATATTGGACATGATCTACAACAAAAATATTCTCAACTACTACAACAGCCAAAGCCAAAAAAAAATTTAGGCGAGGCGAGCCTCAAAAAAAAATTAGAGAGGAGCAGGTGCGATAGATTATTTCTACTTCCCATTAACGATAGTCTATGAAAAGTAGAGGGAATTATGAGGCCAAAAATAATGACAATTGCTACTGTCTGAAAAAACAAGGCCAACTGCTACTGTCTGAAAAACAGCTGCTAAGGTCAGAAATAATGACAGCTGCTACTGTCTGAAAAACAAGGACAGCTACTGCTATCTGAAAAACAAGGCCAGAAATAATGACAGCTGCTACTGTTTGAAAAACAAGGCCAGAAATAATAACAGCTACTACTATCTGAAAAATAATGCCAGCTGCAACTGTATGAAAAACAAGGCCAGCTACTACTATCTAAAAAACAAGGCTAGGTGAAGAGTCCTGCTAAAAAACAAGGCTAGGCGATGAGTCCTGCTGAAAAACAAGGTTAGGCGACGAGTCCTGCTAAAAATCAAGGCGGTGAGCCTTTATCTGAAAAACAAGGCGATGGGCCTCTGTCTAAAAATCAAGGCGATGAGCCTCTGTCTAAAAAACAAGTCGATGAACATCTGTTTAAAAATCAAAGCGATAAGCCTCTGTCTGAAAAACAAGGTGATGAGCCTCTGTTTTAAAAACAAGATGATGAGCCTCTGTTTTAAAATCAAGGCGATGAGCTTCTGTCCAAAAATTACGGTGATGAGCCTCTGTCCGAAAAACAAAGCGATGAGCCTCTGTCTGAAAAATTTAGAGAAAATCATATATGGTAGATTATTTCTACTTTCCATTTACGACAGTCTATGAAAATTAGAGGGGCTTATGATGATAGAAATAATGACAGCTGCTATATGTTGTCAGCTAATAGTGGCACGCCCGCCTCACCGACTCGCCCGCTTCGTTGGTATCAAGCACCAATAAACATGATTACATGGGTAGCGATTAGGGGTGTGTGCGAAACACACGATTACAATATTTTATATTACAAAAGACAGTATATGAGGGCCGGGGCCTATGCAGCAAGCATCCCTACCGTACAACTAAGTTATTAACAATTCTAAACACAAGATAAGTTAAGACAAAACGAACAATAAATAATATCAATAAATTAAGTTTTATTCTCGATGATTTTGAATCGACTCCATGCTTCGTTCCATCCAGCATGTATCTTCCATTGTTTCCATTGCCACAGTTGAAACACAAATGCACATTGAGTACTTGTAAAATTATTCTTTCTTTCTTTTTTATCTTAAACCAATCCCAAAATCTCAACCATTTATCTTTTGCTAGCAGCAAAGAATCCATCTTGAATAGAAGATAAAAGGTTGCCACTTCTATTTGTATATATAACAATAAGTTGTATGTAATTTACATTGAAATTCTTACCACCCACGAAAACTACCTACCTCTCTATCTGTCCCGTCCTGTCGGAACTCTGTGACTGCTTCGGATTATCCCATTGCTGTACCAACTCAGCATATCCTTCGGCTGAACTGAACTAACTGAAAACTATGTCAATGAACTCACTGCAACTGACATTCCGGCACATAGCACTCTAATGGCTACTTCAGACATTTTTTCTAGAGTCATTACATCGTCTTCGAATTGTCCGACTTCAACCATCTCCATGCCCCTGACAGATTCGCCTCCAAACCTCTTTGATCCACCCAAATTCTTGCGAGAATCTTCCCTTAGCTATTGTGCATACAGCAAACCAACACCTGCTACAAAAAAATCGAGTCCTTCAAAAACGGGTGCCTCACGGGCGTGTAAGAATTAATGTCCAATGTCCAATTAGTTGGGTCGGACTTAATTATTTATTGGACCAAATTAATTAATTAGATTAATTAATTGGGTCCATTTGTTGATGAGTTCTAGTTTGACTAGAACTAGGGCTAGGGTTAGCCCTACCTATAAATAAAAAGGCCACGACAGATTAAAAAAAAAGTTGGTTTTCATTACTTGCTAGCACAAGAAAAAGACAGCCAAATACAATTACTTCCAAAAGGTTCCGCTTTCATATGTTCTTGATCGTGGAAGTCCAGATATGTTCTTGTTGTGTGGATTACCATTGGAGGCTGGACAATTGGACAGCTGTGGTATTGAAGATCGCACCTCCAGCTAGTCAGAAATCAGATTTCACGATATTCATCAAAGGTAAACTCTTATCACAAATTCTCTCTAAGTACAAGGTTGATCTGGCTTAAAGGAATTAATATTTAATTTTCGTTGTGCATGTATGCCTCAATTCCTTACAGTGGTATCAGAGGCTACCTTGTTACTTGTTAGAGTTCGTTAGACTGTTTTGATGAATTGAACAATAATTGTTATTGGTATATTGATTTAATTTGAGTTTTGACAGTAATAATAAAATTTGTGAATTTTATATTTTGAAAAATAAAATCTGAAATTTGTTTCGATTTATTTGAGACGGATCTAACTCGTCGGAACACCACCGTCGGCCTGTGGCGGCAATCCGATTGGCGAAGGTGGCGGGTCCATTGCTATTGGAAAGCATCGGACGCTGCCGGCGGCGACCCACAACACCGCTGCCAGCAGCACTTGCACAACGCCGCTGTTTGACGCGCATAGGTTGTGCACACCGGCTTGCCACTACAAAATAAAATGTGTGGTCCGCTGCTTTTGAAGCAGCAGACGCCGCGAGAACAACCAACAGCATCGTTGCCGTTCTGCTGAATGTCGCTAACGGCGGTGGCCACCGGTGTTAGACACCAGCGCAACCACCGCCAGATTCGACTGTTGGTGGGGCCGTTTCATTGCAGAAACCCTTGCCTAGGGTCTCTGCGTTCCGTCATTATGGGGACAGGGGCTCCCTTCAATTTTGGAAATTCCATGGAAAGCCCCTTTATTTTAAAATATTATAACGAGCCTCTTATGCAATTTTTGAAATTGCATAGGAAGGACAAATGTTTTAAAATTAAGAGGGGACCTTCTGTGCAATTTCAAAAAATTGCACAAGAAGGCCCACTGTTTAAAATCAGAGAGGGTCTTCTGTGCAATTTTAGAAATTCCATTAAAGGACCCATTGTTTTAAAACTTTAAGGGAATGATTGTGAAATTTCAGAAATTGCAAAATAAGTCCTGAAGTTTTAAAAAAATTAAGGTCTTAAATGTAATTTTGAATTTTTTGAAAAATTATAATTATTAAATCTTTTAATACTGGTCAAATATTCAAAATTAATCAAAATCGTTTTTAAACCATGTTTTGAATTTTTTGACCAGATTAAATTTTAACTTTACTTTATAAAATTACAATTTTGACCTTATACAAATTTTATCTTCAATTAGAGTGTGACTTTAAATTGAGAGATAAAATAAATTTTGAAAATTCTCTTTTTGAATAAAATTAATTGGTTAATTGGATTAATTGATTGATTTTATTATTGAAAAATTAAGTAATTAATTAAATTAATTATTTAATTATGTCTAATCCGTTCCAAAGTGTCTAAAAGGTTTAGACTTATACTGTCAAAGTTGTAAATTTAGAAATTAATATATTTTTAATATTAGATATTAAAATTGATGTTTAGTGGATGATTATGGACTTGACCCATGTGATTGGTTGTATGGTTAATTATTCTTGTTGATTGTTGGTTGGGCCTGCGAGCCTATTATTTAATTAAATGGACATGCGAGCCTATTATTTATTTAATTAGATTTTCGAGCTACTTATTTATTATGGATCTGCGTGTCCATCAATCTGGGCCTGCGTGCCAACTAGTATAGGATACAGGTTACAGCAGGAGATGGAGATGATTGCCTTTAGCATTCGATGAACGAATGCAACGTCCCTTAGGAATTGACCGACTAATCTTTCTTTTGGTTCAGGAAGATTAGATAGATAAAGTCCATAATCATCCACAATTATTTTTATGTATGATTGATTGCATTTTGGATGTTAGTTAATATACATAAATGTGATGAGACAACCCCCTCTTTATCAAAATATTAAATTCGTATTTAATGGTTAATATAACGTGCCTTCTATTGTTATAGTGAAAAATCAGAGTCTATTATCGACGTCAGTTTGTTGAGTCGCTCAAGGTTGCTCGCTCATAGATATGTTTATCACTATAAAACATTCGATGTTTCTAAACAATGGATCGAATTTAACTAGAATTTTATTTTTTGTTGAGTCGCTCAAGGAAATAAAATTTTAAGGGCACAATCAAGTAAAACACATAAGATGTGTATGACAATAAGTTGTCTACTTGAAGATCTAGGAGTCACATAGAGATGTGATTGATAGAGTATCTACCTGGACGTTTTATCAGGGCTTGTTGAGTCGCTTAAGGTTCTAATAAAACAAAAGGGATCCTAGCCCACTGAGAATCTAACCGGTTCTATTGATTAATGTTTGAGGGTCATTAATTCAATTTAAACAGTGTGAGTATAATTAATTTAATATAAGTCCATATTAAATTAAATTTATGCATTTAATTAATTGTTCTATCTTATTATTTAATTGTTGAATCATGAGTAACCATATAAGTTTGAGAGGCATATTGGATGCCAACAAACATACCAGACCAAATTTTTTGGACTGATACCGCAATCTGAGAATTGTTCTCAAGCATGAAAAAGAAAAATTGGATATGTCATTGAGCAGCCAATGCCGGAAGCTCCAACTGAGGAGGCTATGTTGGAGAACGTGCAGCCTTATAAAAAAACACAGTGATAACAGTAACACTGCAACATATGATGCTTGCAGTATGTCACTTGAGTTAGAAAAGTAGTACGAGGATATGGATGCCTATACCAATATATATCATTTTAAGGAGTTGACTGATGTACAGTCACGGACTGAAAAGTATGAGACATCCAAAGGGTTATTCAGAGGTATGATGGTAAAAAAAGATCTTCAGTCAGTGCTCATGTACTGAAGATGATTGATTGTATTGAAAAATTAAACCAATTGAGTTTTACCATGGACCACGAGCTGAGTGTTGACTTGGTTCTGCAGTCCCTACCTAATAGCTTTTCACAGTTCATTATGAACTTCAACGTGAATAAGATTCAGTGTACCTTACTCGAGCTGCTAAACACGCTAAAAACTGTTAAGTCCAAATGAATGGGTAGACTTTGGCCATTGATACCTCTAAGAGCACTAAAAGAAAATCTAAAAGAAACTTTTTGAAATGATCCAAGAAGGCCAAATCTGTTGAAAAACAGTTAAGTAAAGACAAATCCAAGTCTGATGATCCATATTTTCACTGTGAAAATAAAAGGACATTAGAAAAGCAATTGCAAGACATAAAAGAGATAAAACTAACAACTCAAATTTTTGGCATTGCAGACTCGGTCATATAAATGAAAACGCATCACCAAGTTACATAAAGATGAATACTTGGATTCAAATGATTATGAATCATTTAATAAGTGTGAATCATGCCCGTTGGACAAAATGATCTAGACCCTTTTTTTCTGGAAAGGGAGACACAGTTGCAGACATTTTGGGTCTTATACATAGTGATGTATATGGACAAATGTCTAAAGATGCTAAATGTGACTTTTCTTACTTCATCATATTTACAGATGACCATTCTAGATATGGTTTTATATGTTTGATGGAATTCAAGAGTGAAGTCCTTGAAAAGTTCAAGGAATTCAAGCAAGAAATAGAAAGGCAAACTGGGAAAAATATTCTAACACTTAGATTTGATCGAGGTGGAGAATATTTGAAGGGTGAGTTTTTAGACTATCTAAAAGAGAATAGGATTCTCTCGCAGTGGACTCTACCTTATACATCAGTACAAAATGGTGTATCCGAAAGACGAAACCGCACCTTATTTGATATGGTGCGATCAATGGTGAGTCGCGCAGTTATTCCAAAATCATTTTGGAGATATGCGCTTAATATTGCATGTTATACACTAAACTGTGTCCTATCTAAATCGGTCAATAAAACTCCATACGAGTTATGGAAAGAGAAAAATACCTAATCTTTCATACATGAAGGTTTAGGGATGCGACGCTTGTGTGAAGCGCGTTGAATCAGATAAGCTAGGAGCTAAATCTGATAAATATTTATTTGTGGGGTATCCAAAAGAAAATGTCGGATACTATTTCTACAATTCCATCGCTATGAAGGTCATCATATCGAGACTTGCTGTATTCTTAGAGAAGACAATGGAAGCAATGTAGATCTTGAAGAGGTTCAAGAAACTACAAATAAAATTGACCAATTAGATGTTCCAATGGCTGAGATTGCATCCGATGAAGCACAGATTGAGAAAGTGGAAACCACCAGTTCCCAAAGACACACCAGCTCCGCGTAAGTCGAGAAGAGTCATTCATTTTCCTCTGAGATACGATCTCCTCATTACTAGTAATGTATTACTAATCGAGGAAGATGAACCTACTACTTACGTAGAATCAAAGTCAAGTGTTGACTCAAAGAGATGGCAGGAAGCCATGGAATCCGAGATGAACTCCATGTACGAAAACAAGGTTTGGACCTTGGTTGACCCGCCTGAAGGGGTAAAACCTATAGGCTGTAAATTGGTTTACAAGAAAAAGGTCGACATAGATGGTAATGTTCATACTTATAAGGCAAGATTGGTTGCGAAGGGTTACAAGTAAAGACAATAGATTGATTTTGATTAAACATTCTCACTAGTAGCCTTGTTTAAGTTAATTCGGATTCCGCTTGCGATAGTAGCATACCATAATTATGATATCTGGCAAATGGATGTCAAGATTACATTTCTTAACAGGAATCTTAGCGAGGATGTGTACGTGACACAACCTGAAGGTTTTGAATCCACAGAGCCAAACAAGGTATGCAAACTACAGAAAACCCATATATGAATTAAAGCAAGCCTTTTGGAGCTGGAATCTTCATTTTGATAAGACAATCAAAATGTTTGATTTTATCAAGAATGAAAATGAACTATGTGTATAAAAGGTTAGTGGGAGCAAAGTCGTGTTTATAATTTTGTATGTGGATGACATATTTTAGAAAACGATGTCTCCGATGCAAAAATCAGCAAAATTGTGGTTATCCAAAATTTTCTCTATGAAGGATATGGGAGAGGCAGCATACATTCTCAGTATAAAGATCTATAGAGATAGATCTAATATAATGATTGGCCTATCTCAGACTACGTACATAGATAAAATCTTGAGAAGATTTAGCATAGAAGAATCTAAGAGAGAACTCTGTCCCATCGGGCATGGGATCTATCTCTCAAAAGAGATGTGTCCAAAAACACAAATTGAAAGAGATCGTATGGATAGAATTCCTTATGCATCAGCAATAGGATCTATCATGTATGCAATGCTATGTACTCGACTAGATGCTTTGAGTGTCACAAGCAGGTTCCAAGCGAACCCTGGCGAGAAACATTGGATCGCAATCAAGAACATCCTTAAGTTCTTAAGAAGGACTAAAGATATGTTCTTGGTATATGGGAGAAATGAACTTAGAGTTCAAAGTTATGCCGATGCCAGCTTTCAGTCTGATAAAGACGATAGCAAATCTCAATCTGGATATGTATTTACTCAAAATGGTGATGCAGTCAGTTGGAAAAGTTCCAAACAAGAAACAACTGCTGATTCAACTACAGAAGCCTAATATATAGCTGCTTCAGAAGTAGCAAAGAATACGGTCTGGATCAAGAAGTTCATTACTGAACTTGGAATTGTTCCTAGCATTGTTGATCCAATAACTTGTATTGTGATAACAATGGAGCCATCGCACAAGCGAAGGAACCCAGGTTTCATCAATGATCCAGATATATATTGAGGCAGTATCATCTCATCAGGAAGATAATCTTAAGAAATTATATAAAGATAGAACGGGTCCTAACATACGATAATGTAGCAGATCCTTTGACAAAGTTGTTGTCCCAGCACAAGCATGATGGTCATGCTAAACTTGATGGTATTGAGATACTTGAGTGATTGGATCTAGTTTGTATGGGACATTTTGTGATATACTTTTTGTTAGACATTGAAGTATATGAACAAATTGATTAATTAAATGCTTGTCTACATTTTAATGACAGATCTGTTATTTTTAAATTTTATTATTTAAAATAATAGAGTCCGAAGAAAAGTTCACAGTAACTTGTTAATCACAAGGTGTTGTGATTGTGAGATACAAGTTATAAATAACTTATTCTTGAAATATCCTAGTCATAGTAATAATGAGATACGGATATCATTATTGCGGATAGAATAGCATGTGTTACATTTCTTTTGAAAAAAATAGTTGATCTCACGAGCTAAGATGTAGAGGGACATCTGAATGAACACATTAATGCATTGTTATGAGAACATGACATTGGATGATCCGCCTAGAGATTCCACATGGATAACTATTCAAGCGTCAGTGGTAAATCTCTAATGTGCGGTAGTGGATTTGGTCCTTTGACTTGAGGACATCATAGAATCTTATGTGAGGACCACTATACTTTGGCGAGCGTTTGATGGGACTCATAGATTATGAGTCACCAGGAAGACGTCGTACGGGTATAGTGAGAATCATATGAAGGTTGTGAATGTCCAATATGAGAATTCGTCACTCCTGGAAAGTAGGAGATTATAACCTGATTATTACCTACTTAAGTTGATATAAATTTTTTCGGCCAGGTGGAGTTATGAGTTGAAAATGTTTCAGTCATAACTAGATTAGATCAACAAAGAGTTGAGGTAAATAATATAATTGATTGAAATGGGATTGATGCTGATCCATATCTCTTAACCAATTGGGTTTGATTGATTAAGGGATTATATTTTTACAGTAATCGTACATATATTGGTTCTGTCATACCACATGACATTTTCTTTCACATGGATTGCCTTGACACATTGCTAGATGTCAATCTTGAACGGCGACGTGAATTGATCGATCTCGGTGAATCAATGAGAATATCACTGCGTTTGCCATCGTGAATGGGAACCTAATGGTTACACACATAAAGCGAGAATTGAGCATCTGGAGTTGGACATTGTCCAAGTGGGAGATTGTAAGAATTAATGTCCAATGTCCAATTAGTTGGGTCGGACTTAATTATTTATTAGACCAAATTAATTAATTAGATTAATTAATTAGGCCCATTTGTTGATGGGTTCTAGTTTGACTAGAACTAGGACTAGGGTTAGCCCTACCTATAAATAAAAAGGCCACGACAGATTAAAAAAAAGTTGGTTTTCATTTCTTGCTAGCACAAGAAAAAGACAGCCAAATACAATTACTTCCAAAAGGTTCCGCTTTCATCTGTTCTGGATCGTGGAAGTCCAGATATGTTCTTGCTGTGTGGATTACCATTGGAGGCTGGACAATTGGACAGCTGTGGTATTAAAAATCGCACCTCCAGCTAGTCAGAAATCAGATTTCACGATATTCATCAAAGGTAAACTCTTATCACGAATTCTCTCTAAGTACAAGATTGATCCGGCTTAAAGGAATTGAATATTTAATTTTCGTTGTGCATGTATGCCTCAATTTCTTACAGGGTGGTATCAAGAAACCTCGACCATTGGATGCAAATAGTGAATATTGGTGGTGCACCCCGAGGATTGACGAGGAGAGAATGGTATTTTTGATGTGTCTGCATCTGAACGGACACAACGCAAGAGCCAGCCGGTTAATGCTTGCAAGTAGGATCGTTGAGAAACAATCCATGAATTGAAACAGGCTCTCCAATTCCTGAGCTCCATCTCGAGGTTAGCTACTGTAGGGGTGGCAAAAAAGCTCGTCGGCTCGTGGGCTCGTCGGCTCGGCTCATAAAAGCTCGGCCCAGCTCGGACTCGGACTCGTCGAGAGACGAGTACGAGCTAGGGCCGAGCTCAAAAAAAAAAAGAGGACCGAGCTAGCTCGGCTCGTTGGGTTCGTGGACACGAGACCACGAGCCCAAAAGCACGAGCCACAAGCCGGCTCGGCTCGTGGCTCGTGCATTAAGTGACCGTTTTTTTTTATTTTTTTGTTTTTTAATTTCATTATTTTTTTTATAAATACTCTTATTCTAAGGATGAGAGTTTTCAATATTTAATTTTTAACATAAAAGATACCCGATATTTTATTTCTTTCTCATTTTCAAAATTTAAAAAAAAAAAAAACAAAAAAAAAAATTGAGGGCCGAGTCAGCCCACGAGCTCGTGGGCCGAACCGATCACGTATTTTGGAGACGAGCCGGTTCGGCCCATTGCCATGCCTAAGCTACTGAACAGGCTAGTCGTTGTGGCAATGAAGGTGTCATTACAGTGTATTTCTTTGTTCCTGACAGTTTTGAAGGCATTCCGGCTAGTAAGATCTTAGCTTCATCTAGAGTACGCTTCTGCAATTGATGGCCTTCTGCCATTTTATTCCACATCCTAGACAACCTGTCATTAAGAAGTTAGACAAAATTGATTACATATTTCTACAACATACAACTATCCTGGCATGTTGGCACTCCACAGTATTAAGAAAAAAGAAGCTAAAATTTTCTTCATCACAGTGTCGAGTCTTGTTCAGCACTACATATCAAACATACACTCCATGTTTTTTGTACAAACCAACACAATACTAAGCACTTAAACTTACAGAATATCTTAGGTTAGGGAGCCTTCTTTTTTTTTTCTCATTTTCCTTTAAAAGATGTGAAATAGAGAGATGCACAAGAAAGAGTAAGAATTATAGCTGTGTACTTGCAAATATACAAAATAATAAGAAGAAGAAACAAACAAAAAATCAAGTACAATGAGGAAATGAAGTCCAGAAAAAAAGCATAATTGAGTTGGACAATGTACATGACAGAATCTTTTGAACAGAATCTTTTGAACGTAAAATTTTTGCTAAAGAATCTGAGAAAATTTTCAGAATCTTGAACATACCCTTGCACCAATTCTAAAAGCTGAGGCTGCAGTTCTTCATCCCTTAAAGTTTCGATCCTCTTTGAGACAGCTTCAACTGAGTGTATTGAAACTTTCATCTGAGTTTGCAAATCTCTGATGGCTTCTCTTGTTTTATCTACAGAAGAAGGGTCTTCTCCTTTCACATCTTGATTCTTTAGTTGTTTACACTTCTTTTCATATGCTATCCGAATGCGTTCACCAGCCTGTTAGTGACGAAGATCATTAATAAGTGAATCGAGTTCCAAAGAATTAAAATTCAACTGGTCAAAGGCAGTAAAAGACGACTCCAAGTTATCTTTGTTTGGTAAAGCTTTTTGTAGATTATAAGGAGTGGATCCTATGGAATGTGTGGATAAAAAATGTGGATCCTAAGAAATGTGTAGATAAAAATGAAGTTTGACTTGTTTATAAGTACTTATAAGCACTCCCAAACACGCTGGCGGGATGGGATTTTGTCCCTGGAATCGACAATAGGAGTATAAATAGTGCTTACGAAGAAAACTTGGTATCAATAGAGGGGGAGGAGAAATAAACACTTCTTAACATTCACAACCTTCCTGCTCTAAAAAATATACATGCATACAGTTCGGGGAATTCATGGATCCATGTCCACCATTGCTAGTACCTTCAAATGGATTAAGAATGAAGCTCAAGGAACGGGTTGGCAAAGTAAATCAAGAAGGACAGCATTTGTCACAACAGTTTACCATTTATGGATTGCTAGAAACAGATGGATTTTTGAAGATCTCAAGAATGTCCCTGAATCTATTGTTAGGAGGATCAAAACACATGTATACAAAGTTATGTTTTCTTTGTATACTAATGTTTTGATTCGTTTTGATTCCTTACATATTGCTCCTTAGACTTGTATCTTGTTTTCATTGGTATGCCTTGTGTATTTGCCATGTAATTATTGTCTCCTGGGGATGTCCAGTGTTTTTGTTACATTATTTTCGCTTAGCCTAATAATAGTTCCACGATCGAGTGCAAAGTAATGTTATTTTTCTCGCTTTGTATTCCTGGGGATGCCCGGTGTACAAGTACAGTTTCTTTTTATCTATAATACATTTACATTTTCGATCAAAAAAATATATATACAAGCATACTGTATTCGTGCATATCTGTTATTTATTTGAAATGGGTCATTGGAGTTGAACTGCTCCTTCAAAATTGTTTGATGGCTGCATCATACACTGATTTCCTTGGGAAAATAATTTATCACATGCAACTAAACTATTCAGTAATCTGTATTTACTCAACGAGTACATCCACTGTTGTCTTATAATGTTATATTTCTTGTTGGTACGATCGTGTGTATGTCTGTTCGTACATTCTTATTTGGTACAAGGATTTGATTGGTAGAAGAGGCATACCCTAACTTCCTGGTAAAGTTTTTTCTCCCAAGCATATAACCTGTCCAGTGTTGACTGGTGACTCCCTGAACACATGCAGGACTGATCAGAGAAGTCGCTACTGCTTTCATAACCTTCATCCCTTGGAGTTGAAGATTTCACTAAAAATCTCGATGAGGATGATCGAGATGAAGCCGACCGAGACAAAGCCACTGGATTCATCATTTTCGCTGCTGTAGAAACAAATTTTTGACTGAATTAGCAAACAAATCTATAAGTACTAAACCAATACCATCTGTCATTCTTTAAAAGGATTGTAAGTTTTGACAGGGCTAAGCAAAAGGCATTTGAACAAGAAAGCTAGATAAGCTCACTCGCGATGACCAAAACTCTAACCAGCAAATAGTCAAACATTGTGTGGGTTTTTTTTATATCAATTGCTGCCAAAACAATGAATTTTCTGTAATCTTCATAAATCAGCAAAGCATACTGCTAGGTTTTTACTCATCATGGGCTAGATTGGATAAGCATTTGACTCAATAAGAAAGAAACATCTGGAAAGGATTGACTGAAACAAAGCTCCGATAATTAGAATAATTGCACCTCATCTGAAAGACTATCCTTTTCTTCAAAGTTCTTTGTAGAATAAAGATATGTGCACCAACATTTTGACATAGTTTGATAGATCTATCTCCGTAGGCATACGGCTGCAAGTTTTTTGATAATACAAATTGTTGACCTCCAAAAATGGCTGCCAACAGGATCCCCACGCTACCTCTGCCTACGTGGATTTTCCTCCCTATCAAGACTGCCACGTGGTTTGTTCAACCACGTAGATATACCTTGGTCCGAACGGGAGAAGAATAAAAGGTCAAGGACCCTATAAGACAAAGGTGACAGCCTGAGGGCCTCGGACTAACAGATTCCCAGGCGTTTGGGACACTTGAGAATAGTTAGAATAAAGGACTTGTTATGTATATATTTAGAGTAATATTTTCAACATCCTTGTCTTGTGAAGTGAGTTTGATATTTATAGACAAATTCTATGGGAACGATCCCTCTTGATGTGCGACACGTGGCCCTATCTGAGGGGTTCTCAAGTCACATCCTTGGTGTCACGTCGTTAGCATTAATGAGAAAGTCACTTTCAGCCGCAATCTAAGGAGCTATGACCATGACAAGCCGCCTTGGCAGGCTGTCCCATCACTCTTGTCAAGGTTGAGTTATAGGGAGGCTTCCTGGGCACGCAACCAGGGTCGGCTAATTGGGCTGTTCTGACCAATGAGCCTCGGTGACCTACCTCATCGGTGCAGACCACTTCGGGGAAAGGTTGGGGTCGGCCCAAAACGCCCGCGTGGCGCTACGGGCTGCCAGGTAGGATTGGTGCGTAACAATAGTCCCCCAAGTTCAGAATCCGTCATTCATGTGGGATGCTGGACTTGGATGTTTGTTTTAAAGTTTGAGGTAGAGATTTAAGTCCCACAAGGCCCGGGACGTTCATTTATGTGGGTGGCGGGCCTTGACGATGTTGGTAGTGGGAGAGGCCTAGGCGCCGAGTCCCAAGTGGGGGAGGCGAAAATGCCGAGCCCCAAGTGGGGGAGGCGAAAGCGCCGAGTCCCAAGTGGGAGAGGCGAAAATACTGAGTCCCAGGTTGGGAGAGGCCTAGGCTCCGAGTTCCAAGTGGGGGAGGCGAAAGCGCCGAGTCCCAGGTTGGGAGAGGCCTAGGCTCCGAGCCCAAGTGGGGGAGGCGAAAGCGCCGAGTCCCAGGTTCGGGGAGGCCTAGGCTCCGAGTTCCAAGTGGGGGAGGCGAAAGCGCCGAGTCCCAGGTTGGGAGAGGCCTAGGCTCCGAGCCCAAGTGGGGGAGGCGAAAGCGCTGAGTCCCAGGTTGGGAGAGGCCTAGGCTCCGAGCACAAGTGGGGGAGGCGAAAGCGCCGAGTCCCAGGTTGGGAGAGGCCTAGGCTCCGAGCCCCAGTGGGGGAGGCGAAAGCGCCGAGTCCCAGGTTGGGGGAGGCCTAGGCTCCAAGTTCGAGGCGAAAGCGCCGAGTCCCAGGTTGGGAGAGGCCTAGGCTCCGAGCCCAAGTGGGGGAGGCGAAAGCGCCGAGTCCCAGGTTGGGAGAGGCCTAGGCTCCGAGCCCAAGTGGGGGAGGTGAAAGCGCCGAGTCCCAGGTTGGGAGAGGCCTAGGCTCCGAGCCCAAGTGGGGGAGGCGAAAGCGCCGAGTCCCAGGTTGGGAGAGGCCTAGGCTCCGAGCCCCAGTGGGGGAGGCGAAAGCGCCGAGTCCCAGGTTGGGAGAGGCCTAGGCTCCGAGCCCCAGTGGGAGAGGCGAAAAAGTCGAGTCATAAGTGGAAGATGAAGAGGCCTGCTGCAGGGCAATTAATGGTTCAATCTACGGGTCATAGATTGATTGGGTAGCCTGACACACGTCCTTTTTGGGTATGGTGAAAAGACGGCCGCGGGTAATGATGGTGTTTAATTATGGGGACTTTGATGGTATCGAGAAATGACGCGCGCGTGGTGAGAACGCCCGCATCGCAGGCGTTCATTGAAATGGTTCCTCGCGTCTTTTCGGATTCAAGGGCAGAGATGGACTGAAGCCGTCGGATGGTACGGATGGAATTCTGGTAAATCCAACGGTGTGATATCATTCGCATTTGCTTATAAATAGGTGAGGGGGGGTTATAATTTTATCCTTTACGCTTTTCTGAGAGATTTGTAGTGTCTTTCTAAACTTCAGGCGAGATTTCCCGGCGTTAGTTCCCATCTCCGTTTCTGGCGAAGAGTTAGGTTTAGGTAAACCCTCTATCTATAGTCCCTTTACTTAATTGATTTTGTTTTAAATATTTAGAATGTTATAAAGAAGCATGTATTAAATGTTTAGAAATAAACAAGTTTATAGAAAAAAAAGACATTAAGCTAGAAATTACAACAGAACAAATTGAGATTTCTGAAATTAGAATTCTTAGAAGAAGAATTGAGAATATAGAAGACATGCAAAAATTATTAGTTCAGAGATTAGAAATCTTAGAATCCAATAATAAAGGTAAAGCAATAATGTTAGAAGAATCAATTCAAAAAGATTCAATTCCAGAAAATCCAGAATTAGTTCAGATAGTATGTAATTCAGAAAAGCTTAAAAGTATTAAAGTTAAATGTCAGATTAGAATAGGTGAATATGTCATAAAATGTTTAGGATTAATAGACTCTGGTTGTAGTAATTGCATAATTAATAAAAAATTAATTCCAGATAGATATTTAGTAAAAGCTAAAAGTCCAATTGAAGCTCAACAAATGGACGGTAAACATTATACTTATACAGATTTATTAAGGCCAAATAGTAAGATTAGTTTTGAGACAAATTGTGGATTAAGTATAGAATATACTTTACCTAGAGATTCCACATGGGTAAGACCTTTAAATCTTAAAGACTCAGATTTTATCTTAGGATTAAATTTTTTATTAAAAGACAATGGTAGTGTTACAATTACAAAAGACTTTATACATTTTCAGAAGCATACATTATTCAGTCCTACACAGACTATTTACTTTCCATCAGAGTGCTCAGAGAAGCGTGGTGGTAGTAGTAGTAAGAAAGAATGTTCCTGTAAATTAGAAAGAGAATGTCAGTTAGTAGAAAATCAAAATCAAGAAGAAGACGAATTAGAAAATGAATTCAATAATTTAGAATTTCCCGACGTTAGACAGATGTTTTTCAAGATGCCCTGCCAAAAATCAGAATCTTCTAAATTATTGAATTCATTATATATATATATATATATATATATATATATATTCAAACAGTATCACAGAATTAAAACAGTATCATGGATTAAAACATGTTTCAAATGATAGTGAAATATTATGACAAAGTTTCAATCTATTAAACCTTGCCATAATTAAACAGTATCATAGATTAAAACTAAGGCATTAAAACAGTATCATGGATTAAAACTAATTTATTCAAATGTTAGATGATGGAACATTCAAGCTCCTATTTACAACAATTCTATGTCCATTTATATTGTGATACTGTTTTCTGTGATACTGTTTTGTATAATATAGTATCAAATAAAATACCATGACTAAACATTAGATGATGGAACATTCAATCTCCTATTTACAGCAATTAGATGGTGGAGCATTCAATCTCCTATTTACATAAGATAGTAGAGTATTCAAGCTCATATTTACAGCATTCAAGCTCATATATACAACATTCTATGCTCATTTCTGTTGTGATACTGTTTTGTTTAATACAATATCAAATTGCTATTCTATAATACAGTATTAACAACAGATGTTACCTCATTGTTTATATAACTGGAAAATGCTCATTGTTTTCATAAACGCTAAAATACTCAACCTAAATACTCAACCCAGGTTAATCATATTGGTCAGCCTCTCTTGCAGCACGGATAGATCAATGCTAACTGTTAAGACATTAAGAATAAAGTACAATCACAGAAGATGAAGAAATAAAAAAGCATACAAACTAAATATAAGGATTCAAACACTGTGACCAAAGTCCATAAAACGTTATTTTTTTAGTTTCACAGCTAACAAAATCTTCACCAAAAAAACTGCCTAAAAAGTGATCCAAAATCTTTACCAAGAAAAGTGCCTAAAAAGTGACACTGTGCCTTAGAAGCACTCGCCGGAGGTCGCCGGAGGTGGAAGCGGTGGTCGCTGGAGGTCGCCGGAGGTGGAGGTGGTTGTCGCTGGAGGTCGAGGAGGAGGTCGCCGGAGGTGGAGGCGTGCTGGAGGTGGCCGGAGGTTGTCGCCGGAGGTGCTGGAGGTTTGTGGAGTTGAAAGATTGTGTCAATGAAAAATATGGTTAAAAGGGGTGATTTTGGAATTAATATAAAATATTGATGTGAAGTATGACTTAATTACAATTTAAAAAAAAAAAATTAACCTAATTTGAAACAAGTCATGTGGAGATGACTTTTTTACAATTTTCCCTATTTTAAAACCTGATGCCCTAAAGTCATCTGACTTGGGAGTCATCGGCCCAAAGCTCGCTACATGAGTCACAAAAAAAAATTACATCTTTACTTCTCTTATAGCCTGTGGAACTCGAGCAATTAAGTCTGTTAGGGTATTTCAAAACCTGGTGCCCTATGATCATCTGACTTGGGAGTCATCGGCCCAAAGCTCGCTACAAGGGTCACATAGAAAGCTAGTGAGAGAGAAGTATTGCACAAGATGTAAGATCATTTATATTGGTTGAATAAAATAAAAGAAGTTAAAGTGCTCGGTAAGGATTGCTAGATTAGAACCTAAGAGACTGAAGATGAGAATTTAGAAATCACTCACCATCTTAATTCTGAGAATACAAGTTCTAATTTTTACCACTTTATTTGAGAAAGTATTGTGTTGATCAATAGGAACCAAATTTGCTAGAACACCTAGGGATTTGAGAGAAAAGAATAAGAAGTGTGTAATTTACAAGATGTGTAAGGAATAAATGACTACAAGGGGTTCGAGGTTGTAAAAATATCAACAACACAATATTGGTCGTGGTCTAGTACATGTGTAAGTTCAACTTTTGGCTAATCACACACTCACTAAAGGTCGAGCATTGGATAAGTGAAAATATTTTGTGTTGTTTGATCTCTTTCTAAACGTGTTACTTTATTTTTCAAACTTGAGGCATTTAGTAAGAAACTTAACATTAACTACATTCCTGTTCATTCTTTTAGCTTAGTTTAAAGTTCTAGTTTATTTTTATTTTTGTTCGAGGACGAACAAATGTTTAGTTTGGGGGTGTTTGATAAGTGCATTTTGTGCACTTATTAGGACCATTAAACTAAGCTTTTATTCCGTCATTTTATTGAATTATTACTTAATTTTGTGTTTTAATCTTCATATTTCAGCTTTGGACCTGTTTATAAGCACATGGAGAAGATTGGACGAAAAGAGCATAAAATTTGGTGAAATCAACGATTAAATGATATACCATTGGAAAGATAATCGAATTACGAGTCCACCACTTTTTACAGATCTCAATTTGGAGCTTTCTACAAGAAGTTATGGCCATTTGAAAAACAGCCGCCCATGCTAACTTTTGGCTGCGGGAATTTTGTTTCCTTTTCGAATTCTAATTCGATTAGGAAACCTTTTTTTGACGCGATTTGCATAATATTTTGAGATATTTTAAGGCACAATTAGGTAACTATATATATGAGTTATTAACTCATAACATGGATGGAATTTTGGAGAGCCGAATTTGGAGAGAAGAACGGGAGACAAATCAAGAACGAAGATCAAGATTCATCCTTTCAAGATTAAAACGAAGATCAAGTTCAATATTTTATATCCTAATTATTTTCTTCTTATCCGGGTGATGAACTCTATATTTTCATCTCTTCTTTTTTTTGTATTATTAGTATGCTAGGCTAGAATTAATTAGTGTTAGGATCGTGATGAAGCTTGTATCATGAATCTTTAATTCTTCGAACCTAGATTTTGATATTTAAGCATGTTTTTATTTTTGAACAATTGATATTGATTTTCTCTTCATCTACAATTATATGCGCAATAGTTGTATGATTCTTGTGGCTTGTTTTACCTTCGAGAGAAGGAAAATAGGTTATACATATATTAATTGTCGTAGAGTCCGATAGGGGATAGAAATATACCGCTATGCTTTACGTGATCTCTAAGTATTCACAAATTCTAATGCATTCTTGTATGCTCGCATTCGTCATAGAAATATAGTCGGATCGCATATAGGAATAGATTTAATTCTACTCGAAAGAGATTATTAAATTAAATTAGGAATATTGATCTTCATAAGTAAATCATGTTATCAAATTTAATGGTTCGGGTTAAAGATAACTGATATAAGTGGATTCGAGATCCTAGTACACTTTTATTTTATTTTCTTTTCCAATTTTAAAGTAATTTTTATTGATCTAATTTTTAGTTATTTGATTTATAATTAGTTTATTGTTTTTAGTTCAAATTCTTATTAGTTCTTAAACAACAAAATCATCCAAAGTTCATTAGATTCGGTTAAAGTTAGTATAATTGAACTGAACTATCTAAATCTTCGTGGGAACGATACTTGGACTCAATATCCACTTTATTACTTGAGCGATCCGTGCACTTGCGGAATTATTAAAGATATAAAATCGCTGACACATAGAGTCACCATCCAAGTATAAACTAAATACTGTCATCAAACCTGTGAGATCATTTGATGTTGATAAGTACTGAGCCCTGCTAGCCTCCAACACGGATGAAACCTCACTAGCTGATTTACATACCATCATGAACTGATCTTCAAGATCCTTAATAACTTCTGCCATGCTAGTTGGCCTTCGATTTACATAAACAGTAAATCCTGGTGTTTCCGACTTTGGTTCACAAGCAGCTACTATGGCTTCTTTACTGTTGTTTTGAACTATATTTTGATTTTTGGCTACTTCTATGCGTTGATGTTCGTGGGGCTGTAATCCTTGGATGTGTTGCTTTGTTTCAGTTCCACTATCTGTTTCATCATCATTCTCATTATCATCACTCTCGTCAACATCTTCCACAATAACTTCATCTCTGTCAAAGTCCAGGTCAACCTTAAGATCCCTCTTGGCTTTCGTATTTTCTTTGTCATCGATTTCTTCTTGTTCAGAGTCTTCTTCCAATCGAGTATGTGATAAGTACAAATATGTACTTATCTAGGCCCACAAAAAAGGACGATTATGAGTTATATTAATTATTTTCAATTTAATAATATGTTATTTTCTTATTATTTTAGGAAATAGTCGAATTCAAGTATCAATCTGAAGAAAGGACGAAAATAGAGCAAATAGAAAAAAAAATAGATTCAATTGAACAGACAAAAAGATTTGAGAGACTTGACATGCAAATACCAAAAGAATAAACCAGGAATTCAACAAAACTAACCATGCGATCGCATGATTAGTAATGTCTACGATCGCAAGAGAGTAAAATAAAATACAGAACCTAAAGTGATTGAACCATGCGATCGCATGGCTTCCCGAGGCAGCAACTTGATAGTTTCCTGATTAGATTACAACTCTACCAAGTTCAAACTAATTCAAATGTCTAAGCCATATTTTGGAGATTATAAGGAGAGTATAAAAGTCAGAGAATAGACATATTGCGGGAGACGAATTTTGGGGGATCAAGATACAAACAAAGAATCGAAAATCAAAGCATGGAATTGAAGATTCTTGAGCCGAAATCACGGGTTTTATTTACTTTTTGTCATTCCTTCTCCGGAACATGATGAATTCAATTATTGTAATAATTAACGAAATCATGTCCGACTAAATTTACTTTTTTTTCTAGGATGAACGATGAAACCTCATGTTTTTAATTAATTAGAAGTTTTCCGTTTTAGTAGACATTGCAATGTTTTAATGTCTGATCACCATTAGAATATTTTGTGATCTATATTAAAATCAAGATATTCAATATAGATTTAACACGTGGTTTTGAATAACATATGGTCTAATAATAGATAAAAATTACTATTATGCTCTATGAAATCCGGTTATGTGTTCTTGTGATATAAATACATATTTTTATGTTCGAAACCTGATTAGAGATAATTAGGTTCGCATATCGATATAGAATTGATTGACCATCGAAAGAAGCTTTTGATTATTATAGGATCACCGATTTTTAATCTAAGGTAATTAATATTTAAAGCGATTAATGAATAATTGATTAAAGAACGTGTAGGTGGATTCGCAAATCCTAGTGTTAGTAAAAACTCGAATTCGTTCTCATCATTTAAAGTTGATTATTGATAGTTTAAATTTAATTAAAATAGTTAGAATAGTTTTAGAATCACAAACCAAAAACAAATCTGTGTTTTTCACATTGTTAGAATTTGAATTATAAATTAATTGATTAAATTGATATCTAGTCCTCGTGGGTTCGACACTTTACACATCATTATATTGTTATCTATACATCAATTAAAAACGTTAAACAACATATTATAATAAAAAGAACAGTAAACAAACTGAACAAGAAAATCTGCAGAATTAAAATGAAAAGGAATTCAAACCGAGGCCTGTACAAGTACAGTTTCCTTAAAACAGATTCGTCCCCTACTGTAGGTTATGAACGACTGTTTCCCAGGATACAACGGAAGGACTGGTTTTACCAGCAAACTGACCTACTGCCCGAACAATATCACCGCGAGAAAATTCAAATGCCAAAGAGAAAAATAGAATGCTAAAGAACCTAAGGAGGAAAAATATGGAAATTGTTTTTTTTTTTTAATGAGGAAAAATTGGACTTGTTTATATAGGCCTCCAAGAGACCTTCCAATTCCAATTTCAAGGTAAGTTACATGAGTTATACTCATTAACCCACCACTAAAAATCATTAACAATGAGTTGAGAAGTTGAAAGGTTTAAAAATGATTTTTAATTTCTATTCATTTTCCAACAATCCCCCACATGAATAGAAATTAACAGAGACACGGAAGACTTGGTGATAAAGTTCAACGTCCGAAACCTACATAGGATAGGTAGGTGTTACCATTTCAACCTTCCCTTGTGAAAATATATTTACTTTACTAGCTGACCAGTAGACACGATGTCCTTGAACTGTTCTGCCTTTTGTGTAAACGATAATATACCTCACACAGAATTCATTCTGACATAATTCAGTTCTCATTGTTATATTCATTTATGGCCGTGAACATATGCCTGATTCTGCGAGAGGTTTTAAGAATTACGCCTTACACAATCCTCTTAGAAGCGGCCCCACTTCTCTCTTACATAGGTGATTTCTTATTAAGAGTAGCCCGTTCTACTCCGTACGTAAGAATCATTAAAAATCTATTGCTTATCCTTTCCTCTACGGGTATCACTGTTTCATCATAGGAATGGGTAGAAGAGAACCCCCACAGTGATCTAATTAAGTATTTACAATTAGGTTGTCCCTTTGAACCTAGATCTTGGGATCTCCAGTCAACTAGGTTGGGTTTCCATTGTATCAACTTATTCTTTCAAAGGCTTAAGTCTCATTCATTTCGACGACTTTCCAACTAACTCTCTATTCAAACCTTTAGTTAGCGAATCAACAATATTATCATTTGACTTCACATAGTCAATAGAGATAACTCCAGTTGAGAGTAGTTGTCTTATGGTATTATATCTACGACGTATGTGTCTAGACTTACCATTATACATGTTACTCTGTGCCCTACCAATTGTAGATTGGCTATCACAATGTATACAAATTATTGGCACGGGTTTTGGCCATCTAGGAATATCCTCTAGGAAGTGACGTAACCACTCAGCCTCTTCACCACACTTGTCCAAGGCTATAAACTCAGATTCCATAGTGGATCTGGCTATAACTGTCTATTTAGAGGATTTCTATGATATAGCTGCACCTCTCAGTGTGAACACAAGTCCACTTGTAGACTTTGAGTTTTTTATATCAGATATCTAATTAGCGTCACTGTATCCTTCAATAATTGTCGGATATCTGGTATAGTGCAGTCCATAATCACAAGTATATCTCAAATACTTTAGTATTCTTATTATTCCTTTCCAGTGGTCAACTCCTGGATTACTCGTGTATCTATTCAGTTTGCTAACTGTGTAGGCTATGTCTGGTCTTGTACAACTTATTAAGTACATCAGACTTTCAATAATTCTAGAGTATTCTACTTGAGAGATACTCACGCCTCTGTTCTTTGATAGATGCTGACTGGTATCTATCGGTATTCTAGCCATGCCAGAATCATCCTTGTTAAATTTATCAAGAATTTTGTCCACGTATTGTGATTGACTTAGAACAATTCCCTTTGATGTTCTTGAAATTTTAATTCCAAGTATCACATCTGCTAAGCCCATATCCTTCATGTCAAATCTTGAATTTAACATGTCTTTAGTAGATTTAATCATCTTATCGTTGCTTCCAACAATAAGCATGTCATCAACGTAAAGACATAAAATGACATAGCCATTTTCAGTGTCTTTGATATAAACGTATTTATCGCACTCGTTGATTTTAAATCCACATTCCATCATGACATGATCAAACTTTTCATGCCATTGTTTTGGAGCTTGTTTCAAGCCATACAATGACTTCACCAATTTACAGACTTTGTTTTCTTGTCTTGGAGTAGAAAAACCCTCAGATTGTTCCATGTAGATTTCTTCATCTACGTCTCTATTTAGAAAGACAGTTTTCACATCCATTTGTAGCCTAGTGGTTTGCATCCCGATGGAAGATCCACTAGCTCCCATGTATGGTTTTGTAGAATAGAATCTATCTCACTTTTAATTGCCTCTTTCCATTGAGGTCCTTCTGAAGAGTTTACAGCTTCTTTGAAGTTTTGAGGTTCAGTTTCTAGCATATAAGTCAGAAAATCAAGACCATAAGATTTTTCTGTCCTTTCTCGTTTGTTACGTCTTGGTTCAATCTCAACTTCCTCTTCTACTTTTTGGTCCTGACTATTCTCAATCATAGTCTCATATGTCCGTTTAAAAGAGCTCGCTTCTTCTTTGGACTTGTATAAAAATACATGTTTAAAGAATGACGCATTTTTCGATTCCATTATTATCGTGTTTTTGTGTATATCAGAAATTTTTGAATCACACACAAAAAATTGATAAGCACTACTGTTATGTGCATATCCGATAAATATGCAATTAACAGTTTTTGGTCCTGTTTTCACCTTCTTTGGTGTAGGTACCGCCACTTTGGCAAGACACCCCCACACTCGTAAGTATTTGTAGGAAGGCTTTCTTCATTTCAATAACTCGTAGGAGTTCTTATCTTCTTTGTTCCGGGGCACCTTATTTAAAAAGTAATTAGCTGATAACACAGCTTCTCCCCACATGTTCTGAGGTAATCCAGAACTTAATAGCATGGCATTCATCATTTCTTTCAATGTTCTATTTTTTCGTTCAGCAACACCATTTTGTTGAGATGAATAAAGTGCTGTTGTTTCATGTTTAATTCCGTGTTGTGCACAGAATTCAGCAAATAGTGATTCATATTCACCACCTGTAATTACTTCTCAACACTTCAATTTTTTTTTCGTCTTGTTGATTTGAATAACACGCAACTAAAAGGCTTCCAGGTGAGGAGGGATGTCACAAGTGGACCACTTAAATCCCAAGCTCACCTTAGACAGTTTAGGTCCTTTTACAAAGCCTTCCAATCTTGCGAATACACAAATCAAGAAAACTCAATCATAAGTGAAAATGAAAGCGTCTAAAAGTACAAATTCTCATATCTCTTGTGTTTGAGATAATATTTGAAATCTTTCCATGTCGGAGGTAGCTGTCAATAATAGCTGCCACTTGGAAGTTTTCACTCAAACTCATTCTCTCGGCGTGAATCTCAAGCAATATCACTTGCAATTCTTGTACTTGACTGATCACGGGTTTTGAGTCCACCATTTTATAATCGAGGAATAGGCCAACAATGAATTTCTTAGCCCCCGTATCCTCAGTTCTATATTTGCGGTCTAAGTTACATGAGTTATACAAATTAACCCACCACTAAAAATCATTAACAATGAGTTGAGAAGTTGAAAGGTTTAAAAATGATTTTTAATTTCTATTCATTTTCCAACAATCCCCCACATGAATAGAAATTAACAAAGACACGGAAGACTTGGTGATAAAGTTCAACGTCCGAAACCTGCATAGCATAGATAAGTGTTACCCTTTGAACCTTCCCTTGTGAAAATATATTTACTTTACTAGCAGACCAGTAGACACGATGTCCTTGAATTGTTCTGCCTTTTGTGTAAACGATAATATACCTCACACAGAATTCATTCTGACATAGTTCAGTTCTCATTGTTATGTTCATTTATGGCCGTGAACATATGCTTGGTTCTGCGAGAGGTTTTAAGAATTGCACCTTACACAATTCTCTTAGAAGCGGCCCCACTTCTCTCTCACATAGGTGATTTCTTATTAAGAGTAGCCCGTTCTACTCCGCGCGTAAGAATCATTAAAAGTCTATTGCTTATCCTTTCCTCTACGAGTATCACTGTTTCATCATAGGAATGGGTAGGAGAGAACCCCCACAGTGATCTAATTAAGTATTTACAATTAGGTTGTCCCTTTGAACCTAGATCTTGGGATCTTCAGTCAACTAGGTTGGGTTTCCATTGTATTAACTTATTTTTTCAAAGGCTTAAGTCTCATTCCTTTCGACGACTTTCCAACTAACTCTCTATTCAAACCTTTAGTTAGCGGATCAGCAATATTATCCTTTGACTTCACATAGTCAATAGAGATAACTCCAGTTGAGAGTAGTTGTCTTATGGTATTATGTCTACGACGTATGTGTCTAGACTTACCATTATACATGTTACTCTGTACTCTACCAATTGTAAATTGGCTATCACAATGTATGCAAATTACCGGCACAGGCTTTGGCCATCTAGGAATATCCTCTAGGAAGTGACGTAACCGCTCAGCCTCTTCACCACACTTGTCCAAGGCTATAAACTCAGATTCCATAGTGGATCTGGCTATAACTGTCTATTTAGAGGATTTCCATGATATAGCTGCACATCTTAGTGTGAACACAAATCCACTTGTAGACTTTGAGTCTTTTATATCAGATATCCAATTAACGTCATTGTATCCTTCAATAATTGCCGGATATCTGGTATAGTGCAGTCCATAATCACGAGTATATCTCAAATACCTTAGTATTCTTATTATTCCTTTCTAGTGGTCAGCTCCTGGATTACTCGTGTATCTATTCAGTTTGCTAACTGTGTAGGCTATCTCTGGTCTTGTACAACTCATTAAGTACATCAGACTTTCAATAATTCTAGAGTATTCTACTTGAGAGATACTCACGCCTCTGTTATTTGATAGATGCTGCTGGTATCTATCGGTGTTCTAACCATGCCAAAATCATCTTTGTTAAATTTAACAAGAATTTTGTCCACGTAGTGTGATTGACTTAGGACAATTCCCTCTGATGTTCTTGAAATTTTAATTCCAAGTATCACATCTGCTAAGCCCATATCCTTCATGTCAAATCTTGAATTTAACATGTCTTTAGTAAATTTAATCATCTTATCGTTGCTTCCAACAATAAACATGTCATCAACGTAAAGACATAAAATGACATAGCCATTTTCAGTGTCTTTGATATAAACGCATTTATCGCACTCGTTGATTTTAAATCCACATTCCATCATGACATGATCAAACTTTTCATGCCATTGTTTTGGAGTTTGTTTCAAGCCATACAATGACTTCACCAATTTACAGACTTTGTTTTATTGTCCTGGAGTAGATAAACCCTCAAGTTGTTCCATGTAGATTTCTTCATCTAAATCTCTATTTAGAAATGCAGTTTTCACATCCATTTGTAGCCTGGTGGTTTGCATCCCGATGGAAGATCCACTAGCTCCCATGTATGGTTTTGTAGAATAGAATCTATCTCACTTTTAATTGCCTCTTTCCATTGAGGTCCTTCTGAAGAGTTTACAGCTTCTTTAAAGTTTTGAGGTTCAATTTCTAGCATATAAGTCAGAAAATCAGGACCATAAGATTTTTCTGTCCTTTCTCGTTTGCTACGTCTTGGTTCAATCTCAACTTCCTCATCTACTTCTTGGTCCTAACTATTCTCAATCATAGTCTCATATATCCGTTTAAAAGAGCTTGCTTCTTCTTTGGACTTGTATGAAAATACATGTTTAAAGAATGATGCATTTCTCGATTCCATTATTATCGTGTTTTTGTGTATATCAAAAATTTTTGAATCAAACACAAGAAATCGATAAGCACTACTGTTATGTGCATATCCGATAAATATGCAATTAACAATTTTTGGTCATGTTTTCACCTTCTTTGGTGTCGGTACCGCCACTTTGACAAGACACCCCCACACTCGTAAGTATTTGTAGGAAGGCTTTCTTCCTTTCAATAACTCCCAGGAGTTCTTATCTTCTTTCTTCCGGGGCACCTTATTTAAAAAGTAATTAGCTGATAACATATTATAATAAAAAGAACAATAAACAAACTGAACAAGAAAATCTACAGAATTAAAATGAAGAGGAATTCAAATCGAGACCTGTACAAGTACAGTTTCCTTAAAACAGATTCGTCCCCTACCGTAGATTATGAACAACTGTTTTCCAGGATATAACGGAAGGACTGGTTTTACCAGCGAACTGACCTACTGCCCGAACAATATCACCGCGAGGAAATTCAAATGCCAAAGAGAAAAATAGAATGCTAAAGAACCTAAGGAGGAAAAATATGGAAATTGTTGTTTTTTTTAATGAGGAAAAATTGGACTTGTTTATATAGGCCTCCAAGAGACCTTCCAATTCCAATTTCAAGGTAAGTTACATGAGTTATACTCATTAACCCACCACTAAAAATCATTAACAATGAGTTGAGAAGTTGAAAGGTTTAAAAATGATTTTTAATTTCTATTCATTTTCCAACATATATTACTTGTTAACGATCCGTATACTTGTGAGATTGAAATCGCACAATAGTATGCCTTCTTCTTCTCGAACTTTCTTTAGCTCATCATTCTCATCACCAAGAAATGTCTGATAAAGATTGCTTCTGGTGGGATAACCATAGTAATCTAACGAGGAAAAAGGATTCCAGAAGAAATCCCATTGAGATGTTTTAGGTGAAGGTGGAGGTTTGCATTGGGCACCCTACAATATACCACCATGGTTTCATGAATAGTCTTTCATAGTCTTCATCCAGATGTAGATGGATCAAAACATGCTTGAATTTTATATTAGAATGGGTAATTTTTGAATGTCACTTAACTATTGATTTAAGCTAGTTTTAAATCACTTAAACACAAGTAGACCAATAATCGTGGGTTCTATACTCCACTTCATTGTCCACGACCCGTACACATGCGAGGTTGTTTTAGTCGACGAGCATAGGTCAACTTATCTAAAATCTTAAACGGAGGGACACATTTATTCCTTTACATTTAGTCTTCAAATAGTCCATTTCACGCGCGCATTCATTTATTTTTATCAAAAGCTGACACATGCATAATCTTCATAGATATAGGTGACAACTAGACTTGTACTCTTGACCTTTACTTAATCTCATACCAAGTGGAGCCACCTCTTATAAAATCTTGTGCTCAAATTAGAAACATGTTTTTTCATTTTATCTAGACTTCAACGCATTCGATCAATATATATTTTGGGCAAGAAACAGACTACATGAAAATACTTAATTTTTTATTCATTCAGGTTATACAAGTACAACAAAAGTAACACGGACTGATGGACACAACTAACAACACTTGCTGCAAAAGCTCACACAGGCAGCTTTTACATAGAGCATATTATTGGGAACACAAACACAGTATAGTACAAACTTGAAGATGGGGGGCAAGGGGGCCGGGTGACCTCCAACAAGTACACATAAATATTTATAGTAATAGACGATATGATTCATTAATCAGCAATGATGGTAGTAGCAGTAGCAAGCATAACCCCGTTGATATTTTAGACAAGCACTCTCAATCTCTTGCCCCCAAGTGGGCAGGAGATGCTGCCCACCTGCTGAGTGTCAGCAGGTGGGCAGCATCTCCTGCCCACTTGAGGGCAGGAGATCGACCTTCTTTAGACAAGTACCATAGTAAGCTCTCTCCCTGTGTTTGCAGTAATTGTTGCAATTGTGAGGGACACACATTCCACGCCATCCTTGGCTAATTTTTTTGCAAGATTTTTCCTTCCCCGTTTGCATCTCTGCATACAAATTGGATTAGTTAGGTAAAAGAAATAATATTCATTATTCGATAAATTTTAATTACATCAATTAAGAAAATATGAAAAACAAGCAAAAATTCACTTGGACAACACATTAATATTTTTTTCCAATTAAAAAATGTCAAGAAAAACTATGAAAGTGACATGCGCGCTAGCGGGAGATGGGTAAAGGGTTTGTCAAACCGTGTCTCAGGTTATTTTCTCATTATAATCATCATGCATATGTTGCATGGAAAAAATAATGAATAAGATGATGGCATGTTTGATTACATTCGACCAGATAGAATTGGACTTGATTAAGGAATGTGAAAAAATTGAGTAGTGTTTCATCCAATCTTGTCGAGTCCTATGTACTGAACATGACATCGTTTTCCACAATAAAATCTGTAATGAAAAATGAAGTATCTACACATAGATTGCAAGACGACCTACCGAACGATGCAATAATGAGGAAGCAGAAGAAGAGAGCAAGAAAAGTAGTTTTATTGCTAACAAGAAGTTTAGCCATCTCTATACACTCTTCTTAATTTCAAGTGTTTGTGATAATATACATGTAAGTGAGAAGATGTATTTATTGACAAATATATTGAACAGATTTTTTTTTTAATCAAATGTGAATAATAAGTGATGACTGAATCAATTAAGACTTTATTTATGATTGCTTGATTATAATGTCTTTGAATGAGTTTGTGTACAATAAACTTTATAATATTGTGAAGTTAATTAATATAAATCTATATATAGGAAAAAATGAATGCATAAATGTAGTAATAAATGTGAATGTGGCAAGAAATAATGGAAATACATAAATATATATAACAACATGAAGAGGGGAGGGGAGGGGTGACGACATTAGACTTTTTGATCTTTTAATAGGTGACTGTGAAAATACAAAATTAATAGGTGACTGTAAAAATACAAAATTAAAAGTTTGAATAGATCATACTTTTCCCCTATAATTAATCGTGGATTTCCACGTACCATGTTGATCACCTTGACAGTGATTATTTTTTCATTTTTTTGGAAAATATTATCAAATAATCAATATATATGAAAAAATTGTACGATCTTAATTCAAATAGAAGATGAGGTTTTTTGCCCTAGGATATTCAAAGGTTTTCAATATTGGATGTCCATACTTTGATTTGATATTTGATTGGGAATGTATAACCACTTGATTTTCTTAAAGTTGATATTTTATTGTATGTTTAGTAAAAAAAAAAATTATAGATTATAAGCAATGGATCCTACGAAATGTGTGGATAAAAATAGTGGATCCTACGAAATATGTAGATAAAAATAATATTTGATCAATTTATAAATTTGAAAAAGCATAGCTGATAAGTGCATTTTGTGCACTTATTTGGCTTTTAAACTAAGCTTTCATCCCGTCATTTTATTGAATTTCTACTTAATTTATTGTATTATTCTTTATATTTCAGATTCGAACTTGTTTATAAGCAAATGCAGAAGAATTGACGGAAAGAGCAACAACTTGGTGAAATCGACGAGTAAATGAGAAGAGATTTAGTTTTTGAAGTGAATATCAAGAGCCAAATATTGGAGGATGAGGAAGAAGATAAAATCAATAAGTTTAAGGTGTTTTGGAGTGACAATGAAGAGTTGAATCAATATATCAAACACCAGAAAGCCAAAGAACCGAATACAGAAACTACCTACCAAAGTATGTAGAGAAATTCGAGCACAACTTTTGATATTAAAATCTTCAAGAGGAAAATGATATACCATCAGAAAGATAGTTGAATTACGAGTCCAACACTTTTTACGGATCTCAATTTAGAGTTTCCTACAAGAAGTTATGGTCATTTGAAAAACAGCTGCCGCAGAGGAAACAGCATAAGCTGGGCGATCGCCCGGCACGTAATTTCATCAGCAGAATATGTTTTGGTTGACCTGGGCGATCGCCCGGGTTTTCACTGGGAGATCGCCCAGTGTAATTTTGACAGACGTGGATTTTTCTTATCTTTTTGAGTTCTAATCCAATTAGGAAACCTTTGGAACACGATTTTAATGAATTTTTGAGATCTTTTGGGACACAAATTAGGTAACTATAAATATGAGTTATTAACTCATAACAAAATACCTGAATTCAGAGCCGGGTTGGAGCCTTTTTTAGAGCAGTTTTGGGAGCCAATTTAGAGAAAAAAACAAGAGACAAATCAAGAAACGAAGATCAAGATTAAAACGAAGATCAAGTTCAAGATTTCTTCTCTTTCAAGTTTTCTTCATATCCGAGTGATGGCTTCCATATTTTATTTTTCTTTTTATTTTCTTCTTCTTAGTATGTTAGGCTAGATTTATTTTAGTACTAGGATCATGATGAAACTTGTATCATGATCCTTTAATTATTTGAACCTAGTTTTTTATATTTAAGCACGTTTTTAATTCTGAATAATTGATATTGATTTCTTTTCATCTACAATTATGTGCGTAATAGTTGTATGATTCTTGTAGCTTGTTTTATCTTCGAGAGATGGAAAATAGGTTATACATAGTATCAATTGTCGTAGAGTCCGATAGGGGATAGAGATATACCGCTATGCTTTACGTGATCTTTAAGTATTCATAAATTCTAATGCATTCTTCTATGTTCGCATCCGTCATAGAGATATAGTCAAGTCACATATAGGGATGTGTTTAATTCTACTCGAGAGAGATTGTTAAACAAATTAGGAATATTGATCTTCATAATTAAATCATGTTATCAAATTCAACAGTTCATGTTAAAGAAAATCGGTATAAGTGGATTTGAGATCCTAGTACGTTTTTCTTTTCTTTTCTTTTTTAATTTTAAAGTAATTCTTCTTTGATTTAATCTTTTGCTTACTCGAATTATAATTAGTTAATTAATTTTAGTTTACATTTTAATTAGTTTAAGAAACAAACTTTCTAAAGTAATTTGATTCAGTTAAGGTTAGTATAATTGAAATTGAACTATCTAAATTTATGTGGGAACGATATTTGGACTCATAATTCATTTTATTACTTGAGCAATTCGTACACTTACGGAATATTAAAAACATAAAATCGCTGACAATAGCCAAGTCACCATACTGTTGAACATGTTGAATGTAAAATTTTAAATTGCTTAAATATGAAATAAACAATCCATATAATGGCAATACATACATATATAACAACATGATGGAGGGGAGGGGAGGCGAGGGGAGGGGAGGAGAGGGGAGACATTAGACTTTTTGATCTTTTATGAATTTTAAGTTAGTATTTTCATAATAAAGGATTTGTTGAACGAAATCTTTTATTATTTGTTAGGTAAGAGAGAGTACAAAAGAGTACTATGAACCTGTTCTGAAAGTGATTGTAACATATAATAATGATTGACTGCAAAAAAGTTTGAATAGATTATACTTTCCCACTATAAATCATGGATTTTCACGTACAATGTTGATCACATTGACAGTGATTTTATGTTCCTTTTGTATAAAATATTATGAGAAAATTAATATATATATATATATATATATATATATATATATATATATTGTACGATCTTGATTCAAACAGAAAATGAGGTTATTTGCCCTTGGATATCCAAATTTTTTATTTGAGATTTGATTTGGAACATATAACCACTTCAAGATCATCTTTCTTAATGTTGATATTTTAAGATTGAATCTCAAAATTTAACGTAGTATCACAATCCAAAAAACTCAAATAAAACAATGTAATTCGTTTAAAAGTTTAAATGAGACACTATCTTGTTAGGCATATTAAGGGCAAAATTTTGAATATATTTTTAAGTTAGTAAAATTATTAAGTTAGCCTTGACTATACTCTGTAAATTTATTATTTACTCAAATTTAGGGGGCGGGTTTAAACGAGGGCTAAAATAATTTTAGACCGATATATATTGTTTTAAAAAAAAAAAAAAAAATTGGGCCAAAGCGGGTACTGCATCAAAGGTGAGTCCCCCTAGATCTGTCATGCTCAAATTAGGTTGAGATTAATTTCTTGAAAAAATGATCAAGCTTGCCGCGAACATTAAAACTACTAAAATTGGATATATTTTTGGACTTATTTATTTTATCAATCTACTTTTGAGCAATTTTAGACTTAACTCGAACTGCATTATGGCATTATTTTTCGTTACAGAATGATGGGATTTTGGGTAATTTTACTCTGCTTTTTCCAAGAAGTTAGAAAACTGAACCTAGATAGGGGCGATGATTGAGAGAATGGAAAATTAACGTGGCAAACTGATGAAACTAGTGTTACAAAATTATGTGACGAAACTAGCTCGCAACTAATGTGAAAATTGAGAAAATGCTAAACCCTAAATTTGATTAAGGGTAAAAATCACAAGTGGGAAGTTATTGTTGGGGAGCAACAATGGTGCTCTTAAGCTTATGATTGGATCAATCAAATGTTGGTGGTCGAATGCCATAAAAAAGGTTTAGCCTTTCCTCATTGAATACAAATTAGTTTTTAAATGAGATAATTAAAGTCCAATTTTACAATTGGTATCAAAGTGGCTTCACTTTCTTATGTGTGGATCTTTATCCGAATTCTAGACCTCCCTTGCTAGATATATGGAACAAATTATATATATCCAGTCTTTAAATACCAAAGCTTAGATCGCCATTGTTAATGGATATAAACCTCCCACTGTTAAAGAAAATAAAGTTGAATTTCTATCTTTTATAAAGGAGATGGAGGTGAGAAACATTCTCGTAGTGATGCAGAAACTCCATTAAGCCTTTTATACCTTGTTTTTGCCCGTTGAGGAAGACAATAATATCGTCTGCAAAAGCATTATGAGATATTATTGAGCCCTCATGACGAAAAACAAATCATGCAGGCCAGATGGGGTCTCCTTGTCTAAGTCCACGAGAAGACTTAAAGAATCCAACTGTTTCACCATTAATCATAACCGAAAACCAACATTAATTCTCCACACAGTTAGTAATTTTCTGAATCCAAGATTGTTTAAAGCCAAACTTTTCCATAACCAAATAAAGAGACTCCCATCGCACTTGGTCATAGGATTTTGACATGTTCGAGCTTGAACGTAATATTCCCACCTCGACATTTTTTATCCAGCGAAAAAGCAAGCTCCTGAGCTAGTAGGATATCATCTGAAAAATTGCGTCCCTAGACAAAACCGCTTTGATAATTCCTGGAAGAACAATCTTAAGCCAAGTAACAAGTAACTTAGTACTGATCTTGTATTCTTGTTCATCACAGTACATATGCTTAATGGTCTGTACTCTGTAATCTTTCCATTGCTGTGCTCCTAAATTTTTCTATATAAGAATAATAGAAGTTGCAGAAAAAGCTCTCTGCATCTCCTTCCCTTCAAAAATTCAAACACTGAAAGGAATAAATCTTGTGAAATAATATTCTAACAAGTGGGGGAGGAGTCATGATTTTTTTGCAGCGGACTATTACTTTAAAAAAAAAAAAAAAGAAATTCACCTCAAAAATTGATCTTTTCCATAGCGCTCCACCCCTTATAACAAGATTCAAAGAATTAAGGAGTATATTTAATTAAGATTTTATAAGATTTTTTATGAAGTTTAAAGTCTATATATGTATTTAATACAGACTTTTTAAATTTTATAAAAGACTTGACGTATTTAATATAGAAGTAATACGATATTCAATTCACTTTTTTTATAATCTTATGAAATTCAAGAGTATTCAAATTGTCAATGACTTTTTTATAAAATTTTCTATGTACTAATTTTAAAGCATTTGTATAAATGAAAGATATCATAATTTCTCTTATTAATCTCCAAGATTTTGAAAGACTTTTGATTCATTCTATGATTTTATTTTTTCTTTATGCAATATTTATCTTCTTCTTTTTTTCCCGAACTCTAGAGTCAAGATATTACCAACATTTTAAAAAAAAAAAAAAAAAAAAAGATTAATATTTTTCGTTTCTTCAATGTGTTTTTTTCTCTTCAATATTTTCCTTACTATTTTTTTTCTTTCTTATTTTTCCATCTACAAACTCTACAATCATGATAAATCATGATAATTATCAATATCTTTTATGAAAATAATATTAATATATTTTTCTCTATTCATTTGGTTGAAAAATATTTTTAAAAAGAGTCGCATACTATTTTTTTTTTTAATTTATCCACAACTCATTTGAAAGTTCATAGTTTTACCACACACAAAAAAAGAGTGAGCTAATAATTTATATTATTGACTTTTGACGTAGTTTACTTGCAGCAAATAAATAAAATATTATAAATTCAAAAAAATTATGAATTTAATAATATTAATGCAATTAAATAAATTATTGCTAGAATTTTTCATGCGACAATCTTTTAATTGTGGGATATTAAATTTTTATATTCAAGGTTTAATTGAAAACATAAAATAAAAGTCTATAAAAATTTATATGGAAGTTTATTAGAATATGTAAAAATCAATAAAAGTTCAGAAAATACATAAAAATCAATCATTTAAAAAATGTCAATCATACATCCCCTAAATCTAATGAAAAGCCGTTTCCTTGATTTGATTTGATTTGGGTTCTCAAAAACTCAACCATCTTCCGAGGTAATTTTGTAAATCATAGATTTTATTCTTCTCTTTTAATTACTTTGTGAAAATACTTTGTATTTCTATCCCTCTCATGTATCCATTTAGACCCAGCCTTTTGTCTCCAAAAAAAAATCTCTTCGATTGCCAATAGCTGATTGTACTTAGCATATGATTGGTGTACCTTAACTCTCGCCAGTTCAGAGTGAACATATAATCATAAATTTGCTCATTTTCATCCCATCTTCAACCTGGTCAATTTTCTTGAGAATCTCGTAAGCCCTAGTTTCTCTATCGGCTTGTTCCAATTATCTACAACTAATGACTGAAAAACATGGAGCTGAATCCTCATATTTTGAAACCAAAAGTATGATGGAAATCGTAGGGGAGAGTGTTTTAAGATATTCACTTCTAATCAAAATTCCATCATGATGTATGCTGGTTTAGATGTTGGACACGTATAGTTAAGTACACATCCATGGCTATTGAATTCAACACTATATTCACCCCAGAAGTTCCCACATTTTCCCATTAGTCCAAGTGAATTGTGACTCCTCGGAACCTGCATTTCTAAACTGCAACTTCTTAGCATCTCAGAAAAATTCTCCACATCCATAAAATTAGAAGGATTTCCACCAAATCTTTCTTGAACAGAAAGTATAGTGTTAAAAGTCCCCTCCAACAAACCACGGGAGATTAAATGCTACAAGCTAACACCTTTAAGCTATCCTAGAGCTCCATAGGTTCATGCCTAATTGTTTTACAATACATAGCATGAAAATGCGAACAGGATAACAAGGTGTGCACTTCCATGTGTACCAAATGCCTCATATCACCAATCATAGTACAGTTTAAATCTACAAACCATAGAATAACCCATTTTATCTGACATATTACTAAAAGCATGATCAAAATCAAGATAAACTCTCTTATTGATCATTCAAAATCATAGGTTCCAAAATTACTAATTTTTTTAGCTGGTGCAGCTCAACTAACCTTTTTATACGCCTATGATATGATTTTTTTCTTGATTCCTCAAACATTCTAGATGAGCATATTCATGACAACTGTTGTTTATTGGACGAACAACCTCTGCCATTCCTTTTCAGAGTACCCCGGTAATCCACTTTTGGCCTTTAATAGCCTCTAACATCTGAATAGCATCAGCATTGCTGTGATCTGTATTTAAGTTTAACTGTGATGTCCTCTTCTTCATCAGAATCTTTATGGTCATTTTACCGAGTTCTTCAGCGCCAGGTTAGATTGGGCCCCTTATCCCCTCTGATATCAAATAGTCATACTTCTGGTGCCCAACGTGGAAACAATTGTTAGAAAAAATATAGGAAATTAATAATCTAAATATGAACTCCAAGACACGTAAAACGTTATTTTTTTAAAATTGTTTCTCCCTTATCCAACGAAGTCACAGAGAGGTTCTAATAAAATTTATTTTCAGGATACAATGGAGTTGTTTAATTCAAACTGTGACAGTTTGATCAAACCAAGAAAACACTAACTAAAAACTGATGATGCCAAGAAAATACGAAATAATAAAAAAGAAAGGAAATGGTTATATTCTATGAAAACAGGTAACAATCTCCATATATAAGGAATATGTCTAAAGGGATGAATTGGTGTGTCTAATTGTTAACTTTCAACAGATGTAAACAACAATAAAATAAATTATGAAAAAATATCTAACAACAATTATAGCAGTAATTGGGTAATTTTTCATACACGACCATGTGCTAAAAACCACGTTTTAGTTTAATCAACTTCGACACATATAAGAGCTTCACTCTGTTGGCAGTTGCTTTGTCGATTTTTAAGGGTTTACCCAAAATTTGTGTGATTACAAAAAGTACCAATTTTTGGAGTAAAACATAAGACAGCAATGGCAATGAAGTCCATACCGGGACTATAGATAATTCTTTCAATGGGTTAAAATCATAGGTCCACTTTATCGTTTGCATTGGGCACCCTGCAACACACCACCATGGTTTCACGAATAGTCTCTCGTTGACGTCCAGATGTAGATGAATCAAAACATGCTTGAATTATATATTAGAATGGGTAATTTTTTAGTGTCACTCAGCTATTGATTTGAGCTAGTTTTAAATCACTTAAACACAAGTAGATCAATCATAGTGGGTTCTACACTCCACATCATTGTCCACAACCCGTACACATGTGAGATTGTTTTAGTAGACGGACGTAAGTCATCTTATCTAAAATCTTAAACGGAGGGGCACATTTATTCCTTTACATTTAGTCTTCAAATAGTCCATCTCACGCGCACACTCATTTATTTTTATCAAAGGCTGACACATGCACAATCTTCATAGATATAGGTGACAACGAGACTTGTACTCTTGACCTTTACTTACTCTCATATCAACTGGAGCCACCTCGTATAAAATCTTATGCTCAAATTGGAAACATGTTTATTCATTTTTATCTAGACTTCAACGCATCCAATCAATATATATTTTGGGCAAGAAACAAACTACATAAAAATTCTTAATCTTTTATTCATTCACGTTATACAAGTACAACAAAAGTAACACGAACTGATGGACACAACTAACAACACTTGCTGCAAAAGCTCACACGGGCAGCTTTTATTTAGAGCATATTATTGGGAACACAAACACAGTACAGTACAAACTTGAAGATGGGGGCAAGGGGCCGGGTGACCTCCAACAAGTACATATAAATATTTATAGTAATAGACGATATGGTTCATTAATCAGCAATGACGGTAGTGGCAATAGCAAGCATAACCCCGTTGATATTTTAGACAAGCACCATAGGAAGCTCCCTCCCTGTGCTTGCAGTAATTGTTGCAATTGTGAGGGTAACACACCCATCCTTGGCTAAGTTTTTTGCAAGATGTCGCCTCCCCCATTTGCATCTCTGCATACAAATTGGATTAGTTAGGTAAGAGAAACAATATTCGTTATTCGATAAAATTTAATTACATCATATTAAGAAAATATGAAAAACAAGCAAAAAGTCAATTGGACAACACATCAATATTTTTCACAATTAAAAAATGTCAAGAAAAACTATAAAAGTGTTATGCGCGCTAACGGGGGATGGGTAAAGGGTTTGTCAAACCGTGTCTCGAGTTATTTTCTCAATATAATCATCATGCATATGTTGCATGGAAAAAAATAATGAATAAGGTGATGGCATGGTTGGTTACATGACTAGATAGAATTGGACTTGATTAAGGAATGTGAAAAAATTGAGTAGTTGTTTCATCCAATCTTGTCGAGTCCTATGTACTAAACATGACATTTTCCACAATAAAACCTGTAATGAAAAATGAAGTATCCACACATAGATTGCAAGACGACCTACCGAAGGATGCAATAATGAGGAAGCAGAAGAAGAGAGCAAGAAAAGTAGTCTTATTGCTAACAAGAAGTTTAGCCATCTCTATATACTCTTCTTAATTTCAAGTGTTTGTGAGAATATACATGTAAGTGAGAAGATGTATTTATAGACAAATATATTGAACAGACTTTTTTTTTAGTCAAATGTGAATAATAAGTGATGACTGAATCAATTAAGATTAGTATTTATGCTTGCTTGATTATAATGTCTATGAATGAGTTTGTGTACAATAAACTTTATAATATTGTGAAGTCAATTAATAAAAATCTATATACGATAAGAACAAAACAACTTGTAGCCGGTTAATTAATATAAATCTATATATAGGAAAATAAATGAATGCATAAAATTAGTAATAAATGTGAATGTGGCAGGAAATAATGGAAATACATAAATATATAACAACGCACTACAAGAAATTTCACATTTAACGACGAAAATTTTAGTTTTGTAAAGTCTCTCGACGACTTTTTTTCGAATAAACAATCTAAAAATGACTTTTTACGACAAAAAAATTTATCGTTAAAAGTGAAATATGACATGATGAGGGGGTGAGTGGCACTACAAGAAATTTCATTTTTAACAATGCAATTTTTTATCGTAGAAAGTTATTTTTAGGTTAGACTTTTTGATCTTTTAACCATGGTTGGAATTTTAGGTTGCATTTTCATAATAAAGGATTTGTTGAACAAAATCTTTTATTATTTATTATTTGGTAGGCTAATTAATTGAAGAGTACAATGAAAAAGTCTTGAAAGTGATCGTGACATATATTTAATAGGTGACTGTGAAAATACAAAATTAAAAGTTTGAATAGATCATACTTTTCCCCTATAATTAATCGTGGATTTCCACGTACCATGTTGATCACCTTGATAGTGATTATTTTTTCATTTTTTTGGAAAATATTATCAAATAATCAATATATATGAAAAAATTGTACGATCTTAATTCAAATAGAAGATGAGGTTTTTTGCCCTAAGATATTCAAAGGTTTTCAATATTGGATGTCCATACTTTGATTTGATATTTGATTGGGAATGTATAACCACTTGATTTTCTTAAAGTTGATATTTTATAGTATGTTTAATAAAAAAAATTGTAGATTATAAACAGTAGGTCCTATGAAATAGTTAATTCAATGAAATATATAGATAAAAATAATATTTGATCAACTTATAAATTTAAAAAAATAGAGCCAAATCACTATATTGTTGAACATGTTGACGATAAAATTTTAAATTGCTTAAATATGAAATAAACAATCGATATAATGGCAATACATACATATAAAACAACATGAAGGGGTTGGGTGAGTGGGGGGATGGCATTGGACTTTTTTTATCTTTTAACCATGGTTGAAATTTCAAGTTGCATTTTCATAATAAAGGATTTGTTGAACGAAATTTTTTATTATTTGGTTGGCTAATTGAAGAGAAGAGGGTACGAGTTAAAGTACCACATACCAATGTTTAAAAAGCGTAAAGCATGGTTAGGCGTGGAGGTTGAGTTTCAAATTTTTCGAACATAGGCGAGAGCAAGACAAGGACAAGGCGAGGGCAAAGCATGAGGCGTGGCTAAGCGTAGAAACCGCGCTTCACGTCTAGGCTCCGAGGCAGACATTTTAGACCGAGAAAAGTCATCAACAATTATAATAAAATATCTAACACCAGAATAAGAATAAATCCTATGAAGTCCCCAAATATCACAATGAATCAAATCAAATGGTTTATTGCTAGAAATTTGACTAACTTTAAAGGATAGTCTAGATTGTTTTGCCAAGTGACAAACATCACAAATATCGTGGGAATCAAAACTAATATTTAAAATACTTTGTGCTATGAATTGAAGAGGTGAGGCTGAAGGGTGCCCAAGATGTCTATGTCATAGATTGGTTGATCCACTGGTAGTATGATGTATTTGTGATTTTTGTAAAAGGTAATATAGGCCGTTACTCTGCCTTCCCAAGCCAATCGTCTTCTTCGTAGTCAAATCCTGCATGACAAAAAAATCAGAAAAAAAAATGTCACGTAGCAACCTAACCTTCTAGTAAGTTTACTAATAGATAATAGATTAACTTTGAAGTTGGGAACATAAAGCACATTATCAACAGTCATATTATTTCCCAAGTTAACTGTACCAATGGATTTAATAAGAGCATGACCCATATTCGGTAATTGCACAATTTTGTGCTTTGACATGGATTTATTCTCAACGATCCCATCATTTGTCACATGGCCAGTGGCCCCGCTATCAATAATCCATGAATTACTCAAAGAGGTAGTAGAGGGATTGATACATAGGGATGGCAAAAAAATCCGTCCCCGACCCGCCCCGCCCCGCCCCGCCCCGCCCCGATTACTAAACGGGGTGGGGACGGGGATCATGATCCCCGTCCCGCATTCCCTGAACCCGCCCAGAATAGTTTTATTTTATTTTATTTTTATATTGTAAAATTTAAATTGTATGTAAAAATATAAAAAATAATATAATTAATTAATTAATTAATTAAACGGGGTGATAAACAGAGATTTTTTTATACCCGCCCCGATCCCCGCCCCGCTTTCCAAAAATCCCCGACGGGGCGGGTATGGGAATGGCCGCCCCGCCCCGAACCCGCCCCATTGCCATCCCTGTTGATACATGAGGTGTTACCATAAGACTTATCATTACCCGTCTTGTTGTTTAGAAGTATCATGATCTGCTCATATTCCTTGGCTGGCATTTTTCCTTCCTTTTGGTCAAGTGTAGACGCGGTAGCAGTGTTTGTGAAACGTTTGTTTCGTGGCTTCACGTCCTTCCCATGAAACTTGTACCCTTGAGGGAACCCATGGATAAAATAGCAGGTATCAACAACGTGGCCAGTCATCCCACAGTGGGTGCACTGTTTCTATCCAATTTCCGTCGAAGCGGTCGATCGGTTCAGCCGATTGTCAGCTTTCCTATTTGACCCCCAATTGCTCGACTTCTCCCAATTGATTGAATGTTGCCCTTCACGATCTATTGCAACCTCAACTTGCCTTTCGTGTTGCGTTAAAATAGCGTGGACTTTTATGGTATCTGAGAAATGGCTCATCATTAGTATGTTTCCACGAACTGTGGAATAAGAATCATTCAATCCCATCAGGAATTGCATGACCTTCTCCTTCTCATCTCTTTCAGCCAGTTCCTTAAGATTCCCACAAGTGTATCTAATTGGGTTATGATAAGAACCCAATTCATCCCATAGTCCCTTTAATTTTGTGTAATAAGCTGACACTGATTAATTTCCTTGTCGATGCTCAGCAATTTCTTGGCAAATCTGATATATTCGCGCACCATTACCTTGAGAAAATCGATCTCGTAGATCGTTCCATACCTCTGTGGCAGATTTGGAGTATATGATACTTTCAGCAATATCTAGATGTAACGAATTAAGTATCCAGGACAACACCATGTGATTACTCCGTTTCCATATGAAATACTTCTCATCTTCTGCTTTTGGTATTTTGATCTTCCCATCAATGAAGTCAATTTTATTCTTGGCAATTAGAGCAATTCTCATAACCCTACTCCATTGTCCATAATTATTTCCATCAAGTGGTTTAGAAACGAAGATTAAGCCAGGGTGATCAGATTGCTGTAGAGTCATGGGATTCGATTGAACAATCGTCGCTTCCATGGTGTTTGTACCAGACATCGTTGCTCAAAATCGACATTTTGATACCATGTAAAATATGAGAGAAAAAATGTGTGGAGAAATAATTCTCTGTATTGATTCAATTGAATTATAAAGAAGGTTACAAGATATATATACTAATAGGAAATGAATTCTACCTAAAATAGAAATATTATATAGGTGGATTACTACAAATACAATCCTACCAATATGGTAAAAAATAAATAAGGTAAAGAATAAGGTACGTAAATATTTGTTAATATACTTGTATCTAGCATGGGGTACAGGATGTGTCCAAAATCGACGTCCAATGTTGCCCTCCATCTAAGATGTCTTCAATATACTACAAGAATTTTTGGTTATTGTGACGGCTACTAACCGTTACAATAAGGTACCCATGTATTTTCTCTTTTAATTACTTTGTGAAAAGTTGAGTGAATATCCAGCAACATTTTAAAATTCAGTGATTGAACGAAGACATGACTAAAAATTCAATGATTATTAAAATATTTAACTCAAATTTTATGCGGATATGCAAATCGGGAAGGCAAAGTCTTGCAAAAAAAAATTAGCAAAGCATTGCATGGGATGTGTGTTTCTAGGAAATGCAATCAAATATGTAAGCACGCGGGAGGTTACATGTTTGTCTAAGTCCGCAAGGGGGCTATGCTTGCTACTACTACTTCAGTGATTGCTAATATTATAGTTGGGGTTCGAGTTTAGTTCCCTCATTAGGTTTTCCGTGTTATATGCACTAAATAAAAGCTGGCAATATACGTGGGGTTCTGCAACAGAGCTACTTGTACATTCCCACACACACACACTTACACTTGCTTATGTGTGGCAATAGGATTTAGGAATGAAATATTTGATCAAAACATTATTTTGAATTTTCTTTTCATTATTTTATTTTGCTACATGAGCAAGTGTAAATATAGGCGTAAGTGGAAATATACAAGTAGCATTACTCTCTACAGCAAGAGTCGCAAGTCGTGTACATCGGTTTGTGTTACTAGTGTTCTACATGTATAATCTGAATAAATAGAGAGTGTGAATTTTGTGTACTCTTTTTCTTGCCCATATATATAATATATTAGATGAGGTTTAAACGAAATGGGTTTTAGTGTCACTCATTCTAAAAGATATTAGTTTGAAGAATTAATTTTTGTAAATTAAAAGTTAAATACAACACTTGTTATTTTATTAATTAATGGATATATGGGTGCATGCATGCATAATATAAATTAATAAATATTTAAAATAATAAGAGATTTAATGTTAAAATACTCATGCACAATAAAGTATATTTGAGAAATTACTTAAGTAATTCAAAATATGTTATTGAACATGCATAGTTTAACTTAATTTATAATGTTAAGCATAGGGCAATTTAGATCCGGACATAACTTACACATGGGAAAAGTAAATACTCGTTCCGGCATTAATAGTCTCCTTTAGTCTTTGCCTATTTATATCTGATTTCATAAAATTACGAATTTGTTGCAAGTTTGATCGATGTGTCTTAATCTATGACAATCGTGTGCATTTTATCTATAATATCTACGAATATCGTGTTATTGTCATAAAATTCACTAATTCAAAAGGAATCAATGCGAATTGTTAATTTGTTAAGGACATCAAGAAAATAATCTTGGGGTTGTAACATATTAATACTTTTATCCACTAAATTTGACATGTTTTTGCAGCATTTAGTTTTTTTTTTTTTCGGTTTTTAATCAATTACATCGTAAATAGGAATTATATAATAAATGTATCAATATAAATTAGATGTTGAGTAAAATATTATTTTTAGGACCTCAAAATGATTTTATATTATTTATTAGAATAAATAAATTCATTATTTATGGAAATATTTGTTTCATTGAACACGATCACCAATTTTCTACTCTTTTTGGTATTTTTCACAATATTTTTGCAACAAAAATCAAATTATTTTATTCTTTAAATATATTACTGATGGAAAATAAATTTTTCAATTTTTTTTTCTAGTTTTTAAAGATATTTTTTATTTTTTCAAAACACAGTGACGAACTCTTATTAGTTATCATTTATTTTATTATGTTTTAGATGGAAAAATTGTTGAAAATTACGTCCATATTATTTTATTACGTTATCTTTTATTCTTTTAAGTATTTGCAACGATAAGATATTTTGCTATGGCAAAATTCCTTCTAATTAACTGTCTATATAATGTTACGTAACGTAGTAAAAGATATTAGCATGTGAGCCACTTTCTTTCTATCTTTGAAAATAAATTGACACGTACCACCATCTACAATATCCAATAAATGACCGGCCATACTAGAATAAGCCCGAAGGTTTTGTACCAACCGAAGCGAGTCACATTGCACCTGTGTCACCTGAAGTCCAGTCAATTGCTAATTTCAACTGGGTATACAGCAGTAGATTCAGTATTAGTTTTCTTGGGGATAAGAATTAATTGTAGCTTTTAGAATAAACTGACCCAAGGGCCAAAGACAAAATCCATTGGATGTATTCAATGTATATATTTGATTATGGTGTGTAAATGTTTCTGTTTCTAGACAATTAGCACCAATAAACATGATTACATGGGTAGCGATTAAGGGTGTGTGCGAAACACACTATTAAATTTTTTTTTTTTTTTTTTACAAAAGACAGTATATAAGGGCCGGGGCCTACACAGCATCCCTACCGTACAACTAAGTTATTAAGAATTATAAACACAAACTAAGTTAAGACAAAACGAACAATAAATAATATCAATAAATTAAGTTTTATTCTCGTTGATTTTGAATCGACTCCATGCTTCGTTCCATCCTGCATGTATCTTCCATTGTTTCCATTGCCACAGTTGAAACACAAATGCACATTGAGTACTTGCAAAATTCTTCTTTTTTTTCTTAAACCAATCCCAAAATCTCAACCATTTATCTTTTGCTAGCAGCAAAGAATCCATATTGAATAGAAGATAAAAGGTTGCCACTTCTATTTGTATATATAACAATAAGTTATATGTAATTTACAATGAAATTCTTACCACCCACGAAAACTACCTACTTCCTTAACTGTCCCGTCCTGTCGGAACTCTGTGACTGCTTCGGATTATCCCATTGCTGCACCAACTCAGCATATCCTTCGGCTGAACTAACTGAAAACTGTGTCAATGAACTCACTGCAACTGACATTCCGGCACATAGCACTCTAATGGCAACTTCAGACATTTTTTCTAGAGTCATTACATCGTCTTCGAATTGTCCAACTTCAACCATCTCCATGCCCCTGACAGATTCGCCTTCAAACCTCTTTGATCCACCCGAATTCTTGCGAGAATCTTCCCTTAGCTGTTGTGCATACAGCGAACCAACACCTGCTGCAAAAAAATCGAGTCCTTCAAGAACCGGTGCCTCACGGGTGGTATCAAGAAACCTCGACCATTGGATGCAAATATTGAATATTGGTGGTGCACCCAAGGATCGACGAGGAGAGAGTGGTATTTTTGATGTATCTGCATCTGAACGGACACAACGCAAGAGCCAGCCGGTTAACGCTTGCACGTAGGATCGTTGAGAAACAATCCATGAATCGAAACAGGCTCTCCAATTCCTGAGCTCCATCTCGAGGTTAGCTGCTGAATGGGCTAGTCGTTGTGGCAATGAAGGTGTCATTACAGTGTATTTCTTTGTTCCCGACAGTTTTGAAGGCATTCCGGCTAGTAAGATCTTAGCTTCATCTAGAGTACGCTTCTGCAATTGATGGCCTTCTGCCATTGCATTCCACATCCTAGACAACCTGTCATTAAGATGTTAGACAAAATTGATTACATATTTCTACAACATACAACTATCCTGGCATGTTGTCATTAAGAAGTTAGACAAAATTGATTACATATTTCTACAACATACAACTATCCTCGCATGTTGGCAATCCACAGTATTAAGAAAAAATAAGCTAAAATCTTGTTCATCACAATGTCGAGTCATGTTCAACACTGCATACCAAACATACACTCCATGTTTTTTGTACAAACCAACACAATACTAAGCACTTAAACTTACAGAATATCTTAGGTTAGGGAGCCTTCTTTTTTTCTCATTTTCCTTTGATAGATGTGAAATAGAGAGATGCGCAAGAAAGAGTAAGAGTTGTAGCTGTATACTTGCAAATATACAAAATAATAAGAAGAAGAAACAAACAAAAAATCAAGTACAATGAGGAAATGAAGTCCAGGAAAAAGCATATTTGAGCCGGACAATGAACATGACAGAATCTTTTGAACGTAAAATTTTTGCTAAAGAATCTGAGAAAATTTTCAGAATCTTGAACATACCCTTGCACCAATTCTAAAAGCTGAGGCTGCAGTTCTTCATCCCTTAAAGTTTCAATCCTCTTTGAGACAGCTTCAACTGAGTGTATTGAAACTTTCATCTGAGTTTGCAAATCTCTGATGGCTTCTCTTGTTTTATCTACAGAAGAAGGGTCTTCTCCTTTCACATCTTGATTCCTCAGTTGTTTACACTTCTTTTCATATGCTATCCGAATGCGTTCACCAGCCTGTTAGTGACAAAGATCATTAATAAGTGAATCGAGTTACAAAGAATCAAAACTCAACTGGTCAAAGGCAGTAAAAGACGACTCCAAGGTATCTTTGTTTAGTAAAGCTTTTTGTAGATTATAAACAATGGGTCCTATGGAATGTGTGGATAAAAAGTGGATAAAAGATGTGGATCCTAAGAAATGTGTGGATAAAAATGAAGTTTGACTAGCTTATAAGTGCTTATAAGCACTCCCAAACATGCTGGCGGGATGGGATTTTGTCCCTGGAATCGACAATAGGAGTATAAATAGGGCTGATGAAGAAAACTTGGTATCAATAAAGGGGGAGGAGAAATAAACACTTCTTAACATTCACAACCTTCCTGCTCTAAAAAACATATTTGCATACTGTATTTGTGCATATCTGTTATTTATTTGAAATGGGTCGTTGGAGTTGAACTGCTTCTTCAAAATTGTTTGATGGCTGCATCATACACTGATTTCCTTGGGAAAATAATTTATCACATGCAAGTAAACTATTCAGCAATCCGTATTTACTCAACAAGTACATCCACTGTTGTCTTATAATGTTATATTTCTTGTTGGTATGTTCGTGTGTATGTCTGTCCATGCATTCTTATTTGGCACAAGGATTTGATTGGTAGAAGAGGCATACCCTAACTTCCTGGTAAAGTTTTTTCTCCCAAGCATATAACCTGTCCAGTGTTGACTGGTGACTTCCTGAACACATGCAGGACTGATCAGAGAAGTCGCTACTGCTTTCATAACCTTCATCCCTTGGAGTTGAAGATTTCACTAAAAATCTCGATGAGGATGATCGAGATGAAGCCGACCGAAACAAAGCCACTGGATTCATCATTTTCGCTGCTGTAGAAACAAATTTTTGACTGAATTAGCAAACAAATCTAGAAGTACTAAACCAATACCATCTGTCATTCTTTAAAAGGATTGTAAGCTTAGACATGGCTAAGCAAAAGGCATTTGAACAAGAAAGCTAGATAAGCTCACTCGCGATGACCAAAACTCTAACCAGCATATAGTCAACATTGTGTGGGTTTTTTTTTATCAATTGCTGCCAAAACAATGAATTTTCTGTAATCTTCATGCATACTGCTAGGTTTTAACTCATCATGGGCTAGATTGGATAAGCATTTGACGCAATAAGAAAGAAACATCTGGAAAGGATTGACTGAAACAAAGCTCCGATAATTAGAATAATTGCACCTCATCTGAAAGACTATCCTTTTCTTCAAAGTTCTTTGTAGAATAAAGACATGTGCACCAACATTTTGACATAGTTTGATAGATCTTTCTCCAGAGGCATACGGCTGCAAGTTTTTTGATAATACAAATAGTGTTGTATTAAGAGATTTAGATCAAATAAACGTCGTGTTGTAACTTATCCTTCAAATGACAGGACACATCTACCATGGAACAACGCCCAGATTTAGTCAATTCGTCAAAATGTTATTTGTTACTAACACGTATTAAGGAATAAATGTGTCTTTATGTGGGCAAGAGATTTGCATTTACTTGCTAGAAGACGAATATTTAAATTGGGAGCAAGCATATTGTTAAATTCACTGACTTTAAAGATATTTTTTCGCCCTCACATGCTTTAAACTATTTCATTGCCTTCAGAATTCATAGAAAAGTTTCCAGAACCTGATAGACATTTCAGGAGTGGAATTTCTATAACCATGAATAGAGGGGGGAAAAAAAGAGAGACAACGACAGAAGCTATGACAAAGTGCATAGAATCGCCATCCAAGCAAACTGAATAATGTCATCAAACCTGTGAGATCATTTGATGTTGATAAGTATTGAGCCCTGCTAGCCTCCAACATGGATGAAACCTCACTAGCTGATTTACATACCATCATGAACTGATCTTCAAGATCCTTAATAACTTCTGCCATGCTAGTTGGCCTTCGATTTACATAAACAGTAAATCCTGGTGTTTCCGACTTTGGTTCACAATCAGCTACTATGGCTTCTTTGCTGTTGTTTTGAACTATATTTTGATTTTTGGCTACTTCTATGCGTTGATGTTCGTGGGGCTGTAATCCTTGGATGTGTTGCTTTGTTACAGTTCCACTATCTGTTTCATCATCATTCTCACTATCATCACTCTCGTCAACATCTTCCACAATAACTTCATCTCTGTCAAAGTCCAGGTCAACCTTAAGATCCATCTTGGCTTTCGTATTTTCTGTGTCATCGATTTCTTCTTGTTCAGAGTCTTCTTCTAATTCGGGTATGCCTTCTTCTTCTCGAACTTGCTTTAGCTCATCATTCTCATCACCAAGAAATGTCTGATCAAGATTGCTTCTGGTGGGATAACCATAGTAATCTAATGAGGAAAAAGGATTCCAGAAGAAATCCCATGGAGATGTTTGAGGTGAAGGTGGAGGAAAATTGGGTCTGTTGTTGGGGGAGTAATGGAAGAATGTAGAAGAGTTCATGGGAGAGGACTGCATTGCAAAAATGCTATCCATTCCAAAATGATGCACAGGGGAGTAAGCCTCGATTCGGACAGTTTCTGGTGACTGAGGTGGTCTTTCCTCAACAGCCACAGAAGGGTTTCCACCGGATCTAAGGTAATTTATTTTATAAGTCGTGTCAGTTTCAGATTTGATTTGATTTATAGTGAAGGATTTTGGTGCTATGGAGATGAAACCTGGGGTTGTTTTCTTTATGGGCGGTGTTGTGAACGAATCTAACAAGAATTCACGAGGCTCATCTCCATCAATATATTCTCGAAGTGCAGCAGAAACTCTTTGCATGGAGTGGATATAAGCAATGTGCCCAGAGGCAAATTTTATCCTATATTCAACTGCTTGTTTAATGAACTTCTTCCGATCCTTACAAAGCTGGACGGACTCTTCATCATCCAACTTCGATGTGGAACATCCCATCTCTTTAGCTCTCTTTCCTCTTCACTCTTTCAACTTTGAGGATTTTTTCATGCTAGATACAAAATGTAAATCAGTCAAATCACACAGAAGTTGTCTTGTTGGTCCCACCGATATCATAAGGAAATTCTCTAGCTATTCATAACAAGAAAAGACGTATGAGAGCTCTATTTCTCTAGGAAAATTACTTCAATTGCAAAGAGTAAGAAAAAAACAAGAATTGAATAAGACTATTCCAAAGAATTACACGAGCCTATGAACTGACATAGTTATGGAGAAAAATTAGTAGGCATGAAAATTCTTAACTTTGATCCCAAGTCAAGAGAAGACTTGAGAACTTAACTTATAAAGTGACATTAAAATGCAATTCACCTCCTCGACTCAAACCTTAGAACAATCTCAACCTTGAGATAATGAAAGAAATTCACATAAGAAAAATAAATATACGCGGATATTCTTGCACTGGAACTGCCAAGACTTAAATACTTTCACACCAGCATTTTCCTAAAGCATGATAAAAATGGAAAATCGTATTTAGTTTTAGGCACTACCTTGATAGAAGGGAAAATAAAGTAAAAGTGAAAGGTAAGTGGTTGATTAAAGAGTGACAATTGAAGGAGAATAGTAAATATAATTATCAATATGATAACAGTCTTCATTAGAAAGGTAGTAAGAGAATATAGCAAAGACAATAAAGGTCTAAAGCCACGCTGGCAAAAGAAACCATTCGGCTTCATTACATAATTTAATCAGGCATTGTTGTTGGAACCAAGAAAAAGTTGACAATCAAATTTATTAGAGGGAGACAATCAAGTATTTTAACACGGAAACCTTTCCTAAAGTACCACCTGACTGGAAAATTTGATGAAAATATAACACCCACACCCCACCCCCAAAATGTGCACACTAAAACAAGAAACTAATTCTTGTTCTGGACAAAATTTGGGGTCGCCCATGTGAATTCTTGTTCCCAATCCTTTTTCCCACACACGAAAACAAAATACGAGAAAAGGAAAGGAGTCTGATTCAAAAGTAAATTTTATAAATGGAACAACTAATGAAGCTTCTTAACATTTACAAAAACTGAAAATAAAACATGAATAACTCAAGATAGAACTCAGTTTATTGACTAACAGACAGTAAAACATTGAAATATCAAAAATCCAGGAGAAATTATTTTCAATGAACTATAATTCAATGAAATCAAGAACCAAATACTGTACTATTTCAAGATATTGAACACGGTTGTCTTTTATTAAAAAGGAAAAGAGACCCAATAAATAATCCCAGAATTACAAAGAACATAATTCTAAATCAAAAACCCATTTCAAACATAGCAGTTCCATGCAATTCAACCACAAAAATACAAAATTCATTGAATCCCACAACACCTTTTCCAAGATAAAGAAACCCCATAAAGTTTTCACAGCTGAATTCAAGAAAATCAGACACAACATTATCGCAATTCAAATAGAGTTCATAGCACCAAAAACCATTCTACAAAAGGAAACTAAACCTGTTTCAGGAAGTTATGTTTCATGATCTTCTTCAGCTCCAGCAAACCTTTCTAACAAACAAAATAAGTACACAAAATAATTGTTTCGAACGTGATTCTAAAGAAATAACATTCCTACCTGAAGCCAGAAGTTGTTTATGCAGATCACACTAGAGAGTGTTGATGTGTGAGAGTGTGTGTGTGTGTGTGTGTGTGAGAGAGAGAGAGAGAGAGAGAGAAAAGCAACGGTCAAATATTTTTATTTAAAGTGAAACCGAAATGTAAAAAGCAAAATAAAGTTGGAGAGTGGAGACCAAGAAAATAAAGGAAAGAATAACATGAGAGGAATTATTGCCCTTATTTATCATTTAAATTGCATATATACCCCTCCTAGTGTGAAAAGTGTTTGTTGTACTTTTTTGTTGGTCATGGACTCATAATGACCATAAAATTATTTGCATGATTTTATTGCTTTTGTGGGCAATTATATTTGTGTGATTGGAATAATATGTAAACAATTTGAGGTTCTCAACACTCCCAAATTTGTTTTAGAGAAGCACTATTGTACTAGATATAAGATATCGACGAACTTGATTAAAAGTATATTTTAATGTGTTACTAAGCATGCTAATAAAAATTAAATAGACTGATCAAATTAATAAGAAAATCTTTAAATAATTCAAAAATACTTGATTGATAGATATTTTTTATTTTAAGAATTCAACAACTCACACACAAAAATTAATGTGAAGTCAATAATCATCAAGAGGGGTATCATATGCTCGTGATCAAGGGTGGATTTGGTATATGGCGAGACCCTGTGTTCGCCCGTGCTGAAATTCCGCGAAAAAATTGTGTTGGCTTCATCAATTTTTTTTTCTTGCGTGCATTCTGCATGTGTATTGGTGTATGTATATGTTGTATACTGTGATGCTCGGACATGGAAATCTGGCCGAAGTACCCATGTTAATCCACAGAGCTTGAAGAAAACAACAACGGTGGAAGCCCTACAGAGCTTGAAGAAGACAACCATGGTGGAAGGAACAGAGCTTGAAGAGGAAAAAGAAGTTTGATTGTTAATGAGTTGTGACTTTGTGAATTATTTTTTGTAATATTTGTACCAAAAATAAAAATCCATGATTGTGGGTGTATGCTGTAGTCCTCGGGTAATGGGATATACACACAAGTCAAAGATTTGTCTTTTTATTTGTTGAAAATCAACTTTACATTTATTGTTGATTTGATTGTATTTTATAAATTACAAGTTATATTGTGGATTATTTAAGACTCGGTATAAACACTTTGAAGAATATTGAAAGTATTTACCACAACTTTTGCTCTTTTTTCTTTTACCATAGATGATTTTAAATTTTTCTTACGCTAGTGTTGGAAGCGAATCAAGTGTGTGGCTAATACTTATATTTCTAACAAGCATTGGTCACTGACTGATCAACGGTCAATATTTGACCGTTGACCAGTCAACGTCCGCCCTAGCTGAACTTCAACCCTAGATCCGCCACTGCTCGTAATGCAAGTAAGAGCTATTCGAGCCCTCTACTTGCCATCCTAACATTTAAGTAAATAATATTCCTTTTCTGAAATTCTCTATTACCAAATTCTCCCCATCCTTTTTACATGAACTTTGAACTATTTAGACATTCTCATCAAATTAAGCAAAATTAACAAAAATGTCTAGATGGTTTAGACACGTTATCTCTTCTTATTCTTCTTTTTTTTTTTTTTTGTTTTTTTGGCATGCATTTCAAATTATTTAGTTGTTTATGACAAAAAAATTATATTCTATTTAGATAATCTAGTCTTCTTCGTCAATTTTGTCTAGATTGCTTAGAGGAAATTTTAATAAAAATGCACTACAAATTATTTTGCACTGAATGACCATATTTAATAAAAAAATTAGATAGATATATTGTCACTCCAATTTTATTTTTTGCACTAAAAGTCTTCAATCTATTTTAATTATTGCATTAATGTCTCTAACTTTTTTTCTTTGTATTTTTATCATTAATCTTCCATTAATTAGCACATTTTGTCTCTGATGACAGTTATCTTTCAAAAAAATTGTTAGGAAGCGTAAAAAAACTTATGTGCTCCTCATATTTTTAAATAAACAAAAAATAAAAGTACAATCGAATATTTGTCCCTAATTTCAAAATACGATAACATAGAATTTGGATAAAAACCATAATCACAGACCATATATGCTATTTAATGAAAAATTCAAGGTAAGAATGAAATAGTCCAATAATAAATAAAGATTGAAAACATTTAATGCAATTAAAAAATAGTTCAACAAAATAAGGCTTCGGTGGCAATATTACTATCCTGCAAATTTTGATAAGAGAATAATTTCATTTTAGCCCCCAAATAATTAGAAAAATTTCTCACTTGAAAATTGGAGAATAAACAAATAAATTGGATTAGGTGAAAAGGACAAAACATAAAGCAAAAAAGATAGCCCCGGACCCACCAAAAAGCCCGCGATGCCTTGGCAATATGCGTTCCTAAAATTGCCCCTACATTCACGTTTAAATATCAACATTGCCCTCACTGACATTGATTTGCAACTGCCTTAAAAATGCATTTATTACTTTCTATACTTTTAATATTAGTTGCAATTATAAATAATAGAATTTTCTAAAAATAAATCTTTTAGGTGAATTGTATTTATGAGTAATTATCAATAGCTATAGCCAGGAATATTGTTAATTGCCATATCGATCATTATAGAGATAATATCAGACAAGAGATGGTCGATAAGCTAAGTTAATTATTTTATGAAATGTTTAAATTATTAAAAAATGATCACATTACAACCATCTTTGTATTGTAATAAAAGATTTAAAACGTGCACATTTTTTAATAAATGAAAAAGTGGCAAGAGTTGAACTTAGTTCTTTTACGCGACTATAAAACCGTGTTAATTATCTCTTTTAAAAAGTTAAAACAATTATGGGGGAATTTTATATTTTCATTTAAATTTTGTTTACAATGCCATGAAATTAGATAATTCAATTTGAGAGAAGGATTTATCCCTTTCTAAATGAATACAAGATACCTAATTTAATTATTAACATTAATTGTATTGATGATTTTAAATTCTTATGTTTGATTTAGTTATAAGTTGAGAAAAAAATGTTGCAAGTAATCATAAGCACGCAGATATTGAAATGTTAAGCAAACTATAAATATGCATTCAACTATTTATATGTATACATTGTAAAGAGAAAATTGATGGTAAAAAAGTAATAATAATTAATAATTAAATATTATTAAACTAATTTGATAATTATTGTTTAGTAACAATTTTTTAAATTCATATTTTGAATAGTATAATTTAGAGTTAGACCAAGAATGAGATTTTGTTAAATTATTCTATGTCAATATTATATCCGTAAAATTAAGGGGTTAATTACATTAATGGTCCCCATTCTTTCAGGTTTGTAACGATTTTATTCTCATTCAATTTTTTTAGCAGATATCATCTCCATCTTTTCATTTATTCGCATAGATGGTCCCCAAATGACTATTTTGACAATTATTTGACAATTTTGCCCTTGACTTAAATAAATTCAAATGATAGGGAAAAAAATACAATAGAAAAATTACAATTGGACTCCTAACCTTTTCAAAAATACAAATAAATCCTAATTTTTTTTATTTTTTACACCCCACCCCACATCATCTTTCCAAGTTAAAATAAATTTAGGAAGTAGTTTACTGTAATAAATTCCAACAATTTAGTTGGAGTCCTTGGAAAGCTGGAACCAGAATTCCATCCATGAAATTCATCAGTCTAGATGAAGTAGTAGCCTTTGACTTCTCACATATATAATGATCCAAATCTTCAACAATAATCAACGATTTAGATGTAGTTTGCAACAGAATCATGTTAAGATGGGAATCTTCTGAAACGTGTGATAAATTTACATGGTAAACATCGTACGAAAAGAAATTCGCCATTGCTGTAATGAAACTGGATTTTCTAGGATGAGCTGTAAAGAAGATAGATGCGCTTCCACGCGCGGCTGAGCTTGTGATAATATTTCTTGGAGTTAATGAGTGTTTCAGATTGAATTTTACCTTGTTTTTCAAATTTGGATCGAGAGCAATCGGTCGAAATTCGCATGTTATCATTTTTCTTGATCTCCAGTCCATTGAATGTTGAAGATGTGAAGTTTTTTTTTTTCTTAGAGGAGGTGAAGGTGGTGGTGTTAATGAGGTTGTCATTAGTGGTAGTAGAGGAGGAGATGAGAGACGAAATGGCAAATTTGGAGCGAGTAGTATTTGGATCTGTTTCCACCACCGCGACGACGACAGCAGTGGTCAAATGGTGGTTACTACTTTTGGTTTTCTTGTATCTAATGTGTTCTGCTATTATTGACTTGTCTGCAACCAACGCAGGCATGGTGGGAGTGGGGGTGATAAAGTGGGGTTTGATTTATTTATTTATTTTTAATTATTTTGAATAATATAAAAGATTTAAGATTTATTTGTACTTTTGAAAGGGCTAGGTATCCAATTGCAATTTTTCTATTGTATTTTCTTTTTTCTATAATTTGAATTTATTTAAGTCAATGGCAAAGTTGTCAAAGAATTGTTAAAATAGTCATTTTGGGACCATATGTGTGAATAAATAAAAAGATGAAGATGATATCTGCTAAAAAAATTGAATGGGAATGAAATCGTTACAAACCTAAAAGAATATAGACCATTAGTGTAATTAACCCTAAAATAAATGAAAACATATATCTCTCAAATGTTATTTTTCTTAGTTTTTACTACCTAGAAATCAAGTTGCTCCTACGAACTAATTTGTCTAGGTTTTGAGTCCAAAAATAAGTAAAACATGCTTTTAAAATGTTCCGTCAGACTCAGATGACTCAGATACACCAGGAAGGACAGAGAATCTGGGCAACCAGTGATTCACGATTTTACCTTTTAAAAGTTATTCGTTAGGTTGTATAATAATTGAGAGGACACTTCAGAAAACACAAACACTCCTTACCCCGTTATAGGGGAGAAACTTTTATTATGACTTCAAGTCTATCCAAAATACTGTAGCAAGTGGAATGAGCTATCGGGAGGAGCCAGCCAAAACGACGTTAGGTATACACACTGCACGGTACAATTCAATATGGGTCGTGTTGGCTCAAGCATCGTTTGCCGTGTGGTTAATATAGGACTTCTTTTAACAAAATTGTAGTTACTGATATTTTTGTTTTAAAGAAAATTAGCACATTGGTTTTATTTTCATTTTTTTCACTTATATTAGAAGAAGAAAAAATTGGGTTCTTCACATATATACTTTACTATCAAACTTGAATTATAATAGTACTGGGCCATTTACAAAAACATAAAAAGAAAAGAACTTTACTGGATTGTTAACACACACACACAAACTAGATAAATTAACAGAGCCATTATAGTTATGTTTTAAATAGAATTCATAATCGTAGTCCTCTTACCAAGTTAGATAAGGATCTAGACGTGAAATCAGATCATCGAAAAGTGAGGAAAATTTGAAATTCAAACTGAAGAATCATAAAATGTTATCAAATTAGATTTTGAAGAACGGGATTTTGTAACACTTTTGCATTAATGATAAATTTATAGCAGTTGCATCGGACATTCTAAATCGTGAAGAAATTGAAAGTTCTATTAACATTGAAGAGTTTCGAACCTATTGCATCATAAATTTTAAAGGGCAAGTTTTGTTTCCCTCGTGAATAACCATTTGGAATTGTAACTATTTTCATTACATACGGATATTCATCTTGTTTTTAGATAATTTATACTTTTTATAAACAAATGAAATTGTTATTAATTTTAAATATAGTGGGTAATGATAATTATCTGGATAGTGTTGATTCATTCTAATAGTTGGAGAAATTGACGTAAATAGTCAATAACCTTTGTCATCTGTGTGAAAATGGTCCCTAACGTTTGTTTTTTTGGCACAGAAGTTCGTAACATATGTGTTTTGGTGCGCAATTGGTCCTTGTTTGATGAAAAATATCAATATACACTTAATTTTAATAAGGAAAAAAATGTAGTTGGGTATTTATAACCTTTACAAAAAGTGAAAATAGGTCCCATACTTTTATTTTATATAAAAAATTAAAGAAAACTAATGATTTTTTTTTTGAATTAACACTTTATTGACCAAATTGATAATAAACTAAATTGTTTTGTATATCTTACAAACTATTATAAAATAACTAAAATTTAAGTTCATAATTATTAACAATGTTACATAAAATTATTTTTAATATTATTAAGTAATTATATTATTTAAAATTTAAAATTTTATTTTATCGTTAAAGAAAAATAACAAATTTGGTACCAATATACTTTTATTTAATTGAGTTATTCGTTTATTATCTACAAATATTAGAGCTCAAACTATATTATTCATATTTTAATCTATCGTTCAAAAATAAAGAACACATAATATGTAAATTAATTTTTATTAGTATTTTATTTTTTAAAAAATATAATATGATTGGTTCAACGTCATAAAATTGTATACGACATTTTATTTATTTATTTAACTTAATTTTTATTCAATTTTTTCACATCACATATCAATTACATATACTTAAAACACAATAATTTTAATATGATAAATTAAATATTATTTAATAAATGTACTGGACCTATTTACACATTTTAGGGTAAATTTAATAAATAGCCATTAAACTAATTAGGGGCTCACTCAATTTGAAAATGTTTCCAATCGCTCACTCATCTTTCCAAATAGTTTATTATCCATCACTCATAGAGAAAACGTTAAACTGAGCAGGCAGAAATTACTACATGGAAAAAGAAAAGTCAATGTAGCATAATTAAATTGTTAAAATTGTCCATGTAATAAAATCGCAATAGCCAAACATGCCTTTAGATTGTTTTAAAAAACGTTTCTTTAACTTTGAAAATACGTCTTTAGTTTGGAGAAACGTCTTTTAAAGTAGGCTAAATACATGTTTAGCTATTACAATTTAGTTACATGGACGATTTTAACAATTTAATTATGCTACATCAGTTTTTCGTTCACCATGTGGTAATTTTCGTCAGTTCAGCTGAACATTTTCGCAATGAGTGATAGATAGTAAACTATTTGGAAAGTTTAGCGAGCAATTGAAAATCTTTTCAAGTTGAGTGAGCAAATAGTAACTCTAAATTAGTTCGATGGTCATTTATTAAATTTATCTCACATTTTGCAACTGTTAAAAATCTAATTACAATTTTCTCTAATTAAAACAAATGACATATTTGTCTTTTTAATCAAATAAGAACTAATTGCGCACCAAAATACATAAGTTTTGAACTTTTGTGCCCAAAAACAAACGTTGTGGACCATTTCTACACTTAGGGAAAAGGTTAGAGATCATTTGCACTAATTTCCCGAATAGTTGCTCAAACGTGTTAATAAATCTGATATAAATGTTACCGCATCGACGTATGTTTGAATTTAGAATTTTTTTTATTATTTTGGAGAATTTATAAACAAACTGTAATTAAATACTAATTGTATTTTTTAGTATATATGTTGATTGTGAATTTTTTAATTATGAAATTCAATAATAAATTATGTGATATTTAATTGGGAATTTTTTATAAATAAGCCGCTTTTTAAAAATTATTTCAAAAAGTTATTATTGTTTCATTTGTTCTAAAAATACTGTTTTTTTAAAAATTATTATTTTAATTTATTAGATTACATATTATATATAGAGTAACTGAATCATTAATTATCAGATTTGATGGGAATTCATATATTATAGAATCTTTTCTTGTTAATTATAGTAATCGAATCCTTAAAAATTGGAATTGATTAGAATATATATATATATATCATTAACAAAATCTTTTATTTTTATAACTGTCAAATATATATCATTTGTATCAAAAATATCTGTAACAAACAAAAACAAAACTCACGTTCTTTCCAATTTCAACATTTGTAATAGTCTGTATTACAAATTGATATGTAAAATATCAGTGATACAGAATATCAATTCGTGTAACATGTGATGTGTAAAATAACATAATATAATCTGTAACATATTTAGTGATACAAAATATCATTTGTAACATCTATATCAGACAGTGATACAAAATATCATTTGTAACATCTGTATCAGACTGTGATACTAAATAAAAACTATTACAATTGCAAAACCAACTCTAAACTTCAACAAGTTCGTATTAATATCTACATTGGACTCTAAAAACTTATTGATACTGTGTAACATCAGTATGATATATATATATATATATATATATATATATATATATATATATATATATATATATATATATATATATATATATATATATAACACAATGCCAAATTTAACAAATAAAACTCATGATTTTATTATTTGTAACATATGTAACATCAATAATACAGAATAACAATTCATGTAACATGTGTTGTATAAAATAACATAATATAATCAGTAACATATTCAATAATACAAAAATATCATTTGTAACACCTATATCAGACAGTGATACTAAACAGAAATTGTTACAACTGTTACAAATACAAAACTAAGTTTAAACTTCAACAAGTTTGTTGTCTCTTTCGTTATTTGCTGGTGACTGGAAGTGTTCGACTCCTGTATGATTTGTCCTCTAGGCGACGCTGTATCCGATCTTGTAATTATGCGATTTGGAGTCTCTATTTTTCAATTGAGATAAAAAATTGTGAAGAATGCACTACGATTTAGAGATTTTGGAAGAAGATTTGTTATGATTTTGAAATATTTTGTACCGATTTTTAGATGAGAAGTTTCTTCCATTTGAGAAGTTTTCACTTTAATGGACGCGATAATTTAGGAGGTTACAAGTAGTTAATGATAAATTAAAGTTTAAAAATTTATTTTAATTTATTATTAAATTAATTAATATAATATTAACAATGTCAATATTTTTAAAATAAATTTGTTAAGTTGATAAAGTTAAAATTATTTTTAAATTTATAAATAGTGCATGTAATTTTCACTATATAATTTTCACAAAAAACATTGTTTCATGTAGGACGATTGACACAACTCGATATGGGCTGAGTTGTTAAGTCGTGTCAGGTCGTATAAATTTTTGAGGCCCAACATGAGACTGCCCAAACATAGATAGTGACAACTAAGGATTACTTTATACATCTATCAACTTTTTGCACATGATTTGGGGGTGCCGGGGGTGGGGTTGTCAACAAAAGTTTGCTTTTATTGATTTCCAGGTAATGTACGATAATATTACAAATCTTAATATAATGACAAACATATTGTTGCATTGAAAGGGACATTCATATTTAGTCATTCACAAAATTAATTAATTTATATGATGATATATTCTGAATTATTTAAATATTTTAAATAAATTAAGATTGAGTCTTATTTTTTAAAAATTCGTCCTGAATTATTCACAATCTCAAAAATAGATACGTGACTGAAATATATTAGAGAGTGGCTAAATTGCATCGATCATTTTCCATCTTTAGTATTTTTTTCTATTTCTACCTCCAATATTTAATTATTGAGATCAACATTTCACAATTGTCTGTTAAGTAATTAGTTTTTGTCGTTCTCTTCTATTGTAAATTTTTTTTAACAGAATATTTTTAACGACTCAATATTGAGATTTGTACACAATATGGTAAAGAAATAGTTGCAAAGAGATCACCTTACAAACATTGCAAAAATGAAGGAAAAAAAAATAGTCGTGTTGAAAAGTCCATCGAAATATATTAATTCTCTACTTTAAACAACATGTGGTGTATCCTTTGTTCGGGTCCATAAGTAGATTTTGCATTATCATCCCATGTACCAAACAAATTTACCATTGCTTTCTGAATTATCTTTCCAATTAAAATAAAATGATTTCGATTTTTATTTTATTTTGGTAATTGGCCTTCAACAAAGTATTGGAAGATATTGACTAATTATCTTTAATGTATCATTTTTCACTCCTAACTAGAAAGAAACCTTATCACAATGGTTAGTTTTTTTATTTGCTAAACTCTTTCATCTCCACTAATTGTAATTTTGGAGATAAGCTACACGATCTCTCTCTTATCGTATACAATTTTATTAATGAAAAGTAATGTTCTAAAAAATCGTAAAACGTGACTAGACGTAGATGTCGAGTTTCAAATTTTTCGAGTGTAGACGAAAACGAGATAAGGGTAAAGCGAAGACGAAGCGCAAAGTATGGTTAGACGTGGAGGCCGTGCTTCACGCTTAAGCGAAACTTAGACAGACTTTTTAAATGCATAAATATCCAAATTGTTGGAATCCAATTCGTTGCACCACCATATAATATTATAGAATACAAAAATCAAATTAAAACAAAATCGACTACAAATTGAAAAGCAAATTAAGCACATAGAAATTTTTGTGTATATCCTCGAAGCGTCATTTAACAATTATTCTCTATTTGTACGAGAATCGTTACCATATCCTCCAAATTGTCTCTGCGCACTTGCTCTTATTAAGAGCCGTTTGATATATGAACATGATTAAAGATAATATATAATATTTATTTTATTTTATTAGAACGGAATTGAAATTTAGATAAATTTTTATTTGAATAATAATTTAAACCAAAGTAAAGATAATTATTGTTTTCAAAAAGAGAATGACAAATTTTTTTATATTGATAATAATTTACTCATTTTTAAAAAAAATACGAATTACCTTTTTTTAATAGAGAACAAATCTCTTTTTAAACATCTGTCTGATAATCGCTACCACCTCTGCCACCACCAGCTGCCACCTTAGCCACTGTCCACTGACCTCTTGCCAACAACTATTGCTCGTCCCTTTTTTTTTCCTCTTTTAATTTTTTGATTTACTTTTTGTTCGTTTGATTAAGAATAAAAGTAGATTTGTCTTTTTTATTAAAAACTGATTTTTTAACAACGATTTTTTTATTTTTATATCTAATTGAACTAAATATGATAATAATAAATATACTATATAGATAATTATTACATAAATAATTTATCCACAAACCAAACATACCTTAATTGTAAATTAATTGTAATTGCTATTATCTTTCACGTGACTCCTATAATTTATATCATGTAGAATTAATTTATTTTCCTTGATTTAAGGTATTGAAAGGACATGATTGGATACAAATTAAATCTTGTTCAATTCATGATCATGCCAGTTAGTTTTTAGTCTAGACTTTTTTTACTATCAGCTCCGGATTGCACTCTCAATTGAAATTATTGGAGTTCAAATTTTGTTTTTTTAATAATTAAATCTTCCAACATGACATTGTAACAAGCCGCCCCCGTCGAATGTTAATAGCTCATTTGACAAAAATTATAAACTAGTTTATAAATCAATATTGATTTATTTGAGTTGAAATTGTTGACTTTTCAAATCAATTTAACGTAAAATGACAAAATTATCCTTTCTATTTTAAATAGACATTTTATTAATTAAAGGTAATATGATCATTTTATGTTAAAAGTTGGTTGAAAAATAAAAAATAACGGCTGAAATAAACTCTTTTTGGATTATAATTCATGTCAAACAGGCACTAAATAACTACAAATTGTTCGTTTGACTAACCACTTTAATTATCTATGTAATTCCACTACTCTTATTTTTTCTCTTTACAATTTATTGTGATCAAGTCATAAATAAGAGTTCAACTATTTTATTGTCGAACTACCAAGTTTAGATTAAATTGTACATTAAAGAAATACTCGCGGTAATGTTCATCACTACTAAAAAAGGGACAGTGTTGCAAATTTATGTTCATATGTCAATTTATTGTAACGTCCAAACCTTCTAAATATAATATTATATTTTTTGATAATTGTACAACAGAAATATTATAATTTATAACAAAAGAGGTTTTATATAACAATTTAACTAACCACCCTAAAAGAATACCCATATGGTCTAACGTCTCTCAGTCAGGTATTCCAAGTGTTTCTAGAATTCAAGCATCATTCATCATTTAGTCCTACAATAATGCAAAACATAATTGTGAACACAATATTCAGTGTGTGGTGCTGTACATGACACGCCTTGGGCCACAAATCTTTCTAATGTGCAGTGAACATCCACACATGATATACATGATATATAATCATACCACATGATCCTATATGATATCCACACTTGATAAGTCAATCATACATAACCATCATACAAGTAATACGTATTTCGATACACCATGGCATGTTCCACAGTAGCCGCACTATTTGACTAGAAAAAAAGGACTACACTATTTGACTAGAAAAAAGGACATTTTAGTCATTTTTCCTCAAAAGTCAAAAAATAGAAAACAAAAAACTCATTTTAATAAGAATCAAACAAGCACTTAATCTCATGATGCATGTCGTGAAATATATTTCTACAGTAAGTAGTGCAAAACTATCCTTTCGAGGTCATCAAGTGACGTGCCACACAATATCTGATATCGACTAATACCACACAATATCCAATAATCGATGTCAGTATTAAGTAACAGAAACTATCAAAAATCGATGTCACATAGTAATGAGTAAATCACGTAGATATAGATCTACATATTTTTCATTGAGATTGACACTAGTATTTACCTTGTATAATTGTGTTTCAGTTAAAATATTTTATAAGCCAAACAATTAGCTAAAGTAAGAGCCTTTCGGAAGAACTGTGATTTTCAATTGAAATGGGTCCCCTATTTACAAGGTCAGGCTAGGGACATAAATTTCATTTTGGAAATTAACAACGGCCCTTATTGCATCACTTGGCACAATTCTATTACTCTAATTATTTAGAACTATTCTTATCCACGTTACACAACGCTGCACAACTATTTTTTCACTTTCAGCCGTTTAACTTTCTTATTTTCATATGTAGCACCACTTTCAATATTTTTACATGAGGCATGCAATTTTAGCACTACTTTCTTTTTATTTAAATTATAGTCCCATATAAATCCAAAAAATCCAAAAATTATAATTCCCTGCATAGAAATCCCAATATGTTACATTCGTCCTATTTCCCAAAGCAATGAGATATTGATTATAAAATTAATCTCACTCTTTGTTATCTTAAAGTACTAAAATTAAAAATCAACGTTCATACTTCGCTCAGGATTGATGAGCTTGCATTTAATTTTGTATGGTCATTACAGTAATTTAAATATTACGTGGTCTTATTCAATACATGTAAAATGTATTATTAACTTTATTAATATTAAAGTTAAGATAAACTTTAATGAAGACAATATGACCTTCAAATAAAGTGTTTGACTTTATTTATTAGTTGCGAACAATTAGTTTCAATCATTTTATAAATTAAAATTTTATGTACCTAATGATTTAATCGCTCAATTTATAGTAATAATGTGATGAACGTACATTTCATTACTTGCTCAAAATTAATATGCATGTTCTATTATATAAATAAGATAAAACAACATTTCATTTATTCAATATATGTAGTCTAATTAAAGACACATGTGTGCATATCATGTCTCAACACAAACTCTCTCATTGAGCCGAGGTGGTGACCAAGAAGCCTCACCTTGACTTAGATGACGTTGTAACTAACCGAAAATAATAAGAAGAAGAAAACAAGCATGCAAATACATAAAACTCTCATCGTGAGAGTTATACTTATGTCTATTTTGTCACTGCATATTTTTACTATAATGATAAAAAAAACGTGATGGTATAAATATTAGGACAAACTAATACATATATCGAATCTTAGTTTACTCACGATTAGATATGATTAGGCTCCTAGGTCGATCTACAGTGAAAGAAGATTGTACTTGGAAATGCAAGCTGTGTCCTTCACACCATATTTTGAATTAGGAACTTTGGAACGGCTCTACATCAATCAATTAACAATCGACTGTTCTACTACCTAGCTATGCAGTCATTCTATGTTCAACGTCAAACTTTACATCTCCTTCCGAAGACACCTACATATATTTTTTAAGTACGCTCTAATTCATTCAAAAATAGCAAACAAGAAAAGAATATTTTCTTTCATAATATCTAAAAAATGAGAAGAAAAAGTGAGGAGAGTGTCTTGGCATTGGATTACCAATCATTGCATATTTGCATGTGTGGCTACGCAGGTCAATTATTTCGGTTCATTAATGTCCTTGTCTACAACTTGCTCCTTCACATCATTCAATTATGTGAAAACCTTAAAATAGAAGCGAGGATACAGCTTTCACTTAAAGTTAATCTCAAGTTGCACCGTCAATATTATCGCTCTATGTTTGAATTTTGATATGTATGGTCTTGATCTCCTACTCACTTCTATTACTTACTAATTATAATGCTCACATTGAGGTGGCATCACATGATTGATATTATTTTTACCGTGATGCCACATCAGCGTGGACATTATAAATGAGCAACATAAATAAGTAGGGGATCAAGACCCTTGATATGCAATCTATATTATACTCAATAGTATAAAAAAAAAATTAACTTCTTTTTCTTCTTTAATTTACCAAACGTACGTGTGTGTGTGTGTGTGTGTGTGTGTGTGTGTGTGTGTGTGTGTCTAAGCCATATATAGTGTATATCATAATATCATGTATTGTACAAATAAAAAAAAAATCATAATAATAATAATAATAATATCATGTATTGTATTTGAAGTCTCCCATTTTGGGTAATATATATGACCAGAGGCGGAGCCAGGATATGGTACAGGACTGGACCGTAGTTTAAAAAAGACTGGACGGTGGCATAAAAAAAATTATGGAAATTTTAAAGAAAGGACTGGGCCTGGGCCTAGGTTGGCCCGACTTTGACCAGCCCATCCTCCGCCCCTGTATGACTTTGACTAGGTTCTTTATCTTCTTACAAGCATCACGAATCTTGAAAAATTCTAGAAAGATTGGGCAAGTTTATATTATATTTATGTATATAATATGCATAAAACACAGTCCCATGGTTTTGCATGGTAAGATGTTTATAAACAATGTAGTACAAATAGCTATTAATTGTCCCATCTTGGTTGGTACTTTAATTAATTTTTAAATTTTTATATTATAAGTTGTGGGTGAATATATAAATAAAAAATAGATTGTAAGTTATTGATCTTATGAAATGTGCGCATACAAAAGTATGTTTGACCATAAACAAGTCTAATCCTACTACAAGAAATTTATACCTTTTTTTTTTTCGTATTTACAATATATGATTTATTATTATTGATAATTTTCTAGTTCTCTAATTTTGTCTCCTCAAGTCGTTTCGATTTTATTATAGAATTATTGAGACAAATTATAAAGAGATCAAAATACATTACATTGTCACGAGCAATGCACATTATAACTATAAGTTTTTCGATTATTCATTCATTATAATTTTCTTTAAGAGAGCAAGACTCTCTCTACGTATAGTCGTATGGTCCTTTCTTTTGTTGGTTCGGGCAATATACGGACCAGGCATGCCACACCGGGCTGCCTCTTTGACACTACTGATAATGTGACGAGGAGATTCGTTTCTGCTACCAAAAATAAATATTTGACCATAAAAGATAATGAAATCTTTATGGCCAAAAAAAAAAAAAAAGTTACTAAACATATCCAGCATTAAAACCAATGTCTGGCCTCTTGTCTCCCTTATATAGCAAGTGGGTGGGACCAATATATCGTGGCTTTTGCCCATAAAGTGGCAGTATACAGATGAATGAAGATAATAATGGAATATACAGAATGCAGGGTTGCTTTTACACCCTGCTGTAAATTGAAATGAAACCACATAATAAAATTAAAAAGTCTATATATGAAGACATTATCCTGGTAAACTGTCATAGAGTTTTTCTTCTGTTTACACAAGTTTTGATTAAGAGTCTTGCATGAATGAGCAGAGAGTGGATTGCAGCCAAGGATGACTTGCCGGCCGGAATATTGAAATGTATACGAAATACTCACTAGTCGGCAAGTTGTCCTTGGCTACATTTGGCTCTCTTCTTCTCATGTCAGCCTCAGGAGATCAATACATTTGGCTCTCTTCTTCTCATGCCAGCCTCAGGAGATCAATCTGCAGAGATTATGGGCCACAATCACTTCACTGTGAGTTTACTTATGATTAAAAAATGAATTTGGTCTCTTAAAAATAATATTTTAATCAATAAACTTGCCGCACTTTTATGAGTTTTAAATTTTTAAATTTCTTTCTATTTAATTGCTCGCGGGCATCTATATAATTCTTCAGTATTGCCTTGTGGCTTTTGTTATATCAGTAAATAATGCATTTTCTTCTTCTGAGCTTTTAGACATGATTTCCTAAAGTTACATTCTACATTAAGAAGATAAAATTATGAAAATGGTAACAATATTAAACATTTTTTTTTTCTGTTTTACTCTAGAATTCTTTTATTGCAATTTATATACATTATTTTTGTGTGAAAAAAAATATAATGATATAATCCAAATAAATATCTAACAAATAATTAGGCAAAAAAAAAAAAAGAATTACAAAATATTTTTATGTGAAAAACCCTCCAATGCAAATGGAAAAATCATGGAACAAACAATCTAACTCAAAACTTGTAGTAATGAAATAATGAAAGACGGCAAGTTTTTCTCTAGTTGAAGTTGAGGATACAATCGATATTTTAGAATGTATATATCTCGTATATAGTGTACTAAACATGCTTTAAAGAAGAGAAAAGGATTGTGTTCATTTCTTATGAACTTGCGTGTGAAGGAAAAAAAGAGAGCAAATGACTTAAAGATTATGATGAAATTAAAAGATAAAAGTGCATAGATGGATTCCACAGCCTAACAAAACAAAGGTTCCTTTTGTTCAAGTATTCAATGCTAAGAAACCTTAATGATTTATATAAAATTATCTAAAATTCTTTTAATTTCAATCTTTCTTTTCTTAAACATTCTGGTACATAATTGATACAGGTCCAGTTGTCCAATCCCAAATCAAATGTTTTGGAGGCTCCTTTTACAGTTTTCCTCTTGATTTTATTCATGCATCGAACTTTAATTATGGGTTTCCAGCAACTTTAATTTTACTTTCGAAAATATCACTTGGAAATAGATGATTCGATGGACTATCCACTTTTAAAATATGGTCAGAATATGAGATCGTTAGAGTCTAGTTCAGACAGCGACCGCATGTCTGCCAAGCATCTAACTAGACGCATCATGACAAGAAACATGACTCGATCATGCAAACTTTAGTATTCGCCTTTTCTTCTATGATTCTTAATTTGTAAGCTTAATGTTCTTGAGGTCAAACCCAACTCCCTTCTAAACTGTATTTTATTTATTTTTTATGTTAAAACGCACCACCGGTATATAAATAAAGTTTCCAAAAGGGAAAATGCAACTTGGAAAATTTAAAAATTTAATGCAATGTTATAATTTAATTATTAAACAATGTTAACAAAAATAAATATGTTTTGATAAATTAACAAATTCTTGTGCTGAAAAGATATATAATTTATAAATGAAGGGGAAAAAATGTTGCTAAGTCATGTGCAGAATGAATATCCATACCAAGAAAGGGCATGGAAGTAAATTAGAAAAGCATGTAGAGAGGAACAAGATTTTCTTTTGGTAATTATCACTTTTTATTTATTACACTACATTTTACTTTAAGTTTTCAATCTTTTTTAATTATAGCACAAATGTCTTCAACTTTTTTTTTTTTTTTTTTTGTCTCATTCTTATTTTCAACTTTTCATTTATTAGCATATTTTGCCACTAATAATGGTTTTCGTCCAAAAAATTTGTTGGAAAAGAGTAAAATGACTTATTTACCCATCATAACTTTTAAAAAAAAAACAATAAACATAAAAGTGCTACAAAATATTTTTTTTCTTCATTTCAAAGGATGCAAACAGAGTAATTTGACATAAATCATCATTAAGAATAAGATGTGTTAATTAATAAAAGTTTAAGACTTAATAAAATGTGTTAATTAATGAAAGTTTAAGATAAGAATTTGATAGGAAAAAAAAGGTTAAAAACATAAATAAATGTTGTAATAAACAAAAATGACAAATAAAAATTGTGGTCCAAATATAATCACTATTTTCTTTTTCAAGGGTCTTTCCATCATGACTTTATTCCTTTACCAAATAAGATTCCTCCCTATTGAAGATGTACCTAAAGTAAATATTGAAGATTTAAATGAAATGAATTTTTTTTTTTCAATCTAGCTAATAGATTAATTGATGTACAATAGCATGTATACAAACAATTAATGAACACATCGAAAAATACGAACGGTCTTTTAACTTTTTTTTTTATTGATTCACAAAAGTACTAAAAAAATAAAACAAGACTTGTCGATTTATTAGAATATCGAGAATAAATAATGCTTAAATATATTCAATAAAAAATTCGACCACCCTCCTGTGGATACTAGAACAATTTTATTCCAACAAGTGGGACTATTTATTTAAATCTAACATTGTAAATTGAAATTTAAGTTGTTGATAAATTGAGCCTACAATAATGTGTTTTAGACCTTATAAATAACTTTAAAGGTCACGTGTCAGCGTTACCATATTCAAGTGACACACTAGGCATTAAGAGAATTCAGGAAAAATAAAAAGACTAGTCAATTAAGGGTCATTGTCAGCGATTTTGTATCTTAAATAATTCTGCAAGTGCACGGATCGCTCAAGTAATAAAGTGGATTATGAGTCCAAGTATCGTTCCCACGAAGATTTAGATAATTCAGTTCAATTATATTAACCTTAACCGAATCTAATGAACTTTTGAATGTTTGTTTCTTAAACTAATTAAAACATGAACTAAAAACAATAAACTAATTATAAATCAAATAACTAAAAATTAGATCAATGAAAATTACTTTAAAATTGAGAAAGAAGAGTACTAGGATCCCGAATCCGTTTATAATCGTTAATTCCTCTATCTTAATTCTTGGTCTTGACAAATTACATCAGTTATGAAGATCAATATCCCTAGATTGTTCAACAGTTTCTTTCGAATAAAGTTAAACATATTCATATGCATGACTAGACTATATTTCTATGACGAATGCGAATACAAATGAAAGCATTAAATTTCTATGGATAATTAAAGATCACCTAAAGCATAGCGGTATATTTCTATCCCCTATCGGACTTTAAGATAATTAAAATATTGTCTAGCCTGCTTTCGATCTTTCGATAGTAAAACAAACCACAACACTCATACAATTATTGCGCATATAATTGTAGATTCATATAATTCAAAATTAATTATTCAAAACTATAATGAAATAAATTGTCAAAAATCAAGTCTCAAGATGGAAGAATTTAGATTACAAACTTCATCGTAATCCTAGCACAAAATAAACTAGCCTAACATACTAATAATAAGAGAAGAATGAGAAGAAGAAACTATGGAATTCATAACCCGGAACGAAGAAATCTTGAGCGAGAAGAAATCTTGATCTTGATCTTGATCTTCGTTCTTGGATAGATGAATCTTGGTCTTCCGTTTTGTGTTTCTTGTAATGTTCTCTTCCCCCAAAACTCAACAAAAAAACCCCCTTGATATGAGTTAATAACTCATATATATACTTACCTAATTGTGCCCCAAAAGATGTCAAAAAGACCTAAAAATCGTGGCCCAAAGGTTTCCTAATTGAATTAGAACTCAAAAAGGTAAGAAAATTCCGATTCTGCCGAAAATACACTAGGCGATCGCCCAGTGCAAACCCGGGCGATCGCCCAGGCCAAGGAAAACTATTCTGCTGTTGAAATATAGGGTTGGGCGATCGCCCAAATTTAAGCCTGGGCGATCGCCCAACTTACACTGTTTCCTCTGCGGCGGCTGTTTTTCAAATGGTCATAACTTCTTGTAGGAAACTCCAAATTGAGATCCGTAAAAAGTGTTGGACTCAAAATTCAATTATATTTCCAATGGTATATCATTTGACTTTTGGAGATATCTATATCAAAAGTTGTACTTGAATTTCCCCACTTGCTGCTGTAGGTAGTTTCTCAATTCGGTTCTTTAGCTTTCTGGTGTTTGATCCATTGATTCAACTCTTCATTGTCACTCCAAAACACCTTAAACTTATTGATTTTATCTTCTTCCTTATGCTCCAATGTTTGGTTCTTAATATTCACTTCAAAAACTCCATTTACTTGTCGATTTCACCAAGTTGTTGCTCTTTCCGTCCATTCTTCTCCAATTGCTGTTAAACAGGTCCAAAGCTGAAATATGAAGATTAAAACACAAAATTAAGTAATAATTCAATAAAATGACGGAATAAAAGCTTAGTTTAAAGGTCATAATAAGTGCACAAAATGCACTTATCAAACACCCCCAAACTAAACCTTTGTTCGTCCTCGAACAAAAATAAAAATAAACTAGAACTTTAAACTAAGCTAAAAGAATTGACCGAAAGTGACTTAATGTTAAATTTCTTACCATATGCCTCAAGTTTGAAAAATAAAGTAACACGTTTAGAAAAAGATCAAACAATACAAAGAATTTTTCACTTATCCAATGCTTGACTTTTAGTGAGTGTGTGATTAGCCAAAAATTGAACTTACACATGTGTTATACCACTACCAATATTGTGTTGTTGATACTTTTACAATCTCGAACCCTTTGTAGTCATTTATTCCTTACATCTCTCGTAAAATCTCACACTTCTTATGCTTTTCTCTCGAATCCCGAGGTGTTCTAGCAAATTTGGTTCATATTGATCAACACAATGCTTTTTTCAAATAAAGTGGTAAAAGTTAGAACTTGAATTCGTAGAACTAGGATGGTGAGTGATTTCTAAATTCTCATCTTCAGTTTCTTTGGTTCTAATCTAGCAATTCTTACCGAGCACTTTAACTTCTTTTATTTTATTTAACCAATATACATGATCTTACATCTTGTGCAATACTTCTCTCTCACTAGCTTTCTATGTAACCCTTGTAGCGAGCTTTGGGCCGATGACTCCCAAGTCAGATGACCATAGGGCACCAGGTTTTGAAATACCCTAACAGACTTAATTGCTCGAGTCCCACAGGCTATAAGAGAAGTAAAGATGTAATAAATTTTTTTTTTTTTTTGGTGACTCATGTAACGAGCTTTGGGCCGATGACTCCCAAGTCAGATGACTTTAGGGCACCAGGTTTTAAAATACCCTAACAGGCTTAATTGCTCGAGTCAGATATTTTTTTTTTCAGTGATTAGTGCTCGATTTAAATTCCTTGACTACAACCTATTCAACCAAAGATGAGATCTAGAAAACTCAAACCATCAAAATTCCACAAAAACATGTACTAACTTTAACACCTCCAAACTGTTCTCAAACAGTTTGGTTACTAGTCTAAGAATTTAGGAACGAAATTTTTCACAATGATCTAAGTCAATAATATCAACACATACACTCAAGTCATGTTTCCAATAAGTGATAAGTCAACAGTGGCTACGTGCTTCAAATCTAGTCTAACATGGATAAGTGTTCAGGTAAAAGCATGAATTAAAGTGTTGTCTAATATTCTAACTAAAAATGTACTCAACTTCAAACAAATCTCATCATTGGCAGCAAGATATTCAATAATAACTATGAAAGATTTTTTTTTTTTTACAGTTATATAGACCCGAATAATAAGCAAATTCAAAATAATTAAGTATTCTGATACTTAACCCACCCCCAAACTAAAACATTACATTGTCCCCAATGTAATAGCAAAATAAAGCAAATAGAGGAGGGATAAAGTCAGGTACTCCCCGGAGACAGATGTGGAGAAGATGGATCTGGTTGATTGAAGGTCCGATTGAAGTGGAATCAGATGTGGAGTTGGGACTCTCGCAAAGTAAGATATCCTGCGATTGACATAATATAGATTTTTAAGGGCATTAATTGATAAATAAAAAAAACTAATAAATTAATTAAACCGATTAAAACTACTATAACATAAAGCAAGTAAATAAAAGGGTTAGAAAATGGGTTGCCTCCCATTAAGTGCTTATTTATAGTCATTAGCTTGACTTATTGTCTGATTGCTCACGGCACTCTAAATAGTGCTTTTGAGGACTTTCTTTGCTTGTATCTATTGACTTTGCGCCATTTTTCATTTATCCTCAAAATTTTGAATTTGTGATCCCCATAAAAATAAGATTTTAGTGTAGCACATTGCTCGAACACAACCACGAAAATTTCAACTTCTTCATCGATCTTGATCACAAAATCAATTTTAGAAGAGATAGAAGAGTAGGAGAATTGCTTGTCTGACTCATGCTTTTGTAATCTCTGAGGAAGTGGGATCGGAAGCTCATATAGTTTGATAGGAACAGTTGCCTTAATCTGTGGTATATCTGAACTCTCTTTAATATATGTTGTCTGCTCAGTTTGTTCCATGTGCTCCTTATCAGTGGATGGTTCATTTTCTTTATTTGCAACTGGCATCTTTCCATGGATTTCTAGTAATTGAACTTCACTTTTGGTAGTAACAGCTGTAACACTTTCATTGGGATTCACCTCTACATTAATTGGCAAAGTACCTGGTGCTCTGCCTGATAAAGCAACTGCCATCTGCCCCATTTGTGTCTCTAGATTCTTTATTGAAGCACCTTGATTTTGAAGAGTAGTATCTTTCTTATGCATGAACTGTTCGATTCTCTCGATAAATCTATTGATTGTGTCTTCTAATGATGTACTCTCTTCTGGCTGCTGAAACTGTGGTCTGAAATTATTCTGATTATCTTTCCAATAGAAATTTGGATGGTTTCGCCACCCTGGATTATATGTGTTGGAGAAAGCATAATTTTGCTGATAATGGCCACCTTGAACATATTCAACTTGCATGGGTTGCTGTAATAGAATAGGGCATTCTGATGTGTAGTGATTTGCCCCACACTCTTCACAAGTTGATTTCTTCGTTTTCATCACATAGACTGATTGTGACATGTTCTCTATTTTGTGTGCCAAAGAATCTATTTGTGCAGATAGTACTTTGATAATGTCTACTTCCTCATAAATCTCTTTACCCTGCTGCATTGCGATAAAATCTCTAACGAGCATGTTGTCTTCATCAATCTCAGAAATTGCGTCATATCTCATGACTTTAGCCTTGTGCATTGCGAAGAAATCTCCAACAAGCATGTTATCCTCATCAATGCTAGATTGGCTCTGGATGATCCGTGGAGTCAAAAAGTCTCCAACTAGCATATTGTCTTCATTGATCTCCTGGTATTCCATCTTGTGTTGTGGTCTGAAAAAAAGACAAGTTGAACACTAAAATAAACAAAAAAAAAATATAATAAAAAAAATTAATTAAATAAAGTTCGAATTAGTGCTAATATAACTGAAAAGAACTAAAACTAAATACCCGGCAACGGCGCCAAAAACTTGTCAGCGATTTTGTATCTTAAATAATTCCGCAAGTGCACGGATCGCTCGAGTAATAAAGTGGATTATGAGTCCAAGTATCGTTCCCACGAAGATTTAGATAATTCAGTTCAATTATATTAACCTTAACCGAATCTAATGAACTTTTGAATGTTTGTTTCTTAAACTAATTAAAACATGAACTAAAAACAATAAACTAATTATAAATCAAATAACTAAAAATTAGATCAATGAAAATTACTTTAAAATTGAGAAAGAAGAGTACTAGGATCCCGAATCCGTTTATAATCGTTAATTCCTCTATCTTAATTCTTGGTCTTGACAAATTACATCAGTTATGAAGATCAATATCCCTAGATTGTTCAACAGTTTCTTTCGAATAAAGTTAAACATATTCATATGCATGACTAGACTATATTTCTATGACGAATGCGAATACAAATGAAAGCATTAAATTTCTATGGATAATTAAAGATCACCTAAAGCATAGCGGTATATTTCTATCCCCTATCGGACTTTAAGATAATTAAAATATTGTCTAGCCTGCTTTCGATCTTTCGATAGTAAAACAAACCACAACACTCATACAATTATTGCGCATATAATTGTAGATTCATATAATTCAAAATTAATTATTCAAAACTATAATGAAATAAATTGTCAAAAATCAAGTCTCAAGATGGAAGAATTTATATTACAAACTTCATCGTAATCCTAACACAAAATAAACTAGCCTAACATACTAATAATAAGAGAAGAAGGAGAAGAAGAAACTATGGAATTCATAACCCGGAACGAAGAAATCTTGAGCGAGAAGAAATCTTGATCTTGATCTTGATCTTCGTTCTTGGATAGATGAATCTTGGTCTTCCGTTTTGTGTTTCTTGTAATGTTCTCTTCCCCCAAAACTCAACAAAAAAAACCCCCTTGATATGAGTTAATAACTCATATATATACTTACCTAATTGTGCCCCAAAAGATGTCAAAAAGACCTAAAAATCGTGGCCCAAAGGTTTCCTAATTGAATTAGAACTCAAAAAGGTAAGAAAATTCCGATTCTGCCGAAAATACACTAGGCGATCGCCCAGTGCAAACCCGGGCGATCTCCCAGGCCAAGGAAAACTATTCTGCTGTTGAAATATAGGGTTGGGCGATCGCCCAAATTTAAGCCTGGGCGATCGCCCAACTTACACTGTTTCCTCTGCGGCGGCTGTTTTTCAAATGGTCATAACTTCTTGTAGGAAACTCCAAATTGAGATCCGTAAAAAGTGTTGGACTCGTAATTCAATTATCTTTCCAATGGTATATCATTTGACTTTTGGAGATATCTATATCAAAAGTTGTACTTGAATTTCCCCACTTGCTGCTGTAGGTAGTTTCTCAATTCGGTTCTTTAGCTTTCTGGTGTTTGATCCATTGATTCAACTCTTCATTGTCACTCCAAAACACCTTAAACTTATTGATTTTATCTTCTTCCTTATGCTCCAATGTTTGGCTCTTAATATTCACTTCAAAAACTCCATTTACTTGTCGATTTCACCAAGTTGTTGCTCTTTCCGTCCATTCTTCTCCAATTGCTGTTAAACAGGTCCAAAGCTGAAATATGAAGATTAAAACACAAAATTAAGTAATAATTCAATAAAATGACGGAATAAAAGCTTAGTTTAAAGGTCATAATAAGTGCACAAAATGCACTTATCAGTCATCAAGTACCCTTTCAATCAAAGTTATGTACTCGACCACAATATTAATATGCAATAGATCATTCTAATGAGATATGCAAAAATGACGTGGATTGATTCCATCGCATTGAGACCTATACTCTACCGATCAAACGACATCAAAGATACACTAGAGTCTAGGATCAGTGCATGTTTTGTTGTGTTGAAATTATTTTTAAGTTTTTATAAGTTGTTGATTTTATTTATTGTGTGGATAATAAATGAGTAGCAAGTTGAGCGTCTTATAAAATGTGTGAATAAAAATTATATTTGATTAATTTGACCAGTTTAAATTATAATTTAAGTCTGACCACATAGAAATGCCAATATTATGGGTTTGGACCAAAAGTGGGACTTGAGAAATAAAGTTATATCTGTTAAAGATGTTATGAGCATCTGTCTTCAGCATAACAAAATTTGGCCCTTTGAGTGGTTTGAAAGTTCTATTGGCCCTTCAAAAAAGTTTCTCAATTAGGGCACAAGAGAATATCACTAGCATGCACATGCAATCTCAACCTATATATATAGAGGGAGTAAAGAGCAACACATGAAGCAACTTCCCTTCATTTTTCTTAATGATGTTGTCTAAGAGTCTTGCACGAATAAGTAGGGAGTCGATTGCAGCCAAGGATGACTTGCCGGCATTGACATCACTTTGTAGAAACGCTGCATTTTGGTGTTTTTTAATAGATTATAAGCAATTGTTTTGTATAATGTGTAGATAAAAATTATAGATTCTACGAAATGTATGGATAAAAATAATGTTTGACTAACTTGATCGGCAAGTTGTCCTTGGCTACATTTAGCTCCCTTCTTCTCATGCCAGTCTCTTGACATCTAAGCTACCACACAAAAAAAGCTCAGATAGAAGTATTATTATCAAATTGAAGGAAAAAAAAGGGGGTGGACGTTTTATTGCTTTTGGCACAGAAGGAGCCCGGTGGGAGGCTCACACGAAGCTAGGGTTTGTGGTCGACACGTGGAGAGTACCTATTGATGGAAGACTAGTGTTTCGGTTTTCTTTCTTGAATTTCATTTTAGTCCTTGGATTTAAATAATCAAACATTCTGCCATCAAGCAATATTGGTAGCTAACAATTATCTTACAAGGTTTAATACAACTCCTCTTGACCAACACTCAAGTGTGAAGACCTTTAGCTTCTCTGCCATTGTATTAAATAAAAGAAATTATTAATTTTGGAGGAAAAAAAATAAATAAGTCTAAAAAAATTCAAATTAAGAATCTGAAATTCCAACGTAAAATACAAATAGAGCATAACAATTTTCAACGTAATTTTTTTCTAAAAATTCAGTAAGTTACAGTATTTTTAACCCTACATTACTGTAAAGTGAAAAATCTTGATCTATGAAACTTTGAAATTCAAATTATAGACTGTTAATATTAAGGGATTAATATCACATACATATTGCAATAAATCTAGGATTTGGATAGAGTCCGTCCTGGTGCCCATGAATATATCTCAGAGGGCACAGTACCATTTGTTAGCAAATTTTGTTGCACCCCATATATCTCTGAGACATCAATCCGGTGGCGCCACCGGTTGTTTTGGTACTGCTGGTTATGATTGCCGGCAGCCCCAGCGGCAACAATTTCATCTTCATCTAATGGCAAGTGATCAAAAGTGGCATTCATGAAAGTTGCAGCCATAATTACTACAGGGCCTGAAGCAATGAGTGCACCAACCACACTTCCTCCCACAATCTGCCCTTGAGCCCCGGCGAGGTACACCGTAAGCCCGGCTGACAATCCCGGCGGCGCTGGTGGTGGCAGAATGGATCCGAGCAACGAGAGAATCTCGAACCGGCCGGGGAGAGTGATGACTGATCCCGATGAAGCCGGCTGACGGACTGTGACATTGGTGGCGCAACCTGTCGCGTTAAGTACACATAAGCCGCGCTGTTTCCGCCGGGAAAAGTTTATTAAGGTTTCGTTAATATCGCAGCCGGAGTTTACTTCTATTGCATGTGCTCTTAGTGCATTGGCACTTTCCCTGGTGATGATAATTGGTGGCTTGGGTTTATTCTTGGAGCCTGCTGGCCTGCCGCGAGGGCGACGGAGGGTTTCTCCCTCAGCCGTTCGTAGTGGCGCCACCAGCAAACCTCTTGCATCGACTCGGCGGCCGTGGCTGCTTCCACCATCTACTTCTGCAACACCAGCCATTTCTGCACAGTGGGATAATCACCTATGTGTTTAAGTAGGCGCAAATTGTGCAGATAAATTTATGTAAGAGAAGAGAAAAAAAATTAAATATTGTTGATTAGAAGATGATTAAGTAATACTAATTATAGTATAAATTATAGCCATGTAATTTATACTTATGCTCCCTTTCCTAACTTTCAACAAATTTTTCTTTCATGTCAATTGCCTTGCCCAACAAATCCCATGTTTCCATTAGAATATCGATAATTAGACAGAGTTCGAGAGACATCTCAATTTTTTTTCATTCACACTAATCAGCAAAAGACAGCAAATTAAAGCTAAAAATTGAGTTTATACAGTAAAACTTAAGAGTAACAAACTTAATCTAACAAAAGACCAAGCTAGCTCCGTTGCTAGTATAGTCGAGAGTATTGTATAGTACGATGAATAAAATTTAAATTCATCTTTCGTTGTTATTATGCTATTCAATTCGACGTAACAATCACACTCAAAATATTTTTTTTACAAGGGATATACGAGAATGTTTGTGTGTGCTTAATATAAGTACTTTCAAATATTATTTTTATCCATACATTTTATAGGACTCACAATTTTTTTTCCATACATTTCATAGGACACATTGTTTTAATCTACAAAAAAAATCTTTACCAAACATGAAAAGAAAAAAAAAATGTTTTGGTAAATAAATCTATTAATAAATTCGGGAAACTGAAAAAAGAAACTGCATAAAGGGGGCAGAGAGAATTCTCTTATGGAGGTAACATGGCCATGCATTATAAATAAAAATAATAATTTAATAGGGAATTTCAAAGTGCTTTTTATAATATAATCTCTTAATTGATAGAGTACGTCTTCTTTTTTGGCTTTCGTTTGGTTTAATTTAAAAAATTGAGGTTAAAATTAATTATAAATTTTAACCACAAATTTCATAGAATTCATAAATTTTATTAACTTTTCAATCTATTACTAAAATTGAGAATATTAGATACATTTAGAAGTGCTCCAATTAATGTAATTAAATAGGAGCAAAAAACAAAGTTAAAATGCCCCTAAGAAAAAGAGAGACATATCAGTAAATGTCCCTATAAATGGCGTCCCTAATAATAAATAGGGGTGAATTCGACACTACAAACGCTCCTAATAATATGTGTGTCACATATGATTGTAATTCTATTAGGGACACTTAATTAAACGCACTAATTAAATTTAAAATAATAGAGGCACTTAATTAAATACCCCAATTAAATTTAAAACAGCATGGGCACTTAATTAAACGCCCCAAATAAGTTTAAAACAATAGGGGCACTTATAAATGCCCCCATAATAAATTAAATCATAAATTGACACATTTATGTGCCCCTAATATAATTAAATTAAATTAAATAAATAGTAAATAATAAAATCCACACACACACACACACACATAATTAAATATTTATGATGACATAAAAATTGAGATAATATTAATATCAAATATAGAAATTCTAATAGTTGCCAATCTATATAATCAAACATGATATTATGTTTTATCGTTCCATAAGGTAAATAACAATTAATAATAGAGTCATTTGTTAATAGCATCAAAATCTCTCCTCAAAAGTGCATAACAAGAATAACATATGCTAACTCTAATCATGTTGACTACTCCTGATCCGAAGGCATAATTTGTTGTATAAAGTCTGGGCCATTGAGCATCCTTAAGAACTCTCCATGAAGATAAGGCACTTGTGGGTACAATATGGTTGAGGATAGTATAACTGGGATGATAAAAGAAAACGATAAGTTGGGAGCTGGGGATAAGGTGGATACTGATGAGAAGATGGAGTATGTTGAGAAGGTGAATGTTGTTGTGAGAGTGATTGATGTTGGGATGAAGATCGTTGTTAGATGGGTGACTGGTGTTGGGATGGAGATTGTTGTGCATGAAACTGGGAAGACCGATGTTGTGAAGATGATCGGAGTTAGGATGGAGAGTGTTGTGGCTATGAATTTGAAGACTGATGTTGTGAAGATAAAATCATATGCATCAACTCTTCTATCTCTTCCAGTAGTTCCTTGTACTTAGATTGCAAATCCAGAAAGCTAGACTTCAAAGAAGCATAGTCTCGTCCTCTACGTGATCTACAAATTGAAGATGTTTGCACCCAAGGCACCATGTCTGGTATTACAACGTCTCTATAACCACGAACTCTGCCACTAGTCTCAAAGCCCATTGCTGTTACATATGTTTGAAACCTCAGTTTTGGATCTTCTTGCCATAGGTAACAACTAGTTGTGTCAACTCCTGTGATATCTTAGCCTACAAAGATAAATTTTGTCTCTAAGTGTGTACTAGTTAGTGAGAAGAAATATAAAGAATTGCCTAAAAATATCAAACTTACCCCCATTTGCTTAGATGCATCATCAATCCAACTTTTGTTTTTATCCTTTCTCACTATAGGATCAGGTGTGTGACCATGCTTTTGCTTATATTCGAATGACAAATATAGAATAAAAGCAAAGTGAGTATGTTCCATCCAATACAAAAAATACATAAATTGTTTTTAATAGATGAGCTCGAGCATATATTTACTATCATGATCAAAGCATAGAACACAAAATCCACTAGAAAAATAAGATAAATTCATATAAGAAATTCACTTTCTTTATCACAAAATGTAAATAAAATAAAAACACGTCTATATATATCCATATATACATAAAAACAATATGTTTCTCAAACTAACTTACCAATCAAACACAAATATGATGAACAACGCATAAGCCTTGGAAGCAAATTCAAATGATTGAATGAGTAGACTGCTTAAACCTATTGTTTTCAATGTGATGTAAAATGGAAAATGGCAATTTGATGTCTTTTTTTACCTTTAGACCAAATAAGGATAGGAGATTTAATAAAGGAATTCATATGCAGTTTCAACCTCACATAAATATTGTGACACAACAGCAATACTATATACAGGACAAGAGTATATGCAGGTGTTTTTGAGAACATGTGTGGAGTACATGTGTGAAGTTAGTTGCATTATTTATATTAAACATCTCGTCTAGAAGTTGAGCGGGTACCATGTGTATTCATATTGAATTTTTATCTTAAACAAATTCGAATACTATAATCTTTACTTGTGGTGTTAATATATTTGGATAAACTTGAAAACTCATTCATGTTAAAAGAGAAATAAATAATCTATGAACAAATAGATGCTTTGAACTAGATTCCAGCTGTACGATGTATTAATGTGGTTGGTTCTGTATTTTCTTTATGTAATGATTTGTGAGCTTATATTGATTACTTGTGCATGCTTTTTTTTTTTGTTCTTTCTTTTCTATTTGGGGGTTTGGATGGAAACCAGAGTTTAGGAAAGTCATCTATGTTGGAAAGTATAGTAGGGCGAGATTTTCTTCCACGAGGATCCCGTTAGTTATTTTAATTTCTTACTACTCATTATAATTCACAAAATAGAAATTGAATTTTCAAAATGTGAATTTCATCAGTAGTGTCTTGATTCTTTTATTATGCGCATGGATTGTTACAAGGTGGCCTTTGGTGTTGCAACTACACAAGACGGACGAAGGACAAAAGGAATATGCAGAATTTGCACATTTGCTAGACATGCGATACTGATTTTTGTATGTGATACTGATTTTTGTATGTGAAGTGTCTGCTTTTTCTGATTTTTAATTTGTACTCATATAGTTACTATTAAATATATCACCTCCTTAAGTAGAGGTTTATCGTGGAAATTGAGCAAAACTTTGAGAAATGTTGTGCAACATTTTTTCCATATTTTTTAATGGGATCAACCATATTTAGATGTATGACTTTGAATTATTCATATATTAGTTTTGTACAAAATGGTTGCTATTTCTAAACATAAAAGAGCTTCTAATACACAACGTTAAAGAGAAGGAAAATGCTATTTGTATAGCGCTCCTTACAAATCAAGTTACAGATGAGCTGGCACTGAAAATATATTTTCACTTAAAACCAATTTATCATGAGATATTGAATATAAAAGTGAATGAATCCATGTTTAACTTTTATCTTGAAGTCAAAAAGCGGGAACTTGGACTTCTATTTTCTGCAAAAATCTTCTTCTCCACACTGTGAAACCACCTACCGGCCGTGGAAATCTTTTTCTTCACCCCTCAGCTTCCATATCTCGCACCCATATTCCATCTCCGGCAACATCCATCAATAATGGACGCAAGTAAATGCTCGGGTCCTTTTATATGTTAACAAAAATCTGGATTATCGAGTTTGGACTTCGACTATGAAAATGATACATAAGAATACACAAAAGCAAGCTCCAATAATGTCATGGGCTTATAAGGAAAACAACATCTTGGTAGAGGGAATGTAGTATTTTCATTTATATATTGGTTTATTTTTGTAAATGTAAAAATGGTAGGATTTTTATTAAGTCATTGATTAATTTTTCCAAACTGTATGTATTGTCTATTTAGCTTTTTTAATATGCAGTAATTAATTTGTTTAAATTCGGTATGGGTATACAAATTTTGTGTTTTTTTCAAGAAAATCATAATTTATATCTTGATGATGAGACGGTGAATATGAATTATGGAGTTGTGGATGACAACACTTTTGGAGAATCTGATAATGAGCCAATAAGGGAAAATGAAAACATATTGGATGATGAAAAATTAAGAGAAGATAGTGCAATAGTGCCTAAGGTTGGGATGAAGTTTAAGGACGACAACGAAATTTTTGAATTTTACAAAAGATACGATTATCATATAGGCTTTCCAGTTAGGAAAAGAAATTAAAAGAAGGGAGATGATGGAATTGTAAGATATTGACATTAACATGTAGTTGAGAAGGTCGAAGAAGTAGTACTACGAGCACTTCTTTGAATCTCTAACCAAGTATTCAAACAGGGTATAAAGTTAGGCTGACAACAAGTACAGAGATTAGTGGAATTTGGTGAATTAACACAGTCGATCTCGAACATAATCATCAAACTAGCTCTTCCAAATCCAGATTGTATAGATACAATAGACAAGTTAGTGCACATGTGAAACGGAAGCTCGAATGTAATGATATAGTGGGGGATCCATTATACAAAAGTTTTAACTCAGCAGTTGTTGAAGCAGTTGAGTATGACATGATGATATGCGTAGAAAAAGATTGTAGATACTACATTGAGAAAGTTAGACTGTTGAGACTTGGGGAACAAGATGCTGCTGCAGTACAGGCATATTTTTCCAAAATACAAACATTGTCTCCTGGTTTTTACTTTAGTATAGACTTAGACGAAGAATGTCGATTGAAAAATGTATTTTGAGCAGATAATAGGTGTAGACAAACATATAAGAAATTCGGCGATGTAGTGACATTTGATACTACATACCTCACTAATAAATGTGATATGCCTTTGCCCTTTTTGTTGGAGTGAATCATCACGGACAATAAACATTACTTGGATGTGGATCAGTTTCTAACGAGGATACGGGGACATTCGTTTAGTTATTTAGGACATGGCTTGAATGTATGAATGATTAGGCTCCCAATATAATTATTACTGATCAAGATATGGCTATGTAAAATGCGATTCATATAGTTTTTCCAACAACAAATCATAGGTGGTGCTTGTGGCATATAATGAAAAAGTTACCTGAAAATTTTGAGAACAATCGTAAGGATTTCATACTTTCTGCTATACATGGTTTGATATAAGTCCATCAGAATTTGAACATTCTTGGAGTCATATGATTCATACGTTTAACTTACAAGACAATGATTGGTTGTTTGGTCTTTACAAAGAAATAAGTCGGTGGGTTCCTTGTTTCTTGAAAAGTAGTTTTGGGCAGGGATGTCTACTACTTAACGTAGTGAGAGTGTGAATGCATTCTTTGATGAGTATGAACATTCGAAAACTTCTTTAAAGCAATTTGTGGAATAGTATGAGCGTGCAATGAGCAGTAAAGTAGAAAAGGAGTTTCAAGCTGATTTTAAGTCATTCTCACAAATGGTCCCATGTGCAACTAAATATGAGATGGAGAAGCAATTCCAACGAATTTATACCATCGTAAAATTCAAAGAGTTTGAAGTAGAATTTACTGAAAATATGTATTGTGAAGTTATCTCTACTGATGAGAGGTATTTGGAAATGAAATACGAGGTACGCGAGGATATCACATTCAATGAAATAATGAAAAAAATCAATTTTTATGGTTTTATTTCAAAGAGATATATGTCATATTGTTTGTAATTGTCACTTATTTGAGTTCAGGGAAATATTATGCAAACATGCTATATCAGTATTGCTTCGGAATAATGTGACAAAACTTCATGAGGCGTATATATTGAGAAGATGGAGGAGAGACGTAAGTCAACCCCATACGAGGATCAAAATCAATTACAATTGTTGGATTAGTAATCCTGGGCAACTACATTATGATCAATTGTGTCTTGCATTTGCGAAGATAGCAGACTTGGTAGTAGATGATGAAGAACAAATTAGGGAGATTATGAATTTCAATCCAATGACATATCTAACATAAGATCGAGACCAAGTTGTGGTATTAATTTCCACCCCCAACAAAGTGTTCAAATAGGCTCGGGAAGTGCCGAAGGTGAAAAATTAACAACTAAGGAAGTATTGGATCCGAAATTCTCGAGAACTAAAGGAGCGCTGGAGAAACTATGTAGAAAAGGCCAATTGGAAAATAGCACTTCTAAGAAACAAAAGGTATGATATAACCGCTACATATGTCATGCAAATTTCAATACATTTATGTTCAAATAACATGTACATTTTTGCAAATTTCATTACATTTATGTTTCCATGTTATAATGTTCTCACAGTTCCTTTAAAAGCACACAAATGAAAGAGGTTGAGCGAAACAAACGTTGACGAAAATGGAAAATGCTACCTCAGCCAACCGTCACTGGAATAGGAATATCCCTTGCTGCCTAACCTACCGTACTCACAACCAATCATGGTAATTAACAATGCTTTGTGAAATGCTAATAAAACTGGAAGTTGAAATGCCACATTGTTCTTACTGACATTAAAATGCTAGTTAAACCTGCTGACATTGAAATGCTTATTATTCTGGTATTTTTATTTGTAATTAGAACATGGCAGTAGATCATCATTATTCTGGTGCTTTTGTAATTGGATATAACATCTACATCGTTTTTAATTGTGTAGGGTGCTCACTTTCTTTGCCCTTGTGAATGGTGGCATTGACCGATATCTCCACATCTTCTTGTTCAAAAATCCGAGCAAATATTTTGAATATACGCGATAAATCTTCAATTTCGTCTTTTGCCACATTTCTGCCTGACGAAACGCCACTTGATTCACCTACATCATAATCACTACTAGATTCACCTACGTCATTGATCCATTTGAAACATCCACAATTGCTACTACAACAAAAGAATAGCCTCTCTATATTTGCAGACTTCTTCTCGACCTCTATCCATTTCACAAAGTCATCTCCACAGACGGGGCATCGTTTCTTCTTTGAACATGCCGGCAAGTAGTGCCCTAACTGTCTACAACTATGACAAACTCCTTTGTTCTTTCCTAACATTGGAAAAGGCTGTTGCATTCACAATTGTACACCAATTAACAATAATGTTGTTAACCATGTAACAACAACAAATTAATTATAAACTAATTATGGGGCAGAACCATTCACCAAGAAATCGTTTTTGTTTTGGTTGTTTTCATTAATTTTCACGGATTATTGTTGCTTGACACATGAAGAGATTCATTAACCCAATCACCACATTGAGAAAGCAGGACTTATCAACAAAGACGAACATAAATCAAACACCTTAATTCGAACTCGAGCTCAACGATATCTTGCTAAACAAATGACAAATAAATTCTGAAATCATGTTCAATGAAGACGAACTAAAATTAAAATCCCTAATTCGAAATCTAGACGATACCTTCATAAACAAATGACAAATAAATTCTGAAAACCAAACCTAAACTTTTACTCAAACATAACTTATTAAGAATTCTGAAAATCTTGTGCATAACTTATCAAGAAAGACGAACCCCATATTCGGCTTTTGCTCAAACATAAGCTGATATTATATTGAAATACACAAATCCCTAATTCAAAAATGGCGCTCGCTATGGATTTTAGAACATATGAATAATCCACTGAGCTTTATTAATGTCAAAACAATGCATTACTAACATGTGCTGTGACACTATCCGACGACAATCCAGCTATTTTCTTCGGCGATCACCACTTTTTAATGGACTGTGCTCAATTTCAAATGCTCCTCATATCTCATGGTTTTTGTTACAGTGGTCAATTAATTACAGTCATGTATGGGCAATTTGGTCAAAAATAAGTATATGGGTATTTTGGTCATTACACATTTTGCCACCTAAGCATCTGTAACTTGATCTGTAAAGGACCGCTGTACAAGTATCATGATGGTAAAGAGAAACTACATACGAATTCTTTTATTGCATATACAGAACATACAACACAACCTCATGATTACATCTTAAAAGTAGAATTACAATAAAACTAAGAAACACATACATCTTTCTCAAGTTTTGTAATCACATTTTTGTACTTTGAAAAACCAGAATATTGTAATTGTAAAAGAGTTGGAGGGGATGAAATCAATCTAAAAAAACAATAAGTTTTTGAAGAATATGAAAAAGTAGAAACAGTTTGGTGTGGTATCCATAGAGAGGAGATAGAATGTGAGTATTATTTTAGGTTTTTGGAGTTAAAAAAATTAAAAATAAAATAAAACCCTATTAGACACGTTTTCCCCCCCTAATTACAATAATTACAATTTTTTAGTAATAAATTTCACTTTCGGGGGATTTTTTTGTTGAAAATATGCATTTTTATCCGCCTTAATTAATGCTAATAGATGTCAAATAAACTTCCGCCCCTAATAAAAATATTAGGGGGCTTTTTATCCGCAATAATTAATATTAATAGAGACCAAACAGACTTCTACCCCTAATAAATTATTAACAATGCCGCATCACTTATTTTGCCCATAATGCTCTCAATTTTAATAGTGTGATAACTAGATTGGAGACAATTTATTATATCCTATAGGGTTAATTTCACAAACGGTCGCTGAATTTACCTTCAAATTATAAAATGGTCACTGAAGTTCAAAAGTCTCAGTGGTGGTCAATGAAATTAGAAATCCTTTCACTAATGGTCACTCCATTAAATTTTTAATTTAAAATATTGATGTGGCATTTATTTATTGCATGGTAGTTCATATACTTTATATAATATTCACTTTAGTCTCTGTATTTCAATTAAGTCTTTCAAAAATTGCATCTTAGGTCCTTAATCTTTTACATCTTTACACTTTGGTCTCCAAATTTTTAATTATCTTTCAGTTAAGTCCTCCAAAAATTACATCTTAAGTCTTTCAACTTTTTAAATCTTTACACTTTGGTCCTCAAATTTTTAATTATCTTTCAATTAAATCCTCTAAAAAATTGCATCTTAGGTCCTTCAACTTTTTACATTTTCAAACATTGGTCCTCCAAATCCTTGATTTTAATGACAAAAATAAGTACAATTTTAGTAGTCAAAATAAGTGTAATTTCAATTAAATCCTTGACTTTACACTCAAATTTTTACCTAAACGAACAAAATAATATAATTAAATAATAAACTATTTATTAGTCAAAATAAGTGTAAAGTTCGCACTTATCACTTAGAGTTGACCACTAAAAGTAGACATTTCAGTGGTCAAACTCTATAATATTATTTTATTCGTTTAGGTAAAAATTCGAGTGTAAAGTTAAAGATTTAATTGAAAGTGCACTTATTTTGATCACTAAAATTACACTTATTTTGACCACTAAAATCAAAGATTTGGAGGAACAAAGTTTGAAGATGTATAAAGTTGAAGGACCTAATATGTAAATTTTTAGAGAACTTAACTAAAAGATAATTGAAAATTTGGGGACCAAAGTGTAAAGATGTAAAAAATTGAAAGACCTAAGATACAATTTTTAGAGGACTTAACTGAAAGATAATTGAAAATTTAGGGACCAAAGTGTAAAAATATAAAAGATTAAAGACCTAAGATGCAATTTTTGAATGACTTAACTGAAAGATAATTGAAATTTAAGGATAAAGTGTAAAGATGTAAAAGATTAAGGACCTAAGATACAATTTTTAAAAGACTTAATTAAAATATAGAGACTAAAGTGAATATTATATAAAGTACATGAACTACCATGCAATAAATAAATACCACATCACTATGCCACATCACCATTTTAAATTAGAAATTTAATGGAGTGACCATTAGTAAAAGGATTTCTAACTTCAGTGACCACCACTGAAACTTTTGAACTGCAGTAATCATTTTGTAATTTGAAGACAAATTCAGTGACCATTGGTGAAATTAACCCTATCCTATACTTTAAATCGTTCACTTATTTCTATTCAAAAATTTATAAGAGAAGTTGAATTAAATATGATGTAGCTTAAACACTGAGGCATTAACTAGACATTTCTATTTATGAGACTTGATCTAATGTTCCCAGTCCACTTTACACTCATGCAATAAATGTGGGACACTTGTCTCGGTAAACATTAGATCAAAATCGTTCCTTTTATACATTTGGAGACAATATAACAAAATGACAAATAGACTTGTCAATATTGAGTACAAACTCTATATTATATGTAAATTTGCATTTGAATTTTCGTTCTTTTAGCTATGAATGGTTAGATTATGATTGCAGTTTTTGTTCACCACTTTATAAAAAGAGTTGTTGCATTAGGGTTCTCGGTTTTTACTCAATATCGTCTCCAAATTATTATGTCGCATTTTGATTCACAATCTTCCATTCAAAATTTTCACGACTTTTGTTAATATGCTTTGAAATAATAGAATTATCCATATTGATTAATCATATATGATTATATGTTATTTCTCAAAATAATTGATTGTTGTTATTTCTTTTTTCTCTAATTTAATATTTGTTATTAATAATGGAACCCTTTTCTCCCAAATTACAGCAATGATATGTGGTATTATTGATATTTTGTCAAATGAAATTAGATAAATTGTTTGTACTACACGCATGAACATCTGTACCTTCTGGCATTGACTATGGAGTCAACAGTCAACGTCGAAAAGTAAGCTCTTGTAGAATGACCGGTTTATGGATTGAACTTTCGAGGACAGTTAAGACTTAAAAGGGCCATTTTAGTCGTCAATGATACTTAAAGCCACGCGCCTTGCCTTTATGGAAAGGCACGCGACTCATTATTTCCGCTTGAAATATTTTATTCCCCTTATTTCGCCTCCCTCTCCTTGTATACTTCATTTGCTCTTTTCACAATTTCTATTTTTGATAAAATTGTGTAGTCATAGAGGGAGAATATTATTGAAAAAAAAAAGTTTACCAAATGTGCATACTATTAATATATAACAATTTATTTGAAAGTCGAAAACATATTGAATCTCTGTGAAATTGTCGTGAGGAATAGTGCACACAACACGAGCATAAAATTTATCAATTTGATAATCAATTTACGTAGTTGCATGAATATGTCACACAAATATAGTTTGAACATGTAATCAATTCGAACCCTTGTCTCTTGTTATAATCGATCAATTGGATAATCAACAATGTAATCTCATATATATGTCAAAAAATTAGGGTGTGTTTGATTGGTTAACATGGAAAATGGTGGAAAATGAAAATCTTTTCCATCTAAGGTGGAAAATACAATCCACCAAATAGGTGATAAATTGTTTTCCAAGAAAGTTAGAAAAATCGTGCTTTAAATGCTTGTACCTTGAAAATCAAAATTATTTTCCATGTGCAATCAAACAAGAAAGTTGGATAAGAAATTTTTTGGATTTGACAATATTTTCCATAGAAAATGTGCAAATCAAACACACCCTTATTGTATAATGTTAAACAAATATTAACATATTATTGCCAAATCACTGGTTGTGGGATTACTGTCCAAGTTTGAAAAAATGTTTAAATCAGTTTGGACATTAATCTAGAAAAGAGCAAAGAGCAAAATTAAAAAATCGAACAAAACTCGAATAAGTGGTAAAAATAATAATAATAATAATAATAAGTAAATAGAAACCAAAATTTTGGTGTCAACTCGTTGGCTTAATTGCGAGCCAAACAATTGAGGGTTGAAGCGACTGGTCAATTTTGACCTTGAACGGTCGTTTTGAGGTGATTTTATCGCATTTTAAATTTCTAGTTTAGGTTCCGATTTTCATTTTTTTCAGTTGAACTACTTGGTCTTATTTAGTTCTGAAAATAGTAATTTTAAAGCTTAGTTTGGACTTTGGTATTAATGTTATTTAAAGGTGATATAGTAATTTTTTAAGACTTAGTTCGATATTATTGTGATTTATGATAATCAGCTGTGGGAAAAAATCAGTCAAGTGTTTGGTAAACTATATTTTAAAACCAACATTGAGCATTTTGTTAAAAAAAATGTTTTAATTGTTGTTCTTTTATAAAATTACTAAAATAGACATTGATTATAATAATCTATTTTATTATTGTTGTTGTTGTAAAATTATTTTTATTAATATAACAATGAATAATATTATTAACTATTTATATAGGACAATACAATCACCATATTTATTTTGAAATAAATAAAATTAATATTTATCAAATCCCAAAATTTATAGAAGTATAAAATAAATTTAATATGTCATGGGCATTAAAGAGGAAAAACAAAAGAATGTTTTTAATGTGGGTGGTGGAGGGGATTTTATTATAGAATATGGATAATTGTATATTTGATCCCCAGTCTTTTAAAAATGTTGAGGAATATATCTTTAATTTTTAAAAATAGTACAAGACATTCCCAATATTTGAAAAACTTGGCATGGTAGGTCCTTTATGACAAAATTGACATTCCCTTTAATAAACAAAAAAAAAACAAAAACAAAAAACAAGAAAAAAAAAATGATTGAAAAATAATCAAATTTACCCCAAAAAATAAAAAGTAACAAATTTGCTATTTTCTTTATGAGGTGAAGGGAATGCCTTAACCTTTGATTTTGAGAGGAAGGGGGTGTTGGATTTTAGAGCTGCTTATCAATAAGAAACAAATTACAGATAGTGATATTTTATCTTGTTGGAGCACCAATAATTTGAAGAAGAATTGCTTTTTCAATAGTTTTTTCAAACCTACATTTGTTCTAGATACTGTAATGAGTCCTAGCAGGCTAACATCGTCGTCAAAAGATGTCTACGGCGCCGACATCACAGCTGGTAGTAGTGGTGGTGGTTATACTGACATGCTCGGTGTGGTGGCGGTTTCAGGGAAAACACCAATATATGTACCAAATGGAGGCAATACTCCACCACTGCCACCAGCTCTAATGCCGGAGCTGATTGTGAGCTTCTCCTTGTTTTTCCGTCTCTCTAGATCAGCAACATCTCTATCGCCACCACTGGTGCTGCAAACACATAAAAATGTTCAATGGACGAGTATGAGAGCGTATTGTCAGAGTCTGTTGCCGCCTCGCCTAGCTAAGAACAGTCCATTCTACGGTGGATCATGGAGGATGTGGATGACCCTTTAATGGGCAGCTTGAACAAGGTTATGCAAATCAATAGTAGCCCGCCGGCGGCGACAGTAGACTTTAAGTTCAATGGTGGGTTTGGTGTTGTGGATCAAACATGTTCACTTCATTGCTTAACAATGTTGGAGCAATTTCTCTTCAACCATGTTCCCAATCACCACATTTGATTCTGCAGAAATGAAGTCTACGGTTAATTTCAGTCCACATTGTGGTTTTGTTTTTGTTGCAATAAGAAGAGGACCACTTTGTTACTTTTTATTTTTTAGGATAAATTTGGTTATTTTTCAATCATTTTTTTCTTTTTTTCTTGTTTATTAAAGAGAATGACAATTTCGTCATAAAAGGACCTACCATGCCAATTTTTTTCAAACGTTGTGAATGTCTGGTGCTATTTTAAAAGTTAGGAGTATATCTCTAATATTTTTAAAAAGTTGGGGACCAAATATGCAATTATTCCTATAGAATATTAGTAAATGTATAATAATATCAAACTTAGGATAAAATAAATTAATTTTGTTTATAGGGGTAAAAATTTACATTTTAATGGAATGTTGAAATTAAAAATATTAAAAAATAGGTTAGGGAATGGGGATAAAGTGTAACGGGGACAAAAAATGAGGACAAAACGTATAATTTAACTAAATTCGAATTTTATTAATATTGTTTAATACTAGACCATTTTCGTACCAAAAAGATTTTGAAAATGAAATATAAAGAAAGAAAAGGAGAGAGTTGTGTATTGCTGACCACTCTCCACGCGCTTCTCCCTGCGTTTGGGTCCGCCCCTTTCCTTTCCACACTAAAAATTAATAAATTAAGAAATAATTGAGAATTTGTAAAAATTGCCGGCTGAAATGTTATGCTGTGCCATGGACGCAGCCAATTATCGTTCAACTCTGAAATTTCATATACAAATAAAAACACACACAAATATCCATCTTTATTGAATCTGTTTATATTATATTATATTATATTTATATTTATATTTATATTTATATTACACACATACTATTGCTCTGATCTGATTGGTTCTATTATTCGATGTGCCCTAGATCTTGAACGCACATGCTATAATTGTACACGCGCATTTACGGATACATTGGATTTCAAGATTAAACTTCTCGTTCTCTTTCGAGCTTAAAGTGTTCAACTAATCAGGTATTACTTATTGTTTTTGTTAATTAATTGGCAGCAATACGGTTTTTTGTTTTTTTTGTGGGTACATATTTGGATTTGGGTGTTTATAGAATTGGAATTTTATTGGATTATTTTTGTTCTGATTTGTGATTCTTGATACTTTCTTTTTCTTTTTTTCTTTTTTTCTTTTTTTTAGGGGAGGGGTGTTCATTAAATGCAACGGAGGCTGCATTTATTTGTGTGTGTGTGTGTGTGTGTGTGTGTGTGTGTATAATCCCCTTTTTGTACATATCTGTACCATTAACATAAATATAATATAGGTGTGTGTTTTTGGCGAGTAGATTGGAATTGTAATTTGAAGGGTTTGCAAATTGTGGATTTGATTTACAGACCCAAGTTGGATTTGACTTTTTTGTTGGAACTATTTTTTCAAAATTAATTTTACCATGAATTTGGAGTTCTGTTGTGTCCTAGGAAATTTGAATCTGTTAGGCTTCTGTTTAAGTTCGATACTATTTTGATTTTTATTTCCTTACCGCTCAGCAACCTGGGATCTTGGATTCAGGTTCCATGTTAGGCACTCTTTGATTTCCCCATGTTTTTCCTTTTCCCACTTTTTCATTGCTCTCTGGAGTTTGATTTTGCTAACTTGAAAATTTTGTTTGAGGGCTAGTGGAACGGGAATTTTGATGTGGATTGATGTTGTATGTTGACTTTGAATCTTAGTTATGAATTCTACACGGAATCATATTTCTTACATACTTTCGGATATGAATTTGCTTCAGATATTGCTGATTATGCTGAAAAAATTAATTTCACCTGCAAATCGGGCAAATTTCAGAGTCCGATATATTTGTGGTGCGGTAGTTGTCACATATACACATTTGTCTGCTTTGCAGGTTCAGATTCTTACTGAATGCAATGCTATGAGGATCTATTTGTGGCTGATAGGTTAACCATAATAAAGTGCATTTTGGTATTGATGACAACTTTGGAAAAAGATCTAGTTCTTTTGGAGATTAATCCGTGATGCATCGTTTCTAAATGAAAATGGCTCAGACGTGGCGTCTAGGTATGAAAGACATGCAAATATTGCCCATGTCTCGCCACCGCAGTCACTTAAAGAAGCCAACATGGATTATCATACTGGTTTCTTTAGTCATTGTGTTCTTAATTTGCGCCTATGTTTATCCACCTCAGAATTCCACAGCATGCTATGTATTCTCTTCTCATGGTTGCAAGGCATTATCTAATTGGCTTCCACCTGCTCCTGTGAGAGAACTAACCGATGACGAGATTGCATCTCGTGTTGTAATTAGAGATATCCTGAGTATGCGTCCTAGTTTATCAGAGAATTCCAAACTTGCATTCCTATTTCTGACACCGGGTGCTTTACCTTTTGAGAAGCTGTGGGACAAATTTTTTCAGGTACCTTTTTTCTTCAAGTGCCGAAACCTCTAATGTTATTTATATTTTTTTGTTTATATTTTCTAGCTAATTATATTCTATCATTTGCTTCTTTCATAAATGTTTGAAACTAACTTTTTGTGCAAGATGGGGGTTTTTGAGTTATATATCCATATACATATTTCTGATGGAAGCTTTATGTAAATATTGATGTTGTTAGGGGGCAAAAGTGCACCATGTAGTAATAGCTTCTTTAGAATTGATCAATTTAGTATTTGGTGGTATTTGGAATCCTGAAGGCAGCATGACATTTTCCTTGAGGTTGGGCAGGACCAGGACTAGACGCACCATAAGTTGCCCAATTTATGTTTCTGGATAGAAAGAGAATTGAAAGGGTAACTTTAACAAGGAAATCTGGATGTACTCAATGACTTATTGGCAAGAGCATCCAACCATGGGAAGGCTGAAGTGAAACTTGATGCGCATGAGAGAAAAAATATGAAATTTGTATTCATAGGTCTTAGACTGTCCTTTGATTAGCAAACATTCTTATTCCCTCCAAACGTTTTGAAAAGAAAAAGTGTTGAATTATCAATAGTGCATTCATGCTTATAGTTAAAACTTTTTAAACCAGGTGGTGATTTTTTCATACTTGTAGTAGTACAATTTTTTTTGCAAGGGGGGCATCTAAGCAAATAGAGTTCGAATTAAAATTTAAGTTGCATATGTACTCATTCACCCATTTTAAGTAGTTGTTAAATGTCCTTATTTTCCCCATCATGATGGCGTTTGTAGTCAAATTTTGGGGCCTTGTTACAACTAAGCAACTTTGTTGTGGGCCTTGTGGCATTTCTTTTCTTACATTCCAAGCTAGTTGCCTTGTTGATGCCTTTTGTTGCTTCGTGTATTTCTAAGAAACAAGTGCTTAGTCACACCGTACTTGGGCATATTGGGGTGATGTGACTCCCCTTTTGGTAGCTATTTACTAATTTTTGTTGTTTTGGTGGGGTGGGGTGGGGTGGGGTGGGGTGGGGTGTTTATGGTTTGCACAAGTTAGAAAAATCACATCAACTGAACACCCAGGTGTGCAATTTATTGGATTCTAGAGTTTGTATGTTGATTACTTGTATGCAAAAAGACAATATGCTTTTCGTTAACAGGCAATACATAAGCTCTGGTACAAATGGTTATCAATGAAGTAGTTAAAAGTTCAAATATTTCTGAAATATTTTCCTTAAATTTTTTATCTTGATGTATCAAGTGCTGTAATACTTTTTAATGTTAAACTAAATGGTATCCATTTCCACAATAGAAACAATGTTGACTGAAAATTATAATAGTTACTTACCTCTAACAGAGAAAGTATCATTTGGACTGGACTATATGCCAGACCGCATTGATGGCTAGAAAGAACACGGAATATAGATTTAAATAGAATGAGAACATATATCACTTTGCAAATTTAAAGCTTTCGTTTGCAGTTTGACTTCCAAGATGATTGTGCTGCACTTGGTTGTTGTCTTATAACAAGAAGAAGAATTCCTGATGATGGTTAATTTATTCTTGAGTTGGTGTTCATATCTGAGCCCTCTACTATCCCCCAGAGGCGTCTCCAAGTTATTGCTCCCCTTTTTCATAGTTGAGCCAAGGTTTAGTAAGCAGAAAAATAGCAGTTGCTTATGTTATATTATGGCCAAAGGAAAAGGTCACCAAGCATATACGTGGAGCAAAATTAAGGAAGGGGTCTTGTTTTAAAGTTTTTTTTTTTCTCTGTAAATATGACTTGTTTAATCATGTACCTTTTCTTTTTAGTTCACTTGTTCAAGTGTCTGTGTGTTTTGTCCTTGGGAAGTTTGTAGCATGACATTGCAAACAAGATTTACCAGAGGCTGCATGTTTAACCATGTACCTTTTCTTTTTATCTCTATATTGAGTTGGTACTCTTGCTACAATATCAACATTTGATAGGGATTAGCACTAGTTTTGTGATTGGCATAAGGCTCAGAAAATTTTGATGTGACTACTAAAAGTAAGATCCCATAGAATTGGAAGGATGAGTTTTTCCTAAGAGGCTAAGATAGCAGAAATGGCACATTTTTTTAACAAATTGAAGCGCAAGACTATTCTTGAAAATGCAACTACCAGACATTTACAGTCATTATTATTTGCTGTATAGTTAGGTATTACATATTACATAGATGTCTTTTATGTTCCTACTCATGATCTGTAACTGTGGATGGTATAAGAATTTCCTACTATTCAGTTTATGGAAAAAATTTACTCATTGTTCCCATTTATTCTGGCAGGGACATGAAGGACGATTCTCTGTCTATGTGCACGCATCTAAGCAAAAACCAGTACATTTTAGTCGTTACTTCGTCAATCGGGAAATTCGTAGTGACAAGGTTTATCCCTTTGTCAAAACTAATTCTGTTCTTATTTGATTTATCCAGGCTATGGAGGCTTTTATGAAAGTTAAGCTTTTTGTCATACTACCAAAAATTTGATAATTTGGGCCATAATGAAATATAAACTTGCTATGAACTCCTTTGTAGCACTAGATCTGTATAATTTGAGAGGAAGCTTAGAATTTCTGATTTTTTTACACATTTCTTGATGTACTTGATTATCTGCATCTTTATGTTATTTCTCAAGATATAACTATAGTCACACCAATGTAGACCCAGAGGCACACGTGCACATGCAAACCCCACGGTGCCTAAGATGTTAATGTGTTATTTGAGCCAGTCATATTTCAGGTTGGATAGCCATAATTATTATTTGATGAGGAATCTTGCCATTTCTCTCTTAAATCTTCTCCCATCCTTCTGTGTCACCAAAGTACCTTATTATCTAACTGTAGGTCAGGCCTTTCCATTCGCATTCTCATTCAAATCTTCTAATCTCTGAGGGGGTTCTTAAAAAATGAATGAATAAGATTGGGCCTGCTGTCTTCCTTTTGGAAATATGTCCTCATACTAGTTATCTTGCTTAATTATAAATTACAGTTTAAATTTCAAGTGTAGTGCAGCAAATGAGCTTTGGCAATAACGTCAACGGATCCACAATTTTTTTTTCTCTTTAAGATTCCAAAAGTATGCATTATCTTTATCATTGATAAATTAAATTCGTGGAAAAAGACACATAAGAGGAAAACCTTAATGAAAAAAGGGAAACTATTTAAATAGATATGTTTTCATCAAGGTAACATGAACTGGTAACATATCTTGAGGGAGCGGGCTGGGGGTGGGAATAAGGATGAGGGAGGGAATGAGTGGGTTTGATGGCTCGGTGCGATAGCTGGTTAGCGCAGAAGCATATCCAACGAACTGGGTGGTGGAATTCTTATATTTGCAAAATTACCCCAAATTAAAGGAAAATCTTTGACCTGCACACTTGTAAAAATATCTTCATGCCTGAGTCTTTTGAAATATTGCATCTCTTCAGGATATGTTTTCCAATATATCTAATTTTTTGTTTTGGATAAAAAGCTATTTTCTAAGTGAGACTAGCAGATCTTGAGATCCTCACACAATCTAATGATTGTTCATTGTGTATCACTGTTAATTTGTGCACACTCAATGGGTGTGCAAATTCAAACTTTTAATTTATGCAAAATGATTTTTGTTTATAATATTGTTACTGTAGTTGTACTGCTTGAATATTCTATTATTATAATATTTCCTTTTCCTAATGTAGCATGTTAGAATAAAATTTTAAATGCTGAACATTTGTGTTGCTGGTTCAATTTACAGGTAGTGTGGGGAAAAATTTCAATGGTCAATGCTGAAAGACGGCTTTTATCAAATGCACTCAAGGATCCTGACAACCAGCATTTTGTTCTACTATCTGACAGGTGCCTGGATGATAATGTTGTTGTCAAGTCCTTTCTTTCTCTCTATTGTAAGAAATCAAGTCACTTGTCATTTACTGATTAAATATTTTCCTGAAATGCAGTTGCATACCACTGCGTGATTTTGACTATGTGTACAATTATCTCATGTACACAAATACAAGCTTCATCGACAGGTAATCCTGCTGTTTGTTCCATGTCATTAATTTTTTTGGGGTAGCTTCTGTGATGCAGTCAAGATCTTAACCAAGTGGGTTCATTTGTAGTTTGGATGCCTAATAAAACTAATATGAAAAATGGACTAAATTTTTTTCAACTATTTGATGCAAAACAATTTAAGTTTCATGCTTGTAATAGAAAAATAAAAAATTTTCAGTTTCAAGCTTGTAATAAAAAAAGAAAAAAAGAAAATTACACATCAGAATTGGAATATGTAATGTTAGATACAAAACCGTAATAAATACCTGAGTCGAAAGTTGGATGGAAGGCAAATGAGAATATAACATCATTAAGAAAAATTACAAGATCTAAAATGTCTACTGCTTAGAATTTTTTTCATTGCTGGCTAATATTAACAGCAGAGAAAATTTACTTGACGTTTTCCTTAAGGTAATAATTATATTTATCCTTATATTCCTCCAATTTGTCGAGTCATTGTGGTGTTGGCAAATTTTGAAGGTTTCTGAACTTGGTACACACTGATCAAAAGTGGATTTGCACTTCTGAAGGCTAATATATTTTTATTTTATAAAACCAACCTAATATTCTATATTCTTCCAAATTTTCTACTGGAATCATTTTTTTACTACAACATTTTGCCAATTTAATAACCATTGTGCACGGTTCCCTTGCAAGCCAGTGGGGGTGAAATGAACGCACAGGACATAACATGGTTCAATCAGTAGATAGCTTTGAAAATGAGTTTTATATCACTAAAATATAAATTATACTGGCTTATGAGGTTTGATTCTTTATGGCTTTTGTCTTGAAGGTGTCAGAGTGAATTTCATCACAATGCAAAATCTTTTGCATGTGAATTTGTATTTGGATAGCAGTAATAAGCAATAATCCTCTTTTGCAGCTTTGAGGATCCTGGTCCACATGGAAGTGGGAGGTATTCTGAACATATGTTACCCGAAGTCGAAAAGAAAGACTTTCGCAAGGGTGCACAGGTATGGTTGTTGGCTGATAATAAGGAAATATTTGGAGTATAGCAATTACTCAATTTTTTGAAATGGATAAATGGTTAAAGAATGGAAGCAAACACATATGTTTCACATTTTTGCCACCGTATCTGAAATTCTGATTTCTAAATTATCTTAACTGCAAAATAAGAAATGAAAAAAAAAAAAAAGGCTTATAATTTTCGGTTGGAGATCAACACAAACAATCTTAGAATAGAACCTTCCTGGGGAGAAAAGCAATAGGTTTTGGAGTTAAGATATCTCAAAAATCAACTCCTTGTAGCATTCACTTTAAACATGTCCGTCAAGTTATTCAATTCATGCACTCTCATGTACACATCTATTGTCTCCTTCTGGAGTGGAACTAGGGTTTGACATTCTGTGTTTAGATTAATTTTTCAATTGAACTTCTTGAATTACCTTGTTATGATGGATTTTATTTGATTATTTCAGTGGTTCACAATGAAGCGGCAACACGCGGTTATAATTATGGCTGATAGTCTCTACTATACGAAATTCAGGGATTATTGCAAGGTGAAATTAGTTTCTTCTTGTTCTTCTTACTTTTGATTTTGAGTATATTTCTTGGGTTTTTCTGGGTATATTTTTTAGGAAAATTGAACTGTGTCTCACTCAAATTGATCTTTGTATATACCATATCGCCGAGCTAATAAGCCTGTCCTAATTGCATTGCAAATTCTTACTCCTTTTATTCATGTGAGAAAATAGCTGTAATCTTTGGGTTTATGTTTTTGTTGGACGACTTATTTCGTGGTTGAGTTGGTGATTGATTAGTTTATATTGAGCTTCTCATCACTTAAGTTATGAATCTACGAATGAATCTCTGTGTGGACAACTTATAGAAATACAATATATTTGTACGAGGGTTTATTTTGTCAAAAAATTATTACTTTCTGTACACGGTTCACTTAACCACATATTGACATCTATTTTTCTGATTTTAACAGCCGGGTATGGAATATGGACGCAACTGCTATTCTGATGAACACTATTTGCCCACTTTTTTCCATGTGAGAATAGTTAATATCTGCCTTCTTTGTTTGAGTTTAAGTCAACTTCCAGTCTCCTCTTTTTACAATCATTTTAAAGGAAATAGTTTCCCCTTGCATTTTCAGATGTTTGATCCAGCTGGAATTGCAAATTGGTCAGTAACACATGTGGATTGGTCTGAAGGGAAGTGGCATCCAAAATCATATCGCAAGCAGGACGTTACTTATGAGCTGATGAGAAATATTACAGTATGGCTCGGCTTTTGCTGAATTTTCTCATTAATTGCATTTGAAGCTTTTTACGTGCAACAACCCACCTTATTGGTGGCACTATGACCTCACAATCTGAACATTTTAATGAGCAAAATTGTTGCATTGATGTTGCATCTAAGTTTTTTATTTTTGTTGACTAATGAATCTATATTGACACTCTTTCCACTATCTTTGTAGTCTATTACAGAGAGTCTGCATGTTACAAGTGAAGAAGTGGTTAGTATCTTTCATGAAACACATTGCTTTGTTGAAGTTTTGTTGTATTTGTATTTAGAAGACGATCAATCATTTGTGCTGCAGAAGGAAATTCAGATAAAGCCATGCTTGTGGAATGGAAATCAGCGACCATGTTACTTATTTGCAAGGAAATTCTTACCTGAAACTCTCGATAATTTGATGCTCATTTTCCCTAATTATACATCAAGTTGAGTGGGGGTGATAACATCAAGTATTGATTCTTTGGTCGCATTCGACCCCGTTTGTCTCCATTCTCGTTGTTGTAAAGTGCCTCTCCTGATATAGCATTGAGTACGCTCCCCAAGACGGCTTCTTTTTGAGTGCAATGTTGCAACTGGCAGAGCTGCGAAGGTGATTTTAAACTGAGCTGGTGAGTGTGAAGAACTTTGCTGCCAATGTTGCTTCCTTGGGGACGGTGATTTCGTGTTAAATTTTTTCCTCCATTTTGGGCTATTTACTACATTCCCATCTCTGGACAAAAACTCTGGCACTGTTTGGGTGACCTTTGTAGAAGTTGCAAATATGGCCCCAGCAGGGATTGTTTTCTATTGTTTAATATAGTTATGATTTCCCAATGTTTCTTCTTTCAAATAGAATTCCCAAAATCAGAGTACATAATGAGAATTTTTCAGTAAAAGATTACTTGTTCTTGCTTATTTTTTACAATTTCAAACTATGTTGTGCATCGATGTGTTTGTGCGTGCGCGCACACCTGCGTGCACGACAGATGCTCTCTGATGAATGTTTGCAGTATCCACCGACAAGCGCTCTGGATCGAAACTACTTATTGCAAGTACTTTAAATTTTGGAATAATCCCAGTATTCCTTTTAGATTGATTACTTTGTAGTCTCCTCTTGATAAGTAAAATTCTTCTAATAGACTTTATATTGCAAGTGATGCATTGCGTGAGTGAAAAAACCATGGATCATTTTGGCTTGCAACAGCTAGGATTCTGATCGAACAATTAGTAGTCCTATCTATCCACCTTTTCAAGGATGGCTTTGACCCGTTCTAGTCGTTGGGCAAATAATATCATTGGGACTTCTGAGCAAAACTTGAAGGATGGCCTTATAGTTAAGAGTGGTGAAGACGGTTTTAAGCCAGTGTCATAGGTCTCCACATACGAAAGGGACTATTTTCGAGAGCTATACTTTAGTCAAAACGCTTTCCCCGTATATTGCAATCTCTCAATAATTGTTTGTCGATTTCGACATAAAAGTTAGATTCCAAGATTTCAACGATGGAAAAGAAAAGAATTGCCAATTTCATTTGGTTCCTTTCCATATCACATAACTACCTCCTCTATTTTGTGATGTGTGTAGGTATGTAGCTAGAGTAAATATATGTTACGCCACCTCACTCGTGGTATCTTCAATATGCAATATTGCATATGATTACATATATGATTTCAATTTCTTTTTCTTGATCATATTCTTTGCTTACATCTTCCACCGTCGTGACGGCTGGCTGAGGTACAATAATTGGGGCAGGGGGACTGACTTCTGATTTGGTAAGCCACAGCAAAAGACAGCTGAGACATGGTGCAGCACAAAGTGCACCCATACTGACTACATCCTCATAAAGGATAAGGGATATCAATTCCAAGAGCTTCCATAACATTCTAGCACATTATAGAAGCATGTCAATATATGCAGACATCTTGGATATTTGTATAGAATTCTCTAAAGAGCCTGTCTTAACCATTGGATTAAATTGATTGTCTGTGGCTAGTTGAGGATGTTACGACTATAAATAAGGCTAAAGAGCCCATCAAAATTGATTTAAATATGGTATGCACACACGTATGCACTCATAGTTGTTCAATGACATACGATAAACTATTAGATAATTTCTTGGAGATGATCTGAATTGAAGATATTTGTAGAGCCTGTTATAGCAATTAGATCAAATTAATCACCTATATCTAGTTGAGGATACAACTATGAAAAATGTTATAGAGATCATTTGTACAATTCCATATGATCATCGTAAATGACACTATATTGTAAACCTCGTAATGACGACATTTAATTATTGATATTTTCCCTTGGGATGGAAATGGCATCATTTTGGGTTCCTTTCCCATTCCTTTTCCGCCAAAACAAGTCAATACCCATCCCTCTTCTCAACTACTCCGGTCTCCTCTCATGATGTATGGAAAATTGTTTGAATCACACACAATTCCCCTCACTACCTTTTGTCTCCTCTCTCTTCTTTGAACCCCTTTTACCTTGGTTTTCGATTTTGTGCCCATCTGGTTGAAGTTTTGAAGTGTGTTCGTCTCGTTTGGCAAAAATTTCCTATGTTGTTTGATCTTTGTTTTGGATTTTGCTTTCATATCCATCAAGGTAAGTTTCAATTCTTTCGTTGAGATAAAAATGTTCGATCTTGAGGGACTGTTTGGTTGTTGAGGAAAAAGAATGCCGAAAAGAAAAAATGAAAAAAAAAATATGAGTTTTAAAATTATCAGTTCAATTTCTTAAAAGACTTCATATTATTAATTTTCTTTTTTCTATTTTTTCTATGGAGGGTAAGAATTAACGAGGAGAAAGAGGGACCTTTTTTTGATATTGGACCAGTAGTTTGGGTTCTGGATTTTGAGGGCTTACTTATCAAGAAGGTTTGTTTCTATAGTTTAGAGTGTGTTTGTTTTAACTGGGGATAATTGTATATTTAGTCTCTAATCTTTTAAAAAAGTTAGAGATATACTCTTAATTTTTAAAAATAGCACCAGACATCTCTAACGTTTAAAAAAATAGGCATTCCTTTATGACAAAATTGTCATTCCTTTTAAATAAACAAAAAAACAAAAAATAGGAAAAAAGGAAAAAATTATTGAAAAATAGCCAAATGTACCAAAAAAAAAAGTAACAAATAGGTCGTCTTATTTATCAAATCAAAAAAAATAAGAGGAAAATCTTCTTCAAAACAATCAACTGTCTCTAATCAATTTCTTTATGTATTCAGGTAAGCAGTCTTGAAAAACATTTCAATTAATCAAATTTTTTTGGAATTCATCGCTCATTCAATCACTTCAAATCCCATTAAATTAATGCAAAAAAGCAAAGATTTTTCTTTTCGAAATAGCTCATTATTTCATTGAAATTCATTGCAGCGGGCATTTGTTTGGCGAGGTTTTAGTTAGTTAGGATTTAGGGATTTTTTAGTAACAATGGATGATCTTGAAAAGGCGATTTTAATATGCTTTGATGAATCCGGGACCTTATTCGGCAAGTTAAAGAGACGCCATCAATTCATACCATATGTATACAGAAGCTCTGTTTTTCTAAGTTAGTTCATGTTCAGTTCTAGTGTTTACGGTGCCTCCACGAGTCCCTTCGTGACAAATACACATCAATGGGCCTCCAGGAGAAGTCCTTTATTCAGAAATCCATATTTTCGATAGCTTGTTGCGAGGTTGTTAATGTTAATGACTACAACTCTATTCTGGTTTTGGAGGGCCATGCCTTTATAAAGAACAAGCTTGCTCAGGTTGTTGCGACATTAATATATTTTGAGTACCCATCAATTTGGCCTTCAGTATTTATTGATATTTTGCAAAATTTGGGTAAAGGCCGGATGTTTATTGATATGTTTTGTCGGATTTTGAATGCATTGGATGATGAAGTAATCAGCTTAGATTATTTGCGTAACGGGGATGAGCTAGTGTTTTAGATTCTATGAAGAGGTACATATCGTGGATTGACATTAGCTTGGTTGTGAATGAATTGATTACTCGTTTGTTGTTTGAATTGATGTTGGTCAATGGGTTTCCTGATCAACTGCAGGGTGCCGCTACCAGTTTTTTCTTGCAGTGGTTTCTAAGATGATGGATTTAAAGTCTAAGCTTGCCCTTTTACAGAGTCTTCATATAAGAAGGGTTTTTGGGTTGGTAGGTGGGGATGGTGACTACGAGTTGGTTTCTAGTGTGGCTTCTATGCTTACTGGGTATGCCACTCTACCATTTTTAGTACTGATTTGTTTTGAAGAATATTTTTCTCTCATTTTTTTAGATTTGATAAAAAAAGATGACCTATTTGTTACCTTTTTTTTTTTTTTTTTTGGTGCATTTGGTTCTTTTTCAATTTTTTTTTTGGCTTATTTAAAGGGAATAGTAATTTTGTCATAAAGGACATGCCATGCTTATTTTTTCAAACGTTGGGGATACATTGGGGATGTCTGGTACTATTTTTAAAGGTTAGGGGGTGTATCCCTAATTTTTTTGAAAGGTTGGGAACCAAATATGTAATTATCCCTTTAAACTTTTGATTTTGTTAAAAAGGTAAAGTCAAAGTCAATAATTAATTTTAACTACACATTTCATTGATGTGCAACTTTTCACAACTTTCCAACTACATATTTCAACAATTTTTATCAAATTTTACAAAAAAATTGATTTTAATCAAAATCAAACACACTCTTAAATGGGTTTCCTTTCTCGTTTTGGAATTTGAAAAGGGGTGTTTTTGCTTGAATGTTTTGGTGGTCAACAGAAGAAAGGAAGCCTTTTGCTATCACATTTGGTTCTTTTGATTATAAGGAGCATTTCCGAGTACATAGGTTGTTATGTTTGATGTTGTTAGAGAATTACACATTGTGATTTGTGGAAGCATTTCTTAACTTACCGAGATTGGTTTGCATTATTACAAGCAGAGAGGTTGTGTTTTGTCTCCAAGTTGATACAATTGAAGAGGTGCTCTAAGCTTTATATCTTTTTTTACTGTGGTTACTATCCAATATTTGCACGCAAGTGGTTAAAGGTACCAGGAGGTGTCGCCATGTTATCTGTGTCCGGAATGTTTTTCTTAATCTTGCAGTTCTTGGATGAAGAAAAATCAAGGAGACAATACATAAGCGAGTCATTTTTCTGGTTTATGCCTTTGTCTTTTACTTTCTTGCTGAAGTTCTACTCATTATGTACTTTCGATTGAATGTATTGAATGCATATAAGTTTTTAGATCTTCCATGCTCTTGATTTAACGAAGTTCAATAATGAATTCATCTTAGTTGAGTTGGATATTTAAGTTTCAACGTAAGTTACAAATATCTTTTCTCTTTCAATAATTAGATCATTTTTCTTAGCAAAAAGGAAGAACAAAAATGAAGAAACCACGTTGCTTATTCTCCACTTTCCAATTCACTAACAATGAATTAATTTCGAAGAAAATTAGTTTTGTTTCTCTTCGTTTTAATAGGTTGGTGCAAGAATCTGGTTTTTTCTTCAATATGAAGTACTTCGAGACCAAGTTCGTGAATGGGAAGAAGAAAACGCTATTTTAGCGGTTTCACAAAGGTTGAGGATAACCACTATTCATTGAAAATTTTCTTTGAAGTAAGAAAGCAGGAGTATTTTGAAGCTCTTGATAGGTGTGCTTTATATCAATTGATATCCATTCATATTTTGCTAAGAGAAAATTAGGACCTCTACCTTTTTCACATCAAAATTTTAAAATATACTAGTCTTCTTTTTTATTTTATTCATAAAGAACTTTTTTATTTCACATTTACTATATTTTATAATTTATTATACAATTTTAAAAACATATAAATTGAAATTTGCTAAATTTAAGGACCAAAACGTATCTTCCCTTATTTATTGGAGCAAATATAGGAAGTGATAATTATGGAATCTGCATTGATGTATTCTCTTTCCAACTTTACCGTCTCTTTCTTCAAAGCATATCAAAATGACAAAATCTTCAACCATTTTATCTTAATTTTTCTGGTCCGATTACACAAATTGTTCACAATAAGAGAGGGTTTCCATGTTATATACTTACATGTACGTATTCTCATTTACTATTTGGTCATAATTTTATGAATTTTATCCAATAATCTTTTTTTTTTTTTTTTGGATTTTATTCGATCATAGTTTTTTTTGTTTTGGAAACACGAAGAAATCTTACATCTACATTTATCATTTTATTCAAGATTCATACTTCCAGAATATTGGGCATGGCTTCCTCACGCAACGGAAGCAACAATAGTCACAATATAAAAAGTAAGCGAAAAATTTCACATGGGACAAAGAATAAATGTGACAGAAAAAATGAAGACAGACGAGAGAAGAAAAAGATTATGGTTTGAAGATATGTAAGTAAAGAAGGTATTTTTTTACAGAAAAATTATTCTCTGCATTTGGGCATTTTTTTTGTTTATTATGTCAATACATGCATCTCATCTTCATTCGTATATCTGGTGATGTGAGTTATGTTAATTTCTCATTTCAACAACAATGTGATATGATTAAGTTTATACCTAGCTCCATGTTACTTTTCGTTGTTAATTGATGGAATGACACCAATATGTTACCCATTGCTAAGTGAAAATAAGTTTTACGTTGTAAGGAACGTATATGCCAAGTTGAATGTGTTAACATTTTATGGAATGACATCGTGTTACCCTTTGTTTATTGAAAATACCTAACATTTTTATACTGTAACTAATGTATATGAAGAATTGAATGTCTTAACACTTTAAAGTTCGATGTAAATGTATATCCATTGTTTTACATAGTTATATATATTAACAAACATATATCGCATCTGATTTTGGTGTGAACGATATACTTCAATGTTGTGTTGTATTAATAATCTTTTATGTTTCGGACCAATGATACCGTATATTATATTTACGTTTTATGTCATATTAATAATCATTCATGAATCGAATCAACGTTACTATATCTAAGTACAATTTAATTTCAAAATTTTTTATGTGATTGTGAACGTATATACAATGTGATACGAAGCTTTGTATATTAATTATTTTTCATTGCATTTACAATATACCAGATTTAAATCCGCGACAATGGACTAGAATTGAAAAATTTATCAATCGTTACCGGATAAAGCAGCTTATCGACGTTCAGAATTTATGGCCAGAACTTTAAATTGGTGATATGTTTGGAAATTACTAATTTCGAAATTCAAAAGAGGATGATATGGTGGGATAAGATTTATCCTAATTGAAACGGTTGTCATTAAATGGATATGATAACATTGCACAAATTTCGGACTCTTTAAAGTATTCAGTATATTTCAATTTTTTTTAAGTTTCATTGGGTAGTTTTAAATTAGTTATCATTACCAAGTATATTTCAATTCTCAACAAGATACTAGTGTAGATGTGTAAATTGCCCTTTTGCTAATATCGCCATTGTTAACTGACAAGATTGAGCAAAGGCTGTTGAGATTCTTGTGAAGGATCTCAAAAGATCGGAACAATTGTTATAGAGTTTGTGATTCTTAACCTATTTTCAATAATATCTTCCAAGTATTTTGTAAAATATCTTTAGACAGAATAATTAGGGGGGTGATGTCCTACCCCCACATGTGGGCAGGATAAGGTGCCCACATGCTGGCCCACATGGGGGGTAGGAGATCATTGGCAAGAATAATTAACTCTCCTAGTAGAGAGACACGAAGTTGGCAGGGCCTATTATACTAGTTTAACATATGTGTTCGTGTTGCTGATCAGAGAATCACAATCATTGCTAAAGGCGACAGTCTGAGGTGAATATATAAATATGAAAATTTACATCATTAATCACAGTTACTTGAGAGGTTCCCATTGTATAAATATAGACGGTGTAGTTGTTTAATCACCATTTAAGTTAAAATAAACTATTGATTTCAAAATAAAATTGAACTATTCATGGTGTGTTTAGATATCTCTACCTATTCATAGTGTGTTTAGAAAACAATTGATCCAACTAAAGGATCATTGAAGACACAATAGCTAGGGATAATTCAACATAGTTTTAGAGTGGAAAAAACTTCTGAGTTGGAGCATTGCTTCCACTTATTTATAAAAATTGATTTGCACTTGAACGGCTTGTCGAAGATACAATTTTATAACAAAAGGGTATTTGACTCTAAACTGACACAAGTGGGTAGGAGAGAATATAAAATTTAAAAATTTAGCTGAGATTGTTCAACACTTGTGTCAAAAAACTTTCTCAATGTTGCAACTTCTAAATAATTGTTTATCAATTTTGACATAAAAGTCAGCTTGCTAAACTTTCTAATATTACCACAATGGAGAAAGAGAAAAATGTCCAATTTCAATTGGTTCATTTACATATTACATAACTACAACTTCTATTCTGTGAAGTGTGTTGGTATGAAATGAGAGTAGGCAATCAGAGGCGGATCTAGCACATGGCGAGACTCAGCGTCCGTCCGTGCTGGAATTTCGCGAAAAAATGGTGTTGGCTTCATCATTTTTTTTTTCTGTGCATTCTGCCGTTCTACGTGTAGTGTATGTGTATGTGTATGTATATGTTGTATATAATTTCTTGGGTTGAAGATGGTGTGTGTGTGTGTGTGTGTGTGTGAGAGAGAGAGAGAGAGAGAGAGAGAGAGAGAGAGAATATCTATTTTAAAATCAAAATTTCATTTATGGTCTTTGAACTTTGATAAATTAAAAAAATAAGATAATTGTATGAATAAATCCTCAAATAAAGAATTAATAAAAAATTTATTATTTCTCTTTAATATGATAATTGCATAATTTGAAAAGGGATGGTCAAAATTAAAGAATATAGAAAGTATTTATCAGAACTTTTGCTTTTTTTTTTTGCCATAGATTTGACTTTATTTTAAGTTTTATTTTTTTATCGTTATTGTCTTATTTTAAATTATTTTTTATGTAAATCTTTATTGCTCCCATTGAACCATTATCCTGCGTCCACCCCTGGTGTTGGCTATCAAATTATATTTCACTATTATATGATTTTTTTTTGTTGCTTTATAAGTTACGTATTTATTAAAAATATTTTCACATTATTTTTTCACAAGCATTGTCCGTTAACTGGTCAACGGTCAATACTATATGATTTTTTTGTTGCTTTATCAGTTACGTATTTATTAAAAATATTTTCACATTATTTTTTCACAAGCATCGTCCGTTGACCGTTGACCAGTTAACGTCCCCCCGAGCTGAACTTCAACCCTAGATCCGCCACTGTAGGCAATGTGGAAATATAAGGTTAATCACATCTCCTCACCCTAGACATGTTCGGTATTGCATACTATACATGATAGCCAACATAATTTTAATAACTTATCATTTAATTATGACGAGTACTCTCAAGTTCAATATTACATGACAAGTACTCTCAAGTTCAATACGACAAACATGTCATCAATGTCAATTGCATCCTCCACCATCGGGACTTTCAACCGGAGGTACAATAATTGGAGCGGGGGGAACCAACTTCTGATTTGGTAAGCACTCCCATCCGGTTTCGTCACTGTGAGATAGAGTGAAATGCTTGGGAATCCAACATTCTCCTTTTAACTTTGCTTCTGTAGCAAGCTCTCTCTGCCTTTCTTCAATACTAGTCTTTTCTTTTTTTGCTTTGTCCCAGCAATTTTGTAGGATATTTTTGCTCACCTCAGCCCATACCAAAGTTGATTCACCTGGCAAAATGCCCTAGAGCATGCCAAGAGATCAAACAATCAATTACACAAAAACATGTATGTATATTTACTATGCAAACAAACAAACAACAATAAAAACAACAAATTCTGCCTATGTTTTGTTCATAGCAGGTCTCAAATCTGGATAAAAGAAGAGTATTACTATAGGTTGACCATTAGTGTATAACTGTCACATCTTTTTGTAAGCTTGTTTGCATATGGGCGTGCCTCGAGCTTATATGATGTAATCTTCAACATGACCCTCAAAAAAATATTTTATAACCTACTAGTGATAGCCAAACATGGTCTTTATACTATCACGTGTAGAGGTACACACTGCAACACAGCAAACAGTAGAAAACAAAAATCATGTCTACGCAGGGAGAACGCCAAACTCCATAACATGGTCGTCCCTTAAATTACTAGAATAGGTGGCTCGTGGCTGCCCTTAATCTAATAGACTTGTATTGTTGGAATTTGATTACCTTTGGGTCCTTAACAATAGGAGTCTTCAGTCCTGAAATTTCCTCCTTTGCGTTGTAGATCACTGTGACTTTTCCACTGAAAACATCCTTCACTGTGACAGTTCTAAATATTGAATGGGGTAAAATTAAAACAAAAAAGTCAGATACTAAATAATATCGGAACAAATATATAAACTTAATAATACATATTATCAACATGAAAATTACAAAGTCTTTCTGTTTAATGCAGATATCTAATAGAGAAACCTTTGAGTCTTGTAATAAACCAGATATTGTGCTGTAATTAACTAAAGGAGATGGGAGTCCTTGTAGATAATTTGCAATCATAAACAACAGCAAAAAATACCTAAACCTTACTCCGAGTTGGCAACAAATTCTTTTCGGTCACTTCTTTCAGTACATTGCTACTGCAGATGACAAATTTAAATTAATGTACGTCTTCTCTAACAACTTAGTTTTTAGCGAGGTGGTCCAATAGCCACATATATGCCGTTCGAGAACATAAGATTTCTTGGTCAAGCCAAAAAGATTTCCGACCGGATGTTCCTACCCCACCATGCTTGTGATTTTACCTCACCTGACGAAGAAAGAGGAGGTATGAAGCATGGAAAGAATGCGAAAAGTGTATGATATAACATGTAACCTACCAAGGTGGCAGCAAACCTCTTGATTGATCAATGTGAGTGAACTGTGCTTAGATGCTTCATAAAACTAATCTACGATCCAAAGCAACTAGATCATTAACATGTCACGTTAGCTTTGGTCTATCCCTTCTACTGAGATCGCATCACTCTTATGAGCGAGACATAAATCTATTTAGATTAAGTATGGGGCAAAACATGACACTCTTGATTTAAAGAGCTGCAGCCTACTTCAAAGATAAGTTTTAACAAAGGAATACTCAAGTATAAACTTTGCTCTAAAAATATAACATCCCATAAACTACAGATAACCATAACAGAAACAGTAATATACCTATCCCAATGGCCATCAATAACATACATAGTTTTTGACGAAGATGACATGAAGATTTTTCCTTGTATCGACCGGTGGACGGATGGTCGGGGTAAAAACGAGTTGCCTCTGTAGCTTAACTCAGCTTCAAGGCCAGTTTCTTGACACTGAATAGTGACATTTCCCATCCAGTCAACACTGGGCACAGGGAAGAATCTGATCACAAGTTTTGGTGAGTTCATAATGTAAGTTTCATTCTTATCAAGGAGCTTCAACTGTCTTTTTCCTTGTACCTCGGTTTCAATATGAGTGCCTACGAAAATTTCAATCTGGATTAAATAATGATATGGCAAGAGCACATTTGTTCGTGCTTAAAAGCCCCTTAGGTGCTTTTTTCGGCAGTATGCAGATCCTTTTAGGTGCCAAAATAGCCTAAAGAGGTTCTTTCAAGCACAAACAAATAATGATATGTGTATGTTTGTCCATGCTGTAAAACATAAGGTATCCAAATATGTTTAGAATTTGAAATGTATATAATTCAAGTTAATTTAAGCTTAGTAAATCATGGCAGTTATCAAACGAAGGTCTTTGAATTGTTATCATCTGCTACTCATTTATTAAAATTGTACACATCTGAGACTTTTCATATAAAATAAACTCCCCATCAAGTAATTGAAGACGCCTCTCCAACAATTTAACCTTTTAGACGAGGTAACCCCGATGTCATATGGTTTACTTCACATTCTTTATGACCTACCAATGTTTGTATAAAGTTGTAAATTTCCAACATAAGAACAACTAAAACTTTGGCCCATCTAACAGGAATTTCTATATCACACTCAAGTTGTAAAGGTTTCATCAATTGCATTATTTACATTTTAAAGCGAAAGACTTGAGAGCAGAGAATTGAATACCATAGAACTTTGGGAGGGGACGATGACACCATATGATTTCCATGTTTTTTTTCTCATCTGTTGCATGAAGAGCAGTCACTGGTGGGTGATGCGAAACCTAACAACATGAAGGAACGAACCCTCTGTCAATGCTCGGCATGCTGGATTGGATATATAGAATAAAAGAAGAAATGCACATGTGATGCGTACGAAACTTGTCATTAAGGTTTTAGGCTTGTAAAGTACACATAAGTAATTATTATAAAGAGTGGTGATCAATATTTGATTATAAATATCGAGATCAGTTTTTATGCTCATAAAGCATATCTATGCTCGTAAATCATTAGATAAAATAAATGCAGTTTGCACGTAAGTGAGTGCATTATAGATCTACATATATAAATAAATTCATATTCCCTCAGACATTTCTTTATATTATGTACATGTTGGATTGTGCAGAGCCTAATTATCGTATATAGGGTATTGGTATTCTATACATGTATTAGGCGACGTTTGGGATTGATTTTTGGAGCTCAAATTCTGATTGTCAAAGATCTATAGGTGTTTGGCAAATTTAAGAGGAAAAAATCATCTGGCAATAGATTTTGAATAATAGAACAGTATCTTCTCAGATTCTACATTTAGCTTTTCTAATTATCCATCATTAAAATGTCAATTTTAACCTCAAAAGAACAAAATTAAGTCATATCTTTTTCTAAGTTTGTTGGTATACCACATTTATTAATATCCTACAATAATAAAGTTTCATCCGCCATTCACGAAAAAATTCTTCTATTTTTTTTCTTGGTCATTGACATATCAAATATAATTTCTAATTTTAATAGATAATAATTTTTTTTAAAAATAATTATGGTGAATATATTGTCTTAAATAATATTTAATAATATTAAGTTTTGTTATAAAAGTAAAAATATATTTTACAATAGTAATACTACATAAGGAGATCAATATAATCAATGTTCATTTTAATAATTGTATACATAATACATGCACATCAACAATAAAAATTTGCATGTTTCTTTTACTTGTTTTCAATTTTGTTGGTTTTTCATTGATCTCGTAAATGGACATTAGAGTCTAATTCATTATAGTAGATCATTGACTCAATGTACATCAAAACAAAGAGTAGTCAAAGATACCAATCTAACGTACCTGTTCGAGTAACACGTTAAGAGTGCCCCTCGAGACATGGTGAGTCTCTCCGAGAACCGGATTGTAAGGAGCCACACCGAACAACAAAGGACGCACTGTGGATATGCTCCATGCCACAACACTTGTGAATCTGTCTATTGCAGTTTCTTGTTTAGCACATTTGTTCAACATGTCACTGCTATTGCAGTACACAGATTCTCCATAACATTGAAGCTGGGACTTTGGAAGGTTGAACATTGGTGGCAACTGAACTTGAATCAAGAAAAAAAATACACGTCATAACAACACTAAAATAAAACTCATATTTGCCAAAAGTTTAATTTCTAGCAAAAATGTTGTGGGCTAGCTATTTTATATGGGTTCAGTTCCCCGCGCCCATCACTATACTTTCAACCAAATTTCAATTGGGTCGCTATACTTTAATTATCTCAAATTGGGTTACTCGACTAACGTCAAATGCTAAGTGGACGTTGACTACTCACGCCTTTCCTACGTGGCTCTTAAAATTACGTAAAATTACTTGTAGTGAACCAATTGACACAAATTGAAGTAATGTGACTCAATTAAAATGTAATTGAAAGTACAGTGACCTCGAATGAAATTAAAACAATACATTCTTGATATTTTCTTTATTGTTTATTCTTCTTTATTTTGCTTGATTATTGTAATATCCTGTTTACAAAATTGGAAATTCAAAAATAAATAACAATGAAAAATGACTAGCCTGAATGCGGGTGAGATCAGATCCTGGCCGTACATTATTAAGTAGACTTAAAATGCGTAGTAGAACATTGGGAGCTCTATAATTTTCATCAGAATTTTCTCTCTCCAGTGATAATGGTGCAGTTAGAACTACCTTTGTCCCCAACTCCCCTTCACTTACCTGCATCATAAATTCAAATAATCCAACAAATTATTTTTTATGTAAATCATATATACACAAATTAAAATTATTATTAAGTTATCAGAAGATCGACTCCCATGTCGACTTGATTTTAAGACTTTTACGCACTATTCTAAAAAGTTTGCTTAAGCTTCGCTTAGGCTCTGCCTAGGCGTGAATATTGGCCTCCCGAAAAGTTTGAAACTCGACTTTGATGTCTAGCCACGCTTTACATTTCTCATAAAATTTCCTCTATGTAGCTATTAACCTCTTGTCCATGGTCACTCTAGTTTCGAGACTCTTACAACGTTTAATGGTATGTTAATTGTATTGTACTGGATAGTGCATGATAATATTAAAGAATTTAACAAGTTAAACTTTTTTATTCGTAAAATACTGTCTAATATTATATACCAAACATGTATACAAACTTTGTCACTATCTCCTATGGCAAATCTTTAAAGTAAGTCAAAATACACAATTTACCTGCTCTGCTAAAAATAGCGTATAAGATAATGTATGTGTAAACTTCCAAGTAAAACCATAATTTAATTATTAAATAAATTTATGTTTGCCTGCCGGCGAAAGTAATGTAGAGCACTTGACAGCACATAGTGTTTACGAAGACTAATTATAATTAATAAAATAATCCTTTGAAAATTCACTAAAATTACATTTTACATCTAAAAATTCATTACTTCGTGTTGAGGTTGTTTATGATTATAAAAAATTATAAGGACAAGTAATTACGATTAGACGAACATGATTAGAGGAGAAAGACGAGTCACGAAGTTATCTCTATCATTTTTAATTAATTTGTAGATTAAAGATCAATCAAACTTAACACGTCTCGATATTCTCTTCCACCAACAACGAGGACTATACACAGTAATATATTATGGAAATTTCGCCGGAAAAACTGCCATTAGTTGCCGGCGGGAAACAAATAAACGACATAGGAATTATCGAAGTTTGGCCTTTTCTGCACTTTTGATCCAATCGGAATTCAAAGAAGAATTCATTCACGAATAATTGACATCTATATAAAACACTCAAGAGAGAGAGAGAGATACCATTTGAGGAGAACTGGAGTGGGTCGAGAGAGAATGAAAAAGTGCTACCGCTGGAGCCTGGAGATGATGCATGAATAATTGGAGCGGAAAGGCCTTTCCTTTTTAAAGGCATGGGGGAAGGGGTGGACCCCGCAACATTTTTTAAATTTATATAAACATATATATAAAATTTTTAATATATAAATAATGCATATATTGTTTTTATTCTTTCAATACATTTTTCGCTTCTTTTAATGAAAATTTTAGCTCCGTATGTAGAACGTTTGTTTCATCTTACGTGGAAGTGGGATGATCTTTAGAGTATACTTAGAGAAAATGAAAAATGGTTAGGTAAATGTATAATTTTACAAGTTTCGTCTTTATAATGTCACGTCTTTATCAAGTATTACATTTTTATTAATTATCACATCGTTGTTCGTACGTAATAGTTTGTCGATATTAGATTGACTTAGCACATTTACTATAGCTTTGGGTCGGCTCAGCATATCTACTTCATACTCGAGTCGTCTTGTAGGTCTCAAAAATAGATTGTTGATTGCTTAGTGAGCTATCGTGGAATTCATATACTCTATTCGTCCTAAAAAGATAGATTTATTTTTATTTTTCATCCATCCCAAATTATAGACTATTTTGCTTTCCTTGTTGAGAGTATAGTTGATTTCTTAGTTCCTAATATGCCGTTTATTTAATGCGGTCATTAATACTTTATAGATATCTAGTTTTAATAGATTAATAATATTAATATCGGGGTATATTAGAAAAAAATTTAGTAAAATTTATTGTTACAACTATAATAATTATATTTTTTTAATCTGTGTAAAAATAGAAATAAACTTATCTTTTTTAGATTGGAAGGAGTATAATTTTTTGATTTTTTGGTAAATCAATCGAAAAACAAAAGAAAAAAATTGCAAGAATTGTTGGTCCGTTGAATCTCGCTCAAGAAAAATAATAGAGAAAATTACTCATATACACTAACTTGTGACGAAAAATTAAAATTTACTAGATTTATATATTAAAAAAAAAAACCTAAAAATACCAAAGACAAACAATATCAATTGAAAAATATTTGGTATTTAATGAAACTGAAATTTAAGCAATGTTACCTTTCAAAAAATCTATTCGGCCGTTTCAATTTGAAGATTCTTATACTCCTAATTCAGCATTAATCCCTTGTTACCTTCGTTAGTTCTAGTCAGTATACACTATACACCCTTGTGATTTTTCCAGCGACAAATTTGTAGTGTCATGTTCTTTTCGAAATTTTCATTAATAGGGTAAGACTCGTACTAACAAGATTCAAGAAACGTTAACATAGAGAAATGAACTACTAATTCCAAAAAATAACCGAACATGTGAATTGCGTATTGATTTTCTTCGAATTCATATGTAATTATTATTGAAACTAAATGTTCATTCAAATTATCAAAGTAACAGTCAATAATTTTGTCGGATGAAATGAATTTAATTATTTTCAAACATCTTTCAATAAACATAAACTAGTATTCACTCAAGAATGTGTTTCAACTTCCAATGTTTGTAATATTCACTTTTTTTATTGAAAGATGTTTGAAAATAATTAAATTCATTTCTTTATGTTTGCAATAATTAATTCATTCTTGATTTTGAAATAATTAAATTCATTTCTTGATGTTTGAAATAATTAATTCATTTCTTAATGTTTGAAATAAATCACTTGAATATAACAAAATAATTATTTAGACCTCCAATTCATCTACCAAAGCATTAATTAATGGTTCCAAATTAATTAGCTCTTAATTATTCTGCATTACTTGATTATTTTAAAGAAATTTTGTTTTCTTCCGAGTCGTAATTAATGGTGAAATTAATATTAAGGAATGAAGATGACAACTTTCTTGATTAAATAAAACATATTTTAATTAAACTTTGCTTAATCATTAAGATGCATGGTGCTGTCATTTGTCCAATAGTGGAAGATATAATTGATTATTTTCAACAACTGATTATTCACCTAAAAAAAAATACTAAATAGTTTTCAATTTAATACTTTTTCAGGAGTTATAATTATATAATATTCCATCAATCCCACAAAAATATGCTCGTTTCTTTTTTCACACATATTAAAAAAAATCTCATTTAATGTAATTAAAATTATAAAATTTTCACACACTTTTTCTATTATGCCCCCATTTAATATTAGTTATTCATTAATCTAATCTATACTACATCTAAAATACTCTAAAATAGATAATATTTTTAGACCAAAATATCCTCATTCATATTTTAGATTTTCCAATTTGCCCTTGATTAATTTAAAATGCATATAAAATTAGTTCAATTAAATCTTAATTAAGGCATTTTAAATTCTCTAACTATTCATCTACCCCCACCCCTTTATTTCATGATTTGAATATAATTAATTGAAAATAATTTGTGATAATTAGATGGTTAATTAAACTTTAGCAACACATGGAATGTAAGAATGTCACAATATTAAGAAGAGATGTAGTGAAATTTTAAGGCTATTACTGCACAAGAAGACTATTTAAATGTTGAATATCATATTTAAGTATAAGAATGGGCTTTTTAAAGTTAGAAAGTTGTTTGATGCATTATCACTCTCACATACAATACAAAAAATAAGTTTTTCACATTCTAAAATTTCGTACGAAAATCTTCTTAGTTAGTTTTGGGCTAATCAATTAAGTGTTAATGCATTGAGGATATGTTAAGATACTTTATTCATGATTATGCTCTGTACAAATATAACATTTACCAATTGATTTTCATTTTATGCAAATATAACAAGTTTGATGAAGCTTGTTTTGTGCGAGACTTGATACTGAAAACAAAAAAATTTGAAAGCAAGCCTATACGGAAGTTTATTACATAGGCATGCTAGACAAATGAACAGTGTGAGAAAGCTGGGTTTTAATTGATCGTCACTGTCGTCCTTGTTGAAGTTGCTTGGACACAAAGCAGTACCTTCAAACTTAAATCTCTTTTAGACGTGTGGTAATTAGACTTCATATCTTCATGTTGCTTTATTTTAGTATTATGCTTTCAAATTAATATATACTCTTTATTGTTGGAAACTATGCTTATGCTACCAATTATGCTCTGATTTTTTTTTTCAGACAAAAGACACAATATTTTTATTCGTAGTTCCAGTAAATATCCTTAACGCATTAAATCTAAGTTAAAAGTAAATATCCTTAGCAAATTTCGACTTTCATGACCACCGTCCAACTGTCTTAATCGATCAACACCCTTTGCGGGATCTATGTTAGCGCGCAGTTGGGCATCGTAACTCGGCTTTCGGTTCATCTCGCATCGCCAGTTCTATTTACCAAAAGTGGCCCACTTAGAACTCTCACTTCTTAAATTTTTGTTTCTTACTTACATTTATGATGTATTGATTTACATCGTCAAATCAAACACGCTTAACAAAAAGAGATCATACTCAAATAATATTGTTTACAAATAACTACTACTCTAATAAATGTACAATATTATGTAGTCAATAATTACATTCTTTCACAATAAATTTAGTAATTATTAATTTTACTCCTCGTAAAATGCAGCCCTGTAAATACCTATTAATACATCATTAATTTCATAAGATTTGATATAAATATTTGTGTATTATCAAAATTCAAATCACTAGAAAGTCTTCATTGGACAAGTTATTATTGGTATTATCACCATATAAAACTTATCTATGATTGTAATTGTACTCCCATAAATGTAAATAATATATCAATATTCGTCATTATAACATTAAATAATACAATACAACATGTTATAAAAAACTGTGTTGTTTTAAATTGATAAAACATTTTAATTATTAAAAATTAACAATATTATGGCAAAAGTACGTGCAACGCACGCGTGTCTAACTCATACATTTAAAAAGTCCTAAAAGAGAGAAACATTCTTGGACCAAAATATTCTCACTCATAATTTAGATTTTTCAATTTACCCTTTATTAATTTAAAAAGCCTTTAAAATTAGTTAAATTAAATCTTGGTCTTAGTCTTAATCTTAGTTTTAATCTTAATCTTAATACATCTAAAAGGTCCTGAAAGGGAGAAACATTTCTGACCAAAATATCATCACTTATATTTTATATTCTTCAATTTACCTTTGATCTATATACTACATCTAAAATGCCCTAAAAATGAGAAATATTTTTAGACCAAAATATCGTAACTCATAATTTAGATTTTCCAATTTACCATTTATTAATTTAAAAAGTCTTTAAAATTGGTTAAATTAAATTTCAGTCTTATCTTAATCTTAGTCTTAATCTTAATCTTAATCTTAATCTTAATACATCTAAAAAGTCCTAAAATGAGAAACGTTTCTGTATTAAAATATCCTCACTCATATTTTAGATTTTTCAATTTACCTTTGATTAATTTAAAAAGTTTTTAAAATTGGTTCAATTAAATCTTAATTAATTAAAGCCTTTAAAATTCTTCGCCTATACATCTACATCTAACAATTAAATCTTAATTAATTAAGGTCTTTAAAATCCTTCACTTATATACATCTACTTCTAAAAGGCCCTAAAAGGGATAAATATTTTTTGTCCAAAATATCATCACTTATATTTTAGATTTTTCAATTTACCATTGATTAATTTAAAAAGTCTTAAAAATTGGTTCAATTAAATCTTAATTAATTAAGCCCTGTAAAATTCTGCACCTATACATCTACATCCACCCCTTCATTTGATGAATTGAATATAATTCATTGGAAATATTAGCCTCCAACTTTAGTCATTACACATCACTTCAATTCACTATTGTATCAATTTATTCATGGGTCGGATACTTTTCACAACAGTATGTTTAAGATCATAAACAAAATTGTGAATGAAGTGTGGATTATGAAAACTATAGTGAAAAATTATTCTACGTGCCATTAGGTAAAGCCTGTAATTGTTATTACCATAAAAGACATAATAAAAGAAGAAATATTTTTAGACTAAAATATTCTCACTCATATTTTAGATTTTTCAATTTATTGTTGATTAATTTAAAAAGGCTTTAAAATTGATTCAATTAAATCTTAATTAAGTTAAAACCTTTAAAATTCTTCACATCTATATCTAGATCTAACAATTAAATTTTAATTAATTAAGGCCTTTAAATTCTTCACCTATATACATCTACATCTAAAAGGTCCTAAAATGGATAAATATTTTTGGACCAAAATATCCTCACTCATATTTTAGATTTTTCAATTTACCCTTGATTAATTTAAAAAGTATTTAAAATTAGTTCAATTATATCTTAATTAATTAAAATCTTTAAAATTCTTCACATATACATCTATACCAACCCCCTTCATTTCACGAATTGAATATAATTAATTGGAAACACTAGCCTTCAACTCTAATTATCACACATCACTCCAATTCACTATTGTATCAATTTATTCATGGATAGGATGCTTTTCGCAATAGTATATTTAAGATCATAAATAAAATTGTAAATGAACCATAGATCATGAAAACTATAGTTGGAAAGCCTCTAATTGTTATTATCACAAATAACATAATTATCTTGAAATAGATGTTGATACTGCCAGCTTAGCAATCGCCATTGCAATTTTGTTCATGGCTTTGGGGTGTGTTACGACGTGATGGTGGGCATATGTATATTGGTAGAGGCACAATCGGATAAGAAATTACCGGAGAAATTATTTGGTGCTGTCAGGATTTGTCAAATAGAGGATTTGTCAAATAGAGATGGATTCTGCAACATTTGTTGATAATGCCATGTCATCGAAGAAAGTTTTGCCCTATGAAGATGAAAGTAAAAATGAAGATGAATAATGAGTTTTATTGTAAATTTTATTATCGGTAAGTTTATGATTTTTCTCAATCATGATGAAAATTGAGAGAAAAATTGAAAATTTTTGTACACATTACATAACTACAATTTTGTACACCATACATTGAAGACACACAGTCCTAATAGATACATAACCCTTAGAATAAATGATATTTAGAAAATCAACATCACCACACATTGACATTGGAGCACCCAGTGAATAAAGTTGTAAAGGAAACTTTTACTTATGCCTTAATTTTTATACACGAAAGATAGATGTACAAAGCATGAATATAGGTTACCAATTATTCTTGGTTTATCAACGCATCCCCTTATGTGGAAATGCCAATTTTAGTTTCTTTATGCTTGAACTTTCGTTATAAAAGTTTAAAATAATATATTTGGACTATTATTTTTAAATTGAAATGATTTTCTTACAATGTGTTAATTTTAAAATGTGATGGTACTTGAAATTTTTAAGGTTTTTACAAGAATTTTATATAAAAACGATATTTAATATATCAAGTGTACCCACATTAACAAAAATCAACTTCAAACACAAAAAAAGTAACCAAAGACTGATTTCGAGTTCAAATGGCAGGCAATCAGAAGGAATATAAACCCAAAACTTTTAATTCTTGAAAAACTATAATTTACTTGCTTGCTGTTGTCTCGAGCCTATTTTCATAAGTTCATGATCAATCATGTTCAGCACTCAATTATTTTTCTCTAATTTTCAAGCAAATTGTCAGTTTCTGTAATTTTTTAATCCAAGTGACCCGATGTACTAATTGAGGGTTGGATAGATAAAATAAAAAAATAACTATCGAACTTTTCTTATTTAAAAATTTCAACAAACAAAAATAAATTCACAATGTTATTACAAAATCGCGTGCAAAGCACGTGTTCTTAACTAGTAAATTTAAATGCTCATTAAGTTACAATTGGAATGCAAATGAAATTGAATTGCATTACATTGAAACAATAATTAAATCAATTGTTGACTTTGTTATTGGGGGATATGTATTTTCTAGACAAGGTAGAATTCATTGAATACCTATTGGGAAAATAGTAAATAAATTTATGTAATTTCTCATTATAATTGGAATATGTTAAGTTTATTTGGGTTGATATCAATGTAAATTAAATAAGGGTATATTAAGAAAAATAAAAATTTAATACACTCTCTATAAAGTAAGTGGTCTATAATTTTGGACAGATAAATAAGAAAAACGAGTCTATCTTTGTCGGACGGAAGAAATATTAATTAGTGTGTGTTTGGCAGATTTTTTTTAAAAGTTTAAAAGTACTTTTTATCATAAAAACAATTTTTTAAAGTTGTTTTAAAGAAACTCAATTTTTTTTTTAAACTTTAAATTTTGCTTTTAGGAAAGTTGAATCTCTATATAATGCAACTTTTAAATTTCCAAATGTGTTCAAACCTTCCTTCACATCAAAGGGCAAAAAAAACTTTCTAACCTCTAATATTATCAATTAATTTTGGGATGGTTTATGACATATTTTAATCATAATTTTTATCATTATTTGTCATTTTATTTTGTTATTCCTTCATTTAACATATACTAGTCATAGTTTAAAGTACGTTGCATATTATTCTAAAATATTTTATAAGTGCTAAAAAATATATATTTAAAGATGTTGTTTGGATATAAAAAATAGTTAATACAAATTGTTTATTTAGAATGAATTTTTTATTCAATGAGAATCCCTCTGTATACAGTATTTTTTGCCAGATAAGGAGTATCTGACTTAACTAAAACATTTGTCGTTGCCATAGAAATTCCTCTTGAAAGTGCAATGTATAATTGTCCGTGTGAGAATACATGTTGTGAAAGATATATATTCTAATTTGATGTATTGTTTGTTCTTGTGCCTTGTTAATTGACCCCTCAAATTCATTTGTAATTAAAATAATTGAGAATAACTTGTGAAAATTGCAATAGTCACGACTTTCAATAGATTTCAAAATACTATTCCATGGTTTCTCCCATCTCTCACTCATCCTTCTCTTTTTGCTATTTCGTCTTTTGCACCTCTTCTTCCTTCTTCTTTGTTGAATTTTAAATTGTTTATTAAGAGCACATTAATTTATTTATATATAAGTTTAAATTATAAAAACAAAGAGTAGTTTATTATCATCGTTTTCTCAAACTTCGTTTCATCATGTTAGGTTTAATTTTTGTTCCAATTAATTTATTCATTGGATGTTAAGATGTACAGAACGTAAATGGAGGGACATGTTGCGTACACTTTTAAATAATTCCAATTGATGTATTCAATGAATTTTAAGTTATGATGAACAAATGGTGAGAGTAAATGGAGAAAAATATTTGCATATAATTTTAAATGATTCCAATTGATTCCAATTGATGTAAAATTAATAATTGTATTCACAAACATCTTCCACTCCCAACATCACGTCACATATCAAAATGAATACATGCAATAATTCTATTAAAAATAGTAAAATAGATTACAAATGCATAACAAAGTAAAAATTTGTATAAAATTAACCAAAGTACAAAATTCAATATCATTCATCAGTTATCACTATAAAAACTCAAAGGCAACAAACTCGAAGAAAAATAGAAATATAATTAAATAAAACATGATGAATTAACTAAACAAAATCCACCATTTGATAGAAACCAAAACTCACGTCGCACAAAAAAAAAAAAAAAAAAACTTTTCTTTAACTTAGTAGACTTTACAGTCAGACTGATTAGCTTACTATCTTTAACTTTGATTTATATAAAAATGTTTAAAATTTATTTATTTACTTTTCAAGCTTAGCCAAACATGATGCATATTTTTTCCTTTTTGTTTACGTTTTATTTTATTTTTTTTCATTTTGTTTGGTAATATAAGGCTATCCACGCATTGCCTCATTTTGTTTTTCGATGAGTCTTGATTCAAAATATTAAACTCAAATGCTCAAACATTGCTTCATACACAATACATTAGATGGAATTATTAACATGTCATGCATTCGTAATTTATCTTTTACTCGATCGAAAACAATTGAGTAAAAAACATAGTCAAACCTAAAATTGAGGGATAATAATTCATAATACATACAAATGCATTTGATATCTGTATCATCAAACCAATAAATATAATCACAGTAAAGGAATTTTTGAGTTTGAAGTATTGAAAATTTTGATTATCGAAAACCTATATTTATTTATTTATTTGATTTCATTTCTGATATTTGTTAACTAGTAAATAAGTTCAAATAATTCACGTGCTTAAAATTATTTAATATACTTGAAAAGGGCTAAAAAATTATGTTTAGTACCTGAAGTTGGTTTTGTTATTTCCTATGAAAAGATTTTGATATTGCAATGTTACTTGATTTTGATTTTGTTTTTCCTGATTCCAATATGTCCTTCGTCGTGGAGTTTCTAAAAATTTTAGTTTCTCATACAAATGACATCAATTCAAATGATCAAAACTATTTTACTTTATATCCCTGTATTTTTCTCATTAACAAATATAATAATGTAGAAATCAGATAATTGAATAAGGAGTTGAATCAAAATTATCTTTCACCCCTGGATATGTATATTTACGAGATTTTTGTGTTCTTGTTCTTCAAGCTCCAAACCGACCAACTCCATTGATGAAAGAACGAGACATCAAGCTCCATTGATTAAATTTCAAAGCAAAAATGTTTTCTTCAAACTCATTAAAGAATCAAAAACAAATTGGTGCTCAAAAAACAATTTCATGTTTTGATTAATCTATTTGACGTGAAGCTAAGAACGAGAATTCTTAATTCAAGTGGTGGTTGCGATCAAATACAATAAGAAAGTGGCGATAAAGTCAAGACCGGTGAATTTGATTCCATTTCATCAACAAGTCAAAAGGAGAAGTATCAAAAGGGAGTTGATCTATATTCTTTTGATTGTTATTTTGTTAATTTTGCAAAATTACAAAAATCAGATACTATTACATTTTTAATCAAGATTATTAGTGGATTGTGTTTACTCATGGTATGGGAAAATCTTGTATATTTCTCTTTAGAGTTTACTACGTTACATCTTGTGTTCGTATTTAATTCTTTAAATTCCACTCTAAACAAACTACTGGTAAACGAACACTATGTGGACCTGCTTGTACGGAGTCAGAACTACTTTTCATTACAACGCGCTAATTTTGACTGTGTTCTGACCACTACTTGCTTAACTAAGATTAAAATTATTTTTAATTTAATTAATCTAGATTTTAGAACTTTCAGTTATGCTTTTGTCAATTTGTAATAATCTATCCGTCTATAGTCAGCTCATTATAAGTCGATTAGGAGGTTTAAGAAATGAGACGTTAATTCTTTAGCACATGTTTGGAATTACCTAAATTATGATAAAAAATACGTTTATCCACACATTTCATAAGACATATAACTTACAATTTACTTTTTATCTACACATTTATCAACAACTTATAATTTTAATACTTAAAAAATAATTTCCACACTACTAAACATGCGCTTAGTCAACTTGTACTACCTCGTTTCGTTGTTCTATAAAATCTTGGTGTAACGTCTAATATTGCACGGTGCGCCCCCAATTCAGCCCGAATTCTGGGGATCTTTTTTTCTTATTTAGTAGTTTTTATAATTTTCTTTTTCTTCTGAACTGCGCCTACAAAAATGGACCCAATTGCAATTTTCTTCCATTCTGGCTTTTAGGAGAGCTGACCAAGTGGACCCGCGGCCCCACATTGAAATTTAATAATGACATATTAAGTTAACTAACCAAATGACCATTAGTATAATTGTTATAAACGTGAGTGATTACTAATGTAAAAAAATTGCTTAAATTACTATTTTGAAATTTATTGTAAATTTTAGTGACTGTTGTTGAAATTAATTTAATTTAAACGTATAAATTATTTAATTAGAACTTGAACATGCTTATCGTGTGATTTTTAATTGAAGTTGATTTATAGCATACTTAACTGCTAAGCCTAAAATAACGTAAATTTACTTAAAATGACTTTTGATGGAAGGAGGTGGGCCACTGTGGGCACTAGCCCCCATTGGAATTTGGGACAAATTCCTTTTTTCTTTTTCTTTTTTTAAATTGTATCTTACTTTTTTTTTATGGCAAAAATGGCTGCGGAAAAAAGTGTGAAGAAGAAAAAAAAAAAGTAAAAAGTAATAATAAGGAAAATTTTATTATTGGTTCTCAACTTATTCTCTATAACAATTTAATCATCAATTTTTAATTATAAGTTGCACAGTCAGCTATAATAAAGAAAATCGTTTAAATCTAATCATTTAAATTAAAGTAAATTTACTTTGTTTGATAAATAGAAAGTTCTGAAGAGGTATAAAAAAAAATTGTAGGATTTTTAATGTTATCATATTATTGCATCGTTTGAAAAAATATCTAAAGTTAAACTTTTCACCCACTGGATGAGAGTTCTAGTTCCGTCGTTGATTTCTTTTTTAAATTTAGCCAAACATACTCTTTATAGTTTAACTCGAAGTGAATCTATTCTAACTTAAGGTCAATTTGCTCTTTTTGATACGACCTATGCAACATTATGTAGAAAAAAATAGATAAATAAATCTACTTTTTTCTATTATAAAAGTAGAGAAACACATATTGCAAAATATATATGTGTGTGTGTCTAGACTGTTAGATTAATTGAAATAAATAGTTATGATTATTTATCAAATTTATTTGTCAAATAAATTGATAGATGGAACATAAATTTGTCAAATAATCACGGCTCTTAATTTCAACTAATGTAACAATTTAGATATATTAAAATTTTTATTGAGATGTGTTTGAACGTGGGTATAAAGATTTTAAAAGTTCTAATTGATCCAGACAATTAATTAACTTAAATTAAAAACCGTAATTATTTATCAAATTTATTTGTCAAATTCATTAATAGGAGGAACAATTCCCGTACATCTATCTCACAATTTTTTAGAAATCTTCTGTTTTAGGAATTTTCTTACCTAAAAGATAATGATTTAATTGGGAATAATTCTTTTTGTAGAAACAATAACTTTTCACACAAATTTAATGTGCCACAAACCGTTACCTGTAGTTTTCAAAACCGAAAGGGTTTCTTGTACTTGTTATTGAGTGTCGTCTGGGTAACCTTAGAGTAAGATAGTATTTCTTTTGAAAACAATCAATCTTTGAAAATTCAACTCTGATGCGTGATTTGATTTTGGATAGATCAAATTGCTCGTTTAAATTTTTTTTCATCTTTTTCTTTTTAATTTTGATAAGATTTTATCCTAACATTTAACTGGTTCACGTGGTCATAGCCAGCAAGACTTGCAGGAAGGAAAGCAATCTTCAGAATATTGCAAATGCAAAAAATATGATACTTTAGCACTATAATTAGTTATTACATGAGCAGTCAAAAATACAGTAGAGAAGGATATCAAACCTATCAACCTCCTTCAAACCCAGGCTATATTCAATGTGATGGGGAATCCAAGCATTCCACCATATTACACAACAAATAAGCAAAACTAACTGGATAGGACGAAACGAGACATATCGCCCTTGTACTACTTATCTTTACATCTTTTCGATATATATTTTTCCGACAAAATACATCTGAACTTGTGCATCTTATTTTCCAAACCCAAAAGAATCCACGACGATAACATAATGGCATGTTTAGTAAGGTGAATTCGACAGTACTTGACAACAGTATTAATGATGAAAGAGAAGTTATAATCTTGTTGACTATGCTGTCTAGTCTTGTTCAGTAGTGTGTGCCAAAACATGCCATTAACTTGTGACCAGCCTATCGTTTATAACCCATGGCTACGACAGGAACCCTTACCTTGTGTCCTCTACTGCCTTTCAACAAAACCTCTCCAAAACTGTAGGTTCCAGTGACTGATCGAACGGTGAGAGTCACAGAGAATTCCCGTGATGCACCGGGTCTTAGAGTCATTGCTGGAGGGTTGGTTTCGATGGCAACTGCAGGTGCCATTCTTGCAGTGATCACATAGGTTTCTTCCCGGGCAACATTTGTCACAGTGCGTGTGACTGTTTTAGTTCCCACAAGATGCGAAATAGTGATTGAGGGGGTGTTGAGATTTGACGGGTGGCCTAGAGTATAATTGCACGGGGAATTCGTATGGTTTTTTATCTCGTGAGCATCAATTCCAGGTGTGGTGCACAAGAACCCTAAGTAGTCTTCATATCCTACAAAGTTAAATCAACCAGGAATCGAGATAAGCATATGAGAAGGAAACAATCGTTCACAATTATAGTTGTAATTGAATCAAGAAATAACGTGTCTTCCACAATATAGATACTAGTGAGTCTTGAAATATGTTTGTGTAGTACTCAATTATGCACGGCCAACACCAGCAGCCATTAATACATGCTTCTACAAAAATGTTTGACAGTAGGAGGGGTGAATTCCATTTTAGCAAAACCATTTAAAAATGTCGAGAATAATTAAATCTAAAGAAAAAAACAAAAAAAAAATCTGAAAGCACCTTATGTTGACCAAGAATATCCAGCTTATACAATCTAGTTAGTGCGTGATGGAAAATAGTTTTTAGGGATTAAGCCCTAATCCTTTTTGAGAGAGCAATAATAACATTGAAAATCAAAAAATAAGCAATGCAAACATGCAGATTTATAGCGATTTGCCCTCAATATAAGAGGTACGTCCACTTGCTGCAGTAGGTTATCACTAAAACATAGAAGAAGAGAGCAAGAATTTTCGTAAGCCTCTCACACTCAAAACCACCCCTCTAAATTCCTTTAAAAAGTTGACACTATATCAAGCTCGACACGGTCCAATAGGGTTCTAATGGTTTGATGGATTAGTGCTGAACATCAGAGAAAATTCAATGCAAAACTCAAGTTTATTGAATTACATGGATGGAGAAATGGACTACAAAACCAGAATAATTGAATAACTCCTAAACTAAAGAGGAAAAGCACCGAATAAAACTAGTCCCAAAAGTGATTGGATCAGTATTGCCCGAATACCATTTTCTTTAAGTTAAAACTGATTTTCTGTCTATATGTACCATGGCATATACAAAGAATAATCATCACTCTTTATAGGATAATTCCAACTTAAGCATTTAAATCTGTGGAACAAAAGAGAGCAGCAGTCCCTGGGCTAGACTTTATGGTTTACAAATGTCCTACACATTGACTCAATAAGAAACTAGATATAAGTAATGTTGAATTGTGTGGACGAGCTGGAGCCTAATTATATTGTTCATCTGTCTAAGGTCGTCCTTGCCATACAAGGGAATTTGAGGGGACTATTTTCATGTGAGTGAGAGAAAAGTCAGATAAACTTCTTCTTCTTGATTTTAGTGAAAACCTGCAACGGGGTAAATTTGTGTATTTGCTTTGCGTTTTTCTGATTTCTGCTTGTTCTTATTGCTCTCGGGATTGGAATTAGGGCTTAATCCCTAATAAGTAAATATTTTGTTTCGATTAGAGTGATTAATTACTTAATTAAATAAACTGGCACAAGCTGCCTGTTATCAATATCATGGAACAGGCGAGTATGTTAAATTACCTGCATCGAAAACAAGTCCAGGATCTAGAGCGGCTCTAGGATTGACATGGCCACTCCCATAATCAAAAGGTGTTGCAGGGACCAGAGCCAGAGTATCCGATCTAGAATATTGTTGAGCTTGAAGCGGTCTCTCAGCCCGGTCAAGGGTAGTCGCTGTAGTCATCAAGGCAGATTTGATAGCTGCAGGACTCCAGTGAGGGTGCTTCTGCTTCACTAGAGCAGCTATTCCTGCTATATGTGGTGCAGCCATGCTAGTTCCAGATATCATAGCAAATCCTTCACCTGCTCCAAACAATGTGATAGTCAGGCTCTTGCGTAGAACTAGACAATTGATCAAAAAAGTAGGGAAATTTGCAGCTTTGGTCTCCAACCTATAGCGCTAGTAGAAACTTGGTCCCCAATCTTTAAAAAGGAGCTTTTTAGTACTCAAATGCAGCCATTCTTCCTTGTGGACAGTTTACATTCAATTCTATTTTAAAATGGCACGTGCAAGGCACAGTGCAATTTCTGTTTGGAGGGGATGACTGATTTTTTTTTCTTTCCTTTTTGCCTTTCTGTTCTCTCTATTTCCTCATTAATTTATCTATTATTAAAATTATTGTGTTTTACCAATTTTTCCCTCACAAGAGTGCCTCACATGCTTTACACATGCCATTTTAATAGAAAATTGGTTCGGTCGCAACTAAATTGAAAGGTTGAACAGCAAAATAATATGTTTCAAAGGTGAGGATCGAGCTGCTACAAGCCCTATAGGTTGAGGAATGACGCTGCAATTTTCCCGCAAAAAATAAGAAGAGTAAATTGGTATAATGAATATTTTTACCAACATAATTCGCCTCATCCGTTCCGTTTGGAGCCCAGGCAGCCCAAATTAGAGATCCAGGAGCCAGAATATCTGGTTTGAGGAGATCCGCATCTTGAAAGCTGTAGTCTTTGATATTGGGTCCTCGAGCAGAGAACAAAGCTACTTGTGGTGCAGACTTGTGGAGTATAGGCTTCAGACCATCCCCAATACTTCCGACTGCCTTGAAGCTCTTCACTCGCCCAGTCCAATCTCTTGGTGTAGAGGTGTTGTAGTAGTCTATAAGTTCCTAGGAATATGATTATCATGCAATTGGACCAAAAAAAAAATTAAAAATGGCCACTGAAGGAAGCAACTTATTAAAGTGAAAGACACTAAACAATGCACAATGTAGTGGCAATCAACGACTTGAAACTGAGACAAGACAAGAGTCAGGAAAAGAAACCAACTATTCCCTTTAAAAGTCATGCCACAATTCATTTTCGAAACATTTCAGGAGAACATTTTAGACAGCCAACAGTAATACAAACACCAAAAAGTTGACAAATACCAGGAATATCAAGCTAGTTGTAGAGAACGTTCAAAACCAGGAACTACCCTTCTTCCCATAATTTAAAACTTATTCACTAGTAAGCAAACTGTTGAAACTTAGCCAAACATGCTCTATATAGAAAAATAGAAGGATAATTTTTACCGTGGACTCGCTAACATCTGTGATGAGGATTCCAGGAATACCAACAGGAACAGGATCAAATTTTGTTCCTGGAGATGCATTTTCCACTGCTAGAACAAACCCAATTGCTCCCAGACTCTTAGCAGTTTCTGAGACTTTTTTTATTGAAGCAGTACCAATGACAAAATTAAAGGAATAGCCACAGAGAAGAATGTTCCCCTCCACCAAATTCTTGTTCAAAACTTCCGGCTTCTGGCAGTCAGAAGGACTATACCTTGCAACTGAGGAATCCAGTAGCACGTCATTAGCTGCTACCAGGGTAATTGTTCTATTTGCATGCGTTGCAGCTGCAGGAAGGTGGAAGAATAACTAACACATGAGCTTAAGAAAAGCAGAGACTGTATTAAGTAAAACAGAGAGAATTCTACTAGACAAATTGGGAGGCAATTGATACAGTGAAGAATTAAAATCGATTGAGAAAATAAATTATTACACCATGTGTCTCCTGATGAAACTTGTGACGTACTTATTCCAAACATGATCAGCAAATCTCTGATCATGTATGTTTGGAGCCCATCTTGCATCGTTAAATTGCAGCATTTTCAGGTTACAAATTCATCTGGTAAGCATCCCAGGAATAGATAATTCTAACAACCACATGAATAAAGAGGCAGGTAAAGTGTAAACCATTATGACCGGGGGCAAATAATTTGGCGTAAGTTAATGTGAGATTTATCCATCAAAGATTGCTTTGAGAAAATAAAAGAACTAAGAGTGTAACATTATTTACTTCAATACCAACATTTATTCCTCGGACAGAACAATATTAGATAAATATGACAGAGCAAGCAGTGTCCCTAAGCGGGTTAAGAATTCAAATGGCTTGAGACAAGCTGCATAAAACTTACGTGACAAACCAAGTCCAGCCAAGATTTTCCCATTTCCCAATGTCAGATGATTCTTGTATCTCCGATCATCAACTGCAGCACCTACAGATGCTATCCATGGGCTATAAGACAACAAGGTTTTGGGAAAAGGACCTCCATTTCCAGCTGCCTGTACAACAAAAACTCCAGCTTTCACAGCTGAAAGAAGCATAGCATCAAAAGGGTTTAAAAATGTTGTCTTTGTTGTTGCTGGAGGACTGTTTGGCCCCACTGAGAGATTCAGAATGTCCACACCGTCATGAACAGCCTATCAAAAATAACCACCGTGTTTCAGAACACTAATGCCCAGTATATAAATACAAAATAAATATAACTAATATGATTATTATCAAGTTTATGTGGAAACCATTCATGTACACTTTTTCTGTTTCATTATTTCAATGATACAGAATGCGTTGCTAATGTTGGACTTTGGAGCGCAATCGTTTATATAGTGTAGTCTTATCTCCTCGCTCTATATTTATTAGGTCGATCTACTATTCCTACATATTTAAAGGACTTTTAAGAGGTAGTCGTTTTGAAACACATTCAGAGAGGCATGAGATCACCATTGTAATCTTCACCTTCGTAATGAAAACTTGTAGTGGCAACTGGGCACAACTCTCACGTTGAAGGAAAATAATTATAAATCTGTGTATTTGCTTGTGTGTTTCAAATTCGTTTAACTTATTCTTGCTCTTGTGATTGGGATTTGGAAGCTTATTTAATTAAGATTATAACTCACAGTTGCTATTCTTATGCCACTTCAACTATAGGTTTATTTTATGATTTATCGCTACTGTGACTCAGTAAAAGCTTTCAGGTTTAGATTAAAGATTAAAGGACATTTTGGCTTCTAACTTAATATTTTAACATGATCAGGGACTGTATTATAGGTCAGACCATATATTTGGTTCTGTTAGGATTGCTGCAATGTCAAGGATGGTCTCCTAGTCAACATCTTAGTGCTATAAATTCATAGTCCCTAGTCCTTGCACAATTCAGAAAATCCAGCAAACAATATATAGTTGTCATGATGCATAGACATAATGATGTGCGTCTTTCAGTCTGATGCAGCCACTTTTAATACTATAAAATGCCCAAAACCAATCATAACACGTTATCAAGTCTCTCAGGTTTCCAAATAAACAATATAAACAGCAAATTTGAAAGCAAACAAAAAAAAAATCACATTTCTCGTAAATTCCACCATAATCGCTTCAAATTTTTTTTGTTTTTTATCAAAAGCATGGAGTTTTCATACGTATCAAAGGCATAGAAGGAGAAAATTTTCATAATCCAATCTGTAAGCAAATATTGAAAAGGTCACCTTTTTTAACAAAGTGGATCCTAAAATCCGCTTTCTCTCTCTCTCTCTCTCTCACACGCGCACACATCATCACATCTCTCTTCCTCTACTTAAAGCCTTCCATCATCACAATGGAGTAATCTCATAATTTTATTTCACGCAAATGCGAATAAAGATATCTTGCTAAAGATTCTTCAGACACACGCCCATCCATTACTCGAAGAAGGTGCAATCCAGGTTTCATTACCTGATGATCCTCAATCAACCTTGTCAAGACTTGACATGTAAAGGTTCAAACAGGGTCTTGAGAGGCAAAAGCAACAACACTCCCCCCACCCCCACCCCCACCCCCACCCCCACCCCCACCCCCACCCCCTGGAAAAGGTAAAGAAAAGAAAAAAAAGAACCAAGGGGAAAAACAATTCAGGGCAAAAAGAAAGTACTCAAATAGAACTGAAAAATAATTGATGTAAGATGCTTGTCAGTAAGACACCATATGCAATCTCAGCAGAAAAACAGCAAGGACGGTAACATCACATCTCCTCCAATATTGACACTTCAGCTTTATCACATATCAAAATACCTGATCAATGGCAGCAACTACATCTGCAACAAAGCCACCAAATAATCTGTAGAGCGCCTTGTAGACAGCAACCCTGAACAAATATGAACATTTTAACTGTTGGAAGAATGTCTGTCATTGAGAAAACAGGATGTAACAGATTTGCATCACAACATCTAAAGTGAATGCCGTTAAAAACTTGCCTAGCACGAGGTGCCATCCCACTTGCTCTTCCGAATTCAAATCCATGCATTCTCACTGGAATTCCATTATTTCCAGCTGCAATAGCCGCTGTGTGGCTGGTAAAAAATATTGTTGAGATAAGTTCCAGGAAATCACAAAAATTACATTAAGAAACCTATAGCAAAAAATAATATTGAACTGGAACAGAAACTACAAGAGAGAAACATTTGTTTTGAACAGCAGTCATCAATTTTTCATCAATCCCTTGCAATATAATGTTTATGAAGCCTTTCTTCTTCTTTTTTTTTTTCCTTTTTGATAAGTTTATGAAGCACTAATTATTCCGTGAACCGTAAGTTCACAACACAAATCAAGACACTGAGACAGCAATTAAATTGAACTGTCCAGATCAGGTTCCGGGAAAAATAAGAGATGACAGAACATGGAGTATCTTTACTGTTAGGTTATGTTTGCCCGTCGAGTAAATTATTTGTACTCGTGACATTTTGAAATAAAATTAATATATTGATTGATATATTTATTATGTTATTTTGAGTTTACTTTTATCCATAGGTCGATTTGATATTACAAATTGAGTGTTTAAGTTGTTAAACACAGAAATATTCAATATGTGATTCGATCTACAATTATCGTTCGCGATCAGTAAATAAATATGGATAATTTATTTTGATAAGATCGTCTCGATTTTATTAAAGTCTATTTTTGACTTTGGTAATAAAATTGAGAATACATTTAGAATGTATTGAACAGGACCACGTGAAATTAATTTGTGACATTGACCAGACAAATTTAATTTCACTTGACTATCGTACATGGGACCTTAATCCTGAGCGGATAATGAACTTCGGTTACTAGCTTGAAGTTCTTTGAGGTGTCAATGAGTGAGATCAAATTGCTGGTCAATATCTCGACACTTTGGGAATTAGGGTGAACTAACGAGGAACATATATTCGTAATATGGAATCCGTCACCTTTAAGGTATGATCAAGATCTCACTGGTTCTTCTAGTGTACAGTTTAATCTGAGCTCAGTAGTTCGACATTGATTGTTGAATTCAATGATGTGATGTGATCACATCAAACTGTTAGATAGAAGATGAGAGTTGAGAATCTGTGAATATTTGAATAAGGGCATTTTGGTCATTTTACTTATTCTGAATATTCGAATTGATCGACAGGGGTAATATGTAGGATCGATAAGTCAGAGGATATAATTATTGATTGTTGCTTCAGTAATTTCAATTAGACTAAGAGTGCAGTCTTGTTCTTTTAGTGGAATAGAACTTGATTAATAAATTATTTTGACTGATCAAGAATTGACCGAGTCAAAATTAATTTATTAGAGCTTAGTTTAATTGGGTCCGATCAAGTCCCATCAGTGGCTCCAATATATAGGGCTAAATAGGCTTATTACCTATTTTGGGCTATGCAGAAATGGGCCTGGGTTATGGTACTAGGGTTAGTAGGGTTTTGGAGCGTTAACAGATTATAAATAGTCTCATAAGACTGTTTTTCTGAATAACCTAAACCTAGAGGCGGGACACACACTAAAGTGTGAAGTGTGTGTTTTCTCTTGACAAAGAAAACCCTAACCCTAGTATAACCTAGAACAAAAGAGGTGACCACACACCGGCATAGCTTCGCTTGGAGAACACTGGTGAAGGCTTGAGGGTTTGGAGCTTTGAAAGTTTAAAGAACAACACGCTACAAGGGTAATTTCTTCAAACCTATGTGTTCTACAGTTTTATTTAATCGAGTTGAATGCACGAAATAAATCAAATCTTGTGGAGGGATGTTTAATCATCACAGAAAATTAATTTTTGTGATGTCTAAATCCCGGTTTCCAACATTTACATCCCAGTAGGAAAAGAAACGATGGAGTCAAAACCACATCTGTGGGAAAACATATGTTGCCTTGTATAAGCTGCAAATTTGTGTTTTCTTAAATATCTTCCACAAAAACATTTTTCGTACCTGCGCACCCTGACTCTTCAGTTATGAGAAAAACTGAAAAGTAATGTATTCACTTAAATATCTGCTTCTTGTTGTTTTGGATGACAAGTTTTCAGGGTTTATGGGAAAAGAGTCGAAGATAGGCTCTTCATTGGTCAGATGCATGAATTACACTCAAGGAACAAATCTCTCACAAAATTAGTAAATAGATTTCAATGTTGATGGAAATAATGTATAAACTATAATGAGAAAACCAAGAAGCATGGAGGGATAACTATAAGCACAGGCAAGCTAACACACGATACCCCATCAGGAAGATAGATACACAGATAATTGAGTAAATATAAACCTACACACAGAAGCACAAACATGAATGTGTACACAGGTATAACAAATTGTCCATAGAAGTACTTACAGTTTGCAAAAATCAAGTATAATATGCACAGAACAGGAATGAAATTTTTTAAGAAAACCAGGGGTAGGTCGCAGGATGTTGGATTGGAAAGGTGCACAGAGAATGAAGAAATATGGTGATATTTAGAACTCGGTGCAACGAAGTGGCCCAATATGACTTAAAGGCATCAAATATATCGCTCATCAGGGCTGCCTTCTCAAACATGGTGTGGAGGGAACGGAAGAATAAGGGAGCACAATAATTTGACGAAAATCCGTTATCAAAGCAATTAACTCAAACCTTCCATGTCCATCACCATCAAGGGGAGAATCGAAATCAATTTCGGCATTAAACGCGCCAGCCATTTTAGCAGCTTCGGCAAAATGTTGAGCTCCAATAATCTTCCCGTTACAGTAGTCCTTCTTGGTGTTTGGATCAACTTCACATTTTCCTCTGTATTTTGGAACAGGTCCATAGGGCTCAGTGTTGTGATTTGAAAAGCTTGGATGATGTGGATAAATACCAGAATCCACAAATCCTATCACAATATCTTCTCCAGCTCTGTCAAAGCCACCTCCTGTTGGCCATACTCCAGTTGGAAGCCCCAGAAACTGGGGTGTGTGGGTTGTCAGTCTCCTCACCTTCCAATCTCTCTCAACAGACTTCACACCAGGTGCTCGTCTAAGTATATCTGCCTACTAATATATTGATTGCGTAAGGAATACAAGCGAAAAAGTATTGAACGTCAATCAACTACGTTAAATACCATAAAAAAGAAGAAGATCACCTGCTCAGGAGAAATGTGAACTGCAAAGCCATTGATAAGATGACGGTAGCTATAGAGCTTCTTATAGGTCCCATGTTCAAACAACATTCCAAGAAGCATATCATGTTTCTTCTCTAGATGGTGGGCATATGATGTTACCAATTCACTGTAGCAGAGGCAAAAACAGAGAACACAAAATCAAACAAATGGACCTCGATTAACCTCAGGTCAGGGAAAAAGAGACACGTTAAAGCAGCAATATTAACAACAAAAAGCAGGGCAAGCCTATATGAGTGGTGTACAACATGTATTCGTAAAGATAACTAATAGGTTCTGCTCTGAAAAAAAATCAGGCCAGGAATCCAAAGGCAGTCGATATGACCTAATAGCAACACAAAATCCTCATAATTTGGAAAGGATCAGCCCAATTTTAGAGGACGTGAAAGTGATGCCATATGGTTGGTGTTGCATAAAAATTTATTGTTACATTTGAATAGCATGGTTCATCTCCGATTTCCTTCTAAACAAACCTGAAAAGTAGTGCATTTGTATATTTGCACGTATAGAGCAACATGAAATATCATTGCCTATCAAGAGATCAAAATATTCACCAGTTTGATATCACGTGGGTGGGAAATAAAAGGAGATTTTAATGCTTCAACTAATTCTCCCATGCAGAAGGAAAACCATTTCAAACAATCAAAGCTTGCACTTAAATAATTCTTATAGTATGTAGTATTTATTCTATGTTGCCAAATCAGAAATATGACTAGGCTGTCTGGTTATTAAACAAACTATTTTGACAGAGGCTATGTTGTTCTCGCAGCGTGCAACACACATTGTACAGTGGTTTTCTGGTACATTTTTTGTGCAAAATTCACAATGATGTGTCTAGTTGAAATTCACTGACCACAAAAGACCAATCAACAATCAATAGGAACCGGGACTTATCGTAACAGAATATCTCACCAAGAAACAGGAAGCAAAAGTGATACAAAATCTTCATTAGACCAAATGGAGAGATTTATCATACAATAATCGAGGCAATTTTACCAAACATATTTTTAGTAATAAACTAAATCTGAATCTTGCTGGAATTTGCACAAACTTTTGTTGTCAGCCTTATCTTTTCCTTCATAACATTATCTCAAAATATTTTATTGATAATGAAATAAACATTGCTAAACACCAAACTAAAACTACGGTCAAACAACTTCTTATGATACTTCGCCTGTGAAAAGTACACGAATGATGAAACAAAGACATGTTGATGATATCACCACCAGAAGAACCCGTTGTCTCATACTCTGAGCTTTTCTTTGACAATCGTTTTTAACCAAACCACTCATTCAAATAAAAAATTTGACAAACACTGAACAAATGAAGTCAACCATTTAATCAAATGATATAAATCTAAAATCACGCGGCCAGCCGGCCACGTGAAGAATTACCATGAGACAACATGAACTAGAAAAAGCATCAACCACAAACTCACAGCATTTTTATAAATATATAGTCAGGTAAATAAATATTAAAAATACCTGGTGACATCAATTTTCTCATCAGAATCAGACTCCACAGCAGTGGCTAGAAAACCATCGACGCCACCTTTATAACTTATCACCGGCTCTCCTTCAACTGTCGCAATGTAAATTTCTGCTTTCCCAAGAACCAAAAGACCCAATAATATTACAATAATAATAGAACGGCTCGACTCCATGTTCCTCATTTTAGCCAATCCTCTCCCAACTCCTCACACCCCACAATTCCAAATCTGTTCATTCACAAAATAATCAATAAATATCAAAAGTTAGCATCAAATAAAAGCAGAAAAAAAACTCTGTACACTCACACCCTAATATAAGTTATATATAGATATGCACATACCTGTGTATGTGTGTAAAATATTAATTTATGAAACTAATTAATGGGTGATCCTGATCCAATACCTGAACTTGAAGTTTATTTCTTTTCTCTCTCTCTGTTTCTGCTTTCTTTTTCTTTTCTTTCTCTACTTCATTTTCTCCATGTGGAAAATCTTCAAAAAAAGGTAATAACATATCAGTAACAAATATTATACACATATTAGATATATAGTACTACACACATATTATATATATACATAATGCTGAAAAAACAAGCAAAGAATCGGAACAACATATAAAGTAAAAAATATAAATAAGATCCCATCGAACTATAAAAAAAAAAAAAAAATACTCACATTTATCCGAAAAAAGAACCCAAAATGCTAATGACAAAACCCCACTTTTTACTAAACACTGAATGCTACTTTTTTTTCTTTTACTTTTCACCCACAAGAAATGAAGCTGATCAGCTAATTACATTTTAATCTTCTTGATAGTACCAGTATTGAAGATTCTTAAGGGGTTCTAAGAAAAGTGGAATAATAGTTTGCTTTCTGTTTTTGTTTTAATTTTTTTGTGGGTGGTTGAGTGGAAGAGAGTGAAGTGGAGGTAGTTAGGGTTCTATTGATTGCGTGTTTTTATTTACTGGGGACGAACCAGACAAAGGACCGGCAATGGAGGACAGTAGGACGAGTCTTGATGATTTCATTAAATTATTACTTATTATCTATCTAAATTCTAACAATTTCTAGAGGTACAACCTTAAATTTTAAAGACCATACATATATAATATATTTCTATTTCTATCAATTGGAGTGATTTTGAAGGATAATAAAATTAATAAATGGATTTGTAGAGTTAGCTCTTAAGTTTTTGTGTACGTACAGAGACAAAAGAATGAAAAAAAAAAAAAAAACAAAATATATAAATACAAGTTTAGAGTTCGTGTTAATTCAATCTATAAACCACTCTCGTTGTGCATGCATGAATGATTTTAATGTGTTTTTCATTTTTTTGTAATTGTCTCGGTGGACAATTGATTAGAAAAGAAATTTGTTTCAAATAGTCAGTTGTGTTTGTCTTGCTAGACAAATAATTATCTGACAAGACTACAAAGAATTCGACTCGATATTGAATTTGCTCAATTTTTAATCTGGGATGTAAAATGAAAATTAGATGTTAGACATGTAAATTAAGAACTCGAGAAGGCTCGACGTGAGATTTATACTACTAAAATTGAAGCTCGGAAAAGTGATAAAGTGTTTTTAGAAACATTCTTCAAATATATATATCCAGTTACAAATTAAATTTTGGGATGTAAGATTAATTTCATGATATCATATGCTATCTTTTTTTTTTTTTTTTTTTTTTTTTACAAAAAATTTAAGAAGTTTATTACATATTTCGCAGGGGATTAAATGACGTTATTCAAAAAGGAAAAAAAAATCTTATTGATCAAATTGTCTAGTCGTCTTTTGTATATCAAACGCTCACTGAGCTGGTAAGAGTCTCGTCAGCAAAAATGAAATGAACATGATTATTTTTAATTGTGCACTGTATTGGTCAATTTTATTGTCATGATATTATTATCTTCCTTGATTGTGGGATTATGAAAAAATTAATTAATTATATAATTGATGCTAATTGCAAAGAAGATTAAGACAATTTTTCTTCAACATTCACTTTATGTGAACTATATAATATAAAGATTAGAATTTGCGTACATATTAAATCTTTCATTCATCCCTTTTTAATTCTTTTTGTGGCTCTTTCTTTGACAATAAAATTTTTCAATTTGAACCTTTCCATATTTTAGAAATATTTAGTTCCCTTTATTGTTAAGACTTTTTGTCTATTATTGGAAGTTATAATTACTTCATTCTTTGATGACCAACAACCCATGAATTACATATATTTTTGAGTGGATGTTTGACTAAGTTTAAAAAATAAATAAAGTAATTTTTAAATAACTTTTTAACCATAAAACGTACTTGGATAATTTATTTTTTAAGTTAAAAAAAATAAGTTTTACGTTATTGTCAAAATAAATAACTTAAGTATTTTTAATTTTCACGAATAATAAAATTATCTATTTTAAAACTTAAATTATTTATTTAATTTTTTTTTTTACATAAAAGTAAACTTTTTAACCATAGCCAAACATGTTAGAGCTACGTGCTCATTCAAATTTTCAACTAGTCATTCAATTCTTTTCGAAAGAGCCATCGAAGTGGACCGCACCTTCTTAAACTTTTTTTCATGACTTAAAAGGCTTTAAAATTGGACTGTATTAATTGGATTATCTGTCAAGTGTCAATAAATATTTTATATTTATTTAATAAAGTTAAATAAAATGGTCTAATTGTAACTACAATTAGTCGAAATTGTAGTCATCTCTTAATCCTATTAAAAATTTTATTTTTATTTTTTGAAATTTTGTTAAACAATTACTAGTAGGTATGTCGATACCATGGGAGGTCATTTTATTATTTTTCTATTTTTTATATGTTTATTTTTTAAAACTTTTAAGAAATATAAAACATTTAAGAATGTCGTCATGTAGTGCGTGTTTTTTACTTGTAAGAATCTTATCTATTTCTATTTCAACATTAACCTCAGAAAATAAAATCACTTCGTCTAGGATAATGATTATACATTATTAGTCAAAATAAATGAGCAGATTATATAGTAAAACCATGCCAACTTTTATTTAACTTTCATCTTTCCTATTAAAATCGCAACACTCCTACGAACTTTTATCTTTAAATTTATGCGAGACATGTTCGACCACCTAAATTATTCTTTTATTGAAAAGACAATGCATTATATTTTCTTAGTATAATCACAATTTCATCTTAGGATACTAAAATAGTGTAAAATATTTACGATTCTAGTACCTCATTTTTGGAGAAATAAACAAAAGGTTACCTCATGAATTCATGTGAGGGTTGTCCCACCAAATTTGTCCCTATTCTTGTACATAACATGTGACTTTGTGACTATTTCTATGGCAGAAAATGAACCAAAAAAATTCCAATCATAGACAAGATAATACAGAAATTAAAATATTATTTTTTTTCAACATAAAACAAATTAATTGTTCACAAAAAGTTGCAAAATAAGTTGGCAGGAGATGCACCTCCCAAGAATAGTCCCTATTGTATCTAGTTATGTGTGTCACGGGTTCAAATTATGTGCAACATTTCTCTAATAATCTTAAAATATGAAAGACAAAATTGGACTTGGTACTGAGTAAAATGTTGGGTTTCCCACATGTTGTCTTGTAGAGTATTCTCAGTCGATTACAATGAAAATTTTAGCTAATTTATCGAAGTAGGTAAATTTGATGAATCAATTATGATGGGGTAATTAGTACATTTCGTTTCTATCTTTTGAGTCTACTGCACAAATCATCTATATCGTTTGAATATTGACATTTGGATCCTTAAATCACCCATTCTATGCGCAAAAGGTCATTACTGTCTAATTCTGTCAACTGTTGCCGTTAAAGACAGTGTGTCATCTGCAATGTCTCATTCTATGAATGACATTTTCATCAACTCACCAAATATATTGTTCCTGCCAAATCCAACCCATTTTCTCCTGCAAAGCCTTCATTCTCTCCGCAATTCTCTCTATACGTATTTGCCCACATTTCATTTTCAGCACAAAAACCAAATATTCAAGAATCAGAAACAAAATCAAGAGAAAATGACAAAAACGCTTGAATCAATTGCAAAATTAAATAAAGAGACATTGCAAAAGATAATTCTGAGAAGTAGGAAATGAAACAAAAAACTCGAATGAATGCATACCTAAAAAAAAATTGCTATTAGATTAAGCCCATGAAATATCAAAGGCAGCAGATGTAATAGCTTGCAAAAACTTCGAAAAATTGATCGTCTCATCTCCACCTATATCAGCCTCTCTGATCATCCCAGTGAGTTCTTCAGCAGTCAAGGCATGGACGAGTTTTGCCATTGAGTGAGCCAACTCAGAGGCCGTGATATACCAATTTCCATCCCTGTCAAACACTCTAAACAACTGCCTCAATTGCTCCTCCGTGTACGGCGATTTCGCAGGCAAAAGCTCCGACGCCATCAGTGCCACAAACTCCGAGAATTCCACTAACCCATTATTGTTCTACAATGATTTTCCTCTTCTTCCTAATTTTATGTGCATGTCTTCGTCCTTGTCTTCTTCGTCAACCCAAGCGCCGAAAAAAACGGTCACATACACGATGTCTTCTTCCTCTGCCTCGTCGACCTCTCGATCGGATTCTTTCGCATTTTATACGCAGAGGAAAACACACGCGAGATGGGAAAATTTCAGCAGTATAAGTGTGATCAGGTGAAACTAGAACCCACCACCTTGTCCTCCACTGCCTCCATGGAAATCCCTCCGCCGCGTGAGGACGCCATAGGTGATGTTGATTGCATGAATATTTTGGAGAATTTTGGGTATATGAATCTAATTGATAGTAATGAAATTTGGGACCCATGTACAGTTTTTCAAAGTGAAAACCCTCAAGAATATTTGGAAAATCAGGAAGAGGCGGCCATGGAGGCGCCGCTGCCGCTTGAAGGGTCACAACAATTTCAAAAGAAGCAAAATCAAGATGAAGAAAATGATGGGTTCAGTTTCTTACGGGGAAATAGTGAACTTGCCATGGGTTGGATTTGCAAGAGAAAATTGGTTGGATTTGGTGGGAACAGTATATTTGGTGAGTTGACAAAAATGTCCTTCATAGAATGAGACATTGCAGATGACACACTGTCTTTAACGGCAACAATTGACAGAATAAGGCGATAAGGACCTTTTGTGCAAAGAATATGTGATTTAAGGACCAAAATGTTAAAATTTAAACGATATGGATGATTTGCGCAATAGACTCAAATGATAGGGACGAAATGTGCTAATTACCCAATTATGATATAACAAATAGGGTGAATAAGCACAAGTACTATGTTACATGTATAGTGGCGAAGTCTTTTCATTATTGTCGTGACATGACATTAATGAAAAGACAGACAAAATAGATAAAAAAAAAAATAATTATAAATTAAGAGTATGTTTAGTGTGCTTATAAATACTTATAAGTCGGTTAAATATTATTTTCATCCACATATTTCGTAGGATCCACAACTTTTATACGCTTTTTATCCACATATTTCGTAGGATCTACTGCTTATAATCTACAAAAAAATTTACCAAACATACTTTAACTAAGTTTTAGTTTTAATAATAAATATATATATTTAAATTTGCTAAAGACATGTCCCAACTACATGCCTAAGTAATTCTTTCTTTTATTTTTCTATTTTACTTTTTGTTCTTCCCTTAATTTATTCAATTGGTGTCACATATATTATTATCTCTTATTTCATGCATTATGTAACATGTCGACACTTATATCGTCATTTTTGTTACTAACAACCAACACGTTCATATTTATATCGTCATTTTTGTTACGTTCGCTTTTATATGGTTATCATCGTCACAAATATATTTATTGCAAACAACGTGACAACGATAATAATGACAAAGGAGGGTAACAAAATAAGTACCATAATGTATTAAAATTAACCTGATTTTAGTATTTTACTCATGATACCATAATATTTTGCTAATGATTATTTTTAAAGTTACTTGTTTTACGAATAAAATTTACTTTTGTAAAAAATAAGTCAGAACAGTATCTTTCAAATACAACCAAACATGCTTACATAAAAAAAGACTAGCTCAAGATTTTCACGAGTTAATTTGGCACTCTTAAAAGTAAAAAATAAAGTGAACGAATGAAATGGGAAGTGCATAGAATTTTTTAAACTGAAATTAAGCTCCACTTGCATGGATTCATCCAACCAATGACGATTTCCCGATTAGAGCTCCACTTGCATGGATTCGACTCCACTGCACTTGTAAATCTCAGATTCAAAAGGACTTGAAGTGTTTTACAATACAACTCTTCAAGAATGTCTTGCAGATAGGGCAAACACTACTCCCAACAATCTTGCATCTAATCACTACACTTATCTTACCCACATTGATTACAAGCTTTTCTTCTACGAACACTCTCTAAATCACTCATATGAATAATCAGTTAGAGAGAAAATATAAGATGAAGTAGAAGCGCAGTCGATAAAGAGTAGTAACTCTAGTGTTTGTTTGGTCATGGCCGGCCATGGCCCTAGGTGGTTAGCAACCGCCTAGGGCCACCCAACCATTTAGGGCCCAAAAATTTTGGTCTATTTTTTTTTTCCTCTTTTTCCTTTTAACAAATAAGCCTACTTATATGTGATATGAGTATAAATAGAACACAAGTTCAAATCTAACATATATTATCTACTTTAATCAAGTTTTTAAATTGTAGACAGTGCAATTTTTCCTTTAAACCTCATTTTAGAAATTTTTATCTTGATTCAAAATGATTTTCCAAATTGTTAGGATTGGAGCAATAAATAAAATAACAAAAAATAAAGAACGCAAGGATTTATACATGTTTGTCCTGTCTTCAACCGCTGCAGTATTTTCATTATAATGAATGACGATCTTTGTTTACAAGAGATTAGTCTTATATATAACAACTCAATGAAAGTTTCTTAATTAGAATGAAACTCTAAGACAACTCAATGAAGGTTCCCTAGTTATAATGAAATAGTAGGACAATCTAATTAAGGAGGTAAAATCTCGAAAAACACTTTACTTAAGCAAATGCAAACACTGCGAAGGTCGATTCGAGTTTAGCTTTGCGTAGTACAATAAATTAAGCTCTACAGCTTAACAAAAATTTCAACTATTTTTCATTCAATGAAGAAGAAAAAGAAGAAAAATGTATCCTCTTTTGGCTTGTAAATTTGTCAAAAATTTACATTTAAAACATCTCAATTTATTAAGGGTCCCATTTAAATTTTTGCCTAATGATCTCTAAATCTCAGGGTCGGCAATTTGGTCATGTTTAAAAATTATTTTTTTATAAGTTGATGAGTAGGAGTTACAATTATTTTATAGAACCCACAATTTATTTATTTAAAGTCATAGTGGGGCCTGATACTTATAAGCACACCTAAACATGTGACCTAGACATTTAAGAGTCCCTTATAAAAATATCAAAATTTGAAGTGCGATTTTTTTTTTCAGTAGCTGCTTAATATTGACATACAATTTTTTTTAAAAATAGTAGTCATCTTTTCAAAAAAATCTTTGTTCCGCCCCCTGTGTGTCATCAATGGGATGGTCCAAATTTAAATGGTCAGGATGAAGTGTATCGTCTAAATGAAGTTGTCGCTCCTTTAAGATTCCAGATGTCAAATGAGAAAAACGCCTTACATTTGTTTCTAGAAGTATCACTTTTATAACAGTTATGTGTAACAAGTTCGAGTCAAAAATTGGTCAAGCAAATTCACATAAGCAGAGTTGATACGAAATTTTCTAAATTTCCAAACAAGGTTGAGAATAAATGCTCTAATATCGAAAGTGGTGATGGTGACTAATTCTACTTCAATTATTAAATTTACGTTCTACATAAACGTGAAAAATTTACATATTTGTAGTAAGTACGATAAAATCAAATTACGTTTTCTAGAGGCTAGCACAAATTTAGTAGTGTTTTCCAAAAATGTGCTTGCAACCTAAATCTAGCTACGGTGCATTGTCTTTTTACTGAGATTTGTACTATGATATAATAAGGACTGATCTCCTACTCATTTATAATATCCACGCTAAGGTGGCATCACATTATTAGTAAAAATAATGAGTGTGGGACTATGAACTACCAATCATATAATGTCACTTCAGCGTGGATATTATAAGTAGACATTATAAGTGAGTAGGAGATTAACCCTTATGATATAATTAGTTTCAAGTCAAAACTGACGTACCAAACTTCTATACATTTTATAAGAGCTCTTTTGATGACTTTTAAGTACTAAATCACTTTGCCAAACATGAGTTGTTTACCTCTTATCTAGAACCTCTTTTGGTGTGAACTAATATCATTCAAATAAGTTTGAACGTACCTTATTATTGATTTGAACTCTACAAAATCGACGTAAGATATTTTGATCTTGATTCACATTTTCATAATGATATGAAATTGGCCTGCTCTCTTTGAATACTTAGATTTAATAATTTTCTTTAAATACCAACACTGGATTACTATGTTACGTAAAATCAAAACTCGCATGTTATGACTACATTAATTACGTGTAACATAACTCATCCTATAATAAAGGAGAAACTCCAATGTACGTTGATGAGTTCAAACACGACTTTAAAAATCTAACAACAAACACATGGCTAAAAAATTCTTGCTCTCTTTGATTGAAATTTTGAAATACAAAAGGAATTTGTCAATTCCATCATTGCATTTGCATCTTAACTAAAAGGTAGTAATTGGGAAGGACTAAAATTCCTACCTTTATTTATAACCTTATTGATGAGTAATATTAAATTTCACATAAAATAAAATTTTTATTTGCTTTAGTTTTAAGTTACTATATAATTCTCGACTCCTCTAGCACGACGAGATTTAAAGTTCATCAAAACACTAAAGTTAATCAGTTATTAAATTGTGCAAGTACAATTTAAAGATAAAAAATCACGAGTCGAATAAGATTTCAAAAAGAAGAAAAAAATCAAATTGATAAATATTGATAGAAAAATACTCCAATAATTTATCATAATAAAATTAATTTCCTCCTCGACAATAAAATAAAAAACGTGCACAATAGAATAGCAAAAACAACATCCAATGTATAGAAGTGAACTATACAAGTTTTCTTATCAACAAAACTAAATGAAAAAAATAATATTTTTAATCGATATCTCAAATAAAAAAATTATAAAATCCTAAAATGTATAATCAAAATATAATTGACACAAAAGGGTAACCTTTTTTTTCATCCCATGTGCATTTGAGAATGAGAGGAAAATAAGGCCTCTTAGTCACTTAGTGTGTATAAATAGAAGAAAATGACTTGATTTCATTATTATGCAACATGGGGAACAAAAGTAGCTGTCAAATGTCCTATCTTTTTCTTTTTAGATCCCTTTTTGGTGATTTCTTGAAAACTAATTACCCTCTCTCACTTTTTTGTTTCTTTTTTAACTGTTTAGGGTTATTATAATTATGATAAATCATTGTCATGATCGATTCATTGAATTGGATTATTGATTTTGGTGAATTGTCAAGTGATTTGTGTCACTGCAATAGTTATATTTTTGACTTGGTACGCGTTTAATTTTTTTTGAGTGTCAATCAAAATAATGCAACACGTCGTTTTGAATGTCAATCAAAATAATGCAACTTAACTAACAATATTAAAATGAATATGTCTTTAAGCAATGTTCCATCAAGAAAGAGAGATAAAAGTAGCATTCCATGTCCATCTTCCATATAGGACTTGATCTCCTACCTATGGTGGGTAGGAGATACAATTCCGATATATGAGGTGTCAACCCATGATTGGAAAAAATAATAAGTATGTGATCATAAATTTTCAATCATGTGTTGCCGCTTCAGCAGTGGACATTATAACTCATACCCACCATGGATAGGAGATCATTCCCTTTTCCATATAGCTCTTAAAAGTGTATCTCACAAAAATTAGTTTGCTGAAACTTAATATGATACTAGAGTCACATAATAGATTTGGGTTCAATCTCGATGTTATCAATTTATGAAAATTTGTCACTTATTAGGCTTTTGATGAATATATATATATTTGCACAAATGGTCCATATCTTTTGTACTTGCAGCGAGTTGATGACTTATCTTTCATTTTTAGCAGTATAGCCCATATTTCAAACTTTCTTAGCGACAATTGTCATTTCCATCAATTTTTATCAGATTTAGCAGTTAATTCTAGCCTTTTTACACAAATGGTCCCCGAGTGCATTCCGCACTCTTCATTTCATAAGGGTATTTTCGACATTCTATTGTTCATAAATAAAAATTTGCAACAGATATCCTAAACTTAAGCGGAAAAAAAAGAAGGAAAATAATTTTTAAAAAAAACTCTTCTTATCCAAAGCACCCTGACCCTGACCCTGTGTGTATGTCCTTTGCAACAGATGTCCTAAACTTAAGAGGAAAATACTTTTTAAAAAAAAACTCTTCTTCTCCAAAGCCCACCACCCACCCACCTTGTGTGTATGTATGTGTAATTATATTCTTCTTCCTTATTAGTTGTTCCATACATTACATTATTAATTGGTGCTACTAAAGGCAACGACTTACAAAGTACCAAAGAAAACTATGTTCCACACATCATATTTAGATAACATACGAATCACTCTTTACAATTTCACATACCGAAGACAAAACAGTAGAATAGCAGAGGAGAAGCAATGCATGAATGGATTTAGCTGAATCTGCATGAGAGAGTAGATATTTCAAATTTATATAATATATATACTGACTACTCTATAATATATATACTGACTACTCAGCATAAAGAATAAAAGAAACACACTGGAATTGTTGAAGCACAGCTTGTTGTAGAGGTTATGCAACAAGTGGTCAGATGAGACGCTTTTCACAGCAATCAGAAAAAACTGCTAAAACTTCGTTCTCCTTTATTACACACACATACGCACAGGGGAGGGGTGGGGTGGAGAAGAAGCGTATTTTTTATACTTATTTTCTTTCTTTCTTTTTTCTTTTAAGTTTAGGACTTCTATTGCAAATTTTTATTTATAAACAGTAGATTGTCGAAAATGCTCTTATGAAATGAAGAGTGTGGAATGCACGCGGATACCATTTGTGCAAAAAGGCCAGAATTAACTGTTAAATCTGACGAAAATGGACAGAAATGATCATTGTCGCCAAAAAAGTTTGAAATATGGAATATGCTGTCAAAAATGAAAAGATAGGTCCTCAACTCGCAATAAGTGCAAACTATGGAGACCATTTGTGCAAATTATTTTCTTTTGCACTTTAGTTAGAGGTTAGACTAAGTCTCATTTAAAATTTGTAATACATTTATTTTCATTTTTAATAAAACATGCTACTGAAGTAGTTGAATTAAAAAAAATGTGAATGTGAAAAAGTATATTTGAATGGAATTTTTTAAAGTATATATTTTAAAATATTTGAAATAATAGCGTTTCAATTGTATCAATTATTTTGACACCATATTTTATTGGTTGTATTTGGACCTCGATTGACGCAGAGAGCTTGAAATTGTTAGATATGTAAAGTAAACATTAGTAACTACTCACTTTGTTAAGCATGGGTAATTAGTTAACACAATTGTGATGCCGTTTTAACGATAATTCAAGAGAATTTTATTATAGTTACACAATTAGTAATCGAGACAAACCACTTGAAAATATTTATAGGATGAGAATTAGTAGTTATTGGGCTACAGTTCCACTTTATTGAACTTCGGCATTTTGGGCCCTAAAATGGTATACTGGGCTTTTCAAAATCCAAATCTACCAAGTCCAACCTACATAAATTTTCCTAGCCCGTTACTCGTACCGCCAAATTCAAACAAGAAGGGCATATTTCCCTGTGAATGCTACCAGAAACTGTAGCTTCACTTCTGCACCACTGCGCCAAAACAAAGGCCTATCGATATGGCCTTTCGCTCCACGCCACTGCAATCAAATCAGGCATACAGACAGACATTTATATTGGCAATCACATCCTCAATTTTTATGCAAAATGTGGCCACCTTGATTCAGCCCACTTAATGTTCGACGAAATGTCCCATAAGAATTTGGTTACTTGGTCTGCGATGATATCGGGTTCTGACCAAGCCAGAAAATACCCCTCAACTCTTGCGCTTTATGTGCAAATGCACAAGTATTATAAGCCCAATGAATTTATTTTTGCCAGTGCTCTTAGTTCTTGTGCTGGCCTTAAGGAATTAAAGCTCGGGCAACAAATTCATGCGCAGATGGTAAAATTAGGTTATCAGTTTGTTTGTTTTGCTGCTAATTCACTTATTTTGATGTACATGAAATGTGGCATGTGTAGCAATGCCTTGTCGATTTTTAGTGATTGCAGTACTTCTGGATTGTTGAGTTTGGTTTCTTATAATGTGGCTATTACCGGGGTGGTGGAAAATGAGCAAGCAGAGAAAGGGTTTGAGATATTTAAGCTTATGGGTCAACAGGGTCTCGTTCCAGATTGTTTTACTTTTGCAGGACTACTGGGGCCTAGTGAACCTAAGTATGATTTGTCAGTTGGAACGCAATTACATTGTCAAATAGTAAAGCTCGGGCTTGATTATATGGATTTTATTGGAAACATTTTAATTTCCATGTACTCAAAATTTCATTTAATTGAAGAAGCAGAGATGGTGTTTAGGCTGATTAAGGAGAGAGATGTTATTTCGTGGAATACTCTTATTAGTGCTTGTTGTCATTGCAATGATGAATCCAAAGCTTTAAGTGTTTTTAGGGGGATGGTGATGGATAATAATGTGAAGGCCGATGATTTCACTTATGCCAGTGTGCTTTCTGCAGTTGCCAGTCTAACTTCCATATGTCATGGGAGGGAGATTCATGCACATTTAATTAGGACGAGGTCAGAGTGGGATGTGGGTGTTGGTAATGCGCTTGTGAACATGTATGCTAAGAGTGGCTGCATTGGCTATGCGTACACTCTTTTTGATCGAACAGAGTGCCATAATCTTGTCTCATGGAATAGCATTATTGCTGGATTTGCAAATCATGGACTTGCACGAAGAGCAATGGAATTGTATGAGGAGATGAAGGGAGTGAGGTTGAAGCCAGATTCTATTACATTTCTTGGACTTCTAATGGCTTGCAATCATTCAGGACTTGCAAATGAGGGCCAAACATTTTTTAATTCCATGACTGAAGTTTATAAGATCACTCCCGATATTGAGCATTTTTGCTGCCTCATTGATTTACTAGGACGGGCTGGGAGAGTGAAAGAAGCTTTAGAATACATGTCTAGATATCCATTTCGGGATGATCCAATTGTTTTGGGCTGTTTACTTTCGGCATGTCGACTGCATGGAGATGTTATAGCTGGGGAACAACTGGCTAGAAGGCTTCTAGAATTTCAGCCTGTTACCACTTCACCTTATGTCTTGTTGTCAAACTTATATGCTTCAGATGGCAAGTGGGACAGTGTTGCAACGGCAAGAAAATTGCTTCGGGATAGCAGATTGAAGAAGGAGCCTGGCCATAGTCTGATACAAGTTAAGGGATCAGTTGAAATGTTTATAGTTGGCGATTTTTCTCATTCGAGGATTGAGGAGATACTAAGTCTACTTAAAACCTTGAGTTTGACGGAAGAGGAAAATCTACTGACTTATTAGTAAAGTAACACATATTTTTCAGGATTCTCTATATATGCCAAGATTTGTGACTTGGTTTTCAAGCTTCTGGTGTTTGCACACGTGCGTGTCTTATCCACAATAAAGGCAATTATGTGAATACACTCATGCGTGGCATCTAGTGTGTGCGCACGTGCGTGCCTGATCTACATTTAATCTTAAATATGTACTTGCAAGGATTTATCTCTGTGCATTGAGGAGTAAATTTTGTTTGTCCAGGCAAATTGAAAAACAAAAGGTAGCGACGAAAGTTGAACTAATCACCTTATCTAAAAATTTAAGCATTTAAAAGAGGACACCCGTATCAATTTAAATCTTATCTTCAATTATGAGTTTAAGTTCATCACCATCTAATTATAAAAATTCTAAAGTGTCAAACATTGAATCAAAAAGAAGAAATGATACCAAATGATCATCAAAGCAAATACAGTAAAGGTCAAAGTGGAACCCATTTACATGATGAGGAATCTCAATTTGCAGTTCACGGGCCTCCTGAAAACAACTTTTCTCTGTTTGGTCAAGAAAAACATATTAGAAATTAAAATATATAAAAATAGTTTCCAACTTTATAATTAGTGAATATTTGATTTTTAGTAAATGTTTATATATTATTACATAATTTATAAGATTACAACATAAAATTTAAATTCAGGAAAATGATTTTATCAGTATTGGCCCTGTTTCGCCTTTTGTCTTGGAGTGCGGTCTGGGAGTCAATTTCGTTTAAGAAAAGTTAAATATGTAATATTTTAATGTTAGAAATATTTTTACAAGTTATCTAAAATTTCTATTTTGTTTCCAACCATTAAAAAATACAAATGACTCAAGAATTTAATTAATAAATGTTAAAATTCTTATATAGAAACGTCAACTTATCATTTGTAGATCGCCTAAAAATGACCATCTCATATCTTCTTACCAGTGGAAAATTAGCTCTTGGATTGTCGTTCTATGTCATTTATGCACCTCTGAATGTTGGAAAGTGTCCAATAATTCAATGACTTAATCGACCTAATATTTGAGTCAAGAATGATGGTACTGTTTCATATTAGCTGGCCCGGTTTTGGACATAGACAAGTGAGGCAACCGCCTCGGATCCAAAATCGAAGTGGGCCATTTTCATAAAAAAAAAAAAAAATTAATTACTAAAGTGGCCTAAAAAAAATATTTGTACAAAAGTTTGAAGCCCAACAAAGTAAAGCAAGCCGCATTCTATGAAGACTATAACTATTATTAGGAAGTGACCCAAAATCGAAGGGGCCTATTTAAAAAAAAAAAACATTGAAGTCCAATCCACCAGTAGCCATATTCATGACTTGTCAGACTTTGTTTTGAGGGTCTAATTTTTGAACTTCGTCTTGAACTCCGAAAATGTTAGAACTGACCCTACTTACGAGGAGTTCATATGATAAGAATCATCAACATATCATTTGTAGATCGTATTGAGATGGTTGTTTTACATTTTCTTATCGATAGAGAATGAACTTTTGAATTGTCGTTGTGTGTATTTAGACACTCGAAAGTTTAGAAATATCAAGTGAATCAATGACTTATTTGACTTAATATGCTAGCCAAAAATGATGGTACGATATCATAAGATGAGCTGTAAATTTTCAACAATATCACACGAGCAACAAAAGAATAGAGTTGACACATAAATTTTCTTGGTTTCTTTCCTTAATACCCAGAATATACCAACAAATGAGAAAATTAGAAGAAAAATATAACCAAATGTTGAAATTTCTTACACAATTTCAGTTCCTTCCAACAATTTTTTCTCCCTAGATTTCTGTTTCTCTTCCTCTGTAATTTGTAAAACTTTTTTGCTTTTCTGTGTGAACATATTTTTCCCTCGTTTTAACTTTTGATTCTTTCCCAATTGCATGTATTCAGCCAATAAAATCTCGATTCGTCAGCTGAAAATACCCCATTTTCTTGAATTCTTAGCATATCGGGTTCCTGGTGTATAAAGATGATCTCGATGGGTTTTGGTCAACCGTGTCTGTGAGAATTCCAATAAATTCTCATCTTTTGAATTAGGAAATCGCAGTTTTATGACCTCTGAAAATTTCAGCCGACTTGAGGGAGAAAAGAAATTAAAAGAAGAAGGTAAAAAAAAAAAATGTCAATGTCACCACCTATAGAGGCTACAATGCCTGAAACGGCGTCGTCTTCTGAAGGTTCACGTCGTTTTGGAGATCTGAGAGGGGTCCAATGGCGCATAGATTTGGGAATTTTACCATCTTCTCCTTCATCCATTGATGATATTCGCCGGGTTACTGCTAATTCTCGTAGAAGGTATACATATACTTCTATTTTCTATGAGTTTGTGTGTTTGGAGTGTATTTATAGAATTTATTTAATAATCCGAGGATCATCTTTTATGTACTATTTCTGCCTTTTTGGTGTAAAAAAAGTAGTAATTGGAGTTTATTAGTGTTTTTGCATTTTAATTGTTTGAAACGTGGACGCCATTTTCTTTCGGTTTGCAATATAGTTGGATATTTTCGGCATTTGTGTACACGAGCTGAAATCAATAACCCCATGTTTGGTGCGCAGGACCGGACAGGAAGGGATAGTAAAATTAACAAAAATTTTAGCTTCGTTTTCTTTCTTAATACTGGTACTACCTAATCTTCCCTACCAAACATGCCATATCGGTCATAGTTATTAAATATCATACTTTTGCAATTTGACTGTTTCTGCTGCAGTGTTTAATTGTGGTGGCATGATTTAGTTTCGTAGAAGTTAATTTTGTTGCAGCATATTCTAGAAAACTATCAGTCATTTGTTAGATCATCTCCCTTTAGTTTTTTAATGATAACGGGACAGTATCTAGCAAGTATGGCATTTGATTCAAAGGGAATAAATTCTAACACAAACTGGAATTTTTACCATGTCCTTTGAGCATTTTGCTAGTGGTTATTACATATGCAATATTTTTTGCAATTTCGTGTGGAAGTCTTTTTTCTTGCTAAAGTTAATTTATGAATTTCTGTAGGTACGCTGCTTTGAGGAGGCATTTTCTAATTGACCCGCAAGTTCTGAAGGATGGAAGTTGTTCTCCTGATCTTGTCATGGACAATCCACTGTCACAAAATCCAGGTAGGATTTCAACATTTTGCAGGCAGTGTGCATCACCAAGGCTTTTTTTCATTCACTTTTGGCTTCATGAAATTCTCTTAAAAGCCTTTTCATTTTTTATCTTCATTACACTTTAGGTTTTCTTGACCGAGACTGTTCATGTGGTTTCTTTGACTGTGTCAGTTTTTCAATCTCATTTGGGATCTTATGAGTGATTATTATTAAGTTTACAAACTCACGTGGCAAGTTTAATTCTAAGTTATCCACACTATTGTTTTTCGTTATGCAGATAGTGTGTGGGGTCGCTTCTTCCGGAATGCTGAATTGGAGAGAATGGTCGACCAGGATTTGACGCGTTTATATCCTGAGCATGGTAGCTATTTCCAGACACCTGGTTGCCAAGGCATATTAAGACGAATTTTGTTACTTTGGTGCCTTAGACATCCAGAATATGGTTACAGACAAGGTAGGTTGAATTATTTTTCTTTCAGTTTCATATTTGCTGTCTGCTGCTTTTGTTTTCATCAATTACCAGTCCTGCCCATTTATGCGTCTTTGTATTCCTAAAACCTACGTTTCAGTTTTCTATTCTGATGGAATGAGGTAAAACCTTTTGAAATTTGAAAAGAGAAGTAGCCGCCACTAGTATGGAAGAATCAGTGTACTTGTATAGGCTGAATGTTTGAGATTATGTTCAAATATATAGTTGCCATAAACTCCTTTTAGGCTCAAGCTGAATGGTATATTATGCGACGCATCGACATGACGCAAACATATATTATTTGCTGCCCTCAGTACATGTATTCTGTATTGTTTCACAAATTTAATTTTAAAAAGACTAGAGCATTTAATTTATTTTTTCTAATGATTATCAAAACCAAGTTGATTGCATTATTCCCAGAAAAGCTTCCGTCTACTAATGATCAATGCTTAAGAGCACACATGCAGGAATACCATTCTCAAAATTTTCAAAATGATTAATTTTGTAAGGTTTCTGTACTAATAGATTTCTTCATGCTGTCATTCATAGGGATGCACGAACTCTTGGCACCTCTGCTGTATGTTCTTCATATTGATTTGGTGCTTCTGTCTGAAGTGAGAAAAGTGTATGAAGACCACTTCACGGACATATTTGATGGCTTCTCATTTCATGAAAATGATTGGACTTACAAGTTTGATTTTAAGAAATTACCCGAGTACGTGGAAGATTGGAACCGATCCGAAAGTTTTGTGAAAATTAACAGTCTTGGTGAAATTGATCCGAAGATACAAGCCATTGTTTTGCTAAGTGATGCCTATGGGGCTGAAGGTGAACTTGGTGTTGTCTTATCCGAGAAATTTATGGAACACGACGCGTATTGTATGTTTGATGCTTTAATGAATGGGACTGGTGGTGCTGTTGCCATGGCAGAATTTTTCTCTCCATCTCCTTCTGGGGGTTCTCATACTGTGTTCCCCCCTATAATTGAATCTTCTGCCACACTTTATCATCTTCTTTCTGTTGTTGATTCATCTCTTCATAGTCACCTTGTAGAACTCGGAGTCGAGCCCCAGTATTTTGCTCTTCGCTGGCTACGGGTCCTATTTGGGCGTGAATTTGCACTTGAAGACCTTCTGGTAATCTGGGATGAAATTTTTGCGTGTGAAAATACAAAGTTCAATAAACCTGATACTAATGATGCCGAGTCCAACTCTGGAGTCCTTAATTCATCAAGGGGAGCACTCATTTCCGCTTTTGCAGTGTCAATGATACTTCATTTGAGATCTTCATTGCTTGCCACCGAGAATGCTACTTCCTGTCTTCAGAGGCTGTTGAATTTTCCAGATGATGTAAATCTTCCCAAACTGCTGGCTAAGGCGAAATCATTGCAGTCTCTAGCTGTAGATGCGATCAGCTCAACCCCACTTCTGATTCCTCCCGGATTGCCTGGAAGACGTAACTCGGGAATTACTAAAGGTCACAGTCTTTCTTTAGATTCATCTTCTCCAAGAACTCCACTGAATATGGTACACGAGAGCTACTGGGAAGAGAGGTGGAGAGTTCTGCACACGGAAGAAGAAAGAAAGCAAGGTTTTGCAGAAAAACAAGTTCCTAACCGCAAAAAAGGTTGGTCAGAGAGGGTAAGATTACGCCTGTCTAGAACCGAATCCGATCCCGCCCGATCTAAGGCCACTTACAGAAAAAAGGATGGGACAGAGGAAGGTACGAAAAAATTCGGGTGTGATGAAGATTTTGACCATAAGATTCCAGCTGAACAAGATGTTAAGGACAATAACTTCAGTACATCTGAGGCAAGATGCTCGAGTGGATGTTCTGGGAATGAAGAGAACTTGTCCAATATTTCAGATCTATCAAGTGCTATTAGAGGGGCTAATGATCATGAGAACGTATCGGGAAGGAGTAGTGTTGCATCAAACTTTTTTGCTGATGAAAATGATACCGACTCTACTTATGTTGTGCCATCAGGGGCTAACCCAGAATCTTCACCTCTTCTGGTCTCAGATTGGGGCCCAAATGACATCACATTAAACTCTACGCAGATTGACAATTCTGTTGGAAGACCAGCTACAGGCTTTAAGGAGCGAAAGCTTCTATCTGGTAAATTTCAATGGTTTTGGAAGTTTGGGCGCAACGTCAATGAGGGAACGTCTGATAGCACCGCTATATCTGAAGATGTAAAAGCTTGTGACAGTGGAAGTGATCATAACAATGTAGCTGGCTCTTCTATAGCTGATGGGTGTATAAGCACTTCTGGAATAAGCAAGGGGAAGATTGTTGACCAGAATTTGATGGTTAGCTTGAGTGATCTTGGGCAATCCATGCTTGAGAACATCCAGGTACTCGTGAAGTTTCCATTAAGTAACTTGTTGTTTCCATACATGTTTGTGTTACGTAATTTTGTTTCTACCTTTAAGTAAAAGGGATATCTTTTATTTCAAATTTTAATTAATAAAAAAATTACCTTATAAGCTTAAACAAACATGCATCAGGTGATAATGGCCTAACTTCCACTAGAACATGCTGTGGGATCCTAAGAAAGATGGTTCTTTGAAAATTTATGTGCAAAAGCTTGATAAAATCAAGTCGTTCACCTGGGAATTTGTTCATAAGTGCACTATGAATTGGTGAAGTATATTAGAAGTTGAATAGACGGATACTAGGATTTTAGCTTGCTATGTTATTATGCATAACCTAAGCTGTCTGCATATAAAGGTGTCTAACGAGTTGCATCAAATCGCTTAATTAGGAAGAGAGATAAACAATTATGCAGATTCAATTTGATATTGCTATAGAATAGAGCTCATAGTAGGGGGTTCAAACTAGGATAACCTATTTGGCCGCTGGATAGCAAGGTTTTGGTTACTTTATAAATGTGTCAATATACAATTGTATATCCAGTTCAAAGTGATCTGATGATAAAGCCATAATTCTTCAGAAAAAGGGGGTCGCAGTGATCAGGTCTACATTCTGTATATTGTCCTTTCTGTTCTTGTTGGAGTAGAAACTTAATTTTAGTTTATTATTGTTATTAGTTCCCCATCGTCCCCCAGAGATGTATCTGCATCTAAAAGATCTTTTATACTGTGTCGAATCCCAAATGTTACAATCGTAATTTGTTGCTAGCCTTACAACTAAAAGAAAGGGTCAAAATCAATCCCTCATTTTCCCATGCTTTACTAGTAGGGATCCCTAACGATCTTTGATCTATGTCATTCCAAGTTTGGTGTAATAGCCAATCAATTCATTTTTTCTAGGTTGATGCTGCTTATTGAACAATTCTTGAGCATTAGTGCATCCCTAACCTATCTTTTACATTGCAGGTTATAGAGTCGATTTTGCAACAGGATCTGGGTCAAGTGGGATCTTTGGAGAACTCTAAAAATGGTATTGTTGGCAAAGGACAAGTTACAGCCATGACAGCCCTTAAAGAGCTTCGAAAAATGAGCAATCTTTTGTCTGACATGTGACATGACATAGACGTTTAATATCAAGTATGTGCATCCATCTTTTTGCCATTTCTTTCCCTGGGCAGAAGAAATGTTTCTGCAGTTATATATATGTATATATACTATTTTTCTTCATTAAAATTTGATATGTATCATAGACAGACTTTGTAAATACGGAATGTGATGAGTGATTTAATCTTATTCATAATAAAGCAGTTATCAGATCATGCATTTTGATTATTTTTGAAAAAATTTGGAAAATTAAGGAATAACCGCTTCTTAAGAACCATTCTCATTAATCAAATATCGACTTAGGATTATGATAATGATAGATTGAAAGGCCAAGTAGGACAAATCTATCGAGCAGTTATTAGTTATTACTGTGTTTTTGGTAATGTTGGAATGAAAATCATAATATATCGAGTGAAAATAAAGAAGTTCAAATAGATGTGTCAGCAACGAAATCAATAAGATGAGAAATAAAAAAATTCGTCGACAAGGGCTTCTATGTGATTAGAAAATGCTTTGTCCAAGACTGAAACTGACTACTAAAAATCCAATTTGTTAGAATGATCCGGTATTGAGTGGTTAAAATAAAAATAATCTAGTCGATTTCAAATTTATTGAGAACTTTAGTCTGATGTCATCTTGATTTTCACACCGCGTGTGGTATTAGAGAAACAAAATATCTACTCTTATTCAGTCGGACTTTGGCAAGAGTGAGACAAGGACGAGACGAGTGCATAAACTTAGGCGTCACCTATGCGAACTTTTAGAAGAGTGCTCTTACAGCATTATTGTATAGACCAAGAGTTCCAGGAAAACCCATTTGGAATCAAACATGCTCAGAGTTTATCCCAAAAACAGATATATTCCCCCATTATCAAATAGTAGTTCTGTAGCAATATCATATTACAAACTAAGCCTCAAAACCCAAAGGTACACGAAGGCAGCAAGGAATATAGAGTATGTTAGAATCATAACCATGAGAACTTTTACGAACTTCTCTAACCACGCCTTCATAAGTCTAATATCTATTTACAGTCTAATCTATGTTGTGAAAGCCCGGGAGAAGTGAAGTGATGAAGCCGAAGATGATCATTTGGATCTCCTTCACAATTCCCCGCCAGCGATTTCCAACCTCACCTTCCGCAGGTTCCACTTCATGCTCATTCTCAACTGCCGCCCTATTTCCATTGTTGACTTGCGGATTCGCATTCTGACCTTCAGGTTGCCCCCCTGACAAATCAAAAATCAACTATCGTTACAAAACTTTTACTGTGCAACTCACAGAGATTTTGAAAGATGCCAAAATGAAGTTATGGAAATATTTAGAGAAAAATAGAGCAGGATTGAGGGAAAAACAGGTATATGTTTGGCAAGTGTATCGTCTATAAAGGCATTCCTTTATGATGATGTATGTTATTTTTAGTCGTTTAATGTCCACTTCCGGTGAAAACGGCTTCCTACCGACTGGGAATATTCCCGAAACAAATGAAGATAGAGAACAACCAGCTAGTGGAAAATGAAAGTTCCATTCCAATTCAATCTTCAATTTCACTTTGGAAAGGGTGATGGACGAGGGAAAAAGTGTTGAATTAAGAATAACAGACACAAAAAGAACATCCCATGATTCAACTGCGTAATACAAATAACATGCAAGCATAAATTGATAGTATAAACACAAGAAACTAGCGCAAGCATTTACCCACAGGTGGAAAGGTAAAGTTAATCCAAGGTAATGCGGAAACTGCTGGCTGTGGTTGCTTATTAAATCCTAAAATAATATGGGAACAAATTCAGGATTTTTTAATGCAAAAGTGCATTCATTAAATGTGTGAAATTGGAAGCCCGTAAAAGATGATGGATAAAAAATAGTGTTGGTCCAATGAGAATCGACAAATCAAACAAAACAACAAAAGTAGAGGGGTTCCTCATGTACTTCTCACTTTTATGATTCTTATGCATTATCATGGTCTAACAATAAAGCAAAGTTTCATCCAGTTCTCATATCAGTGACAGATGTAACAATGATGAATATACCTGCGGCAGCAGCATGTTCATTTGCTTCCCTTTCAGCAGCAGGAACATTCTCCGCTCTGACAGCTCGCCTGAGTGGTTGGGGAGGTGCAGCTGCCCTCTGCATTCCTTGTGAAAGCCATCGTATTAATGGTGCAAGAACTCCAGTTTGATATCTGCATTACCCAACAAAAACTTAGTCCATGTGATTTAACAATACAGATACAGAGGAAACTGTATACGCAAAGAATTTATACTGGGCACTTGGTTGGGTGGGGTGGAAATAACAGAAGATAAGCAATTGTGATTGAGTACTTACAAATAAACAATTGAAGCAAAAAACACAAGGAGAGTAAGCCTTTGTCTTGATCCATCTTGGCTAAATAAGAAAATAACTGCCGCTAGCTTTAAGATGAGCAATATATCGAGCTGAAATACAATTTGAAATCTTCGCACGATAACTTGTCTCTGGGGTCCAGGCTGTTGTTGCTGATGCTGAGGTTGCTCACCTACTTGTCCTTGCTCATCACCCACTGCTCCAGTATCTGGAGAACTGCGTTCGCTGATATTAACACGTGCACCGAGAGTCCAAATTAGATGTGAAAATAATTGAAGTTCTTTTTACACAATATTTTGTTTATCGTTATAGGTCTTCAGGTTGGTTAAGCAGTGGAAAGCTAACGGATGCAGCCCAGCATTCAAAGTGAAACAATATGATATCTTCTGACATACTTAAAGGAGGTCCCAGGAAATGATATCTTCCGAGAACAGTAAAATTTGCAACTGCCTTCGGTGCAAATGTGGGACAATAAGTACTATCAAGGATTTGTTTTCCTCCTAATACTCCCCAGTGAATTATAGAAGTTAATTTCATATCCATCTATAACAGATAAAAAATGGTGAGCCACTTACACGGGTATATTGTAGGTAAATGGAATGAGAGCATTGGATGGAAATCCAACAATAGGCTGTGCGAATGGTAGAACAGGAACAGCATAAAGACCAGGTCCACGATTCATGTGTTCCTGGTCCTGCTGGGAGAATAACTGAGGAACAAGTGCAGGGTACATGAATGGGAACATCTGAACGTCAACATTTGGTGATTGTAAGCCACGGAATGCTGGTACCTGTAGAAACAAATGCAAGGAATTAGCACACAACAATTGAAACAGGAAACTCTCCATATGATGGTTTTGTTCCATTGAAGCATGCTACAGGAATTTATATGCATTCACGGACCACTTGCCAGTTGCCACAACAGGTGATTTTACAAGCATCACTACTACCATTTATAGACCCGGAACAGACACTACACTTAAGATTGTGGTTGTCTTTCCCCTTATTTACCATCATCATATCTCTAAAGGGTTAATTTCACCAACGGTCACTCAAGTTTAAAAAAAATTCAAAATTGTTACTAAAGTTCTTCCCTTACACCAATGGTCACTTAAAGTTTTATACGCTTGCATCAATGGTCATTCTATTAACCACAATGACGGTAGAAGTCTACGTGGCGTCTGTTGTGTTGCCACGTCAAAAAATAGCTTATTTAAAAAAAAAAAAAAAAATCTACCAGCCAAGCAAACAAAAAAAGAAAGGAACAAAATGTAAACAAAAACCAAATAAAAAATGTATTTCAGCCAAACAAAAATGCACTAGAAGGCAAAGATTAAATCACACTTTATTGCAATCAATTTCCAAATTGGCCAATCGTCCTGAAGCCCTAATTTCTGCCAAAATCGTAAACCCAATTGAAAACGCACCTCTATGAACCCTAATTTTTACCAAAATCAGCAACAAAGGCAAATTCAACCGTACAAAATTTTGAACCGTAGAGACCATATTTCATTAAATATTACATAATGTCAAATGTTGGGGAACCACGTAAATGGACAATGAAATTAGGGCTTCAGGAGATTGGCCAATTTGGGAATTGATTGCAATAAAGTGTGAATTAATCTTTGCCTTCCAATGCGTTTTTATTTGGTTTTTGTTAACATTTTTTCTTTTTTCTTTTGTTTTTTTTTTGTTTGTTTGGCTGGCAGTTTTTTTTTAATTTTTAAATAGGCTATAGGCTATTTTCTGACGTGCCAACACAACTAACAGCGTCTATGCCACATAGCGTTTAACATTGCCACGTAGATGTCTACCGTTATTGTGATTAACAGAATGACCATTGATGTAAGTATAAAACTTAAGTGACCATTGGTGTAAGGGAAGAACTTTAATAACAATTTTGAAATTTTTTTAAAACTTGAGTGACCGTTGGTGAAATTAACCCTATCTCTAAATGCCAAATCATTCAACCTTTTAGGCCCTGAAACAAACCTTCACAGAGTTTGAAACCTATTCTTCTATTGCTTACTTTCATATCTTTTTTCTAAGTGTGTTGTATCCGACATTAAACAGACCGGATTGGCTAGTTCAATCCGGAAACCAGTCACACATGACCCTTCTATGAACCCAGTTCAGGTTGCTTAATTGGATAACCAGTCAAAAGAAGTCCAACTCGAGTAGTTTTTATATAAACCAGAGTTTTTTTCTGGACAGCTCCAATAGGAACCCAGATTGCCGTGCACAAGATTCAAGCATTGACCTTCATGTTGATTGAGCAGAGTTATTTAAACCGAGCCACTTTTCCTTCTATGTTATAAAGCTACCTAATAATTTGAGGAATTATTATTTGCTAGTTTATTGATCTATTTTATATTTGTTCCCAAGTTAGACTGTTAGACTTTTAATTTTGTTAATTTGTTTTATTATGGATTTTCAAATGGTTCATGGTATATTGTAAACATATTTTTGTATTTTTATATTCGTATATTTTATAGTTTTGTCTTAGAGCTTATGCCTTGAGACATAGTCAAACCTCAAAGAGGTAAAATGCCTGGATGCCCAATAGAGTATTTATAAACATTGCTATTCATGATGCTTTTATTTAGAGATATTTCAAGTGGTTGGACCAGTGACCAACTATCCCAGTACTTTGGCCAGGTAAAAATCTGGGCCAAATCTGATAATTCCGGTTGTATGGAAGATAGCAACTGCGAACATTCAATCCTTCAATTTTAAACATAGACATGATTCACATAGAGAAATTCAAGATTTGAACCTGCCTAAAGTATACCATGGGATTGGATAACAAATTCTTTACAAGCGTCTTCATTCATGCACTAGCAGGATTCCACTATAACATATATTTTCATCGTGCTATATAATTTACCAACTAGAAAAACAAGCAGAAAATCTATCAAGAAGTCACTATAGTGACATGATAAAGTTATAGAAAGTCTTTCCACACGTGCCTTTAAAAGAAGGCAATGCATGAAATGATTTTTAAAGTCTTTCTTCGAGAAATTACTTAACATACATTTTTGGTACTTCCCCTTCATAGCACAACTTCATGTTGCAAAGAATCAGAATTTGGACAGACCGACACGTGCAGGAAATTTTCATGTCCTTTTCCTCCTAATATAATATACCCCACAATTCGGATTTTATTTATTATAAATATATACTTCTTATAAATAGAAGACAGAATTCCAGGCATTACCCCACAAAACACTTGTTCCTCCCCTCTATTCTACATAAGTACAGAACAAAGCAATAATAAAAAAATATATTTCAATAGTACAAACCATTGTTTCGTATCAACAGTGTTCATCATAGGGCATAATCGAAGCAAATCAATTTCGTCTAATCCCTTATTCATGGAAAGAATGCTAGTAGAAGACCTTCAAAATTCAATCATTTTAAAATCCAACAAAACCCACCCTATGTTCTTAAATTCCACAACCACAAAGCCATGTGAATAAAGCCATCCATCATATAATGCCTAAAATACCCAAATGAAATAAACACCTCCTAATTGCATAAGATACATCACAAAACACCAAGATGCTTTTTTTTTCATAAATTAATACCAAATACTAACCAAGCTAAAAATTTCCCAAATCCACAACCCAATCAATTTTTTCTTCAAACTCATACTATAATTTGAAGACAGCACAAACCCAAAAGAAAAAATGAATCCCAAATTATCAAAATAAAAAATAAACAATCACACGTGACTATTAAGAAAATATTTATTCCGATCCAATAAGAAAATCGAAAAACAAACCCATTTCGAACAAAATACAATACATCCATCTGATGCACTCGCTTTTATAACTGTAAAAATACATACAAAACTGGAAATTAAATAGTGATTCGATTCTTTATAATTAAAGGGAACGGGGACACCCACCTGGTTTTGCTTATTGAGAGAGTCTTGTTCTTCAGAAGATTTGTTATGATCAGAAGAAGTAGAGCTGGAGGCCTGGGTTTCGGGCAATTCCGCCATTGGATACTTCGTCTCGGCGTCGGCGAAGGATCCTTGTTTTACTTTTTTGTTCATTTGATTTCTTTAATATGTATGTGTATTGTATTTTTAATTTGGATAATTTGCACTTTTGGTTCCTAACCTTTTCAATTTGTAACAAATCTACCCTAACTTTTTTTTTAGCACCAGAGATCCCCAACATTTCAATTTTTTGCAAATCACATCCTATTTTTTACAAATCACGTCCCATTGACATATTTTGACAGTTTTGCCCTCGTTTTTTAAAAAAAAAAAGTTAAAAATAAAAACAAAAAAATTACAAATGAAGTCTCATAACTTTTAAAAAATACAAAAGAACACCATCAACCCCATCACATCCCATCCCATGGACTCCTCTTCTTCCTCTTCCATTTATTCTTCACTGCCCTGCGCCTCTCTTGTTGCCTTAATTAAACCCAGCAAATTTCTCTAGAGGAAAGTTTTATTCATGTTAAATACATTGTTTTCCAAATTGGGTTTTTCGGTTTTTGTTTATATATTTGATTTCGGGAGAAAAGGGTAATGAATCTGTGTCCTTTTGTCCGGTTAACTGTAGGGAATTTGGCGTTGAAGATTTCGGTGGCGCCGAAGCCGGCTAGGTCAGCGGTGCACCCTTCATCATCGCCGTGCTTTTGCAAAATCAAGCTTAAGAATTTTTCGTTACAAACAGCGTTGGTTCCGTACATTCCTCTGGACAGCACCCAGTTCTCTAAGGAAGCCCACAAACCCTCGCCGCCAGCTTTCATCTCAGCAAGTCTGATCTTGACCGGCACACTGAAAAGTCGTCGCTCTTTGCCACATCCAAAAAATTAGAACTTAAAATCTCGATCTACAACAGCTGCCGGGGCACCACATGTGGTGTGAACTCCAGTCGACTTCTAGGTAAAATCTCTGTGCCGTTGGATCTTACCGGAACGGAGTCTCGGGCCGTACTTTTCCACAATGGGTGAATTAATGTGGGAAAAGTGAAAAGTGAAAAGTTCTTCAAGTGCTCAGTTTCATTGGAATGTGAAGTCGGAGCCAGGTCCGAGATTTGTGTTCCAGTTCGATAGGGAGCCCGAATGCAGCCTGCAGGTTTTCCAAATTCAATGGAGTATCCGCCAGTATGGAATAGATTGAGTGATTAATTTTTACATGATTGGTAGTGATTTGGCGGTGCGGTGGGGTGGGGTGGGGTGGGGTGGGGTGGGGTGGAGTGGGGTGGAGTTTTGGAGAAGATGAAGTTATTTTGTATTTTTTAAAAGTTATGGAACTTTATTTGCAATTTTCTTTTATTTTTTGTTGTTTTTAAGTTTTTTCTATTTTAGTTTATTTAAAGAGGAGGGCAAAACCGTTAAAGTATGTCAATAGGGACGTGATTTGCAAAACAATTGAAAGGTTGAGAATACTTGGTGCTAAAAAAAAAGTTAGGGTACATTTGTTACAAATTAAAAAAGTTGGAGATCAAAAGTGCAAATTACCCTTTTAATTTTCTTTGTTTTTCATTTGCTTTCTCGTTAGATCTTTGCACGTGTCAATATAAGTTGTGCCGAGTGCATATCTGCTTTTCTAGTTGTGTCTCATTAACTACTCACTAATAAAGAATATATACACTAGTATACTACTTTTCTTTATGGTGGAATTCGACCGTAGAGAATTTTAATGGATTGAGGAGTTGAGAAGAATGAAAGAGATAGAGTTTTGTTAGAGAGGAGTTTGATTTTGATGAATATAGAAAAGAATATGAAAAAATTGAGAAATTGAGAGAGAGAAATATATGGATTTTAGTTTGAGATGATGAAGACGTAGTGACGGATAAAGAGTACTTTTTTTGTACTTGTAGAGGAGTAAACATTCATACGATCGGTGATTATTAGATAAATATAATTATTTAATGTGTTCGCATTTACTGTTAAAATTAATTTGTATTTACTTGATGACGTGTATATTTTCTATTTGTGGGACAACCAATGAAAAATATAATTGGGATTGGGACAATAGATCTTTACTCGCTCATAATAGCTCGCTATGAATGCAAATTAGGGTTGTTCAAAAACGAATTTAGGATTTGTTTGACAAAAATTTTGATAAAAGTTTTTTTCATATTTTTTATGTCATTTGTCCGTAAATATTAAATTTTTGTTTGACAAAACTTTTGATAAAAACTATTAGTAAATTTTGATAAAAATGGTGTAATATATGGTTGAAAAATTGATAAAAAGTGTGAATCATATGAATTATGTGGTTAAACTTAAAATTTAATCAATTAAAGTTGATAAAATTTTAGAATACTTTTATCAGAGAAGAACTTGAACAATTGAAACTGGATAGAATAGCATCTCGAATCATCTCATGTAATACTTGTATTAGATGCGAAATTGTGATTCACAATGATGTTAGATGTTTTTGTGCATAATGACAAACGATGGATGATATTTGACAAGACATAAATGAATGCCAAAAGACAATTCTTAGCACATGTTTGATAGTGTGAAGTTATTTTTTAAATGTTTATAAATTGTAAATTTTATGTTTATATGTGTTTATAAGTACTTATAAATCAAACAACCATAATTTTTATCTACAATCCACAATTTTTATCCACTTTTTATTGTACAGTAAAAAAATATATTTGCATAAACTATGTCCCATCGGCTTAAACAAGTCCTTTTTTTTTTTTTTTGCACGGGAAGACTTTTTATTTTTGTACATGTTTAGAACGTTAGGTTTAATAGTCTTGAAAAATATCAACTTATATTCTTCTTTAATTCAATTCTATCTAAACATGTCAAACAGAAACAAAATACAAAATTTGGACAAAAATACAATGTGAAAAATTATCTCGTACAAAAAATATATTATGGACAAATCACCTCTGTTCTATCAGTCTCTCAAAAATTCCAAAATATTTCTCATTTATTTTACTTGAATTATTATAAAAAATAGGTATAATACTAGTTTTATTGCTATAAAGTATATCCCCATGGCTAGAAATAGTAACTTCGAGAATGAGCTTGAACAAGTTGATAACGTAAACGCCCGGTGGATGCTCTTTTGTCGACTTACATGTGAGATTGTTCGGTACTATTGCACACAATATCTTGAAAGAGGGCCGTCATACATGTACAACAAAAATGGCGAACAGTTCATTCGGGAGGTGTTGCAAGCAAACGAAGAAAAGTGTTATCGAGATTTTCGAATGAGGTCGGAAAACTTCATTAGATTATGCAACTATCTACCACAAACCTACGACTTGAAGTCAACCGGTGGCGTTTCGACTTACGAAGCAGTATGTATATTCATGTTCATCCTTGGACACAGAATTGGACACCGAGCTACTGCGAAGATCTTTGGGCACTCAACAGAAATAGTGCACCGCCAATTCCACCGTGTTTTGAATGCCGCATTGCAGAGATGTCGGCGGCTATCATAAAACCCACAATGAATTATAACCAAGGTGTTCAGTTTCACAAACCTACGGCAAATAAACGTGCGGCATTCCGAGTAATGTGTTATGCATTAGAAATATGTTACTCAGATGTTAAAAAATTTATAAACCTTAATTAAGCTTCCGTATTTGTGAATGCATTCTTGACAAATATTATTAACCATACATGATTGCATTGGAGCGATTGACGGGACGCATGTAACAGCAACGCTTCTTGTAGCTCAACATGTTTCGTATGTCCGCAGAAAGGGATACACGATACAGAATGTTTTGGCTGTCTGTGACTTCAACAAGTGCTTTACGTTTGCAATGTCCGATTGGGAAGGCACAACACACGATAGTAGAATGTTGCAAGGGACTTTATCCATTCCTGCTAATAATTTTCCATTACCAGCGAACGGGAAGTATTACTTGGTTGGCGCGGGTTTCCCACACAAGACAGGATTCATGGGTCCATACAAAGGAATTGGTACTAGATATCATTTGCAGGATTTTAATCGAGCAGAAACAGATGAGGGACGTCAACCATGAAACCCAGAAGAAAAGTTCAATCATCGCCACTCGTCGTGTCGTAATATTATTGAAAGAACATTTGGTGTTTGGAAAAATAGATTCGCCATCTTGAAAAAAATGCCTAGGTACAAAATCGACACCCAAACGAACATTGTCTTAGCGACTATGGCGATACACAACTACTTGAGGAGGACAACCGATGGCGATTCGAGCTTCGCTAGAGTACAGACTGACAAGGAATTTGAGGAGCAGGACACGGACAGTCCTTTTGAAGAATCACGTACAGAACAGAATTCGGCACGCCAAGCAACACATGAGTGGAAAAATGTACGACACGTTATTACACCTGAGATTTGGAACTCGAACACTTGATGGACGATATTCTATACTTAAAATTTGTTTTCGCAAAATTGAGTCTTCTATGAGGAAGATAGTGTGCACAAATGTAATCACAACATCAATTTGAAATAATTAATTTAGAAATTAATTAATGTATAAGATGTAACGTAATAGAAGATTGATTTGTACATAACATATGGAAAATTTCATAAACCAATCCTTTGGTCAAAAAGATTAATTTGGTCAAAAATTAATTGGTTAATGTACTGTCACCGAAATTGAAATCGAAATTGAAACCAATTGCTGTGACAAATGCACATTGCAATATAGGGCCTTGATCTAATGCATAACAATGTCCACCGCAACACTTGTCACGCACTCATTAGATGAGTGTAATGCCTAATTTACACTCATCCAATGAGTGTGAGACACTTGTCCCGGTGGACATTATAACAATGTCCACCAAAAGTATTAGATCAAAATCGTTGCAATATAACCAAAGAAAAATGTGGGAATGGCATTATTGTAATTTAGTAATGATGCAGGCGTAAACTTAGTACGATCCCATAGGTAGCCTGCTGTATTTGTTGACTTGCTGCAAGAGTACACGTTTTGGTTGAATTATATGGGACCCACTGCTGGGAAAAAAAAGGCAGCTCCAATTTGGTTGGGCTGCCAAACGTATGCTAAGTGGCAAACTCAGTTATATGGACAAATCATGCATGATCTGATGATCTTACTCTCGAATTTAAAGAATAAATCTACATAGTTACGTTTTATCAAAAAATAAAAAAAATAAAAAAGTAACATTATGTTAGGAAACAAATCACTCAAATCAACCATTCAGCTGATTTAATTAGTATAAACCTTAAAGAAATTACATTTGTAGACTCTAGCAACGTAACATTAAGATTACAGATTTTTATTTTCCCAGGTATAAAGTATAATGGATGTCTATAGTCTGAGTTTAACAGAAACCAAATCAATTCAACATTAGCTCAAGCTACCCAGGATCCCACTGTACAAACATTTGATTTTCTTGCCGCTTTTCTTTAAAATCCTTCTGTCTTTAACCTTGTCCGTCCGTGCTTTATATATCTACAATGGTGACAACCCTGCAAATATCCAAACTGATATTTAAACCATACAATATTTAAGAAACCAAAAATACAAAATTAGGAAACTTTTTGGGACTCATAGGCTTGCAGCAGACAGACAATACAACTTTGATCCCATTATGAACAAATCTTGTGCGAGAAATAAGTTAAAAAATATAAAGATCTTTAACAGAAAAACAGGATGTAGTTGTGAATGACCATATTAGTATTTAAAGTCACAGCGCCACGCCGCCACGAGATATTTCCTTGTTCTAGTGCTCTAGCTCATGCGAAAAGTACGGCAGTGATAGACTGAAATCATATTGGCACTGTTAAAATAAACTATAGCTACTGTTAAGGTAACCAACTTACCCCAGTGACCAGTGTTTATAAAGAGATGCCATTCAACCTTCCTCCTCCTCGGAGCTAGGCGTGCTGCCCACATTGTTCACATTCCTGTGAATATTTACCTCCACTTCCACCACTGGAATTGGATGAATGGGTGAAGAAGTGCCTGCAATTCGAATAGATACATTAAATTAATTGTAAACCCTGAATTCTTAAAATCCATTTTACAAAATGGTGGCTTGGTTTTGTCATACTTTTTTTCTGTCTCCACCCGTCGTTCAATTTGGTACTCACATTTTATCTATTCAAAATAAACTATAGATGCATATATTTAAAGTGTGCATATTATAAGGTATTTAAGATTATAAAGACTACAAGATTAAAGCATAATGAACAAAAGGGTAAGCTAACTTCAAGTTTATATATTTACTTTAAAACTACAGTTTCTAAATGAGTTTTTATAGTAGGTTTCTATGATGCTATAGGATAAAAGTACGCAATTATTCAGTAATTTTTAGGTGGTCTTGTCTACATTCAAGTAAATAACATGTCAAAATTCATTTTGAGATCCTAACAAATATATATCAATATCAGTAAATTCTCTGAAGCAGATATCATGTGACTTCGGTTTTATGAACCCCATGAATTGCCCCCAAATTATACAAATTACTCCATTATGGTTGGCAAAAACTTGCTAATTTGGAGGATTTCCAAAATCGAAACCAGGGACTTAAGCTACATCAAAACCAACACAGGGGCAGCGAATAATCCCAGTTCGTGTACTGACCGTACCCCAAGCCAACACAGGTCAACAAGTAGGGTATACTAGGTTGCTTGAGAAAACCGTGTCGAAGGAACTCGGCAAAATAACCCCATAACTTCGGGAGAAGGGGTGCTCTCCTATCCTTTATTAGGAAAGCAGCACATACCAGGGGGTGGGGGTAGTGACAGTTTATTAATAACAGAGGACTCTACTAACAACTAACACAAATGTATAGAGTCTAACACTTGCCCAGTGCTGAAAGGTTGGAAGGACAAGTTTTAGTTGCTATGAATGGAAACCCTGATAAACGGCAGCAACAACTCTAACTGTCATTATTGGGGGAGTAATTGGCATGATTTGAATCAAGGGAAGAAAATTCCAAAAGGGCACTACCTTGACAATTAAAATTGAAAAACCATAATGTTTCAAGAATGCCCATGAAGAATAGGAAAATGAACGTCAGAGAATAGAAAGATTACATATTGTACTAAGCCACTCTTTCATATCCTCACAAGTATGAACCTAGTTTCCGGCTGGCTTATTGGAATGGGCAATTCAATTCTCACGTGCTCTGCTTTATAGTTCCCACACCCATGTTGTGATCATGTTGTGTCATAAGGAGTGTGGTGGGATCAAGTGCCTAGCCCATGTAACAAGGATTCAATTCCCCTATTCAGTTACCATTCACAATGTAATTATTGATGTTAACTACGGCTTGTTTAATCTAACATCAACCTTTTCGCAATTCAATTTATAGACCAAAGAGTATAAGATGGGATTCCACATTTTCATTTCTTCTCTCAAACTCCTCAAAGACTTAAAAGGAAGCAACTATATGTACACATAATTACCTATCTTCACCGTTGAACTTACATTGATGTCGATTCATTTAGATTTACCAATATCATCATCCTTAATTTTGATTATGAGTGCATATTTTGCACATGGCATCAAATTTACGGTTCAAAAAAAGGAAAAGCAACAACAGACTCTGTAATTTCACCCAAAATGTACTCAAAGTTAAAGATATAAGAAGCAGATGAAAAAAAATTCCCCTAATTCAAACGTTATCATCCTCTATTCATTATTGCACAAGTACAATTCTCTCAACAACAACGAAAAACTTTAACACCCAGTTATGTTATTTTTCCATCAAAAGAGGCCAAGTCATGCCCATAATTATCAAAATGAGTTGTCTTGTATCCAATATTTTCAAAATGCCTATATACAAAGAAAAAGTATTAAACAAATTCCTAAAAATTAAACTTTAGACACACCAATTTCACTACAAGCAACCAATTTTTTAAAATGAAATTCCTAGATTCACCATTTATCCAGTATTCTAGATCTAAAATACATTGAAACCAGAATTACTTATGTACTTAATTTCCTAATTTCACTTCAAATCACACAAATAGTTATAATCAATCATTTTACACCTTCGATTAAATAAGCAGAAAACCCCCCAGCAACACACAAAACGTCTATGAATTTTTGCATTACCTTCGATAAAATAAGTCGAAGAAGGCCACCCACGCGCAGAACTAAACGACATAGTTTCATCCTCTGTCAAGAAATCCAACGGCGTTCCCCGATTCGTCTCCGCCACCGTGGTCAAACTCCCAACCACCTCAATTAAACCTTGCGGGTGGCGCATGATTCCATTGCTGTTGGAAGGAGGGACCCAGTAGGAATGACCGGGTAAAAATGGAAGCCAATCGGGCGCAGAACGGCGGACGACGATTCTGTGAATCGCCTCCTCGAGTTTCTTAAGTCCGGCGCTTATGACCTCGGCGGCAGCCTCGTGTGAGTCGGATTGAGAGGAAGAAGATGGATCCAGCTCCACCTCGATGAATTCTACCTGGGTTTTACCGGATTGGTCGGAGCAATGGCGGTGGGTAATTAGGGCCCGAGGGGTGGAACGGGTGTGAAGGGGGGCACGTGTCAGGGCCTGGGAGAGCATTCGGGCCATCGCCATTGGAGATGTAAAGAGTATATAAATATCTAATATATAGTCAGGTGAGGTTGGGGTATGTATATATAGGTGATGGGTTCGGTGGACGGTGGTCAAGGTGGGTGGGTCTGACTATGGGGTTTGCAATAAAAAATTGGGTAAATAGCACCAAAGTCCCGAACTTTTGAACATTGTAACAATGAGGTCCTGAACCTTTGTTTACTAGCAGCCGGAGTCTCTAACTTTTCAAACGTACGCACCAAAGATCCTTTTTTGTTGAAAACTTCAAAATTTCTGTTAAATCATCACGCGCGCCACACATGATGACTTTTTGAAGGGCAAAATTGTCCAGCATAACTCAAATATCAGTAAATTAAAGGAGAAAACAAAAAATTGAGTATCTTCTCTAAAAGAGTATAAAAAAATAGATATCAATAGAGTATCACTAAACTAAAAATAGAGTATCGCTAAACTAAAAGAGAAAGCTTTCATTATTTGACATCAATTGAGTGTCTTCTTTAGGACATGGAGGACGTTGAAGGATGTACTTGCTTCATCTTTCTTGAAACCAATTTTTTGTAAATATGGTGAATTGAAATCGAGAAGATGAGATTTTTATTTAATTTGATTTGCAATTTGTTGAAGATCAAATTGATTTGGATGATTTTGCCTCTACTATTATTGTTTATTTCTATATTTGGTTGGATTTGAGGAATGGAGAAAGGAAGATGATTGATATGGGGACTGTTATTCTTTGAAGGATAATGAATAATGACAAATTCAAAAAACATCCAATAAAAGTCGAAGATAAATGATAAATATGATTATATTCGTTATGGATTTCGTTGGTTCGGATTATAACATTTACATTTCAACGATTGTTGTTTGGTTCAAGTAGCGCATATTCTTCATCTGAATCTGTAAATTCTTTTGGTGCATATAAGGTAAATAAAAATAGTTGTTCACTGTAATTTTTGGTTTTCTCATTTAGTTTAATGATATGCTAGACAATTTTACCTTTCAAAAAGTCATCATGTGTGGCACGTGTGATAATTTAACAGCAATTTTGATATTTTTCGTCAAAAAATGATCATTGGTGCGTACGTTTGAAATGTTAGGGACTCCGACTGCTAGTAAACAAAAGTTCAGAACTTTATTGTTACAATGTTCAAAAATTCGAGATCCTTGTGTTGCAAGTCAAAAGAAGGTGCTTATGTTTGTAGGTTTTAAAACTAGATTTTTAAGAGATTTAAAAAAAAAAAAAAAAAGTAAAACGTGTGATTAAAAATTTGATAAAAATTGTATATCTTAAAAAATATGTACATAAAAATGAGTTTAAAAAAAATATTTAATAAAAACTGTATCAAACATACTCTAAATTAGGAAAAATTACACATTGAAATTCTAACCTTAAATCTCAACAAATTTCTTCAGTTATTTTTCTTTATTTTTTGAGAAATTTGCACAATTAGTCTCTAACATTTAGCATCTCTTGAAAATTCTTGAACTTTTCAATTCCCGAACTTTAGTTCATTTACATTTTTCATCATTTTAACATAAATCCGTGGATATTAATTTCTTTACACGAGATATGGAAGTTAATTTTTCTAAAAGTAACAAAAGACTACCTAATCCAATCTTGCAAACTTAATTTTTTTTTTTTTTTCATTTTCATTTTCAATTTTAATCCTCTCCTTATTTACACACATATCTTGTCAAAATTTGGTTGATTGCGGGGCCAAATTACGAAGAAAGTTGTGCAAAATATTTAAAGAAGACAACTTTGCACTGCACGATAGTTTGTCAAAAATTTGTTTGCATTGTTTTTGTATTTATGTGCATGGGCAGCTATGATTTTTATTTTAATTTTTTATTTTTGAAAAATTTTATAAAGAAAAAAATCAATTTTTAGAATTCGACTCAAATTTGAAAAAGCTTATGTCTAGTCCTAGGGGAACAAGGATGATGAGGCAATGAAGGACAGATAAACTAGTGAGATGGGAGAATTGAGTGCCGCTAGTTAGTAATGTAACCACCTACTATTTTGGTTTATTTTATTTAAGTGTATTTTCGTAAAAACGTTAACTCCTAACAAAGGAAATTGCATCTATGCTTCTTCTTCTTTTTATGTAGGTAAATGAATGCGTTTGATAAATAAATTTAAAAAAAATTGGTATAAATGATTTTTAATCTTTGTTCTTAGTGTAGAAATGATTCGTAACGTCTATTTTTTGACATAGAAATTCTTAACCTATATATTTTGGTGCACAATTCGTTCTTATTTGATAAAAAACAAAAAAAACAAATATGTCATTAGTTTTAATTAGAGAAAATTGTATTTGGATTCTTAACTTTTGCAAAAGGCACAACTAAGTATTGTACATTTATTAAATAATATTTAATTTAACATATTAAACATATCACTATAGTCGTGTCAATTAAATTTTTAATAAGATCAAAGTGAAAAATTATTGTGTTTTAAGTATATGTAATTGCCATATGATTTGAAAAATTTGAACAAAAATATAGTTAAATAAATAACAAAATGGCGTAAATAATTTTATGACATTGAACCAATCTTATTATGTTTTTTTTAAACATAAAAATGCTAACAAAAATTAATTTACATATTATATATATTTTTTTGAACGATAATAAAATGATAAATTAAAATATAAATAATACAGTTGGAGCTATATAATAAAAGTATTTGAACATCAAGTTTGTGACAAAGTTGTCTTTCTTTTTATGTTGTAACGATAAAATAAAAATTTAAATTTTAAATAATATAATTACTTAATAAAAAAATTTATTTACATATTTGTTAACAATTATGAGCTTAATAGTTCGTAAAATATACAAAACAATTTAGTATATTATCAATTTGGTCAATAAAATATTAATTCAAAAATAAATAACTAATAACTCGTTACTTTTATAAAAAATAAAGGTATTGAACTCATTTGCATTTCGTGTAAAAAATGGAAATCCAATTACAAATTTCTCTGATTAAAACTAATGGCATATTTGTCTTTTTCATCAAATAAGGACCAATTACACACCAAAACACATATGTTATGAACTTTTATGCCAAAAGACAAACGTCATAGACTATTTCCATACTGAGAGCAAATATTAGAGACCATTTATATCAATTTCCCTAAAATTAACATTGGGTATGATATTAAATTTTGACAAACAACTTTTTTATTTAATATTATTTAATTATGTCTAATTTAAAATACTAAATATGACCTTTCACAATTGTTTCCTTGTGCTATTCAAGAAACATAAGTAAATTATTAATCCTTGTGGTTGTATAATTTCACGGAACATGCTTGTTGTACAGAAATATTGTACAGAATGGGTGACAGAATGGGAAAAAAAATAAGGGCAAAATAGTCTTAACACTATTCACTCTCTCTCATCTGTCATCCATTTTGTACACATTTTCTGTACAATAAGCATTTTTCTAATTTCACTCGTCCAACACACCTACAAGTCTACAAGTGGAAGCAGGTCAATTGGACTCTCAATTTTTTATTATTTTGAAATTTGTGTGGTGACTTCATATATATGAATCTCTCAATTAGAAAACACTATCTCGAATCTTGACAATCCGTCATCAATACGAAATTTTTCATTAGTCATTATGATGTCATTTCGTATATCGTTCATCAAAAGTCTCCTTTTACAACTAAGTCATTCCAAACCAATAAAAAATCAAGTTTCTTCAATTTAACTAGGCCCATAGTTATAGAAATTCTACCCACATCAAAGTCTAGAAAACAAATTATTAATAAGACCATTCACTATTTCATGCAATCGAATCTTGTTGAAATTAATTAAATTTTATCTGATAAAATCATTAAATATGATATATTTGATGATATGTACAATTACAATTAATCTTGAGTGAATTTTAAAAAAATCTCTATTACAAAACATGTAATTGATGAATGAGTATGATGAATGAACACATTCATTCATAATTAGTGAATATGTATAACACATTCATTCAAGATTTAATCGGAATCATTAGATCAAATAAAAATATGAAATAGTACGATCTAATGGCTCATATTAATTAGACTAAATAATGCATCCAATAGTGAAAAGGCACGCATCCATTCAAAAAGATATTTTAAAACCTGTAAATATAGACCCCTAAATTCAATTTTTCACGCCAAATCAATTCTGAATTAATTGATTTTAAATTCTCGCTTTCTCTTCAAAATCCCGCTTAAAACAATTTTATGTAGTTTTTTGCTACTTCTTTCAAGAAGAGTACAGTCATTCTTTAGTTCAATCGACAAGACTGATATAGGTGCAATACTAATTTTGGAAGAAATATTGTATTTTGGGAGACACACGTCATTTGATCATATTAGTACTTTTGCAAGGGAGAAAATTTGTCTTAAAGGGATTTCCTACGAAATACCTAGCTTCATCTCATTTTTACATTTTTTTGTTGTTCCCGTAAATTTTGACAACAAATCTCTCTAAAATAGAGTACCCTTCTACAAAACTAATAAGTATAGAGAACTATCAAAAGAAAATTAATAAGAGAACAAAGAAAATATTTGTTTAAACTCTTATGCTTCCTAGTCCTTTCTTAGTTACTCTGTTTCTCTAGGAGAATCATAGAACAAAAGATAAGCAAAAAAAAAATTAAAATTTTAAACTACAAAAACATAGGCAAAAAGAGGCTAAATGGCTAGTCCTTTCCCCATTTCATTGCTCACTATCGGGAGAATTTGGCGTTCTAACAAAGCGTCCCTGCGACAAGATAAAAAACATGTGTTAGTTATCAAAATCGTATTACGTACTATTTTGCACAAAAATAAAATCAAATATGACACAACACAATAAAAAGTAAGACACGAAATGTTATATAAAATTTTAAAAAAATAAACTGATAATACAAAATACGTGAAAACATTATTAAAAATCTACAGTATAGCTAAATCACTACAAATTGTTTTCCATTTTCTTCTGTGGTAATATACACGTGTTATATTGAGATTATTATGCATCTAATGACATTGAATTTAAAAAAAAAAAACTCATATATGTTACGATTATCGTAAACCTTGTTAAAATATAAATAAATTTTAGTCATCAAAATTAAAGTTTGATTGGTAATTGCTATTACATAATTTTTGTGATTCGTCATTTGCAACACCAATTCATAGAATGCCAACTCGCAAATTTATAGCATCTTTTTGAATAATTCGAATTCAAATGTTTATATTTAGGGTTTGTTCGGTAGAATTTTTTTTGAAAAAAAATGAGTTTTTTTGGTTATTTTTTGACTTTTCAATTTTTTTTTTAGTGTAAAAAGAGTTGAAAAATCAAAAATAGGCAAAAAAATAGATTTTTTGGAAGAAAAAATCTACCGAACATGCTCTTAATTTATACTTTTACTCTCTCTTTTTGTACTATTATCTCCAGTTGATCACCCAAAACATTAGGGATGTTACCTTCATTCTGGGCCGTCGATCAGCATTGACTTTTCTGACTTGATATCTGATCTTCTTAGAGAAAAGACGCGTACGACGCTTTTCTTTGTAGCGTAACACACTAGCTTCTCTCACTCCACCGGTCTCAGAGAACAAGTCTATTTGGGCCAACCGGGCCTGCGCCCATCAAACAAAGAGCAATTATTCAGTGCTACGCACATACATAAAGGAATTTAGTACGGGAAATAGTTAAAGGGAAAATAGAAGTAAACGTCTCCAATCTTTAACGATAGTTGCATTTTGGTGCCCAACCTAGCATAAAGAGCATCCCTAACTCAACCTTTTCAATTTTTTGGCAGTCGAAGTCCATATGGACTGAAAACCATCTAAAGAACTGTCAAATTGGCACGTGAAATTTCATTGCAAACAAAAAATTAAATTGGATAAATCGTGAAAAATACAAGCTTGAAAATATGTCCAATGTGCGTTTCACTTGCCAAATTGATGGTTCTATAGACCATTTCATGCTAAAAAAATAAAATGTTCGGGATGGGATGTTCTTTTGGGTAAGTAGGGACCAAAATGTAACTAACGTGAAAAGTTGGAGACTCTGCTTCTATTTTCCCAAAATTAAACACAAAAAACAAAGGCAGGCGTTAAAAAATAGGGACAATTCTATCATTTTCCCATATTTTTATCAATTTTAAATTAATGACCAATAAATTAGGAATTAATTATTAAAAAGACTTAAGATACTAATAAAAAATGGTGCGTGAACTGCACGGAAGGCATTAAAAAATAGAGACAATTCTATCATTTTCCCATATTTTTATCAATTTTAAATTAATGACCAATAAATTAGGAATTAATTATTAAAACGACTTAAGATACTAATAAAAATGGTGCGTGAACTGCACGCTTCATAAAATAAAAGTGGAAAGAAATGCTTTTAGTAGTAAGTTAACTAAAATAACAGAAACTGAGTTCAAAACCCCTAAACATTAATTTCATGGCGGGAGATTAAAAGAGGAACGTACTTGAACATCATTTCCGGTGGCCTCGTATCCCGGAGCTTCACCGGAAAATGGCGACCCCTTATCGGACCACGCGTTCAATACTTTGTCGTAGTTCAATTTTAGGAGCAACCCTGCATTTGGTTTGGGAATTGCCTCCTCTTTAGATGCTTTATTAGTCGAGTTTCCACTGGAAATCGTATTCTCCTTCACCAATTCGGAATTCTCGATTTCCAATGGCTTTTCGACCTTCTTTTTCTTCTTTTCTGCGAGACTTTTACCCATTTTTGGATTGATATCAAGAACATTTACACTAGGGAACCTCCACCAATCTCCCTCATCAACATTTCTCATTGCCCTTACTTCACTTCTCATACCAAATCCAAATTCAAATGCATCTTCAAATCCTAGGCCTATTGGATAACCATAAACAAAATTATTCATTTGGCTAATATAAGCATTGGAATCATCCACCAACTCATTTTCCGTCCTTAAATTTCCCATTATACTATCAATGCCACCGTCAATTTCCTCGTCTAGTATCGACTCTGCATCGAAATCTTCTTGAAACTCGTCGCAAAATTCCACCGAATCCACTCTTGAATTGATTTCTCCCGGACTTTGGCATGGCTTTTCGAAGGAAGTAGCCCCTTTCGACTCAATTGGCAAAGTGGGCTTTTCTTGTATTGGTGGATGCATCAAGAAGCCGGAATTATCAATTAAAACCAAGTCCGAGGGCTCGTATGGAAATGCAATATCATTATTCTTACTATGTGGTTTGTTGAATTTGCAAGGCTTTGTGAATTTGTTGGAGAATAATTTGGGGTAGGCTGTGGAAAGAATTGCCGCAGCCTCATTGTAAGTTTGGTTAGGCCTTTTTCGAGTTGTTCGAGGTTTTCTTGTGGAGATTGCTAGAGGGGAATTGCTGGATTCAGAGAGAGTTGAAGATGGAGAAGATGAATTTGAAGTCCAAGAAGTTGATGGAGATTTTATAATCTCAAGGTCTAATCTATATGCTCTTCCACCTCCACTTAGAAAGGATGACATTTGTAAATTCAAAAGGATTCACACTATTGCAAGAAACTAATTATTTATAAATAAAAAAAATGCAGCCTCAACTCAAAGTACCGTGACATGGTGATTCCAAGTCATATCGACTCAAGACTCGATTGAATCCAAGAACTTAAACGGATGTTTGTATATATAATCTGAAATGTGCAAGGCGCTTTGACCTGCAATTCAGATAGAACTCCAGTTGGTAAAGAAAATGCCAAACAGTACCAATTGGACTGAAGTTCTGGGATTGGAGCTAAAGAAGTAAAAAGAACTCTGCAAACAAAATTAAGTAAAACTACTACAGAACCTAAAACCCTGAAAAGTACTTTGGAATTAAGCAAACTTTTTGATTAATTAAAATCTGAAAAAAAGTCACAACTTTTAACAAAATAAGCCAAAAGTAAGGAACCCTTCGAAGCCCAGAAAGGAAAAGAAAAGAAATTAGTATTTCAGATACCAAAAATCCTTAAAAACAATCTCGAAAGAAAGTGTGAAAATCCCAGAAAGACAGCAAGATTCTTGCACCATAATTGAGAGTTTTGTCTACCTGTATAGTAGCTGTTTCAAGAGCCAAATGAATGTAAAAAAAGAAAACACAAAAATCCTAAGATTTCATAAAATGGGATTTGTTTAGAGAAATGTGTATAGTATCTCAGAATGGAAATATGTCTGATACAAGGATTTCAAGAGTCTGAATTCGTCGGGTATATATATATATATATATAATATACACATCTATACATACACACACAGAGAGAGAGAGAGAGAGAGAGAGAGAGAGAGAGAGAGAGAGAGAGAGAGAGAGAGGGGAGGGGGGGGGGGGGGGGGGGATGTTGTGTACAGTGAGTCACGGGATAAAAGAGTAGGAACCGTTGGCGAAATCTGTAGATATAGCAGAAGACACACAAACACACACACATACTCTCTCTCTCACACACACACACAAACACATTCCATCTCACTATATCTATCTATTATATTTCTTACTCTCTCTCTCTATATCTATCTAATATATTTCTTCCTTTCTCTCTCTAGAATGATGAATGAATGAGGGGGTGGAGATGACAGAGGGAAGGGACCAGAAGTTTTTTGGAGTGGACCTCATTTGTCTCTCTTTCTACCTGTCTTTGCACTTTTAGCAGTACAATTATGCTAGTAGTCTCTTTTTACTAAAACATCCTCACCTTTTCCTTTCATTTCTTATTTTGAAAGATTTGTGTCTCCACTTGGAAAAAGTTTATTTCAAAAATAAATTTAATTATAAGTAAAATAATAAATAATTTTTATTACTTAGTGTTAAAAATAAGTAAGTTATTTATACGGTAAGAGTACTTTTTATTTAAAAATAAAAGAAAAGTAAATTATCAAGAAAAAATTTTATTTTTCAATATCTCAATTCAAACTTTTGATTCTTTTTATCCAAATATGAACAACAAAAACAAATATATATATTCGATTAATTCTAAATATTTAAATATGTTAACCCATATTAATTTTTCTTAAAAAAATTTATATTGTGATACATATATAATAATCAAAATGTCACGTGCGAACGAATACATGCTTTTTAAGAACTTCGCTGCAATTATAATAAAATAAAACGAGTGGACTAAAAAAAATCATTCTGGAAAAATCTTTTTTGTGAACAGTGATATATAACAAAAACTTTGACTCATATATTTTTACAAGTTATACAAAATCTTTTAAAAAAAATCTTAGTGGCATTATTTTATTTCATATTCAATGATATGGGCATTTTGGTAACTTCACCTTTCTAATCCTAATCATGGGCATGCAAGAATTTCCATATTTGAGTTTTTTTCTATCCTAACGTTGCAAGAATTTCATTGATGGGAAAGTGTCTCTTATCTACTGACATGGCATAAGTTTATTGGGCATTTGAGATTTTTAGAGCTGACGTGGATTATCTTCATTGGTTGGTGGATTTTCTCATGTATCTAGAAAAATGGGGGTGGGATTTTGGATCTAATAAGATGAGGGCAATGATTTGAACATTTTGGTGTCTTGTGGGTTATTGTGTGTGGCATTTGGCAATCATACGTTAAGCTATTTGTGTTCAATGGGTTTTGATTAGACTAAACAAATTAACTTTTGGGATATTTCTCGAGAGCCCCTATAATATTTACATCGTTGACAATTATCTGAACAGCGAGTTTGATGTCAATCACATAATATTTTGTCTTCACTCAGTTTTGATTAAGAAATAATCGAACTTCATTTGAATTTTCGCTGCAATTATGTTATTTTCTTGAAAAATCTTGTCTTATATATTTTTTGAAAATTCGTGTCATTTTATATAAGATCAAAATGAAGAGTTTATAAATAGTAATAATATAATTTTTAGACTATATTTCTTAGTTCAATATCTTCTTTTACAGTTTGAGATCAAAGAATTAGTAGATATTTTTCGATCAAAATATAGATGGGATACGATCATACTCTTATAATTTAATGATCATGTCATTTCTATCATAGATTTCTCCTATACTAGACTCGACTAGAATATGTATATACATATTTTTAATGAATAATTTGAACGATAACAATTTTTACTAAATCAAATTTTAAATTTAAATAACACAAATCTTCACTATTACTAAGCAGTGGCATGAAAAGAGACCATGACATATTTACGATTCGATGCTGACCTAGAAGGAATGGCTCAAGTAATCTAAATTTCAATTTGGACTAGTTTAAAAGAGTAAACTATCTAAAAAAGAGGGTTGAGGGGTGGGGGGGGGGGGGGGGGGGAAGGGAATAAGATTCAAACATAACTAAATGGGGTTAATGATCAAAATTTTGAATCTTTAGGACCAATAGCATATACTCCAAAATATCTCTTTTTCCTTTTATTTTTATTTTTGAGTCCCCATAAAATATCTCAACGTCTCTTCCTTCTTAACATAGATATTTACTTTCGATATTTATCCAACACATGTAAATTACAATATCACCTCGTATATTTCTCTTTATATCAAAATTATTTATGTGGTGTTAAATAATATTATTTAATTTTTTTGAATAATTTAATTTATTATAATTAACGATAATTATTGGTCTACGTGGAATTAAATCATATGTCTAATAAAATGCATATCCTCACATTTTATTGGACATATAATTTAATGTCAATATATTTACCACATAGACTAGTAATAATCACCAGTAGTGATAAATAATATTATTTTATGTATATAAATATGAGTTCTCTGTATGATTTTTTGTACATTTCTTTTTAAATATAAATAGGAGCCTTCAAAGAAATCATAAATGTCAAAAAGAGCTATTTTAGTCTCCTTAAATGTGATCTTTAAGTTGTACCAGATCTATTTGTAAAAGAGTGGTTATATTGAAACTACATTTTTAAATAAATGCACCACATTTTTATTGTATTAAAGGTCCTTAATATTAATTTATTTTTACATTTATATCTTTAACTTTTTTCATCTGATTCTTATCTTTAACTTTATATTAATTAGCACATCCTCTCCGTAATGATGGTTTTCGTCCAAAAAATCTATTAACGTGCTTTAAAATGAGGGACAAATATTTAATCACAATTTTGTATTTTTTTTAATTTATTTAAAAATACGAGAAACAAATAACTTTTTTTGCCCCATTTTAACGGAATTTTTGCATCATGGATAAAATGTACTAATCAGTAGAAAGTTGAGAATAAGAATGTGATGTAAAAAAGTCGAGGACATATGTGTGATAATGTAGAAATTATACTTATATATAATACGTTTAATGCGAAAAAGAGACGTATAATGTATTTATATATTATTTTACTAATTCTATATAATATTTTAGCGGAATGAAATATCTCTATTTAAAAAGAGTCGAGTGTAAATAAGACGATTGTTTGCATCTTCTGAGGTAGATATCACCATAGAATTTAACTATATCCATAGATCTAATCTTGGCCACAAACGTTAGTGTCCTCATTATGGTTGCAAACACAGAAGTATTACCTTATCTTATAAAGAATGATATGAAAAATTTTGAGCCGTAGATTTTGGATTGCCCTAACGTACGTGATTTACAAAATCCTAGTGATATAAAACTCCATATTTTGTTAAAAAAATAAATAAATAAATAAATAATTTGTACGTGGTTATGAATAATATTTTTGCTCCTAAATAATCTTAATTTTACATGAGTGCATTGCTTTAGAGTTATTTATTAATTCTCGATGTTATAGTTAATGTTACTATAAATAATTGATTTCAGGACATAGTTTAGTTAGTTGAAATACAAAATTGAGGTAATTTCAACTCTGCTGGCAGCTACAGGGTGGGGGTTCGATTCTTACCTTTGGTATGGAAGAGGCTCATTGTAAACGCAGTTAAAAAACAAGCTCTCAACTCTACTATACTCTACTCTACTGAAACACATCCTGCGATTTACATCTTCCACCAAGGCCTCAGGACAGGAATGGTAGAGGCTCTCAAGGTTGGGGTTCGACCTTTTTTACTATAAATAATCACTCGATTACATTATAATGTTTATTATATTGAATTAGACAAGATTGAACAAGTCGAGTGACAATTATAATCACATCTTGTTTCATTTAAAATTTTCTAATTCAACATATCAAATATGATTTAAAAATACATTTCAAATAGTATGTTGACTATCGACTACAAATTCACACATGCGTGTAATAAAAAAATAATAAAAATTTGAACTCCATATAGTATATTAGACGAGATTGGACGAGATATATTAGAAAAATAAATAAAAAATAAAAAATTGAGGAACAGGATAACAAATGTATAATATGAAAATAAATACTGACAACGTCATTCTCGTTTGAGATGCATAAGTCCAAAAATAGAATGGCCATTTTTTCTGAAGTTGAATAGTTGAGATGGTTCCCCAGAGAACACCTTAAGGATCACTGTGGAAACAAATGGACCCATGCTTTTAAAGGATGGTTTTACAAGGCACGTCTATGTCTCTCTAGATCTCTCTCAATATATTTGCAATTTTGCACCCGTGGTATTAATATCTCAATCTGTAAAGATTTTGATATATATATATATATATATTTTCTTATGTTCATATATAAATACAATCAGTTCGTACCATCACACGTCTTAATCCTGACCATTCTCGCTCAAGAATAAAAAGAGGCAATAATAGAGCAAAAATATGTCGCAGAGCATTGCACCATGATCTTCTTTGAAATTGTAAACATAAGACGTTACGTTACCCGATAATAACATATAAATTGATAGGTTTTACTTGAAAATATAGTGGAAAAATTGTAGATGCGTTAATTAAATAATCTAATAAATAATAGAGTAATAGTTTAATTGCCTTTTTTTTTTCAAAAACATAAAATATATGTACAGTTTATTATATAGACACTCAATTTATCAATATTGAATTTATTTATTTATTTCATCAATGTTTTAATAACAATGAAAAACAATATTTTTACAAGAATTAAAAAAAAAAAAAAATCTACAAATAACGTGAATTGCACGTTGATTATAACTATTATATATTATATTATATATATGAGAAAATGAAACTTTGAGACCATATATGTGTATGCCCTATCCTGACTCCTGAGGATGGGCGGGGATGAGGAAACCTTGTTTGAGTTACATCCTAGGAGTATTAGTATACAAGTTTCAATTGGTAACATTAATGACACAGAACGGAACGTGAATAACAATAAAAATTTCTTGTTCGTAACACACGAACGGGTGTTGATCGAGTTTCGCTCGAACGGACGTGAGAAATATTGGAATCCACCAATTAACGAAAGAAAAGATGAAAATATTATTAATTTCTGAAAAACGAAAAGTTCCGTCCTCTTCAAACCTAGACAAGTATTTAAAACCCTAATTCGCTAGACAAAACTGATTAAAACTGAAAGACTGATGAAATGACGAAAATATCCTTAAACTGAATTAAAACATAAAACTGCTAAAACGGACACCTAAACGATGGAATTTGGCCCTGAAAGTTTGACAATGTTGGCCGAAGGCCATCATTGTCACCAAACAAAAATGTGCGGAATCGAAAAACGCTTCCGAAATGTACTCGCTCATCGAAATCTGACACCCGAGCTGAAAGTTACGCATCTTTCTTCTCCTCAAGCTGTTTTACAATCTTCTCTTCTAACAGTTCCGCATCAATTAAGGCCAAGTCACGTTTCTCCCAATTCTATATAGAAAGGAAACTATGAAAAATATCTTGAATAAATAGTTTAGTATGTAAATGTTTTGGATATATTATTATTGCCATTTTCGTCTTTGCTTCAAATTTAATTGTACATACGCAAAGTCTAACCTACTTTTAACCTCATAATTCAATTAATAAAATTGAGCGATACGGTTAAAAAAAGAGTTCAAGATAAACTAATGCAAAATTATACTTATAATCAAACTTTGTAACGATTTATCTTAGTTAGAGTAGTAGTTGAATGAACTTGAGCATGACATTTCACTAAGGGTGGGCATGGATCGATCCAACCCGACCCGAACCATGAAAAAAAAGCCAAACCGAAATCGACCAAATGAGAAAATTGCTCGAGGTTTCAGGCCAATTTAAAGCATAATTTTTTTAATTTTTTTTTTTAAATCGAGTTGGTTTCGGACCGGGTTTTACCCAACCCGAAGGGGCAAAAAAACAATCCCAACCGACCCGAGTCGGTTTGAGTTGGGTCGATTTGTCAGTTTTGCGTGTTTTTTGCCTAGCCCTACACTTCACTAGAGTTGAGAAGTATGAACTTAAGTATTAGAGTGCTCTTGATAAAATTAATCATTTTTATCACTGCAAAAATAGGGATAATTGTATCAAAGGTCCCCAACGTTTCAAAATCGTTAGGGATATGCCCATAACCTAAAAAAAATAGCACCACACATCCCCAACGTATGAAAACCTTGGCATGGTAGGTCCTTTATGACCAAATTACCCTTCTCTTTAAATAAATAAAAAAACAAAAAACAAGAAAAAGGAAAAACAAGATTGAAAAATAACCAAATGTACCCCAAAAAATAAAAAGTAAGAAATATACCCCAAAAAAATAAAAAGTAAGAAAGAGGTCCATCTTCTCCAAAAACCCAAAATTCATCCTCTTACAATCCACTCACTTTTTTCATGACAATTTCACGAATGAATGGTATTTTGGAATCAATCCTGTCGATGTCCCTTGTTTTCATCAATTTACAAAAGTGAAACAAATCAAGAAATGAATTGAGACTGTAATTATCTCTCGTGCCCGTGTGGACCACCAGAAGCCCTTCGGGTTTTAGGGTCCGGGAAATTTCCATCACAAAAGCTGCCAACTTCGCAGACTTCTCAATCATACCACCACAGGAAAGCACAAAATCGAAAGTACTATTCTTGAAAGGCTGCTTAAAACCTTACCCCGAGATTACCAAAGGCTTGAATGCTTTCTTGAAAATCCCTATCGAATCCTCCACCCCAATTTCTTTCAATGTGAAAACGTCGGCACCTATCTGTGTTTCGACGCAAATGACCTTAGAACTAGGGCCCAAGAAGCAGCCCTCAGAAATCAGATCTTGGAAGATCGAGGAGTAGAAACGAACGGCCTTCTGGAAACCATCGGTGGCCCAGAGTTTCGGCAGCTTCTTGGGCATCGCCGGAGCCGACTTTCCACTGGTGGAGATAATCGCCGATGAGGGTTTGGCCCATTTTTCGATGCCCGTTACAACATTGATATTTTCCGGCAACGAGAAGAAACAGAAATCTTCAAACAGCCATTTCACCATTTTTTTTCATTTAAACAAAAACTCAAAAGACACACAATTTTCAATATATTGATGAATCAAATGCTAAAATAATGAAAAACCCAGTTAAGAAAAACATGAGAAAAAAACGAAACAGAACGGATTTTTTCAGAAAAGTTGAATACTATTTTTATCTTTGGGGGTGTGTTGGATTGTGGACCCTTTTCATACGTTGGGGATCGACGGGATTGATTGTGGGTTGAATTCTAATTGTGGATACGTTGTAAATTGCTGAAAACCCAAAATTCCTCCTTTGAGTGGATTGTAAGAGGAGAAATTTTGGGTTGGATTTTGGTTTTTTGGAGAAGATGGACCTCTTTCTTACTTTTTATTTTTTTGGGTATATTTCTTACTTTTTATTTTTTATGGTACATTTGGTTAGTTTTCAATCTTGTTTTTCTTTTTTCTTGTTTTTTTATTTATTTAAAGAAAATGGCAATTTAGTCATAAAGGACCTACCACGCCAAGGTTTTCATACATTGAGGATGTGTGATGCTATTTTTTTTAGGTTAGGGGCATATCTCCAACGATTTTAAAACGTTGGGGACCTTTGATGCAATTATTCCGCAAAAATACACATAAGTTTACCAAAAATAATTTGAATGCGAAAAAATTTATGTCTAAATAATATCTCACCGTTCATCTGCTTTCAAGTTTTGGATAGGCATTTTTCAAAGTAGCCTTCTCGGAATGTGCAAATTGAAAAATAATCTTACTTTCTAATTTTGTGTAAAGATATTGTTTTTGTGTAAAATGTCTCGGATATCCTGTTGTCAAATGTCTTCGTTTTTCAAATGCCTCAAGTCAATTCTCAATTTAGTCAAAATTAATACAAACTTGATCAAAATCGATCTCCATCTTTTATTATTTTACCAAATCAACAAAAGGGTACACAAACCTGATCAAGATCGATCTCCATCTTTTATATTTTACCAGATCAACATAACGGTACAGATTGAGAGAGGAAAATGAATGCAATGGTAGTAGAGGGTTGGGGTAAGGTCAATGGTAGTGGTAGATTGCGTAGACAGTAAGAATGATGTAATAGTACTGCGGTGTGGGACTGACACTATGTAAGTAGTTCGGTGGTAGTGGTGGTGGTGGTGGTGGTGCCTTAGATATGTCAAAGTGAATGGCACAGCAAAAGATGAAGTTGGCAAAGAAGATGAATAAATGGTATTTTAGTATTTTAGATTAGTGGGAAAAAATACAAATAAATATTTTATGGGCCACCTTTTCCGGTCCCTTCAAGTTTTGCAGGCTTGTAACCAAGTAGCTTGATACAGAGGGCTATCAATTAGGCTTGTCCTCTTCAAGCAAGCAGTTGGGCCCTATAGTCCAGGCTAACGTATGGGCCATTTGATGGACCAGTCTTACTTTTTCATTTTCGTGGGCTGCTGTTGGAGTGCACTAATTGGTCCAGAGAGTAACTTTATTCTCTTTCTATTTTTTTTTAATTAAAGCACATTTTGGGTGGGGTACTAGATAGTATTAAAAAAAAAATCTTGTTCCTTTTCTAAGTCACGTCTATTACTGTGTAATATACATGTACCAATATTTATTTATTTCAATAAGAAACACTATCTATATAAAATATACTTACACTTTACATATATATCATTTTCCCAGAAGTTAGAGTTTGTATACTATCATTTTTGTAAGTGGTAATAAATAGTGAAAATGACATCCGGTACTTATATTTTTTGAAATAATTTTAATTTTGCAAACATTGTCATTTATTGTTGAAAATATTGTGTATTATTTTATATTTTTAATATATTAAATTAAAATAGATTAAAAGACATCGAAAAAAGTTTTATTACGTTCCTACATTGTCGTACACAAAATATGAATCCCTAAATTATAACCATTTTTCATTTTAAATAGAATCCCCAAACTAAAAGCGTCTTCAATTTTGAAGTAGCTAGTATACCAAGATTTTTTCTCCATTTTTTAATTGTAAAAACCTAAAACATCTCGAACTCTATTATCATCTTATTTAGGAATTTGAAGCTCGTAATCTGGAGAACAAAAATTGCAATAATGGATACCTCAAATCGCATAGTTACTCGGTCAATAACCAAAGTTGAGTCATTGATGCATTAGTAATCAACCTCAAAATAATCCCCAAAAAATCAAAAGTCTGGTACAACAAAAGAAAACAGTGCCAAACAAATGACGATATCGAAGAAGCTTCAAGAGCGTCAGAAATTTGAACCTCAAGTATCTCGAACTATTCAGTAGATATGAATTTGATTACAGTTATTTCTTGCCTTTTGTAGCTGCCCATATGCCATCTGTAAAGACCAGTATTACAAATGGTCTTCAAGTAATAGTTATGAGGTTCTTAAATGTAAGTGTTAGTGTTTGTATAGAATTGTCCGTATTAATGTTTCATGGTGTGTCACAATTATGGTTTTATGTGTTACAATTGTCCGTTATAATTAATAGTATCGTATGTGTCATAAATTGTAACAAATGTGTTCATGTATAATTTTTTATTTTTGTCACTTTATGTCAACTAATTATGTGGCACTACATCTATTGAATAGAAGATCAAATTAAAAATTCATCTCCAATGAGTTCCGTCTAAAATTAATATTACCGCTTATGTGACATTAATTTTTTTTTAAACATTGCGGGGGTTTTCAATTTTTATTTTCCTCATTTAACTTTTTAATAAAATGCAGAGTTGGATTTAAATTTGTTGAGTCACTCCGTTTAGAAGTCCGTCTAAATTTAGACAGAATCTATTTTTTATGTGTCGCATCAGCTAGACGGAGTCCTCGTCAGCATGCATTGTAGATGATTTTTTTATAATTCTGTCTATCTGTACTTATGTGACACGTCTAAAAAGTAATAGACGTAGTGCATTTGAGATGCTCTAAATATTTGGATGATCGAAAGAGTTATCCCATAATTAAAGATACTGCAATATTGGATTACAGTGATTGTTATTTATTTAGCTTTCAGTCATAGTATTAAATGTAATTAAAAAATAACATTATTAATTATAAACAAAATGACACGCCAATATTTTTGTAATATATGATACATATATATTTTCTTGTAATTGGTTTCAAATAGTAACTTATTTGTGAAAAATTTCCTAATATGAAAAATGTAGAGAATATATTCTGTATATGGCGTGTAATACAATTTGCATTATATATTTTTAAAAATTATGATTTATGTGCTATTTCATAAGTGTCAACAATTCTAATGTTTTTATTTATTTATTTAATAATCAAATACTTTTATTAAATTAAACCGCTGCAAATAAATGGGGAAAGAAAACGGTCTAACAACAATTACTTTAATCTAACAAAAAAAAGCCACCACATATGACATATCCATAAGTATTGGCGACATGTCGGTAAGCATTTGCATGCTAGAAATAATTGCTTATTAATAGAATGTATGAACAAAATTTAAATCCTTGATAATTACAAAATGTTACCGTTTAAGACTAAGTTGTGGGATATCATAAAAATTGGCTCTATCGACAAGCTTCTCTTTAAACGATCCTAAAAGAGTTTAGTCATTTGAGTGGGAATGGGTCCTAATAATCACATCAATTAACCCTAAAAGGGATAAGACTCACATGTAATGTTCATTTTATGTCTTTGAATGATTATATGGGACATGTTAATGCACTTATCAACTTGTGAATAGAAATAATTGTCTGCTTAATGGAGTATTATTTGGGTTAAAATATAAACTTCCTTTTCTTTTTGGTTCAAAGAGTAAAAGAGTAATATACAATGAATCATACGAGTTGTACATTGAATTTTTTTGTTATGGACGTTCCTCATATGAGTTCTGGAAAGTCATGTCGGATAGACAAGAAATTAACATTAAGTAGAGTAATAAAAATTAATGTAGGTTTTTGAAAATTTCATGAATTTCTTGAAAGATAATATTTATATTATAATTGAATATATCAAATTGGAAAATAGTTTGACCTGTCTTTTAATTCATTACAATTTGATATTAAGCTGTTGAATAATATATATATACACACACACACACACACTAGTTTTAAGTCCGTGAGTTGCACGTGTAGCAATTATAACATTGTAGAATTTAGGACAAATATATGAATATTGTAGAATTTAGATCAAAATCCCACAAAAAGAAAAAAAAATAGTCAAATTGGGCTTTCAACAAAATTTAAATGTTATGGATGGTTAATGGTAAAAAAATAAAAATTGTGGGTGAATTAGTTACAAATTTAAAAAGTCGGGACTAAAAGCGCAAATTAAAAAAAGAAAAAAAAGAAAAATTGTCAAATTCAAATTTACTCGACAAAGTCCAAAAAAAGGAGAAAAAAAATGAAAAAACTCGACAAAAATAAAAAATTGCGGCTAAAATGATTAATCTAATTTAAAAAAACAGTGTCAAAAATTGATATCGAGTAACTCGACCAAATTATTTTTTAATAAATTATTGTTGAATAACTTGACAAACGAAAGACATTAATTTTATTATAAAAAAAAATTTGTCAAGTAACTTGACAAAAACTCAAAAAAAGAAAGAAAAAAATTTTCTTAACTCGAAAAAAAAACTCACATAGAAAGAAAAAAAATGGTCAAATTGAACTTTCAACAAAATTTAAATATTGGGGATGGCCAATGGCATAAAAATAAAATTTATGGGTAAATTAGTTAAAAATTTAAAAAGTTGAGACCAAAAGCGCAAATTATAAAAAAAAAAAAAAACATTCCAATTTCAAATTGGGCTTTGTCGAGTAACTCGACAAAGTCCAAAATAGGGAGAAAAAAAATAGAAAAATTCGACAAAACAAAAACGAAAACACAAAAAAAAAAATGAAAAAATGAGAAAATTGGGCTTTGTCGATTAACTCGACAAAGCCCAAAAAAGGACTTTTTTTTTGTTTTTTTTTAACCTTTGTCGAGTTACTCGACCAAAAAAATTAATTTTTTTTTCTACTAAAAAATCCAAAAAGTTAATTTTTTTTCTCCTTTATCGAGTAACTCGACAAAAAAAAAGTTAAAAAATTGTCAAATTGGACTTTGTTGAGTAACTCGACAAAATGATATTAAGCATTAATCTTATTAAAAAAAAAGTTGGTCGAGTAACGCGACAAAAATCCAAAAAAAGAAAAAAAAATTCCAAAATAAAAAACATATTTAGAAAAAATTTAAAACAATGTTGTCCAGTAAAAACAAAATATTTACAATTTTATTTTATTTTGTTGTTATTAGTTTTTATTTTGTTTATTTAAAGAGGAGGACAAAACAAAATTTGCAACAAAATTCAAAGGCCGGTGATGATCAATGCTAAAAAAAAGATTATGGGTAAATTTGCTATAAATTAAAAAAGTTGTGGACCAAAAGTGCAAATTATAAAAAAAAAAAAAAGGAGCTAAAAGCCCACACAACTGAAAAAAAAAATTCAAAACTTCATTTGGTCATCGATTAACAAAAATTCATTTGACATAGAAAACGATCACCGAACAATATGAAATTTTCAGGGATCATAGAATACTCATGTACCTACCACATATCAAAATTTGATGGTCCGACGGCATTTTTCGACTTACTAAAATGCTCACCGAAACATCCTAGGTAGTTTCTTGGATTCATATTGTCACAGTTTACAAAATTGTCCATAACTTGAGTTATATAACATGAAATTATGTGAAACCAAAGCCAATGGTTAGGTAACCCATAGAGCTATCGTCGCCAACTGGAATTATGTAAAAATACTTAATATATAAGGTGCAGTAGATTTTTGAGTTGGACAACAGAAACTGCAGCTTAGAGAAACATAAAGTTTAGCAAAACCTTTCAAGTTCACATCATTAACGTGTAATCAAAACATGGGAATCCACTAAAACTACCACAAAACCAAGGTTCACAAAAGTTTAAGAAGATATTTACACTACTTAAAGTTTTTTAATTGGTTTATAATAGCGATTCCGGCACGTCGACGGCATGAATCGGAAAAACTGCCTAGGAGGTTTCGGTGAGCATTTTAGTATGCCTAAACATGCCGTCGGACTACCAATTTTTGATATGTGGTAGCTACCTGAGTATTCTATGTCTCCTGAAAATTTCATATTGTTCGGTGATCGTTTTCTATGTTAAAGAATTTTTTGTTACTCCATGACCAGGTGAAGAAAATTTTCAAAATAAGGGCAGTGTTACTAAAATTTCTTCACCCGATCATCCAGTAACAAAAATTTCTTTGACATAGAAAACGATCACCGAAAAATATGAAATTTTCAGAAAACATAGAATACTCATTTAGTTACCACATACAAAATTTGATAATCCGACGGCATGTTTCGGCTTACTAAAATACTCACTGAAACATCCTAGGCAGTTTTCTCAGATTCATGCGGTCGCAGTTTACAAAATTGTCCATAACTTGAGTTATGTAACATAAAATTATGTGAAACCAAAGCCAATGGTTAGGTAACTCATAGGGCTATCGTCTCCAATTGGAATTATGTAAAAATACTTAATATATAAGGTGCAACTGATTTTTGAGTTAGACAACAGAAAATACAGCTTAGAGAAACATGAAGTTTAGCAAAACCTTTCAAGTTCATATCATTAACGTATAACCAAAACATAGGAATCCACATTTACCAACACTTGGTCCTCTGAACTTCGAACTTCTCTTTGGGAATACTACAATAAATCTTGGTTATCTTGATAGCGTTGAAATATCTTTATTTATGTGAATTTCGGATATAGAAATCTCTGTGTCATACCATAATAAGTTGGATATGCTGTTGGTCATTTCTTTGACTTCTTCATCTTTTATTTTATTTTATAGGACAAAAGGGTGAGATTTTCCACATAAAAAGAAGAAAAAAAAAAAGGAAGGACAAGTCAAAAAATACGGCTAAACATTCAAAAACAAAAAAAAATCAACAAAAGCTGATTTGTTAATAATTTAATGAAAATTTGTGGGAAAAAAGTGTGAGATTAGGACAAAATTAGAATAATAAAACATCAAAATTACGTCGTATTGGTTGAAGGGTGAACAGTAAACAGGTGATAGACTTATACTAGTTTTAAGTCTGTGCGTTGCACGTGTAGCTATTATAACATTGTAGAATTTAGTACAAATAAATGAATATTGTAGAATTTAGGACAAAATCCCACAAAAAGAAAAAAAATAGTCAAATTGGACTTTTAACAAAATTTAAATGTTGGGGATGGTCAATGGCAAAAAAATAAAAATTGTGGGTGAATTAGTTACAAATTTAAAAAGTTGGGACTAAAAGCGCAAATTTAAAAAATAAAAAGGAAAAATTGTCAAATTCAAATTTACTCGACAAAGCCCAAAAAAATGAGAAAAAAAATTGAAAAAACTCGACAAAATTGAAAAAATGTGGCTAAAAGGATTAATCTAATTTAAAAAACAGTGTCAAAAATTGATGTCGAGTAACTCGACCAAATTATTTTTTAAGAAATTATTGTTGAATAACTTGACAAACCAAAGACATTAATTTTATTATTAAAAAAAAAATTTGTCGAGTAACTTGACAAAAACTCAAAAAAAGAAAGGAAAAAAATTTCTTAACTCGAAAAAAAACCCCCCACAAAAAGAAAAAAAATGGTCAAATTGGGCTTTTAACAAAATTTAAATGTTGGAGATGGCCAATGGCATAAAAATAAAAATTATGGGTAAATTAGTTAAAAATTTAAAAAGTTCGGACAAAAAGCGCAAATTACAAAAGAAAAAAATTCCCAATTTTAAATTGGGCTTTGTCGAGTAACTCAACAAAGCCCAAAATAAGGAGAAAAAAAAATGGAAAAACTCGACAAAAAAAAAAGGAAAAATAAAAAAATTGGGCTTTGTCGATTAACTCGACAAAGCCCAAAAACAATTTTTTTTTTTTTTACATTTGTCGGGGTACTCGACCAAAAAGGCAAAAAAAATAATTTTTTTTCCCTTTGTCGAGTTACTCGACCAAAACAATTAAAAAATATTTTTTACCAAAAAATCAAAAAAAATTCCCCTTTATCGAGTAACTCGACAAAAAAAAATGTTAAAAAATTTGTCAAATTGGACTTTGTTAAATAACTCGACAAAATGATATTAAACATTAATTTTATTAAAAAAAAAGTTTGTCGAGTAACGCGACAAAGATCAAAAAAAGAAAAAAAAATTCTAAAATTAAAAACATATTTAGAAAAAATTAAAAAAATGTTGTCCAGTAAAAATAAAATATTTACAATTTTATTTTGTTGTTATTAGTTTTTATTTTGTTTATTTAAAGAGGAGGACAAAACAAAATTTGCAACAAAATTCAAAGGCTGGGGATGGCCAATGCTTAAAAAAAAAGTTATGGGTAAATTTGTTATAAATTGAAAAGATTGTGGACCAAAGGTGAAATTACAAAAAAAAAAGAGTTAAACGCCCACACAACTAAAAAATAAATAAATTCAAAAGACTTTGTTGAGTTAAAAAAAAAAATCAAAAATTCAATTCGACAAAGTTATTAAAAAAAAAAAATTCAATTAAAAGACTAACTCGACAAAGTCTTAATTTAATTTTATTTTTTTAATTGTAACTCGACAAATTGTTGTCGAGTTACTCGACAAAGATTTAATTTTTTTTTTTAACTCGACAAAATCTTAATTTTTTTTTAACAAAAAAATAAAATCAAATAAAAATCAAATGGCCAAAATAAGGCAGTGTTACTAAAATTTCTTCATTTGGTCATGGATTAACAAAAATTTATTTGACATAGAAAATGATCACCGAACAGTGTGAAATTTTCAGGGATCATAGAATACTTATGTAGCTACCACATATCAATATTTGATAGTCCGATGGCATGTTTCGGCTTACTAAAATGCTCACCGAAACATCCTAGACAGTTTTTCAAATTGTTGCTGTCGCAGTTTACAAAATTATCCATAACTTGAGTTATATAACATGAAATTATGTGAAACCAAAGCCAATGGTTAGGTAACTCATATGGCTATCGTCTCCAACTGGAATTATGTAAAAATATTTAATATATAAGGTGCAGCAGATTTTTGAGTTGGACAACAGAAATTGCAGCTTAGAGAAACATGAAGTTTAGCAAAACCTTTCAAGTTCACATCATTAATGTGTAATCAAAACATGGGAATCCACTAAAACTACCACAAAACCAAGGTCCACAAAAGTTTAAAAAGATATTTACACTACTTAAAGTTTTTTGATTGGTTTATAATAGCGATTCTGGCACGTCGACGGCATGAATCCGAAAAACTTCCTAGGAGGTTTTGGTGAGCATTTCAGTATGCCTAAACATGCCTTCGGACTACCAATTTTTGATATATGGTAGCTACCTGAGTATTCTATGTCCCCTGAAAATTTTGTGTTGTTCGGTGATCGTTTTCTATGTCAAAGAATTTTTTGTTACTCCATTATCAGGTGAAGAAAATTTTCAAAATAAGGGCAATGTTACTAAAATTTCTTCACCCGGTCATGGAGTAACAAAAATTTCTTTGACATAGAAAACGATCACCGAAAAATATGAAATTTTCAGAGAACACAGAATACTTATTTAGCTACCACATATCAAAATTTGATAGTCCGATGGCATGTTTCGGCTTACTAAAATGCTCACCGAAACATCCTAGGCAGTTTCTCAGATTCACGCGGTCGCAGTTTACAAAATTGTCCATAACTTGAGTTATATAACATGAAATTATGTGAAACCAAAGCCAATGGTTAGGTAACCCATAGGGCTATCGTACCAACAGGAATTATGTAAAAATACTTAATATATAAGGTGCAACAGATTTTTGAATTGGACAACAGAAAATGCAGCTCAGAGAAACATGAAGTTTAGCAAAACCTTTCAAGTTCACATCATTAATGTGTAATCAAAACATGGGAATCCACTAAAACTACCACAAAACCAAGGCCCACAAAAGTTTAAGAAGATATTTACACTACTTAAATTTTTTTGATTGGTTTATAATAGTGATTCCGGCAAGTCGACGACATGAATTCGAAAAACTGCCTAGAAGGTTTCGGTGAGCATTTTAGTATGCCTAAATATGCTGTCGGACTACCAATTTTTGATATGTACTAGCTACCTGAGTATTATATGTCCCTTGAAAATTTTGTATTGTTCGGTGATCATTTTTTATGTCAAAGAATTTTTTGTTACTCCATGACCAGGTGAAAAAAAATTTCAAAATAAGGGCAGTGTTACTAAATTTCTTCACCCGGTCATGGAGTAACAAAAATTTCTTTGACGTAGAAAACAATCACCGAAAAATATGAAATTTTCAGAGAACATAGATTACTTATTTAGCTACCACATAACAAAATTTGATAGTCCGACGGCATGTTTCGGCTTACTAAAATGCTCACTGAAACATCCTAGGCAGTTTCTCGGATTCATGCGGTCGCAGTTTACAAAATTGTCCATAACTTGAGTTATATAACATGAAATTATGTGAAACCAAAGCCAATGGTTAGGTAACCCATAGGGCTATCGTCTCCAATTAGAATTATGTAAAAATACTTAATATATAAGGTGCAACAGATTTTTGAGTTGGACAACAGAAAATACAGCTCAGAGAAACATGAAGTTTAGTAAAACCTTTCAAGTTTACATCATTAACGTATAACCAAAACATTGGAATCCACCTTTACCAACACTTGGTCCTCTGAACTTCGAACTTCTCTTTCGGAATACTACAATAAATCTTGGTTATCTTGATAGCGTTGAAATAACTTTATCTATGTGAATTTCAGATATAGAAATCTTTGTGTCATACCATAATAAGTTGGTTATGCTGTTGGTCATTTTTTTCACTATTATCAAAAAAGTATCATGCATATATTTTTCCTTTTAAAAATTTAAGATTCGTGGTTTGACCTCAATCGTTTTTAATTTTGCAGGAGTTGCTGGAAGTGCATCATCTGGGAAGACTACAGTTTGTGATATTATTATTGAGCAGCTACGTGATCAGCATGTTGTACTTGTTAACCAGGTATGGCTTTGACAACAACAAGCTAAGCCCTTTGGACAATACAATTGGTATCGGTTGCATGAATATCTTTTTCCCACTCTTCTACTAAAAACTTCAATGAAATCATATCTTTTACCAAAGGCCATATTTGTTTTAGTCTACCTTTTCCTCTTCCACTTCATCTATTTGGATTGTATAGCTATTGTGAAAGAAAGCTTCTTTAGGTTTACATATGGAATGGCCTAATTATCTGAGCAGTCAATTCTCTTCACGGGTCCTTGGTGCCATCTCTACTTGTTGACGTATATATATCCATTTTTTATTTTATTAATCTATTGTGACCATTCATCCATCTTAACCTTCTTATTTCCACTACCTTACCTTGTGAACATTTCGTCATTCAATAATCCAATACATGATTGGTTAATTGCCATTTTGTAAAACTCTGTAGTCATATTATCTGTCCAGCTAACACACTTTTCCATGTTATTATTTTGGCAGGATTCATTTTATCACAATTTGAACTCAGATGAACTTAAAAGAGTTTATGAATACAACTTTGATCATCCTGGTGGGTTATGTCTAAAGTCTTCTAACTTACATATGCTACCTTTTTGGTCCAGTATTCTTTACGTTCATGAATAGGTTCCCATTTTCTTTTGAAAGAAAATGGGATATTGGTAAATAAGCATACTATTGTAGGTAGTCATAAAATAGAATGTCAGGTAGCTCCTGTGAAGCAAATGGTAGATGATAAAGATAAAGGCAGGAAGGAAAGTGCATCTTCGCCATCTAGTTGTAGTGACATTCCAGTATTGTGTGATGCCATTCTTTTATTTGAGCAAATTTGCTAATTCCAGTAGATCGCTTAGCTTCACTGTAGATGAGAGGGTAAAAACATCTCCACGTTGAATAGTAGTTTCTTAGAGGAACTCGAATTTTCTTTTTTTTTTAAAGTAGCTACACAATTTTTCATGACCAAAAAAAATTTATTAAAAAAATCATTTTGTCGAGTTACTCGACAAACTCCAATTGGAGTTTATCGAGTAAATCGACATCAATTTTTGACAAATTTTTTTTTATATTAGATTAATCCTTTTAGCCGCAATATTTGACTTCTTCATCTTTTATTTTATTTTATAGGACAAAAGGGTGAGATTTGCCACATAAAAAGAAGAAGAAAAAAGTACAAGTCAAAAAATACGGCTAAACATTCAAAAACAAAAAAAAAGTCAACAAGAGCTGATTTGTTAATAATTTAATGAAAATTTGTGGGACAAAAGTGTGAGATTAGGACAAAATTAGAATAATAAAACATCAAAACTACGTCGTATTGGTTGAAGGGTGAACAGTAAACAGGTGATAGACACTTATATTATAGTAATAATACACACACACACACACACACACATATTTACAGTAGGCGAAATTTATAACGCCCTTTACTGTGGATGTGGCATGGTGAGTGTAACGAATTCCAATAGTGCCAACAGCGCCTCCTTCACGACCACAACTGGCCAAACCTCGGCGCCTTCACGAACATCCAAACGCCGGCGCCGCACTGCTAGTTATTTTTCTCACACTATTGTTTCGTGCCCTAATTCGACAGCACCCATTTCGCCAGCCCATTCCATCGCTTATTGTCGTCGATCCATAACAGAAAATAGTTGCTCTAATGGTACGGGGAACCCTTCATGGGAATTTGAATTTTTTTTTTGCTGATTAGTTGGAAAAATTGCAATCTGATGTTGCTTGGCCGCTGTTGGTGGTGGCAAATGTGTGCAGGGAAAAGTGGAGGAGGGGAGAACTAGTTGTAGCCACGGTGGTGGTGGCGACAGCGTGGCGTTGGTGCGACGCGGGTGGTGGGGTTGTGGTCTCTTAGATTGGTGCGACACAGGTGGTGGTGGCAGATGTGTGCGGAGGGGAGAACTAGTTATAGCTGCGGTGGTGGTGGCGACAGCATGGCATTGGTGCGACGTTGGTGGTGGGGGTTGTGGTCTCTCAGATTGGCACAACGCAGGTGGTGTGGGAGAAGTAGAGGAGGGGAGAACCAGTTGTAGCCGCGGTGGTGGTGGCGACAGTGTGGCGTTGGCGCAACGCGAGTGGTGGTGGCCGAAAACACCTTCGGCCATGGAATTAGCTGCAGAGAGGGAGATACTTGGATAGGTTTGGAATGGAAGAGGGTTTGGGATTTGGGAATTGATTACTGTGACGTGGACAAATCCCTGCGTGGTGTCAATACTTGAACTCACGATCTTTGTCTACTCCAATACCATATTAAACTATTTAATTTAAAAGTTTAAGTTGTTAAATAAGACAACAAGTATACCATTTTATGTCATCTTCAATATATATTTACATGTTAGACTATAAAATGTTTCAAAGTTTAGCTACATAGACATAGATAGACAAGGATATGAGAAATATATCGTTGTTTATGTGTGAGGCAATCGTATTAAAAATAGAAAAGAAAAAATCGATGCTATCTAGTATACTTCCAGGGGCGGAGCTAAGATATGGTACATGGCTGGGCCGTGGTTTAAAATAAACTGGGTCGTGACATAAAAAAATGTTTTTTTTTATTTAACTGCACATTTTTGTACATTTTCAGGACAGGGCTGGGCCTGGGCCTGGGCCCCGGCAGGTCCAACCCTGCCTCCGCCCGTATATACTTCAAAGTGTGTATAGCTTCCTAATATCTTTTGGTTTTATTTAGTATGAATAGAATTACTCGAGATTAATTATGTCAAAAATAAAAAAATAAAAAAGTACTTGAGTTTGAATTTAGTATAATATATTAAATATTTTAGTAACGAAATTCCTATCATACGACGTACAGGCTATCGTAGCTTTCAATCATAACACTAATATTAAGAGCACAATTTCATAAAAGCAAAAAATAATAGTAACACTTGACAATAATCACTTGGAAGTTATTGTATTGATGGAATGAACATCAATTCTGTGATAAACATAAGAAATAATTGTACAATTGGAAATTAATTTTAACTAATCTTTTCTTTTTTTAGGGCATGGTTGATGTGTTACTGGACCAATGAAGGAAGCGGTAGAAAGGGAAGATGACTGATCGAGTTCACACGATAAATCGTAAATACCAACGTGTCAAAAAAGTCATTTTTAGTGGGAAAAAAGGTACTCAAATCATGGCCAAAATGTGGGATTGGTTAGATACCCTACCATGATTGCAAAGTATTCTTTTAGATTAATGATTTAGCCATCTCAATTATCCATGTTAAGCAATGGGATTAGGTGGAATGTCAAATCAAGAATGGATTTGAAGTAACCTTCAAAATTTGTCACCAAAACTTGATTTGCTCATGTAATTGTCTCACATGATTTATTCAACGAAAAAAACAGACCTTTGTCCACTTTGAAATTTTATAAAATGAGATTTCTCTTATGGATTCACTAAAACCAAGTTATAAGCTAAATCAAATTTAAAAATAAGAGTAAATTCCACAAATATGTTTATGATAATTACGGAGCCACTCTTTTAATTTTAAGAAAAATAATTATATTCACATCACGTTTTTATTTGTTATATCATATTTTATTTATATTTATGACGCAACATGAATAAAGAATTCAAGTGAAAACCTTAAAAACACAAGATTTAGAATCTATCAAAGAGTAAAGAACTAAAACTCCAAGAATAATATTAATGAATGAATGATGAAAACAAAGAGTTTAACCTCTATTAATAAGAGTTTAACAATCCTAAATTACAATGGAAACGAAAATCTAGTTTAAATTAACTTATATTGTAAAAATCGAAATTAAAATAAATGACAGAATTAACACTAAAACTGAAAAAACTGTTTTTCAAAGCCTAGACGAACTCGAAAAGCCAAAATTACCCATACATCCTTGCAAAATGAGGTGTCTTGTCCGTCTCATTAAGACCTTTCCAAAAACGTATTATAATGTCAATTCTGATATCGAACGCAAAATCTGCAATTTTCTGTTGCATCCATTCTGGTCCAATTCTTCTTCAATCCATTCGACCATCTGATATACATCAATTTAACATCCTCAATCTTTACTTATTGTAACACTCATGTCTCCAACTTTTTTAATTACATTCTTATCCCCCACTTTTTCTTAATTAGCACACATTGTGCCTGTTAACGGTTTTCGTCCAAAAAATTCGCTGAAAATGTGTAAATCAACTTATTCGTCCATTATATATATATATATATATATATATATATATATATATATATATATATATATATATATATATATATTAAAAATACAATAACTGTTAAATAACAAGCATTCTATTTTCTATTTCAATTTATATTATAGAAAATTAGTGTGCTTGGAGTCCTAGAAAATTAGTGTACTTGGAGTCATTGAACCCTGATGATTAAATAAACCAAGATTTTACCATGATTTTGAAGATAATAATTTGATAAAAAAAGTTAAGAACATATATGCTACAATAATAAAAGGTTGAGGATCTTAAGTACAGTTAAAATGTGGTGCACTTAGGTGTGACAAACTGGCCAAGTGACCCATGGCTAGGCCCATGTCGACTCGGGCTTGTATAGGGATGAGCCCGTGGGCTGGGTTGAGCCCTAAATTTTTTTTACGAGCTGAATCGTGTTTTAGAGTTTTTATTTTGAAATTTTCAAGTTGTTTACAAAAGTTTCTTTTAAAAAAAATGAGTCGGCTCGTGGGTGGCTCTATTCGACCCACGAGCCATGGGCCGAGCAGATCCCTAGTGGATCACGAGCCAAGCTCAAGCTCGGCTAGGATCCACACAGGTCGAGCCGGCCTCATTTGGCAATGGATAGAGTCGATTTGATTTGGCTCATTGCCACTTCTATGTGCATTTATAAAAAAATATAGTGTTAATCTAGTAACACTCACTAAATTTTAGCTTAAAATAATGTTAATTTCTTTATATTCCAATCCCTAAAGCCATTATTTTCGTGTATTATTTTGTATCTGTCCATGTATGACCGTTTAAATCACCTATGACAAAGATCTTATTAATTTGATTATGTATGGTCCAAATCGACATATTCATGTCTTCTTAAAAAGTAGTGTCTAGTTGTCTAATCCCATTTAGTGACCACATGTTCTAGTGGACTTAACAAATGTAATCATTCTTTCTATCAATTTAATTTCTACAACCTCATCTTTTAAAATTGTTTCGTGATTATTTCTACCTTACAAACTTTTTCCTTTGTTGACATGCCAAATTCTATATCTTGTAGTTCACGATCTTCACCCTTTATGTCTTAAAAATTTGACTTGTTTTATGTAAACTATGTCGACTCTCCTAGTGTTCATGACCTTACTAAGTCTAAAAGTTTCATATATTGATAAATTTTGATTTACACTTCGATCTCATCAACCTAAACTAATTTCCTCGTCTAGTTTGTCTCCTAGCTTTCGAAACATTGCTTATTTCTCAACAAATGGAAGCTCCAACATGTTTTAGTGTAGTCCCATTTCACCCGTCGCCCACTTTCACCATACCCCTATTACCCTAGTCTTATGAAGTTGGTCACTAATAGAGATACTACTCATGAACTGTTTTGAAAGATTTATATAGTCATATTGTTGCCCAATTCATTTTCTACCTTGCTAATTTTAAGCAGCCTATTCAACTATTTATGTTACAGATAAGTCAACTCTTGTAAATAACTAGATTTAGTTATACTCGCACAGAACTATGTAGAGTCTTTTAGTTTAAATTGTACTTGTAAACACTATTTATAGACATCTTTTGGAGCAATAAACTGTGTAGTTTGACTAAGGGCGGAGCCAGGATATAGTAAATGGGTGGGTCGGGGGAGGGGGAACCACACGGGTTGCTCCCGAAAATTTTTTGAGCCCATTTTAATGAGAATATGATATTTTCAAATAAGTCATAATCTTTAAAAAGCTTACAAAAAGTCATTGCACAAAAATATTCAATATCTAAAATTAGCAAAAGAAAGTTCTGCTCGATGATCTTTTACAGTCGTGAATTCATCTATAATAGAATATATATCTATTGTATTAACAAGCTCTCTCAACAAAAATTATCTTACGATCAGCAAAAAACTCGTTACCCATTTTGCTGCGAATTGACTTCTTCACATGTTTCATTGCTGAAAATGCTCTATCAGTTGTCGCAGTTGAAACATATAATCTAGTTATCATCTTGTAATCCTCATACCTTCGTGTTTCAACCAACATCTCGCATAATTTTGAAAGCGTAGATACTTCAAATTGAGGATCACGAACCACATCTTCACGATAATATTTCAATTCAGTAGACATTCCTTTCTTGGCGTTCAAAATCCTCAAGGTAAAACTCGACAACAAGCTCATAATTATCATTTGCATTGAATGATTCAAATGAATTTTTAGGATCCAAAGCCACACTAAGTTTAAGGAGTCGATTGCAAAATTTTGCAGCCAACAAGGGCGGATTTAGCAGCCATGGACGGATTTAGCAGAAGAAAATTTCAGCAGGCAATGAATTTCTGCGATTTGCGAAGACTTCGAACAAATTAGGGCAGTACGTCTGATGAATTCAACGGTGAAAATGGATATTTGATTGGGTATTTGATTTGAACGTAAAAATGGCTGATTGTTAATGCTTTGGGTTGCTGGTTCATATCAAGTTGGGCTGGGCCGCTGGTTTTCAGCAATGGGCCTAAATTTGCCCATGGGTTTGACATCTCCAATACTATTCTGAACATTGTATAAGAGCTCAACTCACGATTGATCTTATGTGATATTGCCATCATTTTGCTCAAAAGTTATAGCTTATGGCACTAATGTAATTCACCATATATCACCCACGATCAAGCCCAATAATATACCCCAAGCCCACTCCCTTTGGGCTTAACTCCGTTTCAAGCATGCTTTTATATTACGGTGGTTGCTACCACAACACCCGTGGCAGTTGTTCTCTCTTGCTTCGTAACTCATCTCTCTCAACATTGTAGCCCAATTTCTCCCCAAATTAACCACTGTCAATTATCCATTTTAGAGTCTCCAATTCCTTACTCTACTTGTTGACTATAGTCTAATGGGTTACATAAATGATTCTAACCTATGTCGATCACCCACTATTCAAATCCATGCCCTATGGCGTTACTATACAAAATCCCAACTTTGCTAACTTGATTTGCCAGGATCAACTTCTCATTAATGCACTTATTAAATCTCTCCCACCCTCAATTATTTCATACATCGAATATTCCAAAATTGATGACAATGCACGAACCACACTTGCAACGACATAGTCTAAACCCTCAAGAGGTTGAATCATGTAAAAGCCATTTATCTAATCAATACAAAGGTTTTCGATCTATCAAAGGCAATGCTGATGAACTTGCACTTAGCCTTCTGATGCTTACAAAGACATCTACTATGCTATTCGTACTTGCAAGACACCAATTTCCTTCAATGCACTTCACAGGAAACTAATCAACTTTGAAGCTCATCTTCGATGCTGAGTCATATTATTTTACTTTTAATAAGGCTCATAAATTATGCTTGATGCCCTCAAATTGTTGAGCCGCTTCTATCAATAGTACAATATTTTAACTACTAAAACACCATTGCTTTTTATTATATAAATAAGGAAACATAAAAAAATAGCTTAATACTTTCAATTAGCAGTGTGCACTTTTGCTCGAAACGATCTAACTAGCCGATTTAGTATGATATCATTAAAATTTAATTAATTTTGAGTTTCAGAATTATAAATTAGATGGTTTTAGTCTGACCATCGGTTATATTTATAAAATCGATATTTTATTTAGTTCTAAAACTATTTTTATGTAACCTCTGGATTAAAAAAAATTTAAACTAATTTATATAAATTTATATCAGTTAGTATATATTTAGAATAATCAGTACTTCTGCTCCTTGAATTAAAAAGTATGAGTAATGCTATTCATAGTCGCTCACTACCGATAGTCATCATGCGTGATATTACTCAATTGAAGTAAATAATTTATTCAATTAAATAATATCACGTAAGATGACTATAGATAGTGAGCGATTATGAATATCGTTATTCAAAAAGCAATAAAGCAAAATAAAAAAGAAAAATTTGTACATATTGATTATATTACACAACTACCATCTAAACTCCACCTAAACTAATTAGATCATCGGGTCTGATTTTCTGCCCCTTGGGCAAGAGATTTTTCGTCCATTGCTAGCGTGGACGACTCTACGTCACTGGAGCTTCCACGCTAGCAGTGGAAGCTTAAATTCAAAATGGGCAGGCCAAAATGCGTGATCCATTTCCCTTCACCTTCTCCGATTTTCCTCTTGTGCCCTAGTGCGCGACTGCAGCTTTTCGTCGCCTGCCCATCTAAAGTTCCCGGAACGTTCACGCTCTGGTGTAGAGAAGCTGGAATCTTTGCAATTTAGGGCTCTCGTTCCTGTCCCAATTCACAAAAATCGCAGCTCTCCATTTTGCTCGCTGTCATTTTTGCTAAAGTGCGCCATTCTTGAAAGCTATAAGTGGTAAAGCGTGCCATTTTGCTCGCTGGAAGTTGCTCGCTGCCATTTTGCTTGTATTGGTAACATTGTATTTTGCCTAACCTGCCCAATCGGTATGTACCTTCCCTGCCTAAAAATTGCTTTGATGTTTCATATTAATTAGGGTAGTGGAAGATGGATTTGTGTTATATGGTTGTTATCCATTCCACTACCCGATGATGTTGTTACCCCTTCCTATGGTAGACGGGGATTGTATGTTGAAGATGGGGATTGTTTGAGTTGATGTTGTGGTTAACAATAAATTTGTTGTGCTGGATGAATGGTGACATTATTTTGAGGTTGTGATAATGTTTTCAATTGTCGATAAATGAGTTAATGATTTTGGAGTAGGAGACAATTGGAAGCGTATCTTGGCTTGGCATCCCGGATGGTGTGATTCCAACCTCTATTCTGAAATGCAACCTGTGAATTGCAGCCATGTCGGGGGCAATTGTGTCTTCACTGATTGAAATTATATCTGAGCATCTTATTAGTTAGTATCTTGTATAATGAGAACAATCAAATTTTGATATCTTAAATGGATAATGGATGATTTTTGTTTTGGGATGAACTCGGGGAAAAAAAAGGTACCCAATGTCTTCCTCCAGTGTTAATGATGCGCAATCCCGTCTTAAATGTAGATGTGGTGCATATATAAAGATACACACATCACACACTGCACGTAATTCTCTTCGTAGGTATTGGAGATGTCATAATATAACGGCACGTGCCATTTTAATTAATCTTTAGTTTTTGTAATGTATTTTGGGATTGACTTTCTTTATATTATGAAATCGTAGGATGGTGTCTTGTGTGGAGAGTTTACTTGGGCTGATGAGTTGAACCACAACTTGGTAGCCACTTATTAGTACCTGAAATGCATGTCACCTCGTTGAATGACTTGAATGATCATGCCAAGTTATCAGAGAGGCTAGACAAGGTTGAAGATGAAATCAAGTCTATTTGTCGTGCTATGAAGTTGAGAACAAGTTGTTGGGATGTTTCAACATATATTTGTATCGTTTTAATATGTATTTTATTTGCCAAATTCCTTTTGTATTCGAAATATGTAGCTCAACTTGGGAACCCAAATGCAAAATTTGTTGGGAACTTTATCTTCAGAATATTAAGCCTTTCCTCTTGATTTGTTACAATGATAACATATATTGCTGGTGACACTTTGGTTATATTGCTGGACCTAACCAAAGGAATAAAAAACAATTGAATGCCATAATCGAAATATGTAGCTCATGCCATGACCATGAAGTTGCTGTGATATAGGATATGCAATATTAAAAATCCACTTGCTGGTAAAGTATAAATTTTCAATTTTCAATTTTCAATAATATATGATATGTAATTAGCAAACCCAAATTGTCTTCCGAAATAAGCAGAATAGAAATTAGTCATTAATTGTCTTTCAAAATATGACATAGTATTGTAAGGAAAATTACATGATATTTAATACAGTTTCACAAAAACCAATTGATCACATCACATTGACTACTAGCATTAGACGCAAATGTAGCATCGTCTCTTCCGTCATCCTGCGTGCAGGCATAGTCAGTGCCTTCTGGCTGATACATATCCATATTCGACCTAACAAAACCAACAAAATAAAACTGATTTAACAAAAAAAATTAAACGTTACGTAACTAACAAATAGGTAAAAATAAATTACACATTTACATATATTAAATTACCTATAACTCAATGTAGGATATGTTCTTTTGTCGTGTCCATTTTGTTCACATGCAGAACATAGTCGGTTGTTCTTTGATAGTGATTTCTCCTTCGAGGACTTTAGTCTTTTCCCGCAACTTTTAGCTCGAACTATACTTGGATCATGTATTGTATGACTTTCTTCTCAACTTTTGCTCCTGCTCTTGCTCCTGCTCTTACTCCTGCTCATGGCAACATTTCCTCTATCGTCTATCTCTTTCATACGAATATGCAATGTTTCAAACTCCCCTATTAGAAAAGTGGTGCGCGCATCTGTCAACGTTGCATCATCAACCCTCAACAATGACTTATGGGCCAACATCCCATGATGTGCTGTCAATGACGTACTCGAACTCCCTTCATCAGAGAATACCACTTTCTCTTTTGCATTCTTAGTCCATCTAGGTAAGATATATTTGTCTGGTAGAAGCAGCACTTGTTTTTTCTTCAAGTAACTAATCGTGTGGCGGCTGCTAACATGTAGGAACGTTGGCTTCTGAAAACTGTTGTGTCAGTGCCTTCTTTGTGGTCGATACATTCCGATGCGATCTTAGCAAATGTACTTTGCTTGGCGTAATGAGAGGATGGTTATGTTCATCTACAAACTTGTTTATAACCCATAAATTTCCTGTTTGTTACTTCACAATAGATAATCTTGAATTGCAACCAATTCGTGTTTGTCCGCGATTTATCTCCCCGACCAGTGGCATATAATCTTTCTTTTTGTTTTGATACGTCTCGTCTGGTTTTCCTTCTTTAGAGCACACAAAGAGTTTCCAATAAGTTTCATTTGTTTCCTTCTTCTTTTTACTATTGACTATTCGTGCACTAAATCCAGCATCCCGCGCATATTGATTGTAGAAATTATATGTTTCCTCGTGTGATTCGAATTCTTGGCCAACCTTCGAAATTTGGTATATGGAAACTTGTGGAACGAAGACATTGTCTGCACTTTCAGCCTCAATCCTACAAACAAATGAAATAACTAATTATACGAGATTGTATAATCCGATTTCTGTTTATAACTCTTCGCTGCAAATTAAATCACCAACAAATGAAACACAAGCAGACCAATTTTTTTCCAAACAAATTTGTAGTCTCAGGTAACATTTTTTCAGAGAATGTAGTCTCAGGTAACAGGTAACATTATTTTCCCAAGCATGTGATTTATCATTTTTGTAGTATCAGGTAACAGCACATCATTGATCAAATTTATAGTCTCATTAATAAGGTTGATGAATTACCTTTAAACACACACACATTTAGAAACAACAGACGTTTTTAGCAAGCAAAAGAGCACGTACGCTTTGAACAATGTTAAAAATGGCAGCAAGCAAAAATGTCAACGACGAGAATGTCAGCGAGCGAACTGGCAACGAGCAACTTCCAACTTCAAGAATGGCACGCTTTACCAAAAATGACAGCGAGCAAAATGGGGGGCTGCGATTTTTGCAAATTAGGGTAGGAACAAGAGCCCCAAATTGCGGAGATTCCAGCTTCTCTACACCGGAGCGTGAACGTTCAGGCGTCGGAATTTTAAATGGGCAAGCGACGGGAAGCTACAATCGCACACTAGGGCACAAGAGGAAAATCGAAAAAAGGGGGGGAAATGGATCACGCATATGGGCAGGCCCAATTTTGAATTTAAGCTTCCACTACCGGCTTGGAAGTTCCAGTGACGTGGAGTCGTCCACGCTAGTAGTGGACGAAAAATCTCCTGCCCATCAGGCGCGATCAGATCATATCCGCCGTTACTTTTAGTTTTTTTTGAAAATTATGGCAAAAATGGAAATACCAGGTCACACAAAGGTCAAAGTTGCCATTTGAACTGTTGAAGCAGTAGAAAACAACTGATACAAGAGCAGAAAGGAGGAAGGTGAAGTGTGTATTTTCAGTTTCACACTTTTTCTCAATCACTCGTAATATTTCACAAATATATATAATATTCTGCACCTTTTCTTCAACAAATTTCTCAGCAAACTCATTAAACAATCCCAAATCCAAAACTCTGATCCTCCATGTCTCCATTTCTTCACATTCTCATCTCATTCTTCAGTTTAGGTATGCCCATCCTTCTCTCTCTCACACACTAACAGAAAGACGCCTTTTTTTCCCCCCTTGTTTCTTGACTTTTAGCCTTGGATTTTGTGATCTCTGTCATTTTACTTGCTTGTCAAAATGTGGGTTCTTTTACTTGCTTGATTTGTCAACACGAGTCGTGATTTTCCTGGATTCTTGATTTCAAGATATGGCAGCGTCCCATTTTTAGTAAATTTTGGTTCTGGATCGTAATTTCTGGGATTCTCCAAAAATAGAATCTTTTTATTTTTCTTGTCAGCGCATAAATATCTACATTGGTTTCTCTGAGTTTTCCCTTGTGATTTATGAGTTACTGGGTATGTTTGCTTTCTGTGCTCTTCTTGGATCTGTGAAGTTCTGGCTCCTCGGTAGTTCTTCATATTGTGAGGTTTGGCAATACATGTCTATGATGATTCGTTACATGAGTTTTTCTGATAATGGCTCTGCATAGTCCTTTACTTTTTGCTTTTTTTTTTTTTTTAAATCAAATTTATCTCTGGGTATTTATGGATTTGTATTCATTATTGGGATTGATTGACTTGTTTCCAGATCTGTGCTACGTCTGGTATTTCTTTCTCATAATTTGTGAATTTTGGTTCATTCAGGCACTAAATTGTCATTTAGTACGATATGGGAGTGATGCCTTGTTCTAGATAAAAATCTGAGAGTATTATGGTTTTTTTGTTCTGTACTTGTTTTTAATCGCTTTTTATTTTTTTGCATTTTGGATTATGTGAGAGTTTTCTTTCAATTTTGCTCTTTTCCGGGTTTATATAATTTGATAAATCTAGGATGCCTAAGTATAGGACATTTTCTTTCAGTAGCTTTGATTGATTTTAGGAATATCTAGGAGTATATATGTAATTTTATGAACCTATACTGCTAAGTAGATATATTTCCTGCTCCACACTTCTGGACAAGAAATTGTGATTTATTATTGAAGGATTTCTTTCCTATTTTTATAATGTACTCGTGTTCATATCTAGTTGCTTGTTTTTGTTACACTTTTTTTAGGTATAATCATCCCTTGGAAGTGCCGCTAGGCTGCGCTCTAAGACTGTGATCAAGTTTTGATTGCTCCAATATAGAGGAAGTTGCAGGGTAGCTATTCACTACGCTTGTCATTTGTCTTCTGTTGAGAACTGAATTAGCCATATGGGTTCGCGATTCCCATCGCATCAGTTGAGTAATGGCCTTTACGTGTCAGGGCGGCCTGAGCAGCCGAAAGAAAAGACTCCCACAATGAGCTCTGTTGCCATGCCATACACTGGTGGTGATATCAAAAAGTCTGGAGATCTTGGTAAAATGTTTGATATCCCAATGGATGGCTCCAGGTCAAGAAAATCGGGTCCGATTAACAATGCTCCTTCAAGAACGGGGTCTTTTGGTGGCTCTGCTTCTCACTCAGGCCAACTAAATTCCGTGAATCGGGGGGGACCTGGTTCTTCTGGTGGTGTTTCTGGATCAGCTTCTTTAAAGAAGACGAATTCCGGTCCGCTTAATAAGCATGGAGAGCCCCTGAAAAAGTCATCGGGGCCTCAAGGTGGAGGTGCAACGGCCGTGTCCCGCCAAAATTCTGGCCCTCTTCCTCCCGTTCTTCCAACCACAGGCCTCATTACATCTGGACCTATTACTTCAGGTCCTCTAAATTCATCAGGGGCTCCTCGAAAGGCATCTGGTCCTTTAGAGTCGACTGGATCAATGAAGTTGCACAGTGCTTCTATGGTCAATAACCCAGCTGTTACTCACCTTAGCCAGGATGATGAATATTCTTTCCACAAAAGCTTCCCGAAGCTAATCCTTTGGTCCATCATTCTTCTCTATGTGATGGGATTTATTGCGGGTGGTTTTATTCTTGGGGCTGTTCACAATCCCATTCTTCTTGTTGTCGTTGTTATACTTTTTGCTGTTGTGGCTACAGTATTTACCTGGAATACTTGTTGGGGAAGAAGAGCTATTACTGGTTTCATAGCTGATTATCCAGATACTCAGTTAAGAACTGCAAGAGATGGCCAGTTCGTCAAAGTATCTGGGGTACGTTTAACATGCTGATTTTCATGTTCAACTTCTTATATTCCTCAACCTCCCCTCCCCCCGGGCCCCACAAGAAAGTAGGCCAGTTAATATAGTAATTCTGCAATTTACATTCATGGTGCATTATGTACCTCTTATGAATTTCCAAAACATAATCCAAGGTCTCCAAAATGGTGCTAACATATATCGGAGGTCGATTCAGGATCTCTATTTATTTGCTTAATCCAAACACCAGTGTCAATTATTAGGAGCTTTTAAAGGAAACGTGCTGTTAATTGTGGAGTGGTAAAATCAATTTATGAAATTTCTTGGAGTCTAGTTCAGGTCGTATTTCATGAATATTTTAGTTATTCAAGTTGTAGCATTCCCTGGAATTTATGTAGCGCATAGGTATTAAAAGATAGATCAATTTTCTAGTTTCGTGTGGTTTTAAATAAGAGAGATGATGCATAATATAATTGGCTTGGATTCTTTATGATATGATGATTTTATTGAATAATCGGAACTTACTAAACACACTTCATTGATGATAAATAATACTCCATCTGTCCCATTTATATAGGCTGATTTTTCTTATTTGTCCGTACCAAATTATAGTCCACTTACCTTGTTGAGGGTGTATTTGATTTTTTCATTTCTTAATATACTATATTTTGTTATCAACACTAATAAATTTGTACTTTTTCAAATGTAGTGGGAAATTGATTTAAACTAGGAAAATTCTTTGCAAAATTTGCTTGTTCAATAACATTAATTAAAATTTCTTAATTTGTATGAAAAACGAAATCAGCTTATATAAATAGGACGGAGGAAGTACTATGATATTCCTTATTTGTCCTTTCAAATTATAGTCCACTTATCTTGTTGAGGGTGTATTTGATTTTTTGATTTTCTAATATACCCCTATTGAATGTATTTTGTTATCAACACAAATAAATTTGTACTCTTTTAAATGTAGTGGAAATTGATAATACTTAAATAAGGGTAAACTAGGAAAATTCTTTGCAAAATTTAATTTTTCAATAGCATTAATTAAAATTTCTTAATCCGTGTGAAAAACGAAATTAGCCTATATAAATGGGGCGGAAGGAGTAATAAATAAAAACAACATTTTGGCATTTTGCTTCAGAAGGGTGTGTAAAGATGGTGATTATACAGGGAAATGGAAGAAAATGGGGTCAATAAGAACAGAGTTTATACATTCGGCATGGTGAATTGTTGATTAAGATGATGTGTGACATACTCTAGATATGAAAGTCATTTAGTTGCATACACATTCAGAAGTGCCAATCTAGGGAATCACTAAGTTTGTGGTTCCAGTGCACCTGCGGAGATAAATCTTTGTATGTCTTTTCCATATAGAAATAAAAATGCCTCGTATATTTTCGCCACCAATCTTGTGCTATGGAGATAAACAACTTTTTCTATGAATTTTTTAGACAATTATAAATATATATGCATTTCGATTGCGGGTGGTATTGTGATGTTATAATTTCTCTAGCATTATTTAAGTACCTCTGTAGCCTCAAATTGCCTATGGAAATGTCCTTGGTTCTTTGTTCCAGTAATGGATATGCTTCAACTAGGAGCATGTTTGGCTAAGCTTAAAAAGAAAGTAAAAGTTACTTTAAAGCTTCTTTTTTGCCAAACATAATTTTAGAAGTTGTGTTTTAACAAATCTTGCTTTTCTAGAAAATAAGTTTAACTCACTTCATAGAAAAGTAACTTTAAAGCTTAGCCAAACATGCTCCTACTGACTGCTGTCTTCAAATTGTACCTTTCCACAAAAGGTGAAATTTTTTCTTGGATTTGCTTCTAAAAGTTGTTGTGTACTTCCTAAACTGCCGACATACCACCTCCTAACAAAGAAGGGTTGCATTCTTTGAAAGGTTGTTACCTGTGGAAATGTTCCCCTTGAATCATCTTTCCAGAAAGTTCCTAGATGTGTTTATACATCCACGAGCTTGTATGAATACCGGGGATGGGATTCGAAAGCTGCCAACGCCACACATCGCCGCTTTACGTGGGGCCTTCGTTCATTAGAGGTGAGTAAGGAATATTGTTATTATGCCTATGCTGCTTGATTTCTTGTGTTTGAAACAAGACATGCCTGCATTAAATGTATAAAGATTCCTATTTATTGGCACTTAAAGAGGTTCTGGATATTAACTTGATATAAATCAAATACCTACTGAGAAAAGGGGAAAAGGAACAGAAATTTTACTCACATGACAGGTTGTACTGTCAGGTAAAACTTTGTGAGAAAGTTGAGAAGAATAAAAAGTAATGCACGATTCAGAAGCATCCATTTCACAAAAAACGTATCTTATAATGTAGATAACGTTATAAATTAAAATTACTAAATGCTGACTTAAATAGACGATATAACATAGGATATTACAAGAAATGGAACTCAAAAACCACATTTTCTAATGCATCATAACTATATTCCATTACACATTTTTCTTTAAAATTTCCTTAAAGAGTTATTGGAAAATAGAGTGAAATTGATGAAATTTTAAATTGCCTGAGAAGTTAAGTCCAAACTGAACTAAAACACCAAAATCAGCCGAGGAAATACACCAAAAGTTTGCTCTTTCATGTCTAGCTGGAGAAAAGTGGGGTTTGGGTGGAGGAAAGATCTAAGCCCTTTTGTGGGCTGTGTCATACTTAAGAGAGGCAAGATTTAGAAACATATACCTTCAAGCGAATCTCAATTTTGCTGTGTGCAACATTCATGCCCCCCGCCCTGCCTTTAAAAACAACTCATTTTCCGTCTTCTTTGGCATGACTCTTTTCCTGTTTTTGTTTTTCTAGTTGCTTCTTTCCTACTGGGGGTTTAGGTGGTAATATCGGGTCTTTTTGTAACAGATTAAGTACAAATTTAGTGGTACTAAATGATTGATTCCCCCCCCTCTCACACGAACGAGTGCGCGCACACACATATGGAGTGGAGTAGCTCAGGCAGTAATATATAACAAGTAACTGATATTCTTTTTCTGATTGCAGAGGCATGTGGTTGATTTCTATATTTCTGACTTCCAATCTGGTTTGAGGGCATTGGTTAAAACTGGCTATGGTGCTAGAGTGACTCCTTATGTTGACGAATCTGTCATTGTTGACATCAATCCATCAAATAGGGATATGTCTCCTGAGTTCATCAGATGGTTGGGAGAAAGGAACCTTTCAAGCGATGATCGTGTAATGAGATTGAAAGAAGGGTAAGATTGTTTTATTTTACTAATGATGCTTATTGTTCCCCTTTTTCTCTTTGTTACTTGATAGTCTGAGGTGAAAGAATAATTATCGTTAAGGATGATAGATGTAAAAGCGAGAACTGCTTGGGTTGTTTAGTTTTCAACACCCTCCGTCAGGTACAGGCAGCATTCATTTTTCATCAAAGGCTTGAAGGGAGTGTGATTTTTCTAAATGATGGCGGCTAGACTTGAACTACGATGTTTGCTTATTCAGATATCACCTTGAACTACATCATCTAAAAGCTCAATATGTTGGAGAAGGGACACATTGATTTATTTAAATTTTGTTTTTAACAGAACAATGTTGTTGATAATCACTTTTTCACTCTCTTGGTAATTTATGATTAGGTACATCAAGGAAGGTAGCACTGTCAGTGTGATGGGAGTTGTGCAGCGGAATGATAATGTTCTGATGATTGTTCCACCACCGGAACCATTTTCAACTGGATGTCAGTGGAGTAAATGCATTCTTCCGGCCAGTCTCGAAGGCATTGTATTAAGATGTGAGGACACTACGAAGATTGATGTCATACCCGTTTAGCAGCTAATATTTGAAAACTCAGTACATGTTGGTTCGGCTATTTTGAGAGAGAATTTTGTCGGAAGCTTATAAAATGGTGGCAAGAACAGCAAGGCTAATCAGTCAAGTGTTAACCGGGTGTACAGTGTTCACGTATTTTTTCCCCTTTCGATCTTGTTTTGGTGCAGAAGTTTGTGTGATTATTACAGTCGAGGGAACTTGGTGATAAACAAGGAGTTGGAGATTCAATTTTTATGTTAGGATTGTTTTAGTTAATTTGATTATTCTTGGGTTGTGAAAATTTCTTGTGTTAAAGACAATATTACTTTTGAACTTGCAATTTTATCTATTTGAGGAATTCTTGTGACCACTTAGCCACTTTTGCCATGTGCTTGGAATTGAAGTCTCTCGTGAATGTATATAGAAAGAAGCACTCTACTTATACGGAGATAGCGTTAAAGTATTCTTTAGTGCTTTCTCTTGTACGTGTTTATAAATTGAGACAATGATAATTGTTTGGTCCCATCAACGAAGTTGATACACGGACATATATATATAGAGATATGCCTCACTTGAAATAACTCTATTCTTTTTTTATCATATCGTAGTGTACTTTCTCTTTGTGTGCCATGTGATTTTATTATTAACAATGCTATTTGGTGTTCATTTTGTCTATTTATAGTGTGTCGGGTTGGACACAACTTAACAAATTTGAAGAATAGAAATTAAAAGGCCTTTCAGCCACAAATTTACAAATTTGAGGGGTCTAGTGGCAAAACAAAAAACCAAAAGGGGTCTGTTGCAGAAGCACTGAAAGCGAGAGGGACAAAATGATAAAATTTTTGTATAGATATATACACATATACATACAACTACTATCAAATAATTGGAGAAAATTATATTTAGAATCTCTAATTTATGTAAAATATATCAAGTACATTCTCAACTTTCCATTTATTATAATAATGATCTCCAATAAATGATCAAATTTAAATAAATGTTGAAATATCATGGCACAATCATACATTAAATATTTATCTATTTGGACTCATTTTTCCATAATTTTGACCCTGCCCCCATCCCCAAATTAGTAGAATCTCTCCCTTCGTCGATTTAATACCTAAAACTAAATCGAAATTAAGTAGCGATCCAACTAGTTTTGGTATAAAATGTTGCGTCCTAATAAAAATTGACTTTTTAACACTCAAATGTACCAAAATGGTCCATTAGGGATCCCTTGATATAAAAAAGAAATATTAATGACTCACTCAGCGTCAATTGAAAGCTTAGAACCTAATTACTCTATTTCTCATAAATTAGGGACCCAAATGTAATATTTGTTAATAATCATAAATATTAATTGAATCATTTAAAACCCTCACCCCTCTTTCAGATATTCAGTCTCTCGCCCCTTCACTCAAAACGATGGCTTCAGCTCAACCCACCACCGCCGCCGCCGAGGGCGTCGTTACGACGATTGAGCCACAAACCGAAGCCTCTGAAAACTCTGAATCCGAACTCTCCGCCGGTGCCGCCTCTCCTGAGGCAACAACAGAGGCTCTAGCTGCGGCTGAGCCGGCCGCAACCGGAGCACTGGTGGTTGATGAAAAAGAAAAGGAGAAGGAATTGAAGGCTAAGTGGCCGGGATGGCCTGGGTACAGCGTGTTCAGGATAGTGGTGCCAGTACTGAAAGTGGGCAGCATTATTGGGCGCAAGGGAGATTTAATCAAGAAGATTGTTGAAGAGACCCGTGCTAAGATTCGCGTACTCGATGGGCCTGTCACCTCTCCAGATCGCATTGTAATTAATCCCTCCCCCTTTTCACTACACACACACATGCATGGATGGATGTAAGCACATATATGATTCAATTGCTAGTTTTTTTTTTTTTCTTTTTCTTTTTCTTTTGGATAAATTAGTGATACCAAGGTTTCATTTTTCTTTCTGGGGTTTTTGTTTCTTTATTCTTCTTTATTTGTTGGAATGACATATATGTTCAGATTTCTAGTGTTTTTACTAATGAACTCAAGGATAGTTGTAGGGTTTTCATTTTGTTTTCAGGGTTTTTGATCTTTTTTCGTTAACCTTGTTTGAGTGACAAAAAATAAGCGACTGGTGTCCAATAGGCGTCGGGTATCCTTATATTTTGTACTGATCTTAATTTTGAAATTTGAACGGTTGTCTCCAGGGTTCTATGTGTTTGGCCATAGACACACTTTCTCTTCTTGTTGTAATCTAAAATTTCCTATTGAAAATAATACTTGCTGTGTCTGATAAAAACTGCTGCCAGTTTTCATTAGTTGGAGCAGATGAATCGTCACATGCGAGATATGCTAAATACACTTATATGGTGTTGGTAATAAATGTATAAGATGAGTTCCTATATATAATAACAGAAAGAACACTAATAATTGAACAGGTATACCATCTATCAGTAGTTTCCTGTATCTAACACACGATTAAAAGTGAAAAGAAAATCATATAGGAGAACATGGAGTGTTCGGTGTTTTTATGTTAGTGGACTGCAAAGTAGGATAGAAAATGATGCCACCCATTTTACTTAGATCTTGGCTGCAAGCTTTGTCTGTATTAATAATTTTTCCGTTGCCCTTTAATAGATTGATTTTACCTAATTGAAGTGGGACTGCAATGTTGTTTCTTGACATCTTCTGTATATATTCCTGTAGCCTTGATTTAATATAATTAGGTTTTATCCATAATTGGTCAAATAATAAAATATCAGTGTTCCTTTGTCTTTCTTTCTCTTATTGTATGCTTTTACATTCTTATTTATCAGATTTGCTGCTACTACTGCTATTGCATTGATTTAAAGTTTTTTTCAGTTTTATTAGTTTTTCATTTTTAACCGACTGACACATGATTTCCAACTTGCAATATTGTAGGTTCTAATATCTGGGAAGGAAGAACCTGGGGCCCCATTGTCTCCTGCCATGGATGCGGCAATAAGAATATTTAAGCGTCTCAATGGACTATCTGATGGCGAAGCCCTTGATGCAGCTGGAGCTGCATTTTGTTTGATTCGATTAATTGTGGCATCAGCACAGGCCATGAGTTTAATAGGAAAACAAGGCTCTGTGATCAAGTCGATTCAGGAGAGCTCCGGTGCCTCTGTGAGGGTTCTCTCCAATGGTATTTTAATGTCTTTGCATAACCTAACTTTTATTGCTTGCATCATATGTCATGTTACCTCCCCCGTTCATTTTGTGAAAATGATTGACTTTTTGAACATTAAATATATGCCTTCCATGCATGGGAAAAAAATGTTTCTCATTGTCTAAACAATTATACAAAGTGGGATAAACAACACGCATCCCCACATCTTGAGAAAACTTAACAGAATTCGAAGATGCAACCTAATTTGATTGATCTGTTCAAAGTTTAGCTTTCTTAATGGAACATTAGCAAATTATCAATATGGCTACTATCTGATCTGCAGCTCTGTGAGGCTTATGAGGAGATACAGAAAAATCTTCTTTTTAAGAATATTTTCTTTGAGAACATATAAATTATTTAATTGACAAGTATCTAGTGCATGCAAGATTTCTATGAAGACTATAAATTCTGGGGCATTGTTGTATTGACGTGTGAAGAGACATAAAGAAATTCCACAGTTATTTTACGACAATTGTTCACTCCAAAAATTAATCACGTGATATTTGATATTTGTGATTGCAGACGAAATGCCAATTTATGCTAGTTCTGATGAAAAAATTGTTGAGATACAAGGGGAAGCTCTCAAGGTTCTTAAAGGTTTAGAAGCTGTGGTGGGGCATCTGAGGAAATTCTTGGTGGATCATACTGTTCTTCCCCTATTTGAGAAGAATGTATGTATATTCCTGTTTGTTTTTAGTGATCCATTATCATGTCCCTCTAATTCTATTTAAGATTGTTTATTTACCATCTTGTACAGAATAACGCACCAGCCACTCAGGAACGACAAGTAGATGCTTGGTCTGACAAGACATTGCATTCTTCTACTTCACAGACAGCAATTGACACCGATCACCCTCTTCCAATGAAGAGGGATTCTCTATTTCTAGATCGTGATAGCCTGATGGAATCACATATTACTCCTTCTAGGCTTTCCTTGTTTGGACCAGAGTCCGGCCTTGACATTCGTTCTTCGGCAATGGGGCGTGCTGGTAGGCCTGTTGTAACTCAGGTGTGTGGGCTTAACTGTTCACGCGTTGATTTATTAAACTATTCAGATACATTTATGTCTTAGTCAGCATGTAAATTGTTTTCTGATTCTGTTTCTCCTCATTTGGAGATTGGTCATTTGAAGAACATCCTTGAATACAAAATACAAATAAACGCTGAAATTCAGCAGCAGCATTTATAATTGTCTCTTAGAAAAGCATAAATAAATTGTGGGACAAATTAATGGGATGTCTGGATGTCATATTCTTGTTATGACAATTGCAACCTTACCCTTCAAGTAAAGTTGTCAATCTATCAGGTTTGGGTTGATGGACAAACGTAATGTGCGTCTCTGGATATATTGAACCTTATTAATTTGCACTTAGGATGATTTGCTGTATATTCTTGATAACTTTTGATTATACATTTCTACACTGGCCTCTACTCAATCACATGACTTGTAATTTCTGCATTCTGTTGTGGACGTCAAGGAGAGCCAATTATCTTTAAATGAAAGATGCAACTAATAGAAGTGGTAGTGCTTGACTGCTGGGATCTGGGAGCTATACATATATTTTTATAAGTTTTATATTTATTTCAACCATCGTGTCATTTATTTCTGTGCTAGAGATCCATTGGAAAAAATCATAATGTTTAGATTTCAAATAATTCTTTTCATGGATAGAGAAAAGCTATGAGAGTGGAGTCAAAGGAGGTCAGTTACATCCTTTACCTTACCTATAGCAGTGCACAAGACGCAAGAAGTGGGTTCAGTACTCGGACGAACAATTGTAAGGTTTTGGGTTTGAATACGAGGGCACAAACTTAATATGATGTGCTAGGTTTTTGACTCCTCGTGCATAGCAGGGTCAAAATTGGAACTTACCTTTTGGGTAGAACCCATGCTTAGCTTTCCAACTTTCAAATTCAATCTTAGCAAGAACCATATGCAGGCTGTTACATAAAGAACAAAATTGTTATACTCCTTTACATGTTATATTTCATTTACAACTTGCAGGATATACTTGTTCACCTTTGGCGGTGTTAACATATATGACATGTCGATTCTTCTTTGTAGATTGCACAGACAATGCAAATACCCCTTGCTTATGCCGAGGATATAATCGGGGTTGGGGGAGCAAATATTGCCTATATTCGACGTACTAGTGGTGCTATCCTCACTGTACAAGAAAGTAGAGGCCTACCTGAGGAAATCACTGTGGAAATAAAAGGAACTTCTTCACAAGTCCAAGCAGCTCAGCAACTAATTCAGGTAAACATCTCCTTCCATCTCTCTTGTTCTTCACTAATCTTTTCCAAATTGAAAATACGCATTCTTTAGCTGTAATTTGTCAATCACGATGATCACTGCAAAGCTCAGAAAAGCACTCTGCTGCAACAACTTTTACGTTAACCGATGCCCAAGAGAGTCAGTTAGCTAACAATTTTCCGACCTATTACCTGAGTAGCCAGTTGGTCCTCAACCTTTAAAAATGAGCACAGTGGTCCATAACGTTTTATTACATGTGCACAATCAGTTCTCATCGAGGGTTTAAATATCTATTAAATCATCATGTGACCTTTACATGTCCAATAAAATTTAAAATTTAAAGCAATGCATGTTTTCATGAGGTCATGTTACAGTTTAACGGAGATTTAGATGATTTCTAATGTTTTGGACTTATTGAACAACTATAATTAAATGTTGGGGACAAAATTTCTACTGGTATAATAGGTTGGGGACCAATTGTGCTATTTTCCCTTTCCATTATTACCATTCACAATCTTTGAAAATAGTGTGGTTACTGAATTGCAGCAGAGCAGTGACTTGTAGTATTGAAGGAATTGCCTTCACAAATGAGTTTTTAATACCATCTTTCTTTACTAATGGAATGTAGTCAAGACTAACTATAAAACCACTGTCGTATCCAGGAGTTCACAAGTGGTCATAAAGAATCACTTCCAAGCGGTTATGGCCAGCTGGACTCGTCTTCGAGGCTTTCCTACTCTCATTTAGGTAGTAACTCTTACTCATCGTCGTATGCCAGACAACCTTATGGTGACTACGGATCATCTGGTATCGGAGGATATAGTGGTTATAGGCTATGAATGGGTAGGCAGAACAATCTTATGGTGATTATCCATCATCTGGTATTGGAGGGTATAGTAGCTTTAGGCCATGAACGGATAGGCTGAAGTTTTGGTTCTTGAATTTTTTTTTACATATCCTCTCCGTCAATTCCAGATCCTAATGTGTAAAGCATCCGCAGATCTGACCATGAAGAAACAAATAGATATATTTATAGTTTGTGTATTGTTGATATTTTTGGTTACTTGAGCTATGTGACATTATGCTTTTTTAGGAGATTTGGTCACAATATTATTATGAGCATGTTTGGCATGGTTTTTTTTTTTTTTTTTTTAAATTCTTTTTTATCAGAACTCATTTTTAACAATATATTTCGTAGAATCTACAACTTTTATCAATTTTTTAATTACACATTTCACTAACTTTTCAAAATTTCTTAAAAGCTAGTTTTAAACTCTACCAAATAGGAATTAATTATACTTTCAGGCTGTGTTTATTATTGGTGTAAAAGTTTACTCTATTTAACTAACCCAACGCCTTAAAAACTTATTAGAAAGCAAGAAGACACTTTTTTCAATCAACTTTTAGGATACAAGGGCTATTATGTACTTGAGCAGGTGTGCGTTTTCTTCACCTTAAAACAACAATAATTGCTGCATTTGGTTCCTGGGAAAACTACCCATGTCTGCTCGTCCTTTATTTCTTCATCTTCTTGTTTAATCTCTCTGGATTCAAGGGTTATAATCGTTGGACAAGATTGGATGCGACAATTATCCGAATTAATTTTGCAATATTGTCTCTCTTCAGTCTTCAGTAATACTGGATATAACACTATTATGCGACCATTGACGGATTTTGTGAATTTTATGTAAAACTTGCTTTTAGATTGGCACTGAACAATGTTAAATGATGGTAAACAAATGGACATATCATAATTTTGGGTCCAACACTAGAGTCCATCTGTACAGTAATGTGAGAATGTATTAGATTTCTTGTTGACCCTCAACAATTGATTTTGAAATTATTTATATTTAAATTTTTTTTCCTTTGGTATTGAATACTATTGTACGATACAACAAAACAAATTTTTTTTTTTTTGGTCTCGTAAACGACGCTTTTGATGTCAACTTTTTGAATACTAAAGTAGGGATCGTCAAACCACCATGGACTTGCCTGCGCATCAATTTAAGGATTGAATAGAGATAGCTAAGATTTTTGTCATCTACATAAACAAATCCATTCTTCTTTTAAATGGAGTGTTGAAATTGAGACGGTAATTAAAGTTGAGTGACAAAATTGGAATAAATTGAAGTTCAGTGACTAAAATAAAACTTCCTGTAAGTTGAGTGACCAAAAGTATATTTTTTTTACCCCCTTATTAAAGAAACATGCAAAACATCATGTATTTCAACAACTTAATTATTAAATAATATTGCACAACAATAATTCCTAATTATTGGAGCTAATTAAAACAGGAAAGCTTAAAAGTAAATCAAATTCAGTTTTAAGTTAAATATGTGCCAACACAAGGAAAAATAATTATTTATTTTGACAATAAAATTACTTAATTATTTTTATGTAACTTTATTTTTTTTAATTTTTAATTTTTAGCCAAACGTGCACTCATGGTGACAAATCATTAATGGTTGTGTGGACCATTTAGAGCTGCTATGGCTGTCTCTATTTTTGTCTTCAAAACATCTTTCTCCTCCTCCATATCCACCTGAAAAAAGGGTAAAAACTAATTAATACAAACAAGAAAGTCTCGGTCTACGTGGACGAAAATTATGATTGTGTGTGAGAGAGAGAGAGAGAGAGAGAGAGAGAGCAGTGATGTTGGAATTAATGATTTTTAGGTTCAAAGATTCAAACATCTCATGGAGATTTACCATTGTATCTGTTCGTTTGCGGCATGTCAGGCTAACTACAACAGTCTTCTTTCCATGTTGGATACTCTCAACTGCTAATTAATCATGAATTTCGACTCCAGTGTTAGGTTTTTGATTTGATAAAAAAATAATATCAACTACATTTAATCGGACGTGTTGAAGACAAAATTTTAATAAATTCATAAACGTGTCATCTCATTAACAACTTGAGCTGCTTTGTACCTCGAGAACTTCAATGGGAGATGAACTTGATCCTCCAGCAGATTCCAAATCTGATATTTCTGCTTGAATTTTCCTCTCTTCTTCTTGTAATTTTTTAATATAATCAATGGCGTCTTTGATTATCGATTCTTTATCCATCAGATTTTGAAGATAAAATTTCTATTGATCAGATCAACGATTTTCAATGAAATATAAGGGTTTTTTTTTTTTTTTTTTTTTTTTCAAAAGAATGGTCCGAGTAAAACTTTCTATTTGGTTGACTGTGATTGAGATTGATATCAGATGCCACTTTTTTTTGTCAAGTGTGAAGGCTGCCATTTGTGTTATTTATGATTCAAATTATTGAATTCTCTTTGTGCATGGGTAACGTTTAAGAATTATTTTGTCATATCCTTCCCTCCTCCGTCGTTAAAGCATTGGTTTGACAAAACAAATATGCAGCTTGACCTCGACGTGTTAGATAAACACATGCATGGATATGGGATTCAAGAACCACAAGGACTAGTATAAAAAAGATTTAAGCAAATTTTGACAATATGAAAATATTTTTTTATTTCAAAGTAATTAGACTACTTCATCTTGGGATGTGCTACAATTTCGATAATGAGTTATGGGCAATAGGTTTAACAATTGACCACCATAATATAATAATCAATAGACTCACTAGTCAGTCAACAAAAGAACAAACGGAATTAAAAAAAAGCCATACCTTAATTAAAGGACCGAGAAAGAAATCATTGTTAATTACGAGCGAAACCAACTAGTTTTATTTAATCTTAAGTATGAATTTTGGGGTCTAGACCCCAATGGGAACTCAAGTTTTGGGAAGGGAGAAAGCATATCTTATGGTAAGTTTAGACAAGCCCTACACGCGTGGGTCGTTGTTGGCACAAGCAAGGGAACGGGATAGGGTCGTGCTGCTTCCATTCTACAATTACTAATTAGGAGATAATTGCTCGAAACTCTCAAACAAATCTGAGTTTTATTTTATTATTATTCACGTATTAATAATTAAGTGGTACGTTATAATATAGAGTGCGACAAAATGGAAGAAGAACGTGCAGGTCATGTCACTGTCTCTAACCCAGCATTATTACACGTTTCTCCTCTATATTTTGCTGCAAGAGTTTGAGTCAACCTGTTTACACTAGGGTTCCTTCATTCTTTTTTTTGATCGTATAGGGTTCCTTCATTCTTTTTTTTGATCGTATAGGGTTCCTTCATTCTTAAATCTAGATTTCGTCCAAGGTTTGAGAAAAGAACTAATAAGACAAAACGTTAATATCACAACACCACCAAGACACAAATTGGAATTGTTTTGCACGTGTTTTCTTTGAGAGCCGTACTTCTTTGAATAATTATTCACTCTAAACAAAAACTATATTTTATAATATTAACACTTTCTTTTTGACAATTATTAACACATTGTAATATATTCATAATTTTAAGTATCCTTCTACCTATGATAGACAAATTATAATCCGTTTTATGCTTCCTCCATATTCTAAAAACAATTAAATAAAAATTATTAAATAACAAAAATAAAAGCTCCTTTTCATTTTTTATACATATATGTTGAATACGAAAATAAGTAAATTGATTATTAGTTTGAAAAATGTGCGTTTGTAATATCGACCAAACGTTAAAAGTCTACCACATTAATGCCTGCAATTTCAAATGATTGTAGAAGAGTACGTCGGACATTAATCCCTCGTAAGGGAACGATATCCTTTCTATAATGCCTTTAATTATTCACTTCCAAACTGAATTTAAATACAGAATGTTCAACGGGTCTTTACAACAAAGTATAAGAAGAAAAATACACAATAACCACTCACCAATTCAAATTAGAAAACATGAACAGAAATTAAAGGAAATGCTGAACATAAAAATATTACAACGAGAGTGAAATAATTAATTTGACTGGGTTTTGATCAGCAGGTCTCAGTAGCATTTATCTTCAAAAGATAAATTAGTCTCGTGTGAACCATTTAGAGCTGCTATGGCTCTTTCTATCTTTATCTTCAAAAGATGTTTCTCCTTCTCATCAGCCTGTAAAATTTGTATCAAACAATTTACGTTCCTTTTTTTTTTTGGGTGTGTGTGTGTGTGAGAGAGAGAGAGAGAGAGAGAGAGAGAGAGAGAGAGAGAGAGAGAGAGAGAGAGAGAGAGAGAGAGAGAGAGAGAGAGAGAGAGAGAGAGAGAGAGAGAGAGAGAGAGAGAGAGAGAGAGAGATGACCTGAACAAATATTGTCTTCAAAATGCTGTCAGAGAAAGCAGTGATGTTTGCAGTAATGATTTTTAGGTTCAAAGATTCAAACATCTCAATGAGCTTTACCATTGTATCTGTTCTTTTGCTGCATGTCAGGCTAATTATAACTGTATTCTCTCCCATGCTGGATACTCTCAACTGCCAATCATGAATAAGTTCGAATGAAAATGACTTATCAAAGTTTTTGGAGGAGAGGAATGTTAGAAGATAAAATTTGAATACATAAATATATCCTTATAGGTTAAGATCAAGCACCGATGTCACTCAGTTATGAAAGTTAAACACTTGCGAGGCCCTTGATTTAGCCCGGAGGTCATATAGCTCGAACTGATAAACCACTCATGTTGTATGACCATTTTAAATCCAGCGAATAAGAGGCTAAAAGAATTCTTCAAGACTTGCATAGAAGATCAGCAGAAAAAACGAACACGACATGTACGTGATGGGATGTTTAGATGACAAAAATATATGTGTTGTGGGAATTATGTGCTAAGCTTACACTCTGCTGTTTAGCTCGCACTTTGGAAAACGCTGAGTTTGATTAGGTGAAAGGCAATTTTCACCACATGATGACAAGTGTCTTGATCATCAGCGTAGTGGGATTCTGGCGATAAAAAGGCTGCACAACAGCCCAGACGAAAAATTACACCTTCTGAACTGATCTATCTCTTCTTCGTCTTCTGTTTTTTCATCTTCTTCTGGGTTTTCTTTTTGAGGTTCTTTGATCCTGGGTGATCATTGAACGCAGTCCTTAAAGATAATCACTATCTGAGTGATATAGTAGTGTTGTGGGGTGATTAGGTTTGAGTAATCCTTCCGTGAACAGTAACTTGCTTTTGGGTAAATGTGCATGAGAGAGATTCTTGAATTGGTATGGGGTTTGGAGTGATTCTTCGTGTGGTTTGAGTGCTATGCCTGAGAGAAGAAGCTCCATAATCCGATGACAAACATATGCTGTGAAATTAAATGTTCTTAAGTTGAAGCTTCGAAGTCTTATTTTGGTTTTCTCATTTTATTTCGTTTATACACTAACACTTGATTTATACTTTGTACATAGACGACAGTTTGAACAATGTGATGTTTGCCTTATTCTTATACTTTGTACATAGACGACATGGAACACGGTTTACAGGTTCAAGAAGAAAGACAGGAAATTGGTTAGCCCACCTTGATAACTTCAGTGCGAGATGAGCTCGACCCTTGGAAATCATGGAAATGCTCCTGAGTTCTTATTCTCTTCGGCTTAATGGTTGCCTCTTGATCAAACTGAAAATTTGTACATTTTGAAGATCTTCCTGCAGATTCCAAATCTGATATTTCTGCTTGAATTTTCCTCTCTTCTTCATGTAATTTTTGAATATACTCAATGGCATCTCTGAGTGTGGATTCTTTATCCATCTGATTTTCAAGAAACACTAATTACCATTGATCAGATCAATGATTTTCAATGACAAAAATATAGGCAACTTGACAATATAATGTATAGGTTGTTTGAAAGCGCATCAAGATATATAGCACTAATAAAAGCCTAAATGATGAATTGAACATACATTATAATGTGTTATAATGTACCACCTTTGTAATTTTTGGAACCGCTGATCTTAGTGCATATAGCTTGTCAGTAAGTTTCCTCCTCCTATTCCTCTCCGAAACAATATTGTTTTTGGTGGTCATTGATGACTGCTTTTCAGCACGAGAGCTCGAATCATTGTATGTAGAAAATGCTTCAACCAAATAATTACTGCAAAGATTAAATCAATCTCGTTATATTGTACTTCTTAGACACTAACACAGAACACCGAACACGAAAAAAACACAGAATTCGTGTTTAGGGTTTAGGGTTACACAGAACATGGAACACGAAACATGAACACCAATGCACGTGTTAAGAAAAGAGGAAATCGTACCAGTCAAGTTCTTCAGCTTGGAGGAACATAGATTCCCAATATTTTCGGCATTCAACATTAAAGCTTTCCATTTTGTGAGTGTGAGTGTGTGTGTTTTGTGAATGAAAGATATGCTTTCTTGGGATGAAGGGATTGTATGTATAATAGATTAGATGTAGGGTTTTTTATAAGGGAGATGCATCATGGCCGTTCAATTATTCTTTAGATACCATACAAAACCGCGTAAGGAAGTAAGGCTATCTACTTCATGATAGTGACATTATTTGTGAAGTGTGAAGTTTGCATATGTGTGTTCTTTATGGGACTTAAATTTCTCAAATGAATATTCAGTTCGACGTTGACGTAGACGTTGACGTATTAGATGGGCACATGACCGCCCAAATGTAAAAGTCAATACACTCACAATTATGAAGACAAAATGGAAGCAGAAGTGATAGTTCGAAGAATTCGTAGAGGATAACATTATCTCTTCTAATGGGATAGAGATTCTCTTCTCCATTGAAGGCGGGATAAGGGTATTTTGCCATCACTAATTTCATCTACACACCATTTCAACTAATATCCAAGGCTATATGTACATTTGGCCTCTCTCTTTGCCATTTTCTAGTCACAACAATTTCAGAATATTTCCCTTAAATTTTTGTGCAATATTTATCTTATACAATGTCTCAAAAATTATTGATTGAAATTCGATTTTTCTAATCAATAGATCATTTCTATTCTAAGATTTAAGTGTTATTTATGTAGAAATAAAAATTCTATTTTAAGAGACAATTGTTCAAAATTGTCTTCAAGTCGTAAAAATGCAAGATTTATTTTATCCTTGTTTACATATTAATTAATTTACGTGAACACTTTAGTACTATTATAAAAATAAAAACTATTACAACAAATTAAGGTAATGTTCGGTAGAGATTTTTTTTCAAAAAAATCTATATTTTTTGCCTACAATTTTTGACTTTTCAAACTTTTTTACACTACAAAAAAATTTAAAAAGTCAAAAAGTAACAAATAAAACCCATTTTTTTCTAAAAAAAACTATAACGAACAAACTCTAAATCACTCTTTCTAACCCAAACAATCATAGTATTTATTTTGCTTATGTAACCCTTACGTGGATTTGGTGATTATCATTGTACGCAATCAACAGGGTGGCTGGAATGTATATGTACAATGTACCTTTGTCCCCTCTATATTTTTCGGCTAGACTTTGAATCAACCTGTCCACACACCAAAATCTTAAATTTTCCTAGGTTCTTGACCATATTATCACCATTAGACAATTGACTACTTTTCCTCGAACATTCAATTGAGAGCTTGTTTGGGTAAGGTTAGATTATTTATTTATAAGTAAGAGCCTATCTGATATCACTAAAACATGAAATCAATTTTTTGACCAAACAACGTGGGTCCCAATGAATACTATTTTGGAGGGAACATTGTGAAAGTAGCCCACAATTGTTGACTTTTCTTTACTTGGTTTATTACGAATTTACTAATTTGCCCCTCTATTTAATAATTCCATACACACAAAAAAGGGTAAAATAGAACTTACAAATGTATTAAATGGAATGTGGGCCCAGAATTCCTCAAAAAAATCGATTTTTCCTCCAAAATAGTGAAATCAGACACCGTCTTTCGTTTACAATTAAAACAAAGTCTTTTATTATTTAAAGTCGAAAATAATAATTAATTACTTGTTTTTACACTACAGTAAAAGTTAATTTTAGAATAAGTAATTTTTTCTTCAAAGTAAAAAAAAAAAAAAAGTAATACATCCAAATATATTTGGAAATAAAAAAATTACTCAAAAAAGACTTTTATTTATTTATAAACTAGGAAAATTCATAGTCAGAGAAAACGTCTATATAGCACATTGGAATATATTTTAGTCTCGTTTGGTCTCTATCATATATTTTCGGCGAAAGTTCAAATGTTGTGCACTTCATGTTTTGCACATGTTTTCTTTTGAGAGGATTAATGGCTCTAATAATTAATATTTAATAAGTTAACAATTTTAATATTTATTATTTATAATTTACATCATTCTATGTTTTAATTTAATAACTTTAAATAATAAATTTGAAAAACACTATTTTATAAAATTAATTATTAATACTGCGAGTTTTTTTTTTCTTCCCTAATTATTAAGCTCTCTATGCTTAGGCGATGGTTTTTTTTTACCTCTACCTATAACTAGTTAGGGGTTTTGCCTTCGACTTATATATAATATAGACTAAGTTAATAATTTCTACACTTTCTGTAAGATAGATTTACTTTTTTTATTTATTTATCCTAAAATATAGTCTACTTTTAGTATATTTAATATTTTAGTTTTCTAATACGCCATTATTTAATGTGCTTTTTTATCACAAATATGAACTTTTATTATATGAATGTACGGATATATTAGAAAAACTTAAGTTAAATTTATTGATTCAACTATATTAATTAATTTTTTAATCTGTGTAAAAATAAAAATAAGCACATCTTTGTGAGATAGAAGAAGTAATATTTGTTGTATAGAATTTACTTAATTAGATATTTAGAATTTAATAATTTTGAATAGTTACTATTTTATAATATTAATTATTATAATAAAAGTTTATTCGTTTTGGTATAAAATCTCTCTATGCCTAGTCAAAGGTTTTTGGACCCATACCTAGACAGGGATTTTGTTTACGACTTATTTAATGGTTTTAATAATTAATATTCATTCTGATTCATAGACTTATTTTTATTTTTATACAGATTAAGAAATATTAATTATTATAGTTCGAATAATAAATTTTATTTACTTTTTTTTTTATAATATACCCATACATTAATATAATTGTGATTAATATTTGTTAACAACAATATACATTAAATATGAGAATATTAGAAAACTAATAAATTATCTATACTACTAACAAGTAAAGTAGATTATAATTTAGAACAGATGAATAAAAGAAGTAAGTATCTCTTTATGAAACGGATAGAGTATATAATAAGTTAATAATTTCTAATATTTATTGATTAGAATTTACTTCATTCTATGATTTTAATTTAATAATTTTGAATAATTAATCACTTTGAAGAAAACTATTTCACAATATTAATTATTAGAATGAAAGTTTATGCATTTTAAAATATACTGCGAGTTTTGTTTTCCTAAAAATCACTCTATGTCTAGGCGAGAGTTATTGGATGTCATAACTCAATTAAACTTGGAATTTTCTTGGTCAAAAATGTCATGCCAATTTCAAAAAAAAAAAGAAAGAAGGGATAAGTTTGAGTCAGGTGGTAGATGAATTTGGAATACAAATCACTTTTACTCTCATTTTCTCATTTCATTTTCTTTTCACTTGCGAACTTAGCAAAAAGAAGCAACAACCGTCCTCTCTTTTTTTTTTCTTTCTCACACCCAAATTCATATCAAAAATTTTAAAATCGGAGAGAAAATTTGAAAGTGGAAAAGTGATAAAAGTTTAAGCTCAAAGAATTTATTTCGTGTTTTGGCTATACGATATGAGATAAGAAGAGAAACTTTGATTTTAAGAATTGATTTAATTGTGTGTTTATAGTGGGTTAAGAATTAGCAGTTCAATTCCTTGCTTGAATTATTGGATTTTCAAGAAAGAGAATTATAAGTGAGTTTTGATTTGGATAATTATATTGCTATCTCAGGGAGCAACTCAAATATCGGGACAGTTTGTCAGCTGAGTTAGTCTCCAATAGACAACTCTGTGAGTGAAAAAATTAAATATTCTAGAGAATGATAATTAATTATATTAATATGTTACGTATGATTTTAAGAACTTATTGATCATTTTACGTGATTATAATTAAAGGTTTATTTCGTATATTAATTGTGAAATTATAAAGATTGTAATTGATTACTCGTGAAATGGAATGTGAGAAATATGTGATATTGAAAAATACTAGAAAAGTGCCCATGATTTTATCTATTTTAGTGCACTGAGGGGTTTTGACCGTGTTCTATATTACACTGAGGGGTATAATTGGCCGTGTAAATCTAGTTTCATTGAGGGGTCTTGACCGTGTACTATAATGTATTATTAGAGGATTTGGGACCCAGTTCCATACACCGAGAGGGCCTTAAGCCAGTGTATGGGGGTGCCTAGCTTTGAGAACAGTTTACACATGCATGACTATATTACTGATTTTAATTAGAAGGTATATTTCAGTGATATTTTCCATTATACTGTGATATGATGAAGTGATGGTATATTTTAGCTGATGAATATTCTATAAATATGAGATGATATTACTTGTTGAAATTAATGTGATATAAATATTGAGTTAGATGTTGGGTTTATTTACGTTATGAAAAGTTATAATGTGAATTGTTAAGTGACGTGAGCTCGTTTTCGATAATAACTATAAATGAAAAGAATATAATTATTTTCAAAAATCTCCACTCACTGAGCCTATAGACTCATATATTTTCTATCAATGATTTTTCTTATCAGGTAGCGGTTGAGTTTCTAGGCAGTTTTTAGATATAAAGCTTTTGAGTTCGAAGTTAGAGCCACACGACAGAGTTAGTTAGTATGACTTATTTCATAGAGCACGTAGTCATTGTTTTGGGACGCATGTTCATTTTTGAATATCATTTTGTATCACATGTAAATAGTTAGGTGGGCTCCCAATATATTTTTGTATCTGTATGTACAGTTTATGTTAATTAAATAGTAAAAGTTTTATGATCCGGCTAGTCTTTACTGCATTGTTTTGTTGTGGATATTGAAAGGGAAAATGGTCCCATTTAGTTGTGAATATAGTTTGTTGGGGTATGTGGTATTTTATTTCAGGTTGGTTAGTTCAAATTACATGGGAGATAATGTCGAAATTTTCTTAAAAATAAGAAATAATGAGTTGTAATTATAGTTGTCTTGGTGTGGGTCCAACCTCTGGTTGGTATTCACCATCGGCGCACCTCACGTCTCGGATATATAATATTGCTCGGGACGGATCGTGTCATTGGACCTCTACCTATACCCATACCTAGGTAGGGGTTTTGTCTTTGACTTAATTAATGACTCTAATAATTAATATACAATAAGTTAGTAATTTCGAATACTTATTGTTTCATTCTATGTTTTTAATTTAATATTTTGAATAATTAATCACTTTGAAGAAAACTATTTAATATTAATGAATTAGAATCAAAGCTTAGGCTTAGTTTGGTATAGCTATGCTTTTAATATAATAAACTTTTATTGTGTTGCAGAAAAATCAGCTCTTTAGGAATAATGAGACAAATTTTGGGTAATTATATTCACAGTACATTATTTGTTAACTACTCTACATTTTAATTGCAATAAAAGTCTCCATAATTATCATCATCATCATCGTCGTAGTAGTATTGTAAAATTTTACTTTTATAACAATAGATAATATTATCTAATATTTTTTTTAAGATAATGCATTTACTATAATTATTTTAAAATAAAAATAATATGCATCTATTAAATCTCAAAATTTGTAAAAATTATAAAATAAAAGCATAATTATATAGTGCAAAAATCAAATAAATTTAAACTTAAATTATTCGTGATTTTAATAAACCTAGGACATGAAAGGAATTACTAATTAATTAATTAGGGTTAAAATTTATATTTTAATAATAAATAAGTAGAAAAGCTAAAAACAGAATATGAGAAATACCCTTTTGCTGCTTCTCAAAATCGCCTGGCAGATGGTACATATTATTTTGTAATCCAATTTTTAAAATTTACAAAATACCTAAAACAATTTTTGATTGTCTGAAGTTGGACTCTAAAATCAATTACAAACAGACCCTTGTGTTTAGGCGGGGTTTTTTGGATCTTTACCCACACCTAGGTAATAAATATATAATAAATTAATAATTTCTAATTTTTTATTGATTAGACTTTACTTCATTCTATGTTTTTAATTTAACTATTTTGAATAATTAATCACTTTAAAAAAACGATTTTATAATATTAATTATTAGAATAAAAGTTATTGCATTTTAATATATTGCTAGTGTTTTTTCTCCAAAAATGTCTAGGCGAAGGTTTTGGACATCTACTTACACTTAGGGCACGTTTGGTACGTGGATAAAATTATTTATCAGAATAAAAGTTGTCTAGATAATAGTTATTCGGATAGTAAGTTTATTATTATCCCTGTTCGGTTCAACTAGGTATAAGAATGGAAAAAGTCACTGTTAAAAAATTAATTTTCTTAAAAAAAAGACAATGCTACCCTTATTCTTAATATAAAGAAAAAAAGTAAATAAAAATATTAAAAGAAAAAATGGGTGGAGTAGTATGGATGGCGGAAGTGGCGGAGGGCGAGGGCGAGGGCGAGGGCGAGGGCGACGGACGAGGGACGACAGGTGAACAGTAGGTGACTGCGAACGCGGCTTGGTGGACGGCGGGTGACGATTATCCTAAGATATAGATGTCTAAAAATAGATTTTTTGTATATTATAAATGATATGTTAGTCTTTTAAAAAATTGAAGGAAGTTTTATTCGGATAAAAAATTGTCTACCTCTTTTCGAGGATAAAATTTAGGGTGGATATATTACCACCACGAAAATTATTTACTACACCACGTTTTCAAGAATATTTTGTATTTACTAAAATAGTCATAAATAAAATGACATAAATAACATTTCATTCTATTTCTTTAATTATTATGTACATCACAAGTCTCCTAGTACTAATAGTTTTCCTTTTTTTTTTTTTTTTTTTTTTTTTACTTTTCTCTCTTTTTTATTTGTTCTATTTTTCTTCAATAGTATATTTTTCAATTCATATTGATTCAAGACTGAATTGCCAAACATATACAGTATGTAATTCAATCGAATTTTGGTATTTTAATTGATAATAAATTTTCATATTCTTATTATCAATATGGCATAAGCGGATGAAGTGTTCGTCCAAAAAATTATAATCTACCTGTTTTGACTTTTTAAAATTATTTGGTCTTTTACTCTTTCCATATCCATGGTATAGATTAAAACAAAAAGTTCACATCATCATGAAAAAGAATTGTGTTAATGAAACAAAACTCAAATTGGCGGATACGTGTTTATTCATGTCCCTTTCATATTGTAGCTTTTCTTTATCATTATGAATAGTTTTGATTTTTCACGTTTTTATTTTTATTTTGATATTTAGTATCGATTAACGAGAATGGATGCAACTACTGATGTCACGACTTCATCCGAGTTATGGAAAATTCTTCCTAGTCAACAGGTAAGCTATTATTATTATTTTGTATCATTTTGCATATTATCGTAATAAAATGGTATACTAGTATAAATAAAAAATCTTTCAATATTCTATATACCAATTTATTGCTTATTCTGTAAGCCCATAACACTGAATTACCCCAGGCACCATCTCTTATTCGGCTCATTCGTTGTTTGTATTAATTAATAAAAAAAGAGTTTCAATTGTAGATTCTTTTATTTCTTTAATGGAACGAGTGTTATCAGTCCCATATTGATTGATTGGAAAAATAAACTAAAATTCGAATCCCAGATATTTAAATCACGAAGCCTGTTAATTTAATTTTTTTACGATAAATTCTAGTTTGGTATATAAGTCGATTAAATAATTATAGTTCAATGTGTTTGTGAATGTATAAATATTTATTAATTTTCATGTTCAATATATATAATACTTAAAAGTGAAATCGAGCTCAAAAGTTAGAGACTAAATGTATATACAATCCTTCAAAGTTGTGTATACTCAAAATAAATAGGTATGCTAACTATTTCATTGATGTAAAATTTTGTTGATCACGTGATAAAGTCAAATTTTAATGTGTGAAGAACTTTTTGAAATTACAGCTAAATCATATGTGCGGTGGTTTCAAGATGAAAATTGTCTTACTGATTGTTATATGTCAAAAAGGAGTGTCTTTGTAGTTAAACTCCAAACCATTGCTAGTTGTAAAAGAGATATAATGAAACACTTTTCTATTTGATTTTTTGAGTTCATTTGGATTGTGTCTAGTCACAATACAAGTGCACTTTAATTAATACAGTGAAAAGAAAGGATTTCAATTAATTTCAGTCATCACACTCTATTTTCAGAATATTATATATTAGACTTATTTTTTTAAAATAAATATATACATACCTTAATATGTCTTTGTTTGTTTTAAATGACATGAAAATGAGGAGCAACTCAATATATTCGATTATACACAAAACTTTACCACATACCAAGTAAGAATGAAGCCAATGTTAAATTTCTCATTTACAATACCCAACTCTTAGTACAATATTTTTAATTAAAATTTTGTTTTACATTGATGGGGTAGGTATTTAAAAGCTGAGATTCATTATCTAATTGGGTTCATATGGTAGGAAAGGCGCTTGGTTTGGTTATTGTTGTGAAACATTCTGAGCGTGGCGCATATGGGCGCAGTGGAAAATATAGAAAGAGTAAAAGTCATTCTGACCATGAACTAAAACGGAAGAGGTCTGTTGGAACACGTAAGTGTGAGTGTCCATTTGATCTAAATGGTATAAAGTTGTCAAATGAGGATGATTGGATGGTACAAGTAATGTGTGGATTAGACAATCACCCTGCGGCGCAACATTTGGAAGGACATTCTTATGTGGCAAGATTAACAAGTGAATAGGAGAATATTTTAATAGACGTGTCAAAAAAATTGGTAAAATCGAAGAACATATTAATGACTTTGAAAGGACAGGATCCGAATAATGTTAGTACAATGAAAATTATTTACAATGCACGCGCTATACATAGATTGGTTGAGAAGGCAGGAAAAAGACAAATGCAACAGCTAATGAGTAAGTTGAGAGAAAAGAATTATATTGAGTGGCATAGCTCTAATGCAAAAATCGATGAAGTTAGAGACCTTTTCTTTGCACACTCGACATATGTGGAATTGTTACAAGCCTTTCCACGTGTACTTGTCATGGATTGTACTTACAAAACCAACAGGTATCGACGTCCTCTTTTTGAGATTGTTGGTGTTACTTCGACCCAAATGACTTTTTCTGTTGCTTTTGTGTTCCTCGAATCTGAGCGGGAAACAAATTATACTAGGGCAATGGAAAAGTTGAAAATATTGATGAATCATAATATTTTGCCTAATGTCATTGTCACATATAGATAGCTGGCTCTTATTCAAGTAATTGAAAAAGTTTTTTCTAATGCCAAAAATTTATTATGAACATGGCATATATCCAAAAAGGTATCTGCCAAAACAAAGAAGTTTTTTGAGCTAAAAGAAGTGTGGGATACCATTTGTAAGAGTTGGAGCGTATTTGTTGCGTCTACCACGGAGGAGATAGATGAACAATTGGCCAAAACTTTGTCTCATCAATTTGAATGGTTTTCGAAGGCACTGGATTATATTCAAAAATCTTGGTTGAGTAAATATAAGGAGAAATTCATTGCTGCTTGGACAAATAAAATTATGCACTTCGGTAATATCACGACAAACAGGTAATTTGAGTAATATTTTTATAATTTATTTGTATTTTAAAAATTCTTTGTTTTTAATACATTAGACAAATAAATTATTATCTATGTATATAACTAAAATAAATTATTTGTGTAAATGTGTCATATCTTTACAGAGTTGAGAGAGCACATTCTAAGTTGAAAAACACATTGGATCATCACAAGGTGATTTTGAAACTTTATGGAAAGTCATGCATTACCTCGTGGAATTGCAATTTACTGAGATAAAGGCTTCATTTGAGCAAAGCATGAATTTAGTTCAACATAACTTCAAATGAAGCCTTTTCAAGGAGTTTAGGGGTTTCGTTTCCAAGAATGCAATGGATCTTATTTCGATTGAGTCAAAACAAGCCGAACGTTTTGGTTTGGACAAAAGTGCTTGTCATTGCACTTTTTTTTTTTTTAATCTGAAATGTAAAAAATTTTATAGATCAAAAAATGAAACCATACATGTATGCTGGGCATACCCAGGAATACAGAGTGTCAAGCAAAAGTCAAATCAATAGTACCACAACCGGTAGTATGATCAAATAATCACTAGAGATAAACATAAGAGAAACATATACACTGGGCATTCCCATGTAGAACAAAAGTGAAAGCAAAATAAAGAAAAACTATCACACTAACAAAACATTAGCCTGTTAGAGCTAAAGACTCATAATGGACCAAAACATTAAGATACAAGGAAAACAAAATCTTGTATACTTGTGTTTTGATCGATGTAATGATACTAGAAGTGACACCTTTAAGATTTTCAAAGATCCATCTATTCCTTGCCATCCAAATGTGATAAACTGTAGCCGCAAAAGCTATCCTCTTTGCTTTGCTCCTCCAACTCGGTCCCCGGGCCTCTTTTTTAATCAATTTGAGAGAGCTAGATATTGTAGACATAGAACGCCTAATCCCCAACCATAATCTGACGTTCATCCAAATAACGGAGGTGAAACGACATTGGAAAAATAAGTGGGAGGCTGATTCATCAAACTGCTGACAGAAAACACATCGTTTGTTCGTTTGAAGAAAATGGAGTCTATCCTTCGTTAGAAGCTTTCCTTTTGCTGTTAACCATAAAATAAAGGAGTGTTTCGGCTGAATGCAAGGTCTCCAAATGTTTGCTGCCCAAACCTTATTAATCCCTTTCGGACGGAAGTAGTCATAAGCCAAGGAAGAAAAAGACTTTGGCTGAGAATTCCACTGCTGCAGCCTCACGTGAGACAGCAGATTGGTCGCTGCCTTCAGCCCGAATGAGCTGATCCCTGATTCCAATTATGCGTTTCAATAAAGGAGAGTCGGCTTTTTTAGATTCCTTGCTCCAAATTGAGTTACGTTGAAAGAAAACCTGATTTACCCATTGTACCCAAAGTGTATCCTTTTTAGAGTGTATATTCCATAGGGACTTCGCAAGTAGCCCAGTATTCTAGCTTTGTATTTGGCAAAATCCCAATTCGCCTTCTTGTTTCGGTAAACAAATCTCTTTCCACGTAACCGATGGTTTCTTGTGGCCCCAAAGAAAATTTCTACATAAATGTGTGATTCTTGAAATGACTGCAGCAGGTATTGGAAAATTGATAACCAAAAGCACTTAACCCCTTGTAAAAATGCCCTAATCAATTCACATCTGGCCGCATATGATAACGAAGTACTCTTCCACAAATGAATATAGGAAGCCTATTTATCAATGAACAGAGAGTAATGCATCACCTTTAGTTTTTCGGCTGCCAGCGGGATTCCCAGGTAGCGAAACGACATTGTACCCATAGGCAATAAAGTGAGCTGCTGAATCTGATGAATGTATGGTTCCCTCACTCCAGTCGAATACTAAGTGGACTTTGTAACATTTTCTCTAAGTCCAGATTTATTGCCAAAGTCATGTAAGCTATCCATAAGTATAGATACTGACATTGGGTCTCCTCTAACGAAGAGCATTAAGTCATCCGCAAACGCCAAGTGAGTTATTTTAAGCAACCCACATTTTGAATGGTAATTGAATTCACTGTTATCCGTACATTTTTCCAAGGATTTTGATAGATATTCCATACAAAGAACAAATAGGAAAGGAGATTAGGGGATCACCTTGCCTTAGTCCATTTTTTCCTTTGAAAAATCCAGCCAACTCACCATTTATCGCAATAGAATATGATGTAGTTGAAATACATTGCATTATCCACTATACAAAAGTCAGAGGAAACAACAGCCCCTGCAAAACAACTTTCAAAAAATTCCAATCCAACGAATCATAGGCCTTTCTAAGATCAATTTTGAGCAAACATCTAGGGGATACCCTCTTTATGTTATATTGTCTTAATAACTCTTGAGCCAAATGGATGTTCTCAGCCATGCTACGACCCATAACAAATGCTGATTGAGCTTTATTAACAATAGAATCCAGTAGAGGAGCTAGGCGGCCAGATAGCAATTTTGAGATAATTTTATTGATCACATTGCAACAAGAAATTAGTCTATAGTCTCCTACAAATGGTGCATGGTTTGATTTAGGAACCAAAGCGTTTACAGAATGGTTGATTTGTTTAAGCAAAGCTGAAGAAGAAAAGAATTCATGAACTGCTGCACAAACATCGGAACCTACTGTTTTCCAAGCCTTTTTGAAGAAGTACGAAGAGTACCCATCTGGACCAGGAGATTTATCCTCCGCAATATCCCAAAGAGCTTGTTTAATTTCAGAGACCTCAAAATGTTTAACCAAGTCTTCCGCCTGCTGTTTAGAAACCGTCAGACCACTAGCCAAAATAATAGGGCCTTACTGTTCTCCCATGCTTTCCGTTCCCAACAAGTTCGTATAATAATTGAAGAATTCATTCTTAACTTTTTGATGAGAAATGGTCATGTTCCCATCCTCATTACACACTGATGCAATGTGGTTACGTTTAGTGTTTCTCTTGACCATTGCATGTAAGAATTTAGTACACTTATCGCTATTCATTATGTACTTGCATTTAGCTTGCTGAAAAAAGAAGCTTCTCTCCGACTCCGATAAGAACACCGCTGTTTTCCTTAATTGAGAAACCTGCAGTTGCAGCCCCTGGTCATTTGGCTGGTCATGAAGCTTTAGTTGAGCCGACATCAACTCATTTCTAGCATTTTCAGCACAGACAGAAATATGGCCGAACTCCCTTTTGTTGAGCAATTTCAACGACCCTTTTAGTCTCTTAAGTTTAGAGCAAAGGATGAATTGTTTCGTTCCCCATCCATTATGAGTCCAATTTTCTCGAAACAATGCACGGAGAGTGATCCGAGAAGCAATTAGGAGGTGGAAAAGCTGCCTCCGAAAAGAATCTGCAGTCAACCATCTGTTCTTAATCATTGCTCTGTCCAATTTTGTCCAAACCGATAAGTTATTCCCAGTGAAAAAACAACTCGAGGACTTCAAGTCAGATAACCCAACCGAGAGATAGCAGTTAGCAAAATCTCTGATTTCATATGGTGTAATTTCAGCCCCATTAATGCGTTCCCCATCTATTAGAACATTATTGAAATCCCCAATAACCAGCCAAGGCAATGAACACGTAAGGCTAATATCCTCAATCGAATTCTACAAAGGTCTCCTATTAACAATCGAGTGAAGGCCATAAACAAAACTCACTTGAAAGGTAATAGAAGATACCTTACAAGTAGCAGTCCCATGAATGGCCTGAGGCAAAATTCCAGCAGTAACGAAATCAACCTTAGCCGAGTTCCATAAAACAAGAATACAACCCGCATCATGCAAATGAAAATTATTTACTTGTTGCCAACCAATGAATTTATTCCTCATAACCCTCGAGAGTTTGTCCACATTTAATTTTGTTTCCAAGATACCCATTAAGTCTATTCCATGGAGTTTCATGAGGTCTCGGACCCCATTTTGTTTTAGGGGCTTATGCAAATCCCTAATATTCCAAGCCGCACACTTTATGGTGATAAAGGAAGGGAGTGACCCTTTGAATTACCAAGAGAGGAAGTGTTAGAACCCACCTTAGCCGAAATATCTTTAAGTCTGTCTTTCGTTGCTGCAACTCGATTAATTCCAGCGGAGGAAGACGCCCCTGCATTACTACTAGACTGCCTTAAAGGCTTCTCTTGGACCTTCTCTTTTTGTTTAGCCAAACGTTTCTTGCTTTGTCTACCAAAATGAAAGGTGATTCTCCTTCATCTAGAGTCTTGAACTGCCCCTGCTTATTACTCTGTTGAATTGTCCTGGACATGGTCTCATTTTTATCTTTGTTGGACAAGAAATTGTTGGATAGATCAATGACGATGGTCTCCTGCTCAATCGGCTGACCATCAGAAATTACAGCCACCGAGGGAGGCCCTTCTTTGTTAACTTCATCTAGCTGCGGTACCTTCAGGCTGGTTTGAAAAGATTTCTCAATCATGGTGCAATCTTCAAGTGAATGCTCGAATAATCTACAAGTCGGGCAGAAATTGGGTTCATGCTCAAATAACACATTTTGCTCTCTAATCTTCCCTGATGATAAGCGAATAGTAACTGATCGAACGAGCTCCTGTGAAGCATCCACTTCAACTAAGATCCTAGCATACGATAGTTTACCTCTTGTATAAGTAAGATTATCCATAGAGAGCAGATTCCGTATCTTAGATGCAATCATCCCAAGAGCCTTCAAATTCCAATAATTCAGCAGGAGACCCGGTAGCATAACCCAAATTGGCATTATGAAAATTTCCTCATCATCAAACTCAAAACAATTCGGCATGACCTTTAGGAGTAAAGGCCTTCCAAACACAAAGTATGGACCCTCATTCAATACCCTCTGCCGTGAAGTATCATCATCGAACTTAAAAATCAGCCATCCACTCGCGTGCGTGTGGTATTCATATTTGACATTCCAATAATCACAAAGTTTGAGCAGTGCTTTCTTCCCAGGAAAGGGACCTGCGAAGTAGCCTACAAGGCTGTAACCCCAAACCATTTCTAAGTCATCCTCAACACTATGATCAAACACAATTTCATTGGGCAAATTGTCAAACACTTCAAGTGCAAGACATTGGCTGGTTTTCTGTTATCTTTAAAAAGGTTGACCCAAGGGGCTTTCAACCCGTTACCATCTGATTTCGGTTCATCTTTATTCTCCTCTTTCACCGGCTGCAATTGCAGCTTGTCATTGCAGCTTGTCATTGCACTCTTAAGTCTACACATGGTTTGTCATGTGCATGTGAGATTTCAGAATACATAGTTACAAATCGCCTAATTCCACTATCAGTTGTGCATTCTCATTAGAGAAAATTAGACATTTTAGTTCCATCAAATGAGATTTCTTCCAGGTTGAATATTGAAGTTGAGTTACAGAATATTCAAATATTTTTCAATGCATGTGACGATGCAGGTAAAATATATTTTAAAATGAAGTTATGAGAAATGTATGAACTCTCAACTACTTCTTTGGTACCGCCTGCTGAGAAAGTAAAAACCAAAGGTCGACCTTTATCGAAGGTTGATACTTCAACCAAAAGGGATCTTTCATATTTTGAATTTGTTAAGTTATGCAATGATAGCCATTCTCCTAGCACCACTAACTCTATCAAAATTCCAAGAAAGGAAAAATTTAAAGGTTCGCGCACCCGTATATATAGTGTTGACTATTCAACTTGTTTCCATGATAAAATCAATGAGTGTATATTTAACATTGTTAATGTTGAGTCTGATGGTCATTGTAGTTTTAGGGTAGTGGCTAGTGCACTTGGACTAGGAGAAGAAGCTTGATGTCAAATTCGACGTGACCTAATATTCGAAATGAAGTCTAATTGTGATGCCTACAGAAAACTTTATGGCAGCAATGAACGGGTGTTAGAATTGTTATATATTTTAGATTACTTTAGTAATGGCACCCATTTTGATTGTTGGCTGACGAAGCCTGATATGGGCCATTTGATAGCATCTCGATATGGTGTTATACTTGTCCATCTATAATATCTACAGTGTTTGACATTCCTACTATTGCGCTCTCCACCTCCTCCATCATTAAATCATAAGATTATTTCATTGAGTTTTGTGAATGGTAATCACATTGTTCAAGTATTTCATTTTAAATGGCAATCACTTTGTTTATGTATTTCAGTTTAACGAGATTCATTTATTTCATTGGAGTAAAGTTCGTGTTTTTAAGTTAATATGTTAATTGTGTAGGTTAACTTGAAGTCCAATTGTCCAATTCCACCGGTAGCTTGTAATTGGTATAAATACAAAGATGATATTGCAAGTGGGTGGGATAGTCCGTATAAAGCACGGATTGATGTATTCAAGAAGATGATTGGTACTGATATTGCTACGCAAGAGATTATTAACCTAAGCTTTCCATAATGTATGTCTCATCTCATGGTGAGACGAGGCAAGGCACTTGATGCTATCATGTTTGACGAAGATTAAAATTTAATTTTAGAACATCAGTTTTTGTCAATATGTTTAAGCTATTTCAAAACTTGATGTTCGAATGAGAATTTAATTTAAGGACTATGAATAGTTCTACTTTAGAATGTGGTTATCCAATGTTATAATGATTGGATCCTTCAAAAACTTTGAATACTTCTACTTTACAGGCCATCCGGACCAAGGGATTGAGAATATGCATGGAAGATATGTCCCGAGGAAGAAAAGGAACAAGAGTTTGCATTCAACTAAGGGAAAAATGTGGATCGCTCAACCTTTGGAGGTTCTAATCCGACAGAAGAACACCTATCACCTCTTACCGATCCACATACATTGATGATAACCATGGGTAAAGAGTTGGTTGATGTTGGTGGGAATGATGCTATTGAGATTAACAAGGCTTCTAAACTACGACCAAGAAGGAGATGTATTGAATCCCACTAGGAAGTGCAAGACTTTTTTATTTTATTTTTTTAAAAAAAAAGCCAAATAGTTTCCAAATATTACTGATCAATCCATACGAATGGGAATAATGAATTGTATCGTTCAATAATGAAATTACTTACAATGGTGAGAACAATAACACAGTCGTTACTGATAGTTGCATACAGATTGAAGCTACAAGCAGACAGTTCGCATCATGAAGTCCATTATTTCATATTTGCATCCCACATCACTCTCAGGGACATATATGCCATTCCATCACTACCAAGTAAAATGACAGACAGTCGTTAAACATTCTCATTATGAACAACAGCAAATCTCTCAGCGGTGAGATCAAAGTTTTTGTTGATGAAATGTCAACTTTTGAGGTCTCTATCTGCTGTCCATTTGATCCATCCATACTTAATGCTTGCTTCTATAATCTTTGGGACATTTTGAGATAGCAGCTGTGTAGACAGAATCCCTGTGGCCAAGCTGACCGTTTGTACCCCTTCACCATGAAAAAATACATTTTGTTTGTTAGTGATGGCAAGTGTATGTCTCCAGCCACATGAGACATGAACACCTTTCTGATGGTGTGAAAATTTGAATAGTACTTGTGAGCAATGATCAACGTTGTCGCCAACACCAACTTGTCTAAACTTATTCCATCCCCAACCATAAAACATTCCATCATTTGTCAGTGCCATTGTGTGTCTCGACTCTCGAACCACCTGATATCTCAACAATTGAAAATTTCTCAGGGATTAAGCTTAGATTACCATATCGACCCCAGCCCATACCATAAAGTGCCCCGTCTTCTGTCACAGTAGCTGTATGTTCAGCACCTACAGCAATCATTTTAATGGATATTCCCTACAAAAGTCTATTTATCATTAAGCCATTATACTTGACAGGGACTCTGGTGGAGACTATTGTTGGAGATGCAAACTTATTGACAATGAAAAAGATAACCAATAGTAAGAATAAAGGCAATCAAATCTCAAGACGAGAATTGCTCTCTTGGCAAATCACTCACAATTATTGAATTGTAAATCTATCAACAAAGAACATTTAATAAGTCTGAAAACAAGACATGTTAGATATTTTGGCCATACCTCTATTTCTACTTGTTACTTTTTTTTTTTAATTTTGAAACAGCAATCTCATTCAGCTCTGTTCCGTCCTCCTCCCACATGAACACTAAGTTCAATATCTTACCCATCTCTTCATCCATATGTATCTTAATGGGTAAGACTTTTCTGGTTTCAAGTATAGTGGAAGAACTCGACCAGGCTCGGATCTGAAGGGAGAAAGTGTTCGAGCAGAAATACGGCAGATTAACATGCTTGAGGATTGCCTTAACCTACTTGCGCTCGGTGGAAAGGAGGACTTTACAGGATACGGAGGCAACGACGACTATGGATGTGGGGTCTTCAATGTATCTTTAGACGTAGTTCTAGGAGAAAACCACATCGGGCATGTGCTCCAGGGATCGTTCCCTGACGAAAACTCTGTGGCGGAGATTTATCTTGGAATAGCTTGAATTGTGTGGAAACAGTGGCTGGATGGTGTTACTGCTGCAGTCTTGCGGGCTCCGACCGCTGCTCGCCACCACTTCGATATTTTTTTCTCTGTTGGAGAAATGCAAATTGAGAGTTTGGTGAATGGAGTTGAGAAAGACGGAAAGAGAGTGTATGGTGGTGTACTAAGTTATTATTATTATTTTTTTTGTTAGATATGGTTATATTTGTAAAATGGTTGTAGTGTGATTATTAAAAACAATTTTCAATTAATGTGTATTTATAATGTGGTGGGATAAATAAAAATTGTGGTGGTAATATATTTACCCTAAAATTTATCCTTATTTTTGGCTTACATTGTTATCCGAAAAAAAGTTTATTCGGATAAGACAAATTTTATCCGTTATATTTATCCGTTAATCATATACCAAACGGGCCCCTAGGGTTAGAGTATCTCCGAGAGGCACTCTATTTATAAACATAGTCGTAAAATATACATTTTTGGTTGTTGATTAGATGCAACGACCAAAACCAGTTGGTCGTTCGTTGGTTGGCAAAGGGGTGTTGGCAAATGTAGTCAACGACTACAAAACGTTTGATCATTAAATGTAATGTTTCAGCAACTAAATAACCAGTCGTAAAAAATTTGTATTGACAACCGATTCTTTTTATCCCAACTACTGATTTGGTTGTTGTATCAAATATTTTTGTCGTTAAAATATAATAAAAGTAACCAAATTTTAGTTACATTTCATTTCAACAACAAAGTAAATGGTTGTTAATATTTAATAGTGACAACCGGTTTTTATTTCCAAACCACTTGTTCGGTTGTTGTATCAAATATTTTTGTCGATAAAATATAATAAAAGCAAGCAAATTTTAGTTGCATTTCATTTCAACAAGGAAATAAATGGTCGTTAATATTTAATAGTGACAACCGATTTTTATTTCAACAACTTTTTGATTTGTCGTTGTATTAATTATTTTGTCATTAAATTACAACAAAAGCAACCAAAGTTTAGTTTCCTTTCATTTTAACAACCAAAGGAATGGTTGTTGACATTTAATATTGAAAACCAATTTTCGTTTTAACAACTGCTTGGTTTGTCGTTGTATTAATTATTTTGGTCGATAAATGAACAATGAAACAACAAGAATTTAGTTGTCTTTCTTTTTAACAACAAAAGAAGTGGTTGTAAAAAGTCTATATTAATAACCGAATATTAAAATAATGAGAAATATGCTTGGCAAAAATAATATTCATGGCTTCATAACTTTCACACATTCAAATCATACGACAAGCAAATCTTACAACAACCATAAATAATTATAAGAAGTGAATGAAATAAATAATATTAACAAAAACTAAAATTTCTATGGACTTTCAATCAATTAAAATATCACAATATCAACTACAACTATATGTCAATATCAAATGTTATGACTTAAACAAAGATTACACCCAGTTCAACCATTGGTATTCTCGATATAAAAACAAAAAATGTAGAGTTACATATTATTGTCTCGATCAAAGAAAAATATATATCTATTACCACCGTGACCAAAAAAAAGTTAAAACTCATTAATTATCACTATTTGAACCATTACACCAAGATGCATCATGTTGAATAGGTCGCAAAAGAAACTCTTCAAGAATGCGATTTAAGCATGTCTGCACAGATTTAAGAATTTCTGCACAAAAAATGTGGAGAAATTTGTTTTGTAATCATTCAATACAAGAATAGGAGAAAAAAGAATTAATTGAAGAGTAATTCAAACAAAAATATGAGAAAAAGAAAGTAATCATTTAATATAAGAATTCTTACATGACTTGAACAGAGAACAAGCTCCAATGGTTGTCTACAGCAATTGAAGAGTAAGAGAAAAATATGGTGTTGATTTTTCTTATTTTAGAGCAAAGGAAAATAATGGGATTTGTGAACTTTGGTTTTCCAAATGTAATATAGAAATATTTTGTAGTATTGGAGATTTGTGAAATTATCATATAGATTGATGATTTTGCTCAATTTGGGTTGCAATATTTTGGTATTGTACAAAGATTTTGTACTTATATATGTATGTATCCGCGTGTTTATATAAAAACACACAGACGACCATATATAGATTTCCACACGGCTAAAAATATATAAAATACATATAACATGCACTTAATTGCCAAAGAAAAAGAGAAAATATATAAAAACACCCACTTATATTGTATAAAAGAATGAATAAAAAAAATAAAACATTTACAACTAATGTCGTGGTTGCTAAAGCTCATCTCCAACTTACTCAATATACAATTGTTTGTGACTCACTATTTACAACTAAAGATTTATTTTGGTCATTGATAAACATTTTGTAACGATCATATTTATTTGGTCGTCAAAACATTAGTTGTTAATTCTCATTTTGGTCACTACAAGAAATATAGGATTAACAACTAATACTTTGATCGTTATAACATATTTCTAGCTAACTCAAAATTTGATTGTATACGATTCATTGTCAACAACCAAGCATGTCGTTTAGTTGTTGAAAACGGTTTTTAATGACCAAGTTTATTGGTCGTGAATAGTATTTTTAACGACCATCTAATATTGGTTGTAATTTTTTTTTTAATCAATTTTAACGACTGAAATAAGATGGTCGTACAACCAATTATTCGATCGTCAAATATATTGTTTTAGTCGTTAGTTGTTTTGGCCGGTTTCAATATTTTGGCGCCACACATACAACGACCAGCTTTATGTTGGTCGTTGAACGTAAAAAATTTACAACTAATGTCATGGTAGTTAAAACTCATCTCCAACTAGCCCAAAAAATAATAGTTTGTGACGCATTATTTACGACTATACATTTATTCAGATCGTTGATAAATATTTGTAACGACCATATTTATTTGGTCGTTAAAAAAATAGTTGTTAATTCTCATTTTTTTTGTAGTGTGGGTGGTGTTACTGCTGTAGTCTTGCGGGCTTTGACCGCTGCTCGCCACCACTTCAACATTTTTTTCTCTGTTGGAGAAATGCAAATTGGGAGTTTGGTTAATGGAGTCGAGAAAGACGGAAAGAGAGTGTATGGTGGTGTACTAAGTTATTATTATTATTATTTTTTTGTTAGATATGGTTATATTTGTAAAATGGTTGTAGTGTGTTTATTAAAAACAATTTTCAATTAATGTGTATTTATAATGTGGTGGGATAAATAAAAATTTTGGTATTTATAATGTGGTGGGATAAATAAAATTGTGGTGGTAATATATTTACCCTAAAATTTATCCTCATTTTTGGCTTACATTGTTATCCGAAAAAAAGTTTATTCGGATAAGACAAATTTTATCCGTTATATTTATCCGTTAATCATATACCAAACGGGCCCCTAGGGTTAGAGTATCTCCGAGAGACACTCTATTTATAAAGAGCATCTATAAATTTAGAGAGTAAAATTTTTAAATGCTCCAACAATCTTTTTATTTTTGACACTTCATTTTACTTCGCCTAATAAGTATTTATTATTTTTTTTCTATAATTTATTTTGATATACTTCCCTCCTAATTATTATATAATTTTCTTCTATTTGTCTCTAATTAATTTTGTATATACTATTTAATTTAGTTAAAATTCTTCAAAAGCATTTAATTATAAATAGTGAGTTTGGGTTTCCAAATTCAATATATTTTAAAAAGTTAATTTGGAGAGTCTCTTGAATTATAATTTTAAGGGTTATCTTTCTAAAATAAAGAAAATTTTATATTTAAAGAGCATATTACAAATGCTCTAATTATTAGTACGTGCATAACCGTTGGCACTCGTGGGGGAATGGGCTAGGGTTAAGATTATATTTTGGACAAAATTTATTTATTTGGTGATATTATTATTAATTATTCTCGTCCATATATTTCGGCACGAGCTTGAGTCAGCTTGTCTACACTCCAAAGTCTGTAATTTTCTTAGGTTATTGACCATATATCACAATAGGTTCAATTTTGATTAATTATGTTCAATATTTGAAACAATAATATATATTATAGTCAGACGAAATGTCTATAACATTTGTTGAAATGTTTTGCACAATGTTATGTTCTTTGAGAGGGGAACCGAGTGGCCATGAGCTATAGCCTCACTTATCTTTTTAGTTCGAACTTCTTTTAATTAGAGGTTGCATGTATATTACATTTTTTATTTGGCTTGGCATGGCATGGCATGGCATCAACAAGCTAAATTACATTAAACAAGATACCAAACGAGAAAGGGAAAACCCTAATTAATTATTTTAAGAACATATATAGTAGTTTACTTATAAGTACATATATATATTTTAATAATTACAGCTAAACATGCACTTGCAGTAATGATATTGAGGTTCAAAGATTCAAACATCTCACATAGCTAGCTTTTGCTGCTGCATGTGAGGTTAATTACCACTGTTTTAATTTCTCTCCCATGCATGCCTGTTAGATACTCTGAACTAATTCACATAATTAATAAACAAATAATTAATAATTAATCCATATTAATTAAACAATAAAAATTAATTAGCCCACCTCAAGAACTTCAATGATCCTCCAGAATCATGGAAATTATCACTTCTTATTCTCTTTTGCTTTGAACAAAAAGTTGCCTCTTGATTAAACTCAAAAATTGTCATATTTATTGATCTCCCTGCAGATTCCAAACCTGATATTTCTTCTTGAAATTCCCTCTCTTCTTCATGTAATTTTTTAATATAAACAATGGCATCTTTGAACCTCGATATCATTACTTTTAAGTTACTTAATTCGTTACACGTGATTCTCAAATTAAGTTACTCGTTATACTATAAAACATATTTTGAGAGAGAGAGAGAGAGAGAGAGAGAGAGAGAGACTATTTTTCCTTGAAGTTTCAACCCTCGTAAATTTAGATTTAGTCCAAATTTTGAGCCAATTTTTTAGTCAAAATCGGTAATAAGCTATTTATTTTAACAGTATAAGAATAAAAAAAATTAATATATTCAAATATATTTAAAAAAAATTATTTTTTTTATGATCAACCAAACATACTATTAATGGTAGACCAACGTCAGAAAGAACATAATTTAGTCTCTCACATTTATGTTAGGTGCAGGTTCATTCAAATGTTGTGCGGTTGTTTTACACATGTTTTCTTTTTGATATATCATTTGACTCAAATAATAGCTAGAAAAGTAGATTGAGTTGAAGTTGTCATTCTAAAAGTATCTTCAAGAGTCCATTTCTAATTTTTAAAGAGCATTTTGCAAAGAATAATTTTTTTATATACTACAACAAAATCTTTATTTTGAGCTCTTATTCATTTTAATTTTTTCAATACCCATTTATTGTATTTCTCCTCATTTTTTAATGAACATAATTTTTTTTTAAATGTCAATGGCTAAAATATTCAAACAGATATTAATAGGGTAAATTAGGCCCAGTAGGTAATTTTTACTAATAAAATAAAAAATACGCTCAAAATTTTAATTAGTTAAAAAGTAATATAGTATGTCACTTTTTAATAAATAAATAAACTTAATTTACATTTTAAGTAAAAAGTGACACACATGTCGCTTTTCTCAGTAATATAAAGCGACACTATGACCTTTTCATTAAAAGACGCATCATCTCACTTTTTAAATGCATAAACTTAATTCATATTCAACATAAAAGAGTGGAGTAATATCGAAATATCAATTAAAATGTATTTATAAGCTCATTATATCTTTAAAAAAGTGTTCTATTAAAAAAACTCAAATTGGATTGTGTGTGACCTTTTATCTAAAAAGTGACAAAGCATCTCACTTTCTTATACAGTAGATTAATTTATATTCAACACAAAAAAATAATAAATTAATGTTTGATCATCCTCCATAAGACATGACACTCAATAATGCACGACAAATATTAATTTAGAACAAAAAAAAAGTGATTTATAGAGAAATTTGTGATTCAAAATTGCTCTATCACTTTGTATGCATTGTTCTGTCACTTTTTCAGTGACAAGACGTGTCACTTTTTTCAATAATTCAAAGCAACACTATGTGATGTTTTCATTAAAAAGTGACATACCATTTTACTTTTTAAATGCACAAACTTAATTCATATTCAACATAAAAAGAGTATAGAGTAAAATCGAAATATCAATTAAAATGTTTTTATAAGTTTATTATATCTTTAAAAAATATGTTCTATTAAAAAATTCAAATTGAATTGTGTGTGACTTTTGTGGCGGTGTTAACATATGATATGTCGATTCTTCTGTGTAGATTGCACAGACAATGCAAATACCCCTTGCTTATGCCGAGGATATAATCGGAGTTGGGAGAGCAAAAATTGCCTATATTCGATGTAGCAGTGGTTCTATCCTCACCGTACAAGAAAGTAGAGGCATACCTGAGGAAATCACTGTGGAAATAAAAAAAACTTCTTCACAAGTCCAAGCAGCTCAGCAACTAATCTCCTTCCATCTCTCTCTTGTTCTTCACCAATCTTTTCCAAATTGAGAATACGCATTCTTTAGCTGTAATTTGTCAATCACGATGATCACTGCAAATCTCAGAAAAGCACTTTGCTGCAACAACTTTTACATTAACCGATGCCCTCATGCCCAAGAGAGTCAGTCAGCTAACAATTTTCCAACCTATTGCCTGAGTAGCAAGTTGGTCCTCAACCTTTAAAAATGAGCACGGTGGTCCATAATGTTTTATTACATGTGCACAATCAGTTCTCATTGAGGGTTTAAATATCTATTAAATCGTCTTGTGACCTTTACATATCCAACCTCATGAAGCTAGATTTTGTTTCTCAACTTGGGCTGGTGTCCTAAAATTTAAAGTGAGGCATGTATTCATGAGGTCATGTTACAGTTTAACGGAGATTTAGAAGCTTTCTAACATTTTGGACTTATTGTACAACTATAATTAAATGTTGGGGACAATTGCTACTGATATAATAGGTTGGGGACCAATTGTGCTATTTTCCCTTTCCATTTTTACCATTCACAATCTTTGAAAATAGTGTGGTTACTGAATTGCAGCAGAGCAGTGACTTGTAGTATTGAAGGAATTGCCTTCACAAATGAATTTTTAATACCATCTTTCTTTACTAATGGAAATATGGAATGTAGTCAAGACTAACTATAAAACCACCATCGTATACAGGAGTTCACAAGTGGTCATAAAGAATCACTTCCAAGCGGTTATGGCCAGCTGGACTCGTCTTCGAGGCTTTCCTACACTCATTTAGGTAGTAACTCTTACTCGTCGTCGTATGCTAGATAACCTTATTGTAAAATATGAGAGAAAATATATGTGGAGAAATAATTCTCTCTATATATTGATGTAATATAATTAATGAAAGGGGTTACAAGATATATATATATAGGTTAATAGAAACCTAATAAGGAAAGAAATAAAAAGAAAAGAGTTCTACCTAGAATATGAATATTACATATATGGTATCCTACTACATGGTATTCTAATCGAAATAGAATTCTAATACTCCCCCTCAAGTTGGAGCATGTATGTCAAGAGTGCCCAACTTGTGGGTGAAATTGTGAAATACCTCATTCCCCAATGGTTTAGTAAATAAATCTGCAATCTGATTGTTGCTTGGAACATAGACAGTCTTGATCTCTTCCTTATCAATTCGTTCACGAACAATATGACAATCTATTTCAATGTGTTTTGTTCTTTCATGATATACTGGATTAGCAGCAATATGCATTGCTGCTTGATTATCACAATATAATATTGCTGCTTGTGGATGATCTACACATAAGTCTGTCAGCAATTGTCTCAACCATATAAGCTCACATGTAATGGAAGCCATTGCCCTATACTCAGCTTCTGCTGAAGATTTGGACACCGTCGTTTGTTTCTTGCTTTTCCATGATATAAGTGCTTTTCTCAAAAATACACAATATCCTGTAACTGAACGTCGTGTAGTAATATCTCCGGCCCAATCTGCATCACAAAATCCTGCTAACTGTAATTTCCCACTTGATGGGAAATATAATCCTCGTCCTGGTGCCCCTTTCAAGTATCGGAGCAATCGGTGAACTGCATCAAGATGGGGTTGTCTAGGTGTCTACATAAACTGACTGAGTGTATTGACTGAATATGAGATCTCTGGTCTGGTAATGGTGAGATAAATGAGCTTTCCTACCAACCATCGATAGTATGTGGGATCTTTCAATAACTTTCCATCAGTCAGATTAAATTTCAATGACTGCTCCATAGGAAATGCTGCAGGTTTTGATCCAAGTAATCCGGCTTCTTGAAGAATGTCAAGATTATACTTCCTTTGATTTATTGAAATCCCTGATCTTGAGCGAGCAATTTCTATTCCAAGAAAGTATTTTAATGTGCCAAAATCCTTCAACTTGAATTGAGATGCAATGAATGTTTTTGTAGTAGAGATTGCTTCTATATTATTTCCTGTGACAATCATATCATCCACATATAATAGAATTGTCGTAAATGAATTACCATTGACCTTTGTAAAGAGTGAGTAATCTGCATGTGACTGTTTGAACCCAAACTGAATAATAGCAGATGCAAATTTTTGAAACCAAGAACGAGATGCCTGTTTTAATCCATATAAAGATTTATGAAGTCGACATACAACTGGTGTCTCTCCCTGTCGACGAAATCTAGGAGGGGGAGTCATATAGACTTCTTCATCAAGATCACCATGAAGAAAGGCATTGTGTACATCCATCTGATGAAGCGTCCAGTCACGAATAGAGGCGATAGCAAGTAAGCATCTGACTGTAGTTAACTTTGCAACTGGAGCGAAAGTTTCATTATAATCAATCCCTTCTCGTTGTGTAAACCCCTTCGCCACTAACCGTGCTTTGTATCGTTCAACTGTAGTGTCAGAATGAAATTTAATTTTGAACACCCACTTACAACCAATATGATGAGAATTTGGAAGAAGCGGTACAAGTGACCAAGTATTGTTTTCTTCCAAGGCACGAATTTCATCATTCATGGCAGCGACCCATTTGGGATCCTGACACGCTGCCTCATATGTAGCTGGCTCTATGATATGAGAAATATTATATGTAAACGCACGATGTATAGAAGAAAGGTTACTATATGATACATACCTTGATATAGGGTGTCGAGTGCTGGATTTGACTGGAAGAGACCCAGCTTGAGTAGGCAGAGTATGATTGATATAGTAATCTTTCAAGTGAAATGGGGTTTGAATTGATCTTGTGGATCGTCTAAGTTGGTCATCTGGAGGGTGAGAAGAGGTGGGTGGATCAATTGTGGTTGGACACTGCTCAACCGGTCGACCGATAGGTGAAGATGATCGACCGTTTAAGCTCTCTGTTGAATCGGGTGAGGTAACCGATCGACCGGTTGGACTCCCTGTTGAAGCGGACGAGTGAACCGGTCGACCGGTTGGTCCGGATGATTGTTCGGGATTGTCAGGCAAGTTATCCGTTTCTGCTAAGTGTTGGTCCTCAGGGTTTGTGAAATGTGTTGTTTCAACATCTAGAGGCATAGATTGTGGCAATGAGATGGAGTTGGTTTCATCATGTTGTTGGAAGTGTATGGAAATATATTTTCATGGAACACGACGTCTCGGGATACGACTAGCTTTTTGTCGGTTAGGTCATACAAAGTATATGCTTTTTGTCCTGAGGAATATCCAAGAAACACACACCGTTTGGCTCGTGTGTCAAATTTATGGCTGGGTTTGAGGTTGGTGGCAAAACATAGGCAACCATAGACACGTAAATGGGAATAAGGTGGTGGTGTCTTGTGTAATCTTTCGTATGGTGTTTTGTGTAAGAGTAATGGCGAAGGTATCCGGTTGATGAGATAACAAGCTGTTTTGATATGTTCCCCCCAAAATTTTAATAGAAGATTGGCTTGAAATCTAATGGCACGAGCCACATTTAGGAGGTGTCGGTGTTTTCTCTCGACCACTCCATTTTGTTGAGGGGTATAAGGGCATGATCTATGGAAAATTGTACCATTTTCATTTAAGAATGTTTGCAAAGATAAGAACTCTTGGCCATTGTCAGATCTCAGGATTTTTATAATCAGGTTGTGTTGAGTTTTAACCCAAGCAAAGAAATTTTTAATTATGCTTTGAGTTTCAGATTTGTGACGCATGAGGTGTACCCAAGTATAACGAGAAAAGTCATCAACAATCGTAAGGAAATATCTAGCACCAGAATAAGAATAAATCCTATGAGGTCCCCAAATATCACAATGAATCAAATCAAAAAGTTTATTGCTAGAAATTTGACTAACTTTAAAAGGGAGTCTAGATTGTTTTGCCAAATGACAAACATCACAAATATCTTGAGAATCAAAACTAATATCTAAAGTACTTTGTGCTAAGAATTGAAGGGGTGAAGCTGAAGGGTGTCCAAGACGTCTATGCCATAAGTTAGTTGATCGACTAGTAGTATGATGTATTTGTGGTTTTTCCGAAAGATAATATAGGCCGTTACTCTACATTCCTAAGCCAATCGTCTTCTTCGTCGTCAAATTCTTCATGACACAAAAATCAGGGAAAAATGTCACATAACAACCTAACCCTTGAGTAAGTTTACTGATAGATAATAGATTAACTTTGAAATTGGGAACATAAAGCACATCATCAACAGTCATATTATTTTCAAATTTAACTGCACCAATGGATTTAATAGGAGCATGACCCCCATTCGGTAGTTGCACAGTTTTGTGTTTTGGCATGAATTTGTTCTCAAGAATACCATCCTTCGTCACATGGTCAGTGGCCCCGCTATCAATAATCCATGAATTACTCGAAGGGCTAGTAGAGAGATTGATACCTGAGGTGTTAACATAAGGCTTGTCATTACCCGACTTGTTGTTCAGAAGTGTCATGATCTGCTCATATTCCTTGGTTGTGAGCGTTTTGCCTTCCTTTGGGTCAAGTGTAGAAGTGGTAGTAGTGTTTGTGAAGCGTTTGTTTCGTGGCTTCACGTCATTCCCATGAAACTTGTGCCCTGGAGGGAAGCCATGGATGAAATAGCAGGTATCAATAATGTGGCCAATCATCCCACAATGGGTGCATCGTTTCTGGCCAGGTTCCGTTGAACCGGTCGACAGGTCGGATGAAACGGTCGACCGATTGTTATCTTTCCTGTTCGTCCTCCAATTGCTCTACTTCTCCCAATTGATTGAATGTTGCGCTTCACGATCTGTTGTAACCTCAACTTGCCTTTCATGTTGCATTAAAATAGCGTGGACTTTTCTGGTATCTGGAAAGGGGCTCATCATTAGTATGTTTCCACGAATTGTAGAATAAGAATCATTCAACCCCATCAGGAATTGCATGACTTTCTCCTTCTCATCCCTTTCAGCCAGTGCTTTAAGATTTCCACAAGTGCATCCAATTGGGTTGTGATAAGAACCCAATTCATCCCATAGTTCCTTTAATTTGGTATAATAGGTTGATACCGATTGATTTCCTTGTCGATGCTCAGCAATCTCTTGGCGAATCTGATATATTCGCGCATCATTGCCTTGAGAAAATCGATCTCGTAGGTCGTTCCATACCTCTGTGGCAGATTCAGAGTATATGATACTTTCGACAATATCTGGATGTACCGAATTAAGTATCCAGGACAGTACCATATGATTACTTCGATCCCATATAGAATACTTCTCATCTTCTACTTCCGGTGTTTCGATCTTTCCATCAATAAAGCCAATCTTATTCTTGGCAATTAGAGCAATTCTCATGGATCTACTCCATTGTCCATAATTATTTCCATCAAGTGGTTTAGAAACGAGGATTAAACCGGGATGATCGGATTGTTGTAGAGCCATGGGATCCGATTGGGCAATCGTCGCTTCTATGGTGTTTGTACCAGACATCGTTGCTCAGAATCGTTGCTCTGATACCATGTAAAATATGAGAGAAAATATATGTGGAGAAATAATTCTCTCTGTATATTGATGTAATATAATTAATGAATAGGGTTACAAGATATATATATAGGTTAATAGAAACTTAATAAGGAAAGAAATAAAAAGAAAAGAGTTATACTTAGAATAGGAATATTACATATATGGTATCCTACTACATAGTATTCTAATCTAAATAGAATTCTAATACTTATGGTGACTACGGATCATCTGGTATAGGAGGATATAGTGGTTATAGGCTATGAATGGGTAGGCAGAACAATCTTATGGTGATTATCGATCATCTGGTATTGGAGGGTATAGTAGCTTTAGGCTATGAACGGATAGGCTGAAGTTTTGGTTCTTGAAATTTTTATACCTATCATCTCTGTCAATTCCAGATCCTAATGTGTAAAGCATCTGCAGATCTGACCATGGAGATTTGGTCACAATATTTTGGCATTTTATTTTTTTATTTTTTAAATTCTTTTTTATCGGAACTGATCATCATGAGTTTAAATGTATTTCAAGTACTGTTTTTAAAAGCTCGTCTAGGCGGAAGCGTGAAGCGCAACCTCCATCTTTAGCCCTCGCTCTCGGTATAGACTCGAAAAATTTGAAATTCGACTTCCTCGCCTAGTCATCATTTACTCTTTTTAGAACATTAATTATTAAATAATAGTGCACAACAATAATTCCTAATTATTGGAGCTAAAACACAAAAGCTTAAAAGTAAATCAAATTTAGTGTAAGTTAAATATGTGCCAACACAAGTAAAATTACTTAATTATTTTTATGCAACTTTTTTTTAAAAAAAAAATTATAGCCAAACGTGCACTCAGGGGCGGAGGGAGGGGGGGGGGGGGGGTCTGGTCAACTTTGAAAATATATCTTTTTTTTTTTTTTTTTAAATTTTATTTATTTACTAAACAAAGAAACCCAAAATAAATAATCTAAGTGATAGTTTTACCATACACTACATAATATAAAATAATTTAAAAAATACTATTTAACTTTTTTTATTCTAAAAATACTTTTTTTATTTTTGTAACACTTGACACATTTATTGTAACTAACGTAACAAAAAGTGTTATAAAAATTGAAAATAGTATTTTTATAATAAAAAGTATGACAATATTTTAAGAAATATTTTATTTATTGTGTATGTGAAAAGACTCCATAACCTAAATAAAGAAGGCCCAAAAATGGATTCATATTCATCTTCTTTTGCCATTGGACTTCACGTCTTCTGATCTGTGAAATTCAAATCACGATTCACGCACGGTAGGCTGCAGCAAGAATCATGTCGTCTGAGTTCTTTTGTCTAATCAAAGTGTCGAATTGCCATATAAAAAAAATTATATTATCATAAAAATGAGCTCACTAATTATAGTCTGAGTAAAGAAATTTCGGGGCAGCACAGGGTTCCCCCTTCCCCGCCCACCCCCTTTTCCATATCTCAGCTCCGCTCTTATTTTGGGACCCCAACTTAAAATGTCCGACTCCTCCACTGCGTACACTCATGGCGACAAATCATTAATGGTTGTGTGGACCATTTAGAGCTGCTATGCCTGTCTCTATTTTTATCTTCAAAGGATCTTTCTCCTCCTCCATACCCACCTGAAAAAAGGGTAAAAACTAAAAACTATACGTGGACAAAAATATGATTAAGAGAGAGATTGAGATGACCTCAGCAAATACTGTCTTCAAAACCCTATCAGAGAAAGCAGTGATGTTGGCAGTAATGATTTTTAGGTTCAAAGATTCAAACATCTTATGGAGATTTACCATTGTATCTGTTCGTTTGCTGCATGTCAGGCTACAACTGTCTTCTCTCCCATGTTGGATACTCTCAGCATTATTACACGTTTCTCCTCTATGTTTTGCTGCAAGAGTTTGAGTCAACCTGTTTACACTAGGGTTTCTTCATTCTTAAATCTAGATTTCGTCCAAGGTTTGAGAAAAGAACTAATAAGACAAAACGTTAATATCACAACACCACCAAGACACAAATTGGAATTGTTTTGCACGTGTTTTCTTTGAGAGCCGTAATTCTTTGAATAATTATTCACTCTAAACAAAAACTATATTTTATAATATTAACACTTTTTTTGACAATTATTAACATATTTTAATATATTCATAATTTTAAGTATCCTTCTACCTATAATAATGAGACAAATTATAATCCGTTTTATGCTTCCTCCATATTCTAAAAACAATTAAAAATAAGTAAATAACAACAATAAAAGCTCCTTTTCATTTTTGATACATATATGTCGAATACGAAAATAAGTAAATTGATTATTAGTTTGAAAAATGTGTGTTTGTAATATTACTAGACGTGAAAGTTTACGATATTAATAATCACATTTCGTGTGGTATGATTATGGGTTTTAACCTTCAAAGTGAGGTTCTAGTCCCAGCCTCCTCATCTGCCGACTGTGCCTTCTTCTGCGCCTCCTTAGCCTTCAATGCCTTCAATTTCAAATGATTGTAGAAGAGTACGTCGGATATTAATCCCTCGTAAAGGAACGATATCCTTTCTATAATGCCTATAATTATTCACATCCAAACTGAATTCAACGGCTTACAACAAAGTATTAGAAGAAAAATACACAATGACCACTCACAAATTCAAATTAGTTTGAAAAATGTGTGTTTGTAATATTACTAGACGTGAAAGTTTACGATATTAATAATCACATTTCGCGTGGTATGATTATGGGTTTTAACCTTCAAAGTGAGGTTCTAGTCCCAGCCTCCTCATCTGCCGACTGTGCCTTCTTCTGCGCCTCCTTAGCCTTCAATGCATTCAATTTCAAATGATTGTAGAAGAGTACGTCGGATATTAATCCCTCGTAAAGGAACGATATCCTTTCTATAATGCCTATAATTATTCACTTCCAAACTGAATTCAAAGGCTTACAACAAAGTATTAGAAGAAAAATACACAATGACCACTCACAAATTCAAATTAGAAAACATGAACAGAAATTAAAGGAAATGCTGAACATAAAAATATTACAACGAGAGTGAAATGATTAATTTGACTGGGTTTTGATCAGCAGGTCTCAGTAGCATTTATCTTCAAAAGATAAATTAGTTTCATGTGAACCATTTAGAGCTGCTATGGCTCTTTCTATCTTTATCTTCAAAAGATCTTTCTCCTTCTCATCAGCCTGTAAAAATTGTATCAAACAATTTACATTTTTTTTCTTTTGAGTGGTGTGTGTGTGTGTGTGTGTGTGTGTGTGAGAGAGAGAGAGAGAGAGAGAGAGAGAGAGAGAGAGAGAGAGAGAGAGAGAGAGAGAGAGAGAGAGAGAGAGAGAGAGAGAGAGAGAGAGAGAGAGAGAGAGAGAGAGAGAGAGAGAGAGAGAGAGAGAGAGAGAGAGAGATGACCTGAACAAATATTGTCTTCAAAATGCTGTCAGAGAAAGCAGTGATGTTTGCAGTAATGATTTTTAGGTTCAAAGATTCAAACATCTCAATGAGCTTTACCATTGTATCTGTTCTTTTGCTGCATGTCAGGCTAATTATAACTGTATTCTCTCCCATGCTGGATACTCTCAACTGCCAATCATGAATAAGTACTATTGAAAATGACTTATCAAAGTTTGTGGAGGAGAGGAATGTTAGAAGATAAAATTTGAATACATAAATATATCCTTATAGGTTAAGATCAAGCACCGATGTCACTCAGTTATAAAAGTTAAACACTTGCGAGGCCTTTGATTTAGCCCGGAGGTCATATAGCTCGAAACCTGGAGCAATAAGAACGAAAGCCCTACTCACAGCTACAACTAGTGGCACTTCAAAAGGCTTAGGTCCTGATAAACCACTCATGTTGCATGCCCATTTAAATCCAGCGAATAAGAGGCTAAAAGAATTCTTTCAAGACTTGCATAGAAGATCAGCAGAAAAAACGAACACGACATGTACGTGATGGAATGTTTAGATGACAAAATCAAAAGAAATATATGTGTTGTGGGAATTATGGTGCTAAGCTTACACTCTGCTGTTTAGCTCGCACTTTGGAAAACGAGAGTTTGATTAGGTGAAAGGCAATTTTCACCACATGATGACAAGTGTCTTGATCATCAGCGTAGTGGGATTCTGGTGATAAAAAGGCAGCACAACAGCCAGACGAAAAATTACACCCTCTAGACTGATCTATCTCTTCTTCGTCTCCTGTTTTTTCATCTTCTTCTGGGTTTTCTTTATGAGATTCTTTGATCCTGGGTGATCATTGAATGCAGTCCTTAAAGATAATCAATATCTGAGTGATTTGGGTTGTGGGGGTGATTAGGTTTGAGTAATCCTTCCGTGAACAGTAACTTGATTTTGGGTAAACTTACGTGAGAGAAATTCTTGAATTGGTCTGGGGTTTGGAGTGAGTGCTATGCCTGAGAAAAGGAGCTCCTGAATCCGATGACAAACATATGCTGTGAAATGTTCTTAAGTTGAAGCTTTGAAGTCTTATTTTGATTTTCTCATTTTATTTCGTTTATACACTGACACTTGATGTATAATATTTTGGTTCTCTCAGATTTGGTTTTGTAACATGTGTCTTTGCTTAACTATGAGTGGTTTTGTTAAAGTCCATGGACTTAACTCATCTTTTGTAAAATCAGTTCGAACAATGTGAAGTTTGCCTTTTTCTTATACTTTGTACATAGACGACAGAACATGGTTTAAAGGTTCAAGAAGAAAGACAGGAAATTGGTTAGCCCACCTCGATAACTTCAGTGCGAGATGTGCTTGACCATTGGAAATCATGGAAATGATCCTGAGTTCTTATTCTCTTCGCCTTAAAGGTTGCCTTTTGATCAAACTGAAAATTTGTACATTTTGATGATCTTCCTGCAGATTCCAAATCTGATATTTCTGCTTGAATTTTCCTCTCTTCTTCATGTAATTTTTGAATATACTCAATGGCATCTCTGAGTGTGGATTCTTTATCCATCTGATTTTCAAGAAACACTAATTACCATTGATCAGATCAATGATTTTTAATGACAAAAATATAGGCAACTTGACAATATAATGTATAGGTTGGTTAAAATCGCAGCAAGATATATAGCACTAAAATCATGTTTGGCTAAGCCTAAAAAAAAGTAGAGTTAGTTTTAAGAAACATTTTTTTCCTAAACATGCTCGTCTTCTTTCTTTCTATCATTTTTTTTTTTTGGCTGGTGGAATAAATGATGAATTGAACATACATTTTAATGTACATATTGTACCACCTTTGTAATTTTTGGAACCACTGATCTTAGTGCATATAGCTTGTCAGTAAGTTTCTTCCTCCTATTCCTCTCCGAAACAATATTGTTTTTGGTGGTCATTGATGACTGCTTTTCAGCGCGAGAGCTCGAATCATCATATGCAGAAAATGCTTCATCCAAATAATTACTGCAAAGATTAAATCAATCTCATTATGTTATACTTCTTAGCACTAACACAGAACACCGAACATGAAAAACACAGAATTCGTGTTTAGGGTTTAGGGTTACACGGAACATGGAACACGAAACATGAACAGCAATGCACGTGTTAAGAAAAGAGGAAATCATACCAGTCAAGTCTTTCAGCTTGGAGTAACATAGATTCCCAATATTTTGGGCATTCAACATTAATGCTTTCCATTTTTTGTGTGTGAGTGTGTGTGTTTTGTGAATGAAAGATATGCTTTCTTGGGATAAAGGGATTGTATGTATAATAGATTAGATTTAGGGTTTTTTATAAGGGAGATGTACATTGGCCGTTTAATTATTCTTTAGAAACTATACAAAACCGCGTAAGGAAGTAAGGCTAGCTATCTATTTCATGATAGTGACATTATTTGTGAAGTCTGAAGTCTAGAGTATGCATATGTGTGTTCTTTATGGGACTCAAATTTCTCAATTTACTGGTTAATAATGTTTGAGCATCATTTGTCGTGCTACTTTGTTGAGGTATTAGATGGGCCCATGACCGCCCAAATGTAAAAGTCAATACACTCAATATTAAGTGAAGACAAAATGGAGACAATGGTGATAGTTCAAAAAATTCGGGGCGAAAAACATTATTCCTGTCCAAATTTCCTAATGGGACATAGATTCCCTTCTCCAATCAAGATAGGGCAAGGGTATTTTACCATCCCTAATTTCATCCACACACTATTTCAACTAATATATCCAATTGGCCATACATTTGGCCCCTCTCTTTGCCATTTTCTAGTCACAACAATTTCAGAATATTTCTCTCAAATTTCTGTGCAATATTTATCTTAATTATACCATGTCTCAAAATTTATTGATTGAAATTCGATTTTTCTAATCAATATATAGATCATTTATATTCGTCAATTCCTATAAGATTTAAGTGTTATTTCTTTAGAAATAAAAATTCTATTTTAAGAGACAATTGTTGCCTTCAAGTCGTAGAAATGCAAGATTTATTTTATCCTTGTTTACGTATTAATTTGCATGCACACTTTAGTATTATAAGAATAAAAACTGCGAGAATGTGGGTCACTAAATTTACTTGGCACAAGTCTATTGGATAATATGGTTTATCGAGTGTTGAACTTTAGATGTAATTGATGGATGACATCTTACTAGGATTATATATATACACTATGTTTTCTTATTTTCTAGGTCAGAACAGGAGTGGAGTGAAAAGGATAGTAGTCTTTCATTCTTTTTTCACAGTGAGGTTGGATTAAGTGTTTAAAAGTCTTAGTCATCTCCGGTCGATTGGTTGGTGAACAAATTTTATTGTCGTTCCCTTGGATTGCAGTGCAGTGTTCATTGTGACAAGAATTTGAGCCCACAAGTTTAACCAAGAAAAATGAACAACAAATGAGATTTTTTTTCTATTATTTTTCACATTCAAACGAGATTGTAATGATTGTTATTGTTATCAATTCCAACAAATGGTATCAGAGCCTAGATTGTTTATTTAGAGGTGTGAAAAAATCAAGAAAATTTGGTCAGGTCGAAAGTTGGAACCGGATCTGGAAAGAATCAAATCACCCGAGACTTCAAACCAAGATTTTGGTCAAACCACTCATAGTCCGGGATATATGAGACCATATTTGGGTTCACGAAGAAGAGGCAAACAAAGCCCATCGATGCGTACGGCGCGTGGATCCTCCGACGACGGCGCATGTGGGACGTGAAAAAGTGTCTCGAATCGCCTTCTTCCAGCACGTGCGGACTCTTTTTCGAGCGCAGTTTACGAACAACGACTCTCCTAGCTGAGATGTACAATCTGGTAGTCCGGTGGTTGCATGTGAGCTCCGACAGTGGCACGTACAGTGACTTCAGGAGGTGAGTGAGAGCGCGTTCAGCGTTTTCTAGCGGACGTTTTTGGAGCAGATTACTTATTGACCTATTTCTGACCTTTTGGTGGTGTTACTTTGTTGGTAGAGCAACGGTGCAGCTTTATTGGTTGTTCTAAGACGAGTAGCGATGGCCTTGGAACTCGTGGAAATTTGTTTCGTCTCTCCTATAAATACGAACAGTAGATTTATCTGTCGAGTTTGCATTTTCTTGAACTATCTTATTTAATTTTATATTTTGTTAATTTTATTTGAGGTAAAAACAAACTAGGTGGTTAGAGCTTACAACTCCTTAGTGTAATTTGTTGCTTTATTAACTTGTGTGTTGATAAACTGTGTTTGCGTGTCATCTTAGTTAGTAATTTGAAAATGGTTTGATTCTAGGTTTGCATTTGTGTGAATAAATTTTTTTTATAAACTTTTTCAAAATCATTCTCATTCATGAATGCTTTTCCATCCATGGGTTCGAAGTTTAAATTATCACAATTCGATGGAAAGGGTGATTATTCAATTTTGAAACAAAAAATTAGAGCTATTCTGGTTCAACAAAAGGTTTCTAAAGCCCTTGATAATCCAGAAAATTTTTCTGATGCATTAAAAGCTAAACTTGATCAAATTGAGGAGATGAATGAAATTGCATACAGTTCTATAATATTGCACTTATCTGATAATATTGTTAGACAAGTTGATGATACTAAAACTGTTAGAGAATTGTGAGAAGCTCTTGACAAATTATTTTTGACAAAAACTTTGCCAAATAGGGTTTATTTGCTAGAAAAAAATTCAATTTTAAAATAGACTCGGGAAAGGATCTTAAATCCAATTTGAGTGATTTTAGCAAAATTGTCAAAAGCTTGGCCCGCAATGATAAGAAATTTGACGATGAGGATCTAGCTGTTATACTTTTGAATTCTCTTCCTAATTCTTATAGAGATGTTAGGAATGTGATTAAGTATGCTAGAGATGTTTTGACTCAAACTATTGTGATAGATGCTTTGAGATCAAAGGATTTAGAAGTCAAAAAAGAGTTTAAAAAAAACACTAGAGTTGAGAGTTTGTTCATTAGATGGAGAAATGAAATGAGAGACAACAATTACCAAGAAAAAAATGACAGAGAAAAATCTAGTGGTAGGTCTAAGTCTATAGATAAATGCAATAAGAAATGATACCATTGTGGGAAGTTAGGATATTTCAAGAAAGATTGCTATGAGTTTAAGAGAAAAACAAAGTAATAGTAGAATGAAAATCAAAATGTTGCTGTTGTTGGAGATGCCCTAGATGGTTTGCATGTTATGACTGTGTCTGATGGTGAGATTGACCATGAGTGGATATTAGACTCAGGTGCCACCTTTCATTTGTGTCCCGTGAGGTCTTGGTTTTATAACTATAGATAAATTGAACTTAGGAAAGTATACATGGGGGATAACAATACACAAACAGTTGAAGGAATAGGTGACATCGCTATAAAGATGCATGATGGCATTGTCCGACCCCTTCTTGGTGTTAGGTTTGTCCCAAACCTTAAGAGAAAGTTAGTTTTCTTAGGAGTTCTTGAAGATGATGGCTATACGTTCAATTCTGATTTTGATACTTTGAATATTCTTAAAGGTTCTCTACTAGTTATGAAAGGTCCCAAGAGGAATGAGTTGTATTACTTTCAAGGTAAAGCTTTACATGCCAAAGATTCAAGATTGGTTTCAATCAATACTGAGACATCAGATCTATGGCATAGGAAGATGGGACACATTGAGAACAAGGAGCTAAAATATCTTAGTGACCAGAATTTACTAGGTAAAGATACTGTTGCACATTTGAGCTTTTGCAAAACATGTGTTCTAGGAAAGTCCCACATAGTCAGCTTTGAGATAGGTCAACACAGTACTAAGAGACTATTAGATTACATTCATTCATATTTATGAGGTCTAGAAAAACACCCTACACATGGTGGGAACAAGTTTTTCCTATCCATTGTTGATGACTACTCTAAAAAGGTTTGGGTTTTCTCAATTAAGTCAAAATCTGAAACTTTTAGCAAGTTTAAGTCCTGGCATAACTTAGTTAAAAATCAAATGGGAAAATGTATAAAAACTCTTAGGACAGACAATGGTTTAAAGTTTTACAACTTTTAAGTTGATGACTTTTGCAAAGAGAGATGTATCACGAGGCATAGGACTATGAGAAATACCCCCCAACAAAATAGAGTGGCTGAGTGAATGAATCGGAGTTTAATGAATAAAGTCAGATTTATGTTGATTAGTTCAAAGTTGGCCAAAGGTTTTTGGGCTGAAGCCTTATGCACTGCGGCTTATTTGATAAATAGGTCTCTTTTTAGTTTTGTTAACTTCAAAACGCCCCAAGAGTTACTCTAGATTTGTCACATATTAGAGTGTTTGGGTGTGCTGCTTATGCACATCAGGTTGAGGATAAGATAGATCATAGGGCTACTAAGTGTGTCATGTTAGAATACCCAGAAGTTGTCAGGGGGTATAGATTGTGGAATTTAGGTGTTAAGAGTATTAAGATAATTAACAGTAGAGATGTGAAGTTTAATGAGCTTGATATGTCTTGCCTAATAACTCTAGACAGTCAGGCTAAACAAAGTGAGGAAGGGGAATCTTCTACTGGGAAGAAGATTCAGACTAAGGTGAAGAGATTAGATGTTAATCAAGAGGTTAGAGAACCTGAACAAATTGATCTTCAAGTAGAGACTGAACAAGAAAAAATCTTAGAACAACCTGAACTAAAAATTCCTGAAACTGTGATCCCTAACCAAGAACAACTTGAAGATACTAATTTGAAAGATTATCAATTAGTGAGAGATAGAGAGAGAAGACACGTAAGACCAAATTTAAAGTATACTTCTTCAAATTTGATGGAGTTTGTCCTAATTTCAGGTGAAGCCTTGGAGTCAGTTGAACATGTTTCTTATAAAGAAGCTGTTAACTAGAAAAATTCTGAAAATTTGAATTAGGCTATAAGAGATGAGATCCATTTCTTAGGCAAGAATGATACTTAGAAATTGATTGAGAGACCAAAGAATCAAAAGGTAGTCCATTTTAAATGGATTCAAAAGTTCAAGGAAGAAGTAGAACCTAATGACCATTTAAGATACAAAGCTAGGTTGGTAGCCAAGGAATTTATTCAGAGAGAGAGAATTGATTATAATGAGATTTTTCCTTGGTGATTAAGTATAAGACTATCATATTAGTCTTGGCCTTAGTTGTCCAATTCAATTGGAAATTAGAGTAACTAGATGTTAAGACTACTTTTCTTCATGGACAGTTCTATGAGGTTATTTTTATATCTCAACCTCAAGACTTTGAGGTGAAAAGAAAGTCTGAGCTTGTGTGCTTGTTTAACAAATTCTTGTATGGTTTTAAGCAGAGTCCTAGGCAATGGTATAAACGTTTTGTTGCTTATGTGCTTAAAATTGATTTCAAAAGGAGTGATTTGATGTATGCTTATATTATAATAATAATAATAAGATAGGCCGTGAGGTTTATTTGTTATTATATGTTGATGACATGTTGCTTGCTAATAGTTATACAGTTGATATCATAAAAATGAAAAACTTTTTGAAATCTAAATTTGACATTAAAGACTTAGGATGTGCAAGAAAAATTCTTGATATGGTTATTAGAAGGAATATGACTGAAATTGATTGAATATTAATCAAGAGACTTAATTGAAAAAGGTAATAACCAAATTTGGTATGAAATTTGCTAAGTCTGTCAATGTACAATTAGCTGCACACATGATTTTATCATCTGCTCAATGCCCTAAAACTGAAGGAAAAAAAACAAGAAATGAGTAATGTTCCCTATGCTAATGTCATTGGTTCTGTAATGTATTCTATAATTATCACTAGACTTGACCTAGCTTATGCAATTAGTTTCTTGAGTAGGTTTATATCTAACCCAGGTAAACATCATTAGATTGCTCTTAAATGGTTGTTGAGATACTTAGCTGAGACAGTTAAAAGGAGATTAGTGTTCGAAAAGAGGAGTGATAAGCTTGAGCTTAAGGGTTATGTAGATTCTGACTTTACAGGGGATAAAGATCAGAGGAAATCTACCACTCCTTACTTCTTCACGTTAGGTGATAATTGTATCACTTGGAAATCTCAGTTACAACCTTTAGTTACACTCTCCAGTACTCAAGCTGAATATGTTGTTCTAACTGAAGCCTCTAAAGAATGTATGTGGCTGAAAGGCCTTTTATGTGAATTGAACTTCTTGAATGAAAATGTCATGATTTTTACTGATAGTCAAAGTGCTTTAATGCTATGTAAAAATCTTGTATATCATGAAAGATCTAAGCATATTGAGATAAAATACCATTTCATTAGGGAGAAGTTAGTTTCTGGTGAATTTAAATTGCTTAAAATTGCAACTGATGATAACCCTGCAAATTGCAACATCCCCTCTATATTTTTCTGCTAGACTTTGAGTCAACCTGTCTACGAACCAAAATCTTAAATTTTTCTAGGTTCTTGACCATATTATCACTATTAGACAATTGGCTACTTTTCCTTGAACATTCAATTGAGAGCTTGCTTGGGTAAGTTTACAAAACAAAGTCTTTTATTATTTAAAGTCGAAAATAATAATTACTTGTTTTTACACTACAGCAAAAGTTAATTTTAAAATAAGTAATTTTATTCTTCAAAGTTAAAAAAAAAAATTTTATCCAAAAGAAACTTTTACTTATTTATAAATATTTAGCCAAATTCTTAGTCAGAGAAAACGTCTACATATCACATTGGAATATATTTTAGTCTCGTTTAGTCTCTATCACATATTTTCGGAGAAAGTTCAAATGTTGTGCACTTGTTTTTTATAATATTAATTATTAATACTGCAAGTTTTTTTTTTCTTCCAAAAGCTCTCTATGCTTAGGCGGCCTACCTATGACTAGTTAGGGGTTTTGTCTTCGACTTATAATATAGACTCAGTCAATAATTTCTACTCTTTTTGTAAGATAGACGACATAGTTTTTTTAATCACCTGTCCTAAAATATAGTTTACTTTCAGTATAGTTAATATTTTAGTTTTCTAATACATCATTAATTATTTAATGTGCTTATTTATCAACAAATATGAACTTTCATTATATTAATGGATATATTATAAAAAACGTAAGTTAAATTTATTGTTCCAACTCTGTGTAAAAATAAAAGTAAGCATATTTTTATGGGACGGAAGAAGTAATATTTATTGTATAGAATTTACGTAATTATATTTTTAGAATTTTATAATTTTGAATACTTATTCACTTTGAAGAAAACTATTTTATAATATTAATTATTATAATAAAAGTTCATGCGTTTTAGTATAAAATCTCTCTATGCCTACTCAAAGGTTTTTGGACCCATACCTAGACAGGGATTTTGTTTTTGACTTAATTAATGGCTTTAATAATTAATATTCATTATTTTCCATAGACTTATTTGTATTTTTATACTGATTAAGAAATATTAATTATTATAGTTAGAATAATAAATTTTACTTACTGTTTTTATAATATACATCTACATTAATATAATTGTGATTAATATTTGTTAATAAATGGACACATTAAATATGAGAATATTAAAAAACTAATAAATTATCAATACAATCAACAAGTAAAATAGACTATAATTTAGAACAAATGAATAAAGAAAATAAGTATATCTTTATGAGATGGATAGAGTATATAATAAGTTAATAATTTCTAATATTTATTGATTAGAATTTACTTCATTCTATGATTTTAATTTAATAATTTTGAATAATTAATCACTTTGAAGAAAACTATTTCATAATATTAATTATTAGAATGAAAGTTTATGCATTTTAAAATATACTGCGAGTTTTGTTTTCCTAAAATCACTCTATGTCTAGGCGATAGTTATTGGACCTCTACCTATACCCATACCGAGGTAGGGTTTTTGTCTTTGACTTATTAATTAATGACTCTAATAATTAATATACAATAAGTTAGTAATTTAGAATACTTATTGTTCATTCTATGTTTTTAATTTAATAATTTTGAATAATTAATCACTTTGAAGAAAAATATTTAATATTAATTATTAGAATGAAATTTTTTTAATTTATTGCGAGTTTTTTCCCTCCTAAAATCTACTTAGATTTAGTTTAGTATTGCTATACTTTTAAGATAATAAGTTTTTACTATGCTGCAGAAAAACAGCTGATATAAGTTTTTGGTAAACTATTGTTTCAAAATTGTTGTATGTTTCAAAATCAACATTTGAACGTTTGGTAAACAAAAGTGGTTAATTGCTATGACTATATAAAATTATTAAAATAGACATTGATTATAATAATGTTGATTTGTAGTATTATCATCATCATCATCATCATCATCATCATAAGTAGTATTGTAAAATTTTACTTTTATAACAATATATAATATTATCTAATATTTTCTTAAGACATAATATACATCTATTAATCTCAAAATTTGTAAAAATTATAAAATAAAAGCATAATTATATAGTGCAAAAATCAAATAAATTTAAACTTAAATTATTCGTGATATTAATATACCTAGGACATAAAAGGAATTACTAATTAATTAATTAGGATTAAAAATGATATTTTAATAATAAATAAGTAAAAAAGCTAAAAACAGAATATGAGAAATACTCTTTTGCTGTTTTTCAAAATCGCCTGACACATGGTACATATTATTTTGTAATCAATTTTTTAAAATTTACAAAATGCCTAAAATAATTTCTGATTGTCTAAAGTTGGATTCTAAAATCAATTTCAAACGGACCCTTGTGTCTATGCTGGGTTTTTTGGATCTCTACCCATACCTCGGTAGGGGTTTTGACTTAATTAATGGCTTGAATAACAAATATATAATAAATTAATTATTTTTTATTTTTTATTGATTAGACTTTACTCCATTCTATGTTTTTAATTTAACAATTTTGAATAATTAATCACTTTAAAAAAACGATTTTATAATATTAATTATTAGAATGAAAGTTATTGCATTTTAATACTCCCTCCGTCTCACAAAGATAGGCTCATTTTTTTTCCACACAGATTAAGAAATTTTATTTAATGTAATTGGAATTATAAATTTTTCACACATTTTTCCCATTATACCCTCATTTAATATTAATCATTTAAAAATCTAATAATTTTAAATAACCATTAAGTTAAATGAAATCATAATTGTGCATGGATAAAAATGTTGACTGTTATTGGAACTATAATCGTGCATTGGTAAAAATAAAGAGTAACAAAATTGATAAATGTGTCATTAATTGAAAATTCAATATTTTTAACCAACAATTAAAATTTAAAAACTGGACAAATTCAAAATTGGCAAACTTGCCAACAATTAAAAATTGAAAATTTCTAATAAACGCTGAAATTTTAGTTTGGGAAAATTGGAAGCAATTCATACATTCAAAATTAGTTTGGCAATGTATGATATGAAAATCTAGAGATAGGTATGTATATGTAAGTGTGTGTATATATATATATATATATATAGAGAGAGAGAGAGAGAGAGAGAGAGAGAGAGAGAGAGAGAGAGAGTATGTGTGTGTTGTAGAGAGAGAGAGTTACATGGGAAAAAAAGAAAAAGTAAATGAAGAGAGAGAGGGGGGGGGGGGGGGTGTGTGACACGGGAAAAAGAAAAAAAAAATGAAGGTTTAGAGAGAGAGAGAGAGAGAGAGAGAGAGAGAGTTATATAGAGGGAGAAATATTCGGTTGATAATATAAATTAAATAAGGGTATATTAGGAAAAAGAAAAATTTAATACATACTGCATAAAGTAAGTGGTCTATAATTTAGAACAGATAAATAAGGAAAACGGGTCTATCTTTGTGGGACGGAGGGAGTATATTGCAAGTGTTTTTTCTCCCAAAAATGTCTAGGCGAAGGTTTTGGACATCTATTTATACCTAGGGCACGTTTGATATGTGGATAAAATTATTTATCAGAATAAAAGTTGTCTAGATAATAGTTATTCGGATGGTAAGTTTATTATTATCTTGTCTGGTTCAACTAAGTATAAAATAGAAAAAGTCACTGTTAAAAAATTAAATTTCATAAAAAAAACAATACTACCCTTATTCTTAATATAAATAAAAAAATTAAAAGAAAAAATGGGTGGAGCGGTAGGGATGTCGAAAGTGGCGGAGGGTAGTAGCGAGGGCGGCGGATGACGAGTGAACAGTAGGTGACTGCGAACGCGACAGGTGGTGGACGGCGGGTGACGATTATCCTAAGATATGAATGTCTAAAAATAAATTTTTTGTATATTATAAATGGTATACGTTAGTCTTTTTAAAAAATTGAAGGAACTTTTATCCGGATAAAAAATTGTCTTCCTCTTTTCGAGGATAAAATTTATCCTTATTTTTAGCTTACATTGTTATCCCAAAAAAAGTTTATTCGGATAAGACAAATTTTATCCGTTATATTTATCCGTTGACCATATACCAACCCCAAGGATTAGAGTATCTCCGAGAAACACTCTATTTATAAAGAGTATCTATAAATTTAGAGAGTAAAAAAATTTAAAAACTCCAACAATCTCTTTATTTTTTACATTTCATTTTACTTCTTCCAATAAGTATTTATTATTTTTTTCTATAATTTATTTTGATATACTTCATTTCTAATTATTATATAATTTTCTTCTATTTTTCTCTATTTAATTTTGTATATACTATTTAATTTAATTAAAATTCTTCAAAAGCATTTAATTATAAATAGTGAGTTTGGGTCTCCAAATTCACTATATTTTAGAAAGTTAATTTGGATAGTATCTTGAATTATAATTTTAAGAGTTGAATTTCTAAAATAAAGAAAATCTTATATTTAAAGATTCTATTAGAAATGATCTAATTAGTACGTGCATGACCGATGGCACTGATGGGGGAATGGACTAGGGTTAAGATTATATTTTGGACAAAACTTATTTATTTGGTGATCTTATTGTTAATTATTCTCCTCCGTACATTTCGGCACGAGCTTGAGTCAGCTTGTCTACACTCCAAATTTAGTCTGTAATTATTTTAAGAACATATATACTAGTTTACTTATAAGTACATATATATATATATTTTAACCTAATTACAGCTAAACATGCACTTGCAGTAATGATATTGAGGTTCAAAGATTCAAACATCTCACATAGCTAGCTTTAGCATTGAATCTGTTGTTTTGCTGCTGCATGTGAGGTTAATTACCACTGTTTTAATTTCTCTCCCATATGCATGCTGGATAATCTCAACTAATTCACATAATTAATAAACAAATAATTAATAATTAATCCATATTAATTAAACAATAAAAATTAATTAGCCCACCTCAAGAACTTCAATGATCCTCCAGAATCATGGAAATTTTCACTTCTTATTCTCTTTTGCTTTGAACAAAAAGTTGCCTCTTGATTAAACTCAAAAATTGTAGTATTAATTTATTGATCTCCCTGCAGATTCCAAACCTGATATTTCTTCTTGAAATTTCCTCTCTTCTTCATGTAATTTTTTAATATAAACAATGGCATCTTTAAAAATAATTATTTTTTTATGTTCAACCAAACATACTATTAATGGCATCTTTAAAAATAATTATTTTTTTATGATCAACCAAACATACTATTAATGGTTGACAAATAACATAATTTAGTCTCTCACATTTATGTTAGGTGCACGTTCATTCAAATGTTGTGCGGTTGTTTTACACATGTTTTCTTTTGATATATCATTTGACTTAAATAATAGCTAGAAAAGTAGATTGAGTTGAAGTTGTCATTGAAGTCTAATAATTCGCTCAAAATTTTAATTAGTTAAAAAGTGATATAACATGACACTTTTTAATAAATAAATAAACTTAATTTACATTTTAATTAAAAAACAGTAATCCAAAGCGACACTGTGACATTTTCATTGAAAAGACGCATCATCTCACTTTTTAAATGCATAAACTTAATTCAAATTCAACATAAAAGAGTGAAGTAATATCGAAATATCAATTAAAATATATTTATAAGCTCATTATATCCTTAAAAAAAAATTCTACTAAAAAAACTCAAATTGGATTGTGTGTGGCCTTTTACTTAAAAAATGACAATGGATTGTTTGTGACCTTTTACTTAAAAAGTGTCAAAGCATCTCAAAGAAATATATTAATTTATATTCAATAAAAAAACGATAAATTAATGTTTGATCATCCTGAATAAGACAAGATTTGATCATCTTCAATAAGACAAGACACTCAATAATGCACGACAAATATCAATTTAAAACAAAAAAAAAAGTGATCTATAGAGAAATTTGTGATTCAAAGTTGTTATGTGACTTTCTCAGTAAGAGGACATGTCATTTTATTCAGTAATCCAAAACAACACTATGTGATCTTTTTAAATGTACAAACTTAATTAATATTCAACATAAAAAAAGTATATATAGAGTAATATCAAAATATCAATTAAAATATTTTTATAAGTTTATTATATCTTTAAAAAATATATTCTATTAAAAAATTCAAATTGGATTGCGCGTGACTTTTTGGCGGTGTTAATATATGATATGTCGATTCTTCTGTGTAGATTGCACAGACAATGCAAATACCCCTTGCTTATGCCGAGGATATAATCGGAGTTGGGAGAGCAAATATTGCCTATATTCGACGTACCAGTGGTGCTATCCTCACCGTACAAAAAAGTAGAGGCATACCTGAGGAAATCACTGTGGAAATAAAAGGAACTTCTTCACAAGTCCAAGCAGCTCAGCAACTAATCATCTCCTTCCATCTATCTCTTGTTCTTCACTAATCTTTTCCAAATTGAGAATACGCATTCTTTAGCTGTAATTTGTCAATCACGATGATCACTGCAATTGCAAATCTCAGAAAAGGACTTTGCTGCCACAACTTTTACGTTAACCGATGTCCAAGAGTCAGTCAGCTAACAATTTTCCAACCTATTGCCTGAGTGGCAAGTTGGTCCTCAACCTTTAAAAATGAGCATGGTGGTCCGTAATGTTTTATTACATGCATGTGCACAATCAGTTCTCATTGAGGGTTTAAATATCTATTAAATCGTCACGTGACCTTTACATGTCCAACTCCATGAAGCTAGATTTTGTTTCTCAACTTGGACTGGTGCCCTAAAATGTAAAGTGAGGCATGTATTCACGAGGTCATGTTATAGTTTAACGGAGATTTAGAAGTTTTCTAACGTTTTGGACTTATTGTACAACTATAATTAAATGTTGGGGACAATTGCTACTGGTATAACACAATCTTTGAAAATAGTGTGGTCACTGAATTGCAGCAGAGCAGTGACTTGTAGTATTGAAGGAATTGCCTTCACAAATGAGTTTTTAATACCATCTTTCTTTACTAATGGAATGTAGTCAAGACTAACTATAAAACCACCGTCGTATCCAGGAGTTCACAAGTGGTCATAAAGAATCACTTCCAAGCGGTTATGGCCAGCTGGACTCGTCTTCGAGGCTTTCCTACTCTCATTTAGGTAGTAACTCTTACTCATCATCGTATGCCAGACAACCTTATGGTGACTACAGATCATCTGGTATCGGAGGATATAGTGGTTATAGGCTATGAATGGGTAGGCAGAACAATCTTATGGTGATTATCGATCATCTGGTACTGGAGGGTATAATAGCTTTAGGCTATGAACGGATAGGCTGAAGTTTTGGTTCTTGAAATTTTTTTACATATCCTGTCTGACAATTCCAGATCCTAATGTGTAAAGCATCTGCAGATCTGACTATGAAGAAACAAATAGGAGTGGCGATCTAATGCCCACATAGTGGGCATTATAAGGTGCCCACATGCGATGTGGCAGCATGTGGGCACTTGATGATAAAGTGCACTTTATCATCAAGTGCCCACATGCTGACACATCAGCATGTGGGCACTTCATGTTGCCCACATAGTGGGCATTAGATCGCCACTCAAACAAATAGATATATGACATTATTTTTTTTTAAGGAGATTTGGTCACAATATTATTATAAGGTCTTGTTCGGTAGTCATTTTGTCCAAAAAAATCCATTTTTTTGCTTACAATTTTTGACTTTTCAACCCTTTTTACACTACCAAAACCTTTGAAGAGTCAAAAAGTAACTAAAAAAACCCATTTTTTCCCCAAAAAATCTCTACCGAACAAGCTCTAAGTTTGACATTTTATTTTTTTATTTTTTAAATTCTTTTTTGTCAGAACTCATTATGAGATTAAATGTATTTCAAGTACTATTTTTAAAAGCCTGCCTATGAGAAAGCGTGAGGTGCAACCTCCATGTTTAGCCCTCATCTGAGTCTCAGTCTAGGCTCGAAAAGTTTGGAGTTCAGCCTCCTCGCCTAACCACGCTTTACTCTTTTTACAACATTGATTTTAACAACTTAATTATTAAATAATAATGTACAACAATAATTCCTAATTATTGGAGCTAAAACAGGAAAGCTTAAAAGTAAATCAAATTTAGTTTTAAGTTAAATATGTGCCAACACAAGTAAAGTTACTTAAATATTTTTATGTAACTTTTTTTTTTAAAAAAACAATTATGGCCAAACGTGCACTCAGGGGCGGGGGCCTTCTCGCCCAAGACCCTTCAACTTTGAAAATATATATTTTTATATTTATATCTTTTTTATTTACTAAATAAAGAAACCCAAAATGAATAATCTAACTGTTAATTTTACCATACACCACAAAATATAAAATAATTTAAAAAATACTATCTAACTTTTTTTATTTTAAAAATACTATATTTTATTTTTGTAACACTTGACACATTTATTTTAACTAAAATAACAAATGTAACAAAAAGTGTTATAAAAATTGAAAATAGTATTTTTATAATAAAAAAGTATGACAGTATTTTAAAAAATATTTTGTTTATTGTGGTTATTTGTGAAAAGACTCCTATAACCTAAACAAAGAAGGCCCAAAAATGGATTCATATTCATCTTCTAGGACTTCACGTCTTTTGGTCTGTGAAATTCAAATCACGATTTACGCACGACAGGCTGCAGCAAGAATCATGTCGTCTGAGTTCTTCTGTCGAATTGAAGTGTCGGATTTCTATAAAAAAAATATTATATTCTCATAAAAGTGGGTTCACTAATTGCAGTTTGAATAAAAAAAATTCAAGGCGGCACGGGGTTCCCCCTTCCCCGCCCATTCCATTTTCCATATCCTGGCTCCGCTTCTGTTTTGGGATCCTCCAATTTAAAATGTTTGGCTCCATCACTGCGTGCACTCACGGTGACAAATCATTAATGGTTGTGTGGACCAATTAGAGCTGCTATGGCTGTCTCTATTTTTACCTTCAAAGTATCTTTCTCCTCGTCCATACTCACCTAATCTCAAATCACCATAAACATCCTTTTTTCTCACTGTCTCTCTCTCTCTCTCTTTTTAACACAAACAATATTGTCATCCTCCACTAAGGTTCTAGGACAGAAACAGTAGAGACCTTCAAAGTTCGATTCAACCTTTTTTAAAAAAAGAGTAAAAGCTAAAAACTATATTAAACAAGTAGCAATTAATTATTAAAAACAAGAAAGTATCGGTCTACGTGGACGAAAATTACGATTAAGAGAGAGAGAGAGAGAGAGATGACCTCTGCAAATACTGTCTTCAAAGGGTAATGCTATTTGTACAATTTGGATTACAGAAAGGTGTACAGGGGTGTGACGTGGCAAATTGCATTAAATGACCCAATTACTTTTGACACGGCAAAATGCATTAAATGACCAAGGATATCACGATACTTTGAATTGCAATATATCATGATATTTTGCTTTAAATGTTAAATGAACAATATGCCATAATCCTAATCCAGGCGGGAAGGAGATTGGAAGAACATACAGTGGGCGACTTTCTCCTCCAGCAAAAAGCACGCGATTGTCTTCTCCGACCAAAAACACGCGACTATTTTCTCCGATCAAAAGCACGATGATTGACACAAGTATATTATTTTTTCCAGTAATTTATTAGGCAATATAGGAAAAATCAAATTTTGTTCTTCTTTGATATTTGTTCTTCGATTGGGACTTGAGTGATATAATATTTTTCGATTTTTCAAACACCGTATTTTAATTCAAAATGCTATGTAGGGAAAATTAGTATCTGTTTTTTATGTTTTTTTGCTTCTCCGATTTTGTTGTTCGATTGGGCATTTAGTATATCTGTTAAATTGTTTATCATATTTTTTTACGATTTTTTTTATCCAGATGAGACAGTACACAGGCATGCTTTAAATTTGGATGACGAATTTTTGGGAGAATCTGATAATGAGATGGTAAGGGAAAATGTGAACATATTGACTGATGAAATCTTAGGAGAAGGTAGTTCGATTGTGCCTGAGGTTGGAATGAAATTTAAAGACGAGAATGAAGTATTTGAATTTTATAAAAGGTATGCTTATAATATAAGTTTTCCAGTTAGGAAAAGGAATTCGAAAAAGGGAGATGATGGGATTGTGAGGTATGTGACCTTTACGTGTAGTCGAGAAGGCCGAAGAACTAGTACCACAAGCACGTCTTTAAAACCACAACCAACCATTCAAACAGGGTGTAAAGCTAGGTTGGCAGCGAGTTTAGAGATTTGTGGAATATGGCGAATTAACACACTCCATCTTGAACATAATCATAAAACTAGTCCTTCGAAATCTAGGTTGTACCGATGTAATCGAGAACTTAGTGCACGTATGAAACGCAAGCTTGAAGTAGATGATATAGCTGGAATTCCATTACACAAAAGTTATAACTCGGCTGTTGTTGAAGCAGGTGGATATGAGAAGATGAAATGTGTTGAAAAGGATTGTAGAAACTATATTGAAAGAGTTAGGCGATTAAGGCTTGGGGAAGGAGATGCTGCTGCAATACAAGCTTACTTTTCCAAAATGCAATCACATTGTCCTGGTTTTTACTTTAGTATGGATTTGGATGAAGAGTCTCGATTGAAGAATGTGTTTTGGGCAGATAATAGGTGTAGACAGGCATATAAGGAATTCGGCGATGTAGTCACTTTCGATACCACCTACTTGACTAATAAGTACGACATGCCGTTCGCCCCTTTTGTTGGAGTGAATCATCACGGACAATCAACATTGCTTGGATGTGGATTAGTTTCTAATGAGGATACAGAGACTTTTGTTTGGCTATTTAGGACATGGCTTCAATGCATGGATGACCAGGCTCCGAATGGACTAATTACGGATCAAGATAGGGCTATGCAAAATGCAATTGAAATTGTTTTTCCAAATACGAAGCATAGATGGTGTTTGTGGCATATAATGAAGAAGTTACCTGAGAAATTTGGCAACCACATTCATAAGGGTTCTATACTTTCTGCTGTCCATGATGTAGTTTATGATTCACAATGTCCTGAACAATTTGAACATGGTTGGAGTGTCATGATTCAATTGTATACATTGCAGGAGAATGATTGGTTGAATGGACTTTATAAAGATAGAAGTCGTTGGGTTCCATGTTTCTTGAGAACTAGGTTTTGGGCTGGGATGTCCACAACTCAACGTAGTGAGAGTATTAATGCATTTTTCGATGGGTATGTGCATGCGAAAACATCGCTTAAGCAATTTGTTGAACAATATGAGCGTGCATTGCAGAGTAAAGTGGAGAAGGAGTTTCAAGCGGATTTTAAGTCATTTTCACAAATGGTCCCATGTGCAACTAAATATGATATGGAGAAGCAATTTCAATCAGTTTACACTCAATCGAAGTTCAGGGAATTTCAAGAAGAGTTTACTGCGAAAGTGTATTGCGAGGTAATCTCTTCTCAAGATGATTTTATGGGAACGAAATATGAGGTTCGAGAGGATATCATTTTGAACGAGGGAATGAAGAAAAAAATATTTTCGGTTTCATTACAGAGAGACAAACTTCATTTCGTTTGTAGTTGTCATTTATTTGAGTTTAGAGGAATAATTTGCAAACATGCTATCTCTGTGTTGATCCGTAATGATGTTACAATACTTCCCGATTCGTATATTTTAAGGAGATGGAGGAGAGATGTGAGTAGACTTCACACGAGGGTAAAAATAAATTATGATGGTTGGATTACTACCCCTGGGCAGTTAAGGTATGATCGATTGTGTATTGCATTTTCCAAAGTGGCAGATTTGGTGGCAGATGACGAAGAACGAACTCGGGAGCTTATGGAGTGGATCGAATGTCATTCGAATGAGTTGTCCATATCGAAATCTAGACAAACTTGTGGAAGCAATATCCATTCCCAACGAAGTGTTGCAACCGAAAATATATTCGATCCAATGCACTTGAAAACAAAAGGAGCGCCGAAGAAATTACGTAGAAAAAGCCATTTGGAAACGGTTTCGAGGAAATCTAAGGTAAACATAGTCAATTTTATCATTTTTCTAACAGTTTCTCATGTTAACTTATATATTCTATTGCACAGGTAGTTAAAACATTAAGCAAGTCCAAGAGCTCGAGACAAAAGAATAGAGAAGAGACCGATGCTTTCACTCAACCATCTCAACAATCACAATATCCCGTAAGTAATGCCTATTTAAGACTTTGTGGTACTTTTTTTTAGCATGTAGTATTGAACGCAATTTCATTTACTCATATACTTTGTTTCTTTTACAGATGCATGAAGCTCACCATCAACGGTGTAGCCCTTCTTTTGGAGTTAACTTGACACCTACGTATGGGCTAGATAGTGGTTCGATGCCATTTTATCAGTTGAATCGACACCCCATCGAATATGCAACTCTCGGATCAATGGAAGATTGTAATAGTGAAACAATGAATAGGTTTAACATGTAATGCGTATTGTTTAATAACATTTCCCATGGATTTAATGATACCATTTTTAACTTCATTTCATATAACCGTGTTCAGACATTATATGTGTTATCATTTGAGTATTTTAATTCTGCATGTTTAAGCCAAACAAACTGATTTTATGGTGTTTAACACAGCAGGTGGACTACACAATTTCTGGTGATTTTGTGAATACTGGACGGATGCCGTTGAAATCAATGATATTTTGCAAAATTTCTACTGGGAGAACGCCCAGTACAAATCTGGGCGTTCGCCCAAGTTAAAAATTTCGCCTCTGTACTTCACACTTGAGGCTGGGCGTTCGCCCCAAACTTCAAGCTGGGCGCTCACCCAGATAAATTTCTAAATGCATTTTGCTGAATTTTTTCCCTGAATCAGATTTCACTTTGTTATTAGCAATACTACATCAAATCAACAAATTCATATAACAGCCATACATGAACTCAGCAATAATACAAGGGTTTTTAATGGGTGGGAGAAATCCGACATCAATTTTTTAAGGGTTGGAGAAATCCGGCGTCAAATTTTTTTGGGTTGTTGGAAAAAATAAAGTAGAAGATGATGACGGGTTTGAATATCGGGTTAAAGATAGATGAATGTTGGTGAAAGAATGGGTTGATCAGAGAGAAATTCTTGAACACTCGGTTATGCAAATGATCCGATTCTGGCATGGCCGATGATGGCGGAGCAACCGCTGAATGCAAAAATGGTGGTGGAGGAGATTGGAATTGGGCTGAGGGTTGAGACTTCCGATGGTTCTATGAATGGGTTTGTGAAGTGGGAGAAATTGGTAAAGGAGTTGATGGAGGGAGAGATGGGGAAGGAGTTGCAGAAGAAGGTACAGTGACGGTCCGGCGAAAGCTTTCTCTGGAGACCAGATTATCTTTTCTCTCTCCATGATATTATTGAGGAAATGAAACAGATGCTGTTGAAATCAAAAGAAAATGTTAAGGAGGAGTAATTGGGTCATTTAATGCAATTTGCCACGTCACACCCCTGTACATCTTTCTGTAACCCAAATTGTACAAATAGCATTACCCGTCTTCAAAACCCTATCAGAGAAAGCAGTGATGTTGGCAGTAATGATTTTTAGGTTCAAAGATTCAAACATCTTCTGGAGATTTACCATTGCATGTGTTCGTTTGCTGCATGTCAGGCTAATTACAACTGTCTTCTCTCCCATGTTGGATACTCTCAACCAGTCGCGGAGTTAGACTTTTGAATTTGGGAGTCCCAAATAGGGGTGGGTCGCTGCCCCAGAAATTTTTTTTTTGTCAAACCACAATTACTGAACTTATTCTTATGAAAATCTAATATTTTTTTATAAGTTATAATATTTAAAAAATTTACAAGAAGTCATTGCACAGAAATAAAATCTATATCTATTTTATCTAAAATTAAGCCATGTAGTTGATGGACACAAATTTAAACCCTTTTAATAGTGCTATATACAATTATTATTTGAACACGATATGTATTAACAAGCAAATGGACCAATCATTTGTTAATTTTGCATTATTAATTTTATTAGGCCAATAGGTCCAATTGTCTTACATTAAGAGTCAGTTTGGTCTAATTTATGAACTAGTTTATTTGACAAAAATGACTTATTTGATAAAAAAATAGTTTATTTGACTAAAAAATTTGTCTTAGTAGCCTGATATTTTTTACTATTCTTTGTCAAATAAACCATTTTGATCAAATAAACTAATTTTTAAACTATACCAAACAAGCTCTAATTGATATTGGATCAATGCATTCAATTGTCATCCATTAAACTGATATTAAGTAAAAGTTAAATTATATATTAAAAAATTAAAAAACTTCAAAAAAAAACAAAAAAAAAAAAAACACCAAAAAAGTTGGGGGGTCCAGGTCCCCCCCCCCCCCCCCCCCGGGACCCCCCCAACTCCGCCCCTGCTGTCAACGGCTAATTAATCATGAATTTCGACTTTAGTGTTAGGTTTTTGATTTGATAAAAAAATAATCTCGGTTAAGTACGTGTTGAAGATAAAATTTTAATAAATTCATAAATGTGTCATCTCATAAACAACTTGAGCTGCTTTGTACCTCAAGAACTTCAATGGGAGATGAACTTGATCCTCCAGCAGATTCCAAATCTGATATTTCTGCTTGAATTTTCCTCTCTTCTTCTTGTAATTTTTTAATATAATCAATGGCGTCTTTGATTATCGATTCTTTATCCATCTGATTTTCAAGATAAAATTTCTATTGATCAGATCAATGATTTTCAATGAAATATAAGTCTGTTAAGAAAAGAAAAAAATGTTCCACCTTTGTAATTTTGGGAACAACTGATCTTAGTCTAAAGAGCCTTTCATTGAGTTTCTTTCTTCTATTTCTCTCTGAATCAATATTCTTTTTGGTTTCCATTAATGATGACTATGTTCCATGATCAGAGCTTAAATCATTGTATGCATAAAATGCTTCATTCATATAATTACTGCAAATATCAAATCAATCTCATTATGAATGCATTAGTTAAGATAAGAGAAAATCATACCAGTCAGGTTCTTCATATTGGAGTAACCACTACTAAAAAAATGACTTTTAGGGACGTCTAATTAGGGACGGTTAAATATTTCGTCCCTAATACATCTATTTCTACCCATGTTTGATGAGTCGTCGCTAAGACCGTTCCTGATAGTATCTGCAACACGTCTAACATGGACGATTGCAGTTGTAGTCCCCAATATATATTGGGGACGGGGTACTTGGTATTGGGGACGGTTAATAACCGTCCCCAATGATGAAAATTTTAGTAGTGAACATAGTTACCCAATCGTGTGGGAATTCATCACTAATGTTATCCATTGTGCGTGTGTGTGTGTGTGTGTTTTGTGAATGAAAGAGATGAGATGCTTTCGGATGAAGGGTTTTATTTTATAAGATGGTCACTTTCTATTTCGTTGACTGTGATTGAGATTGATATTGGAAGCCACTCTTTTTTGTCAAGTGTGAAGGCCGCCATTTTTGTTATTTATGATTCAAATTATTGAATTCTCTTTGTGCATGGGTAACGTTTAAGAATTATTTGTCATATCCTTCCCTTCCTCGTTAAAGCATTGGTTTGGCAAAACAAATATGCAGCTCAACCTTGTGTTAGATAAACACATGCATGACTATGGAATGAGTCAAGATTCAATCACAAAGACTAGTATAAAAAAAAATTTAAAAGCCAACTTTTACAATACGAAAATATTTTTTTTATTTAAAAGTAATTAGACTATCTCACCTTGGGATGTGCTACAATTTCGATAATGAGTTATGGGTAATAGGTTTAAAAATTGACAGCCCTAATGTAATGATCAATAGACTCACTAGTCAGTCAACAAAAAAGAACAAACGAAATTAAAGAAAACCCTATCTTAATTAAAGGACCGAGAAAGAAATTATTGTTAATTACGAGCGAAACCAACTAGTTTTATTTAAACTTAAGTGTGAATTTTGGGGTCTAGACCCCAACGGGAACTCAAGTTTTGGGAAGGGAGAAAGCATATCTTGTGGTAAGTTTAGACAAGTCCTACACGCGTGGGTCGTTGTTGGCACAAGCAAGGGAACGGGATAGGGTCGTGCTGCTTCCATTCTATAATTACTAATTAGGAGACAATTGCTCGAAACCCTCAAACAAATCTGAGTTTTATTTTATTATTATTCACGTATTAATAATTAAGTGGTACGGTATAATATAGAGTGCGACAAAATGGAAGAAGAACGTGTTAGACTTAACTTTACCGAATCCATATACAGACAATTACATATCTGTGACATAATAACCATCATGCTGTAATTATCAAGATTAAGACTGAAGTGGAAGCTTACCTGAATCCTTGATTCTGTTTGACCGAACTGGGTTATGGTCTTCCAATTGATCCGTGGTTTTTTCCTTAGTGTCTCTTGTTGATGGGGATACAAAGAGTTATGAAAAGCCACACTCAATTGGGGACCATGACCTGTATAAGTAACTGCAGGGCAGTTATTATGTTTCAATGTTGTTAAATTGGCCCCTCATCAATTTAAAACATTGTATTCGTCTCTACACTTTAATCTCATGACACTTAATACCCATTAGTCCAAAATAGTCTTAAGTGGATCACTTTATTGACTAAAACTTTAAGATAGCACCACACATTTTAATATATACATGTTTGGCCCCACATGTTGAATTTTATCCAACAATCTCCCACTGGACCATACATGTATCCTTACAAATGTGCACAACCTTATGAGCTCAAAAATTCTGCTATTACTGTTAAGGGTATTTCCAAACAATATCGTCTATTAACCATATCAATGTAGGATCAAAGCGACTTTCGTTACATTAATCGTAACTAAATCCATCAATGGTCACGTACACCAATACAACCAAATGACATAGATCAATCATGAGAGTGTAGTATGAAAATTACATGTTATGTGATCCAAACATGTCTATTTTCAATTGGTCCTACTTTATTCTTTAAGTGAGATCAATACCAAACATAATGTAACAGAATGGAATGAACTGAATACTTTATTTCTGTACAGAAATTTATCCAAATACACAAATGTGTCCAAAAACAAACATAAAGAAACAAAAATACAAACTCCCACTAAAACATGATATCCTCAAGAAATACAACACCCATACGAGCAGTGTGCTCATGAAAAACTTTGGGTGGTAATCCCTTAGTAAGCGGATCCGCAATCATAGAGTTTGTCCCAATATGCTCTATGGAAATCTGTCCATTCTATACCCTTTCTTTCACAACCAGGAACTTAATGTCAATGTGTTTTGACTTAGTTGAACTCCTGTTGTTATTAGAATATAACACTGCAGAGTTATTGTCACAATATAACTTTAATGGTCTTTCAATACCATTCAAAATGTGCAGCCCAGTGACAAAATTTCACAGCCATATTCCATTATTAGATGCCTCATAACATGTTACAAACTTTGCTACCATAGTGGAAGAAGCTACGAGTGTCTGCTTAGCACTCCTCCAGGATATAGCTCCTCCAGCTAGCAGATATATGCAGCCTGATGTGGATTTTCTACTGTCTTGGCATCCCGCAAAATCAGAATCGGAGTACCCTATGATCTCTAACTGATCCGATCTGCTGTATGTAAGCATGCAATCTCTTGTTCTCTTCAAGTACCTCATAACCCTTTTTGCTGATTTCCAATGATTCATCCCAGGGTTACTTAAATATCTGCCCAGCATTCCAACAATGAATGCTATGTCTGGACGTGTACAGACTTGAGCATACATCAGACTTCCAACAGCTGATGCATAGGGAATCTTCTGCATTTCCTTAACTTCAAGATTATTTTTCGGGCACTGATTGAGACTGAATTTGTCTCCCTTAGCAACAGGGGTGTCCCCTGGTTTATTATCCTGCATGCCAAACCTTTTAAGAACTTTATCGATATAGCTCTTTTGTGACAATCCAAGAATACTCTGAGAGCGATCCCGGTGTATCTGAATCCCTAATACAAAAGAGGCGTCCCCAAGATCTTTCATCTCAAAATTCTTTGACAAAAAACTCTTGGTTTCGTGCAACATGTCTATATCATTAGTGGCAAGCAGTATGTCGTCAACATACAAAACCAGGAAAATATACTTACTCCCACTGAACTTGTGATATACACAATCATCAACAATATTTATCTAAAAACCAAACGAGATAATCACTTGATGAAATTTGTAGTACCACTGACGGGAAGCTTGCTTAAGTCCATAGATAGATTTCTTTAATTTGCAAACCATATTCTTCGAGTCTCCTGACACGAAGTTTTCTGGTTGCACCATATAAATCGTCTCATCAATGTCTCCATTGAAAAACGTTGTCTTAACATCCATCTGATGTAACTCAAGATCAAAATGCGCAACAAGTGCCATGACTGTCCTGAAAGAGTCTTTCGTTGAAACCGGAGAAAAAGTCTCTTTGAAGTCAATGCCTTCCTTTTGTGTAAAGCCTTTAGCTACAAGACGAGCTTTATATCTTTCCACATTACCTTTCGAATTCGTTTTGGTTTTAAAAATCCATTTATAACCAATGGGCTTCGCACCTTCTAGTAATGGGACAAGATCCCAAACTTTATTGTTTTGCATAGACTTATACTCCTCATTCATGGCATCAATCCACTTTTGAGAATCAGAACCCTTCATGGCCTAATAGAAATTGATTGGATCATCTTCCATCATTCTATTATTTTCCTCATGTTCTTGGAGAAATACTATAAAATCATCCGAAATAGTATTTTTCCTTTCTCGAGTAGATCTCCTTAATGGTATTAGATTTTGAGGTTGTTGAGTTTATACTTCTGGAATGGTGGGAGGTTCTTCAACATTATCTTGCTGAGGTTCCGGATATACTTCTTGATCAATGACAGGTACAGAAACCTGCACATTGTCAAAAGTAATAGTAGGAATCGAAATCGATCCTTCCTCAGTTTCTTCCTCAAAGACATTGTCTCTAACCTTATTTCTCCCCCCAAACTCAACATCCTCAAAAACTGTTGCGGTTTCCGTTTCAAAAATTGACTTAAGTGTGGGATTATAAAATTTGTAGCCCCTTGATCGCTCAGAATAACCAATAAAATAGCTGCTTACTGTTTTGGAGTCCAGTTTATTTTCATGTGGCCTATAAGACCTAGCCTCAGCTGGACATCCCCAAATGTGGAAGTGCTTTAGAACAGGTTTTCTGCCTGTCCAAAGCTCATAAGGTGTTTTAGTAGCAGATTTAGTTGGTACTCTATTCAGAATATAAGCTACAGTCTTTAATGCTTCTCCCCGGAGTGATTTTGGTAAAGTAGAATGACTAATCATACTCCTTACCATGTCCTTAAGAGTCCTGTTTCGTTTTTCAGCTACACCATTCATGCTAGGTGATCTTGGCATGGTGTACTGTGGGACGATTCCACATTCTTCTAGGAATTTAGCAAATGGTCCTGAACGTTGTTCACATGAACTGTCATATCTGCCGTAGTACTCACCACCACGATCAGACCTAACGCTTTTAATCCTTTTGTTGAGTTGATTCTCAACTTCAACTTTGAAAGCCTTGAACATGGACAGTGACTCAAATTTTTCATGAATAAGATATAGATGCCCATAATGTGAGTAATCGTCTATAAATGATATAAAATATTGTTGACCATTCCAAGAAACTGTAGGGAATGGTCCACAAATATCTGTGTATATCAATTCTAAGACGTCCGAAGTTCTATTGGCACCTAACCTTTTTGTTTTGGTCTGTTTTCTCTTGATACAATCAATACAAACATCAAAGTTCGTAAAGTCCAGGGAATCCAAAATGTCATCTGACACAAGTCGTTCAACTCTTGTTTTTGAGATGTGACCTAAGCACTTGTGCCATAATTTTGCCGAATTTTCTTTATTTAATTTTCGCTTAGTACCACGTGATTCCACATGCAAGGTTTCATTATATGACGCAATAGTATCAAGCAAATATAAGTTATCGTATGAACATAATTAAACAGTACCAACAATATTTGAATTTAATGAAAGACTAAACTGACAATTTCCAAAAGAACAATAATATCCAAATTTGTCCAATAAGGAAATAGAAACCAAATTCTGTCTAAACGACAGTACAACAAAAGTGTCTTTCAAATCCAAATAAAAACCAGTTCCTAACAATAACCTAAAAGTGCCTATTGCTTCAACTTCCATCGATTTTTCGTTGCCCACAAAGATAAATCTTTCAACATCATTTGGCTTTCGGCAGAATAGGCAACCCTGCATAGAAACACTTATGTGAGTAGTAGCATCAGAATCTAACCACCAAGTGTTTCTAGGTACTGAAGCTAAATTAACCTCAGAACAAACCAAATTAAGAAATGTACCTTTCTTTGCACGCCAGGCGTTGTATTTGGTACAATCCTTCTTTAAATGTCCAGGCTTCTGGCAAAAGAAACAACCCTCTTCTTTATGTTGTTTCTTCTGTTCTGGACCCTTAGCAGCTTCATATTCTGTTTTTCTTTTCTTGCCCTTATCTTTGGAGGTACTTGCCAAGTTAGCAATTTCAGTTCTGTCCTGCTTCAACCTTTCTTCCTCTTATACACAATAAGAAATGAGCTCATTTAGAGTCCATTTCTCTTTTTGACAGTTGTAACTGACCTTAAATTGATTGAAATGTGTAGGAAGTGATATTAATACTAAATGCACGAGCAAGTCATCAGACAAGTCAAGCTTTAGTGCCTTAAGTTTTGAAGCAGTATGAGACACCTGCATGATGTACTCCCTTATGTTCTCCTTACTTTTATACTTCATTGAAATCAAGCTTTGCAGAAGCGTGCTTGTTTCAGCCTTATCGTTTTTCGCAAAACGCTTTTCAATTTCAACAAGAAATTCTTTGGCATCTGTTATCTCCTCAGATACTGCGCCCCTAAAGGCTTCTGGAATGCCGCGCTTAATGATCATAAGACTCATGCGATTTGAGCGTTCCCACTTCTCAAAGTTCCTCCTGTCATTAGGTGAACTCACATCCGTAAGAGAAGCAGGTTTTTCAATCCTGAGAGCAAGGTCGAGATCCATACAGCCAAGAACAATTAAAACGTTCTCTTTCCAATCCTTGAAATTTGACCCATTAAGCATGGGGATTGAATTGATAATTGCAGATATTATGGAAGTGGATGAATGAGCTGTATAGAGAAAGAGATAGAAATAGCTTACATTAGTACTTTATTATGCAAATAATAATTTCAAATATATTGGTAAGGCCCATCACAAGATACTTAGCACAACATCAATATTTAGTCTTTGGACAGAAATATTGACTCGTAAGTGGTACCTCAATGTAGCAATCAAACACTGACAATAAGACATGGCAATCAATAAACCTTTCTTTGGACCGATTTATTGATCACACGTTAAACTAAATAATCGTCACGCGTTTATCACCACAGGTGCATGTGAAATTTCAGCCAAACATTGACCTTCCTTTGGGCCAATCAATATCCGCATGAATAATACACACACACAACCTTCTAATATTCTAAGTTAATTAATTTTCACAAGAGAGGTTACTTTGGCAACATGTTGCTTCAATTAATTCACTTTGGAATATTATATTTCTCAAAAGAGTCCATCATACCAAAATTTGAACCTGAATTGACTGTTTTGCATATATTTAAAACTTTAGGATTTGAATTTTTCAAGTTCAAAGCTTTAGGATTAAGTAATCATTAAGTTGGAGGGTTAAATTGCAATTTAATTAAACTTGATTGGCCAATTATATTTTAAGCTTGAAGGACTAAATTGCAATTTTACCAAAACTTTAGTGGCCAATTAATTAAAATCTTAAACTTTAGGGACTAAATCATAAAATTCAGAACTTTAAGGGCCCAACTTAAGTGATTACTAAAACTGTAGGGACTTATTTTATAAATTCAGAAGTCTAAAGGGCCAACTTAAATGATTTTAAGACTTTAGGGTTTAATTAAATGAAGGAACAACCAAGAGGACTTGAGATTAAATAAACCAAAATTTAGAAATTGCAAACTAGCCCTTTAGAACTTCTAATTTCCGAAGGAGGTCCCTAGACCAAAAATCACAAAATGCGACAGCTAGGGTTTCAACCCTAGCTGCCGCCGCCGCCGCTGCTGCCATCGTAACCTTTCCGCGGCGCCACTACCAGCGTTTCCCGCTGCAGCGCCTTCTCCGGCGCTGCATACTCACAAGCAGCATCGCACGCAAAGACGCTGCCTTCCACTACGTGCGTCGCGGCGACGCCAACAAATAATCCATGATCCAACATCAACCAACAACCACAAAATCCGACCATAAAATCCGAAAACCCAATTCGATTAAAACAATATACATATTGCAAAAAATTGAAATCCCAATTCTTATATATATATATATATATATATATATATATATATATATATATATATACATATTTGAGAATTAATATACATACTGAAATTGGAATTATATATATCAACGTCAAATACATACACAAATTGGACATGTTCGTCATATATATGAATGGATCGTAAATTTCTAAAATTTCAGAAAAAATGAATCATGTCCACATAGATACATATCTGATAATACAACATGAAGGTGGCTCTGATACCACTTGTTAGACTTAATTTTACCGAATCCATATACAGACAATTACATATCTGTGACATAATAACCATCATGCTGTAATTATCAAGATTAAGACTGAAGCGGAAGCGTACCTGATCATCCATGATTCTGTTTGACCGAACTGGGTTATGGTCTACCAATTGATCCGTTGTTTTCTTCTTAGTGTCTCTTGTTGATGGGAATACAAAGAGTTATGAAAAGTCACGCTCAATTGGAGACCATGACCTGTATAAATAACTGCAGGGCAGTTATTATGTTTCAATGTTGTTAAATTGGCCCCTCATCAATTTAAAACATTGTATTCGTCTCTACACTTTAATCTCATGACACTTAATACCCATTAGTCCAAAATAGTCTTAAGTGGATCACTTTATTGACTAAAACTTTAAGATAGCACCACACATTTTAATATATACATGTTTGGCCTCACATGTTGAATTTTATCCAACAGAACGTGCAGGTCATGTCAGTGCAGGTCATGTCACTGTCTCTAACCCAGCATTATTACACGTTTCTCCTCTATATTTTGCTGCAAGAGTTTGAGTCAACCTGTTTATACTAGGGTTCCTTCATTCTTTTTTTTGATCGTATAGGGTTCCTTCATTCTTAAATCTAGATTTCGTCCAAGGTTTGAGAAAATAACTAATAAGACAAAACGTTAATATCACAACACCACCAAAACACAAATTGGAATTGTTTTGCACGTGTTTTCCTTTAGAGCCGTAATTCTTTGAATAATTATTCACTCTAAACAAAAACTATATATTTTATAATATTAACACTTTTTTTGACAATTATTAACATATTTTAATATATTCATAATTTTAAGTATCCTTCTACCTATAATAATGAGACATATTATAATCCGTTTTATGCTTCCTCCATATTCTGAAAACAATTAAAAAAAAGTAGATAACAACAATAAAAGCTCCTTTTCATTTTTGATACATATATGTTGACTAAACGTGAATTTCACATTTCGCGTGGTATGATTATTGGTTTTCAACCTTCAAAGTGAGGTTCTAGTCCCAGCCTCCTCATCGGCCGACTGTGCCTTCTTCTGCGCCTCCTTAGCCTTCAAATTCAATGCCTGCAATTTCAAATGATTGTAGAAGAGTACGTCGGACATTAGTCCCTCGTAAAGGAACGATATCCTTTCTATCACGCCTTTAATTATTCACTTCCAAACTGAATTCAACGGCTCTTTACAACAAAGTATAAGAAGAAAAATACACAATAACACTCACCAATTCAAATTAGAAAACATGAACAGAAATTAAAGGAAATGCTGAACATAAATTTATTACAACAAGAGTGAAATAATTAATTTGACTGGGTTTTGATCAGCAGGTCTCAATAGCATTTATCTTCAAACGATAAATTAGTCTCGTGTGAACCATTTAGAGCTGCTATGGCTCTTTCTATCTTTATCTTCAAAAGATCTTTCTCCTTCTCATCAGCCTGTAAAAATTGTATCAAACAATTTACATTCCTTTTTTTTAGGTGTGTGTGTGTGTGTGTGAGAGAGAGAGAGAGATGACCTGAACAAATATTGTCTTCAAAATGCTGTCAGAGAAAGCAGTGATGTTTGCAGTAATGATTTTTAGGTTCAAAGATTCAAACATCTCAATGAGCTTTACCATTGTATCTGTTCTTTTTCTGCATGTCAGGCTAATTATAACTGTATTCTCTCCCATGCTGGATACTCTCAACTGCCAATCATGAATAAGTACTAATGAAAATGACTTATCAAAGTTTGTGGAGGAGAGGAATGTTAGAAGATAAAATTTGAATACATAAATATATCCTTATAGGTTAAGATCAAGCACCGATGTCACTCAGTTATGAAAGTTAAACACTTGCGATGCCTTTGATTTAGCCCGGAGGTCATACAGCTCGAAACCTGGAGCAATAAGAACGAAAGCCCTACTCACAGCTACAACTAGTGGCACTTCAAAAGGCTTAGGTCCTGATAAACCACTCATGTTGCATGCTCATTTTAAATCCAGCGAATAAGAGGCTAAAAGAATTCTTCCAAGACTTGCATAGAAGATCAGCAGAAAAAACGAACACGGCATGTACGTGATGGGATGTTTAGATGACAAAGATATATGTGTTGTGGGAATTATGGTGCTAAGCTTACACTTTGCTGTTTAGCTCGCACTTTGGAAAACGCGAGTTTGATTAGGTGAAAGGCAATTTTCACCACATGATGACAAGTGTCTTGATCATCAGCGTAGTGGGATTCTGGTGATAAAAAGGCAGCACAACAGCCCAGACGAAAAATTGCACACTTTAGACTGATCTATCTCTTCTTCGTCTTCTATTTTTTCATCTTCTTCTGGGTTTTCTTTTTGAGGTTCTTTAATCCTGGGTGATCATTGAATGCAGTCCTTAAAGATAATCACTATCTGAGTGACTTATAGTGTTGTGGGGTGATTAGGTTTGAATAATTCTTCCGTGAACAGTAACTTGCTTTTGGGTAAACGTGCATGAGAGAGATTCTTGAATTGGTATGGGGTTTGGATGAAATGTTCTTAAGTTGAAGCTTTGAAGTCTTATTTTGGTTTTCGCATTTTATTTCGTTTATAGACTAACACTTGATGTGTAATATTTTGGTTATTTGAGTTTTGGTTTTTGTAACATGTGTCTTTACTTAACTAGTCCTAGATGAGGTAATTTTGTTAAAAGTCCATGCACTTTAACAAAACCACCTTTGTAAAATCAGTTTGAACAATTTGATATTTTCCTTTTTCTTATACTTTGTACATAGACGACATGGAACATGGTTTACAGGTTCAAGAAGAAAGATAGGAAATTGGTTAGCCCACCTGGATAACTTCAGTGCGAGATGAGCTTGACCCTTGGAAATCATGGAAATGCTCCTGAGTTCTTATTCTCTTCGGCTTAAAGGTTGCCTCTTGATCAAACTGAAAATTTGTACACTTTGATGATCTTCCTGCAGATTCCAAATCTGATATTTCTGCTTGAATTTTCCTCTCTTCTTCATGTAATTTTTGAATATACTCAATGGCATCTCTGAGTGTGGATTCTTTATCCATCTGATTTTCAAGAACACTAATTACCATTGATCAGATCAATGATTTTCAATGACAAAAATATAGGCATGTATATGTTGTTTGAAAGCGCAGCAAGATACCAAAAGCATGTTTGGCTAAGCCTAAAAAAAAGTAACGTTAGTGTCCGTTTGGTAGAGTTTATAAACTAGTTTAGAGCTTGTTTGATAGGGATTAAAAACCCATTTTGGTTTTTTTCAGCCGTCATTTTTTACTTTTCAACCCACTTTTAACATAAAAAGTCAACAATTTCAACTCAAATAAAAACCAATATTGGTTTATAAACTAGTTTATAATCTCTATCAAACGGACTGGTTTATTTGACTAAGAATGGTCAAAAATATCAAGCTACCAAAGTAAAAATTTTTGTCAAATAAACCATTTTGGCTAAGCCTAAAAAAAGTAAAGTTAGTTTTAAGAAACATTTTTTTCTTAAACATGCTCGTCTTCTTTCTTTTTCTTTTTTTTTCTTTTTTGGGCTGGTGGAATAAATGATGAATTGAACATACATTATAATGTGTTATAATGTACCACCTTTGTAATTTTTGGAACCACAGATCTTAGTGCACATAGCTTGTCAGTAAGTTTCCTCCTCCTATTCCTCTCCGAAACAATATTGTTTTTGGTGGTCATTGATGACTGCTTTTCAGCACGAGAGCTCGAATCATCGTATGCAGAAAATGCTTCAACCAAATAATTACTGCAAAGATTAAATCAATCTCGTTATATTATACTTCTTAGACACTAACACAGAACACCGAACACAAAAAACACAGAATTCGTGTTTAGGGTTTAGGGTTACACAGAACATGGAACACGAAACATGAACACCAATGCACGTGTTAATAAAAGAGGAAATCGTACCAGTCAAGTTCTTCAGCTTGGAGGAACATAGATTCCCAATATTTTGGGCATTCAACATTAAAGCTTTCCATTTTGTGTGTGTGAGTGTGTGTGTGTGTGTTTTGTGAATGAGAGATATGCTTTCTTGAGATGAAGGGATTGTATGTATAATAGATTAGATGTAGGGTTTTTTATAAGGGAGATGCATCATGGCCGTTCAATTATTCTTTAGATACCATACAAAACCGCGTAAGGAAGTAAGGCTGTCTACTCCATGATAGTGACATTATTTGTGAAGTGTGTATTGTGAAGTCTACAGTAGGCATATGTGTGTTCTTTATGGGACTCAAATTTATCAATTTACTGGTTAATAATGTTTGAGCATCATTTGTTGTGCCTACTTTGTTGAGGCATTGGTTTCATAATGAAATTAATATTCAGTTCGACGTTGACATATTAGATGGGCACATGACCGTCCAAATGTAAAATTCAATACACTCGCAATTATGAAGACAAAATAGAAGCAGAAGTGATAGTTCGAAGAATTCGAGAAGAAGAACATTATCTCTATCCTAATTCAAGACGGGACAAAGTTAACCAATGCTATACATTTGGTCTCTCTCTTTGCCATCCCTAATTTCATCCACGCACCATTTCAACTAATATCGAATGCCATACATTTGGCCTCTCTTTGCCATTTTCTAGTCACAACAATTTCAGAATATTTCCCTCAAATTTTTGTGCAATATTTATCTTATACCACGTCTCAAAAATTATTGATTGAAATTCGAATTTTCTAATCAATAGATCATTTCTATTCGTCAATTTATATTCAAAACTGCCTAACAAGTAGTAGAAATGCAAGATTTATTTTATCCTTGTTTACGTATTAATTTGCGTGCACACTTTAATTAGTATTACAAGAATAAAAACTATTACAACAAATTAAATCACTCTTTCTAACCCAAACCATCCTAGCTGGAATGTATATTTACACCTTTGACGGTCCCCTCTATATTTTTCGGCTAGATTTTGAGTCAACCTGTCTACACACCAAAATCTTAAATTTTTCTAGGTTCTTGGCCATATTATCGCAACCTCGTTTAGTCTCCCATCACATATTTTCTGCGAAAGTTCAAATGTTGTGCACTTCATGTTTTGCACATGTTTTCTTTTGAGAGGATTAATGGCTCTAATAATTAATATATAATAAGTTAATAATTTTAATATTTATTGTTTATAATTTACATCATTCTATTTTTTTAATTTAATAAATTTAAATAATTAATTTGAAGAAAATCATTTTATAATATTAATTATTAATTCTGCAAGTTCTTCTTCTTCTTCTTCCTAACCTCTTTATGCTTATGCGAGGGTTTTTGGACCTTGATGATTAAGCTGCAATGGAGACCTGCAAATGATGGCGGGGCTTCTTTTCTACGTTTTCACTCCAGCGTGATAATCAGTATGTGATTAACTCAAATATGCAGAATAACAATATTGAGTATGTGTCTTGTGTTTTTACCTAGGGGTTAGCCTTTATTTATAGGGATGGCCTACAGTTACGACCTTCAATGGTCATTAATTAATGATAGGTTGCTCTTCATCTCCCTCATTATTGGAAGTTAATGAAGGATGTTTCATCTTCTCAATTGTCAATGATAACTATCATTCTATAAGTTGTATGTCTAGCTAACCTAATGGTAGCTCAAGTTATTGATGTCTATCTGTCATAGGCAAGCTTATAAGACCAACGAGGCGGGTGGGTTGACGAGGCGAGCGAACATTTAAGGAAGGAGTCCCAAGGAGTGCAACTATCATCTACCAAAGTATAACCATACCTATCATCATAAGACCTAGGGGTGGGCGTGGGTCGGGTTGGGTCGGTTTTCGGCCCAACCCGACTCGAACCGACCAAAAATCGGTTTGACGAAAGCCAAACCGAAACCACAAAAAAATTTGAAAAAGGGCCCGAAACCGACTCGGGTCGGTTCGGGTTTTCGGTTTGGGCCGGTTTGAAGAAAAAAAAATTTTTTTTAATAAACCGACCCGAACCGACTCGGTTCGGGTTGGATCAGGTCGGGTCATCGATTTCGCGAGTTTTTTGCCCAGCCCTAATAAGACCCTCTACTTTTCATAGACCACTGTCAATGAGAAGTAGAAAATTGTCTTTCAAGTAACTATTCTTGACCAAAAAATCAAAAAACAACATATGTAAAAATTATTTATATATTATTATTATTATTTATTTTTTATTTGTAACGAAAAATCACATAGAAGCGTGTCACTTGGCGAGGCGTGATCAAGTGATAATTTACCATGTGGCCGGCCAAATATAATCTAGCTATTTTGAGTTTAATTTAAGCCTGATATGGGCTTAAATTCCATCCCCATTTAGGGGAAAAAAATTTTCTATATAAGAGAGGTAGATGGGATATTATTTGTAGTATTCTCATATCTCCTCACTTCGTTGGAATTCTTTTTAGACTGATCTCATTTTTCCTGTCTAAATTATAGAAGTTTTTTCTTCTTTCATCGTCTAAGGTAATCTTTTCACCCTTGTTCTTCTTTAAATTTTTCGACCTTCTTTTTTTTTTCTTTTTTAAATGTATAAGACGGTGATCACTTGTAGTAGTAGCTCTTCAACCAATAAATCTGATTGCAGTCTTAGCGACCCTTCTTATCGCACCTTATCTATAGGAAGAAATGATAATCTCCCGCCGGTTGAAGAATGGACTTTTGTTAGTTCTTTAGGACATGGTGGACCCCGATGTTTGAATGAACCCATTGATGCAATTGAGGTATGATTGGATAAGGGAGATTCATCCACAGCCCAAAACCATTCGACCCGAGACAAAAATGGGGCGGTCGCCGCCCCCGCCGCCTTGCCCGTGAGCTGGCGGTGTGCTGCCACCCGCCCCTTACGTACCTTGGGTGGGCAGTCGAGTCCTTCATGTGTTAGCCCGCCTCTGGTTAACGTAGACACATGACCTGAACTTTCTGCCTCTATTGAGTTTATAGATTTTGACTTCAATTCTTCTACGGTATCATGTTTGCTTAATATTCAAACGAGATGTTCTCCAAGTGGTAATTTGATAGAGCTAGATCTACCAAATGGTGGTTGTGTTTACAATCCTAAAAACTTTGTGAAAATGTTGAAAAAATATAAATTACCCCCAGGTCATTTATACCGAGTTCCCCATCCTAGTGAGCGGATTTCAAGATCAGACTATAGAGAGGTGGTAGTTTACCGTGACAACATGACAGCTGGTTTAAGGTTTCCTTCCTTGTTTCTTTCTTTCTTCAACAAATTTCATGTTAGTCTTGGTCAATTGACTCCTAACTCTTGGCGTATATCAACTTATTTCTTATAATTGTATCTTACAAATGATATCGAGTCGTGTCTGAGGCTTTTTAGAAGTGTGTTTGATATGTTTCTTGTGATCGAGAGTAACTGTTATGCGTATATTCAACTTAAAGTAGAATTGTTATCATCCCACTCTCTCAATTCAAATAGCACGCGGTTAGAGGAAACGTTTCTTTTTTGTTCGGTCTGAGGTAGGACAATTTCCTTTTAAAACTTGTTGGAGAACTCCTTTTTGCAAGTATTTTAACGAGCCCCTGGATCTTGATCATGAGTTGAAAGCACGTCTAGATAAGCTTTTACACTTGATGCCTCCGGGTTTGCATATGAGCGAGGTGCTATCTAATGAGAATTTGCGGTGGGTTCACATTGGATCATCTGAAGATAGGCTACTTTTATGTCTTTATTCCTCTTTTTGACTTTTCATTTTGCATGTTTGTGTTGTATCAACCTCTATTTTTCTCTTTCAAACACGGATAATTTTGATTTTAGAGGTGTGATGGATGTGGCTGAATTTGCCACCGATGCTACCGAAGATCTGTCTTTATCCCCTTTAAACAAAAAGAAAAGACAGGCCGATAAAGGAAAAGCCACTGCTGACACAACAGTTGTCCCTCATTCTGTGATGCGTACTACCAGAGGTAGTGATGCCCACGCTTTCAAGGAGTTTGAATTTCCTCATGTTGACTCGTCGGTTGAAATCGAGATCATGTTGGGCTGCACAAATGAGAACTTATTGAGAATTCCAAAAGTAAAGAAGTCGTTGCCATGCAACGTATCATGTATACCAACCACCGCAAGGTAAGCTGTTGTATTTTGATGATGCTCTATTGCTTTCTCATTTAATATTCATCTTCTATTTAATTTCAACTTCTTCTTGTTTTGTACAGATGGTTGCTATGGAGGAAAAAGTACTACGTGATTTGGAGAGATTCGAACCTTGCGTGTTAGAACTTGCAACCTATACAATAAATACTAAAACAAAAATATGGACTTATTGAAACACATAATATTATAGAGCCAGAATTAAGACTAATTAAGCTGTACTTAATGTAATCAGAAAATAACCACAAGCTTATATAGGCAGAATAATCAAATTTATCATATAACCAGAATAATAAATACTTGCATAGATTGAAACATGCAGTATTAACTTATATTAATAACATGCATGCTAAGGACTTCCATTGCAATTTAGGTTAAAATCCTTAACCAATTGCATGTAAACAGAAGTTTCTAACTAAATCAATAATAGAATTTCACTATTTCAATTCATTAAGACACGTAAATCAATTCTGTATCATATAGCATGCAAAAAAATTCAGAATAAGATAATGCATGTAATGTTGGCGGAATTATGTGAAAAGTGACTTCAAACAATAAAATCCAGAACCGAAATATGGAAGAAATAATTAAACCGAGGCAAGAGTTGAACTCTTTGTCCTTAAGTCAAAATTGCCCCGCAAAGGTGCTTTCGGTCTTTGGCAAATGACTCCCAAGATACAACGGTTTCGCTTGAGTTTGGTAGCGCTACAAAAACTCAAGTACAGCGAACCAATGATGGCTTTGTACTCCAACGGATGAAATGAAAATGGAAAACTAGATTTTTGTGCAACTTAAATGCAATAAATTTGGTTCAAAGATGAAAAGGATGAATGCTTTATGTTTGCAATTGTTTTCTGTATCAATACTCTGTCAAAATGGACGTCCACAGGTCCTATTTAACACTGAAGATCGGTTGAAAAACGAAAAGGAATGAACCAAAACGTGCAATCCTTCAAAAGGACATGTCTGTTCACGCAAACCTATGCGATCGCATGGTTTAACCAAGCTGCGATCGCATAGCACAAAAAATAGAACAAGACTTCGTCCGGATTAACCATGCGATCGCAAGGCTTTGCCTCCTGCGATCGCATGGAAGGACCAAAATACATTCTGCTAAAATTTTAGCCATATTGCGATCGCAGGTTTACATACCTGTGCAATCGCATGGTCAAATATTTGACCCGATTTTGTCCTTTTTCATAATTTCTCATTCATTCGATATTGGTTTCGAGATGCCAAATATACCCTTTAAACATGCAGACAAATCTGAATTTTTTTGTCCGGGGCGTTGCCCCCGAGCCCCCACGAGGGGCGCTGCCCCCTCGACCCCCGCGACCTGATCGGGCAGGTCGATCCCCGTTCCGGGGGCGTTGCCCCCGAAGCGTGCGTCGAAGTGGCAAACAAATTTACCTAAACGGATTGGGTCGGGTCTTGTATATTTGGCCAAGTTGACACGGAGTCACTTAGTTAATTTCTCGACATTTTAAACCAATTTCCAACATGTAATATATGAACAAAATGGAATGTAAACAAAAATTAGTACTCAAAATGCAATTTTAGTTTCTGCACGAATTTTAATGATAACGCACTATTGTAATATGATTTCAGATTTTATGATCAATTTCAGAAACGAGATTACTGTATTTAATACGTATATTGAACTATTAGAGTGCTCAAATACTAAATCTAAAAAGAATTTTAACACCGATTCATGCAGTAAAATATAAAATAAGATGCACAAGAAATTCGTCTTAAAGTTGCTGGTAAAATAGGTGAAAATTATATTCTGTATTTACTAATTTTAACTTACAGAAAATTGGACAGAGTTTCAACTTACCGAAATTAAAAAAAAAAAATGTAAAATGTTGAAAATGAGGCAAGAGTTTAATTCTCTTTCCTTAAAACAAATATGCTCTACATCGAACGATAATCGCCTCTCAATAAACAATGATCACTTTATGAGATAGTAAGACTTCAAATTCCAAGAAACAACAAACTGGACAGTGTTTTGCAAACGAGACTTAAAATATGCAGAATGATACTTTTAGGCAATAGAGCAGAGAATATGGAAGTGGTATGAATGAATATGAAAGACTGCAATCAAATAGGTCTATTTACAATATCTAGAAAAAGTTGTGTCTTAAAGACACAACTGTGTGAAAACGCATGACTATTGGAATGTCTCTATTTGAAAAGATGTAAAGGTCTCCTAGGAATTTTAAGGCGATCACTTACAAATATAAGTGTCGATATATTCTTGTAATATAATGAAGACATTTTGGAGAAATTATAGACAGCAAAGACGACTGTGGATGAGGTTGGAGAGAGAAATCAATATGTACAATGAAATAATTAGAGACAGAGAAATGAAACAACGTCATTTAGCCCTCATAGTGGTCAAAACGACGTAGTTTTGTTGTCCCAAAAAAGAAAGAAAGAACAATCTATACGATATCGTATTGGCCAAAAGAATGAATAGTGCTACCTTTACAAGCCTCTTATATATTATAGTGGCCATGCAATCGAGTAGATATATGTGTAATATGATAAGCCACACATAATTGAGCAAGGAAGAATATATTGACAAATAAAAAATCAATTTGCCAAAAATTAACTGTTGAAGGAAGGGACAATTTGGCCATTATATGATGATGAAAAATGAGAAACTGACGTGTAATATCATATAAGCTCGACAGGAATATGTTTTTGCCAAGGGATAATTGGCACAAAACGACTCTACCTTTTGAAATCATTGTGCAAATCATCTCAATCTTTGACCCTCACCTCCACCTTTTCATCTCGCAAAACATCATTTCTGTTTATTACCATCCAAAAAGCTCCGTTAACTCTCATCTTCAACACGACTCACACTAATTTGGAAGGGTAATTTCGTCCACACAATTTCTTCTCTGGCACCAATTTAGCAGGTGCACCCCATTTTCTCCTGCACCTGTTATTTTTTCCCCCTTTGTTTTCTCAAAGAAAACCCATTAAATTTCTTATATTCTTGATTTTCTATCTTTGATAATTCAATTTTTTGTTGAAAAAAATGCATTTTGTTAATGAGGAAATGATTCTCCCCTCAACGCCAGGGAAGTTTAAGGATAAATCACACGCAATGCACAGAAAGGTAGGGACGTTTAGGCTCTCTAAAATTCTCAATTATCAACTGTTGGAAGAAAGTGTGAACTGTAATTGTTTTTTTTTTGCTTCTTTCAGGAAAAGTTTTGTAGAAATATAGAGTGATGGGGCCAAATTTCATGGATGAAATTGACTGTTGAAACTTCTTTTGATCAAATTGATGACTTGATTGAGCCTCCGTTTGGTATAGATTATAAACTGGTTTATAGTTTATTTGACTACTTTTTGGTCAAAAATGTCATGCTATACACACAAAAATTTTGGTCAAATAAACCGTTTTTGGTCAAATAAACTCTTTTGGTCAAATAAACCAGTTTATAATCTATACCAAACGGAGGCTGAGTTTTCCCCTGAAAATGAGTGTGCTGGTGGTGGCCTTATTGGTAATGGTGATTGCAAGGATTTTCTGAACATTTAGGACGACACATTGCCAGATACGGACCCCCTTTTCTCCGACAGCAATAGCAATGCTGCATCCAACCTCTCGATTGAGCTTGTTGTTCCGATAAGCATCTATATGTTATACTTTCAAATGGACGAAATTACCCTTTTAAATTAGTGCAATTCGTGTTGAAGATGGGAGTTAACGGAACTTTTTGATGAAAGGACATTTTGCACAAAAAAATGTGGAAGTGAAAGTAAAAATGTCAAAATTTCAAAAATAATGATAATTTGCAAAATTACTTCTAAAGGTAGAAATATTTTTGTGCCAATTACCCTATTGCCAAGTGATGTGTTTTGTTCTACTTTTGTCTGACAAATTTCATTTCTTTCCCATTGACTACGCTATTAATGATGCCTCTACTTTAAGCCACATTTGTAGTCCCCAAGGGGGATTTTATTTTACATTATCCTATTTTGGTGCAAAAGTAAGAAAAATCCTTTATTCGGAATAACACTGCTGACACCAATAAGAATATTCTTGATCATTAACTGATCTTTTGGTTTCTTTGCTAACATGTACTATTAAAAATAAAAAAAAAAAAAAAAAAAAAAATTATAACTATTGTACCACTATTGTTTTATCTTATTTAATAATACATATCAAACATGTCATTTACATTGTAATTCTACAAAGCATTACTCGTCTTTTAATTATTTCTAGAATAAAATTTGCCCAAAAACTTGAAAGACGGTTAATGTTTACTCTTATTGTAATTAATGCTAAGATCATAGACGTTCCTAGTCCAGATTGCAACGGAATTTGGTAAAGCCTAAACCCTAAACCCTAAATCTTAAACCCTAATGTGCAATCATTTCCGAAACTTGGATTTTGATTTATGTATGTCAAGGTGGCAAGTGTAGATGAGCAAATTCAACTACTCAAATTAGGCACTACGAAAATAGGGGGCTGGTGGGTAGAAGATATAATGTCCACACGTAAAGTGTCAGTCTATGATTGGAAAAAATAATGAGTGCGAAATCATAAACTACCAATCATAGACTGCCACCTCACGTGTTTGCATTATATCTCCTACCCACCACCATGAGTAAGAGATCAACCCCCAATCTTGATAGGCCTAACTAACTGTGCTACTATTTCCATTGCATGATGAATTAGCTCAATAGCGAGTACCCAAAAGAAAAGTTTTGACCTTCTTTCATTAAGCACTTGGGAATTCCATAAATCAACCAAATTTGAATTCTCTGGAACGAATGGATGATAAGGAAGCAAAGATCACTCTTGCGCTTGGGATTCGATGTTCTCTGAGGTAGTAACCTATACAGCATCAAACATTGAGAAAACCACATTTCTAACCTGCTGCAAGAAAGTGCGACTGGGCAATTAAAAAATATTCCTTCATTTGTTTGTATAGGCATTGGTGGATTCTAAAGCAATGAATCAAGTAAGATGGTTACTGATTCGGGGGAATGACTTGATAGGGAAAAGAAGATTGGCACTTGGGATAGCAAAATCAATGTTCGTTTCTTCTGATTTACAAGTTTGTATGAATATGAGAATGAACATGAATACACAGAATCAGAACCTGGAAATGCTCGAGTTTGTTCTAGTGGAAGAAGTTGATTTTGCTGCACTGAGTTTGTGAAATTTCTTGATGATCGGCTTGATGAAAGATTTGAATGATCAAGGGGGAAAGAGAGAGGTTCTTGCCATGCTGTATGCCTCTTAACCACAGGTGATCTTGCAGGCTATAATCATCATAGAGAAAACGCGGATTCTGTAATTTGGATGAAACTGCAGATCAATGAAACTACACTTTGTTCATCGGGAATGTCTAATGGTGATCACAAGTGTAAGACGGGGTGAGATTTTCCAAACGGGAACAAGATTAAAGAAACAATGAAATGGAAGATGTTTCTCCAATTGAAAATGAGAAGAAAAAACTCACAAGGGAGTTGAGTTCAACCACCCTAGATATCAAAATCAAAAATGAAGCAAATGAAGATTTTAGCCCAATTTCAAGTGATTTGACTAGTGAAATCCCAATTGATCAAGAAAAATCACTAAGGTTTCTTGACAAGATCAACCACCAGTTTGTTTTTAGCCATGATTCAGCTCATGCTGAACAGATAAAAAATGTTGTCCCAATTCGGGAGGACCTTTCAGGAAAGTAATATTATGGGCTGTTTCAAAGTAAAACAGACTGGACCGTAGGAACTTCTACAACGATCTGGCTTATTTCTTTGCAACTGGTTTGATCAATGGCTGAAAGAAAATTTTCAAACGAGCTTGTCAAGAATTAATCCTGGTGGGATGAAGAGTACAAGAATTAGGCTTTGTTTAGGAGGGAAAGGAGAGTTTTGTAAGGGATGGCTTCATGGGATCATGTCTTCCTAGAAGGATCCGGGTTTCTTTTACGTGTTAGAAGTTGTAAACTCTTCTAGGATGTAATTAATGTTTCCCTAATAGAATGTAATGATTTATCCATGTGTATAACCATTGGTTTACAGTGTGTTCCGACTCTTTGTTGCCTCTTCGAGATTCAATCCAAGTGCATATGCCAAGGGAGAAACGGCGTTATCCATCTGCATGTATTTCTGTAAAATGTTACTGGCTAACTGATAGCTATCCGGGAAGCCTGCAAGAATTTGAAAGTTTGTATTAATCAGTCCGATAATTGATGGAAGATGACATCAACAACTCTATATATGAACTCAATTGCGTATGTTTGTGACCACGTAAATTTTAGTGAAGTGAATTTTCATGAAGTTCTAGTCATTAAATTATTTTTGCCTTTTTTCTATTATTTTACCCAAAAAAAGTAGAGAAATGAGAATCATTTTTTCCAATAATCTAACATAAAAGGGCCCTTGGCTAATCAATACATGAATGCAGCATGCGTGCAGCATGTGTGCAATATATGTACAATGCGTGTGCCACTACGCATTCTTGAATTATTATTGATGCCAAATATTTTAATTTGCTGAACAATCTGGGAAGTGAGCTTACTCCGAACGTGCACATTCTTGAACAGTCAAAATCCTGTCTTCTTCAGGGTGAAAGCACATGCCCACCTTCCCCATTGGCTGTATTAGAAAGGCACCATGGAATTATAAGGGACTAAAGCAGAAGCAGAAACTTAAAGGCATCCATTCTGTGTCCTACTTATTATGGTTCTCATCTGGAAGGTCACGCCAATCAGCTCCTAGGCGCTTGGGAATTCTCTGTCACGTGAGCTCATTCATCTCTTTTGATATAGGATCAGATAACACCATCATATTCCCTCCAATTTTCTTTTGGAAACAGGACATCTGATACTGCATAAGAAATAAAATGCTTGAGCACACCATATGATTTCATACTGATATTGGAACATTTCAGCAATTAAACTCCTTTCTCCACCTTCTAAAAAAGGATCATATGCAATATACCCATAAAGCACTTTCAATAATTCTTTATTTTGGTTATATTTTGTATCACAGATACCAATAGACAAGGTTCTAGATGCCTCATTGCCAACAGACGGGAGATCTCCAATTGTGTCTTTGACAGTAAGTGACTTAAATGAAGCTCCACAAGCAGTACTCCCTGCAGCAGTATATTATAAATTCTGTGACAATCTAATTTTCAACTCCAGTGCAGCAAACACGTGCATTGGCTCTGGCCAGTCAGGAGGGACTCCTCTGGAGAGGCTGCCCATACAAATGCTCTCCTCCGGGACTGAGGAACTCCATATGCTCCAGCTTCAAGGACACCAAATCTCGCCTGATCATGAGCAGAGGAAGAATATTCAGAAATGACATATTGCACACTTTATTTATATAACATAGAAGTTCATTATTTAATGGTGAAAGCAAAAACATCTACCTGATAGCCCATTTCAAGAAGTGAAGCTAGAGTTGAACGAAATGTTTATCCGTGTGAAAGAAACGAAGTTTCTCACATTCTCAGGGAGGAAGAACTTTGGTCAATAGTATGCAAAGGATAAAAATGCTAGAATTATCTCGCATTGAACTTTACTCCAGGTGCCGTGGTCAAATCTGTTCATTCCCAAGAAACCCTGCCAGAGGACAATGCGCAATAAGCAGAAGATTGAAGAGGAGTAAAAAAAGAATGATGTGAGAAACAATTCACTTCAAATGGCTTCCGAGGAGCAGAAAAGGGCTGACGAGAATATCCTCAGGCCTTACGGTTTATAGTCATCTAAAAGTAGCTATAAGGCGGTCCTATGTTACATCATAAGTGACCAGTGAACCTTCAAGCGGAAGGATCTGTTGTTTATTGCTTTCGGCAAAGACTATAGACTCAATGAAAAATAATAAACCGGGTTAGAAGTAGTTGAAGAACAGAAGAGGGAGAAGGAGGAGGCTCTGAAAAGGGTTCATGAGCTAGAAAGGAATCTGGCAGAGATGCAGAAATTGGAAATGGAAATTGAAGAACTGGAAGGAAAATTAGTAGTGATGAAGCATATGGGAGGGAAAGATGGTGCAGCCGTCCAGAAAAAGATAAGGGAGATGAATGAGCAATTGGAAGAGAAGATTGAGGAAATGGATGGTCTTGAAGATATAAACAAACAACTCCTTACCAAAGAGCTCTTAAGTAACAATGAGCTCCAAAAGGATCGTAAAGAATTAATAACGGGCTTGAATGAGATGTTGAATAGCAGCCGTGTGAACATTGGGATAAAGAGAATGGGCCAAAATTGATGAAAAGGCATTTCAAAATACAGTAAAGCATAAATTTCCGCCTGAAGAAGCTGAGATCAAGACCATAGAACTTTGTTCCCTATGGCAGGAAAAACTGAAAAATCCAGATTTTCACCCATTTAAAATTATCCACAACGATGGGAAGCACGAGGAAGCGCTGTACGAGGATGATGAATCACTATATAAGCTTAAGGATGAATGGGGAGATGAAATATACAATGCAGTCACGACAGCCTTGAAGGAACTGAATGAATACAATCCAAGCAGTCGATGTGTGGTTGCTGAAATATGGACTTCAAGGAAAACAGGAAGGCCACATTCATGGAAGTCCACAGTTATATCTTTAAAGCAACTGAAGACACTCAAGCGCAAGAGATAGATGAAATTCAGGGTGCAGCTAACTAGATGAAAGGTTGGAAACACACATAGCAGAGGAAATCTTGTCAAATTGACTTTCAGTCTGTGCATAGATGGGTAGTACGTGTTGATTTTACATTTACAATTAATCAAAATCCAAGACGTGTAAGGTGACTACACCAGCTTTTGTGGGAAGATCTCCCTGTGGGACTTTCCGTGGTAGTAAACAGTTGTTCGTGTCTGGTCACTGCAACTCTCTTTGTGAGGCACCCCTTCTGAAGTTACGAGATGTTTGCTTGTGGCAATTGTGGACTCTCAGGGGACATAAGATGAAGCTCGTTTTATTTGGCTAATTTCGTGGGAAAAAAGTGCTACCAAATGAGTTGTAGAAAAACCATTTTAAAATTCGAAAAGAAACATTACAACTTCAATTATGTTTTGTTTCAGACCCTAAAATAAAGTGATATAGGACCTACTACATAGAATTAATATGTACATTGCACATGAGTTGACGCAGAACGGAACGTGAATAACAATAAAAATTTCTTATTCGTAACACACGAACGGGTGTTGATCGAGTTTCGCTCGAACGGACGTGAGAAATATTGGAATCCACCAATTAACTAAAGAAAAGATGAAAATATTATTAATTTCTGAAAAACGAAAAGTGCCGTCATCTTCAAACCTAGACAAGTATTTAAAACCCTAATTCGCTAGACAAAACTGATTAAAACTGAAAGACTGATTAAATGACGAAAATACCCTTAAACTGAATTAAAACATAAAACTGCTAAAACGGACACCTAAACGATGGAATCTGACACCCGAGCTGAAAGTTACGCATCTTTCTTCTCCTCAAGCTGTTTTACAATCTTCTCTTCTAACAGTTCCGCATCATGAGTAATAATTAATTTGCATTCACAGTAGACCTACCAAAAATATCTAATTTAAACTGCACCTTTTCATCTACGACAGTTGAAATATGGATGAACGGAGCACGTTTTTTTCAAAACACCAATTGTCATAAAAAGCTACTAACTTAGAAAATATTTTCTATTTAGTCAATTTATGTCATCCTAATAATTAAATAGTTCCCTACTTTTTTCCAAAATTATAAAATGGGGCTTTCCATTTCCTTAATGTGTCAAGGACATGTTCCTCTTGTGTTAGAAATATAAAGCACACGAGGCGTGTCAAGCACGTGCATGAGTCGTGCCAGGCAAGTGCACGTGCACATCTTGGAAATATCATAGAGTAGAAGTTATCTCTCTAATATCTTCAGCTAGTTTACGTTCCTCGGAAACAATGATCTCAAGCAATTGACATATGACGAAAGCTTTCAGGCCTACATTTCTCCCACTTTTGAACCTTCCTCCCTCCACCCTTTCTGCAGAAAAGTGAGTTGGGGCTAACGTAGACGAAGTCATCAACACAATATTCTGTACCTTGGTATACAAACTGATCTTGGATGCATTCCCCTTGAAAAGTTCCTTCTTATTATTAGTTTCCTTTAATTTGCAAGAATGGCAGATACCATATCCAAGATCCATCTCATCGAAAGGAAGGCTAAAGAAAGCTCCCCTCTCTAGCCAATACAAGCTTTTACAGTAATATTCGGTCGGCAATCCTTTCCCCTTCCTTTTTTCTGTTCTAGCTCTGTCAATCTTGCCAGCATCAGCATTAGCTTTCCTGTGCTGATGTCAAAAACATAGCACCCGGTATCTCCACATTAATATCTTGTTTGGCATCTTCCAGTTCAAAATCCACGCTCATTTGTTAAAAAAATCTCCCTTTCATTAGCTGCATTTCCAAGTACGGTTTGTGATCCTCGTGGCATAATTCTCCCATGGAAAATTTTGGTTGCATCCAATTTTCATACCTATATTTCACAAAATATATATCAGAAAATTTATCTGATCAATCAACTTTAACCAGAAAAGCACTTCCAACTGCAATCTCATCTCCACGAACTGTAGCACATTTATATAAAGCCTCACCAGAAGATGTTTCCCCACAGGCTCCCCATTCCATTTGATTTCCTTGCTCTTCCAGCATTCTGTTGATTAGCCGGGTTGTTGTTGCCCGCATGACCTTTCTCTAAGACATCACAGGTGCCATTGCTGCTCTTGGATTCAAGTTTGGTTTGTTCCTCAGCACCTTGGTGTCTCTCTTCCATTTTCTTGGTAAGACCGGTCACGAAAGCACACCTTTTAACGTTCTCATGAGGAAATTCTGTAAACTGCTGTAGAATAATCTGTCCATGTACAACCACGTATCTTTACGATATTTAAGAGTGAACGATATATAAGCGTGATTTTATTCGAACTCTGATACTCTCTTGACAATATCTGCAAAAGAAAGACGTGCAACCATGGCTATGATCATCTAACAAAGTTATGTTGACTGCGAGCCTTGCTGTTTTCAAAACTGAATTGTACCATGGAGCATGTTGTTTTGATGGCTTCCCAAGCCTGTACCTGAAAACAAGTTACAAGAGATGACACCAGTTAGCCATGGGAGTCGTGAGAAGCTTCTATCAACTTGGTTATGATTAAAGAAAAAAACTAATAATCTAACCAATCACAGTTCAATAGTTCATAGATAATTGAAGACATCAGCTTTTGCTCTCTCTAAAAAACTTCCTAGATGCACGAGCATTTTATAAGATTGGCAGGACTTGGTTATCTGTGTTTCAGACCATATTTTTTGTAAAAGCTGAGAAATCTCAATGCATATCAAATTTCATATCAATCAGAAAGGCAAAAGATGTTCTGGGAGGAAGATTTTAGGAAGAATCCAAAAAGATAACTATGCATTTAATAAAAAATGAGAGGATGTACCAGGCAATATCTGTGATATTCAAATGAAAACCATTGAGGATACAAATTCAATGTATCCATTCTTTTATGGCATTCTGATAAATTGGAATTCCAACAACTTCAGATGTCCCAGAACCACTTGAGGAGGAATGATTCTAATCGTTGTCAAAATTGCATGCTGATCCATCATCGGCAGTCATTACTCCTGACCCTTATATGGTTACGTCAATATCTGCACGCCACTTCATTGGGAGGAGCTGCAGGGAAATCAGCCCCGAGTCAGAGTTATACAATACCGAGTTGTGAAGCATGCTTCGGGGCAAGTCATCTATGTGACATTTATCAATGCCAATATCAAAGATTATATATTTATCTGTTTCTAGAGTAGAAGTCTTATAACAGGCCGGCAGGGGATAGTCATCCGCAATTTCATTCTCATTAATCTTAAGTAAAATTTGAGTGACAAGTACATTAAAATTTTATTTTTCTTTTGCTTCACTGAGCGCCAGTACTCTTCTTCATTCAACAGTCTTGCCAACTTTAGATCTTCATCCTGCTCCACTGCACAATTTGATGAACCATTGAATCATTTTATTTTCTGTTTCACTTATTTCTGGACCAACTTCTAAACTCCCCGTTGAGGATCTAGGCTGAGCGCGTGTAAGATCCTCTTGAAGGTAGCTCAATAAATTTATTATCGCTCTTCTTCGATGTCTCATCCAAACCAATGAGCTGCTTATAAATGAAATCGCCCTGAGGAAGTATAAAATCCTTGATTGACGCAACATTAGAGAAGCATTTCTGCACACTCAATGCACAGAAAATAGCAGCAAGCTGCTCGTCCAGACTTAAGTCAGAAAATCCTCCAGAAGATGTTGTCACTGTTTTGTAAACCTCAACACAGGCACTAGCCTTGGCAAAGAAATGGTCATGGAAAATTTTATAACTACTTGAGGGTTTAATACAATCATAATCTACAATATTAGTTGACAGCCATATAACTGGATATCTTTCTTCATAACCAGAGATAGTCCATTCTTCTATGTGTCCATCCCCTTCACATCTAACCCCTTTCGCTTTTTCTTTAGCAGAACTTTCCTCAAGAGGCAAGAGTAGACCAGAGACATAAATATTATCAACTTACAGCATCTCAAATGGCTGTTGTTTCCCGCCCGAATCTGAAAGATGAAATCTGTAAGTCTTCTACTCGGTCAGCATCCTCTCTTCCAGCAGTCAGACAAAGGGTAACAATCTCTTCTTCCATCCACAGATTTTTTTTGTTTAAATTACTGAAGATATTTTGGATACATGAAGAGATTTCTCATTGAAATCTAAACGTGAAGCAGCTCATTTTGGCATTTTGCGTGGACTTGTAGTCTCATGTGTAGTTGGGAAGCAAGTCTCTTGTTAACTTTTTGGTCAGTTGTTGTAATCTTCGTATTAGATGCACAATTTAGCTTGTTCTTGATCTTCTTATCCCCTGTAACAAAATTACAATCATTAACAGGTCCACGAACAACAAAAGAAATATCAAGATAAGTATAATGACAACCTATATCAGAAAGAGGACCAATTATTTTCAATTTGAAAGTAATATTTCAATATTTAACCCAAAATTCTGCACAGGAAAAATAGAAGTAAAAGCAAAATCTGAAGAATGCCAAGGCGAAATCGTGAATTTAAGAATGCCAAGGCAAAGAATCCCAGTTGAGGATCTAGGCTGAGCGTGTGTAAGATCCTCTTGCCTGCAACTCTCATCTCGGAGGGCAGCAAGAAGCCAAGAACAGGTAGCTCAATAAATTTATTATCGCTCTTCTTCGATTTCTCATCCAAACCAATGAGCTGCTTACAAATGAACTCGCCCTGAGGAAGTATAAAATCCTTGATTGACGCAACATTAGAGAAGCATTTCTGCACACTCAATGCACGGAAAATAGCAGCAAGCTGCTTGTCCAGACTTAAGTCAGAAAATCCTCCAGAAGATGTTGTAACTGTTTTGTAAACCTCAACACAGGCACTAGCCTTGGCAAAGAAATGGTCATAGAAAATTTTATAGCTACTTGAGGGTTTAATACAATCATACAATCATAATCTGCAATATTAATCGACAGCCATGTAACTGGATATCCTTCTTCACAACCAGAGATAGTCCATTCTTATATGCGTCCAACCCCTTCACATCTAACCCCTTTTGCTTTTTCTTTAGCAGAACTTTCCACAAGAGGCAAGAGTAGACCAGAGACATAAATATTATCAACTTACAGCATCTCAAATGGCTGTTGTTTCCCGCCCGAATATGAAAGATGAAATCTGTAAGTCTTCTACACGGTCAGCATCCTCTCTTCCAGCAGTTAGACAAAGGGTAACAATCTCTTCTTCCATACACAGATTCTTTTTTGTTTAAATTACTGAAGATATTTTGGATATATGAAGAGATTTCTCCTTGAAATCTAAACGTGAAGCAGCTCATTTTGGCATTTTGCGTGGAATTGTAGTCTCATGTGTAGTTGGGAAGCAAGTCTCTTGTTAACTTTATGGTCAGTTGTTGAAGTCTTCGTATTAGATGCACGATTTAGCTTGTTCTTGATCTTCTTATCCCCTGTAACATAATTATAATCATTAACAGGTCTAGGAACAACAAAAGAAATATCAAGATAAGTATAATGACAACCTATATATCAGAAAGAGGACCAATTATTTTCAATTTGAAAGTAATATTTCAATATTTAACCCAAAATTCTGCACAGGGAAAATAGAAGTAAAAGCAAAATCTGAAGAATGCCAAGGCGAAGTCATGAATTTAAGAAACTAAGGGAGGTACATCAATCCTTGTTCCATTGGGGAAGGAAAGTTTCTAAATAGCAAAAACAGCAGTTAGTAATTGTTGACGATGCTTGTCACAAATACAATGAAATATGTGCAGAAACAATAGACTGCAACAAAGCACACGTGAATTTGTAGACTATGTGGTTATGTTCACAGTGATTTCAAGATAGGAACCATCACGGATAAAAAAATAGAAGCTGTCAATTTCAAACTGATGTTTCCCCTTCTTAGTAGCAAGCACTAAATGAGTCGTTGAAAAACCATTTAAAAATTCCAAAAGAAACATTAGGAGCTAAAAACTTCAACTATTTTTTGTTTCAGACCCTAAAAAAAATGATATAAGACCTACTAAATAGAATTAATATGTACATTGCATTGCACATGAGTAATAATTAATTTGCATTCACAGTAGACCTACCAAAAATATCTAATTTAAACTGCACCCTTCATCTACAACGGTTGGAATATGGATGAACGGAGAACAGTTTTTCAAAACACCAATTGTCAAAAAAAGCCAAATACAAAAAAGAAGACTGGGCAACAATATAATATTTTATTCTTGTGTTCTCAAGGCTATTAAAACTGATAATGCATATATAGAAATTCCATGTATATGATATTCAGAAAGAAGTACAAGTAAATAATGTATGTTATCTGTTGGGGATTCAAGCTCACAGATATACCATACTTACAGCCTTGAGCACAGAAACATGAAATAACAATACATGTAAAGTAAAACAAGAAATAACACCAGATATGATTGTCCCGTCTTAGGGGACAGGCAGTTCGGCAAGGATATGCCTACATCTGCCTTTGAGGCTCTATAAAAATAGATACGGCCTCTCTTTCACTATAAAGAATCACAAACGTTCAAGATTGAAGATTACAGACTCAGACCACTCAGAACAGCCCTAAGTTCTTCCCATTTACACACTCTTTAGAGGATATCAAGAAAAGCCCTAACACAACAGTATAGAGAACTAATCACAGACACCAGAACAGTAATCGTGGAACGATTACTGTAGCAAATCCTTCTCACACACCAGAGGAGAACCAAAGGTTCACCAGAAAGAAAAGGAAACCGAAAGAGAAGAAGAGAAAATCAGAGAAGACGAAAAGAAGGGCTGCGCACACAGAATAATGTTGCCCTAATTCTGATGGATGAGCCTATATAAATGGCAGACCAACGGCTGAGATCAAAGGCACAATATCAACGGATGACAAGCAACCAGCGATTTCAACTTCAGTCTCGCATTTTCAGCATTAATCATAAGCGTGTTTCATCAGACATGGGCCATCACTTCTGGGCACAATCTTCTTGGGCTTTTCCTCATTGTGGGTAATCAACAGATTTGGGCCATTCATCACAGTGGGCTTCCAACACGAATTTGGATCATATTTCAACAATCTCCACCTTGAACCAAATGTGACTCCTTAGTGCAAAAAGAAAGGACTCAAATCTCTCTTATATCACAGCCTCAAGTACCTGCAAAAATTTAAACAAGTTAGTGAAAAATTCACAAATTTAAAAACAAGATAATCTAAACTAACATGTATACTACCTAAACTATTGATTAGATATCTTTAAAACATTCAACCTGAATCAATATTAAGCAAACTTAAACATGATTTAAACTTGTTTAAAGGTAATGGTTTAGTTCCCATATCAGATGGATTATGCTGAGTAGGGATCTTATCAAGACTAATTAATTGCTTTGCCACTATGTCCCTAATGAAATGCAATCTTACATCCATATGTTTTGTTCTATCATGAAACACAGGATTCTTACAAAGCTGTATAGCAGATTGGCTATCAGAAAAAACAACTACAGGATTATGGAGCAAGTTTAATTCAGATAACAAACCTTTCAGCCACAAAGCCTCTTTCACAGCTTCAGTGATAGCAACATATTCAGACTCAGTAGTGGACAAAGCCACTATATGTTGTAACTGAGACTTCCAGCTTATGCAAGAGTTACAAAGAGTAAACATATATGAAGTAGTGGACTTCCTACTATCCCTATCATTAGCATAATTAGCATCAACATACCCTTTAAGTTTTATCCCTTCAGAACAATGCTTAAAAACTAAACCAACATTTGCAGTACTTTTCAGATACTTCAGTAACCATTTTAAAGCCTCCCAATGTTGTTCCCCAGGGTTAGACATGTATCTACTTAACACACTGACAGTATAAACAATATCAGGTCTGGTACAAACCATGGCATACATTACAGAACCAATCACATTAGAATAAGGCACTTTATTCATATATTCTAACTCTTCAACAGATTGGGGACATTGGTCTTTACTAAGAATGAAATGGTTAGCCAACGATACAGAAACACCTTTACAATCAGACATAGAAAACTTCTTCAGAATTTTCAAGATATAAGACTGTTGCTTTAGCAATAAAACAGAATTAGATCTATCTCTAATGATATCCATACCAAGAATTTTCTTGGCATTGCCAAGATCTTTCATATCAAATTCAGAACTTAAAGCAGATTTAATATTACTAATTAAGTCAATACATGAACTAATAATTAGCATATCATCCACATAGATCAGTAAAAACACAGGAATATTACTGGGAAGTTCAGATTTAAAGTAGAGACAATGATCAAAATCACTTCTATGAAAACCTAAAGATAACATGAAAGTGTCAAATCTTTTATTCCATTGTCTGGGGGATTGCTTCAAACCATATAGGAATTTCTTCAGTAAACACACATAATCAGACTTGTGTTTATCAACAAAGCCAATAGGTTGATTCATGTAAATATTTTCATCCAATTCACCATGTAAGAAAGCAGTTTTAACATCAAGTTGTTCCATTTCTAAATTGGAATGAGCAACTAGAGTAAACATAACTCTTAAAGTAGTATACTTTACCACAGGAGAGAAAATTTCATTATAATCAACACCATACTTTTGAGTAAACCCCTTAGCAACAAGTCTAGCTTTAAACTTAAGTGGGTCAGAAGAATTATTACCTTCTTTTACCTTATACAGCCATCTGCAATCCACAATGGACTTATGAGGAGGTTTGGGAACCAACTCCCAGGTTTGGTTTTTATACAAAGAAGTCATTTCTTCCTTCATTGCATTCCACCAATTAACAGATTCACTTCCATTCATAGCATCATCAAAAGTTTTAGGTTCATGATTACTCAAATCATCAAAAGAATTTACAGCTAAAGCAGCAAGATCATAATCAGAAAATCTAGAAGGGACCCTAATAGTTCTTTTAATTCTATCTCTAGTTAAAAGATAATCATCAGAAGCCAAGTTTTGATTCTGATCTAGGCTTTCATCTCTAATCTAATTAAGGTTAGAGTCATATCCAGAGGCTACAGGTTGAGGGTCATCTGTGGGATTTTGATCAGTAGGAGTAATAACTACATTATCAGGCTCCACCTCAACATCTGTATTAGTGGGGTTACTTGCATCACTACTCTCAGTAGATTGTTTCAAACAAGGCATTTCATTTTCCTTAAAAATAACATCTCTACTGACAGTAGTTTTAAAACCTCCCAGACTCCTAACCCATAATCTATACCCTTTTGTTCCCTCAGGATAACCTAAGAACACACACTTTTGAGATCTGGGTTCAAGCTTATCATCTTTTAGATGGGAGTAAGCAGTACATCCAAAAGTTCTAAGATTGGAATAGTCAGTGGGCTTACCATGCCAAACCTCTTCAGGAGTCTTACCATTTAAGGCAGCAGAAGGAGACCTATTTACCAGATAACATGCAGTAACCACAGCCTCACCCCAGAAAGGTTTAGATAGACCAGAACTAGTTAACATGCATCTAACTCTTTCCATAAGGGTTCTGTTCATCCTCTCAGCAACACCATTTTGCTGAGGGGAGTAGGGGACAGTTTTGTGCCTCTTAATACCACATTGATTACAAAAATCATCAAAAGCCTTATTACAAAATTCAAGGCCATTGTCTGTTCTTAAACACCTAACAGATTTTCCAGTTTGATTTTCAAGAAGAGATTTCCAGGTTTTGAACTTATCAAACACATCAGATTTATTTTTCAACAAATAAATCCACACTTTTCTAGAAAAATCATCAATTATAGACAGAAAATATCTGTTCCCTCCATGTATAGGTGTGCTAGATGGACCCCATAAATCAGAGTGCACATAATCAAGTATGGAGGAAGATTTATGTAAGCCATCAGAAAATTGAACTCTATGTTGTTTTCCCATAATGCAAGTTTCACAGAAAGGAATATTAGAGATTTTATCTTTTCCAAAACACCCTTGATTTTGTAAAATACTTAGCCCCTTATTACTTAGGTGAGCTAGTCTTTTATGCCAAAGATCAGTTGAATCAATATTGACAGGATTAGTCACAGCAGAACAAGAAGAAGATTTTTCAGTTTGAGTAAAATACAAGCCATTTCTTTTATATCCTTTGATAGCAAGAAGAGCACCTTTAGATATTTTAAACAGCCATCACCAAATTTTCCAACAAAATTAGAATCTTCTAAGGTGCCAATAGAAATCAGATTTTTGGACAAGTCAGGAATGTGTCTCACATTTTCAAGAGTATAAACAAAACCAGTATCAAACTTGACTCTTATATTTCCTATTCCATGGACTTTACATGCAACATCATTACCCATAACAACACTACCAGAGTTCACTTTAGAGTAGGTACAGAACATATCAAGTTTGGATGTCATATGAAATGTACATCCAGAATCAAGCAGCCATTCATCAAATTTACAAGTTGGAGACACAGAATTCACATAGATATCAGGCTCCTCTTTATCAAAGACCACATATAATTCACCAAGAGTGTCAGAACTTGTGGTAGCAACATTACTTTGTTCAGGGGCTTTATTTTTCTGAGAATTGTTAATTAATTTATAACAATCTTTAATATAATGCCCCAACTTACCACAATTATAACATTTTCTCCCTTTTACCTTTGATTTAGATCTAGACTTACCCTTGCCTTTCTTTTTGTGACCTTGGCCATTAGAATTATTACTTTCTTGATTATTTGACTGTCTATGCTGAGATCTGCCTCTAACATACAACCCTTCACCATTACTTCTGGTTTCCTTATCAGTTTTTAACTCATGACTCTTACTTCTTAGAGCATTCATAATCATATCAACAGTCAGATCATCCCTACCATATTTGATGGCACTTTTAACATCTTTATAGGCTTCAGGTATTGAGTTCAGTAAGATAATAGCTTTGTACTCATCAATACCTTTATCACCACAGTTCTTAATATCTTGGATCAACTTATTGAAAATGTCAAAATTTTCATCAAGATCCTTTGAGGGATCTATTCTAAAGCTAAAAAATTTTTCCAACAAAAACAATTTATTTGGAAGGGATTTTTCAAGATAAGTTGATTCAAGGGTTTCCCATAAAGATTGAGCATCATCAAGGGTACCAATTTTTCTTAACACAGAATCAGACAAGTGAAGTATGATAGAGGTATAGGCTAACTCATCAGCCTCCAGCTTTTGATCATCAGACATAGAATCAGGATAAGTTTTACTTATGGCCTTGGACACTTTTTGCTGAACTAAAATGCCCTTCATTTTTTGTTGCCAAATAGCAAAATCTCCTTTTCCATTAAATTGATCTAAATGAAAACTTGAGGTGGCCATTTGGAACAAATTTTACCACAAAGGTTACAAACAACAGTAGATAACAAAAAAGGGGAGGGGTATTTTATTCTAAGGCAAGGAGAAGTAATAGGATCATAAATCAGTAATAAGCACACGCAAGTTTCCAAATACAAGCACAAGCAGATTCTTGCACACAGTGTTTGGGAGAGGCCTATAATCAAGACCACCCCAGGATTCCGTGAGAATCAAGTTCTCAGGTCAAGGGGGGATCAAGAAAGCCTCAAGGGAGGGTGTTATACTTAAGACACAGGATGTACAAACAGAACAGTTTACAGATATTAGATATTTCACAATATTTCACAGTAGACACTGAGAACAAATCAAGAAACAAGTAGAAATCACAATATTTTCTTGTATTAACTATAAAACACAGAGTTCATGCCAAGAAGAGAAAATACTCTCAACGAGGGTGTTAGATAATCAAGAAAAGAAACTCACAAAAGAGGATTATACTTACAGCCCTGAGATTTGTCTCAGTAACAGAGGCGAAAGATAATATATAGCAATATGAACCAGTTCCCCTTTATGCTCTGATACCACTTGTTGGGGATTCAAGCTCACAGATATACCATACTTACAGCCTTGAGCACAGAAACATGAAATAACAATACATGTAAAGTAAAACAAGAAATAACACCAGATATGATTGTCCCGTCTTAGGGGACAGGCAGTTCGGAAAGGATATGCCTACATCTGCCTTTGAGGCTCTATAAAAATAGATACGGCCTCTCTTTCACTATAAAGAATCACAAACGTTCAAGATTGAAGATTACAGACTCAGACCACTCAGAACAGCCCTAAGTTCTTCCCATTTACACATTCTTTAGAGGATATCAAGAAAAGCCCTAACACAACAGTATAGAGAACTAATCACAGACACCAGAACAGTAATCGTGGAACGATTACTGTAGCAAATCCTTCTCACACACCAGAGGAGAACCAAAGGTTCACCAGAAAGAAAAGGAAACCGAAAGAGAAGAAGAGAAAATCAGAGAAGACGAAAAGAAGGGCTGCGCACACAGAAAAATGTTGCCCTAATTCTGATGGATGAGCCTATATAAATGGCAGACCAACGGCTGAGATCAAAGGCACAATATCAACGGATGACAAGCAACCAGCGATTTCAACTTCAGTCTCGCATTTTCAGCATTAATCATAAGCGTGTTTCATCAGACATGGGCCATCACTTCTGGGCACAATCTTCTTGGGCTTTTCCTCATTGTGGGTAATCAACAGATTTGGGCCATTCATCACAGTGGGCTTCCAACACGAATTTGGATCATATTTCAACATTATCATTATGCCAAATCTTTTCAGCTGCTTGGAATCATGTCTTTGTATAAAGAAAGTAAAGAGCTATTAACTTTATTTGTTTTAAGTGATAAACTCCATATGAAACTGTTAGGGTCTCAATCCAGTCTCGTTTACCAATATATTTTTCTTATTTGTGATATGAGTCTACCAATTTTTAAGTTTATGAAAGGCATTTGTAGTTCTCCAATAAGCATTACTTTTCTTATGGGGATAATAAAACCTTTGACGAAAATTAGATATCATATCTCGAAAACAAAGGAAACTTTAATCTTTTATTACAAACTTTGCAAGATGAAGACAATACACAGCATCAGCTTTCAAATAGCCATGTAAGGAAAGAAGTATTGACTCGGTTATGACAGTCATGTGAAAGCAATGTGTAAAAAGGCTCAATCAGGAGTGGTTTTTCCGTATCTGACGCATATCGGACATTGACACTCCTTGGACATTCCAGGACATGTGTCCGACACGTCACGTGGCATTGGCGTGTGCTAATTTTTATATATTTTTGCAAAATTTCCTTCACTGAGGGACACTTCCAAGACACGCCTCTAGCACCATCATATTCTTATATTTCTAAAAGAAAAGGAACACGTCATTGACATATCAAGGATTCCTTGCATATACGTGTCTCTCGTTTTTTAAAATCACATGTTTACATGTCCCTTTTCCAAAATGCATTCGAGACTCACGCCTTGAGGCACGTCTCTCATGAGGCTTTCATTATGCGTCTTGAAGCTTAAGCCTTGATGCCATTTTCCAAGGCAACACAAGTGTTAATGCATAAGCCTTGGGGCTGCTGAGGTGTGCGCTCATACGTGTTCCCCTTCATGGGTTGTTCATTACTTGCGTCAACTTTTTGGAATAGATTATGTACCCTTTACTCACAACCCGGCCTTGAAAACTATGGGGGAAATGAATTAGGGAAGAGCAAGTGAAGCAAGTGTGTGCTAACTTCCTAAGGTTTATGTGCCATAAATCTCCCAAGTCAAGTTGCAACTTTGAGCGACAAATGGCCAGTGACGAAATCTACTATGCTTAGCTTTAACCTTTTCTTTCATTTATATTGTCTATGTGCTTTTGTTTTTTTCTTCTGCTTTTCTAAGAAATTGGAGAATGAAGAAAAAAGAATCAAAAGGAAGTGATAGTGATAAGAGGTTGACAGGAATCAAATATGTTGATGATTCTATTAAAGCTCCTATTGTAGAAATGATACACATGACTTTTAGGCTTTCTAATAGTTTATTACATTTTTGTTAAATGATTAATAATTTGAGAATTTATCATTTGCTACATTATTGATCTATTTAATGTATTGTTTGCATAAAGAATTTTAATTTTGTTAAATTGTTCTGTGACGTATTATCAAGCTGGTTTGTGATTTATTAGAACATACAAAAACAACAAAGTAAGCCTTATTCCCGATAAGATTATGGTCAGCCACATGAATCCTTTTGTCATTCTCCTCTGTTCATCATTAAGCTACATGGTTTATGACGAAAATATTTTTATATTTTTTAAATTCTTTTATTGGTTTGGGTTGAGACTTACACCTCACCTCAAAAAGGTAGAATACAACGGTACCCGATTGAGCATTTTAAAACATTTGCAGTATATTGGCAATATCCTATTATATCATCCACAATTTTATTAAGTGGTGCGATATACTGACATTTCACAAGAGAATAGATACCAGTTGTCATTTTCAGGTAAGTGTTACACATATCTATTAGGTGTTCAAAACAAGGCCAATATATATATTTTTTGGTTCTAAATATGGTCAAATAAATGTCAAGCGCATTTTCACTCTCCTTTTTCGTCATTAGCATTTATAGTTGCATGCTAAGTATTAGATACAATCTACTAAGTGGTGAACATGTGCCTGAACTAGAAACTTTTGTTCTAATTAAGCTAAGAGGAATCTCAAATGAATTTCTGATAGGAAATCCAGCTCAAGACCGGAGATCAAGTTGGTGCACACCAGGCGCAATAAGAAACAAGCCAAAGCTGAAGGCGGGAACTGCGACTTCAAGATCATTTTAAATGTTGCTGTTTTAATTTTAGTAGAGGATAGAATGTAATAAGCCGTTCCTTTTTGTATGTATCAGGGATAGTCATTGTTATGCATTGTAATTGGGGGTATAAATACCAAACAAGGGGGAAAGTTAGGCATTCAGTTAGCAATTGGTTTCAGCAATTGGAGAGGCAGAGCTCTCGAACTCTCTGCAACAAACATTTTACCTTTACTTGCAATTACAATTTGATATCAATAAAATTCATTACAATCTTCAAATTTCCTATACATCAGCTTCTCAGAATCACGATTAACCTACAATACATTACAAACTTCATGTTGAATCTGGAACAATCACCTTTGCTGCTATCTGGAATGCCTTCTCTGCATATGGATTGAGTTGAGTCCTATCAAATTGGTATCAGAGAACCTTCCATCACCCATGGCCACATCGAAGAAACAAATGGAAGATCGCATGGGAACCTTAGAAGCACGCATTGAAGAATTGTATGGCGGAATGCACACCGAAATGGAATCGATTAAAGAGGATTTAGGTCAAGTGATGAGCAAGCTTTCCGTAATTGATAAAATGGAAAAATTGCTGGAGAAATTGGGAGCGGCCAACCAGATAGAGTACGAAGAAAAAGGAAAATGAATCCAACCGGAATCAAGTAACACACCTACTCAATTTCGAAATCCAGAAACGGGGAGAGATCGTCGCCGTGAACCTTCCACGGAGCCACTTCGCTGGGGACATTGGCAGAGGCGCTTGGAGATGCCGGTGTTCACGGGTGAAAATCCCGATGGGTGGATTTACCCCGCGGAGAGATATTTCAATTTGAATTTATTGACGGAGGTGGAGCGATTGGAGGTGGCCGCAGTGTGCTTTGAAGTGGTATCGAGGGGAAGAACGCCGTCGGCCAATGAGACGTTGGGGGGAGATGAAGACCTCGCTGTTGGAGAGATTCCGTTCATCCCAGGAGGGGTCGAGTTATGAAAAGTTTCTGGCCTTGAAACAAAAAGCCACGGTGAAGGAATATCGTCGGCGTTTGGAGGAGTTGGCATCTCCATTACTGAACCTTGCTGAAGAAGTGCTGGAAGGGAATGGGGTAAATGGGCTGATTGTAAATAATTGTGCTGCAGTGTTAAACCCAGTGGGTTTGGGCCACACCACTGATTTGGGCCAACAAGTGGAAAATGGAAAAGAATTAATTGGAGAAGGCCACAAAGAATTACACCCAGCTCAAAAAGAAAGCCCAATTGCAGTAACAAGCCAAAACTCAACCCCTTCAATTTCAAAAATTACATCAGTACCCAAAGATAAAGTGATACACGTGTGGGTGGTACGTGATGAATTGGAAAAATTTAATCATCGAGCAACCCAAAATTTTCTTCCAATCAAATTTCAAAAGTGGGGAATTTTGTCGGTAGGCCCAACTGGTTACGGGGTCTTCATGGATTCTATACTCATGGTTGTAGGGAAGTCCGCGCACTCATTGGTGTTGAAATACCATTTTTCTACTTTGACTGTGGATGGAATTCTGGCAAAGGAAATTGTTCGGCTTTACGATATTTTAAATTTGTAATTGGTCCGGATCTCCACCTTGAGGACAAGGTGGCTGTTTTGGGGGGAAGTATTGATAGGAAATCCAGCTCAAGACCGGAGATCAAGTTGGTGCACACCAGGCGCAATAAGAAACAGGCCAAAGCTGAAGGCGGGAACTACGACTTCAAGATCATTTTAAATGTTGCTGTTTTAATTTTAGTAGAGGATAGAATGTAATAAGCCGTTCCTTTTTGTATGTATCAGGGATAGTCATTGTTATGCATTGTAATTAGGGGTATAAATACCAAACAAGGGGGAAAGTTAGGCATTCAGTTAGCAATTGGTTTCAGCAATTGGAGAGGCAGAGCTCTCGAACTCTCTACAACAAACATCTTACCTTTACTTGCAATTACAATTTGATATCAATAAAATTCATTACAATCTTCAAATTTCCTATACATCAGCTTCTCAGAATCACGATTAACCTACAATACATTACAAACTTCATGTTGAATCTGGAACAATCACCTTTGCTGATATCTGGAATGCCTTCCCTGCATCTGGATTGAGTTGAGTCCTATCAATTTCATATAGAATCAAACACGACACCCATAATTGTCCGTTATGCTCAGACAATATCCATAAAGTGTTAGACAAATCTACTCACGAACTACTGTCTAAATGTGATCTAAGTGTCAGATGGATGACGTGGTATCTAGTGAATCTTGGTTGTAAAATATATGTCCAATGTCAACTTAATGCCATTTTTGGAAATAAGTTATTCTTGAAATCTACTTCACATATACCAAAGAATTCCGAGAATACTATTTTTTTGTTGACGGTGCAATTAAACATACCAAAACCCAACATAAAATGAACATTAGTCAACAGACACGATATTCACATTAACTCCTTTTACCCATTAATTATTCATATGAGCCAACATAATCCATCATCTAATGCGGAAAACATACTTACTAATATACAAAGTCTAGCTGATTATTCCAAGATCTAAACTTTTTCCCAGACTTTCCTTTTGTCAAAAATCTGGTAAGGTGGGGTATTTATTATCCTTAAGTCTGCTTTAGCAGTCTTTACTGGCGAAACTTATTAATGATAATGACCAGTTATACGTACTGAGCTTTAAAACAATGAAAAAAATTAAATTAAATTAATAACTAGAACTTTCATCAAATTCAAGTATCACACCATCCAGATCTAGCCCAAAAGCCTTCTAACTATTTCCTCGAAAAATTTAACAAATAAATCAAAACAACATTGATTAACAACAAAACCAACTAGATCTAACATTCTAAACTGCATATACATAATCAAGAAACCCAAACCGATTGCCATTGGTGATCTAGGCACAAAATCTAGGTTGTTGTACAATATACAGTAGACATAGTACCTTGCTTTCGCATTTTTTTCTGGGCGTCAAATTTTATGTACAGAAAGAAGAATCAAAATGCATACGCAACATATGTGAAAACATTGGACAAAATTTAATGATTACCAGCAGCCGGAGCCGCTCTAACCAACAAAGCAGCAGGTGGCATTTCCTGAGACCGCTTCAATAAAGTAAGAAAACCTAACAGATTCTTCTATGTAAAATATGTTGGCAATTGAGATACTACTGATTATTGCGATGAGATGGATTTTCATTAAAAGTTGAGGAATTTATTGACCAAGCGACAAGGCGGGAAGGCGCTTCATATTTGGTTTTCGCACAGGTAGCAAGTAATAGAAGCAATTACTTTTCTGGTTATTAGGAAAAATACACTTTTTTTTCCTATTTTGACTTAAATTAAAGAGCAATATTTCGTCGGACGCCAACGTGTTCCCACCGTCACGATCAAGTCAGTTGGTGAAAGATAAATTGATATTGTAGGAATGTAGTTTTTATGTACAAGTGTATCTTGATAGTATTGAAATTATTTTTTATGTTTTTATAATTCATGAATTATATATAATGTGTAGATTGTAAGTTGTCGATATTATAAAATGTATAATAATAGTATATGTATTATGAACAAAGGATGTGCGTCAAATGTGTTGCTACTTGCTCCATTTGTAGCGTGAATGTAGGGTACATATATTTTTGGCATACTAACAATTGAATAAGGGAATTAGTATTTTGTAGATATCATTTCAATTCAGATGGCAAAGATCAGTATCCGTAGTCTTCCTTCAATATCGACATATGTGTTGGCTAACATGATTGCATGGCACGCTCGATTTTCACTCGATATTCAACCATCTTGTCAACCCTCACCCACGACATCATGACAATTTGCTCGATTCATCCATCATCATCATGACAATTTTTAACTCGACGTCGTTCTATTTGAAAGAATGACCACGAAGTGAGAAAGTTAAACCCTCATATCTTAATCTTTCTGCAAGCTGACTAGCTGGATTAATAGATTTAGGGCTGATTTTGACTTATTGTAGCTTTAATTTTAAGAAATAGTGTGAAAATTATAATCGAATTAGGGCACGATTATCTGCAGAGAAGTGAATTGAATATATTATATCATTTGAACTTGGGGACTTGAGTGTTCATCATGTGATATGAATTAAAACTTGTGGCGGGAGTCAATTTGGACTAAAAGTTGAATTAAAACAATTTGGATGGGGACTTGAGTTCATATTATTTTGAGCTTGACGATTTTCAAAATCTTTGTAGGATCAATTGACCTCACTTGTCATTAGGTGGCTCCGTCCTTGACTACAATGATAATAAAAACTTAAATGTTCGACGATCAAGAGTTTGTCAATTAACTTTCCTCGTTCTTTGGTGGCTCCGCCAATGACTATAACGATAATTAAAATTTATATGTTCAAGGATAAAGAGTTTGTTGATCAACACACAAGATTAAATATTATTTTTTCAATAATATTAGTTCCTATATAATAAAACTGGAAAATTAAATAAAATGTCATCGAAAAGAATATGTTTCTAAACTCCAAAAGTTCAATTTTGGACCCAAAAAAATTATTATTTTATTATCACAAACGTAGTCCATTTAAATTTGGGCAACACGTATTCAATTTCATCTTAACCAACTAGTTAGGCCAAAACCCAATCTTATGGAGGGCCAGGGAGCATATCCGTGATGCACTGTTGATGTACGCACACAATTTTGAAGTATCGGTTATTGTTAAAAGGAATGAACTTAGTTATTCATGTTATTTCCCAGATGATTCATATGCACGATCGCAATAATTGAAGTTTAATTTCTTTTACTTCCTTGGCTATCAAAGCTAAAATTTCAGTACACGTTAGTTTCCCGTTAGATTTTAACGCTTGTATATAAATCAAACATTATTTTTACTAACATGATTATCGAAGTGACTAAATTTATAATTAAATTGATATTTAGTGATTTGATTGTGACAAAATGAAAATGAATTATACAAATGAGATTTCCATAAAAGTTGGAGTGATAAAAAATGAAATTAAGCCAAAGAAAAGAACACAAGATAGCAAGAATCAAGAATAAAAGGGTTGTGCCATCCAAACCCGAAACGATATGACGCTTGTTCGGCTCAGCCCAAGCTCGACATGACCCATGTTGTGGGTCAGATCATCCGAAGGCATGCCATACTGGACTCGGGTCTTCATGCAACCAGTTGCAAGCTTGTTTTTAAGTTTGTTTGTTTATTATTATTATTTTTCCAGAAAATCAACTAAGTAAACTAAAAAGGATGGCTAGGTCCAGTGACCCAGCCAGCCGCAGGCCATGCTCGCAAAGCGAGGAGGGGCAGGCCCGGCAGACCCAAATGACACCCCTAGTCCAAAATCATAGCTTCTTCACTAGTGTAGAAAAGAGGATCTGAATCTCCTTTCACTTGATCCATGTTACCTGTGTGATCATAGACTAAAGACTTGCACGAGTAGACAGTTATAGATCAAAGTTGGTACTGATTTTCTGCTCAAAATACAGAATTCTTGCACGTTTCATACACATACTTGATAACAAGTAACTCCAAAAGCCAAAAAGCTCGGTAACCAAGGTGCATACAAAGCAGAACATAATATCACCTTCGTGCAAGTTAATTTCCATATTATTCGAAATCTAATTTCCTCGAGCCTTCTCCAAGTCAGGAAGATCTGCAGTGCAGAGGAAATGAGTATATAAAAAGAAAACTGCAATAATTCCTTCATATTTTCTGTTCTATTTTATTTTCCTTAGTTTCTTTATAAATTTAACGGAATAGATCTGAATAGAGTCTAAACATTCGTATAATGTAGGTCCACGAGAATTATGCAACAAACCAATACTCCTGTAAACAAGTATATTGCAGCACAAAAATGTGCAAGATGATATCCATTAGAAATGATGACGAAAAACGATAAACTGCCATGTAGAATCATAGAAGCTCAACAAGAATACCATATCAACCAATTAACAAATAACTAAACCTTAAAAGTAATAGTTACTCTAACTTTCTATTTTCAAGTATGTTTGGATATGTTATTTTATTCTTACTTATAAGTAAAAATAGTTACTTCTTTTGAAAGTAACCCTTCCCTTAATGTCAAAATAAGGAACTGACTTATCTCCGCTTTGACGAATAAAAAAGTTACTTATTTTAAAACTTACTTATGTACTTGTAAGTAAGTTCACTTATAATTTAACTTTTTAAGCTTAGAGAAACGTGCTCTTAATTCAAGTAAGAACTGTGCAGTAAAGGAAATTTGAACTCACAAAGCATTCCTTCATCATCGCTGCTCTCATCCTTTTCACCAGCATACTGGAACAAAAAGAACATTTATGTTAAATTAATAAATAATAAGCATTGCTACTCTCACTACTTTGAAATATTTGACAACAGAAAAGGAGGTTCAAATTACCGCTAAGTCATCGTCAGAAACTAGATTCGCTGCAAGGACCACAAAGTTTAGCGTCAAACATGAAAAATTATCAGCAATAATTACCTACAAATCTTATGACACTGGCTCATGAATGTATGATCTCGAATTATTAAAATATGAACACGTGCTTTAGGAAAAACTTGTATCCAGCATTACAATGTCATCGTCTTTCATTGTATATTGCAGTTGATAATCGAGTTTATAATGAATACTCAATGTACAAGATCAGCGAGTTTATCAACAATACTCCATTATGTACAAGATCAGCATCAGATAAGGAGTCCTTAAGTTTTTCCAAGCAGGTCAAAGTGAGTTAAAATATATATAGAGACTACCGTTCACATGAATAAAATATTAATTACTGTTTAAAAAAGGGAACATTTTATTGTATTTGAGAAGTTATATTGTGGAAGTGAAAGAGTAATTGTAATTATTCAAGCTTCTAAAATTATGTGTATATTCTTCATGGTTATTATTAAAACTAATTTGATAAAACGAAAAAGATGGTAAAGCCTAAGAAAAGAAAAATTAAATTAAATGAAAGTAAAAGCTACCACATATATTCTATTTTTATTTATCTTTGACATAATAGAAACAAAATAAAAGATATAAAGGAATCCAACTACTACAAATTTTCTTCCTTTTTTTTTTCTTATTGTAGCAATATTCTTTTCAAGAGAAGTACCAGACATGAAAAAGGGGCAGAGCCAGGATTCATTCAAGGGGGCTAGTATTAAAAATAAATAAATAAATAAACGAATTTCGACAATACGAAAATATTTTTTTATTTAAAGCAATTAAACTACCTCATCTTGGGCTGAGCTACAATTTCGATAATAGCCAATAGGTTATAGGTATTAGACTTAAAAATTGAAAGAAACTATTAAATCAATTAGACTAGTTCATCTTGGACGCTACAATTTGTTTTTGTTGGCTCTATTAAATTTAAAAGTTCGTCTTGTTATTGGGGTTCCTTAAATCCACCCCTTGATGCAAGGCACATACACCATTGCTTGTACATAATCAGTAATTTTTCAAACCATAGTAAGTTTCAATTATTTTTTGTGCCACATCACTTAGGCATATAATTATGGGTCCCGAACAAGTGGAAATTCCTAAAAGAATTATAAGAATGGGAGATTGGTTCTCTTTATAATGCAATGATGCAAAATTTCTTTGCTTAATAATTCTATGGAAAAACTAAACCCCACCCCAGTCCTGCCCCCAAGAATATGGAACCTCAGATGAGAAAGACCGTCAACAAACTAATAAATGTGTTGAAATCATCTAAATGTGATTATGAGAGGATGTTTTGCGAGTAAAAGGATTTATGTATATGATGCACACTAAAAGGAGGCAAAATTCAACTTCATCTACCACATATGTCCATTTTCGTAAAAAAGTGCAAGTGCCGATAGGCACATGTGAAAACCATCAAGACAGGTAAAATACAGACACGGTAAGATATAGCATGAACTTACAGTCCGACTCTTCATCGTCCTCGTCGCACCATTTATTCCAATCAACCTTAATGTATGGAGCAGGCTTTTCTTCAGACTTCAGTAGTCTTTTCCACCACTCCTTTTGCTCTTTCGGGATAGAGCATAGTATATTCCTTAACCCAATTTTTGTCTTACACCGCTGCATTAAAAGTAACCCTCATGCAATAAATAGAAGAACAGACAATCCTGCTTTCTTTGTGAGTAGACAATATGTGAAAGTCTTACCTAAAAATTTGACTACAATAAGTTCAAAAGTCGTAAATGAAAATAACATGGAAAGGATGAATAGGCCTCAAAATTCGCAGGCAGAAAGGTAATACCTCTGGAAGCAATATTTGTAATACTAATAAGCTATTCTATACTCTAAGCTAATATGAGGTTCCCTACATGTTACTTCTCGGCAAAATTAGAAGTTCTATAAAACGAATAAGGACAATTAAGATCGACAATTTACTCAGGCGTGTAAGCTAAGAAATAGCAAGCACGGAGTATGAATCCCAGAGACTGATATTCAGGTGCAGAACTTCTTTTCTTTTGCTTGCTGGGACCATTTTGCTAGCATAAATGTTGAGTCTACACAAACTTCCCATGTACATTTCTGGAAAATAAATGAAACAGTTTAACAAGCACTAAGAGACAAGAAACATAAACTGATAAACAGTTCATGGTAAGCATTCTTAACCATTGGAACAATTTTATCCTGGATTAATCCAGTTGTAATTTCTCGATAGACCTATATAGAGGGAAGTTTCAAGTTAATGGTTCCAAGGGATGGAAGAATGGCAGAGTAAGGAACTTTGATCTCTTGTGGCTAAAGGATTAAGGGAAAATAAAAGGGACACTTTGCAAAGCTTTTACAAGGCAAGTGAAAGGCAAAATCAAACTCATTGTGAGCTGCCGAACTCATGTAGAGAGCTACAGAGCAGAACAAGAAGAAAAGAGCTGCCCCATGCCACACATTCAGCAAAGTTATGGACAGAAATGTAGTGAACGAATTATTTTGATTAATTCATTTAATTTATTTCATTTACTTCAACAATACCCCCCTCAGGAAAAAATAAAAATAAATAACTCACACTTAATCAACTATGCCACAAGTCATTGCCAATTTAATTTCTCAATTACAAAAGGAACCATTACATCATCTGATAGAGATATAAAACTTTGCAGTTACAAAACCTTTTAGTGACAAATAAACTTCTTACCTCAAGATTACAAAGATTTTGACCGAAAACCAATATCCCAGTTCAGTTGAGTCGAGAAATATCTTAACCCAACTTTACTCATTTTAAAAGAGATCAAACATCAGGTCTAATTACTATCCGTTGATGTCAACTTCTTGGAATCGAAAACTGGAAAAAAAAAACATTGACACCAAATCTTTAACAAAATCGAGTTATTACCACTGCATATGTTAACATAACAATGAGTTAATATTCAAACGACTTATTGACATTTAGCTAAGAAAAATTTCAGCCCTAATTTAACAACTCACTTAGAAAAATTCATGTTGAACCCATATTTTTCTAAATTATACTACATTATCCCTTACTCCCTAGATTAATTTAAACAGAGATGTTGGATCCCTATTTATTTCCCCGCAATTGAAATTTCCTATACGTTTATTCATTTCTATATCTATTGCTTCAATATATTTCCAGGAATCTAAACTCATCACCAAGACTTCTTAAATCTATTAACGTTTTAATGTGTTTGTTGCATTATGTTCTTTCAAATGTTCAACATTTTTACTTCACTCTCATACTCTAAATCACACAGCACATCCAATTTCATGTAAAACAAGGGATGCATACATTGAATTCAAAAAACCAAAATTAAACAAAAACCATCTGATCATATCAAAAACAAAAACGTAAAAAACAAATAACTAATTGCAATAAGTTTTAGACAGAAAAAGGGACCTCAGGAACAATATTCCCATAGAGTTGGAGAGTGAAATTAAAGCCTGCGCCATTTACCCCAACAGCAGAAAAATCGAACAGCCCTTCAGCCTCACATTTTACAGAAATGTCCTTGGCGTCGGGTAGAGAAATGGTCAGGTAAACCTTGTCTGACCGCTGTGCCCACAGAACCTCTGGCTGCTTACTGGGAAAAAAAATCATCTAGAATCAAGAACTTAAAAAAAAAAAAAACAGAATAATCAAAATAAGCGTTAATCTAATGGTTTATTTACGAAAAAATATAGTTAAATATTTATAGGTACCTCATAGTTTTGGAAGGATTTGTAGTTTTTGTGAGATTTATTGTTTATAACGGAATGGGAAGAGAGAGTAGAGAAGAAGAGAAAAAGACGAAAAAAGTTTATAGCAAAGCGGATAATTTATTATTTTGGAAAATTAAACTTTGATTATCTAATGTAAACTTAAGACAATTGCATATTTGATCTCTAATCTTTTAAAATTATTAAGGATATATTCTTAATCTAAAAGATAGTACCACACATCTCCAACATATGAAGAAATAGGCATCATAGGTCCCTCTTGACATTTTCCGTTAGTTTTGTCTTTTAAAAATCAAAATTGGACTACACGCCATTCATTTCTCCAAAAAATGCAACTGAAATTGCAGGGGTAAAATATTTTTCTGCTCTGTTGCTCTAGCATGATCTCCCTGATCATACCCCCGGGGGATCAAATATCTCGGGCCACTAAAATGCTTGCAGAAGATTATGGAACAGCTTCAAATATTAAGAGCATGGTGAATCGTCAATATGTGTTAGGTGCAATCACATATGCTCAGTACAAGTTTAAACTTTATAACAGAGTACCTCCGAATGGATTAGTGCTATATAATGGAACTATAGTGATTGAAGACGGAAATGAGAAGAAGGTCACCTTTGACCTTGTGCCTTTCAAGCCCATAATTGCTTCTTTATACCTGTGCGACAATAAGTTTCACACTTAACTCTTGGAATCTGATGAAAAGTTTGGGTTTATTGTCATGGATGGAAATGGCACCCTTTTCAGGATATTAAGCGGTAACACCCGATAAGTGCTTCACAAATTTATAGTTGACCTTCCAAAGAAACATGGAATAGAAGGACAATCAGCTTTTAGATTTGCTCGTCTTTTTGGTATTCTTTGCAATTATTTGTAGCGTTTTTGTCAGAAGAAATAATGAGATTTTGTCCTCTACTGCTGCTGATGATCAACAAAACTTAAATATTTCACAAGTTTCTGATTTTGTTAGGCCGCCGAGGGAATCTGTTTCGAGTGCTCAGTGGTTTGGATTTTCGACGATAAAGAGAACGGTGGAAATGTTATGAGTACTTTAGTGGAAGACGGCAGTGGTGCATGGCTGAGGAGGAGCAGCAGCTCTTAGCTTGATCTAAGGCAATGACTATGGTTGTACGAGGTCCTATGCAAACCCACTGAAGGGTTTTTGGCACTTATAGAGAGATATTGGACTGGTAGGTAAGCTTTCAAGACTGGAAACAATTCATCCCTGAAATCATAAAAAACAAATGGCTGTTATGTGATTGGCACAAATGGAGAAGGAAGCGAATAAGACTTTTATCACTACCTGGTCACAATAGAAAGAAAATAGGCAGCCGCAGATCGTCTCCTCGCTCACCGGAGCAAATTTCGGATTGCCATTTTTACCCCCCTGCAATCACAAATGCTTAATTTGGAGAGAGAAAATGCATATAGTCCAATTCTGAAGTTTAACGGAGAAAATGGATGAAAATTGTCATGAGGGACCTACGATGCCTATTTCTTCAAACGTTGGGATGTGTGGTGCTATTTTTTAGGTTATGGGCATATTCTCAACATTTTTGAAAGGTTGGAGACCTACTATGCAATTATCCCTTTTCTTTTTACATAATATCAAAGACACTCTCGTGCTTTGTGACAATATCAAATACACCCTCTCGTGTTTAAAGAATCACATTATCAAACCAACTTCCCATAGTTTTAGTTTTTAATATTTTATTCACTTTTAACTACTTTTTAAGTCATATTTCATTTAAAATTAGGTTAATATACCTAAAATGTCTTTATGAAGAATAAAATAATTACTTTTACGATTAATTGAAATATAAGTTCGTCAACAAAATTAAAGTATAGCTATCTAATTGATACTATAGTAAAAGCATAATTACCATGAATACAATTTACTCGTGTTTTATTTGGTATTATGGGCTGATATCAAATTAAAATGTTCTTCAACTTTAGTATGAAGTTTTATTTATGTGAAATTTATAAACCGATATCTTCCTCATTATACACTACTAACAATGGCAAAATATCTTGTTTTGTCATAGAATTGAAACAGGGTGTTAATGCATAAAATATTCCCAACATAAATGTCTCAAACAAATGCCCAAAAAGCTTGAGCGAATTGTGCGAATTGTCAGGGCGAGGCCCAGAGTCGCCTAAACATGCAAGGGCCTGAACGATAGGGCGAAATGGGGCAAGGCCTGGGCAAATGTAGGAATAACTACATCACACAGCTAATGAAGCAGTTTTACACGTAACCCACAATCCGAGGTAACCATGAGTTAGTAGAAAAGACATCATGGCATGAGAAGTTATGGAAGTTATGGCAGTTATAGGAAGTTATGACAATCATGGGAAGTTATGGAAAGTTATGGCAATCATAGTGATCGACTACAAATAAAGCGGAGTAAGTGAAGAAAGAAAAAAGGAACAACTATCTCACAAAAAATATGTGAATTTACATTCAAGTATTGGAAAGTTATGGCAATCATGGTGATCGACTATAAATAAAGCGGAGTAAGTGAAGAAAGAAAAAAGGAACAACTATCTCACAAGAAATATGTGAATTTACATTCAAGTATTTTCGTATTTACTTTTCGAATCTAGTAACTTTGTGTGCTTGCATCCCTTGGAGGCAAGTTGTGTAATACAATCTTTCAATAATAGCACTCCTTGTTGAGACATTGTCTCAAAAAGTTTTGTTCTTTACACATTGTTTGAATAATTTTTTAATTGTTAGCACAAATCCAAATCAAAAAACGCGCGAAACAATTTGGCACGCCCAGTATGACAATTTGGTGTTAGAAAGATTGGAAGCATCATGCCTCAAAAGAATTTCGGCAAGGAGCCAGCAAATCAACAGTCTGTCCATTATGTGATCAGGCAATTTGAAGGTCAACAAGGTACCCCGAAGATGGAAAGACCGAATGATAGTCGTTATGAGTCAATGACAAAGTTGAGTTCCCACACCATGCGTACATTGCTGGGCAAACTCACGCAAGACATTGTAAAACAGGTAAGTCTGCAAAACATTCATAATGTAGAAAGACTCACTCAAAATAGAAACAATCATTATGACAATATGGCTAAACAATTGAGTATGTTGAATGAACTTATGAACAAAATGATAAGCCAAGTGTGTCAATCAAACTATTTGGGCATGGAAAATCGTTTCCAAACCAGAAATATTGTAGGTCATGGCTCACCAATTGTAAACACGAGCCAATGAGTAGAAACATCTCACATGGGACCAGCTACAACCAACTTAGGGGGTGCTGGAACATCTAACATGGGGGGCAATTATGATATAAGAGAAAACATTCAATATATGGGACAAAATACTACATGTGTTAACGATGGGGAAACTCACATATCAATGGCAATAATGGCGCGTTCGTGTCCAATATAGGGCCAAACCTTTTTAGGCCTCAAACAATGCCAGATGTACATCAACCTATAGGAATTCCTTTTGATCATAATGCCACTTTAAGAGATCAACTTGTAGAAATCATGCAAGATCAGTTGGCTTTTGAAATACGGCCAGTGATTCGACCAACGTACAAAAAGCCTTACCCAGATTGGGTAAATCAAGCATATCCTTGGCCTAGAGGTTATAAGGTGCCCAAATTTTTTTTGTTCACTGGCTTGGAAGAAATATCCACTTTGGAACATATAGGGAGTTTCACGCTGCAATGTGGCGAAGTTACTGACTTCCACAAGATGAGATTATTCCCAAATTCACTAACTGGGGTAGCCTTGGTTCATTAACTTGCCAGCAAATTTTGTCCAAACTTGGCAACAATTGGAATAATTATTTCATGCCCAATTTTACAAAACTGAATCAGAAGTCACTTTGGCATATTTAGCAAATTTGCGTCAAATGCCAAATGAATGGGTTGAATCCTTTCTTCAAATGTTTAAAACGGCTAGGAATAAGTGTTTTGTTCCTTTGTCTGAAAAAGAGTTTATCAAAATCGCCCAAAGTTGTTTGAATTTTGATTTGAAAAAGAAGTTCCAAGATGGGGAATTCTCTGATATCTTTCAACTTAGCGCGAATATGATAAGGTATGGGCGATTGTTAAGAGAAGATGAACAAATGGAGAATTCTAGTAAAATGGTCTATTATAGGGATCCAAATTTTGACATCCACGCTATAGATACTGGCCAAGATCGTGACGAAACTGAAGTATATCTGGCCGAATTGGTCAAAGTAGATGCATATGAAAACCCTATGTTGACCAGGTTAAAAGTACCTATTAAGAATGAGTCAACAAAAAAAGAAAATAAAAAGGCTAGAACATTTTCATTTGATTTAACAAAAGCCGATATAATATTCGACCGGTTATATAAAGATAAACAAAGAAATGAATATGGCAAAATTAATTATTAACATTAATTCAACAATATTAGAGGGTAATTGTTGATGCATAAAATTTCTCAACATAAAGGCCTAAAACAAAGGCCCAAAACAAGAGGCCCAACGCAGAACTTGAGCGAATTGCCAGAGCGAGGCCCAGAGTCGTCTAAACATGCAAGTGCCTGAACGATATGGCGAAATGGGGCAAGACTTGGACGAATGAAGGAATAACTACATCGCACAACTAATGAAGCAATTTTACACGTAACCCACAATCCGAGGTAACCATGAGTTAGTGGAAAAGACATCATGGTGGTTATGAGAAGTTATGGCAATCATGGGAAGTTATAAAAATTTATGGCAATCATGGGAAGTTATGGCAATCACAGTGGTCGACTATAAATAAAGCGGAGCAAGTGAAGAAAGAAAAAATGAATAACTATCTCACAAGAATTATGTGAATTTACACATTCAAGTCTTTTAATCTTTACTTTTCGAATCTAGTAACTTTGTGTGATTGCGCCCCTTGGAAGCAAGTTGTGTAATACAATCTTTCAATAATAACACCCATTGTTGAGACTTTGTCTTAAAATGTTTTGTTTCTTACACATTGTCTGAATAATTTTTTAATTGTTAGCATAAATTCAAATTTCAAATTAAAAAAACACGCAAAACACATGGACAAATCAAGGTTTCTCTCTGATTGTTTTTTCATGTTTTTAAATTGAAATTTTATTTTTAAAATTAAAAAAGATAGTATTGAAAACATAAATAAATAATGAAACGTGATGTAAAATAAAAATATTTTAATTTCTATCCCCTCAATTGTCATCACTATACATGAATATATTTTTTTTTCGTTCGTATTAATTAAAGAAATATTTTAATAAAGTTAACTTACATACAAAATTGTGTGTTAAATAAAGTAATGAAAATAAATAAATAAATAAATATTATAGACAAAAAGTATGTGGACAATGAATGATGATTAAAAATAATTTGGGTTTACCGGTGGAGTCCCATCGGTGGTAATTTTAAAAATTATCTTCATAAATTTAATTTATCAAATGTATTTATTTTGATAAATAAAGTAATAAAAACAAAACAACTAGATGTTATTGAGGAAAATTCCGACAATAATAAAATAACTATTAAAAGTAATAATTTAAGATTGCCGACATATTTTTGGTTGATAATATTGGAAATATATATATCTTTTAAAAAAAAAATTCAAACAGAAATTCTGTCATTAAACAAAGTAATAAACCATTATCATTTATTAATGATTTTGGACCCATTCGATCCAACCACCACTTAATAAATTCAAGTTATCGACGAAATATGTGATCAAGAAATAAAAATATATTCTTACCGTCCTAAAAAGATAGGTCTGTTTTTTTTTTTCATCCGTCCTAAATTATATGTCATTTTTCTTGTTGAAAATATAGTTGATTTGTTAGTTCTATAATATTTTATTATTTAATGTGTTTTGTTATCAATAAAGTATGAAATAATATTATATTTGTAGGAGTATATTGTAAAACTTTTCTCATTTTTTCTTTATTATGGTCCAAACGTTTCAAACCCCTTAAAGTACCTTAATTTTCAAACTTCTTAATATACCTTAAATTTCAATCCTCTCTTAATGTGCCTTCAATTACAAACATCTTAATCCCTTCATTTACAAACTTCTTAATGTGTCTTCAATTACTTCTTCATTGATTGTGCTGAAAAAATTTGATAACGAATGAACGTTCTTGATGGGAGGAAGTGCATAAATACATGGTTTGGTCCCTAAGCTGAAGCACCATTTTCTTCTTAATCATACACCATCATATTGGGTGTTCTGAGGGCTTAGAATCACCGAAATCAAAACAAACTCTATATCAAGAACTCAACGAGAAAGATAGCAATCGTGGGAGGTAATCTTCGATCTCATTGCATATTGATCTAAGTGCTGTATAAATGTATTGAAGCATGTTAAATCGTATTCTAGTCTAACAGTTGGTATCAGAGCAAGTTGAACCTCTGCCTTGTTGTTTTGAGTTCTAAGAGAAACATTCGTAAAATACCGTAAAATTTTATTTATTTATTTTTATTTTTCCTTTTGATTCCAAAGTTGATTTTTCGAACTTTTGATGCAAAGCGAGTTTACAAATCATTAAGTAATTAGATTTCTAACATTTATAAAATTGATGCTTTTCATCTAGTTTGACTTTCGTGTAAATAATATTATGATCAATTATGCAATATTTGTTTATGTTTAATACTTGATATAGGAAAATATTTTGGTGCATAAAATAAAATATTTTCCATATGAATTATCTTCATAACACTTAATTTTATGCATAAAATTTAAATGTCTAGTGATCCATATAATTTAATTAATTAAGGATTGGCCACATCATCTTTAATTAAATAAAATTATATATTATGTTATTTTAGGATCACATAAGGATTTATAGACATTGATTGTAATTAATTATATTTAATATAATAAATTTTATCCCACATGAACTTTTATTATATTTATATAATTAGTTAGGATAAAATATCAAGTTATTTTCTTAATATACTCGCAAGAATTATGAATAAGTATATAATTTGATAGTTTTATCATATTGTAGGATTGAATATCAAAGTATTCTCATATTGTACCCATAAATAATGAATTAAATACATAATTTGATAATTCTATAACAAGAAACACATGAATATACTTGAATTAAAATTTTAACCAACGGGCAAATTTTATGTCATTAGATTCATTTTGCATGATTTACATTGGTAAAACATGAAATTTATTCAATTACACTCCAAATTTTGACACAAGCATTTATAAAATATGTGCAGCTTCACAACCTGCTAATTTCTCTGATCTTCGTTGCGATATTCCTGAACTAAAGGGTGATAACTATAAGATATGGAAGGAGAGAATTCTTCTCCATCTAGGATGGATGAATATCGACTATGCTATTAGAAAAGATGAACCACCAGCAATTAGAGGTGTCCAGACGGGTGGGCCGACCGAACCTGCATCGGCCCACCCGCCTCGACCCGGAACCGCGGGTCGGCCCGTGAATCGGGCGGGCTGTTCACAGGTCGATGAAGCCAACCCGCGGGCCGTTCATGGGCCGAAGAGACCGAACCGCTGGCCGGCCCGTGAACCGCTTTGATTTTTTTTAAAAAAAAATAGACAGAAAATTCAAACTTTTATATTTGAAATGATATTTAAAAAAACAAATGGCATAGAGCCGTTTAAAGTGAAAGATGTGACAGATGTGTGATGTTTTAGTCTTTAAATATATAAATAAAAAATAGAAATTGAATTAAAAAATTAACAAATGTGAATTTATCATTGTTATTTATTTTTTATTTAATAATTTAACACATTTTTTTTATATATGTAAATATTTTTTTTTTTAATTACAATAAGTAACTAAATTTTATTAGTAATTTCAAAAAAATTTAATTTTTTATTCATACGGGTCGAACTGGATCGAACCGCGGCCCACATGGGCTCGACCCAAATGGGCCAACGGGTGGACTGGGTTTGTGTTCAATTTTTTGTGGGCTGAGTTGACCCGATCCACAACCCGTCGTAGCGCGGACTTTTTCTAATGCAGGCCGTTACCGGGCTTCATCAGATGCGGGCTGACCTGGATTAACACCTCTACCAGCAATCACTGATACCAGTACTCTAGCGAACATCGCGCTTTATGAACAATGGGAGCGATCTAATCGCCTCAGCGTGATGTTCATTAAGACTAAAATTTCTACTGGTATATGTGGTTCCGTCGATCAGCATGAAAAGGTTCGGGACTTGCTGAAAGCAATTAATGATCAATTCATCACTTCAGATAAGGCACTGGCAAGCCTAATCATGAAGTTATCCTCCACAAGACTCACCAGCGTGAAAGGTGTATGTGAGCACATCATGCAGATGAGGGACATTGCGGCTCAACTTAAGAAACTCGAAGTTGAGATGTCCGACTCTTTCCTGGTGCACTATATCCTAAACACCCTCCCACAGCAGTACGGACTATTCAAAATCTCGTACAACACGCATAAGGATAAATGGTCAATCAATGAATTAATGACCAAGTGTGTACAAGAGGAAGGGAGGCTTGTGATGGAGTATGGTGAAAGTGCAATGCTGACTACAACGCGCGGGAAAGGCAAACCTCAAGCCAATCAGAAGAGGAAAGGTAAAATACCACCCCAGGCTGATATCAAGAAAGAGCCAACGTGTTTCTTCTGTAAGAAGAAGGGACACATGAAGAAGGAGTGTGCTAAATTCAAGAAATGGCTTGAGGATAAAGGTAATCCAACCTCGTTTGTTTATTATGAATCCAATATGGTTAATGTTAATATTAACACCTGGTAGATTGACTCTGGTTCTACAATCCATATTGCAAACTCCTTGCACGGTATGCAAAACTTAAGGAAACCAGTGGGAAGTAAACAAAGCATCTTATCTGGAAACAATATGGGCTCACAAGTGGAGGCTATAAGGACATGTGTTTTAATTTTAAGTAGTTGTTTTGTTTTAAAATTAGATAAGACCTTCTATGTTCCAAGTTTTTTCACGAAACTTGATTTTAGTTTCTAGACTTGTACCTTTGACATATTCTTTAAATTTTGCAAACACATCATTCAGTTTGTTTTTTAAGTCTGATTGTGTTGGGAATGGTATTTTGTCTGATGGTCTTTATCGTATTAATTTACAAGACAATACCACTTATAGTTCATTGCATGTTCATACTGGCACTAACAGGTGTATTATTAACAAGGGGTCCTCTATATTATGGCACCGTAGATTATGACATATCTCTATAGATAGAATTAAGAGATTAGTGAATGATGGAGAACTTAGTACTCTAGATTTTACTGATTTTAAGACATGTGTGGACTGTATTAAGAGAAAACAGACCAACAAGTCTAAGAAAGGTGCTAAAAGGAGTTCAGACATATTAGAAGTCATGCGTACTGATATTTGTAGTCCAGACATGGACTCACATGGTCAAAAATATTTCATCACCTTTATTGATGATTACTCTCTATATATGTACCTCTACTTGCTTCATAATAAGAGCGAAGCATTAGATGCCTTTAAGATCTTTAAGTCTGAAGTAGAGAAACAATGCGGAAAGCAAATAAAAATCGTGAGATCATATAGAGGTGGAGAATATTACGGTAGGTACACTGAGGATGGACAAGCACCTGGTCCGTTTGCTAAGTTTCTTCAAGAGCATAGAATAATTGCTCAATACACCATGCCTGGTTCACCAGACCAGAATGGTGTGGCAGAAAGAAAAAATCGAACATTATTGGACATGGTACGGAGTATGCTTAGCAGCTCCAATCTTCATAAATCCTTGTAGACTGAAGCACTAAAGACGGTAGTGTATATATTAAATCGAGTTCCAACCAAGGCTGTTTCAAGGATGCCATTTGAATTATGGAAAGGTTGGAAACCGAGTTTGCGACATATGCAAGTTTGGGGATGCCCGTCTGAAGTGAGGATTTATAATCCACAAGAGAATAAGTTAGACCCAATGACCATTAGTGGGTTTTTCATTGGATATGCCGAAAAGTCTAAAGGGTACAGATGTTATTGTCCATCTCACATCACTAGGATTGTGGAATCAAGAAACGCCAAGTTTCTTGAGAATGAGTTTATCAGTGGGAGCGATCAAATCAGGAAGAAAGTTCCTGAGCATGATCATTCAGAATCTCAACATTCTAACTCAAGTAATAGACTGATTATAGTTCATAGCACCCCTCAAGTACCAACAGGTGTTAAACAACCAATCAATGAAGTTTCACAAGCCGCTGACGACATTCCATAGATCAAGCAGTTCAGAAATTACTAGAACCTCCTGAACAACCAGTTGAACCACAAGCTTCTTAGAAAGATATTGATACAACATTAAGGAGATCCACTAGAACTAAGAGGTCAGCAATTCCTAGTGATTATGTAGTGTACCTACAAGACTCTGACTACAATATTGGAACCGAAAATGATCCCAAGTCCTTTTCACAAGCCATGAGCTGCAAAGAGTCAGAATTATGATATAATGCCACGAAAAAAGAAACACGTTCTATGAAAAGTAACGAAGTTTGGGATCTTGTTGAGTTGCCTGACGGTGCAAAAGCCATTGGCTGTAAATGAGTCTTCGAGACTAAAAAGGACTCATTAGGCAACATTGAGAAATACAAGGCAATACTCGTTGCTAAGGGATTCACTCAAAAAGAAGGAATCGATTACACCGAAACCTTTTCTCCTGTATCTAAGAAAGATTTCTTGTGCATTATTTTGGCATTAGTAGCCCATTTTGACCTTGAGTTGCAACAAATAGATGTGAAAACGGCATTTCTCAATGGAGATCTAGATGAAGAGGTTTATATAAAACAACCTGAAGGATTTCCTTCTAGTACTGGTGAGCATTTGGTTTGTAAGCTCAATGAATCCATATACGGTCTAAAACAAGTGTCCCGTTAATGGTATTTTAAATTCCATGGAGTAATTTCTTCATTCGGATTTGTTGAGAACCCTATGGATCAATGTATATACCAAAGGTCAGTGGGAGTAAGATTTGTTTTCTTGTTTTATACGTGGATGACATTTTGCTTGCAACCAACGATAAGGGTTTGCTACACGAGGTAAAACAATTTCTCTCTAAAATTTTTGATATGAAGCATATGAGTGAGGCATCTTATGTCATTGGCATTAAGATTTATAGAGATAGATTTCGAGGCATCTTGGGTTTATCTCAGGAAACCTACATTAATAAAGTTTTAGAGAGATTTTGGATGAAGGATTGTTCACCAAGTGTAGCTCATATTGTGAAAGGTGATAGGTTCAATCTGAACCAATGCCCGAAGAATGATTTTGAAGGGGAACAAATGAAGAACAGTTCACATGCTTCTGCTATCGGAAGTCTGATGTATGCTCAGGTCTACACAATGCCTGACATTGCATTTGTTGTAGAAATGTTAGGACGATATCAGAGTAATCCAGGTATGGACCACTGGAGAGCTGCAAAAAAAGTGATGAGGTACCTTCAAAGGACCAAAGACTAAATGCTTATATATAGATGGACGGATAATCTGGAAGTGATTGGCTACTCAGATTCTGACTTTGTTGGCTGCATTGATTCATGCAAATCAATATCATGGTACATTTTCATGATGGCCGGTGGAGCTATATCATGGAGGAGTGCCAAGCAGACCTTGACTGCTACTTCCACTATAGAAGCTGAGTTCGTCTCTTGTTTTGAGGCTACTTCACACGGTGTATGGATCAAAAGTTTCGTATCTGGGCTTAAAGTTATGGATTCCATTTCTAGGCCACTGAAAATTTACTTCGACAATTCAGCTGCTGTCTTTATGGCTAAGAACAACAAAAGTGGAAGTCGAAGTAAACACATCGACATTAAATACTTAGCCATAAGAGAACGTTAAAGAAAAGAAAGTGGTCAGTGAACACATCAGTACTGAATTGATGATTGTTGATCCATTGACTAAGGGCATGCTATCGTTGAAATTCAAGGATCATGTAGATAAAATGGGACTTGGTCCCACTATATGATTGTATATATTTGAATGAAACTCTTATTTATTGTGATATTTTCTCATATTCATGTGCACCTTAGCTTATTTGAGAAAATACATTTGTATAGGACCAAGAATAAGCATAAGGTTTAATCATTAAGTAATGTTGACATATAAAGAATAATACTTGAGAAATTGAATGCACTGTAATACATGGAAGGTAATACTTGTTGTTAGAGGACTTACCGTCATGATTCATGTATTTATTTCTTAAGAAAAGACAATCAATGAGATTAAAGTTGAGACATAGGTTAAATATATGGACCAAGTGGGAGAATGTATAACTTTTCCCGTTATTTTTCTTTATTGTGGTCCAAACGTTTCAAACCCCTTAATGTGCCTTAATTTTCAAACTTCTTAATGCACCTTAAATTTCAATCATCTCTTAATGTGCTTTCAATTACAAACCTCTTAATCCCTTCATTTACAAACTTCTTAATGTGTCTTCAATTACTTCTTCATTGATTGTGCTGAAAAAATTTGGTAACGAATGAACGTTCTTGATGGGAGGACGTGCATAAATACATGGTTTGGTCCCTAAGCTCAAGCACCCTTTTCTTCTTAATCATACACCATCATATTGGGTGTTCTGAGGGCTTAGAAGTACCAAAATCAAAAGAGACTCTATATCAAGAACTCAACGAGAAAGACAACAATGGTGAGAGGTAATCTTCGATCTCATTGGACATTGATCTAAGTGCTGTTTAAATGTATTGTAGCATGTTAAATCGTATTCTAGTCTAACATATATTTGAAAAAATCTAAGTAAATTTTATTATTCTAACTATAATAATTATATTTTCTTCATCTGTGTGAAAATAGAACGAAGTGAGTATTAAAGATTAGCAACTGAAAATAACTATTTAAAATAATAACATAAAATTACATACACTTTTAAAAAAATAGAAATTTTGTCACTAAATAAAAGAATACAAATAAAAAATAAATATCAACAAACAAAAATTCAATAGATGATTAAACAAAAATAAAAGCACCATGAAGTTATCAATGGAATATTTTATTGGTAACTTATTAAAAAGCATAATAAAATAAAATAAAAACAAACTTATGTCGTGTGATGATCACAATAATTGTTAATGGCAAGTAGTGAGAAATCACCATCGATCATTGTCGACAGCATCATTCACGATGTTTTCGGAGGTGCCATCGGTTATTCTGCACAAAAAATCTTGTCGACAACTTTCATCAACTTTAAGAGTAGTTTCTAAATTTCTATCGAAAATTTCATGTCGAGGGATAATTTTCACCATGGGAAACGTGGGTGGCATTTTACTATTATTTCTGGAAATACCCTTTAAAGATTGTCTAATTATACATATTAAAGTTTACTATACTATTATTTCGAGTTAAATATTTAAATAATCACTGAACTTTTATTTTTTTTATTTTTTTGATGACTCGGGTTCCAAGCTTCGCTTGACTAATTCCGAGGAGTGAAGGCATTCTCCCTTGGTTCGTCACCTAGGTACATTTGGATGCGATCACAACTTATACACATTTGAGCCGGACATTTGACGGTTCTCCTCCCTATGGACCACTGCCTTCCAACATAGTTGTTGTCTTCCAACATTAAAAGTTGCATTCCAACAAGAAATGTTGCCTTCCAAGTGCCGAGGGGATAATCATTGAAATTCAGCACTATTTTGAAGTTAAGTGAGCAAACGAATACTAGATTAAAAGTTCAGTAATTATTTAAACATTTAACTCCAAATCTTTGATTACGTGGTTTTTTTATTTAGAATAAATTTTTTATTTATTTATTGTCTTCAATTTTATATTTGAGACAATTACTGATAATTGTGGTAGGGTGGTGATATTCTCCCTCTGGTCGATACTTGTTTAATAGTAATTGAATAAGTAAAAGTGTTTTATATTTAAAATTAATTATTTGTCTAATCACTACGGAATAAATGTCCAGTCCAGAGATCACCACCCAATAGGGGTATTTCCATTCTATTATGGAGTTTGATCTCCTACTTATAGTTAGTATGAGCGGCTAAATATGATTGGTAAAAATCATAAATATGAGGTCATGAATTATCAATCATGTGCCACCTCAGCGTGGACGTTATAAGTGTGTAGGATAAGAGTATCTCCAATACAACAATGTCTAATATATATATGTGGTAAAAGACATTGACATTATATCAAAAAAACTTCTCCAATGCAATAATGTTCATTGTGCAAATGTAGCAAATTATTATTAGCTTTTTAAAAAAAAGAAAGAGAGAGAAATATATTGATTGGATAGATATTATTAAACTAATGGTGGACATTGTCAAAAACAATGTCTCGAATTAGACATTGTGCTAGACACCTTCTAGCATTAATTGTGCCACGTAATTATTTTTTTGCCATTTGTCAAAAAAATATATTAGAGATTGTACTTTGACATTGTCACATTGGGCAAGAAATTGATTCCTTTCCATTATTTGTGATTGATAGATTGTTTGGTTGCAGCCACGCATGTTGCACATCATTTTTCGTACCCGGCGCCATCCCCACCCCACTCCAACCCAAATTAAAAGGGAGGTTTCTTGGTCAAGAAAAGGAATAAGAAAAATACACGGCGAATGGCAACGGAGGTGGACGGCGGCGGTGGCAGAACCCTATCCGAATTGTATTCCAGCTCGAAGCGGCTGTTGCTGAAGACCAGAGATGCATTGGAGAGGCTCGAGCGTCTCGAGTACACGTCGTCTTCTTCCTCTTCTTCATTTTCATCATCCAACGGCGTCGTTCCGGGTGCTTCCGATGATCAGTCCACCGCAATTAGACGAGACATTATGCAGATCCAGTCCCTCTGCTCTGATATGGATCGCCTATGGCGTTCAATCGCCGGCAAGTCCCAACGTGATCTCTGGAAAAGGTATTTTATCATTTGTACTCTGGTTGTATAACTCGATTGGAATTTTTGATTGCGTTTTTGAGTATGAACTTAAGTCTAAATTTGATTATTTCTTGGAAATTGTGTTGTTCCTGTGGCTGTTTGTTTTTTATTTGATTGATTAGGGTTTCAAAATGTTATCAAAGGTGTTAAAGAAGCGTGTGATCTACAATGTTAAACAGGTTAAATTGAAATTATGTTGTTTGATTGAAAATATATATAGGTTGTGTAACATGAATAATGTGATCCCTACCCAATGCGATCTCTGGAAAAGGTATCTCCCAACACATACGTGTATGTATATTTCTATATGTATGTACTTTGGTTGTACGACTTAATTGGAATTTTGATTGCATTGATACGTATGGATTTAAGTCCAAATATGATGATTGTTTGGAATTTGCGTTGTTTCTGTGACTGTTTATTTAGATATGTTTGATTAGGGTTTCAAGTTCTAGGGAAAGGTGTAAAAGAAGCATGTTGAACTTATGTTGTTTAATTGAAAATATAATAATATGATCCTATAGGAGGATTGACTATGTTTGCCATGATATGATCAAGATGTTTGAATGTATGTACTCTACTAATGAATTTGACAAATAATCACATCCATCCCTTAATTAAGCTAATATAACAGTCCAATTCTATTAAAACTTTCAAAATATTTATACCCACATCTAAACGCATTGCAATAAAGGTTTTAATACATCTAAACTGTTTGATTAGTTGAAATTAAGGGCTGTGATAATTTGTCAAATATATTGGTAAGTGGAATAGTCTCCCTACTTATATAACTCGATAGGAATTTGTGATTGCATTGATAAGTATGAATTTTAACTGGTTGGAATTTTGTTTGATTAGGGTTTCAGAGTTTTGGGCAAGGGGTTATAGGATTGAGTGATCCAGAATTTTACACGGGTTAAAATGAAAATATTTTTGTTTAATTGAAAATATATGTAGGCTGTGTAGTATAATAATATAATCCTGTTGGAAAAAAAATTGAGAATTGACTTTGTTGCCACTGATATGATCAAGGTTGTTGGAAAGATTGCAAAGTTGATTAAAACAAATTTATACAAATTCATTTTAGGATGAGTACAATTTTTGTAGGTTGTGTAATATAAATAATGTAATACTATTTGAAATATTTAATTTGTTCGCACAGATGTGATCAAGGTGGTTGCAAATAATGCAATGGATTGGAACAAGGTTATATGGTTTCATTTTAGGATGAATGCAATCTCTTTACAAAGTGTGTGTCTTTCAAAGAAGGACGATTTTCCATGGACAGTATCCAAACATTATGTGCTTGTAAATGCTGCGCAAGACTGGCAGTTGTTTTGGCAATTTCTTAGTGCAACGTCTTTTCCTGGATCTGTGATCCTATTTTTTTTTTGTTCATCTTACATTCCTTCTCTTCCCTACGCACACGGCCTACTTCAGGATGGTGGGTAGAAAGGTTTTGCTAAAAGCTGTTTGAAAGACCTTACAGGTTAAAACTCCACCAAGATGTATTGAGATCAGTAAGTGGTTAGTGAGGGATGTTTTGGTTCGATAAAGAAGAGTTGCCATGTGCCTGTCATGTGTTTTCTGATATTGGTAATGCTTCCTTTAAAGTTGGGGTTTGCCGTAGGTAGCATGGTACTGGTTTGGGAGGCTAAAATTGAGCATGTGTGGTATTGATTTCTGGGACTGTATATTGAACTATTAGAAGACAGATGGGCAGTTTCACATTTGTAATTTTAGTGGGTTTTCATTTGGAAATCTTGGAAGGATGGGTGTGGGGATACACTTATTTTGCTTTCCTTTTGCTCAGATGAAAATTTTAGTAAGAAGGATGTGAAGTTTTTCATTAGCGAAATTGAGATTTATATATTATTGAGCCAAGACAAATGCCCCAGTTTATCTGTACCTGCAAAAGCTAAAAATCGCTCCCTGCCACCCCCGAAACCACTCGCATGTGTGATGTTGTCAGAATAGTTTGATTCCTGAATTTTAATAGATTCATACATTATTGGGGTTAAATATCTCAATCGCCACCGAACTTTCCTGAATATTTCTATTTGCTATTAAACCATATGTGATGTTGTCAGAATAGTTTGATTCCTGAATTTTAATAGATTCATACATTATTGGGGTTAAATATCTCAATCGCCACCGAACTTTCCTAAATATTTCTATTTGCTATTAAACTTTAAAAAAATTTTGAGTTGCATTGAACTTTCCCAAATGTTTTTCAATTGCCATTCAACGTTAGAAGTTTTACTAGCTGCCACTAAACTTATAAAAATGTTATCCCATCGGTCGCTCACCTTTTTAAAAGTTAAGGGACTTGAAGAACTTACCAAAATTTTATCCTATCCATATTCTGTCTGTCATGTCATTAAGTCCGTTAACTTTTAAAACAACGAGTAACGTAGTGACAGATAGAATACCATTTTTGTAAGTTTAGTTTCAACTTGAAAAACTTTTAAAGTTCAATGGCAATTCGGAAACATTTGGGAAAGTTCATTGACAACTCGGAAAACATTTAAATTTCAATGACAATTGAGAAACATTCACGAAAGTTCAGTAGCAACTAAGATATTCAACTCACATTATTGTATAAATATTTTATTTAGTATAAGTTTTTGGATTAGTTTATAACTGATTGTCTCTTTTCTCGGGTGAAAAGCTTTCATACTATAAAACCATATAGGAGACGAGCTTTTAAGAACAATCATCTAAAGTGCTACTTTCATGTCATATTCATTATTATGATTTATGTATTCGTAGATAACAATTTTTTGTCAAAATGGAAAAATGTCATTTCTGTTTAACAAGGAAGATTAACATTGGACAATTATGCTGTTTGTCCTCTATTTTTGTGCTGAGGAGATTGTTGTGTAATTCGTAGTTCTTGTTTTTATGATCATTTGTCCTTGCAGTTTGAACTCTTAATGTTAGAATGAAGCAATTTTATTTCTTTGTTGTGCAGAAAAGTGGAACAAGTGGCTGAGGAGTCTGAGTCATTGAAAACTAGTCTGGATAAACACATTTCGAGACATCAGAAGCGGATACAAGAAGCTCAAGAGAGGGCAGAGCTATTTGGAAGAGCTGTATGAATTCTTTCTGCATGAATTGATGAACTGTGTGTTGCTCTTCTTACGTATCTGTTTAAACGGTTTTACTTTTATGTTCTAGAATGGGGAATCTTCTCATGTTTTGAGAATTTTTGATGAGGAGGCCCAAGCAGTGCAGTCAGTTCGTAGCTCATCCAGAATGCTAGAAGAAACTTATGCGACTGGTGTGGCCATTCTTTCAAAGTATAGCGAGCAAAGGGATCAGTTAAAGGTATTCTTTTTAATAGCATCTACCACATAGAACATACATCGCATGCATGCATAAATACTTGTACATATAGGTTTACACAAAATATGGTATTGAAACACATTCATAAATGAAAATCTTTGCATGTCGTTGTTAGATGCCACTGGCATACACTTAAAATAAGACCGACATTTAGTCTCAGACTCATTCAACTTTATCGAAGATCAAGGCACATCTTAAAGTGAACTATAAGGGTTGAATATGTACGATTTAACAACAAATGTGGGAACTGTTATATTGATATGATTTAAAACTTTCTCAGATGTGTTAAAATGAATGTTCCCGCGTATGCTTGTGATTTATTGATAACTAAGATATTTAACATGATAAAGGAGTTAAAAATTATTTATCGACGAGGTAGGTCATACAGTACGAGAAAAATCCATAGGAATTGGCTAACTGTCACACTAACTTAATAGGCGATACTCCCCGTGTCCCCAAAAGAATGTTTGGGTTTCTATATTTATATGCTGCATTACAGTTGTCCTCTATAAAGCTTAATCTGTGGCAAAAGAGGCTGTAGGGTTCTTTCTGGAAGAATGATGCAAATTGTTAATTGCACGTTTTTCAAATCTCTGTAGATATTTGACCAATGTGGTCTTTTTGGGATGGAGGGCGTATACAATAAATGAATTTATTGACATACATATCTCTAATTTCTGCGTGCCTCAGTGTACTGATGGCTGTATCTTATATGAGAGTTTGTTTGGCAGGTTTAGCAGCAAGTGTTTGTAATAACTAGTTTCTTTAAGACCTGACGAAAATGTACAAATTAGCACACTGGCATTCTTGCTTGCTTCACTTTAGAAAAATCTTTGTAGCATAATCTGAGAAATGAAACCTCCCGTATGTGGGTAATTTTGTAAGACGAGAATATCCATGCTAATAACTCTTACTGGATTGAATCGGTGCAGAAAGCTCAACGGAAAGCACTGGACGTCCTTAACACTTTGGGGCTATCAAACTCTGTAATGCGGCTCATTGAGAGGCGAAATCGTGTCGACCGATGGATTAAATATGCAGGCATGGTTCTCACTATCATCGTGCTTATTGTCTTTTGGAGGTGGACCAAATGATTGAGTTCAATCTAGTATTGAGTCACTATCACATATTCTTTTTGCTTGTTATCTTCTAAAAGCCCAAATGATGGTCATTCAAGAAAAAGTAGTGTAAATGAAATATCAACTTTATGCCCTTACGACATTTGTATGGATAAAAATTGTGTAAATTGTATGCGAAACTTGTAGAATTGAAAGAAAATAGAGAAAACGAAACAGTAGTTTGATGTATCAATACGCAGCTATGTTGTTTCGACTTTCGTGTACTACAGAATTTGATTTTTTATTTTGTCCACACACCTTTTTCTGCAATTCATCGATCTTGAGCACGTGGATCCAAATAATACGTATGTTTCACATATGTGATATGTAAGCTTGTTTGCTAAGCTTAAAAGTAGGTAAAAGTTATTTTTTTAACCCCCCCAAAAAAAAAAGAAAGAAAGCTCGTTTATAAATGTATTTAGATAATTACTCCACTGAAGATGTAATAATTTACCCAAAATGAACATGTTTTACCATATCTTGGAGTTGTATTACTTAACCACCCAATTTTAAAAAATATTTCAATGCTTACTCTTCTTTCCACTATGTTATCTATCCACCACTCGTTAACTAACCTGTGTCAAATCGTAACGGAGAATCCGATCAAACATAAGGTTTCTCGACGTGGCGGGCTGACGGTGTGTACTCTGACCGACTCAGCAAAATAGCACATTTCAAACACACCTTTTCTCTTTCAAAATTAAAGCACAATCCAATCTTCTTCTCCAAAAGGGGCGTCTGGGTGATGCGTTTTTTTTTTTTTTTTATGATTATGTGAAATTTAACACTGTCAATATACCACGTTATTGCCACATGGGACGTACTGTTAAGAATTGCAGAGTGCTAGACGTCGGGTAATAGATGAGTAACAGAGTGGAAAGAAGAGTATGCATTGATATAGTTTTTAAAATTGAGTGATTAAGTAATAACCTGATTAAAGTTCAATGGCCAATAGTTGATTTTACCTCATTTCTAAGTAGAAAAACCTAACTTTTATTTTGTTGAAGTAGCTGAATTTATAATTTTAGTCAATTCAAGTTATTACATCCAAGTCCGTCAACTTGACAGGCGAAAACATTGATGTGATATTATATACTATTTGGGTCCAAATCAAATATATATAAATCTTATCAATATCTATGTCATTTTTTTTTTTGATCAATATCTATGTCATTTTTTCTCATTTAAAATGTCGACAAAGTTAGGCGCAGGAGTCCAAATAGTGCATGGTTTCAATATTCTCAAAAAATTGAGAAAATATTAGGGACATTTCTGAACTTTATGACTTATGATAATCTTAAATCCGTCTCCTCGCATTTAAAAAATTGTAATAACCTTCTATATTTTTATATATTTAAATATCATATTTATTACTGACCACTTTTTGAATTATATTTCATCTAAAATGAGGCCGATATACTTAAAATACCGTTGCAAAAAAAAAAAAAAATCGAAATTTTCTACAATTAGTTGCAATTTAATAATAAATTAACACTCAAAAACTTTACGGATACACAATTCTGAAGATGCATAGTAGAATTTTGTTGAAGAAAATGGTTTAAAGTTTTTTAATTAAATATATATTATATATACATAATTTAGATATTAACAAATGCAAATTTATCAATAAAATTTCATATTTATAAATTCATAAATTTAAAATAAAATGTTAAATATAAACATTTATTATATCATTCAAATAAAATTTAGCTAAAAAAGTATACATTAGTTCATTAAAACATTATACACTCTCAAATAAATGATGACCGTATATATTATGTAATAGAATGCTAAGTTAATATTATATATTATTCATTACAATAGTTTAAAGTGGAGACCGTTCCACCTACCAAATGTATTTGATGACAAATTACCACGACCCTTAATTTCAGCTAATCTAGCGGTCTAATGTATTAAAACTTTTATTTGGACGTGTTTGGATGTGGGTATAAGAATTTTAAAAATCGAATAGATTTAAACTGTTAGATTACCTTAAATTAAGGATCGTAATTATATGTCAAATGTATTTGTCATATTCATTGATTTAAGGAAAGGTCCCCTTTCAAAATAATATCATAACATCTCTTTTAGCTATTTGATATTTATTTGTACTTATAAATAACTATTTTGTTAAGTTAAATACTTTGTATACAAAATATATATATATTAGAAAAGTAGTACAATTTTAACCAAAATAAGTAAACATATTATTAAAATTTAAACTATACCAAATGAGCTTTGTAACATGTCAATTTATGTTCTTCTAGTTTATCCTCAACAAATTAACTACAACTAATTGTAAAAAAATTCATTTTAAATTAACAAGAGTATTTTAGGTATATCATAGGAATGGCAACAGGGGCAAGATGGTCTTTCCCGTTCCCGCTCTATTGGAGATTTTCAAGAAGCGGGGCAGAATGGAGATTAAAATATCTATATTTACCGCACTTTTTTAATTATTTATTTTTTAAATACAATTTAAATTTAAAAACATCAAAATGAAATAAATAAAAAGATTTGGAGGCCGTGAGACCATGGGTAGGATATTTTGTCATCCCTAGTATATTAATCTCATTTTAGATGAGATATAACTCTAAGTTATGAATAAATATGATGTTCAAAACTAGCCATATGAGAAGATAGTGTGACTTTTGAAATGAGAATGAGTATTCTTGATATTGTCTTTTAAAATTTTTTACACGATATGACAAAATTGAAATAAATATACGTCTAGTAGTTTAAATTTTTAGATAAAATAATTAATGTGGCATGAGTTCAAACCTCTTTACGTGTAAGTATTATATTTTTATTGAAAAACAAAAAAACAAAAAAAAACCTTGGTTTGTATCTAAAATAACGTATTGGATTTGGTGAACATTAAAGATAACGAAAACTTTGTTCCAATGAGAAATACACAAATAGAAGCCCAAGTGTGGGCTCAACAGTCTCATTTCAAATTCACACTACATGACATGTTCAATCTTCAAACTCCACCAAAAAACAGTGGACTGTATTAGCAATTTTCTGCGGGCGGATACAAACTGCCCTTTACCTCTTCTTTCCAACTACTTTTTTTCTCAATAAAATTACTTTTTTTTTCTTTTAATAAATATGTAATGCTGGATTAATGAATAAAATTTTAATTTTTTTTAATATTGTTCAATTTTAATGTAAAATATCACATGGTTGGAATCCGAAAATAATAATCTAATATATAAATATTTAAATTATTTTGTTTGACATCTTCACAATTTACGATAAAATTTTATGTCGTCAGAATTTAAAATTCTTAAACAAGCAAATTTGATTGTCTAAAACTCAGTCAATATATTCTAAGACTAATGTTTCACACGTGACGTGTGAAATCACTTATAAGAATTCGAACTACACTTCTTAAAAAAAACTCCAATTGATCAATGATTCAACTCTATATTTCGTTTTCACTCCATGCATATATATTATCCTCTCCTCCCATAGCCCATGGTTTTTTCTTTTTTCCTCTCTCTCTCTCTCTCTCTCTCTCTCTCTCTCTCTCTCCACCTTGCTTATATCTTGCACTTTCTCCCAACCTCACCTACAATTTCCTTCTTGACTTTTTCTACTACAGTTACCCACTAAATTCTTCATCCCAAATCATGTTATATCAGACCAAGAAAAATTCAAAAGAGGATATCTACTTCCCCACACACGTACACATTTATACATAAACAACCCTTTTTCTCTTGCATGCAGAAACAGTTTGAAGGTGAAAAAGTTTCTTGATTGGCTAAAGGAAAAGAAAAAACCTTTTTATAGAATTTTCTTGATGACAATAGAGGGTGTAGGTCTGGTAGAACAAAGGAGATCAAATAGAGTTAAACATATATAATGTTGATAAGGTTATTATTAAGAAGAAGAGATGCAAAAGAAAGGTCAGAATTCAAGTGAAGAGGCCTGAGAAATTGGTTTCAATGACACTTCAGAGGCTTTTTGATTCATGCCAACAAGCTTTCAAGGGCCCTGGCACTGTTCCTTCACCCAGTGATGTGCAAAGATTGTGCCACATTCTTGGTGAGTAGTGTGTGTACACATATGTGCGCGTGATAGTTGTTAATATTAAATTTGAGATCTTTGTTACCATCTCGTCTAAGAGTTTAAAACCTTATAAAAAAGGCACAAACCTATTTATTAACATTAATATTTATTAGTCTTGTCAATGTGTTGTTTTTTGCACTTCTGGTTTGAGATCTTTTTGGGATTCAAGGTGGCTTATTTTTGTTTGATCCAATATCTTGACATGGTTGGCTCAAACATGCTAATGAAACATACTTTCTATCCATACTTTTTACTTTTTATTCACACATTTTATAAGATCCACAACTTAATATCCACATATTCCATAAGAGTTATAGCTTATAAACACTAAAAAAAATAATTTTAGTATTTCCTTTAATTCCCCTTTTAGTTTTCCATTAATTTGAGGTTTGATTTGGATATTGAGTTGGCAATTTCATATTTATAGTGAACAAAGCTTAGTTTTTTCGTTGTATTTGGGCATTTTGTTGGGGCTGGCTTCCCAATTGGAATTAATGCATAAACAAGTAGAATCCGTGGCATTTGTCATGCTTGAATTATTGAACTACCTCACTTAAAAGTCTAAGAGGCCGATACACTCATAATTTTCATAAATAAAAGGCAACAAGACAAGACTTGATCTCACGACAATATTCTATGCTCTAAACACCTTGAACTACCTCATTAAAACTTAAAAGTCATTTGAGATGAACATATGTATTTATTTAAATTTTATCTTGAACAACTACGGCCACGATTTTGTTCCATACTCTAGGTTAAGAATTCTGAAGGGAAAAAATTGAAGAATCCTTTATGTTGTCCAGTCATATGCATTGTTTCACCACCATACAATAACTACCACAATTAAGAGGTCTCATAATTTAATTTTATTGAATGCCAAAATAAGAATGATTTATGTAGTCGACTCCAAATTTATTGAGAATCTTTTTAGTGAGTGCCAATAAAAGAACAAACATTTACTGAGTTAAGTACTTGAAATTTCTCGAGTTAGTAATTAGCGTAATCCTGATATTAGTACTCCTATGTAATGCTAGGACCAAATCAACTGGTACAGAATGCTAGACTACTAGCTGAAGATAAAAGTACATCGAAGAAGTACAAAGTTTTACTAAGAACCTACTGTATCCATTGGCATTTAAAGAAAGTGATTTTGTTTCTCTGACCAGTCTTTTATTACCATTTTGTAGATGTTATGAGGCCAGAAGATGTGGGGCTGAGTAAAGATCTGCAATTCTTTCAACCTAATAGTGTAGTAGTTGAAGGGAATCCTAGAGTTACATATGCTACTATCTACAAGTGCCATAATTTCTCTGTAAGATTTTCTCTCTGGTGTCATTTTTCCTTATTGTTATCCTTAAATGGCAAGGTCAATGTTTGCAAACATTTGACTATTTGAGGTTCAGTAATTCAGTTTCTAGTACTTAAACACGAATTTTGGTTTGGGCGAATTTTTCATAAGCCTACCCTTGCTACCCCTTCCGCCTTTCTCCACCCCCGCCACCTCCCTGATATCAATTTACTCAGGAGCTCCTAGTGTCAGGAAACGGGGGAGGGGGGCGGTGAAAAGAGGGTGGAATGGGGAGTAGGGGACTAGGTAAAAAACAGTGAAGCAATGTAGGATGGGGGTTCGGTGGTGCGAGGAAGAAGAAGAAGATTAAGCATATATTGAGATTTTGACAAATCCTTCCTCCTTGTTATATCGAGTCTCAACATGAAGCATCATTGTTCAGTACAAATATGAAACATAAACTATTAAATCCAAGATCTGTCTTTGTAAAACATGAAACTAAATCAACAACTTCTGACATTTTTTGCAATCTATTGTAAATTTAAGCTCAATTAGTATAATCTGTTGATCTTGTTCCATGCTTTCCACAGCTGTGCATTTTCTTTCTTCCTGCAACTGCTGTCATACCTCTCCACAATCACCCCGAGATGACTGTTTTCAGCAAGCTTCTACTAGGGACTATGAACATTAAATCATACGATTGGGCTGATCCCCTCAATTCTGATAACCACGATTCACCTTCTAAATGTGAGTTGTCTCTTCCTCATACACCAATAATTGCTTGTTTGTTAAGAGGAATATACGGTACCTGATATTACTTATGTAGAAAAAGAAGTTCAAATCTTGTCTATCAGTTCTGGACATTACAGGTTACCGAACATTCTCTAACATTCTCTAACAGTATGGTTGTAAAATGAGATATTGATGAATTTTTGTGCAGTGAAACTGGCAAGGTTAAAAGCAAACAGAAGCTTTACAGCACCATGTGACACTTCAGTACTATATCCAACGTCAGGAGGAAATATCCATGAATTCACTGCTGTAACACCATGTGCTGTTCTTGATGTTCTTGGACCTCCCTATTCTAAAGACGATGGCCGGGATTGCTCATATTACAGTGATACTTCATTTGGTTCTTCGTCAAGTAAGACACTAGTCTCATTTGGTATAATCCGTTTAAGATTTTTTTGGTTAATTCCTAATAAATTTGGGATCAGATATATGAAAACTTATTTATCAATCCATATTTTAAGAAATATTTTAGGTTCGTAATAATATAATTAAATTTTGTTAACAATAAACTAAACCTTATTCCTGAACTATATGCTAATCAGATTGGATCTGGACTTGTATTTTGAGTCTTTGGAGTAGTACGATTACTCTTCGCTAATAACATGCTTCACTCAAATTAAATTTTGCACTAGAGGGCATTGAGCATTTTGGAAATCCCATTTAATATAAGTACCAAGCCTGTATTTATGATCTGTCCTAGAAATGCCCAATTTTTTCTCTCCTTTCGAACTCACGTAGAAGTGGATACCTTCCAACTCTTAGATATTGTACGATAGGTCCTTTTTTAAGCACAATTAGAATGATCTAAAGGGTTATGCAACACTAGAGATATGGTTAGAGAATGTGATATCAAGGTTCAGTTTACTTGGAAAAAAGGTCAGTCTTAGGGGAAACAATTCCAAGAGTTGAATTTATTACTTCTCTTCAATCTACTGAACCTAAGGGAGACTTCAATTCTCAGGGGGGCTCCGGCTCCCTTTCGAATGATTGAATTTATGTCTTCACGTCAATATCTTTCAACTGAAACTTGGATTCTAAGGAAGTCTGACTCATTTTGCAAGAATACTTCATCAGTTCCATCCATGTATATGACTCTTGAATGCTGCTGCATTACAGTTTCACTATGCTGGTTGACCTTATTCACTTGTATAGAGCACGAAGTTGAAGTTCCAGCAGCATTCTATCTTATACATGATATGCAGAGTTTGCAGCTCATAATACAACTTTGATAGCATGTTCAGACAAGATTGTACTGGCCTGTCCCATCTAGTACATCGTACCCGAAGGCATCCCGAGTCTCATACTGCAAGAAATGCATGCAATATGAGATTATTCTATCTTATTTTCTATGCATTTCCTTTTTCGTTATTGTGGTTCTTTCTATTGACTCTCTCTTTGCACATGCAGATAAAGAAGAATTTCCAAAAGTAGAAGATGATGGTCATTGTTATGGATGGCTTGAAGAGATTGAAATGCCCCAAGAATCAGAAATGGATGGAATTCCGTATTTGGGTCCACAAATTGATGAATCCATTTCTTAGTTGGGCTCCTTTTATATACACTTTTTCTTTCTTTAAGTTGGTTTTCCCTTTTTTCTCTCTTTCTTGTGCATATAGACAGTATCAAATCATAGTTCGGTGTATATCATGTTTTGATACTCCCACATGTAGACCATAATATGTTGTTTTTTTTTCCATTCTTCTTATTTCGAGCAGCTTTGTAAGAGAGAATTTCCACTGTTTTTCGTTCAACTATCCTCGTTAAAAAGGTTAAGTTGTTAAAAAAAATTCGTTAAGGGCTTAATACATGCACAAAACTTCAAGGACATTTGCTTGCTCTCATTCTTTGAACCACCTTATCTAAATGTTTAATTCATATGTTGTTTGATAGATTGTAATGAAGGATGACTATTTGTTCTTATTTAGATATCTATACGATTGTCTTATTTATTCTAAAAGATTCTATTTTAATTAGATTGTAACTCTCCTTGAATCACAATATATAAGATTATTGTTATAAAAAATTAACATATTTGAGTTTCGACTCTCTCAATTTTTATATATATTCTCTTAATTTTATGACATGTTCATATTATTTTGTGAGATTGTCAGAATGTTTTAGAACATTAGAATGTTTTAAATTAAAGATTTGTGGAATACTCAGTTTTTAAAATTTGCTAAATCTGATATGGAATATGAAAATCAAGTAAGTTTATTCTTTAGATTTTAATTGTATGACATATTATGATTTGTGAAATTTTGTAGTAGTTTTAAATTTTTATTTTATTTTTATCAATTTTAACGTTCCCAAAGAAATATTGACTTATAAATATCAATATTCTTATATATTGTTTCTTTTGAAGAGCACAACTTTATATAATAATATTTATATGAATATAATATTAATTTTTTTATTTTAGATTTAACAATTGAACACAATTTATAAATTTCAATATTCGATCAATATTTTTCTATGCTTCTTCTAAATATCACAACTTTATATAATGTTATTACTTAGCTTGTGTTTGGTTTAGATTAAAAACCGTTTTTGATTTTTTTCAGCCGTAATTTTTGACTTTTCAACCCATTTTTAACATGAAAAGTCAACAATTTCAACTCAAATAAACTACTTTTGGTTTATAAACTGTTTATAATCTCTATCAAACGCACTATTATTACTCTCGAAAAAGTATACATTTTTATATATCTATATTTTATAAAAATATTACATTATTACTCTTATAAAAGAGTAAAACTTGTACTTTTCAATATAGGATAATTTCACTATATATTATAAAAAAATATTATTTCACTTTTCTTACTCTAAAAATATTATTTTTACTTTTTGTAACATTTCTTACATTTAGTACATTTAAAATTAAAACGTTGAAAGGTATTTGTAAAATTTTAATATAAAATCAAATATGTAGCAAAATTATCTTATTCAATATTCTAAAAGAATGTTGTGATGTTTCTAAAGAACAACTTTGTACTTATTAGAAAAATACTACATTAATGTTCTTGAAGAAGAAGCGGAACTATCATATCAATATGATAGATGAATGTGTTTGTTGCTATCGAAAAAGCACAAATTTAATATCTCAATACTTCAAATATATAAATTCTAAAACAATATTATACACTTTATCTCATAAAGAAATATGATTTATATGCATTTTTTATGAATTGAAATGTTTATCTTATAAGGAAAGCGTAAAATAATATTATATGAATATTGATCTGTTTCATGCGTGTTTAAAACAATTATTTTCAATATGCAGTCTTACGCAGCAGCCCAGAATTGTCTTAAAAAAGAGTACAACAATATATATTTTAAATTAACTCAAAATTCGATGCGAATATGGATCGCTAATGCAATGATGACCATATTAATGGTCCACAATGAAAGAAATGTAACAAATAATAGAGTATGCAGTAGATAAGGCCGGTACATTTGTAGGTCATTCTCCAGTCATTCCTCCTCGGAATAATTGAACTTAATCGAGTGAGAGTGCAGGTCAATCTGTCCTCCTCTATAGCTACCACGCTTCTTCTTAGTTTTTTCATGTCGGAAGTCCCTGTATAAGAGAGAGAGACACACAGAAAGTACATCTACATCATTTAAACCCCCATGAGCACGTTGTTATCATTAAAGCACCACAAACTCTCCGGCAAGTTATCCCCATCTGTGTGTTTTAACGTGATTTCTAGACCCATCCTTACATGGGTGAAACCCAGCCGTATAATGCTATGTTATTAGATAGGCCTTGATTCCGCACCAGTTCAACTTCAGAGCATGGCTACCAGATAGCGAGTTTCTGTTAGCTTTTTAATACTTTTTCCCAGTACATCTCCGTAACAGTACCCAAGTTCATTACATACAAAATCTGTGCTCATCCATAAACATACAAGGTGAACTTGATATTCAATATTTCAGCACATAAAACACAGAATGACATACCTTCCTCTGACCTGACCCAAAATTTCTTGTGCTTTTGCCCCATAGCCAATTTCTGCTCCATCCTGTGAAAAAACCACGTAAAAGAAAAAATAAAATAAGATACATACTTACATAGATAAATACCATTGATGAGGTAAAAATATTAAATTCGTGTATATTTATATATACAATATCTATATGTTTGTACATGTTAATATTGCAAATGCATAGTGTATCCGTAAAAAAAGTCTATAGTTGTACATGTGTTATTGCATTTTAAGGATCAATACAGCAAAAAAATCAAACCTTTGCCCAGTACGAATTATCTTGAAGCCTCTCATCAACAAACTTCACCTCATCAACTTTAACCCTTTGAAATGCATTCACCGTTTTTGGCTGCAATAAACCATCAGACTTATGGTTAAGAAAAAAACAATCAACACTCACCATTTGAGGTCAAAACAACCAAATTCAGGCTCGGTATTCTCCATTACAGAAGATAAGATTTATTTATCCAAAAAACAAACAAATTTGACACAAGAGGGAGAAAAGAATACAGAACCTAGCAGCAGCAGCAACAACAACAACAACAACAACAACAACAACAACAACAACAACAACAACAACAACCAGAGCTCAACACCTCAAACCTAATAAAAAGAGAGAAGAAAAGTGTTACTACCCAGCCACCCTTCCATAGATGTGCATGCACACTCCCGTAACCTCGAGTTTGATCTAAATTAAACTTTTAGAGAGACCATAGTTCTACCCTTCTATATTTCAGGATGTTGCGTTTAATTAATTTAGAATAGAAACATGAATAAAAACTCTCAATATTACTTCAACAGTCGTACATCCCTTGCAAAATTTATACCTGTGCAAGTATACTTTTGATCTACAGACTATACCTGCCCAATTTTACTTTTGAAATAAGAATATATTCAGTCACTTACGTCCTTTCCAAGATTAGATACCTTTGGGTTCACATAATTTTCTCAAGAGGATAAGAAGGATTCAGAAAAGAATTTACGCAACTATTTACGTTATGCAACTTCATTTATAACCTGCATCTTTGTCGGCATAACACTACCTTCAAAAGATCACAACAATTTTCTGCGAACTTTATTTGAGATGTGATTAAGAAGCCTTTGTTGTTGATTTTCCATATGGAACAAAAGAAGCTTGAAGTACTAAATAAAGAGCAATGTTTTCCATAAAAACAAGTAAAATAAATATTCTTAAGTCAAAGACCCTCGTAAACATAGGGGATAAAAAGGAACCAAAAGAGAGGACAGCGGAGATACTACTACAAGAAAATTTGAGAAGTGAGAAGAGATGTCATCATGCATCCAAACAAGTCCCTACATGAGACTGAAGTATGCTTTTGATAAAAGGATGATTGATAAATTGAGCACGCTACCCACAACAGGACCCAACCACTAGCCATGGTTGTAGTGAGAGACAAGGGCAAAGACTGCATGAGAGGTGGGCAAAATTAGAGCAAGAGTGCTCCCATAGCCATCAAAGGCACATCAATATGGCCAAAGTGGCCAAGATAAGCCCTTGGTGCTATTAACAGCCCCTATACAGAGTGGCTGAGGTGTTGTGATTGATGTACGAACCCACCATGATGCTATACTTTTATAGATAGCTGACCAATTTCACTTTTGTAAAAATTTCCCCGTTGTGCATGTAATATGTAAATCAAGAAATAATAAGGGTAAAAACTATTGAAAAAAGAAAGAAGGAAAAATAAGGAATGAAAACCCGCATACCTCAGCAGAATTATTGCATTGTTTTCTCGTGGATTTTGGCTGACTGGACTTTTCCACTCCATTATTGTTGAGACTACCATTTGTGCTTTCATAAACTTTTTTAACAGATATACCTTGAGGATCAGCATGGCCAACTTGGACATTCTCCTCTTTATTTTCTGTGCAAACGTGTCCATTGGCTCCGCAGGTGGCAATCGCTTGCTGCTCAACACCCTTGGCTTCTTCCAGGGCATCAGTTTTTCTGCGCTTCGATTCTTCAACTGCTACTTCCTCAACAGTCTGTTTCCCATCTTCATCATGAGCCAATCTTTTCCTTTTCTTGGAAGCCATTTTATTTTCATTAGCCCCATTTTCCACCGTCTCGACTGATTTCTTTTTAGATTTGTTAGTTATTGGATTTTTTGTGTCAGGTACCCCTGCATCAGAACCAGATAATTCCACTGTAGCTTCTTTCTTTCTCTTCTTTTCTTTATCTTGAACCTTATCCTCTTCCAAGAGAATGTCACTAACAACTTTATCAGCATCCACTTCACTCTTATTTCTCAAGCTGCACTCCCCACCATCTTCAAGAAGACCATCCTTCTTCAGCTTTTTTTTCTTCTTTTTATCTTTAGATTCAACAATGGCCGCAGAATCATCTTTACTATCATTTAAATCTTTGCTTTTCTCTTCAGTTACCTCGGGCATTATCTCTAGTCGTTTTTCATCACCGTCAAGTAATTCAGAAGTTAGCTTGCTTTTCTTTTTCTTTTTCTCTTTCTGTTCCCTAGCGGATTCGTCCACTGGAATTTCACGAACCGCACCGTCAGTATCTTGTTTCGAGGCTAATAATTCATGGTCACTTTGAACAAGAGTCTCAGCTGTCTTTTTGGTTTTCTCCTTTTTTGACTTCGCATTGGATTCAGTAACCTTATCGTGTGGCTGCACCTCTTCAGAAGTTTTTCCAGAACCCGTGACTGCAAAGTCAGTATCTTTTTTATCGCTCTTCTTTTTCTTTCTCAAATTCACTTCAGAGGCTGCAGAATTATTGTATCCATTTTTCCCCACTGTGCCGTCTGCCTGACGTTCTGCAACGAAAAAACCTTCAATAAGCATGAATTGTAACATTCACCTATTTACTGTACATTATCAAAATCCTAGATAAATAAATAAAATTACAGCAGAAAGCAAATGGTTTCATCTATATAGCTTACCCTGATCCTTCTGGGGGTCAACATTGGTGTGAACTTCATTACTGCACATCATAGAAGCTCAAGTAGCAATAGAATCAAATTAATATACAATTCCAATTGACATGTACCAAATTTATTAATTCAGCACGGAAACACTAGAAATATCAGAAACGTAAAAGAGCTTGAAGGAAGGATCTCATCCACATAATAAAATTCAACCTGGTACACAAATTGGCCCAGTGTCAGCCCTTAATACCATGTAAAACCAAACAACTGTATTAAAGAAAATTTTTGCATCAACAGTTCATATGCACATCCACCTTCCATCTAAAATCATTATTCAAATAATTTTGCCATTTACATATATATATATTGTGAACAACTTTCACTTCAAACTCAGGATAGAAAACTTGGTAAAAATATGATAGGTAAAATTTAATAATGTCATATAGAATACTAGCAGCAGTAATCTAAACTAAGTTAATATCCTAATAACACCACACGGGAACGTATAAAAGAAAGTGTATGCCGCATTTACAAATACCGAGAAATACGTGATATCCTAATAACACCACACGGGAACGTATAAAAGAAAGTGTATGCCACATTTACAAATACCAAGAAATACGTGACGGAAAAAAAAGACATTGCTGAAACTTCTTGCTCCTTGAATACATATAGAGAAGATGGCTCAGGGTAGGATCAATACATGAAACCGGCTTTGAAGATTTAGCACCTTTTGCAAAGTATGAAGAAGTTTTCAGGATGCAATGAGCCAATGACTTAGTTTGTGATTAACAAAATGAGTATAATGCTGAGAAGTGACTTACCAGGTCTCTAAATATTTGGAAAAGATATCCTCCAAGTTGAGCGCTCTTGCCTCCCAATCATCATCCTGACCAAAAACAGTATTATTTATGACACTAATGGGTGGGGGTGGGGGAACATCAGAATGCCTTGAAAGAGCAAAGTTTAAGCGTACGTATGTATGCACGGCATGTCAAATATTCCTTGCTTAACTATTGCTTATCATATTCCCAAATTATCTTAGATGACATGTTTAGAGTGTTTCAAAAAACTTTTCAACAATCATCCCCTGAATTCGCTTCACATATTCTGTTTATTCTTTTGCAGCATCTTCATTGGCCACACGTTAATTATGTGTAAAATTAAAAATTAGTCAATTTGCTTCCTACATGCATGAAACAGCCAAAAAATAAAATTTATTTGTCTTTCACTAAGGACTTTCTTCTATGCAGCTTATGCTAAGGATATCTTGAAAAATCGAAAATCAAAAACTATATTGTCTCCATTGGCATTCCCAAAACATTTTTGATATGTTAAAATGTTTCCTCCCTTCGTCGTGTAGTGGACAATTCTGAGAGATTATAAATTATAGTCACTGTTTTACAGGAAGGCAAGAAGACTACAATCACCAAGTACAAAAAAAGTGGAAAAATTTAAGCCATATCAGAGTCCAAATTGCTTGTGGGAGATGAAACATTCAATAAAGAGGAGCAGCCGAGCAGGGTACAACCGACAATGTACAGCGCGCAGCATTTCCTTGCCTAACAACACATCATGCCTATAAATTTTACTCTCCTCCACCAATAAATTCAATCTTTTCCTTTTATCATCCAATTGCACTTTATAGAAGCACATGTAGGTGAGAACACTTTTAAGCTTAGCCAAACATGCTCTAAGTAAGTTACTTATTGGTTACTTCTGAAAAAGTAATTTTCTTACTTCAAAATAGAGAAAAAAAAAAAGCAAGTTTATCAAAACGAGCTAAAAAGTAAATTTACTATTTTTGAGGCTTAGCCATACATGTTCTGTATCCTGAAACAAACATACACATAGCTGTACATACATAAAAACTATGTGTACCTTAATTTGAGCTTCGGAGAGAAATCGTTTGAGGGTTTTGGAGAAGCCATGATTTTGGAGGCAAAGAGCCAAGGAGTAGAAAAGAAGAGAATTGTGTTCGGGCTTCATTTGGGCCTTGTTTTCGGGCCGATTCTTCGCCATTGGATTGTGCTTTGTTGAGTTTTTTCTCTGCTGCTCCGCAAGGAGTATTTGGCGAGGCTTCAATGCAATTAGGGACAGTGAGCTAGGGTTGGCTACTGCAGTCGCTCTTCTCTCACGCATACAAAATATACTTCTCTCCTTTGTTCTTCAATTGAACGAAGGAGGCAACGGTGGAAAGAGGTATTTGGAATGGATTATTAGGGTTTCGTTCGGCTGTGGATGTTGTACTTGGTGCTCGGGTTTAAAAGAGGTTTTGACAACGGAAAACTTGCTAGGGATTTGTTAGGGGGAAATTTGCATAAATGGTCCTAATATTTGTTTTTGAGACATAAATCTCAAATATATATGTTTTGGTGCATTATTTGATAAAAAAAAAAAAAAAAACAAATATACCCATAGTTTTAATTAGAGAAAAATGCAATTAAATTTTCAAATTTTGTAAAAGTGCAAATGGGTTTCTGATATATTTATTAAATAATATTTAATTTAGCATATTAAATATATCACTACAGTCGTATCAATTAAATTTTTTATGAGAGAAAAATGTAAAATTATTGTGTTTTACGTATGTGTAATTCTTATGTGATGTGAAAAACTTGAATAAAAGTTAATTTAAATAAATAGCAAAATGACATATATAATTTTATGACATTAAATAAATCTTATTATTGTTTTTTTTTTAACATAAAAATACTAATAAAACGATAAATTAAAATATGAACAATATAGTTGGAACTTTAATATATGTAGTTAATAAACGAATTGCTCAATTAAATAAAATTTGGGCATCATTTTTCTTTTTATGTTGTAACGATAAAATAAAATTTTAAATTTTAAATAATATAATTACTTAATAATAAAAAAATTTATTTATTTAACATGTATGTTAATAATTATGAACTTAAATTTTAGTATTTTATAATAGTTGGTAAAATATATAAAATTATTTAATATATTATCAATTTAATCAATAAAATGTTAATTCAAAAAAGAAGAAAATTTGTTAGTTTCCTTTAATTTTTATTAAAAAAATAAAAGTATCCAACTCATTTGCACTTTTTACAAATGTTTGAAATCTAATTGAAATTTTCTCTAATTAAAAATAATGGTATATTTGTATTTTAATCAAATAATGACTCATTATGTGTCAAAACACATAGGTTAGAAACTTCTATGCCCAAAAACAAATGTTATGGATCATTTCTACACTAAGGACAAATGTTAAGAACCATTTACGTCAATTTTCCTTTGTTTGGTCAAAAATAGTGAAATAAGCAGCACGTTTGGCCCCACTTAGCGCATGTGCTGAAATTATTTTTTAAATGCTTATCAATTATAGGTCTAATAATATGAGTGGATATTAAGGGTCTGTTTGGGAGTTTTGCAGTACCAATTACGATAGTCTTTTAAAGTACTGGTTCTGGACGTTTATGAGTTGAGTGACTTTGAGTGGTTTTTAGTAGCGATTTTTTAAACGATTCAACTCATGCTTGGAAGTTTATTATCTAACTGTTCTAAATTTTTTTTAAGAGAATCAAATTATATATATGCTCATATATTAAAAAAATTAAATTAAATTTTATATATCTACCTATCATTGAAAATACAAAATTGAATTTATGTTTTTGCATGTATTTTTTTCTTTTGTATATGTTCTTTTATTTTTACAAATATCAAGTATAGGATAGTTTTGAAAACAATTGTTTGAAATATGGTAAAATTTGAAGAAATTTTGAAGAATGGCAAAAAACCACCGAATTGGGAGTAACGGTTTTTAGTGCTCTAAAAAATTAACAAGCACTGGTTTTCTCAACTTTTGATAAATTGTTCCACTCAAAATTGGTCAAAACCAGTGAAAAAAACTCTCAAGCATGTCTTGAGTATGGATAAAAAAATATGTTTAACCAGTTTGACCAACTTAAATTATAATTTAAGTTTCGTCAAGCATTCTGTTAAAATTGAGTTGATATTGTTGTCTCTATTTAGTTGCCGTCCACTCAAATTTTGATGTCTCGCTACACGAGATCGAGATAGAAATAGCAAATAACAAGACGTCATTTTAAGGTGATGTCACTTGTAGTGTATGATATTATTTATTTTTATTTGCTATTCCTAGCCAATTTAATAAAGTGACAGAAATTGATTGAAGACATCATATATCATTTCTTTAAAAAGGCACTTTGTAACACTTTGAAAATCTTTCATATTTAATTTTTCGAGTGAGACTAGCCTAAGTTGATGTCAAAGAGATTTTTATTTAAGTTGACGTCCAATTTAGCATAATTAAAATAGAATTATCGAAATCTATTTTAAGTAGTCATCTTTAGCTCAATCTTTTGAATTCACTATTTATCAACTTTTCAGTTCGAGAGATGCATTTCGAAGTACGTTGTGAGTACTTAAAAGCGGTTCCAATAACTCTTCCTGACAATCGACAATCATGGCTCAAAAATAAACCACAAAGAGTAACGTCAAATTGAAATTTCATGTTTATGGTTTTGAGTAGTCATCTTTAGCTGACTATTTCTAGCACTATAATGTTGCAAAGTACATCCTGGGTACTTTGATAAAATGCCACGAACTCTTTTTGATCGCAAACGATCAATCGAAATAAATGCGCAAAATAATTTGAAAAATGCAAAATATGGGAATTTAAAAATTAAGGCCTACTACATGATTGCCACTTGGCAAATATGCAGTGAAATTCATGCATTTTCTTTTTCTGTATACAAAAATTGATTTATACAAAAGATATTATAGTCTACGGTGACACGTTCACATCATTTATATATTTGTGTATACGGATGACTCGTTGTACGCTCTTAAGAATTAAGGGCACTGCATGGCCGGATACACCGCTGGGTGTGCCCATTTATTATTAGGGTAAATAGCACTATAGGTCCTGAACTTTTGAACGCTATAATGATGAGATTCTGAATCTTTGTTTACTAGCAGCCGGAGTATCGAACCTACGAAACGTTAGCGCCTGATGTCATTATTTGACAAAAACCGTCAGTTTGAATGTTAAATGGTCAAAATTTTGTGAAATAGACAATTTTACCCTTAAATTGAATGTTAAAAAAAAAAAAAAAAATTGCAACTAAACTCCAAACACTTCTTCTTCTCCAAAATACTGCCGACAACCACCACCCACCGGTGAAAACTCCAGTTGAGACCCCATTGGAGCAAGAGATGCCCTTAGTGATTCAATTTAATTTGATTGAAAAATACTCCACATGAGTTTTATGCAAAAACTGTGATTGAAATAATGTCACCCATGAGCGATTTATTCAATCCGGCCCCAATTGGCTATGACCCAATCCCTCCCTTGCCGGATTGGCACTCCAATGAGGGCGGACCACCCTCGGTCACCCTCACCACCATCCTTACTGGTCTCACGCCAACCTAAATAGGCCCTACGCTAAAAAACAGCACCACATCCACGGCGGACCTAGGTTTAACCCCTAGCGCCGCCACGACTTACTCTAACAGACGCGTGACCACCAGCCAGCCTCCGGTCAGGTAGGCGAACAGTTTGATGTCTTCATTGGCGCCCTAGGGTTGGCGCCTGCTAATTTGCCAACGAATTCCTCGCGTTGGGCGACCCACGGCCATTTTGATAACTTAGTGAATGCAATTTCATCTGGGTTTGTTGCCACCGCCCTTTTCATTTGGCTTTTTAAGGTGCTAGATGTTAATGAAACAGTGAGGGATTTGTTGCCTGAATTTGAGTTAAAATTTTCAAATCAGTATTGTATGTCATTAAGAAATGAAGCAATAGCTATATGGAAAAGACTTGGAGAGGTTATTAGAGGAATATTTATGGAATTAGAGAATTTGATCCATCGGAACCAGCCAAGGCTTCCGTACCCGGTGGCGGGCTGCATCCCATCACTCGATATGTGATGAAATATGGGGGTGGGGGTGGGGGTGGGGGTGGGGGTGGGGGTGGGGGGAGATAAATCAAAAACAATGTTGAGTGGAAGATGTGTAGGTGGTTTTGTACACTGTGGCGGCGGCGGCAAATTTTCTGGTGGTGGTGATGGGCGGCGGTAATTTTGGTGAAAAAGAAGTGATTGGGTTGGAGTTTGGTAGCAATTTTATTTTTTTTAATCATTCAATTTAAGGGTAAAATGGTCTATTTAACAAAATTTTGACCATTTAACAGTCAAACTAACGATTTCTGTCAAAAAAAGACATTAGGCGCTAACGTTTCATAGGTTCGGGACTTCGGCTGCTAGTAAATAAAAGTTCAGGACCCCATCGTTACAACGTCAAAGGTTTGGGACCCCTGGTGCTATTTATCTTTATTATTATGATGAGTGCGTCATGGCCGGATGGAATACGTGTAATACCCATGTTCTTTATGTGTGGCTTAAATACAAAGTTTGAAAACTGGGCGACTGAATACCCAGATTCTTTATGTGTAGCTTAAATACAAGGTTTACGAACTAAATGACCAAATTGGAATTCATTCAATTATTGAGGAACCAAAGTGAAAATTATGGAAAAAGTAAGATTTAGTTGAAGGAATGTTGAACTTAATAGCTATTGGTGGCAATATGAGTTATTCGATGATCGAAAAGTAATTTGAGACTTAATTGTAATATTAGAAAATTTTAGGTACCAAAATGTAGTTCAAATAAAGTTACATGTCTACGTATTGAAGACTTGAAGTGTAACTGCAAGGTTATTGGTGAAATTTTGATAAGTTTGAGGATCAATTTGCAATTTTGCACAAACTTTAGAGACTAACGTGCAATTTTAAGAAAATATTGCGATTTCATGATTTTCGAGCCAAATAATGATGCTGACGTTTAAATTATGTGTTAAAACATTATTTGGTTCGTTTTGGGAAATTTCAGGTTGTTCTGAATTTTAGACCAATCTATGATAGTCCGGGTCAGTTGAAGTTTTTGGATATTAAGTTATAAATTTGTATGCAGAAAAATTCAAGAATTCTAATTGTACCAACTTCGTGATTTTTAGATCACGAGATGAAGATCAAACGGTAATTTTACCACTTTTGACGCAATCAAATTATATTTTTTTCCAAACAATGTTAAGGGATTGTTTGGCTGCGTAAATTTAGTTGTTTGGTTATATTTTATAACCACTATTATGTATTTATCATGTTATTTAATTTTCGCTCTAAGAAAATGGGAGTTAAGACTTTTCATTAAGTCATCATTATAATAATTAATTCTACATGTATAAACCCTCCCCGTGGCCGACTCCCACCTTTTCTCACACATGCTATTTTCTTTTTTTGTCTTACGAAGTTAAAATTTCTCTAAACACCTATTTGAATAAAGTTATATTGCAGTAGAAGAAATAATGTATTTTTGCAAAACAATAATTCATCTACTCGACTTCAAATAAATATTTCAAGAATGAAGATTTTTCTTTAAATTTCCAATATATCTCAAGTCGAGCAAATGAAGAAAAAGTTAAAACACATTTACAAAATTTTAAAGTTGATTTCATATTTTAATCTTATTATGATGTAACAAATGACCATAAAATTGAGATTGAGATGGATCATGATGTCTTAAATTTGAAATCGAGACGAGTTTGGGGTTCTAAATTTAGAATTTAAATAATATGAGTCATTTTGTAGCACTACATCGAACAATGATCTAAATTTGAAATTGAAATAATCTTGTTCACGTGAAGATCGGTCGCTAATGTTTTAAGATTGCAAGTATTTACATCATATTATTTAAATTTTAAAATATGAAATTATATTATGTCTAAGGCGGTATTTTAATTAAATCTAAAATTTTCAAGTACGTGATTGTTGGGGATGATGTTGGTTGAGGCATTACGGGATGTTGATCGTATTTCGTAAAATTAACAAGTTATATTTTAGTTAAAGTAAATAAGTTTTTATTTTACTATGTTGCAATGTGCATATTTCCATATCACAACATACTATTTAATGAATATTATGTTAAATGCTGGAAAAAAATAAAATTATACTTTATTGCTTTGCAACATATTTGTTGTCATATCACAACATGATATTTAAAGGAATATATTATGTAAAAAAGACATGTTTAGTTTATGCTTTACATCATAAATTGTACATGTTATAACACGCGGTCTTAACAATCAAATTGTGTTAGATCTGTAACATCCCATTTAAAATTCTCAAATTATTTTCTAGGAGTTTGGTATCATAATTGAAAATGGGTGAATTAGTGCAACCAATAGAAATATCCGAATTAAGTTGGTGAAAATGATAAATATATGCGCAATTATTGTGTAGATGTTGCACATAGAAATGACTATGAGGTGCACATGGATAACTATAAATAACATTGCTGAACTCCCAGGATATGTTTCACCCACCATTGACGTGAACGAGCCATGTCAGCGATGGACCAAATTAAAAAAAAAATGGGGCTGCCCCATTTTATCTGCCCCAAATTCTCCCCATTTCCTCTCTCTCTCTCTCTCTCGAATAATTCCCCCCATTTCCTCTCTGTAACCCTCGCCTCTCTCTCTCTCACCGCAGCTGGCCCATTTTTTCTGCTCCATATTTTCCAGTCACATATTTTCCGGCGAACTTGTCTAGGCTGTCAGCTTTCACATTTTTTCGACGACCTTGTGGATTGTCCCCTGCACATTCGTTGAAATTTCATCGTTGAGGCAGATGCGAAATAAATGGTTTTTTGTAGCTAGTAATGGGAATGAAATGGTTTGTTAGCAATAACCGAACTTGTATTCAGCTGGAATATGGTTTATTTTTATTTTATTTTTTGGTTCAGGAAATTAAATGTTAAATACTTGGAACTTGAAATTTCTGCTTGCTTGATGGTGAATAATGTAATGTATTTGTTGTTGAATAGGAATTGAGGCTGAAAGTGCGGATAATATTTTTGTTCCCCAAGTTTCCATAAGTTTCCGTGCACGTATAGCCAATAGTAAAAAAAAGAAAGAATCCAATGAAACTTATTGGAAACTTTTTGCTTGCTCAAATAAAGAAAAAACAGATGAGACGTATCAGCTGAAACATAAAAAAGCTGTGGTACGGACTGGAGAAAGAAATCGTGGAAAGACGCGGACCGGATGCAATGCCAGATTATCTGTTGTGAAACAACAGACAAGACATTTATGGGTAGTGAATAAATTTGTGGAAGAACATAATCACGCTCTTGCTACACCAAGTAGAGTACATTTATTACGTTCACATCGACATGTATCAACAACAAAAAAGGTATTAACACAATAGTTAGCATAAGCTAACATACCAACGTGTCAACAAGTTCACCTTATGGAAATAGACTCAGGTGGTCCATCATCAGTTGGGTGTGTAGAGAGAGATGTAAGGAACCACGAGCGGAATATTCAAGAAGAGCAACGGGGTCATGATGCTGATACATTGATTGAGTAATTCACATTTGAAAAAGAGAAAAGCCCCAATTTCTACTTCGATTATGAGATTGATTCGGACAATAAGTTGGTTCGTTGTTTTTGGGCAGGCTCAGAGTCATGTCGATCGTATGCATATTTTGGAGATGCCGTTGTGTTTGACACTACCTATAACACCAACAAGTACTCGATGATATTTGCACCGTTCGTTGGGATGAACCATCATGCGCAAACCATTCTATTTGCACGTGGTTTATTGAGTGACGAGTCGACAGAGTCATTTGTGTGGTTATTTTCGAAGTTCTTGGAAGCCATGCCTAGACAAGCACCACAAATCATTATTACAGATCAGGATGCGGCAATAGCTAAAGCCATCTCAATGGTTTTGCCATTCACCTTCCATCGGTATTGTATTTGGCACATATTGAACAAGTTATCGAAAAAGATTAATGTCATGGTGTATAACGATGAGTACCACATGTTGGTAAATATTATTAAAAATTCGGAGTCACCCGATGAGTTTGAGTCACATTGGGCTGCAGTAATGGCAAACGAGACTTTCGCCAACAATGAATGGCTATGTAACATGTTTGCTATTCGTAGTCGATGGATTCCAGCATATGTGAATCACATTTTCAGTGCGAGAATGTCCAGCAGTCAGCGGTCAGAGAGTAAACACTCCTTCTTCAAGAGGTATGTAACTCGAAAGAACTCACTTATGGATTTTATTACTCGTTTCAATATGGCATTACGCCATCAGCGACATGAGGAGTTGGTTGCCAATCATATTGACATCAGCGAACAACCTCGACTAACATCAAAATTTCAGATAGAGAATCAAATGGTTCATGTATATACAAAGAAAATATTTTTGTTGTTCCAGAAAGAAATTGATCAAAGTCATTTCTACATTTGCACGAAGATATCTACATCCGGCTATTCAAAATTTTATGTGGTCGAGAGACGGGAGCATGGAAAAACATTTGATCGTGTTAGACACATTACATATTATACGGAGACTGATTTCATTTCGTGTAGTTGTCGGACATTTGAATTCAATGGGTATCCGTGTCGGCACATGATTAGCTACTTAAGAAAAAAACAATTATTACTTCTACCAGACAAGTACATATTACAAAGATGGACGAAAAATGCGAAATTGGGTTACCCAGATGATCTTACCGCGGGGTTGTCCACTGATGACAGTTCAGTACGTCATTAATGGCACGACATGGTTTGTTGTCGCATAAGGCTTATTTGATTGTTGATGATGCAGCATTGACAGATGAGCGCAGTATATTCCTCATCGGTGAGTTCGAGTAATTGCATCTACGAGTCAAAGAGATAGCAGATTGAGGTAATATTAGTTCGACCCGATACAAAAGTATAACTCGCCCAGACACTGTCACTATATAAGATCCGAGTGCGGTAAGAGCAAAGGGCTGTGAAAAAAGATTGAAGTCAGTAAAAGAAAAATCAATTTCGAAACAAAACAGGCAATGTCGGATTTGTAGGCAACATGGTCACGACAAGAGGACATGTCCTAAAAGGAATGAAATGTTAGTTGGCATTCATGATTAGTATTAACTTGTCTTTATGAACATTTTAATTTATTAGTATCTAATATCGTATGCAATTTGATCATTGGTGTAGGTCCAATACGGATGTGGATCAACGAGACGATGCCCAAGACGATGGAATGCAGTTTGATAGAGGAGATGATGGAACATTCACGTCACTGGCAAGTAGTCATTATCATGTTGGCAATTGATTTTTTTGACGTATGTATGGACGTCAAATGTTTATGTATCTAGAAAAATCATATTGTGACAACAATGTTTTTGTTTGTATTACGGATTCTATCAGGGATTATGGATTATGTATTCCAGATTATGGGTTATTGATTATGTCTTGTTTTTACTTCTATTATGAATTTGTACTAGCTGTATTTTTGCCTTATTGTTTTAACCTATTAAACAAACTTATAATAACACAAACTGATAATAACACAAACTGATAATATACACAGCATGTAAATATACAAAATGGCTTCCATCATACATTACATATTAAGACAAACTTGTTACAATATTACATAAATTTGATTAAAACAAGTGAAATTACAATAATACATACAAATGTTACAAAACGCATGAGGGATCCTATGTCATACACGACGTTGTCTATCTTCTTCGATAACTTCATCACATCAACCTTCAATTCATTCAAAGCTCTAGTGTGTATTTCAGATACAAGCATTTCACTTCCCGTTTGTTGTTCAACCTCATCGGCTCATGTAAATCCTCTACACATGACACCATCCTATCAACCAAATAAAAATGTAAGTAATTAGTGAAAGTATATAACAACATACAACAATTGAAACTATGTTACGTACCGTAACATTATGGCATCTCCAATACCTACGAAGAGGATTCTGTTCAGTGTGGGATATGTGTATCTTCATATACGCACCACAACTACATCTAAGACGTGATTGCACATCATTCATACTAGATGAATACATCATTTCTTACCTATATATGCAACGGAGTTCAAACGAATAACAACAATTATCAAGTATTCATTATGAACAAAATAATATAACCAGCTTCATATTGTATTCAACGTTAAGTAAAAGGCTCAGAATATTGTAATTGAGGGCAAGATAGCTACATCAACGCCATGGCTGCAATTAACTGGTTGCATTTGACCTAGGGGTTGTACACAACCCATAGTCGCATGCCTTCCGAATTGCCAAGCCAAGATACATGTCTGTTTATCTCCTACCACAATCATTACTTCATTTATTTACAAACAACAAATTCATCACTGCCTAATCACATAACCACAAAAAATTCATCACTGCCTCAACACATAACCACAAGAAATTGATCATTGCCTCAACACATAACCGCAACAAATTCATCACTGCCCCAACACATAACCACAACAAATTCATCACTGTCCCAACACTAACATCAGATTTCCACAACATTAATGAAGTAGCAATCATTGGAAAAAAATGGGTAATTACCCTATAATAATTACCCTCATTCAATCGATTATAATAAATCATAAATATGAATATGAGATTTAAGGAACATATCAAATGGGCCGAAAAATCTGAAAATGAGATTACCACGGGTTGGGTTGTCACCGACGCGAGCGAGGATATATCTATTTTTTCACAGTGGATTCGCGCGCGATGAAGTGTTAGCCGAAGTGGTTTCTTCTCCGGTGGAGAGTGTATCGCGGTGAAACGATAAAATTTCAATGGATGCGCAGGTGACAATCCACAAGGCGTCGGAAAAATGTTAAAGCTGACAGCTTAGACAAGTTTGCCAGAAAATATGTGGCCGAAAAATATGGGGCAGAAAAAATGGGCTAGATGCGGTGAGAAAGAGAGGCGAAGGTTACAGAGAGAAGAAATTGGGAGAATTATTCGCGAGAGAGAGAGAGAGAGAGAGAGAGAGAGAGAGACGCGAGGGTTATATAGAGAAGAAATTGGGAGAATTTGGGGCAGATAAAATAGGGCAAACAAATGGGACAGCCCCATTTTTTTTTAATTTGGTCCACCGCTGACATGGCTCGTCCACGTCAGCGGTGGGTGAAACATATCCTGCCCCTTAGGGGCAGGAGATCAGCAGTGCTATAAATAATTAGGACAAATAGAATTTCGAATAACGTTGCAATAAGAGCCACATATTATTTTAAGAAATTTCAAAATGATATTTATACCTCTAGCTTCACCTTTATTGATAAGGGCTCCCATTTTTATTTTTATTTTTATTTTTTTGAAATCACAAATTTTTCGAAAAAGCATTTGAAAAAGCAAGCTGCTCGGTTGGAAAAATGTAGTTATTTATTGGATAATTTGCACTTTTGGTCTCCAACTTTTGTAGTTTGTTATTAATCTACTATCAACTAATTTTTATAGCACTAGACATCCTAAATTTTTCATTTAATTTCAAATCACGTCTCCATTGACAAACTTTGACGAATTTGCCACCTTCTTTAGATAAAAAAAAGGCTAAAAAAATGAAAGAAAGTTGCAAATGAAGTCCCATAACTTTTAAAAAGTACAGAGTATCTTATTCCTCCACCAACCTCATCTCATCCCATTCCAACTCATCCCACCATAGCTACAACCTTTACACCACCGCCACCACCTCCATACCACCAAACACCTACCTCACCAAAAAGGAAAAAAAATCATCTTTCCCAAAAACTTACCCCATCCAACAATTTTGTGCTCAACTGGAACTCAGCCGTCAGCTCCTCTACCCTACCACCGCTGCTGTTCTTCTCCACACACAATTTTTACCCTCAACAGATCTATATCACTCTCTGGTTCTCCATTTAGAGTTTTTGATTCTTCATGCTCCTGTCTTTTGGTCCTCAAACCGTCCCTACCTCTAAATCTCCCCAACTGTAGCCAATGCTCTTGTAAATGTAATCTCATCAAGTACCCTATCCACATCCTCCATGAATATGGCTCATCCACACACCACCGTAAAGACTTTCAGCCTGAATGTCAAGGCGACTTAATTAGAGTTCTTGAAAACATTTTGAGAATAGGATTTGAAGTAAAGAGGGATGAAGACCAAGACTCTACTTTTATAGCTGCAGATTTTGCAGTTGCAGGGCCATCAATGCCTCAATGGATTCTGTGGGTTTAATTCAACATATCCGAATAAACTATTCATTTGTTTCCCATTTTAAACAAGAATCAAACAGTGGTGGCGGTGGTTGTGGTGTGGTGGCGATGGTGTAGAGGTTGTGGCTATGGTGGGATGAGTTGGGGTTGGTGGAGGAAGGGGTTGCTTTGTATTTTTTAAAAATTATGGAACTTCAATTACAATTTTCTTTCTTTTTTTGTAGAAACACTATCATCGACACAGAGCACCTCCGGGAGTGTAAAACTCGAGTTTCCAATCGACCCCAAGAAGCCCCACTATTCATAACCTATAGAAACTGTATTTTTTGTATTTTAACCATGTTAACCCCGAAGTCGATCCTGTTAAGTAATATGATCATAATTAAGTTTTTTAGTACTCAAATTATGCAGGTGCTAACTTAGATCCGACAATCTGATGTAGATATTGATGATCCCAAATATGGTACAAAATATTGTGCTACGTTATTGCCTATGTGATATAGTTATATGACTTGTTTGTACATCGTGGTGATGATATCGAGCATGAGTATGCTCACACGATATGTATTGTTATTGTATCATCTGTATTGGACGTGAATTGTTGATTGTGAGTGAAATTCCTTTATGGTGTACCGTAATTCTAGGTGTCCAGACATATATATCGTTTAAGGCTCTCGACAATCATCAATGGTAGCAAGTGGTTCTATACTCATTATTTTTATCAATTATGTGATACTACTTCAACGTAAACATTATAAGTGGACAACTCATCAAGACCCACTAAACATTTGCATATTTAACTCTACATAAAAAAGTTAAACCAAACTGGGCCTGGCCTATTGAGGGTGCAATATCATTAATTATTGGGCCTCTAAATAAGAGTTTAGAGCAATACCATAATTTGCCACGCCTTCCCTCCATTACATGATTCAGCTAGGGTTTCTTAGTAAAGCCCCTCTAACAGAAAAAACACTAGGTATACGTAGGATTACATTCTTCAGATCAGATCTCAGTTTCTAGGTAATTTTCAAAAATTTTGCGTTCCTTTAATGTTATTATTATCTAAATTTTCTGTTTGCTTAAGAAAATTAATCAGGTTTCTGAATATTACCAAATGGATTTTTGATTGAATGACGAGGAAGTCAGTAGTATATAAAAATGTCTAGCTGTTTCTTTTTTTCTTTTGTTGAAGTAAATTTCGGTTTTGACGAAATTATGTTGACTTTTTCTATCTAGCTTAAAAATGATTTACACGGGACTGGAGTAATTATAATTTATGAATTTTTGGGATTGATCGATTGAAAGCAGAAATGAGGAATTTCTTGTGTTCAAAATTAAATGAATTTTAATAGTAGGAAGTGGACATAATACGATGGTAAGAATTAGGAATATTAAGGTGAGATTACGTATAAGAGAGTTTGCCAAGTTCAAACAAGTTTTTATTTTTTTGAAATGCACCGCAATTAAGATGTATATGTGATTCCATTTATTGATACTTGGATGGAATTTATCTTCAGAATGGTTTTGTGATATAACTTGGAAGTTAGAGGATGCATATTTGAGCTCCTGCAGAAATAAAGTGTCTGTTCTCATTTTAAAAAACCAACTAAATTTCTGAACAGTATTGCTTGCAATAATTTTTTATCTTAATAAAGTTCTTGGAAGTTTTTCTAGAAATATTCTCAGTGTAACTGGACGAGAATCCTATGAGGTTTTGGCGTGTCCGTAAAGTGTTGCTTGTTCTTGAACTAAAGAAACCGCTGTTTTGGGTTTTGGATTTTTGATTAACTCTATACATTCTTTTTTTTTTTTCCTTTTTGTCATGATAGAGATATGGGCGAGGAGGGCAAGGGAGGTGTAGTAGTTCCAGAGTCTGTTCTGAAGAAGCAGAAGAGGAACGAGGAATGGGCCCTTGTAAAGAAGCAAGAGCTTGTAGTTGCAAAGAAGAAGAACGCTGAGAACCGTAAGTTAATCTTTAAGAAAACTGAGCAGTATGCAAAGGAGTATGTGGAACAGGTGCATTTGAGTTTCCTTGGGTCTTTTGCAGAATCAATTTTAAAGCCTTTGTCTATTTGATAAATTTGGTCCGTGTTTCTTCTTTTAGGAGAAGGAGTTGTTTCGTATGAAACGTGAGGCCAGATTGAAGGGGGGCTTTTATGTTAATCCCGAGGCTAAGCTGTTATTTATAATTAGAATCCGTGGGCAAGTCATTTAATTTTTTCAAGGTTTCTGAATTTTCAGTCTGCTTACGTGCTTACATGCTTACATCAACCTTTTAAATTTTACAGTATCAACGCAATGCACCCGCAAACCAAGAAAATTCTGCAGCTTCTGCGATTGCGTCAGGTAACTAAAATATGTGCTTACCTACTCTGCATCAGTTTCATTATCACTGTATAATTTTCTTTTAATCAGTATCGGTATCATTCTCTACCATCCATCTCAAAAGGGAGAAAAAAATATGTTTTGATTTCCATTTCATTGAGTCAGTTTGTGAATCAATTTCAGATTACAAATTTCAAATGTAAGAAAAGGTTCATGATACCGTTTTGAAGTACTCACCGCGTATTTCGTAATGCACATTTCAGTTTACAAAACCGTTAAATGACGAAGTTGTAATAGTGTTAAAAATGGCTGCACGAAATGGATTCAATAAATCTAATTCGTGGCCATAACCTATTTTGGCTTATTTTCTGGCAATATTTCTCGATCGTGGGATAGGTCTTGGTATTGTTTCGAAGAACTCGTGACTAGCTATGCGATGCTTGAAACGAAAAACTATTAAACGATGGATTTAAAATAGCTAGTAAAAAATGGTTACTTAAAATGGGTTTAATAATAATCATATTTCATTCCTGCTAATTCCGATGTCAACTTAAATAAAATTCTAGTTGACGTCAATTGATACCTGAGTTGAGTAATTATATATAAAAATATAATGAATTTTCGGGTCGTTACAAGTTGTATATTTTTATTATGAATTGAATTTGTGAATTGAGATTTTGAGATTATTAGTGATATTTTTATATTTTAGTTCTTGGTATTCATACAGAATTAATCGTTAATAAGTTTGATCTTTTGAAGACTAGTAAGTTGCGACTTAAGTAGTGTTTTAAGTATTGCACGTTTTTTTATACTTTTTTTCTTGTCTTTTGTCTTTAAGTTAATGTAGTGTGTAAAATTTACAAATTGAAGGATAAGGTTCTTTGTGCCCCATATCGTCTTTCCATTTTTCTCGTATTGTTGAAGTCCTCAAAAAGAAATTTGCAGGCCCCCTTGACTTAGTCATCCTCGATCCGCCCCTGATTCTCTATTTTAGAAACACAATTGCCTTGCCGTTGGTTTGTAATATTTTTAATTGCCAAAAAGATGGAAAATGTAGAGACCTCCAGTAGTGTTAATATTTAAGAAGACTTGTTTTCTTGTATTGCCCATTTCAAATGAAGTGCACATAGATTTTGGTTTTGCGTCGACACTCAAGAATGTTCTATTTGTGAAAAATGTGAAATTGTTGAATTGGACTTGTATTTAGCCATGACCTATGATTGCATTGATGGAAAAGAGGCTCACGTCACTAAGAGCTTGTTTGTTTTTACTTAAAATTTTGCTAAAAAGCTAAAGTCAAATTCAACAATTAATTTTATCCACTCATTTCGTGGTCCCACAACTTTTTACAACTTTTCAACTACACATTCCATCAATTTTTATGAACTTTTACAAAAAATCTGATTTTAATCAAAATCAAACACACCCTAAATTGTAAGCATGTATGTATGGTGAGGCCAACGGAACTTCGGTCTACTTATTCCATCTTATAGGCCACAAAAAGTGTGGGTTTCACACTTGTGGAAAAAAGCTGCTCTCAAACATTGCTCTCAGTCTTGTAAAATGAACCAAGTGTGGTTTGTATTAAAAGAGTGCACCTGGGTTGTTCCAACTGGAGACCATTCTACTAAAGAAAACGATGTTAGATCATCCTTCTAAAACTTCTATAAACTAAGTATACGTGGTCAACTAAGCTTCCAAATACATAGCATTTAGGCACAAATATAATAGCTTTGTGCCCGACTGCCTCGTGTCGGCAGTGGGCAAATGCACATGGTCCCCTTTCAATTTGTTTTCCTTTAACACCCCCACTTTTTTCGGCTGGCCCCCTTTTTTAAATCTAAAACGACCAACCCCCAAACCCAAATGATTTTGAAGTCCCCCCTAAATCTAGCCCTTTTTTTTTTGTTGTTGTTGTAGTATGGGGTGTGTGTGGCAGTCGGGCACAATGGTGTGTTGCCTGATTCGGGCATATATATATATATATATATATATATATTTTATTTTTGATGTGTTTTTTTTTTGTTTTAGAAATTTCAGGTTGGTTTATATTTACTATCGGGTGGTGTAAAGATTCGCAGTATGCAATTGAGACTAATATATTTATATTGAAGCTTATGCTCGCTCACGAAAACAAAAAACTTTGGCAGCCTGTTCAGCCACTGGCATGTCCATTTTATTTCTGGATTTATGAGATGTTATTTTCTGCATTTAGTCTTCTAGCATCTAATCAAGTGTTTCTATTTGGTTTGAATGCAGATCTTTAATGGTGTCTTCTTGAAAGTTAACAAAGCTACAATGAATATGCTACACAGGGTTGAGCCTTATGTTACCTATGGGTAAGAAAGTGGTAACACGCAATCGTGTAGACTTTTGGGGTTACATTATCTCACCAGGTTCTCATTAGTTACATAATTATTTTCAGTTACCCCAACCTTAAAAGTGTCAGAGAGTTGATTTACAAGCGCGGATATGGGAAAGTAAACAAGCAGAGAATTGGTTTGACAGACAATTCCATCATTGTACAGGTCGGTTAGTGAACACGGTTTAATTGTTTATTACAGATGTCAATGTATTCAATCTTGGAAGTTGGAAATTTTTATATTGTTTCATAAACTTGTTGCTGCACTATATAGACCCTCGGCAAGTATGGAATCATATGCATGGAAGATCTTATTCACGAGATTATGACTGTGGGGCCCCACTTTAAGGAGGCAAACAACTTTCTATGGCCATTCCAGCTGAAGGCACCTTTGGGTGGATTGAAGAAGAAGAGAAATCATTACGTGGAAGGTGGTGATGCTGGCAATCGGGAGGATTACATTAATGAGCTCATTAGAAGAATGAACTAGGAGGTTTACAGCAATTTTGTTTTAGTTGAAAGTTTTCTGATCTTTGTGATTTGAAAGTTATTGAACTACATTGTTATGTTTCGATTGTTTCTTTTGAGATTTGATCCTTAAATCAACTGTGATTCTTCAACTTAGCAGTTCTTTTCATGGCCTGAATTTTGTCTCTTTGGGCTTGCTACCTTTGAAATGTATTTGCAGGGGTTTTAACCCCTTTAGTCATGTTTTCTTGCTACTGATGCTTTGTCCTGAAACTAGTGTTCTATGGTTTTATCTGCTGTATTTGCCAACTCATCAGCATATTTTGCTCCAGTATATGTGCTCGTTTGAGTTTGATTTTGCTAAAGATCAGATTTTTAATAGGTTTTGATAAAAGTTGATGAAATATGTGGTTAAAAATTTGTAGATCTCATGAAATGTGTGGTTAAAATTAATTGTTGACATGAACTTCAGTGTTTTAGTAAAATTTTATTCAAAATCAAACAAATCAGCATGTCTTCAGGTTTGTCGGAGGCAGATCCATGAGTTTAAATGATGCTTTAATCAACTACTTGTAAGATTTGTTTTCCACTCCCAATTTCCGTGTACTCATATATTAAGAGTTTGTTTGGTATAGTTTATAAATTAGTTTATTTAAAATAATTTATTTGACCGATAAAAAATGTCAAGTTACTAAAGTAAATTTTTTGGTCAAATAAACTAATTAATAAACTATATTAAATAAGCTCTAACACACTCCAATAAAAACACCGTCCTTTGACTCGACCTTGTAGCTCATCAATGTAAAATGAAGCTGTCAAGGCTGCCTTGTGCGTGCGCAGTGCAATGTTTGTTGGGTTTGTGCAGTGACATTGCATTGTGCCTGTTGACATATGAAATAACAAGGGCCTAAAAAGAGACTTAAGAAAATTGTACATATAGGCCCATAATAAATGCCCGAATGCCCAAGTATATAGGTTTAGAAAATATGTCGGCCAGGCCCAACGGATGCCCAAATAAATTCGTATATAGGCCCAATAGAAATTGTCCAAGCCAGGAAGGGCCCAAAATGGACATCGCCCAGATCAAAAACGCTCAGGGCGTTGGGCGATTAGAATGGTCAATCACGGCATAAGAGTAACTGTTCATAAGTAGTTTTTCTCATTTTTCTTATCATTATTCCCACGTTGTCAGGAGTTACAAACTTGAATTATCATAAAGGAGTTACAAGAAGTTGGATCATCATGGGAAGTTACAAACAGTTGGGATCATCATGGGAGAAATGGGCGGTTATTGAGCGACGAAGTGATTGCTTCATGAAGGAGTTACAAGAAGTTAAATCATCATGTTAAATCATCATGGGGAAGTTACAAACAGTTGAAATCATTATGGAAGAAATGTGCAGTTATTGAGCGACGAGGTGGTTGCTGGGTGATAAGGAAGAAACTGGGCGATGAGAAGTTTTTATGCAAGACTGAAGGAAAACGTGTGATAAAACCGTTTGACAAGGTATAAAAGAAAGGAGATTGATCGAAGTAGAAAAAAAAAGGAACTCTCAAAAACAGAGAAATGTAATTTCATTCCATTTAGTCTTAAATATTTCTTTACAGTGAATTCTAGTGTGCTTGTGCCCTTTGGAGGCATTTCGTTTTGCTCTTTTTCATCCTTTGTTATTATTGTAGTCTTCTAAATCAAACACCCCTTGTTGGGACTTTGTCTCATAAGGTTTGGCGTCCCTTACACATCGTCTGAATCCTTTAATTGTTAGCGAAAGATACACATTCCGCGCGAAACAATTTGGCACGCCCGGTGGGACACTTTTGGTGTTAGAAGATACAAGAGGGTAGAACAATATGCCTCACAAGAACTCAGATAAGGAACCAGCCAGCCAGCGAATTCAATCCGTGATCGAGCGATATGAAGAACAGCAAAATACACCAACAACGGAGGGACAAAATCAAAGCCGTTATGAGCCAATGACGGAATTGAGTCCACGAACCATGCGCGCATTACTTGGCGAACTCACGCAAGATGTCGTGGGACAGGTAAGCTTGCAAAATGTTCATGATATGGAAAAATTTGTTCAAACTGGAAATGTGCATTACGACAACATGGCCAAACAATTAAGTACTTTAAATGAACTTATAACTAGGTTAGTAGGCCAGACATGTCAACCAAATTTGCCAAATATAGGGAATCATTTCCAAGCTAGGACGGTTGTAGGGCACAATTCACCGACAATGAACCCTATAAATCCTAGTCAAGGAATAGAAATGCCTTTTATACCATCGACGTCAAATGTGGGTGGAGGCAACGTGGCCAATTTGAGTGGTCATAATGTGGGATCGTCCAACTTGGGGGGTAGCCCGAATGCAAGAGAAAATATGCCAAATATAGGACAAAACGCAACACGTGTTAACGAAGGGGCAAATGTCCAAGTAAATGGCAATAATACCATGAGTAATGGTAATTTGGCCACAAATCCAGGTTTAAACAATAGACCTCAAATGATTCCACCTGTGAATCAACCAATAGGAGTCCCGTATGATCCAAACATGGCTTTAAGAAACCAAATGACCGAGATAATGCAAGATCAGATGGCTTTTGGAATACGTCCTTTCATTAGGCCAACCTATAAAAAGCCATATCCCGATTGGATAGACCAAGCCTATCCGTGGCCTAGGGGATATAAAGTGCCGGAATTTTCACTATTCACATATTTAGGGGAGGTCTCAACATTGGAACATGTAGGGCGATTTACACTGCAATGCGGTGAAGTAAGTGATTACCATAAAATAAGGTTGTTTCCTAGTTCGCTAACAGGAGTAGCTTTTTCATGGTTCATTAATTTGCCAGCAAACTCTGTTCAGACATGGCAACAATTAGAACAGTTGTTCCACGCCCAATTCTATAAAACTGAATCTGAAGTCACCTTGGCTGATTTGGCGAATTTACGTCAAATGCCAACTGAATGGGCGGAAGTTTTTCTTCAAAGGTTTAAGACTGCTAGGAGTAAATGCTTTGTGCCCTTACCCGAAAAAGAGTTTGTTAAGATCGCTCAAAGTTGTTTAAGTTTCGACTTGAAAAAGAAATTTCAGGATAGGGAGTTTCCTGATCTCTTCCAATTAACGGCCAATGTGATTAGGTATGAGCGTTTGATAAGGGAAGAGGAACAAATGAAAAATTCCAGCAAAGGGACTTATTATAGAGACCCAAACTTCGACGTTCACGTTGTGGATGAATATTATGATCAAACTGAAATATGTTTGGCCGAATTGATTAAGGGAGATGCTTATGAATGTCCGTTAATAATTAATTCAGGGATGACGGCGAAAAACGAGCCTCTAAGAGATACAAGCAAGAAGGCTAGAACGTTTTCGTTCGATGTAACCAAAGCAGATACTATATTTGATAGATTGTATAAAGACAAGCAAATAAAACTGAGCGATAAACACAAATTGCCAAATCCTGAGCAAATTAAGGATAAAAAATATTGTAAGTGGCATAATGCATGGTTTCATACAACTAATAATTGTTTGGTTTTTCGTCATGTATTACAGGATGCCATCGAATCAGGGCGAATTACTTTTGAAGCTAAAAAGAAGATGGCAGTGGATGAGAATCCTTTTCCGCGGCCACTAGGAGTCAATATGTTGTCAGCAGGTTTCAAAAGTGGTTTACCTAAATTCAAATTGGTGGTCGATAATGGGGACGAAGATCTTGAACCGCATCCCAGCGTGTTCGAACGTCTCAAAGGTAAAGAAGTTGAAAGGAATAAAAAAGTGTTGTGTGCTAGATGTAGCAGAGAAATAGATGAAGAGGAGAAAACGGAAGTATGGGAGTATCACAATCATCCAAACACAACCCAAAATTTCCAACCTGTTCAAGGACGAAAGGTATCACGGCCTCCTTTTGAAAGACAGGTCAGGCCAATGTATGATGGCAGGCCGGTGTACAACGGCAGGCCGATGCTCAACAATAGAACGTTCAGGCCACAGCCCCATCGATCGAATGTATGGCACTCATTCCAATACAGTGCAGGAAGGGTGATACCCTTTGATCAAATGACTAGGACACAGCAGAGACGTCATCAGAGAAATTATGGACGAATGATGAGGCAGCAACAAGAAGTGATACGTCCCAAATCGCCCAATTTCTCCAACACGGTTGCTAAAGAAAATCTCGAAGATGAGAAGGAACATAATGTGAATGATTCAACAGGAGAATTGCCAGAAGATTCTTCTGGTAGGTCGAAGTTTGAAAGACACAGCAAGGACGAAGATGAAGATGATCCTGGACAATCCATCACCATTCAGTTTGGTTCTTTACCCCCAATATTGGCTAATAATTATCTGCTTGCCAATGAATTTAAAAGCAAAGGGGATGAGGGGCCACAAGACGATGAGAGTGAAGAAGCATGCACATTGGAATGCGAGGGAGAAATCGGGCAAACCTCCGGAGATATCTATGGAGGAGAAGAAGAAGATGATGGCTTGACAGATGTGGAAGAAGAGATTGACTTAGAATCAGAGAGAAGAAAAAGAGGAGTTTCATATAACAAATTGCTAAAACAGTTATATCAAGAAGGTGTCCGAGAAGTAGATTTGTTGGGCGAACCATCTGGGCGATCTTTTGATTATTACGTGTTATACGGGACGCCCAAGAGGAAAACGAGGGTACCGCGCTCTGAAAAGTATGGGTCACCTCCAACGATATTACCATCCCCTACGGGTTGGGAGGAAGTGAGCGACAAAGAAGCTCAAGAGCCCGGCACAGAAGATCAGTGCGAAATGTTGCACGTAAACCTGACACAGCATTTCGATCCAAAGGATGACGGGAAACAAGAAGTGGAGATAGAGGCGACTGATAAGGTCATCTTTAAGAAGCCAACGGCCAATTTAACCAAACATTTGAGGCCATTATATGTAAAGGCTCTAGTCAATGGCATCCCTGTAGCCAAAGTTCTCATAGATAATGGGGCCGCTATTAATACCATTCCATCTAGAATGATAAAGAAATTTGCAAAGACGGAGAGTGACTTGATTCCTACTGAAGTTATCCTTACGAGCTTCAATGGCGGGGTGACTTCGGCCAAAGGAGTAATGCCTTTGGACGTAACGGTAGGAACTATCACCAAAACCACAGTATTCTTTGTAATAGACGGGCCGACTAGCTACAATGTGTTGTTAGGAAGAGATTGGATTCATGGAAATCGCTGTATACCTTCGTCACTCCATCAGTGTCTAGTTTTTTGGAACGATAAAGGTGAGGCCGAAGTGGTGCAAGCAGATCATAGACCTTTTGTTACAGAAGCGAACTCGATCGAGAAGTTTATGTATGAAGGAAATTATGGGCCTGTGAGAGTAGTCCAAGATGGTGAAGAAACTCAGATCATCGCGCAGAGCGAGGAGCCATTATCAATAGATGCATTTACTGAAATGTTCGATCAAATGAGGCCAAACATAGTGGCCCTTGAAGAGCCAATGATTGGCAAAAAAGATATTCAATAAATGTTGAAGAAGGTACCTAACCTTCAGGATGTCAAAGCCAAGTCAATGGCTTTCGAGAAAAGGTGCGAAGGAGAAATAAGAAAGAAAACGGCTTTAAAGATTTTAAGAGATAAATTAGCCGTGTTCAAGTTAGAACAGAATATTGGCCGAGAAGTGAATAAGGTGGATTGTTTAGATGCAGAAGACATCAATACAAGGAGCTTGGACGACGATGTGATAGGAGTCATGAAGACAGGGCACGCCCAAGCACAAGACCCTTTGGTGAAAGTAAATATTGGAGAGAAACAAGAAGATCGATTAACATTTGTCAGTCAGATGCTTAGCAAAGAGGTAAGTGACCAGTTAATTGCTTTGTTAAAAGAGTATAGAGATTGTTTTGCTTGGAAATATGAACACATGCCTGGTTTAGATAAAAATTTGGTAGAACATAGGCTACCAACTAAGCCACACTTTAAACCACATAAGCAACCCCCCAGACGTTTTGCTCCTAATGTATTGCCCGAAGTAAAGAAAGAAATAGAACGGTTGTTAAAGGCAGGTTTTATAAGGACGGCCAGATACGTTGAATGGTTGTCTAATATTGTGCCTGTATCAAAGAAAAATGGTAGTATTAGGGTTTGCATAGATTTCAGAAATTTGAACTTAGCAACGCCCAAAGATGAATATCCAATGTCAACGGTAGATTCCTTAGTAGATTCAACTGCTGGGCATGTGATGTACTCTTTTATGGATGGATATTCAGGATACAACCAAATTTATATAGCTGAAGAAGATATACATAAAACTGCATTCAGATGCCCAGGTGCTTTAGGATGTTTTGAATGGGTGGTCATGCCTTTTGGTTTAAAAAATGCAGGAGCCACTTATCAAAGGGCAATGAATCTAATTTTTCATGACATGATAGGAGAATTCGTTGAAGTTTATGTTGATGATATAGTGGTTAAATCATTGAAAGAAGAAAACCATATCCAACAATTGAAACGTTCATTCGAACGGATGAGACAGTATAAATTAAAATTGAATCCGTTGAAGTGTGCATTTGGTGTTAATGCAGGAAATTTCCTAGGATTCCTAGTGCATGAAAGAGGAATTGAACTTGATAAAAATAAAGCAAAAGCCATTTTAGAGGCTAAACCACCTAAGAACAAAAATGAATTACAAAGATTCCTTGGGCAAGTGAACTTCTTACGACGTTTCATATCTAATTGTGCAGGGCGAACGAAAGCTTTCTCGCCTCTTCTAAAGTTGAAAAATCAGGACGACTTCGTCTGGAAGGAGGAGCATCAAGAGGCTTTCCATAGCCTGAAGACATATTTGTCAAATCCACCAGTATTAGTTTCACCTATCCAAGGTCGGCCAATGAAAGTTTATATATCAGCCGAGCAGGAGTCAATAGCCGGACTAGTCGCCCAGGACGATCAGTTTGGAGAAGAAAGGGCGATATATTATCTCAGTAGACGACTTACTGTGTGTGAATGTAATTATTCTGCTATTGAAAAATTATGTCTTGCTTTGTATTTTACATGTACTAAATTAAGGGCTTACTTACGGCCTGTAACTATTTATTTAATTTCTAAAGTAAATTTAGTTAAGTACATGTTCTCTCGTCCTGTTTTGCATCAAAGGATTGGTCTTTGGACTTTAGCACTATCAGAATTTGAAATACAGTTCATACCACAAAAGACGGTAAAAAATCAAGCATTGGCTAACTTTTTGGCCGATCATCCGTGCTTGGACGTACCTAAGGAAATCGAATTAGAAGTCAATTCATTCGAGCTAAAACCCTGGATTTTATATTTTGACGGTTCAAAAACCGCTAGAGGTGCAGGAGTAGGGGTAGTGCTAATAAACCCACTAGGGGTTTGTTACAAGTTTGCTTTCGCCCTAACTGAAATGTGTACTAATAATCAAGCCGAATACGAAGCGTTGATTGTCGGTTTAGAATTATTATTGGATTTGGGGACGAAAAACGTGCTTATCCGAGGTGATTCTCAACTAATAATTTATCAATTGAATGGCGATTTTAAATGCCAAAGTGATTCTGTCATAAGTCAATATGGCATCGCTCAAGAGCTCTTGGACGAATTTGACCAAGTAGAGCTTCAATACGTTAATAGAATGTACAACGATCTGGCAAATGAGTTGGCCCAAATGGCATCAGGTTATTCAAAAATGTTGAATAACGATTCTGCGTGCGAGTACGGAACGATATTGCCTGTACTTCAACGAAGGGCGAAGGGGTTTAATGTGCATTGTATACAAAATGGAGACGCATTGGATTGGAGAGAAGAAATACAAAAATTCCTGGAAGAACCCAATAAGAAGAGCGACAGGAAGTTAAAATTACGTTCACTGAACTATTTGCTGGTTGAAGGAGAATTATATAAGAAACGCTCAGATGGTGTACTTTTGAAGTGCATAAATTTGCAAGAAGCTAAAGTGGTTATGGCCGAAGCACATGAAGGAGTGTGCGGAGCACATCAAGCTGGCCAAAAGATGAGGTGGTTGATCATCAGGAATGGGTATTATTGGCCTAAAATGGGCGAGGTATGCGTTCAGTATGCCAAAAGTTGCTTGGAGTGTCAAAAACATGGCCCAATCCAAAGAGTGCCAAGCAGAATCGTCAAATAAGGTTTTAAAGAGTATCATAAGGAAAATGATAGGCGAAAATGCTAGAAATTGGCATGAATGCTTGAATAGGGCGTTATGGGCCTACAGAACTTCGCCGCGATCTAGTACTAAAGTGACTCCTTTCCAGTTGACATATGGGCAAGAAGCAATGCTGCCTATGGAAATTAATGTGCAATCGATCAGAGTACGTTTGCAAAATAATATAGATGAAAATGAGCATACTGAACTACTTGTTCAAAATTTATTAGAATTGGACGAACTAAAGTTGAGCGTTTTAGATAGATTGCAAATTCAGAAAAGACAAGTGGCTTCATATTATAATAAAAGGGTTATAGCCAAATGTTTTAGCACGAAAGATTTGGTATGGAAAACAATACTCCCATTGGATAGTAGTAATCCAAAGTTTGGGAAATGGTCACCAAATTGGGAAGGACCATACAGAATTAAAGAGGTGTTGCCAAATGGGGCATATCATTTAGAAAATTTGGATGGTATGAGGCACATGAGATCTATTAATGGCAAATATTTAAAGAAGTACGTTCCGTCAGTTTGGGATTTTGAACGATTAGAGGTTTAAACATTAAGGGATGCAATTCTATAAACGAATAGAGCCTTTCATTTCATCAGATAATTTGGTTGCCATAAGTGGCTGCCATTACAAAAAGAAACTGGATAAAACAAAAGCTGTCCTTAAAACTTTAAAATCCTAACTACATCCTTCCCCGAATAGAGCGCATTTGCTCTCTAAGTTTTTCCCACTCATCGCGCTGTTGAACAGAAGCGACGGATAGTTCATCCATAAACCCATCGTCCACTTCTAAACTTGAATAACGCTCAAGTAAAGATTTAGCCCGTTCAACTTCCTGTGAAGCATTGCGCTTCTTGGCTGCCAGCCTGGCCTTACAGTCGTCCATCTTTTCTTGGATTTCTTTCATCTGAGCAGCCAAACTCATCATCAAGGAGTCTTCAACCATGACTTCGGAAGAAATCTCGTTCAAATTGTTTTTGGCTTGATCGATTTCTTGGTGAAGGGATTCCTTTTCGGTTATGGCTGCGACATATTGAGTCTTCTTGACTTTGAGCTCCACATTCTTGGCCAGCAATGCACTTATCTCTTGATGAATGACTTTCAACGATAACTTGAGATCGGTGGGGAGTTTGAGCGAAGGAAGCTCAAGTGCTTGAGCCATTTGGTGGCTTAAATGCTCAAATTTGTCCCGATGGTTGGCCGCACTAGCATGTGAGATATCCATGTCCATGAAGGAAGTATATTCAAGTACTGCCTGCTTTAGGATGTTCATGTTTTCCATGGAGAAAGCACCAGAGGCAGAAGAAGGACGACTGGCCGAAGACGAACGAGCGGCCTGACTAGCCTTCACTTGTTCCCATGATGTAAACAAGTCCTGAATAGAGCGCAAGATGGTATCAGCATCCTGTAAAGATGAAACAATGACTTAGTGTTTCTTTGGAAGTAAGCAAGGTGAGGGAAATCGAAAGAAAAATTACCTCATCAGTGGTCTTAGAGGAAGAAGGGGGAAGTGTGCCACTGGGCGATTTTACCGCCTGTGAAGAGTCACCCCTATCCGAACGTGATGGCTCAGATGCAACCGGACGTATTGGTTCAGGTACAACCGGCAAGTCAATTGGTCTTTCTGCAAAAGGATAAATGATGATAAGTGCTTCAAGAGTAAAGCCATGTCAAATGGTAGAATTCGAAAAATAATTACAACTATAAGCACATATTACCACCCGGTTCTACATCTGGAGGGGAAACGCCCTGAAATGATGACGATTCTTCAACTGCCTGGGCGATTGAAGCAGCCGGGTCTCCAAATCCCTTCTCAGGGAAATCCACATCTATGGTCGGCTCGGACGATTGAAGAATTGAAGGGTCGGGCGATGGGGATTTTTTCAAAGGAGAAGTAACTCCCCTCTGGTTTAGAATACAAAGAGAATGTCAATATTCATGCTAAAGAATTCTTTAAATGAAGAAAAATCAGGTTACCTTTCTTCTGATCAGAGGAGGAGTAGCACCATCATCATCACTCTCATCGTCAGCTTGATCTGATGGGTCCGATGCAGGCCTTTTACGGCTGGATGTACCTCTTGCAACTCCAGTATGAGCAGGAGGAGAACTGGATTGAATGGTAAGTGCAGTAGAACGTTTAGTACGCACTGTCGAAGGCTTTGTAGGGGAAGACGAAGGAGCAGGTTGTTTGACGGATATGGGCACAGCAGGGATAGGAATCGGAGGAGAAGAAATGGAAGTCCTCGAAGACCCTGACCCCTCAAGTATGTGGAATGCTTGGCTGACATTAGTAGAGAAGAGCCTACGCTTCACCGAAGGCCAAAACTGTTCAAAAAGAGGATGAACGGCCAAAGTGGGATTGAAAGGAGCCAAAGAAAACCCGTTCATTAAGGAAGCATTACGCTCATCTATAGCTTGGGCCTCCACTTTGGTGATGGTATGAAAACGTTCTTGAAAACTCTTTGAGTAACAAGGAGGAAGGGACCAAGTTTGGCCAAAACCAAGCTGTCGGGCAAAGAACTGGGGAGCATAGACTTCGACCCCAACCTTGGCATTAGTGCCCGTGAGAATGTCATGAAACAATTCTCGCCCAGTCAAGTATTGGACCCAAACGGGCAAGACATTACTCACCTCGTTCAAACTAAGAGGAGGTTGGACGTAGGCTGGAACTTGATGAATGGAGAAAGGAAAGAACGAGGGAATTGAATTTAAATTATAAAAGAATGTAAAGACGTCCCGGTTAGACATATCCACGGGAGCTAATTGGTTAATAATTAGCCCGTAACAACTCACGGACCTGGGGGGAATTGAAGGAACACCAAGTTGTGGAAAGTATGCTCTCAACCACAATTGAACGAGCCAAAGAGGCCCACTTCCAGTAGGAGAAGCATTGGTCCTAAGCTGATGTTGAAGGTAAGCCATGCCTCTATAGAAGGCGGCCAGAAACAGAGAACAAAGGTTTAAAGACCTACCAAGAGCTAACTCATGGGCGATAGGCAAATAGGCCATGGAAGGTTTAAGACTAGGAACACAAAGAATGTACCTACATAGCCAAACTTGGAGGAAAGCCACACGCTCTGCATGTGTGGGATCTTTGCCCGTGTTATCATAGAGCTCTTGCATGCCTGAATAGGAGTCCGTAAACTTCTTATCAAACTTTGGAGCGAGGGAGGATATCAATATAGCAGGAGAGATGGTATCGCCCAGAGGAGGAAGATTAACCAAAGCACCAACATCCCGTAGAGTAATCGACATTGGGCCAAGGGGGAAAACGAAGGTATTGTACTCAGAAGACCAGAAGCTTAGGGCGATGGGGAAAAGAACTGGATCATATAGAGGGGGACGTGTGGCAATTTCCAAAAGATCAGAAATCCTAGCACGATCAAAAAGCGCCTTCGAAGGAGCATGCTTCATCATACGCGCATGCCAGAGACGGAAGGTGGTATCAGATTTGGGCCATGTGCGAATGCTTTTCTCGCGGATTGGCTTCAATGAGAATGGGTCCAAGAAAGGAGGTCCTTGGGTACAAGGAAAAAACTGGGCTGTGGCCAGTCGCCCAATAGAGTCTGCGTCCCTGAACGACGAGCCCAAATAGAACTCGTTCATATCCGGCCTAGAAGGTAGAAGATTTGATGGGTTTACGTAGGGTTTGGTCAGGAGGTCTTGGAAATCTTCGAAAGTAATGCTGTTATTGGAGGAAGCTCCGGACGTCGACATGGTTTCAGAAAATGGACAAGAAGATTGCAAGTGAGACGATCAGTTTGGAAGGATGAGTGGGAGGTAAAGAAAAGATGAATGAATAGTGTCCTTTTTATAGAGGGAGAAAAGGGACGATGATGAGGGCTGGACGTGGGCATTGGTAATGGCGCCTTTTTGGGTTTTATGTAAATCGTGCTTTTAGGATTTAGGACTTAAGGCGCCAAAAAACTTTCAGAAGATGAAACGCCACCGAGTGAATATGGCTAATTAAATAAGCAATTATGTTAATTAAGCCATATTGGGGGGTAATTGTTGACATATGAAATAACAAGGGCCTAAAAAGAGACTTAAGAAAATTGTACATATAGGCCCATAATAAATGCCCGAATGCCCAAGTATATAGGTTTAGAAAATATGTCGGTCAGGCCCAACGGATGCCCAAATAAATTCGTATATAGGCCCAATAGAAATTGTCCAAGCCAGGAAGGGCCCAAAATGGACATCGCCCAGATCAAAAACGCTCAGGGCGTTGGGCGATTAGAATGGTCAATCACGGCATAAGAGTAACTGTTCATAAGTAGTTTTTCTCATTTTTCTTATCATTATTCCCACGTTGTCAGGAGTTACAAACTTGAATTATCATAAAGGAGTTACAAGAAGTTGGATCATCATGGGAAGTTACAAACAGTTGGGATCATCATGGGAGAAATGGGCGGTTATTGAGCGACGAAGTGATTGCTTCATGAAGGAGTTACAAGAAGTTAAATCATCATGTTAAATCATCATGGGGAAGTTACAAACAGTTGAAATCATTATGGAAGAAATGGGCAGTTATTGAGCGACGAGGTGGTTGCTGGGCGATAAGGAAGAAACTGGGCGATGAAAAGTTTTTATGCAAGACTGAAGGAAAAGGTGTGATAAAACCGTTTAACAAGGTATAAAAGAAAGGAGATTGACCGAAGTAGAAAAAAGAAGGAACTCTCAAAAACAGAGAAATGTAATTTCATTCCATTTAGTCTTAAATATTTCTTTACAGTGAATTCTAGTGTGCTTGTGCCCTTTGGAGGCATTTCGTTTTGCTCTTTTTCATCCTTTGTTATTATTGTAGTCTTCTAAATCAAACACCCCTTGTTGGGACTTTGTCTCATAAGGTTTGGCGTCCCTTACACATCGTCTGAATCCTTTAATTGTTAGCGAAAGATACACATTCCGCGCGAAACAGTGCCTATAAAGAGAAGGAATTTAGAGTATGTTTGACTGTGAAATACGTTGGTCATATATTATTTTTATTTATCTTTTATTCACATGTAGCATCCGCTGTTTATAATAAAAAAAAATGTTTGCATCTTTTTGTCTCTTTTTCCAATTATTTGGATAAGATCGCTACGTGTAATAAAATGATTATATGCATGTGAACAAGAATCTTTATCACTGGACACGTCTCTCTTTTTCTTTTCTCTCTCTCTTTCTCTCTCTGTAGTCTGTACACATACATCTATATATATGCATAATCCAAAGCTTGAAGATTCCAAAGGATGAAAGGATAGCAAAGAATCGAGTGTTAGTAAAATTAATGGAGGCCACAAAGGAAAGAAGAGAACAGATGGAGAAAGAGGAGAAGGAAGAAAAGAAGAAGAATGATGATCCAATGGGCAAAGCGAGAGAGGTGATTAGAGAAGCTATAATAACCAAAAATGAGAGAAATAGTGGAGAAAAGGGAGAGTCTACAGAACAAAACCCAGAAGATGTTTTAGCTTATACAAGAACTGTTCATCACACTGATTCTTCACTTGAATGATCATTAGTTTTTATATATAGAGATCTGTATTCTATATGTTTAATGTTTTGTCACTTGAGTGTTGATGTTATATAAACTCTTTTTGTGAATTTATGGAAGGGAAATTTACAAAATATTTTTGATTTTTTTTTTTTTTTTTTAAACTTGACAGAATATGTTTTTTGTTAATGTTTTTGTAAATTTAAAAAACATAATAAATAATTTGGTGCACCTACTTACCTATATATAGCTTAGACATTTTTAATATGTGGCACATGGTTAGTTTATACAATCAAAGTTATGTCATCAGTTACATATTATCAACTTTTCAATTTTGAAATATATACTAGTTCAAATTAGAAGTAAATGTGCAAAAACATGCGAAACAGGTTGTTTGGAACCAAATTTATAAACACGGTTCTTAAACGGTCTCTCAGTTGCTTTCAGTCCATGAATAAGCATCAAATAAAAGAATATGACTTTGTGCCCTTGTCACATTTAGTCTCGACATTATTGCTCTACACTAAAATGCATTTATTAAAGAAGAAAAAATGATGTACAATTCTGATAAGGGAAAAGTCCCGAAGGTTAAGCTCTTCACCTGTGTCAGAAGTCTCTTAATCAGGTGAATTGTAAATGGAAAGATGGGCACGAGTGGTAGGGATCCGAGGTAAAGAGCCAACAGGTCAATCCCAGGACAGATCTCTATAATATTTCAGTGAAAATCTGTCCCACACGGAAATCGAACCTGCGTTGTTGTAGGATTTCTCCCCACGTCACCTCAGATCTTACTAATTCGCCTATGCTCCTGGAGGTCCCAAAAAAAAAAAAAAATTATGTACAATTTATTACTTTATAGGTCGAGATATTTGTTTTGAGTAGTATTTTTTTATTTTCTAATTTCTTGTTTACTATTTAAAAAAAACATTGGAATTAGTAGATTATTATTTCTTAAATTACTAATAAAATTTTCGACGTAGTTAATAATATTTTTGTAGGATCAATGAATATTTGTCGGAACTTGTATAAATTAAGCAATACCCTAATTTGGAATTATGTGCAACATTACCTAAAAACGCGTGCAAATCAACGATTTTTACTCCTCTTAAGCCTGTTTCTCGAAATCCTTTTGAAGATCTTCTTCATATCTCAGTTTCTTGGTAGTAATATTTAAAGATTTCTTACCATCAATGTTTTTTTGTCTTGTAATATGAACCACACTTGTTGCGTCTACACTGCACCTTTCTCATTCAATATGTGGTGCACTGCAGTTAACATAAATTCTCAGTTCTCTTTCCATTTCCGATCATGTGTGGATGGTTTTGCCTAAAAATTGAAGTGCATAACCATGAATAGCTTAATCGTTGAATAGCTTAATCGTTGTCGGTGCTCGTGAGTATTTATAAACTAGTTAAATATTATTTTTATTCACGTATTTTATAAAATCAATAATTTTTATGCACATACTCACTATTTACAATATACAAAACTCTTTACCAAACATATTTGGCCCATCTTTGAATAATTAGTTTTCGGATTTTTTTTAAATAATGTAATTGGATTTTTTATTATTAACCCAATTGGGATGGGAAGGGAAGGGAAGGGAAGGGAAGGGAAGGGAAGGGGTGGTTAAGGGAAAAATTGGTGTTAGATTTTGATAACTAACAAAATATTGTAAAAATTGAGAAAATCAGGTGGTTGACACAAAAAATAACGTGACAAAAAATTATGCACAAATAATTTGAAAAAAGATAATTTCTGAATAGATAAAATTATTATTAACGCACGAGTCTTTCACGGTTATCTACTTCTACAGTTTAGTGAATTAGTGAATTCTTTGTTGTAACTATATTCTAACAATTAAAGAAAACGTTTAATAAGGAGACTATGTCTATGATTGATGGTTCTTTTTGTGACCGACGACCAAACATTTTGTGGATTGATTGATTTTCGTTCGACAACAAGCAAATATTAGATGAAAGGTTTTTGATACGTGAATGTGAGAATGCCACAATTTCGAGTCTTGTTTTTTCTGAGTTCATATTTTTATCGTAGAGTTTTATAGAATATTGTTGAATATGTTATCATGATTTTAGATAATTTCATAACACCTCTATCAAGTTGTAACCAGCATCAACAAAAGTTTGCCGCCTAGTTGAAGGTTTTTTTTCATTTTTGATTCGTTTAATGATTTAACAAACACGGTTTGTAACATTTAGAATTTTAAGTTACATGCACAATTTTTTTCCAGAATGTGGATAAATATAGTAAACTACAATGTTTGTATCAAAATTTAAATTTGTGAGTGACATATAAGATTCTAAGTTAATATTTAGTGTCGAGTGAACATTATTAGGTAACTTAAATCGTTAACGATTAAAATTTTTACTTTGCCAATGCACATCATCAAACATTTCTACCCATATTTTATAGTAATTAATTTAATTTATAAGGACTAAAAATATCTATTTTGCTAGTGGTTGGTAAAAAGTCATCGACTACAAGAAAGTACTCCTATTTGATTTATGTAAAAAATAAATGAAAGTACAAACATTTGAAGATTAGAATGGGCCCACTCACCTACTCACCCAACAACTTCAGTCATTTGGTAATAATTCAGGGTATTTTGGAAAATAAAATGAAAGTGTATTTTTTCATTAGGGAATTTTGTACTTTTGGTCTCAACTTTTGTAATTTAACGTTTATACTTTCAAAAAGTTATGAAACTTTATTTGTATTTTATTATTATTTTTTGTTTATTTATTTATTTAAAGAAGATGTAAAATCTATCATTTTCTGTCAATAGGAATGTAATTTGCAATTAAATAAAAAGTTGAGAATATCTAGTGCTTAAAAAAACTTAAGAGTATATTAGTAATAAATTCTAAAGATTGAGGATGAAAAGTGCAAATTTCTTTTTTACTAACATAGTGACAAAAGGTGGCGCACCAATCCCCCACCAACTACGTCCACCAACTATTTGTTTTCTCGCGCAGAAATTTACGTTGACAAAATTACCCCACAGGAATTTGGTGATTTTGCACAAGCGCTCAATGGAGCGCGTGGATGCAATCTCCAGAGGCCCGAGGACGAAGATTCAGTCCATATTCATTGCTTGTTGAAGCTAACTGTTTACGGGTCGGGTCAGAGTCTAATCATCAACCATATTTTGTCTTCCATTAGTAGAGGGACAAATTTTTTGGACTGTCGAGCACAAGACGGGTCTTGTTATCTCGTTACTTAGAGATTTTCTATTTATAAACCGTATTTTTTTTATTTTAAATAACATCTATAAATTTAGAGAGTAAACTTTTTTAAATAATTCAATAACTTTTTAATTTTTAAAATTTTATTTTACTTTTTTCAATAAATATATATTATTTTTTCATATATTTTATTTTGACATGCTTATATCTTAATTATATGTGTTTCACGCGTTTTTAATTCATGCTAACAATTAAAAGATTATTCAGACGATGTATAAGGAACAAGACTTTTGGAGATAAAGTCTCAACAAGGGGTATTTAAATTGAAAGATTATATTACACAATTTGCCTTCAAGAAGCGCAAGCACACAAAGTTACAAGATTCGAGAAATAAAGAGTAAAAGACTTAAATGCAAATTCAAATATTTCTTGTGAGATAGCTGTTCTTCTTTTCTTCGCTTGCTTCGCTTTATTTACAGTCGATCACCATTTTCGCCCAATAACTGACCACTACTCTGTAGCACTACTCCTCAATAACTTTCCATGATTGTCATAACTTTCCATGACTATCATAACTTTCCATAATTTCCCATGACTGCCATAACTTCCGATAATGACTTTTCCATTAACTAACGATTACTTTTGATTATGAGCCACGTGTAAAACTGCTCCATTATCTGCGCGATGCAGTTATCACTTCAATCGCTCAAACCTTGCTCCGTTTCGCCATATCGTCCAGGCCTTTGTACGTTTTGGACAATTCTTATCTTGATAATTCGCTCAACCTTCATGCTTGAGCCTCCTATTTTGGGCCTTTGTTTAGGCCTTTATGTTGGAAATATTTTGTGTGTCAACAATTATCCCCTAATATGGCTGAATTAGTATTAATCATTAATTTTGCCATATTCATTTATTTGTTTATCTTTATATAACCGGTCAAATATTACATCGACTTTTGTTACATCAAATGAGAATATTCTAGTCTTTTTATTTTCTTATTTTGTTGGCTCATTCTTAATAAGCACTTCTAACTTGGTCAACATAGGGAATGTATAGCGTTTCCTTTGACCAATTCGACCAGATATAATTTGGTTTCGGCTTAATCTTGACTAGTATCAATAGCGTGGATGTCAAAATTTGAGTCTCTATAATAAGTCCATTTACTAGAATTCTTCATTTGTTCTTCTTCTCTTAACAATCGCTCATATCTTATTACATTCGCACTAAGTTGAAAGAGGTCGGGGAATTCTCTATCTTGGAACTTCTTTTTAAAATCAAAATTCAAACAACTTTGTACGATTTTGACAAACTCTTTTTTCAGACAAAGGAACAAAACACTTGTTCCTGGCTGTTTTAAACATTTGAAGACAGGATTCAGCCCATTCATTTGACATTTTTCACGCAAATTTGCTAAATCTTCCAAAGTGACTTCTGATTCAGTTTTGTAAAATTGGGCGTGAAATAATTGTTCCAATTGTTACCAAGTCTGGACAGAATTTGCTGGCAAATTAATGAACCATGAAAAGGTTACCCCAGTTAGCGATTTTGGAAATAGTCTCATTTTGTGAAAATCAGTAACCTCGCCACATTGCAGTGTAAAATGCCCTACATGTTCCAAAGTTGATACTTCTCCTAAGCCAGTGAACAAAAAAAAATTCGGGCACCTTATAACCTTTAAGCTAATGATACACTTGATCTACCCAATCTGAGTAAGGCTTTTTGTACGTTGGTCGAATCACTGACTGTATTCCAAAAGCCAATTGATCTTATATGATTTCTACAACTTGATCTCTTAATATAGTATTGGGATCAAAAGGAACTCCTATGGGTTGATGTATGTATGGCATTGCCTGAGGCATAACGAGGTTTGACCCTGTATTGGGTATTAACGCGCCAATATTTGGTCCATTGTTACTATTGATATGTGGATTCTCTCCATCGTTAACACGTGTAGTATTTTGTCTCATATATTGAATGTTTTCTCTTATGTTAGGGCAACCCCTCATGTCAGATGTCCTGGTATCCGCTAAGTTGATTGTGGTTGGTCCCACATGAAGCGCTTCTACTCCTTGGCTCGTGTTTACAATTGGTGAGCCATTACCGACAAGACTTCTGGTTTGAAAATAATTTTCCACACCCAAAGAATTTGATTTACATACTTGGCTTACCATTTTATTCATAAGTTTTCTTGGCTCATGTTTACAATTGGTGAGCCATTACCTATAGGACTTCTGGTTTGGAAATGATTTTCCACACCCAAAGAATTTGATTGACATACTTGGCTTACCATTTTGTTCATAGGTTCATTCAACATACTCAATTATTTAGCCATATTGTCATAATGATTGTTTCTATTTTGAGTGAGTCTTTCTATATTATAAATGTTTTGCAGACTTACCTGTTCAACAATGTCTTGCGTGAGTTCGCCCAGCAATGTACGCATGGTGCTGGGGCTCAACTCCGTCATTAACTCATAACGACTAGCACTTGGTCTCTCCATCTCTGGGGTACTTTGTTGACCTCAAATTGCTCGATCACATAATGAATAAACTGTTGATTTGCTGGCTTCTTGCCGGAATTCTTTTGAGGCATGATGCTTCCAATCTTTCTAACACCAAAGGTCCCGCTAGGCGTTCCAAATTGTTTGGCGCGTTTTTGATTCGTGTTAACAATTAAAAGACCATTCAGACGATGTGTAAGGAACAAGACATTTTGAGACAAAATTCCAATAAGGAGTGTTTAAATTGAAAGATTATATTACACAATTTGCCTCCAAGGGGCGCAAGCACACAAAGTTACAAGATTCAAAAAATAAAGAATAAAAGACTTAAGTGTAAATTCACATATTTCTTGTGAGATACTTGTTCTTATTTTCTTCACTTGCTCTGCTTTATTTATAGTCGATCACCATTTTCGCCCATAATTGACCACTACTCCTTAAATAACTCATTCTAACTTCCCATGACTTCTCATGACTGCCATAACTTCTTATAACTGTCATAACTTCCCATAATGTATTTTCTATTAACTAACTGTTACTTTGGATTTTAGGCCACGTGTAAAACTGTTCTATTATCTGCGCGATGCAGTTATCACTTCAATAGCCCAAACCCTGCTCCGTTTCGCCATATTGTCCAAGCCTTTGTACATTTTGAGCGATTTCTATTTTGATAATTCGCTCAACTTTCATGTTTGGGCCTTTATTTTAGGCCTTTATGTTGATAATATTTTGTGTGTCAACAATGTGTTTTCTTCTATTTTATTTTTATATACTATTTAATTTAGTTAACATATGAATATTGAAAATTAAAATTATTTGAATTCATTTAATTATAGAGAGTGAGTTTGGTTTTTCAAATTTGAAAAAGACAAACACTCTCTCTATTTCAAAAAATTAATTTAGAGCATAATTTTGAGGGTTTCTTGGAGCATAATTTTGAGAGTTGGCTCTCTAAAATATAGAGCGTCTTATGTTTAAAAAACTTATTGGAAATGTTGTATTGAATACGTGGTAATGCAGAAGTGGCTTTCTGAAACTACATCACACGCAAATTAGTCTACTTGAACGATATTTATTCTTAGAAATGAACCAAAAGATTAAGAAAATTGTAAAGTTAAGTGGTTCGTCCAACTTGATCGATGTTATATTTGACTTACATGCAACGTGCAATTGCCACCTAAAGATGAGTTCGCCAGCTTATTTTACACTTATTAAATAAGTTGACTTTTAGCTCATTCTTAATTTAGTTTTGTCTAAGAATAAAATTGATTATGACTGAGATCTACATTCGTCACTATTCAATTTTAGCTCATTCTTAATTTAGTTATGTCAAAGAATAAAATTGAAATTGAATTTAGATTAAATTGCAATGGAATTTTTAATAATGTTATCATTAATTGAATTCGAGTGTGATAGAACTTAAAAAATCATTAACAAGACCAAGGCCGAGAAGAAATAATAAAGATATGATTTGTAATATGTAAAAATTTATAGAACTATAAGTTTAAGAGTAATTTTATAAATAGATTAAATTTTAAATTTATTTGAGTTGAACATCAAATTATTACACGGATCTGGCATGAAAATAGTTCAGACCATTAAATATCAAATTGTAAATCTTTTAATTGAATTGGACCTCTGGCTCTTAGATAATCTATTAATAAAATAAACTTGAAAAAAATAGATTTTCATCGAAGTTTATTGTTGGCTCGTAATAATTGGCCAATTCAACACCATTAGGATAGCATCAAAACGTGTGCATATTTTATTATTGGTTAATTACACTAATTATCCACCCCAATGTGATTCGACCCGAAGACAAGCCTACTGTACTTGCATGAAGAATTTGATAGCACATCCAACTGATTATTATCATTATTTCATTTGTAAATCTCCACTCCTGAATTATCCATTCCACAGGCATGTCTTCCACCAACCTGAATATTCGACATTGAAAATTTTGAGATTTTCGATTGTATAGAAACAGAATTATTGTCGTCCCCCTGGTACAAAACCTGACTAGTACCCTCCAAAACCCCGCAAGAAAATCCCAACCCGTAAGAAATAGCGCTAAATCCCAAAGTTCCATTTGGGATTTGAACGGAAAAAATCTCACTTCCTCACTAGCAAATGACGCTCTGCCTCGAAGTGATGTTTGGTAAAACACAAATTTGAGTGTCACCAATTGTTAGAGAAGTTAATGGAGCTGAATAATTGTTATACATCCTTTTGGAGTTGAATGTGGTGTTCCAGCAGATGAGACTAAATCCATCGGAGCGGGTGGCGCAGAGGGTGTCTCGCCGGGCTCAACACCTTCTTGGTGCATCAAATCAAACAATTTGAACATTTTCTTAGCATACTTAATTTTCACGACAAGCTCATCGGGAGGCTAGAAAGCTTGTTGATTAGTGTCTCGACATCGTAATTTTACTTGCCCTTTTCCACTATCACACTTGGGTTGCCCAAAATGAGTTATTTGGGCTTAGCATTGGAAACTACGCTGAGGCGGTGGTGGGAGGATGTGGTAGCGACATCGGCAAGGGTGGTGGCGGCGGCGGCGGTGGTTGGTTGGTGGCGGGAAGGGAGAAGAAGTGTAGGGTATGGGTGCAGGATGGAGATGGCGAAGATAAATTGGAGTTTTGTTTTGTTTTGTTTTGTTAAATTGTTTTGAATAATATAAAAAGTTTATGATTTATTTGTACTTTAGAAAAGGTTAGGGATCCAATTGTAATTTTTATATTGTATTTTATTTTTTCTATCATTTAATTTATTTAAGTCAAGGGGTAAAATTGTTAAAGAATTGTCAGAATAGTAAAAAATAGTGATTTTGGGAACCATCTGTGAGAATAAATAGAAGAACGAGGATGATATCTGCTAAAAGAAAAGAATGATAATGAAATAGTTATAAACCTGAAAGAATGGAGACCATTAGTGTAATTAACCCTTTTATTAATAAATTATGACCTTTGGTTAAAGTTGATGGTTTTGTAGCTATTCTTAAGATCAAATTAGCTTGAGTTTCAATTATCGTAAATGTAATTTGTCGATAAAGCATCGTTGCTTATTGCAAACCTTTATTTTCTACTACAATAATACGAAAAATATTTGTCAGATTATATAACAAACAACAATAAAATTAACTGTTTTTATTAACTTTCCTTAATCCATCCTCCACAAAATTGAAAATACATTTTCACAGTGGCTCACAAGTCACAAGATTGTATTATCAATCATTTTTAAATATTTTAATAAAGATTTAGTGATTTATTGAATGAACCAGTCAGTGACCACTTAGTAACTTGGCTGAATTGATAGTAGGTACTTAGTGACTTAGTAACTTGATCGGATTGATAGTAGAGTCGTGTCGGATAACTATGAATAATAGATATTTTGATTGTATTTTCATATTTTCAAGCAATTAAAACCCTAGCGATTTCATTTCCAAAAATAAACCCTAGCAATTCTTCAACAAGTATTAGGAAAAAAAAAATTTATAAGTATTTAGGGAAATTTCCTGCTAGCAAAAAGACAAAAATACCCCTCTCCAGATATGACCACCCACCCACTTCGAATGATGGTGATATTTTGAGGGTTCAATCGATGTGCTGCTCGATAACTCTGTAACTTGACTTGATTAACTGCCGAGTCGAGTATAGTAATTATTTTGGTTGTATTTCCATATATTTAAGAAATTAAAACTCCATAAATTCTTCCGTAAGTATTAGAAAATGGAAAATTGATAAGAATATAATGAAAATTTCCTACAAGCAAAAAGACAAAAATACCCCTCTCCAAACTGGACCCACCTAGCCTCACGTGTCATAATAGAGATATTTAATTTAATGGATCCCAAATTCTCCGGGGTTGGTAAAATACACCAACTAAGCGCCTGACCACACGCTCTCCAAAAGCGCGCGACCAATTTCCATCCCCGTCACATTTTCACGTAAACAAGCAAAAATGATAAAAAATAAGCTAAAACCAAAAAATCTCACTTTCCCAATCTACCACGGTAACCCACCATTTCCCCCTATAAATAATGCCTATAACCTCTCTGCAAAAATTGTGTCCTCACTTCTCTCTCTCTCTCTGACCCCCTCTTCAAGGAACCAGTACCTGTGACCCCCCGCTTCTAGCTCTTCCGAAAGGTACTCGCACCACCCATATCTTGTATATATTCTTAGTGTTTCTTGTTTTTGCTAAATTTTCTCTTGTCTCTGTTTATTTGAACATTTTTGTAGATTTTTACCTTTTTTTTAACCACCATTTTGTCCATTTTTTCTGTTTGCAAGTTTTTGGTAGTATTGGATTAGATCATACTGGTAAGGATCTGTATTCAACGCAAAGTGTTTCAATGCTTTTCATTTTAAAATGCTACTGAAATGGGTGTAATTTTGTTATGATTAGTGTGTGTATATATATATGGGTACTAAAAATAATTTTGTGGATAAAAGATGCTAACATGTCATTTTAGGAACTACTATTTGTGATAAGGGATATGTGGGATTCAGTTTCACACAGAAGTTGTGTTCACCAATAGAAACTGATAGATCTAGTAATATGGGGATGTGGAATTTGTAGATCTGGGTTTTGATCTTTGCTTTGAAATAGGTCAGATATGAAGTGGATTCTGGGTGTTGTGAAATCGGTTAAATATGTCAGCATTGTGAGGCACTTCCATGGTTCGAAAATGTACTATTTTATGCTTTCTTAGATCTGGAGTTGTTTTAACGCTTTTGATATAATTGAATTGTTTGGCTGCGAGTTCCTGGACTAAAATTGTTTATCATGTCTGTCGGTTTCGCATCTATGAAGTAATAACATTTGAAAATAACATACAAACACCTGTAACATGTCTATATGCGTGGTAACTGAAATTACTTTGGTCATCTTAGGGAGAAAAGAGAAAAACATCTGCAAGCTACAAAATGTGTACCTGACAATATAATTAGTGATTTTCGGGTTTATCACCAAGTAGTAATTTTCCACGATTAATGAAAGATTGGTGTTGATCGAGGATTGATCTAACATTTGAATTTGAACAGAACAATGGCATCTCACATTGTTGGATACCCCCGTATGGGTCCCAAGAGAGAGCTGAAATTTGCTCTTGAATCCTTCTGGGATGGCAAGAGCAGTGCTGAGGAGTTGCAGAAGGTGGCGGCCAACCTCAGGACATCCATCTGGAAGCAGATGGCTGATACTGGCATCAAGTACATCCCCAGCAATACATTCTCTTACTATGATCAGGTTCTCGACACAACTGCAATGCTTGGTGCGGTCCCCCCGAGGTACAACTGGACTGGTGGTGAGATAGGATTTGATACTTATTTCTCCATGGCCAGAGGAAATGCCTCCGTGCCCGCTATGGAAATGACCAAGTGGTTTGACACCAACTAGTAAGTAATAGATGAAATATCTTGCAAATCTTCTAATTTTTATGCCAGTGATGTTAAAATATTGATTAATGTTGATTTGTTGATCCAGCCATTTCATTGTCCCTGAATTGGGACCTGATGTGAAGTTCTCCTATGCTTCTCACAAGGCAGTGGTTGAATACAAGGAGGCTAAGTCGGTACGTGACATGTTAGAATTTTCTTGTATCTTACACAGCTTGACAAGTGATCATTGCCCAAAATGTTTTCAGTAATTTGCAATCAATGTGAATGGTTGGAAAATAGAATATTCAATAGTTCATCATCAACATAAAGTTACATGATGCCATGTGTTATACTTAATTAAAAAAATGTTTAATATATTTACGTGACTTGATCAATTTGATGTTTTCCTTCATGCAGCTTGGTGTAGATACAGTTCCAGTACTTATTGGCCCGGTCACATACTTGTTACTCTCAAAACCTGCCAAGGGTGTTGAGAAAACTTTCCCTCTTCTTTCTCTTCTTGACAAAATCCTCCCTGTCTACAAGTAAGAATTTTTTTTTCCTCTTATTATTTTAATGTTGATCTCTTTGTGTACCATTTTGCTTATCAGGATTGGCATTAAAATGTATATCACCCCTGCAGGGAAGTAATTGCCGAGTTGAAGGCAGCTGGTGCTTCATGGATTCAGTTTGATGAGCCTACCCTAGTGAAGGATCTTGAGTCTCACCAATTGGAAGCATTCACGAAGGCCTATGCTGAATTGGAATCGTCCCTATCTGGCCTTAATGTTCTCATTGAGACCTACTTTGCTGATGTCCCAGCGGATGCATTCAAAACCCTAACTGCTCTAAAGGGAGTTAGCGCCTTTGGTTTTGACTTGGTTCGTGGAACCCAGACTCTTGATCTGATAAAGGGTGGATTCCCATCAGACAAGTACCTGTTTGCAGGAGTGGTTGATGGAAGGAACATTTGGGCAAATGATCTTGCTTCATCTCTCAGCATCTTGCAAACTCTGGAAGGCATTGTAGGAAAAGGTAGTAGGTTGTGCAAAAGCTGTATTATAAGCTGTTAACTTTATTTCTATCGAGAATAACAATTCCAATGATTTGTTATGCAGATAAGCTTGTTGTCTCCACATCTAGTTCACTTCTCCACACTGCTGTTGATCTCGTCAATGAACCTAAGTTGGACAAAGAAATCAAATCTTGGCTTGCATTTGCTGCCCAGAAGGTTGTTGAAGTAAATGCTTTGGCCAAGGCATTGGCTGGTCAGAAGGATGAGGTATGCTTTATTCTGTAATGATTTTTGAAATTGATACAGGGAGTTGTTTCAAATAGGCGTTCAAATTTGGTCACAAAATTTCTTTCCCAATGATTCTAGTTTTGTATTACTATTCAATCTGTTTTTATTGACTATTTGTGTGTCTCCTGTCATTTATTTTTCAGGCATTCTTTTCTGCTAATGCTGAAGCTCAGGCTTCCAGGAAATCCTCTCCCAGGGTGAATAACGATGCTGTCCAGAAGGCTGTAAGTGATTCATTTGCATACTTCTTCTTTTAGACTCTTTTTGCTGTATAAATCTTGTGCTTACCTACCTATGCTTACTATTTTGTCACTCAGGCTGCTGCTTTGAAGGGTTCCGACCACCGACGTGCTACAAATGTTAGTGCTAGGCTAGACACCCAACAAAAGAAGCTTAACCTTCCTATTCTCCCAACCACGACTATTGGTTCCTTCCCTCAGACCATTGAACTCAGAAGAGTTCGCCGTGAATATAAGGCCAAGAAGTGAGTGATTCCTGGGTATTTTTCATTCTGTATTTAAATATTCCTTTAAAGCCTTCTCCTGAAAATATGGTTTTCCCACATAGGATCTCCGAGGAGGAATATGTTAAAGCGATCAAAGAGGAAATCAACAAAGTTGTCAAGATCCAGGAAGAGCTTGATATTGATGTTCTGGTTCATGGAGAGCCCGAGGTAAGACGATACACTTGTGCAAAAATGTATTACTTTTTGTTGTTGATGCAAAATGGATGCATCATTTTGGTGCATGCTTGATTTGTTGAAGAGTTCTATAATGTTTACCTTCTGGATGCCCCAATATTTCAGAGGAACGATATGGTTGAGTACTTCGGAGAGCAATTATCTGGTTTTGCCTTTACTGCTAATGGGTGGGTGCAATCTTATGGATCTCGCTGTGTGAAGCCGCCAATCATATATGGTGACGTGAGTCGTCCCAAGCCAATGACCGTCTTCTGGTCCACTGCTGCACAGAGCATGACCAAGCGCCCAATGAAGGGAATGCTTACTGGCCCTGTTACCATTCTCAACTGGTCCTTTGTTCGAAATGACCAGCCAAGGTAATTTGAAAGAGTACTCTACTCAGTTTTTACTTTTCGTCATTATTCTTAATTAGAAAGAGGGAAGAATAGATGGATGGAATATTTTAAATTATCTTTTTCATAATTTAATACATTATTAACATGATATTTTCCCTGTTCTCAGATTCGAAACTTGCTATCAGATTGCTTTGGCCATTAAAGACGAAGTAGAGGATCTCGAGAAGGCAGGCATCACTGTTATCCAAATAGATGAGGCTGCATTGAGAGAAGGCTTGCCCCTTAGGAAGTCGGAGCATGCTTTCTACTTGGATTGGGCTGTCCACTCTTTCAGAATCACCAATGTTGGCGTTCTGGACACGACCCAGGTACCTTGCATTTCATTATGCTAGATATCCACATGCCTTAGTTTCTGTTTGTTAATGAGATTATTTCTTTCATTTCCAACAGATCCACACCCACATGTGCTACTCTAACTTCAATGACATCATCCACTCTATTATTGACATGGACGCTGATGTGATCACCATTGAGAACTCTCGTTCTGATGAGAAGCTCCTTTCAGTCTTCCGTGAGGGAGTGAAGTACGGTGCTGGAATTGGCCCAGGTGTTTATGATATCCACTCCCCCAGAATACCGTCAACAGAAGAAATTGCAGACAGAATTAACAAGATGCTTGCAGTGCTCGAAACAAACATCTTGTGGGTCAATCCGGACTGTGGTCTCAAGACCCGCAAGTACACTGAAGTGAAGCCAGCCCTCCAGAACATGGTTGCTGCTGCCAAGCAACTCCGCACACAACTTGCCAGTGCCAAGTGAATCATATAAGGCAACAGATTTCTGAAATCTGTTGGTTCGTTGTATCTTACACGAAAATTTTCTATTGGTTTAATAATCGTGGTTTGTTCAGTAGGCATAGTCAGCCCAGCGCGAATTTCGATTTCTATACTTTTTTTTTTCTTGTTTCTGGGCTCTCTTTTTTACTTTTTCGTATGGAAAAATATATTCCAGTCTTTTGAGTAATATTGCCTCCAATACCTCCTTTGAAAGGATTAATGAATGGGAAGTCAAAATGCTTTGCACTGCAATTACAGTTTTTGTTAAATTTTTGCATGGTTTTGCTGCTGGTAATAGAGTCCAGGTGTGCTGTTTTAAATATGTCTCTTTAGCCGTCTTCTAATAAATTTTTTAAAAAATGTCAATTTAATAACTGAATGTAAACAATATTATAATTACATGGTGAAGTCAGCCCAAGCTATCAGTGCCATTACAATTTTTTCCACCCAACTATCACATCAATATTGTATATTTTCACACAATTTTTGAAAAGTTCCCCTCAACTCTACGACTCTATTGTATATTCTCTGTTCTTGTTCCTGTCCAACACTTGGGACTCTGGTTCTCTTTCCTTGTATCGCGAGCTCTTGTTGTTCTTTAACTTTAATTGATCCCGCGAATGGTCTCTTCAAGTACCAAAATGCACAATGTCTACAGTTTAATTCTTCCAGTTCCTAGTCTGAAAAGGTCAGTGTTAAAAGATCAGCATGACATAGTGACATGATTGGAAAAATGACTAAAGCACTCAACAATATTTAAGCTATTAAAATCAGTTTATTGTACTGTGTATAGAATTCATATACAGTTCAATGTTTCAATTATGCACTTAATGTCATTTTACTTTTTTTTTTTTGATCGAAATGTCATTTTACTTATTTAACGCTAGACGAGGTATGGAAGGGGCATCGCAACAAAACCAAAATCCCTTGATAGACCAGGAATGCACAAACATCAGCAGGGATAGAATATACAATAAATAAATAAATAAAAAAGGCCTAAAAGAGAGTGTTTTTTGAAAAAGTGAGTACGTGCCATAGTTTCTAGGTACCTAAACTAAATTTACAATAACATTTATTGTCAATATTTGACCAGCAGAACTTCGTCAGCACTCTGCAGGTGATGAAGTGTTTTCATCATCTGCATCAAAAGAAAAACAACAAGAAGTAGAAGATACATAAAATGGAAAGTGAAGCATAGACCATAGTGACTTGAAAAAGATGACTGTCACTTATAAGTAACTTTTTGTAATGTCTACTTTTCAAGTAAAAACAATAAAAGTTACTTAGGCTGTGTTCGATAGCTACATTTCTTTTTTCCAACTAAAATGAGATTTGATGGTCATTTTTTTTCAGGTAAAACATTTTCTCTTTTTTCGGCACGTGATCGTGGTTTTCTTGAAAAGCCACAAAAAGTTTTCTTTTGGGGGGAGTTTTTATTCTCTTGGTAAAATTTGCCATATTTTGGATTCACATCTCTCAAAACCCATCCACCATTCCACCGACATTCTCATTTCTATAGTGGAGGGCACGGCTGTTCAAAGAAAATCCCCAAAAATTGCACCCGTTTCATACGAATTTGATAGCCCAAACCGAAGAAGACGAGGCTTCATAAGTCGGTTTCACACACAAGGTAAAAAAAATCTCCAAACGTGGTAGTATTTGTCTCAGTTTTCTAGCAACTGGCGAGTTCTTGATTTCTCAAACATCTTGTGCCTTTTTCGTTGGTTTTCATGGGGGAAATTGTGATGTATTTTTCCGGGTTTTGAGTCGTAACAGTAGTGTGTGATTTGATTGTTTCTTTGTGCAAGTAATTTATCTAAAGGTACGTTTTGAGGCTTAAATTACACCCACTTCCACTTTAAATTCTTGCTTGCCTTGTGTAACCATATTATGCAGCTTTTTCTCAGCAACTACATTTTCAATATCGTCTTTCTTAAGAATATGTCACAGTACTGCGTGATTTGATTGTTACATTCTTTGTGCAAGTAAGAGCCCCTGTTCATTTCTTTATCGGAACCATTTGTGCTCTATGAAACTGAATATTCTTATGTTCAGTGTCTGAAGAACTTCATATGGTTGAAGCCTTTTTTATTTTTGTTAATTGAAATAGAGAGTACAACAAGAGGGATGAAAGTAGGTGTAAGTTACGAACATATGGAACTGCCTTAGAAAACGAATCTGGCGATATGAGAGTGGATCTGTTACCTTTCTTAGAGCTAGATAAGTGTGCGGTGTTGGAGTTCGCTTCAAGATGCCACTATAAATAAATTTTATAGAACACAAATAAGTGAAAATGGATCAATTTGGATTTCAAAATGCAACTAAAACTTATTTAAATCAAGGAAAGCTATTAATATGTATTCATCTACCTTTGAAGCGCGCTTTCAACCCGATCCTTAGATTAGAGTTTGATAAACTTAACACACTCTAGCCTTCTCCAAATGTTCTATTTGAAGACAAACTAAATTGGGGCCAAAGCAATACAAAGAATTTCTAAAAGAAGAAAGGAGAAAAGCAAGTTTGGAGAGAGTATTCCAAAACCTTTATATTTTGCACCTTAAGTTGTATTTTCTTTAGGCAAATGCTTACTAGAAAACTACTCGAGATGACGACCATCCATACAAAGTAAGTAATAGATTACATATTGCAAATATATGTTACTTAATTATCTCGTCTAAACCCAATGTGCCGAGGTATTGATCATATGAATTAGATATCACAACTAGTGAATTCTTGTTTTTTCAAACTCTTTGTATGTTTTTTTTAATATATGTAATAACAATATGCACCTTGCATCCTCTATTTTGATAAGCTCGACTTCATTACTACTTAGGTTGTTTTTAAGATCCCGAGATATTGGGTTTAACATGAACTTTCTGATTTTATATAATTGTATATGCTAATTTGTCTATGTTTTCTTTATGTATGTAATAATACGTGCCATGGATATACAAAGGAGGCAACGTCTGCTCCAAATACAACGCATGGGCTTGTTTTGGACTATGATCATCCAAACAATTGTGATATATGACGGTATTAGATGTCGTGCCCGACGTCTTCCTAGGGCTCCTCATAGAAATTGAGATATTGAGAGAGAAATGACACATACACGAATGTTTGGTACGAGTGACATAATATGTCGTGACCTTCTCATGATGAAAATAGGTCCGTTTCAAAGATTATGTGCTCGTCTACGAACTTTCGAATTGGTTGATAGTAAATCAGTCCGAGTTGAGGAACAAGTGGCCATTTTTCTCAACACCATCGGGTACGACCAACGTAATCGTTCTGAAAGTTTTACTTTCTTCAGATCTGGATAAACAGTGAGCTATTACTTTAATAGGGTATTGCATGCTTGTCTAGGACTGTATAGAGAAGTTGTGACCAATGCCACTATCCATAACTCACCATACGAGAAGGATAATAAGAAGCCGTTGTACTCGTATTTCCAGGTTAGGTGTTCATAGCTACTTCATTATATATTTTAAAGACTAAATATTCTAAAAAATTTCACATTTTTTTTAGGATGCTGTAGGGGCAATAGATGGTACACATATTGTTGCAAATGTCCATGCAGAGAAACAAGTTAGATACCGCAATATGAAGCAAGTCATTTCTCAAAATGACTTAGTGGTTTGTACATTTGATATGAAATTTACATATGTGCTCGCCGATTGGGAGGGATCGGCACACGATGGTCGGTTGTTAAGAAGCGTAATTCTAAGCCAATGACATAAGCTAACAATTCCTTTGATTTAGTTTTTTCATTAGTTTCGTAGCATTTTGATGATGGATTTCAATTATAATCACAAATGCTAAAAATGATTATTTCATTGGTAAATACTACCTTGCTGACGTTGGATTCTTCTTGGTTCTGGGTTTTCTTTCACCTTACCGTTATCATCGTAGAGATATCGAGGGTCAGCGCCCCTAAAAATAGTAAAGAGCTGTTCAATTTTCGATATTCATCTCTACGCAATGCGGTCGAGAGGACCATGGGTCTGCTTAAGAAAAGATTTGCTTATTTGAGGCATCAACCCTTTCACGACATAAGCACACAAGCAAGGATAGTCCTCGCTTGTTGTGCTATTCACATCTTTCTAAAGATTGATTATGCAGAGGATGTCTATGAGGAGGACTTGGATAGCAGCGATGATGAGGTAAACCCTACTCATGCTGATGTATCGGAAGAAGAAACTCCAAATGCATATATATCCTTTACTGTTGAAGTAGCGTGGTTAAATAATAGGGATGCAATTGCTGAATCAATGTCGGCTAATCATAATCTTAATGCCGATGTTGAAATTGATTTTGATTAAACATTTGTTTTCTCTTTTCTGGACCTGAATCTTATGTAGTGGTTGAAATATTGTTGCTTGTATTTTAATTTTCAAGACGTTGCATCTTTGATAATCATTTTAGATTGGGACGTTCTCACATTTTCTCAATTTGGTATTCTTAAGGATGAATTTTTAACTTGGTCTTTGTTTGATAGTGGACAAATTTGATGACACATCAGCGACAAAGCTCTGCAGCCCCAATCCGAGTTCCAAGACCAACAAACACTTTAGACAGGGAGGAAATAGATACAAATACTATCCAGGTTAATCCTAATACTAAGATTCGGCATGTGCTTTGGAATGACGAAATGGATAGACTTATGATTATCGCACTAGTTCATTAAGTGTTGGCCGGTCACAAAAGAAGTGACAATGGCTTCACCTCATTTCAAGTATCAAAAGTAATTGAAAGCGTGAACAAGTGATGCGGGGTGGTCGTGTCAGACAAGAATGTAAGGACGCGATTGAAGACTCTGAAGAAGGAATATGTTGAAGTCCAGCTATTAAGTATTAGCGGCTTTGGGTGGGATGCTGAAACTGGATGAATCACTTGCTTGGGATGATCTTTTGAAGGTATAATTGGTCATCGATAATATTTTAGCTAGTCCCTCCATTGTATTCTTACACTTTATTGTGCACAACTATGAGCATTTTCTATATTTTTGTAGGGAAAACTTGAGTTTGCAAAATGGAGGACCAAATTGTGTCGTCATTATGATGAAATGAAGACTATTTTTAGAAACAAAACAACTACAGGAGATCGGGCTTTGATAATTTCTCGCCGATACAAGGTAATTCTATTATATTAATAAAAGATATATGCTATTCGTATTGTATTATACTTGTGGTCTATTATTTTGTAGTTTTTCTATATTAGTTGATGAAAGTGTTAACGAGGTTGACACTCCAAATGAGGACACTGATCCAAGCCCAATTCCCTCGCGTAAGAGAAATGCCGAAGAAGGAACCACCAAAGTTCGGTGTAAACGCACACAACCTTATGATGAAAGTCATGGTTCTTTATCTACTCTAGTTGAGTCATCAAAAACAATTGCTCAAGCTATACAAATGCAAGCAACACTAGATACACTGAATCACGTCATTTGGCAGTTGATTACCGAAAAGCTAGAAGCCATGGACTAGTGTGCTTTGGATTTGGCCATTACTGAATCACGTCATGCGTGCTTTAGATTTGGCCATGGCTTCTAGCTTTTCGGTAATCAACTGCTAGTTGACGTGATTCAGTGTATCTAGTATTGCTTGCACTTGTATAGCTTGAGCAATTGTTTTTGATGACTCAGCCAAAGTAAATAAAGAACCATGACTTTCATCATAAGGTTGTGTGCGTTTACACCGAACTTTGGTGGTTCCTTTTTCGGCATTTCTCTTATGAGAGGGAATTGGGCTTGGATCAGTGTCTCATTTGGAGTGTCAACCTCGTTAACACTTTCATCAACTGATATAGAAAAACTACAAAATAACAGGCCACAAGTATAATGCAATACGAATAACATATAGTTTTTTATTAATATAATAGAATTACCTTGTATCGGCGAGAATTGTCAAAGCCCGATATGGCCCGATCTCCTGTAGCTATTTCGTTTCCAAAATAGCCTCCATTTCATCATAACGACGACACAGTTTGGTCCTCCATTTTCCAAACTCAGGTTTTCCCTACCAAAATATAGAAAATGCTCATAGTTGTGCACAATAAAGTGTAAGAATACAATGGAAGGACTAGCTAAAATATTATCAATGACAAATTATACCTTCACAAGATCATCCCAAGCAAGTGATTCGTCCAGTTTCAGCATCCCACCCAAAGCTGCTAATACTTAATAGCTGACTGACTTCAGCATATTTCTTCTTCAGAGTCTTCAATCGCGCCCTTACATTCTTGTCTGACACGACCACCCCACACCCCTTGTTCACGCTTTCAATTGCTTTTAATACTCGAAATGAGGTGAAGCCATTGTCACTTCTTTTGTGACCGGCCAACACTTGATGAACTAGTGCGATAATCATAAACTCATCCATTTTGTCATTCCAACGTACATGTCGAATCTTAGTATTAGGAACAACCTGGGTAGTGTTTGTATCTCTGTCCTCCGTGTCTAAAGCGGTTGTTGGTCTTGGAACTCAGATTGGGGCCGCAGTGCTTTGTCGCTGATGTGTCATCAAATCTGTCTACTATCAAACAAAGACCAAGTTAAAAATTCATCCTTCAAAATACCAAATTGAGAAAATGTGAGAACGTCCTAATCTAATATGATTATCAAAGATGCAAAGTCTTGAGAATTAAAATACAAGCAACAATGTTTCAACCATTACATAAAATTAAGGTCCAAAAAAAAGAAAACAAAGGTCTAATCAAAATCAATTTCAGCATCGGCATTGGGATTATGATTAGCCCACATTGATTCAGCAATTGCATCCTTATTATTTGACCACATTGCTTCAGCAGTAAAGGATATATGAGCATTTGGAGTTTCTTTTTCCAGCACATCAGTATGAGTAGGATTAACCTCATCATCGCTGCTATCCAAGTCCTTCTCACAGACATCCTCTGCATCATCAATCCTTAGAAAGTTGTGAATAGCACAACAAGCGAAGACTATCCTCGCTTGTATGCTAATGTCGTGAAAGGGTTGATGCCTCAAATAAGCAAATCTTTTCTTAAGCAGACCTATGGTCCTCTCAACCGTATTGCGTAGAGATGAATGCCGAAAATTGAACAGCTCTTTACTATTTTTAGGACACTGACCCTCGATATCTATACGATGATAACAAGTTCGACGGTAAGGTTAAAGAAAACCCAGAACCAAGGAGAATCCAGCGTCGGCAAGGTAGTATTTACCTATGAAAGAATCATTTTTAGCATTTGTGATTAGAATTGAAATCCATCATCAAAATGCTACGAAACTAATGAAAAAACTAACCCAAAGAAATTGTTAGCTTATGTCCTTGGCGTAGAATTGCGCTTCTTAACAACCGACCATCATGTGTCGATCCCTCCCAACCAGCGAGCACATATGTAAATTTCATATCAAATGTGCAAGTCACTAAGATATTTTGAGAAATGACTTACTTCCTATTGCAGTATCTAGCTTGTTCATCTACAGGGACATTTGCAGTAATATGTGTACTATCTATGACCCCTACAGCATCCTAAAATTAAAAAGGGAAAGTGTGTGAATTTTTTTAGAATATTTAGCCTCTAAAATATATAATAAAGTAGCTATGAACACCTAACTTGAAAATACGAGTACCATGGCTTCACATTATCCTTCTTGTATGGTGAGTTATGGATAATGGCATTAGTCATAACTTCTCTATACAATCTTAGACAAGCATGATACCCTATGAAAATAATAGCTCACTGTTTGTCCAGATCTGAAGAAAATAAAACTTCCAAAACGATTACGTTGGCCGTGCCCGACGGTGTTGAGAAAAATGACCACTTGTTCCTCAAATCAGACTGATTTACTATCAACCAATCCGAAGGTTCGTAGACGAGTACATAATCTTTGGAACGGACCTATTTTCATCCTAAGAAGGTCATGACATATTCTGTCACTCGTACCAAACATTCGTGTAAATGTCATTTCTCTCTCAATATCCCAATTTTTATGAGGAACCCTGGGAAGATGTCGGGCACGACGTTTAATATTGTCATATATTATTATTGATTGGATGACCATGGTCCAAAACAAGCCCACGTGTTGTATTTGGTGCCAACGTTGCCTCCTTTGTTTATCCATGGCACGCATTACCACGTATTATTACATACATAAAGAAAACATAGACAAATTAGCATATGCATTTATATAATATTAGAAAGTTCATGCCAAACCCAATATCTCGGGATCTTAAAAACAACCTGAGTAGCAATAGAGTCGAGCTCATAAAAAAAGAGGTTCAATGTACAGATTGTTATTACATACATAAAAAAAAACATACACAGAGTTTGAGAAAATAAGAACTCACTAATTGTGATATCTAATTCATATGATCAATACCTCGGCACTTTAAGTTTAGACGAGATAATTAAGTAACATATATTTACATATTTAAGTAACATATATTTACAATATGTAATCCATTACTCACTTTGTGTGGACGGTCGTCATCTCGAGTAGTTTTCTAGTGAGCATTTGTCTAAAGAAAATGGGACTTAAGGTGCAAAATATAAAGGTTTCGGAATACACTTTCCAAACTTGCTTTTCTCCTTTCTTCCTTTAGAAATTCTTTGTATTGCTTTGGCACCAATTTAGTTTGTCTTCAAGTAGAATATTTGGAGAAGGCTAGAGTGTGTTAAGTTTATCAAACTCTAATCTAAGGATCGGGTTGAAAGCGCGCTTCAAAGGTAGATGAATACATATTAATAGCTTTTCTTGATTTAAATAAGTTTTAGTTGCATTTTGAAATCCAAATTGATCCATTTTCACTTATTTGTGTTGTATAAAATTTATTTATAGTGGCATCTTGAAGCGAATTCCAACACTGCACACTCATCTGGCTCTAAGAAGGGTAACAGATCCACTCTCATATCACCAGATTAGTTTTCTAAGGCAGTTCCATATGTTCGTAACTTACACCTACTTTCATCCCTCTTGTTGTACTCTCCATTTCAATTAACAAAAATAAAAAAAGCTTCAACCATATCACGTTCTTCATGCACTGAATATAAGAATACTCAATTTCTATGCACTGAATATAAGAATATTCAGTTTCATAGAGCTACAAGGAGCACAAATAGTTCCAATGAAGAATTGAGCAGGGGCTCTTACTTGCATGAAGAATGTAACAATCAAATCACACAGTACTGTGACATATTCTTAAGAACGACGATATTGAAAATGTAGTTGCTGAGAAAAAATTGCATAAGATGGCTACACAAGGCAAGCAAGAATTTAAAGTGGAAGTAGGTGTAATTTATACCTCAAAATGTACCTTTAGATGAATTACTTGCACGATGAAACAATCAAATCACACAGTACTGTTAAGACTCAAAACCCAGAAAAATACATCACAATTTCTCCTATGAAAACCAACGAAAAAGGCACAAGATGTTTGAGAAATCAAGAACTCACAAGTTGCTAGAAAACTGAGACAAATACTACCACATCTGGAGATTTTTTTACCTTGTGTGTGAAACCGAGTTGTGAAACCTCGTTTTCTTCGGTTTGGGCTGTCGAATTCATATGAAACGGGTGCAATTTTTGGTGATTTTCTTCGAACAGTCGTGCCCTCCACTGTGGAAATGAGGATATCGGTGGAATGATGGATGGGTTTTGAGAGAGAGAGAGAGAGAGAGAGAGATGTGAATCCAAAATATGACAAATTTTACCAAGAAAATAAAACCTCATCCTCTCAAAGAAAACGTTTTATGGCTTTTCAAGAAAAATGCAATCACGTGCCGAAAAAAAAAAGAAAACGTTTTACCTTGAAAAAAATGACCATCGAACACCATTTTAATTGAAAAATAGGTGGAAAAAAGATTTTTTCTATAGAAAAATGTGGCTATCAAACGTAGCCTAAATTGACAATTGCCAGGAAAACAAGTTCTTGGCAATTCAATTCTCTAAAATTCGTTTTCTTTCCAATCAAATTCAATGCTTGCAATTAAACGCAGCATTATATTTAAAATAACTCTACCTTATTGTCAAAATAAGTACTTTAACCATGCAAAAACATTATTTGCCTTTTATGAAACCAAATCATGAAAAAACTTTGTTCAGGTGCACTAGACATCAACTACGTGTCTTTTGCAAACCAACTACTTCAAAAGATAATAACAAGTAAAAAAAGGCCGATTTACTTACATCTACGAAAGCTATTGTTTCGGGCAGGTTCCTTTGTCTGCAAGCAAATTAAAAACAGAGGATTATGCAATGTCATTTAAAATAAGAATCAAGTGCCAAAACCTTTTGGTTTTAAGTAAGCTTTAAAGTAACTTTTTATTTTCAAACATGCTATGATATTATTTTGCATATAAATAAAAAGGACTTAACTTATTTTGACAATAAGATAGAGATTACTTTCAAATAAGTAACTTATTTATTCAGAATTTGAGATTAATAGTGAGCAAAAGGATCCATACCTGCAAGTGACTAGGATTTTCCCTCCCATGTACTGTTCCTAAGGAGCAGAGATAAATGTTGGTAAGTTTAATTTCGGAGAGTTTATGAAAAAAGGGCAAAAATGTAGCTTACCAAAATGCATAGCCAGGCCCTTGTTGACTATTAAAGGAAAAAGATGTCATTTCAACCCCACGGGATTGGGATGGAGCACTGGAAATTAAAAAAGAAAAAAAGAAAAATTCAATTATGATCAAGAAACAAATCCTCTGGCAAACACTAGACCAATTCATAGAGATGGCAAACCTTGGGCGTACGCTTGGAAAAGAACCTTCCAACCGCGGTCGAGGAAACCCTCTGGCCTCCGATGGATCCTGTGCCTGCATATGCCAACATAATGTTGTAAGAAGACACGAATTAAAAGTTACTTTTAAGTTTTTTAAGTTAATAATTTGAAATTGTTTAATACCGTAAGTGAAAAAGGTCGTGAGGGAAAATGCTGATCTGGAACAGCAGAGCCTGCACAGATAAGGAGATAGGACGATGAATTAGATAACTCTCAAGAAATTTTCAAGTTAAAATAAGAATGTCAAGTACCTATGGTGGGAGCAGGAGAGATCTGCTTGCTTGATGCTTGTTCCCTAAAGATTTGTACCAGTTTATCGCCTTTTGTATCCTCACGCTTTATAGAGGCCAAAAAAACAAAACTGAATTAAATATATAAGCAGTACAAAATTCCTCTTTGTATGTACCAAATCCATGTTTTTATCTCAATCTTTGGATGTTCGATAAATGCAAGAGATGAATAAGAACCAAGATGCAGTACTCACATTGCGATGCCTTGGATTCCTCTGGTTTCTCTTTCGGAAGTTGCTTACTAAATTGAACTCGAGTCGTGTTTCCTCTTTCTGCTCTTTGCTAGTGGTTTTGCAAGGGATACCTTCACGTTAACCTGAATGAGATCATAAATACAAATATTCATTGCAGAGGAAGTATTGAAATGTGAGAATTGACAGCATAAGTTGAAACAATGTAGAACCTTAGAACCGCTATCATCGATTTGCTCTTTGCTAAACGCCTCAATGCACGCGAGAGCAGCCTCGCGGTTTGTATAGTTGACAAATGCATAATCTTTTCTCCTGGATGAAGGAAGATTTTTGGAGAGGACAACATTCTCAATTTCTCCAAATCTTTTGAAGTAGTCATTTGTTTTCTCTTCGTCCCATGACGAAGGTACAAATTGAACATAAGCCGATTTCACCTGTACATGTACCATAAAATTAGTGAACAAGTGAAGTAAAATTTGATTGAATCCAGTAACTAAAAGTGACCCTTGAAATCTCTTCTTCTTCTGGCTGGATTAATGGTTTTGCCATGCAACTTTAATTTTGAGGTGTTTGTCAAAAATGTCGTCCTTTTGGAGTTTAGTCATTAGTCAAAGCAATTTGAGCATCTTTACTGGTTTCAAATTCAACAAAAGCAAAGCCACGATTCGGCTCAACATTTTTAGAATCAGACTTAATGGTGACTTTCTTTATTTTCTCAATGTCAGCTTCAACTAACAAATTTGTAACCTGCATTTAAATTAGTTTAGTCTCCTGAAGAAGTTGTTGTACACAAATGATCACAATAAGCAAAAAATACAAATGCTTACATTTTCAGTCTTCCATTTTCAGTCAATATGACCAAGAAATATTGTGACATTCCCCTCCACTCCACTGTCCTTTCCTCGTATCTAACATTAAATTACAGAGAAACAAAAAATCAGATGATATCCCAAAATATCATGTTCTATTATCAAAGATTTGAATTTAACGTTACCTCATTCGCAGAACGAGATTGCTCCGTTGTATCCTTTTCTGCTTTCTCCTCCGATACCGCATTTGCTGGGCTCTTGGTTGAATCCCTTTTCGGCACTCTTTTAATCACCTTCTTCACCCTTACAGTCTTCTTCACTATCTTCTTCTTCACACTGCCGGTCCTAGCCTCTCCACTTGTCACATTCTCTGGCCCAGCTTTTGGGTCTAATGAAGAAGTCTCCTCCTCCTCCTCCCGCGGTCTTATCAAAGGCGCAAAGGATACGACCACCCCAGTTTGCGGCCGATCTTTGAACTCGGCAGTGGTAATAGCTTCTGCACGAACGTTTTCTCCAGGCGGCACAACATCTTCAAAAACAGTTTCACGATCAACCTTGTTTTTATCCTTATTTTCAGGAATACTGAAAAGGGTTTTTTTCTGAATTTTCAGAAACAGAGGCTGCATGAAGAGGACTCTTGCCCGTGCTTTGGATATATGATGAATTTTCAGAAACAGCGGCTGCTGGGGAGGCATGAAATACGGGGGCGGGGGCGGCGTTGGAATTTGAGTAAGGGGCAGCTCTAGGAGTGAATTTCCGGCCGGGGAATCTGGCGGATCGCCGCCCCGGAGCGGCGGTTGTGGCAGATTTTGCCACTCTGTCCTTCTGCGTCCGTTCTGCTGTTGAAACTTAGAGCCGGTTTGTTTGGAGTTTATAAATTAGTTTATTTGACCAAAAATAATTTATTTGAGTAAATTTTTTGCTTTGGTAGTCTGATATTTTTGATTATTTTTGATAAAATAAACTATTTTGTCAAATAAACTAGTTTATAAACTTTACCAAACGAGCACTTAGTTTATTATAACCCATTAAAATAATATGAGTATAAAAAAGAGTTTAAATTGAACTAGTCGATCTTTGCTAAGACTTGTTTACTCGTCAATTCTATATTAGATTTCTCCTAATGATATATTACTACATGGTTAACAATTGGCTTTAAAAAAAATTCATTTTGTGACGTAAATAATAATATGATGTACAAAAGTACTTATTGATACAATATTTGGACTCAATTATAGAATATTTAAGATGTTTTTGTTGGTTTCGAAATCACAGTACCCGTTGTGTTCTTCCAAAAGTATTTGCGTGGAAATAATTACTCGCAATTTATTTAATACAAAAAGTGATTGGGGGGATTAAATTAGATGTTAGATTATTGTCTTTTCTATGTTTGAGGAGAGGCACGTCACGACTTGTATATATACATCTTCTCTAAAATTGTCACGATCCAAGTCTTTATATTTATTTACATGAATATTTATTTACAACTTTAGATCGTTCAACGTATTTAAGTGAATATATGCGAACTGAAAAGCATAACACAAATGAGTGATAGACTAATAATTTGTAATATTGTATTTTGTTAGTCTTTATCTTACAATAAAATAAATAACATAAGTTATTATTAGAAAATAGAAATTGTAATTCGTATTAAATACTCTATCTTAATATTATATATTATATATTATATTTATAACTGAGCAAATAGGGTCTTCTAGCTAGTCGTAATATGACACCAATAGAAAATATTTGAATTTTAATATTTTGTCTCCTAATCTTCTTTGTGATCTAATGAAGCAAAATGTTTGTGTGTGTACGAGTCATATGAATACAGGAGAATGATCTAATGCTATTGGTGGGTTAAATAAGAAGTGTTCACTAGACACTTGTTCAGTGGACGTTGGAAAAGTATTTGACTTATTTGTCAAACACTTTCTCATCCTCCAATGCCTATTAGACAAGTGTTTAGTGGACTAAATAAGGAGTACCCACTAAGGACATTAGATCATTCCCCTATAGATACAACCCACAATTTGTTTAGATTTTATAGGTAGGCGGTGGTTGGAAAGCTTCTTCCTCTCTTTTTTCTCCGAGCTTTGTTTAGCTTTTACAAGTAAACAACACTCCATTCAATACTCTGAAAGCTAGCTTAAGAATTGCCACGTAAAAGATAAATGATTTGAAAGATTTAAACTAGATTGAATCGGTGGTAAAAATAAAAAAATAAAATAAAATTGAGGTGAACCTGACAATTATTGTGTGAAATAGCCGGTTCTTGGCTTGTTTTATAAGATTTCATTTTTTTTTTTTATTTCGCATAGACCAATGATAAGTCCGATCTTTTTTGTTTATTAAGAAATCTTTTGTATAATGTTTTGGGTAGTTGGAATTGAAATATTATTGTTTTTCTCTTTTGTTTAGGACCAAATTCGAGCTTGAAGAGCATTAAAAATGAAAATGAAAAAAATATGGAAGATTGACGTGTATTTGAGCTATTTGAAAGTTGAAGGATGAGGATCGAGTTTTAGAGGTTGAATGAGCGATTATGAGCAGTTTGGTTTACATTATAATCTCGTTTTCAAATTTTTCCCTTTGACTTCATGGGGCCCACGTTCACACAGCAACTTGCAAATATGGGCTGTGGGCTCTGATACCAACATGTAATGTAATGGGATATTTACACCCACTACTTACAAATATTAAAATAATTTTAAATCTAACAATTTAACTTATTTATTTCAAAAATACTACATAATTAATATTATATTAAATAATAAAATAATGAATTAAAATTAAATAACTATTTCCACGTGAATTCACTCAAATTTGTTTTTAAGTCCTTGATTATTTGCACAATAAGTCCTTCATCTTTATAAAATTTTCACTTTAGTCCCTATACTTCGTCTTTCATTTCAATTTTGTCCTTTTTTATTTGCAACTCAAGTCCTTCAACTTTTAAATTTGTACAAGTTGGTCCCCATATTTATACTTTTATATCAATTTAGTCCTTTGTATCACTATTTGATACAGATGTTACAAATGATATTTTGTATCATTGAATATGTTACATATTATATTATGTTATTTTACATATCACATGTTACATGAATTGGTATTTTGTATCACTGATGTTACGTATGTTACAAATGATGAAATCAATAGCTTTATTTGTTAAATTTAACATTGTGTTTCATATCTATATCATACTATAACGAACTTATTGAAGTTTAGAGTTGATTTTGCAGTTGTAACAATTTCTGTTTAGTATCGCAATCTGTTTCAAATGTTACAAATCTTATTGTGTATCATTATTTGATACAAATGTTACAAATAATATTTTGTATCACTGAATATGTTACAGATTATATTATGTTATTTTACATAATATATGCTACATGAATTAATATTTTGTAACACTAATATTTTATATTTCAATTTGTAACACAGATTGTTACAAAATATCATTTGTAATATTTGTATCAAACATTGATACACAATATCATTTGTAACATATGTATCAAATAGTGATACTATAAAGGACTAAACTGATATAAAAGTATAAATATGGGGACCAACTTGTACAAATTTAAAAGTTGAAGGACTTGAGTTGCAAATAAAAAAGGACGAAATTGAAATGAAAGATAAAATATAGGGACTAAAGTGAAAATTTTATAAAGATGAAGGACTTATTGTGCAAATAATTAAGGACTCAAATGCAAATTTAAGTAAGTTCACGTGGAAATATATATTTTGTAGTATAGATTTAATTTTAATTTATTATTTTATTAATTAATATAATTTTAAGAATGTAGTATTTTTGGAATAAATTTGTTAAGTTGATAAAATTAGAATTATTTTTAAAAAGTGGTTTATTTATGAAAAGATCCCTAATGTAATTGCCATTTAAATTTTTGTCCCTGAAAAAAGATCATCACAACACTGGATGCATAAATTATAGTATTACTATTATACACGTAAAATGGAGGAGAAAAATGTAATTTTCAACACCAATCAATGTGGTTGTCAGAATTAAAAATCAAACTTCCAGAAAAATGTATCACATCTGGCCCCTAGTCAAAACAAAAAATTTGGAAAATCAGTTTATAATTCACCAAACAAGCTCTAGAATATAGGAAAAAGAGCATTGAAGGATTGAAACCTCGTTCAAGTATGAAAGAACCTCGCCGAAGTGAAGCCATATATAGAGAAATAAGAAAGACTCTTTGCCTACTCAAGCAAACCTTTAAGCACACAAAATCCCGGGGTCTCTGTTCGCTCGAGTGGCAGACTTAGTATGTACACACGTAAGGCAAGTTTTGTATTTTTGAGGACCGTTTCGAGAAGTCTTGGCACGAAGTTTGAGCTATAATTAATTACATCTATATATACCAAAATTCTTGTACTTTACGAGAACGAATTTTTGGAGGAGAAAAACAACAATTTTGGAGACAAAAACTCAATTGTCTCGTGAGATTTATCATCAATTTCAAGTTCTTGATTTTCAAGCAAGATGAAGGTAGATATTTTTGAAGACTCCAATGAAGACATTCCAATGAGGGCAATTGATCTTTTATTTTTGTTCTTATATTCATAATTTGGAGTGATGTATTCTCAACCTAATTTGTGTTCTTGTGAATATTAGGCTAAACTTGTTTTTACTAGAATAATGATGTAAACTTTGTATGTTGTTTTAATTCAATAATTTTCGTTCTTGGTTCAAATAAGGTGTTGGTGAACTATTTTCTCGTAATCTTTTTTTTTTTTTTTTAATTTAATTTGATTTGATTTGACTGTTGCTTACTATTGGGAAACTCTAATTAAGTTCATTTTTGTGTTCCAATCTAGTGCCAATGGTCCCATCTTAGATGATAAAGATGAGTGATGGAGAAAGAACTACAACTCATTGGGCACTCTACCGTCTCTTTCTCACCCCTCTCTCAGGGACATTCAATCACAACAGAACGGACTCTGTCTCTCTCGGTGGGTGGGTTTACCACAATGTTATAGTTGCTCACTAATTGTATTTTTTGTGTCAAGGAAAACAACACCAGACAATTTCCCATAGCCCGAATACTAGAATAATTGGATTTTACATAACTAGACGCTTTACGTTTTTTAGAACACTTCTGATTGAGAATCACAATCCGAATCAGACAGCCCAAATTGTTGGTTCAAACCAGAGACTAATGTGCGCTCATCTATTCGTTCGATTCAAATTGAGGAAAGTGCTTTAAAGGACCTCAAACGCTTTTACATTAGTGTTAGAATTGTAAAGAACTAGTCATAGGAAAGCTCATAGTGCCATTGTAAATTGATTGTACAGATAATCTTGTTCTACATCGTCTTCAATATTATTCAAAATTTATCTTTCATGCGTCGTGTGATATATTATCATGACATGTTTACTAAGCCAGACTAAATAGTATTGAATAATGTTAAAGAACAAAGAAAGAATTAAAATCTCATCTACCATGTTATTCAAATTTGTTTTAGAGCATCTCCATTACACTCAATGGATTGTGGTTGACGTGACAATTAAATAGACGGACTTCTAGATTATGTGGAATGAATAGAATGTGAAGTCCACAAATTCTCTCTCTAATGGATTCCTTCTACAATCCAATAATGTTTATTATGTGGCGTTTATTTTTTTAAATTAAAAAATAATAAAATTAATCCACTTAACAGAATTTTAAAAAATTAGTTAAAAAATAAAAAAATTGCTAACTCATTCTTTTTTTTTTTTTTTTTATTCGAAGCACCAGCACAGTCCAGTATGGTTTTTAGGCCTCTACCAGGACAGACTGGTGGGGGTTTGGATGCCCCTACCACTGTATTTATATAAAAATGGTAGTACACAGGAGGGGGATATGAACCTGACCTCCAAGCATACAACGAATGAAAAAAAATTCCTCAAACTACAGCAAATAAAGAGATACTACTTCCGGTGCATAATTCTGAAAAGCAAAAGCAAAAGCAAATGAAAACCAAACTAACAAAAAACTAAAGACCTCTAACTGATGGAAGGCCATATCTGTCAGTCTGAAGTAGTCCACGCGAACGACGTGGCAAGTCTGAAGATCCATACTCCTGATAATGTCGTTGGTCCCAGCCCTCAGAAGCTAAAGAGTCAGCGACCTGGTTTCCCTCTCGAAAAATATGAGAAATTGTGTCTCGATCGAATGAAAGAAGATGTCGGATGCGTCTGAGTATTGACTGAATCACCCATGGCCCCCCACCACGTGAAATGCAATGAACAGCGAGTGTAGAGTCAGTCTCAATCCATAAGTCCACAAGACCCATCCGTCGGGCAAGCTCAATGCCCTGTAAAATGGCTCTCAACTCTGCCTCCAAAATAAGTATGTCTCTGTAGCCAGTAGAGAAGGCCCTGATACAACGCCCAGTGTGATCTCTGATAACACCCCCGCCACTCGCAAATCCATCCCTGACGCATCCATCAGTATTGATCTTGGTAGATCCAGCCAATGGGGCACGCCAATAAACCAAAGTAGGGGGGCTGGGGGTAGGAGAAGTAAGAGTAAAACCAAAATGTGGGGCAAGATCAAGGTCCCCACGCCAATGCACAAATCGAAAGAGTCTTCCCATATGTAGTAAAGAAATAGTGTGATAGACCCGCCAGATGATACGATTGGGCTCCATGCCAATCCTACGATGCTTCGCATCATTCCTAGCTGTCCAAATGTACCAAAAGACCAGCAAAGGGATGATAGTGCGAATATGGCCACTCCTGACAAACTGGCCTGAGAATCTCCAAGTCTGAAATCTATGCTGTAGCATCTCTCCAACCTTGAGGGGAATGCCAAAAATAGCTGAGAAGTGCTGCCATACCTGGTGAGCCACAGGGCTATCAATAAAGACATGCTGGATGGTCTCAATCTCTGAACAGCACTGACACCTTGATGCCATGTGGGCCCGAATCCTCCTCTGAATAATCACATCCACTGGCACCAAACCCTGCCACAATCTCCAACAAAAAAAAGAGATAGTCTGCGGGATGATCGGGCTCCAAATCATGCGACAAAAGGCCTGAAGAGTACTCCCAGTGCGAACAAGCTGCCATGCCGACTTGGTAGAAAACCTACCATCTGGGGTGTCTTTCCACATAGGTCTATCAAGAACATCGGGACAAAGCGGTAGACTTCCAACCTGGATTGCTATATCATGTGGAAGGACCAACAAGAGTCTATCGATATCCCATCCAGTATCATCAAAAAACTCAACTACCTGGATTGAGGTATGCTCCCTATGAGGAAACATTTGAGCTAAAGTCATGTCACCCATCCAACAGTCGTGCCAAAAGAATATACTCCCCTGACCCAACTGCCACGCGATGTGGGGCTCCGCTGTGAGTCCCACCCCCTTTAGCCTCCTCCAAACCGCAGAAGCAGAATGTGGTATGGGTGCCAGAAGGGGGTGGGTGCCCCTGCAATACTTGCCCAGTAAAAACTGAGCCCAAAGCGACTGCTGTGATCTGAATAACCACCAGAGCTTCAAAGAGAAAGCATGGACCACGTCCTCTAATCTTCTGAAGCCCAAACCACCCTCATTAGTAGGAAGGCAAATATCCTTCCATCTCTTCCAATGCATACGGTGAGCCTGATCTTTAGAGTCCCACAAGAATCTAGCAAATGTACTCTCTAACTTCTTCAACACTGTCTTGGGAGGCTGCATAATCTGAAGAAGATAGAGAGGCAAGGAAGAAAGGACAGACCTCAGTAAAGTAATCCTGCCACCAGGAGATAGCAGCCTAAAGGCCCATCCAGAGATCTTGCTCTTGACCTTCTGAAATAGACCATCATATAAGAAGGTCTTTCGGGCCCCCTTAAACAAGGGTATGCCCAAGTATGTGATAGGCTGCTGCTGACGTCGAAAGCCAGTAATGTGCTCAAGTATCTGAATCCTAGAAGGAGGTGCCCTCTTAGGCACAATAAGACCACTCTTGTCTCTATTCACCAACTGGCCAGAGACCCTCTCATAGTGCTCCAAACAATGCAGTACTCTCTTTACTGACTGTCTTTGGCCATTGGCAAATATGATCATATCATCTGCAAAACAAAGATGTGAGACAAGAGTGTCACCTCTATGAATATATGCCATCGATGGATACTGCTGGAAAACTTGAGTGAGACCCCGAGAGAAGTAATATGCTGCAATGATAAACAACGAAGGAGATATGGGATCCCCCTGTCTCAGCCCACGAGAGGAAGGAAAGAAACCACAAGGCCTGCCATTCACCAAGACAGAAAAATGGCACTCAGAAATACAACGCCTGATCCTATCCCTCCACATCCAATCGAATCCAAATCTCTCCATCACAGTCATCAAGAAGTCCCAGTCTAACCTGTCATATGCCTTAGCCATATCTAGCTTAAGGATGACATTGCCCCCACGGGCCTGGGTATCCAATGTATGGAGCATCTCCTGTGCCAGCAAGACATTATCACCAATCAGCCTCCCCTGAATAAAGCCACTCTGCTGTGGAGAGATGATACGAGGCAAAACAACACTTAAGCGAGAGTTCAAGAGCTTGGTGACAATCTTGTTGAACACCGTGCAAAGACTAATCGGTCTATACTCTGTCCATCGACAAGCGTTGTCTCGCTTGGGAAGCAAGATTATAGAAGTAGCAGAGAATCCCCTAGGCAGATGCCCACCATCAAAGAAGTCCAAAACTGCACGAAAAACATCATCCTTGACAATTTCCCAACACTGCTGAAAAAAATGAGAAGTGAACCCATCTGGACCTGCCACACTATCTGCATCAATACTGAACACTACATCTCTAACCTCAGCCAATGATGGAAGTCGGTTCAGCTCCTGATTATCCTCCTGAGTAACCAAAGAGGGGATAATATCTGGTAAAATTTGGTCAGTTGCCTGGGCGGGAGCAGAAAGGAGGTCCTGGAAAAAGGAAACAGCTGAACCCTGAATCTCCTCGTGTGCAGACAAAGTCTCTCCCGTCTGAGATCTAATAGAATGTATACGGGCCCGCATGCGGCGCCCCTGCACCACTGAATGAAAATACCTCGTGTTGTGCTCTCCCTCGCACATCCAACGAGTCCCAGCCTTCTGTTTCCAGAAGCCTTCCTCAATAGACAAAGCACGGTTCAGTAGGGCCTGAGCCTGATGTAAGTGTTCTCTATGTGCAGGTGATGGATCCAAATCATATTTCATCTCAGCCTCATCCACCCTGCTCTCAGCATCTCTAATTCTCTGAAATATATCCCCAAACACATTTCTACTCCACCAACGAAGTCCCTGCTTCATCCTAAAGCACTTCTCCCAAAGAGCAGCCATCCCTGTAAACTGAGTCGGGTATGACCACTTTTGAGAGACAAAGGATAAAAAGTCATGATGACGGGACCAAACATTGAGGAACCGAAAAGGCCTAGGCCCACCCCCATCCTCGGCCTCAACCCAACTCATTAACAAAGGCGAATGATCAGACGTAGACCGATTGAGATGCCTCACTGTAAACTGTCGAAAGAAGGATACAGCCTCATGACTCATCAAAACCCTGTCAAGTCTCTTCCACACCCTCCTATTATGCCAAGTATAAGGACTACCAGAAAATCCAGCATCAGTCAATCCACACTCCATCATCATCTAGATGTAGAAGGAGTACCTCACATCTTCTATTTTTTCTGGTGCCATGTCATTTTGACATAGTGTTTCACATTGTACATTGAAAAAGTATTTTTAATAGACATTGTCTATTTGATTGTGTGATACATGTTTTTTTTCGATTCATTAAATACATTGGAGATGCTCTTATATTCCATACCAATATTCCTCGTACGTTTTAAATTTCTTACTGAAAATGAAAAATCAAATCTCAATTAAATTATTAATATACGACTAATAAAATAAGTACAAATTACTGACACAAATACGTACTATAGGGCATTGATCTCCTCCCCATGGTGGGGAGGAATTATAACCCCCCCCACCCCCACTCCCACTCCCACTCCCACCCCCACTGAACACGTGTCCAGTGGGGGTTGGACAAGTGCTTGACTTTTTTGTCAAGCACTTTTTCATTAGCCACCTCCCCCCCCCCCAACTGGACACGTGTCCAGTTAGGAGGGGAGGGGGTTATAACTCCTCCCCACCATAGGGAGGAGATCATTGCCCACGTACTATATACTAATAGGAATTGCATTGTCTCTTACTTTATCAAATAAAATTAAATTGAGGCAATTACACGCTAATAAAGTGCGATTTAGAAATATTTATTTATTTATTTATAAATAAATAAGGTAATTTTCAATTTTAGTCTCAAACATTTGTAGTTAGTTACTAATCTACTTCAAACCAATTTTTGTAGCATTAGACATCCCCAACATTTACAGTTTGTTGCAAATCACGTCCCTATTGACATATTTTAACAGATTTGTCATCTTCTTTAAATAAACAAAAATAAAAACAACAAAAAATAAAAAAATTATAAATAAAGTCCCATAACTTTTAAAAAGTACAAAATAACTTCATCTTCTCCAAAATTCTATCACACCCAATGACCAAATCACCATGCTACAGTGATTTTCAAAACTGCGACTTTCAAAACATTGTATTTGTATATACCTTCAAAGTTTTTCCATTCAAAATGGCGTTTTTAGCTAAGCTCTCGTGCACTTTTCTCTTCATATTGACGCTCTCCGTTATAGTTATCTACACCACCATTTGCAGCCACTTGAACTACATTATCGCCGCCGACGCCATGCAACTATAGAAATGCATTCATCTCTCCTGCCAGCAAATACACTGTTGCCGCCTACCTACACCACCTCACCCTACACCGACACTTCACGGGCACACTTGCCGCCATCCAAACCGCCCTGTACGTCAAAGCCCAGTTCGACACCCATGGCCTGGATACCTAAGCATTCCTCGCCAACTACTATACACTCCTTTCTTATCCTAAGTATTCCTCCTTTTTCGCGCAATTTAGCAATGGCACCACTATTTACCTCCATTTGTCTGAGTCTAACGTCTCTCAAAACGGTGTCGTAATGCCGTACCACGCCTACTCTCCCTCCGACACGGCATACGGTAAGGCGGTGTTCCTGAACTACAGGTCATGACCATGCTTTGAATGATTTCTCATTCATTGTTTCTTCCATCAGGATTTGAGTTCTCACACGAGAAATGATGGGGTGGTGATTTGGCCATGTGGTAGGGTAGGTTTTTGGAGAATATGAAGTTGTTTTGTGCTTTTTAAAAGTTATAAGACTTTATTTGTAATTTTATTTTATTTTTTTGTTGTTTTTAGTTTTTTTCTATTTTTGTTTATTTAAAGAGGATGACAAATTCGTGAAAATATGTCAATAGGGACATGATTTGTAATTACTTGAAGGTTGGAGAAGTCTGATGCTAAAAAATTAGTTGTGAGAAGATTAGTAACAGATTTAAAAAGTTAGAGATCAAAATTGTAAATTACCCAAATAAGTACCATTAAAAACTGTTCTTGCGCCTGACTAGAGGTGTGAAGAAGATCGTGGACCTTTGAAAAATGATTATTAAAGATTTTAATAAATAGAGAGCTTTTTATTCAAAATTTATAAATGTTAAAAAAGAAATAAAAAACCTTTAAAAGCACGTTTGGTGCGCTTGTATTAGACCAATAAAAATTAACTTATTCATATCCAGTATTTAGTGCAAGGCAATTAGGTAGAAGGAAAAAAAATTGAAAACGTAATTTTAATCCCGTAACAGTACTTCCCTCCCCCACCCAAAAAAAAAAAAAAAATTATTAACACCCGTCAACCCTCCCTGCCATGGTAAAGATTATATTATTTTGTTTAAGTTTACCCCACCCACTCCCAATCACACCTTCCACGTCGCCACCAACATACCATGATCTTTCAATATGTTATTAATGGTAAATTTAAGATACGAAAAATTTTATCCCTTTAAATCTGCCATTAAATATTTATTAGTACCATAAATTCATTAATTTCATGATCTACTTCATTTTCATTACAACTAGAAATGGTGAGGTGAATTTCTTTCATTTTCATTGCATTTTAACTATAATTCAATATCTATATAAAGATAAACACCGAATCTTGTTTTTGCATTATGAGTTTTCAAAATCTTGAAGATTTTTTTTCTTAATGGTTGCTACTGTGGAGTGTTTCCCTCCATCAGGTTCTTGGATTCAATTCAAAGAAAAGAATAGGTTTAGAGTTTCATGTGTTTATTCATCTTATGATTCATTATGATGTTTCTGAATCTGAAGTCAAGAAAGCTTATAGTAAGCTTGCTCTTCATATTAATTTCTTGAAAGATTTTTATGAAAATTTTTATTTTTCTCAATGTGTGTTTTCAAATTTTTGAAACTATGAATCTTGTAATAGTGTTTTTCTTTATTATCTCATCCTGGGCTGGGGTGGGGTGGGGTGGGGTGGGGTGGGGTGGGGTGGGAAAAATGAGATACTTTGTACTTTTTGAAAATGTAAGAAATTTTTTTTTTTTTGCAATTTTTGTTTTTAGTTTTTTAGCTTTCTTTTTTTTTTTTAATTTTAAAAATGAGCGCAAATCTGTCATTATTTGTCATTAGAAACGTGACTTGCAATTAATTGAAGGGTGATTATATTCACACTACAATTTATTATAAGGCACCACATTTTAATTGTACTTAAGATCCTCAACGTTTGTTCATTGTTGCAATTATGTTATTAACTTTTTGTCATTAAATTCTTATCTTCAACTTTTATTAATTAGAACATTAATGATAGTTTCTGTCGAGATATTTTGTTTATGTGCTTTGAAATGAGAAAAAATATTCTATCGTACTTTTGTATCTATTGTTTTTTTTTTTTAAATATGACAGACAAAAAAATCTTTTTACGAATTTTCAACAAATGTTTTAGATTGAAACCGTTATCAAATACAAGATATGCTAATTAATAAAAAGTTGAGGACATGAAAACTATAATGTTCATAGATTAAGGATGTTAAATATAATTAAAATGTGGTGCAAAAAATAAAAAGTGTTGTGTGAATATAATTACCCTTAATTGAAATATTGAAGATGTTTGATGCTATAAAAATTGGTTTGGGGGATAGATTAGTAACAGATTGAAAATGTTAGAAACAAAAATTACAAATTTTTCAAAAAGAAAAGTGCCCTTAGACAGAAAAAACGTATTTTTATTTCAATATTTATACATCATCCTAATACAGTGTAGCACCCAATGTCATATTAGAACAACACACCATAATCTTCCTTAATACAAATATCCCCCCCATCCCCCCCCCCCCCCCCCCCCCCCAACCCAATCTTATTCTCCTTAATTTTATTCTTTCTAATCCTATCGCCCCTAATTTAATACAGCGTACCAAATGTATTCTAAAAGTCCAAGCACGCCAACTTGCTAGTCAGATCCGGGGCCTAGCACAACGTTCAGCTTACGCTTAAGACACACACACAATGACATGATGGGAGATATTTGTGTTCGATTTTATTCAATTTTGAAAAATAGAGAAAAATTATCGTTGAATTGTCTCATTCTCATATTTTTTCAGCCCTTTTAGGCCAAAAGAAGGGGACAAAATTGGTCAAAATCATGCTCTATTAAAGATCCCATTTTCTTCTCTTTTACTCTTTCCAATTGAAAACCATATGGGTCAATTGTGTGATTTGCACACAAAGTGATAAAGAAACCAAAAGCATAGATTGCAAGTGTCATTGGGACCATCTAAAGAAGTTTAATATAAAGTAAAAGCTGAATATCAAGTTTGAAGATTACTGTAATTGTTTTTTGACAATTATTTGAAGTCATTGTTTTTAATTTAAGCAATTTTTTTCCCATTCTTTATGCAGACTTTTATTACTTGGTATTGTATTCAACGAGAAACTTCCAATTATTCCTAATGAATTTAATTTTTCCGTAATTAAATAATAGATTTTTGTGCTCGAACGTGTATGGTTGAGCATGTAAAATTAGTCCAAAAATTAATACCACGTCGTGACTTAATTGTAACATTTGATTATGTTAAATCTATTGGCATACGTAATGAGACTATTGGACGGTTCTTGATAGAGTTTTTATATGTATCTGTGACATCGAGTATGGAAATTCTTGAATTAAATAAAGTTTTGCATATTCTTGAATGACTCCTTTGTAATTAAAATAACAAGAATGCAGGCAGATCCATCTCCCCTTCCATGCTCCATTTGTCTTCTCCTTATTTTCAGTGCTACTTGTAACTTAATTAATTATAAGCTACTTTTTCCACAGAGATGTTAGCCTGTAAAAGCTTCCAAACAGGCACACCATAAAAGGGTTTAGAATAAGACAACACCATACCTCCAAAATCGACCAGCTTTTTCATTATTTTACACAGTATATTACCTGTCTATCATGTGTTCTTGTCTACATGGAAATTAATTATTTTCTTCTTCTTTTTATATATAATTATAATTAATAATTTGCATTTGCTCTTTTCTCCACTATTTAATACCTTGTGGTGCGTAGTAGCAAGATTGAATACTTGAGTAGGTTTTCATTGCTCAATGACGAGAGAGAGAGAGAGAGAGAGAGAGAGAGAGAGAGAGAGAGAGAGAGAGAGAGAGAGAGAGAGAGAGAGAGAGAGAGAGAGAGAGAAGATATGTACATATACATATAGAGAGAGAAAGATAGAGAGATTGAGTGAGTGATGAATGAAGAAGGAAAAGGGGCGTTGGGAATGAAGACTGTTCCAAGATTTTTCTTTCATTGATTCCATGTATGGTGTTTTCTGTATTAATGTTCCATGCATGGAGTGTGATGATATCTCGGACCAGGCTTCATTCCTCACGCCCTTCTTTCCACAGGCAAAAATTAGCTTATAAATTATAATCTGCTTATAATCAGAGTAATCTAATAAGAAATTACAGATAAATACTTTTTATATCTTCAAGTTGTTCATTTGATGATGATGAAGGATGAATTTTTTGCAGATTATATTGTGGCTTGTGCATCCCCCCTCTTCCTTTGTGTATTTCTCGTATATGTTTAGTACACAGATTATCTTGTACACCCTCCTCTTCTTTTACTTGTTTACATGCTTAGTGTGTATATTTGTTGTACAGTATAATATGAAAGATTGTACGATATTTAGTATTATAAAGTCCATCTTATGATTAACGTATGATTTTTTTTTGAAGTAATATTTGACACGATGATGTTTCCTTCTATATGGTACTCTTAGAGGCATCATCATGTTATGGTCTCGGTTTGGCTGCTAGACGCGGTTGTCCGATCGACTTGATAACTACTCGATATGACTGTCCTAGTTCTCCATTGTTTCAACCTCTTGGTTAGTTTTGTGTATATATAAGTACATACCCAACCTTTTGGATCGGGTATTCAAAATTTGATTAGGCTTCTTGAATCAGCCTAGCCCTCTTGGTACGCAATAGTTAGCTTTTTGGTTGCTCAAGTTCCATAGGGTACCTATATATGGTTTATTAGTAAATTTAAAATTCCTATGTCATGTTAGTTGTAACACTAGTGTTAAGTAATGTGCAAATTTTAGCCATTAAATGGTATACTTAGTCAAAATTCCTCAAAAATTAATAATTGAACTAAAGTACGACCCAAAAAAAAAAAAAAAAAAATCAACGAGAACTGAAACGTAGTCAACTAAACCTTGAGAATTATAAACGCAATTAGTCCAAAAATGTAAATATTAATATATTCATTTTGTAAAAGTAATGATGCATATCAGAGTATACATATTTTTATTTTTATTTTTATTCGATAATTTAATCAATTTTTAATAAGCCAGCGATGACCCAACCTTGCCTAATCTTAAAGGGTTGTCTTTAATTTAGATTTTAATGTATTTTAAAAATCTATAAAAATTAAGCTGTTTCCAACTCAGATTTTAATAGAATTCATTAAAATGTAGGTGTCTTTAATAGATTATTTAGAAAATTAGATTTCCTCAATAACTAATAAATTTCGAAAGATTTCATAATTTAATGGATTTAATAAATACAAAAAAATTAGCAATTCCAACCTCAAATCTCAAAATTTCAATTGCTTTCTCTCGCATCTCTCTATCCTGAGGGCAATCCTATACAGGTTTTTCTATTTAGACCTTTATCTATGTATATGTACGTTAACGTATAAATTGAATGATTTTTGAAAATTTTAGCACTATTTTTTGTTGAATACGGGATGTGATTAATTAGCTAGTGAAATTAGTTTTTTATTTATTTTTTCAATCGAGTTGAATGAATTGTACGTTTTGTGCGAATTTATTTGTTCGTTTGAGTTATTCATTCTAATAAACAACCAACTTAAATTGGGCAAATAAGAATTGCATTCATAAAATTGAAAAATTCATATTCATTTGGGTTTGTACAATAAGTAGCCACCTCATTATCATTCTTTGATTTTTCATTATGATTGGGTTTATTTGGAGGTAAAACTACATTTTCTAATAAAAAGACTAAAAATCCATGAGATTTATTAAAATCTTAATATATAAATGTATTGAAATCTATGAAATTTGATTAAATTTTTTGAGAATTTACATATATTAAGAAATTTATTAAAATTTGAGTTGAGGACGTCTAAAGAAGATTTTTGAAATTTTAATAGAAAGATTTCAAATTAAACAAATAAACTTCAATGTTTATTTAGTAATTTGTTATTACGATAAAAACACGTCTTTATTTAAAAATAAATAATAAAGAAACTAATCATAAAAATGCAAAAGCTACTTTATTACTAGTTTTGTAATTAAATTATACAATTTCAAAACTATTTTAAAATGTCATACGTATTTCGTATTGTGGGATGAATTGCAGCGATAGATTTAGTATTTAAAACTCATTTTTATGAGACATTTATTATTATTTTTTATTATTGTCGGTGTATAAAATTCTACAAATAAATCCCACAAGTTAACCAAATTGGTCCTTTGATCTTTAATCTTTTGTTTTAGGTAAGTTTAGTCTATCTTTTGTTTTAGGTAAGTTTAGTCTTTAATTTCCATGCCAAATGTTATTAATCTTTTTTTATTAATTTTTTGAAGTGTTTGTAATATTTAAATGCAAACTAGTTTCTATCAATAAACAGTTTTCAAACGAAGACAAATACATTGAAGGGGCATGATGTGACCTATGTAATATAACAAGAATGTCAATAGAGGTGTGCAAAATTGACTCGAATCAAATGGTGTCTAAAAATGAATGAGCCAATTTTGACTGGTTTGGAAGGAGATACAATTAAAATTAAGTTATATGTAATGGAAAAACAATAATTTCGTTTCTCAAGTTTAACACTAGAATCAAGAAGAATCAAGAATCGAATAAGTTTTTCTTTTGTTTTTTTCTTTTTCTTTTAGATAGTATATAATATAGTTAAACTATAAACCTTAAATTCTGAAATTGAAATGACTTATTCGATATGACTCGATTTTTCTCTTTTATATAGAACTACTCATTTCTCTATAAGAAAAAAAAATCAATTATAAAGTATCTAACACAGTCCGTAGTGGTCCTCCAATCAACATGCGTGGCCCGAATTCCCGGTTGAACTATACCGTTTGTTGAAATAAAATACACACACACACACACAAATCTGTAGATAACCAAATCTTGAATGACCTATGTTATAACAAGTCATATTTGATCAATGGTAGATAACCAAATCTGTAAATAGTAACAAGTCACATTTGATCAATGGTTGCCTCACTTACAGAGACAACCTGCAAAGTGTGAGGAAGGGACAGAGAATAGAGGACAACTAGAAGAAGGCACATACCACATTGTGTCTGCATTTTAATTGTACGGAAGGAGAAGTTGAGAGAGTAAGGAAATTTTTATCTTTTGAAGTAAATTAAGGTTTATTGAATTAATTGTAATTACATATTTCATAGAATCTACAACTTTTATCAAATTTTTAATCACACATTTTATCAATTTTTTTTTTAATTAAAATCTTTGTCAAATATGCTCTTAGTTTGTGAAACTGCAAAAATCTGAAGTTTGACCGAAGTGTTTCAATTTTGATGTCTACCTCCACAAATAATTGCACTACTAAACATTGGGATTGTGGGCACACGTACGCGTGATTCAATAGTGGAGATATATGCCCTTATCCATCATTCATTTAATTCTCAATACAAATATATTGCAATAACCAAAAAAAAAAAAAAAAAAAAAAATAAAGGAAACAAATTGAAACAAACTTTCTATAAATACCACCTCTATCCCACTGGATTCCAACGAGTTTAGAGAAAACACCTCTCTCTAAAATCAAGCAGTAATGACTGGGTAGTGGCATCAATGTATGTTTCATATCTTTGTCCATGTTTCTTGTTTTTTGTTTACTACTTAAATCTTAGAAATAATCGTGTTTCTATTCATTCATAGCTTAAGTTTTGAGATGAGCAGCCGTTAATTGACTTAGGGCATGTTCGGCTCCTATTTTTTTCCCGAAAATTGTGACGCAGTTGAATCATAATAGCTTATTGTCACTTAAGTTTATTACACACACCAAGCATGACTTTTTGTGTTTTTTTACTTTATTTTTCCTTTTGGAAACTGCATGTGATCTTGGATAAAATATGATATTTCTTGCCAGTTCAATAATTCTGAATCCAAGTCAAAGCTCCTCAACTTACCTACCTCCCTCCGACACAGAGACGTGACATGATGCATGTGGATGTGGGCCGGGCGACGAATTAGTTGTATATTTTTTTAGATTTATACGGCTATATGAATGAATGCAGACCATTTTCCTTTTCATATTTTACAGTTTTATTGATATGTGTGATTGTTAGGCTCCCTTCAATGGTAGATATTGCTATTCTGAGTATATTGGAATATATAACTGTGGGTATTGTTGTTTGGGCCGTGTTGATTTGAATCAAACTGTGCACTGTACTCTGTGGACCTAATAAACGAGGTGTTTTTATGTAGGCAAGACAGTGAGGTGCGTAGCTCTCAAGTCTAGGGTGAACACTATAAATTCGTAGGTTTGTTTGGTGCATTTCTGATTTCATTTTGTTTTAACATTATTTTGCAGTGAAGGTAATGCAAATGCAAAAAATGGCAAAAGATTCAGCATTCTTGATTGGGATTTTAGTACTGTGTTGTTGGGCAGCCATGGCAGATGCTGAGTACATGGCATACAAAGATCCTAAACACCCAATAAATCACAGAATCAAGGACCTTTTGGGCAGGATGACTTTAGAAGAAAAAATAGGACAAACGGTACAAATTGATAGAACTGTGGCATCTGCTGAGGTCATGAAGAAGTACTATATAGGTGCATATAAAATTTTGCATTGTTTTGAGATTGATGTGTCATAGTTTATGTATGCAATGTGTAATGTATTTAGGCGTTTTCGGGTTTTTTGGAGCAGGGAGTGTATTGAGTGGTGGAGGTAGTGTTCCCGCTAAGAAGGCATCTCCCAAGACATGGGTGGACATGGTGAATGATTTCCAGATGGGCTCGTTATCTACTCGTCTGGGGATACCGATGATTTATGGGATTGATGCAGTTCATGGCCATGGCAATGTGTATAAGGCAACACTGTTTCCCCACAATGTTGGTCTTGGAGCTACTAGGTAAGTGGAAGTGCAGTTGTGCTAGTACCAAAACGAACCACAGTATGCAAGTTTAAAGTTTTTCACATAAATTCTCTATTTGGACTTCTCATTTTCCTCCACTTTTTCACACCATCAACAGGGACCCTCAACTGGTCAAGAAAATAGGAGCTGCAACTGCTCTTGAAGTCAGGGCTACAGGCATTCCTTATATCTTTGCACCTTGTGTAGCGGTAATTAGTCTAATTCGAATCATAACTGCTGTTTAACTAAGAAAATTCCTAGCAGATAAGATAATATTTTGATTTATTACCAATTGTTGTTTCATAAATAGGTGTGTAGAGATCCGAGATGGGGCCGGTGTTACGAAAGCTATAGTGAAGATCCAAAGGTTGTTCAAGCAATGACTGAAATCATACCAGGATTACAAGGAGATTTACCAGCTAACTTTAGAAAGGGTGTTCCGTACGTAGCTGGAAAGTAAGTGCTTGTTTGTATAAAATATTAAATGTGACTATATAGTACAATGAACAAGATTTTAATTTTTTTTTCCTTTTACATGGATCTTGAATCAACTGTGGGAGATTTTGGATTTCATCATCAGAGATCTTGATTGATGATTTTCACATTTGATTTGAGTTTTTTAATGGAGTACTTTACAGATCTTTTTAGAGGGTTTTCTTTATGAAATTTTTAAGACAAGTTATATTGTATAATCCCGGCCCCTCATCGGTTAATTTGATGTTAAGTAACATTTTATACAGACAAAAGGTTGCAGCATGTGCCAAACACTATGTGGGTGATGGTGGAACCACCAAAGGCATCAATGAGAACAATACTGTGACAAGCAAGCATGAACTGCTAAGCATCCATATGCCAGGCTACTCTAGTTCAATCATCAAGGGGGTCGCGACCGTCATGGTCTCGTACTCGAGCTGGAATGGGATAAAGATGCATGTTAATCGTGACATGATCACTGGTTTTCTAAAGAATACACTGCGTTTCAGAGTAAATCTCATTATTTTCAACTTTGAGTTTTGTGTTTTTGACATAGTGAACTGAACAACTACGATAATTTTTTTTTTATCACTTTAGGGATTTGTCATCTCTGATTGGGAGGGTCTTGACAGAACTACATCTCCACCTCATGCAAACTACACCCATTCAATTCTAGCTGGAGTTAATGCTGGCATAGATATGGTACATTCTTCAGCTTTCGTAACCTGAAAAATGTTATTATTCGTGTCTATTTGCAACCTAATATTCACTTAGATGTTCTACATTGCAGATCATGGTTCCATCTAAATACAAAGAATTCATTGATGGGCTAACCTTCCTGGTGAAAAACAACTCCATTCCCATCAGTCGAATCGATGATGCAGTGAAAAGGATTTTACGGGTCAAATTCACAATGGGACTTTTTGAAAATCCATTGGCCGATTATAGCATGACCAAGTACTTAGGAAGTCGGGTTAGTTGAAACTTTGGTTAGGATTCGATGGTATAATAGAAAAGATTTTTTAACTTTTTTTTTTTTCATTTTTGTACTTTTGAGTACTATACAATGCACCTTACAAAACGAACCTGCTTATGTGTTCCTTAACTTCGACAGGAGCACAGAGAACTAGCAAGGGAAGCTGTAAGAAAATCTCTCGTGCTACTCAAGAATGGTGAATCTGCAGACGAGCCATTGATACCGCTTCCTAAGAAGGCATCTAAGATCCTCGTTGCAGGGAGCCATGCAAACGATATTGGTAACCAGTGTGGTGGCTGGACAATTGAGTGGCAGGGGCAGAGTGGTAACACTACATCTGGTAAATCTATGGTCTAATTCTTGATTTTGTTTGCGAAAGTCTTATGGCATGTTTGGTAAGAGGATTAGGTAGTAGTCTTATGGCTGGACAATTGAGTAGCAGGGGCGGAGTGGTAACACTGCATCTGGTAAATCTATGGTCTAATTCTTGATTTTGTTTGTGAAAGTCTTATGGCATGTTTGGTAAGAGGATTAGGTAGTAGTCGACAGTACTACCTAAGAAAAATAAGTTACAATACCGTTTATTATACTATCTCTATACCAAACATGCACTTTGCACTTTCTTATTAGGTGGATATAGCTGTCAATGACTCAATAAAAATAACAAATATTACTACATGAACACGATTTTCCTCTTCTTTTGAAACGGTATAAAAGATTTATACATACATATATAGTGTCGTTAGCCATGTAATATATGTTCTTTTTTTTTCCCCCCGATTATCAGGTACGACTATTCTGGAAGCAATTAAGAACACTGTTGATACTAAAACAGAAGTCGTATTCAATGAAAATCCCGATGCCTCCTACGTGAAATCCAACAAGTTCTCGTACGCTATTGTCATAGTAGGTGAACCACCATATTCTGAGACATTTGGCGACAGCCTAAACTTGACGCTTCCTGATTCGGCCTCAACTGTCATCACAAATGTCTGCGCCTCTGTAAAATGTGTTGTCGTTCTCATCACGGGGCGTCCAGTCGTGATTCAACAATATGTTGCTCAAATTGATGCACTTGTGGCTGCTTGGCTTCCAGGAACAGAAGGACAAGGCGTTGCTGATGTTTTGTTTGGAGACTATGGATTTACTGGCAAACTTCCTCGTACATGGTTCAAGACAGTCGATCAGCTTCCGATGAATGTTGGAGACAAACATTATGATCCATTGTATCCATTTGGTTATGGACTCACTACAGAACCTATAAAAGACAACTAAATCTGATTTTGATCTATAATAATCATTTACAAAGATAAAAATGAGGATTAGATTGAATAAATTTTGTGTTTCAGTTGATTGATTCTACTTTTCCTTTTTCATCTTGTTCCCCATTTTCCTTTGAGGTTTATTATGTGGACAAGTACATTTGGTGAATTTCTTTAGTGTTTTCAGTTACCAAACTCAAATTGTATAACTATATCCAGGGAGGATTCAGAACATATATAAGAAAATTCTCCTGTAATTAAAAAAAATTGGTTTGGCCAATGGGATTCTCCAGCAAAGGAAATCTCCAGTATCTGCCCCTGACTAGGCCATATAATTCTCACTAACATCCCTCCCCCAAAAAATAACAATTAATAAAAGAAAAACTAGGTCGACATGAACGAGATATACCAACAGAAAGATCAGGCTGTTTTATTATCACGTTTGCAATTCAAGTGAATTGTCATTCCAGTTGGCAACATCTCCTTAAAATGGCATTGTTTACCTATTTGATTTTGTAATTATTCTATTTCCTTTTCATCTCATAATTATTGCTAGAAAACTTTTATTAACACATTTATTCTGTAATTCTCTTTCAACCTTAGGAATTGGAGGATTATCGGAGGCTCATTGCCCTCGATAACTAGCCCAAAGGAAAATAACATCAGGTGATGAAAAGAACATTATATATACACTATTAAAACGACTCACTCACAATCTATTGCCACGATAAAAAAATAAACTTAGGACTTCGGTAACTATTTTTTTCCAAAAAAAACCTATTTTTTTGCCTACTATTTTTACTGGCTTATTTGCACAAATGGTCCCTGACTTTTGCACTTACTGTGGGTTGAGGACCTATCGTTTCATTTTTGACAATTTAGCCCCTATTTCAAATATTTTTCGCAGCAATGGTCCTTTTCATCAATTTCCATCCAAATGGCCGTGAAATTTGACGGTGGCCATTTTTTTATTTACAAAGGGCTTATTTGCACCCTGACTTTTGTAAAGAAAAATTTGCAGCAAAAGTCCCTAATCTTTCAGAAAGTGTTGAAAAGTCCCATAACCTTCTAATCCTAACACATATGACCTCAAACCTTTTTGACAATTTTACCCATAACTTAAATAAATTAAAAATAACTCATAAACCTTTTCAAAAATACAAATAAGTCCTAAATATTTTTATTTCTTACAGATTTACACTTAAAATAATAAAAAGTGTGTCATCAAATCCCAAAATTTTTAATTTTGTTCACCAAAATGACATTTAAAATATGTTTGATTAAAATCAGATTTTTTAGTATGTGTGGTTGAAAAGTTGTGGGACTATAAAATGTGTGGTTAAAATTAATTGTTGACTTTGACTTTAACTTTAATTTTTTAGCAAAATCAAAATTGAAAACAAACGGGCTCTTAGAGTTTCTACAGATTTTGTTCAGTAGTCCATTAATTAACAAAAAAATTATACCCATGATCAAAATTTCACCAATTTAAAATTTTAATTTATTTTTCATACAAAAAAAAAGGTTGTAGTGGATAGGAGATTGTTAAGAACTTTTTTTATTATTATTATTTAGTAATTGGTAGAGCTGCCAAATAGCCCTGGCCCAATCCAAAATTAGATCGGAATCATGGCCCAATTTTACATGGGCTAGTATTTGCTGGGTCAACCCAACCCGATTTTGGGCCACATGGCTAATTGGCTAGCCCAACTTACATTTTTAACTTATTTTTTCAAAATAATTATTTATAATTTTGTAAAAACAAATAAACCACCATCTTCATCCACCACCACCACCACCACATTTTTTTTACTTTGTACTTTTGAAAAGGTTAGGGTCCCAAAATAAAATTATTGGGCCAGCCCGATTGGCTAGTTGTATCGGACTAAATTGACCTAATTTTTATTTGATCAATACTTTATTGGACCAGCCCAGCCCAGTAACTGGACTATCCATTTTGCCACCTCCAGTAATTGATATGCAAAATAAATTAAAATTTTAAATTGAAGAAATTTTGATCATGGATATAATTTTTTTTGTTAATTAATGGACCACTGGACAAAATCTGTAGAGACTCTAAGAACCCGTTTGTTTTTAATTTTGATTTTACTAAAAAGCTAAAGTTAGAGTCAACAATTAATTCTAACCATACATTTTATGGTCCCCACAACTTTTCAACCACACATTTCAACAACTTTTACTAAAAAATTTGATTTTAATCAAACACATTTTAAATATCGTTTTGGTGAACAAAATTAAAAGTTTTGGAACTTTATGACACACTTTTTATTATTTTAAGTGTAAATCTGTAAGAAATAAAAATATTTAGGACTTATTTGTATTTTTGAAAAGGTTTATGAGTTATTTTTAATTTATTTAAGTTATGGGTAAAATTGTCAAAAAGGTTTGGGGTCATATGTGTTAGGATTAGAAGGTTATATGACTTTTCAACACTTTCTGAAAGATTAGGGACTTTTGCTGCAAATTTTTCTTTACAAAAGTCAGGGACCATTTGTGCAAATAAGCCCTTTTTAAATAAAAAAAATGGCCACCATCAAATTTCACGGCCATTTGGATGAAAATTGATGAAAAGGACCATTGCTGTCAAAAACATTTGAAATAGGGGCTAAACTGCCAAAAATGAAACGATAGGTCCTCAACCCGCAGTAAATGCAAAAGTCAGGGACCATTTGTGCAAATAAGCCACTTTTTACTTTTCAAACTTTTTACACTACAAAAAAGTTTGAAAAGTCAATAAAGTAGCAAAAAAAAACCTATTTTTTGAAAGAAAAAAAACTACATCGAACAAGCCCTTAAAATATATATGTCTACAGTGTTACCTAATCAGTTATATGTCAAAAAGAAGTGATGAAAGATGGGAAACTCTTGCAATATGATCTTGAAATTAATGCCAAAACCTAAAATAATTTCTCAAAATTAGTTAAACATCATTATTCATTACTCAACAACAAATCAACAACCATATAGAATTATAAATTATCAAATAAACAGAAAAAAATTAGACAAAAAGAAAAATAAATTCAAGATGTTGAAAAAAATTCAAAAACGAGAAAAAACCTAGTTCGGGGCTGTAGAAGTGGCGGTGGTCAGTCGGATTTCACAGAGGTAGCGTACTAGTTTTCTTCCTGAACGCGATTTTAAATTGTAGGCTCTGCCTTCTCGTATAAGTGCTCTACAACTAATGAAGGGAAATAAGATTTGGCTAGTGTTCTAAAAAGTGTAAAGCGTGACTAGACTTGGAGGCCGAGCTTCAAACTTTTCCGATCTAGGTGAGGCCTAGGCGAAGGTGAGACAAGGGCGATGCAAGGGCGAGGTGTGAGATGTGGCTAGGCGTCGAGGCTGAGCTTCAAGATTGGGCGAAGCCTAGGCGCCGCCTATACGGCCTTTTTAGAACAATAGGTTCGGGTCCTTTAGGAATTGGTCAATGGGTTGTGATGGATTTAAATTTAAGAAAAAATTGTCTATAAATCACTTATACATGACTTGTTTCAAATTAGGTCAAAATATTTCTCTAAATTGTGATTTAGTCATACTTTTAGCAATATTTTAAATTAATTCTAAAATCACCACTTGTGATCCATATTTTCCATCGGCCGGCCTTCTTCCACCTCCACAAACCGTCTCCACCTCCGGTGACCTCTGGTAAGTGCTTCTTATCCGGAGCTCTCCGTCGACTTTATTATGGGCAGATTTTTTTTTTGTGAACTCCAATTACAGTAGATTGTCCATTTAAACTTTCCAAAATCGAGCACCAAAGGCCATAGTTTACCCACTCAAGATCAGAGCGGGGGAGAAGCCGGTGCTCGAGGAGAAGATGTTTGATATTTTGATATTTACAGTTTGATATTTCTAACATCTAACACACTAATTTAAGATGTTGCAAAAGGCTTTTCAATTTTGGCATGTTCTACCATAAATTTGAAATTGTCACAAGTTCATATTTTGTTGGGCATGGTGAAATCTGAGCACATTACGGGGTCGTGTTCTTTTGGTTCTCTGTAATCTGGCTACCAGTGCGGAGGAGAGAGCGGCAATGCTGGATGGTGGTTCGGTAGAGTATTGAGTGAATATGTTAAACCGGGACGAGTTTGACTCGGTGGCGACTCTTGAGAGCTGCTTAGCAACGTTGTATGGGCTAAGTTATGGCGGGCTGCGGTTCAAGGGATCCCCTTGGCAAAGGAGGCTAAGGCGGAAAAAACACTGAAAAATGTGGAGAAAACAGGAAGTGAGCGTGCGAAGAAGAAGGTAAGTAGGGTACTGGAGGTGTTGAGAGAAGATGAGGAAGAAGAAGATGAGGAAATTGATTGGGAGAAGTTGCTGGAGTCGGAGGATGATCTGTGTCGGACAGTTAAATTAGGCTAATTATATTTTGATACTGTAAATAGCATTTTGATATTGTATTATAGAAAACAGTTTGATACTGTATTATAGAATAGTAGCTTGATACTGTATTAAGTTGGCCATTAGACTAATTTTTGTGTTGTTAGTCATGTGTGTTGTTTGATACTGTATTATAATAAAATAGTATCACAAAAAACAATATCATAAAAAAGGGGTATAGAATTCGCATACGTGCTCAGAATTTCTATTATAATATGTTTTCGAAATTGTCTCGACGAGCTGGTCTAGACCAGTCACTTTGCTACTACTAATAATAGATTTTAGCCATTTGAAGTCATTTCATTAGTTTAAAATAACAATCTTTAGTTTTTCTTGTCTAAACAGTATCATAGATAAATGTATCTTAATATATCAATATCATGCATGAAAGAATCTTAATAAAACAGTATCGTATATAAAACTAAGTACAAGATATTTTTAATGGTTGAAGTAATGATACAATATCATAAATAACATATTATCTAGATAAAACAGTATTATAGATATAACTACGTAGAGATGTTTTACTGCTTGAAATAATGGTATTGTTCTTAAAATACTTCATTACTAGTACAAGACCATTGATACTGTTTGCATTCAATAACAATATCATAGGTTGAAACATTATTATAATAAAACAGTATCAAAGATAAAAGTATAGTATAAAAGATGTTTTAATGGTTGAAGTAATGATATTGTTCTTAAAATGTTCAATTAGTAATACAAGATCATCAATTGTATTTGCATTTAATAACAATATAATATGTTGAAATATCATCATAATAAAACAGTATTATAGATAAAAACATGGTATAAATATATCAATACACATCATCTAAATAAAACAGTATCATAGATAAAACAATATCATATATAAAACTAAGTACAAGATGTTTTAGTGGTTGAAGTAATGATACTATTCTTAAAATGCTTCATTAAAAGTACAAGATGATTAGTACTGTTTGTATTCAATAACAATATAATATGTTAAAAAATTGTCATAATAAAACAGTATCAAATATAAAAGCATAGTATAAATCAATGTACATTATCTAGATAAAATAATATCATAAAAAACAACATCATACAAAACAGTATCACAATAAAACAATATTATTAAATTAGTATTTTTTTGCAATTACAATGATATGTTGATCTTTCAACTCTAAAATGTGACTTTAATTAAATTATGTTTTGACCATATGACTTTAGAGCCCATAAGTACAACAACAGTGATCAACCTTGAATTTACTCTAAATTTAATGGTTAATGGGGGTTAGGAATTGGCTCGAGTACTCAGTTGGGTAGGGTATGATAGGATGTGTTTTAATGTGTAAAAGATTTAAGTTTAAATTTGGCCCATTTAAAAAATTAGGTTGGGAGTGAGCTAAAATTAAATGAGGATAGTAGGTTATTTTCAATTTTGAGCCGAGCTATAATTTCTTTTTAAAAAATTACTAACTAAAAGGCCATATGGGCCATGGTTGCACTCGGCCACCTTAAATCCGCCCTATATAATGTGCAAAATTTAGCCATTAAATGGTATATTTTGTCAAAATTCCACAAAAAATTAATAATTGAACTAAAGTACGACCAAAAATAAAAAATAAAAAATACGAGAACTAAAACGTAGTCAACTAAACCTTGAGGATTATAGGCGCAATTAGTCCAAAAATGTACATATTAATATATTCATTTTGTAAAGTAATGATGCTTATCGTATGTATATTTTTATTTTTATTTTTATTCGATAATTTAATCAACTTTTAATTAGCCAGCAATGACCCAACCATGCCTAATCTACAAGGGTTGTCTTTAATTTAGATTTTAATGTATTTTAAAAATCTATAAAAAATCAAGCTGTATCCAAGTCAGATTTTAATAGAATTCATTAAAATTTAGATATCCTCAACTTGGATTTTAATAGATTATATAAAAATTTAGATTTTCTCAATAACTAATGGATTTCATAATCTGATGGATTTAATTAAATACCAAAAAAAAAAAAAAAATAGCAATTCCAACCTCAAATCTCAAAATTTCAATTGCATTCTCTCGCATTTTTCTATCCTCAAGGCTATCTGCTATCCTAAACAGGTTTTTCTATTTACCCATTTATCTATGTATACGTATGTTAACTAATTATAAATTGAATGATTTTTGAAAATTTTAGTACCAATTTTTGTTGAATATGGGGTGTGATTAATTAGCTAGTAAAATTAGTTTTTTTCCCCCCCAATCAGGTTGAAGGAATTATACGTTTTGTGCGAATCTATTTGTTAGTTTGAGTTATTCATTCTAATATACAACCAACTTAAATTGGGCAAAAGTAAGAATTGCATGCATAAAATTGAAAAATTCATAATCATTTGAGTTTGTTTATATTCTAATAAGCAGTCACCTCATTATTATTTTTTGATTTTTTATTATGATTGAGTTCGTTTGAAGGTAAAACTACAATTTTTAATAAAAATGCCACAAATCTATGAGAATCTATTAAAATCTTAATATATAATGTAGCGATGGATTTAGTATTTAAAAGTCATTTTTATGAGACATTTTTTTATTGTATAAAATTCTACAAATAAATCCCACAAGCTAACCAAATTGATCATTTGATCTTTAATCTTTTGTTCTGGGTAAGTTTAGTCTTTAATTGCCATGCCAAATGATGGGGTTTGATCTAATGCCTCCGGTGGGCATTGTTATAATATTCACCGGGACTCTTGGCATTCACTCATTAGATGAGTGTAAAAGCCCCCTTTACACTCATCTTTACACTCATCCAATGATCTAATGTCAAGTGTTTCGGTGAACATTATAATATTGTCTACCGGGAGCATTAGATCAAAACCGGCCAAATGATGTTAATCTTTTTATTATTATTTTTTTGAAGTGTTTGTAATATTTAAATGCAAAACTGGCTTCTATCAATGAAGAATTTTCAAATGGAGACAATACATTGAAGGTGCGTGATGTGATGTGATGTTACCTATGTAATATAACAAGTATGTCAATAGAGGTGTGCAAAATTGACTCGAATTATATTTAACGGAAAAACAATAAGTTCATTTCTCAAGTTTAACACTAGAATCAAGAATCGAATAAATTTTACCTTTTGTTTTTATCTTTTAATTTTTGATAGTATATAATATAGTTAAACTCTAACCCTTAAATTCTGAAAAGAAAGAAATTGAACTAACTAATTCGATCTAACTCGATTTTTTTCTTTTATATAGAACCGTTAATTTATCTATAAGACAAAAAGTAAATTGTAACACAAAAGATATGCCAAATTAAGGTCCTTGTATTTAAATTCTTAAATATAAATATTCATTAACTTTTTTGTTTATATAATATTTATACGAAGTGGTTCTCTAATCAACATGCGCAGTCCGCATTCCAGGTTGTGGAAATGTTCTAATGTTCACAGTGGGCAATGTTATGGTGTCCACTTGGACACTTGTTTAGTGAGCATTGGACAAGTGAAAAAGTGCTTTTTCACTTGTCCAGTGGGCTTTTTCACTTGTCCAATGCCCACTGGATAAGTGTCCAAGTGGGCACTATAACATTGCCCACTGTAGGCATTAGAAAGGTGCTGTTCCAGGATGAACCATACCGTTTGTTGAAATAAATTACACTAAAAAAAATCTCTTGCACCTCAATATTGGACCAATGATGTTATCAATTTGGATAACCAAATCTTGGATGGCTTATGTTATAAATAGTAGCAAGTGTTATTTGAACAACGAGTGCCTTACTTACAGAGACAACCTGCAAAAGTGTGAGGAAGAGACAGAGACAACCACACCATTTTTTTACTTTTAGTTTTTTTTTCTAACTAGCGGTATAAGAGTTCACGATTCAAAGGCCGGAGTTTTTGTGAAGATGATGACAAGTTCAAAGTTTGAGGTGGAGCGTTTTGACGAGAAAAATAATTTTTCATTTGAGGTCAAAATGACAATTAATTTTAACCATGGAACTACAAATTTTATCAAATTTTTATTCACACATTTCATCAATTTTTATCAAAATTTTTATCAGATATACTCTTAGTTTGTGAAGCAAAAATCTGAAGTTTTATTGATATGTGTGATTGTTAGTTAGGCTCCCTTCATTGGTAGATATTGCTATTCTGAATATATTGGAATATATAACTGTGGGTATTATTGTTTGGGCCGTGTTGATTTTAATCATACTGTATACTGTACTCATCGACCTTAATAAACGAGGTGTTTTTATGTAGGCAAGACAGTGAGGTGCGTAGCTCTCAAGTCTATTATGTTTGTTTGGTGCATTTCTGATTTCATTTTGTTTAACATTATTTTGCAGTGAAGGTAATGCAAATGCAAAAAATGGCAAAAGATTCAGCATTATTGATTGGGATTTTAGTACTGTGTTGTTGGGCAGCCATGGCAGATGCTGAGTACATGGCATACAAAGATCCTAAACACCCAATAAATCACAGAATCAAGGACCTTTTGGGCAGGATGACTTTAGAAGAAAAAATAGGACAAATGGTACAAATTGATAGAACTGTGGCATCTGCTGAGGTCATAAAGAAGTACTATATAGGTGCATATAAAATTTTGCATTGTTTTGAAATTGATATATCATAGTTTAGGTTTGCAATGTGTAATGTATTTAGGCGTTTTTGAGTTTTTTGGAGCAGGGAGTGTATTGAGTGGTGGAGGTAGTGTTCCGGCTAAGAAGGCATCTCCCGAGACATGGGTGGACATGGTGAATGATTTCCAGATGAGTTCGTTATCGACTCGTCTAGGGATACCTATGATTTATGGGATTGATGCAGTTCATGGCCATGGCAATGTGTATAATGCAACACTGTTTCCCCACAATGTTGGTCTTGGAGCTACTAGGTAAGTGGACGTGCAGTTGTGCTAGTACCAAAACAACCACAGTATGCAAGTTTCAAGTTTTTCACATAAATTCTCTATTTGAACTTCTCATTTTCCTCCATTTTTTCACACCTTCAACAGGGACCCTGAACTGGTCAAGAAAATAGGAGCTGCAACTGCTCTTGAAGTCAGGGCTACAGGCATTCCTTATATCTTTGCACCTTGTGTAGCGGTAATTAGTCTAATTAGAATCATAACTGCTGTTTAACTAAAAAAATTCCTAGCAGATAAGATAATATTTTGATTTATTACCAATTGTTGTTTCATAAATAGGTGTGTAGAGATCCGAGATGGGGCATGTGTTACGAAAGCTATAGTGAAGATCCAAAGGTTGTTCAAGCAATGACTGAGATCATACCAGGATTACAAGGAGATTTACCAGCTAACTTTAGAAAGGGTGTTCCGTACGTAGCTGGAAAGTAAGTGCTTGTTTGTATAAAGTATTAGACGTGACTATATAGTACAATGAACAAGATTTTAACTTCTTCTTTTTCTTTACATGAATCTTGAATCAACTATGGAAGATTTTGGATTTCATCATCAGAGATATTGATTGATGATTTTCACATATGATTTGAGTTTTTAATGTAGTACTTTACAGATCTTTTTAGAGGGTTTTCTTTATGAAATTTTTAAGACAAGTTATATTGTATAATCCCGGCCCCTCATCGGTTAATTTAATGTTACGTAACATTTTATACAGACAAAAGGTTGCAGCATGTGCCACACACTATGTGGGTGATGGTGGAACCACCATAGGCATCAATGAGAACAATACTGTGACAAGCAAGAATGAACTGCTAAGCATCTATATGCCAGGCTACTCTAGTTCAATCATCAAGGGGGTTGCGACCGTCATGGTCTCGTATTCAAGCTGGAATGGGATAAAGATGCATGCTAATCGTGACATGATAACCAGTTTTCTAAAGAATACACTGCGTTTCAAAGTAAATCTCATTTATTTTCAACTTTGAGTTCCGTGTTTTTGACATAGTGAACTCAACAACTACTATAATTTTTTTTTGTCACATTAGGGATTTGTCATCTCTGATTGGGAGGGTCTTGACAGAATTACATCTCCACCTCATGTAAACTACACTCATTCAATTCTTGCCGGGGTTAATGCTGGCCTTGATATGGTACATTCTTCAGCTTTCATAACCTGAAAAATGTTATTATTTGTGTCTATTTGCAACCTAATATTCACTTAGATGTTCTACATTGCAGATCATGGTTCCATATAAATACGAAGAATTCATTGATGGGCTAACCTTCCTGGTGAAAAACAACTACATTCCCATCAGCCGAATCGATGATGCAGTGATAAGGATTTTACGGGTCAAATTCACAATGGGACTATTTGAAAATCCATTGGCTGATTATAGCATGACCAAGTACTTAGGAAGTCGGGTTAGTTGAAACTTTGGTTAGGATTCGATGGTATAATAGACAAGATTTTAACTTAATTTTTTTTATTTTTGTACTGTTGAGTACTATACAATGCACATTACAATACGAACCTGCTTATGTGTTCCTTAACTTTGACAGGAGCACAGAGAACTAGCAAGGGAAGCTGTAAGAAAATCTCTTGTGCTACTCAAGAATGGTGAATCAGCAGACAAGCCATTGATACCGCTTCCTAAGAAGGCATCTAAGATCCTCGTCGCAGGGAGCCATGCAAACGATATTGGTAACCAGTGTGGTGGCTGGACAATTGAGTGGCAGGGGCAGAGTGGTAACACTACATCTGGTAAATCTATGGCCTAATTCTTGATTTTGTTTGCGGAAGTCTTATGGCATGTTTGGTAAGAGGATTAGGTAGTAGTCCACAGTACTGAATAAGAAAAATGAGTTACAATATCGTTTATCATATTATATGTATACCAAACATGCACTTTGCACATTCTTTTTAGGTGAATATAGCTGTGAATGACTCTATAAAAATACCAAGTATTACTACATAAACGCGATTTTCCTCTTCTTTAGAAAGGGTATAAAAGATTTATACATACATATGTAATGTCATTAGCCATGTAATATATGTTCTTTTTTTCTCCGATTATCAGGTACGACTATTCTCGAAGCAATTAAGAACACTGTTGATCCTAAAACAGAAGTCGTATTCAATGAAAATCCTGATGCCTCCGACGTGAAATCCAACAAGTTCTCATACGCTATTGTCATGGTAGGTGAACCACCATATTCTGAGACACTCGGCGACAGCCTAAACTTGACGCTTCCTGATTCGGCCTCAACTGCCATTACAAATGTCTGCGCCTCTGTAAAATGTGTTGTCGTTCTCATCACGGGGCGTCCAGTCGTGATTCAACAACATGTTGCTCAAATTGATGCACTTGTGGCTGCTTGGCTTCCAGGAACAGAAGGACAAGGCGTTGCTGATGTTTTGTTTGGAGACTATGGATTTACAGGCAAACTTCCTCGTACATGGTTCAAGACAGTTGATCAGCTTCCGATGAATGTTGGAGACAAACATTATGATCCATTGTATCCATTTGGTTATGGACTCACTACAGAACCTATAAAAGACAACTAAATCTGATTTTGATCTATAATAATCATTTACAAAGATATAAATGAGGATTAGATTGAATAAATTTTGTGTTTCAGTTGACTGATTCTAGTTTTCCTTTTCATCTTGTTCCCCATTTTTCTTTGAGGTTTATTAGGTGGACAAGTAATTTTGGTGAATTTCTTTAGTGTTTTTAGTTACCAAACTCAAATTACATAACTTTACACGGATCCAGATGGGAGCTAAAAAAAAATTTAAACCGAACTAATATATGAGAAAAAAAATAAAATTTCTATATCATTTTTTTTCTCCTGTAATAAAAAAAAAAAAAAAATTGTTTTGGCCAAAGGGGGACTCCAGAGCAAAAGAGAATCTCCCCGTATCTGCCCCTAACTAGGCCATATAATTCTCACTAACACCCCTCCCCAAAAAAATAAAAATTAAAAAAAGAAAAACTAGGCCACCAAGTTGCAGTCGAACGGGTCGTGAACGAGATATGCCAACAGAAAGATCAGGATAGTTTGACTTTGTTTTCAAAATGTGTTCTTTTTCATCTTGATTTTCGTCCTCTAATAATCTAATTTCATCTCATGACAGTTTTATTATCACGTTTGCAATTCAATTTTCTAGTGAATTGTCATTCCAATTAGCAACATCTCCTTAATATGGCATTGTTTACCTATTTGATTGTGTAATTATTCTATTTCCTTTTCATTTCATAACTATTGCTAGAAACCTTTTATTAACACATTTATTCTGTAATTCTCTTTCTACCTTGGGCATTGGTAGATTATCGGAGGCGCATTGCCCTCGATAACTAGCCTGAAGGAAAGGAAAAACGAGGCGAGACCAACTGCACAACCAAAGGCTTTAAGACGACATCAATTATAAAAGAGGAAATAACATTAGGTGTTGTAAAGAACGTTATATATACACTATTCAAACAAGTCACTCACAATCTATTGCTACGATAAAAAAAAAAAAAAAAACTTAAAATATATATGTCTACAATGTTACCTAAACAGTTATATGCACTGTTGTGAAAAGCTCACATAGGCAGCGCTTAGGCTCCTCCTAGGCTTGAAGCTCAGCCTCGATGTCTAGCCACGCCTCACGCCTCGCCCTTGCATCGCCCTTGTCTCACCATAGCCTAGGCCTCGTCTAGGTCCAAAAAGTTTGAAACTCAGCCTCCACGCTTTACGCTTTTTAGAACACTGGTTATATGTCAAAAAGAAGTGATGAAAGATGGGAAACTCTTGCAATATGATCTTGAAAATTAATGCCAAAACCTGACTTGATTTCTGAAATGCCAGCAAGTTCTTCCATCTCTCTAAACTTGGATTTTTCTACAAATGACGAAGCAAAAGTTGTGACCAAATTGGGAAAAGGACGAGAAGGATGGCGACTATGACAAGGATAATAGCAATACAAGTGCATTTTCTCGAGCTTTTTTGGTACTCCCTGGCTTCCTGCAAATTCTCAGTGCCTCGCCTAACAAAAGAGCTCGCGTGAGCGACATGGCTCTCGATGTCATTCAATTGCTGCCCTTGTGATTCGACAAGTGCAGCCATGTCTAAGAAAATTTGATGAAGCTCGATCAAATTCTTCTCAATCTCTTTCACAGCTTCATGTCTTTCTTGAATTTCTGAAATCGTATCGAGAATCTGTCCTCTCCCTTGTTCTTGAATGGCTTTCTGAAGGAACGTTTCACTTTCGCCGCTGGATATCAAATTCTCAATCAAATCTTCGTTTGCTTTTTCTCCTGTTATGGTGAAATATCTCCTTCCAACAGTCTCTTTGTATTCTTCATTCATCCTTGCCCTCAAACCCTGAAAATCATCCATCATGGCTTTTAGTTTCTTCCCTAACCCACTAACTACAGAAGTCCTTGTTCGATCAGCAGAGGAACCCGGACCGCAACCTGGGATCTTCAGTTGGGCTGCATTGGATCTTTCAAGTGCTTCAAGCTTTCCTTTGATAATCTTAACCCGTTTAAGAACCTGGGCAACATCAGAATCCATCCTGGATCGCAATTCTTTCATTGTTTTGGCATTATGGACGATTTTGCTTTCTTCATTTGATTCCTGTAACCTCTTGTAAAGTTTCACTACATCATTCATGTCTTTTTTGACATTCTCTACATCTTCAAAAAATCTATCGAGATTGACAGACTCATTTGCACCAGCTTCAAGGTCATCCATTTGAACCTGATGCTTCAAGTCTTGGTATTTTTTAAAAGAATTTGAGAAAAGATCATTCATCTTTGCCGCCCTTTTTGTACAAAATTATATATTTTTTTTAATCTGAAATGCAGTGGCGTGTGATTTACCTTTGTCTTAAACTTTCCTTCTTCTCTCCCTGCAATCTTGAGATTCAAATGCTATGTAGGTATTGGGGGAAGAAGAAAAGGTGACAAAAGCAAAACCTTCATTAAGAAAATAAACCCGATTCAATTAGTTGTAAATAAGATTACAAGACTATTATAAGAGGCAATTAGTACCAATTAAACCAACCTAAGGAGGAGAGATAAGAGAGGAGAATACAATGATTGGTTCTCTTTTTTTCTTCCACTTGGTCTTCACATTTCACACAATATCAGATGGTTGTAAATTGATGGTCAAGAAAGCCATCTTCAATTACTTTGTTGTGTTTTTTAAATTATAAAAACGGAAAACCTCTCAAGTGGCATGATTTATTAATTATAAAATTAAAATATAATATACTATAGTAAGCGTTTAGATCCCGTAATTATTTGGTATTGTATCCAATGAGAAACTTTCAATTATACCTAGTAAATTTAATTTTTCCGTAATTAAATAATAAATTTTTCATGCTCGGAACGTGTATGGTCAAGATAAATCTAAGTATAAATCAAGAAAAATTGAAAAAATTTGCGGGGAAGGTCGTCACCCATGCCCCCATGTGAGACCACCACTTATGTTAGTAAAACATGTAGGAGATTTAGACCAAAATTAATACAATGTGACTTAATTGTAAAATTTGATTATGTTTAATCTTTCGACATATTTAATGAGACTTTTGTACAGTTCTTGACAGGGGTTTTTATATGTATCTATGACATCGAGTATGGAAATGAAGTTTTGCATATTATTGAGTTAGTGAATGAGTCTCCAAATAACAAGAAGAATGCAGACAGGCCCATCTGTCCTATTTGTCTTCTCCTTATTTCAGTGCTACTTATAACTTAATTAATTATAAGCTACTTTTTCTACTTAGGGCTGTTCATGAGTCGTGTGATTTTCTCTCTCCTCTACACTGTTCATATTCCCTTCTCTTTTCTTTCTGGTTTTAAGGCAAATTTGAGGGTTCTCGGTGGATCTTTGATGTAATCACAGCGTGAGAGAGCTTCATTTGGTCAAGGTTAAATCATAGTTTCAATTGTTTAAACTCGTCAAATATATTTTTTATCCACACATTTCGTAACATCCACAATTTACTATCTACTTATAATTATCCACACATTCTATATGACCTATGACTTATAAGCACTTAAAAAATAATTTCAATACTACCAATCATAAGCTATGAACAGTAACTAGTGAGGAAGAGAGTCTTTTATTTGTTCTTGAGAGATATGAGTGATTTGTGAGGAAGAGAGTCTTCTATTTGTTCTTGAGAGATATGAGTGATTTGTGTTTGTCATTGAATATTCTCAGATTTTTTTTCAATTCTAGTGCTTTGAGCTATAAATCATTTCATGGATGCTCAACAGGTGAGTAGACCTTAGAGCATCTCCAGTGCAACAATATAGATTGTTGTATATATATAGCAGATAAAATAGGGACAGAGAAAATAGTATTTTCAATACAGTTGTGGATTGAACAAATTGTGGTCTACATATACAAAAAATATTGGTAGATAAAATAAAAAAATTAAATAAAGAATTATTAACACACATTTCAATTGAGATAAATTATAAAAAATTAAATAAAAGAAGCTTAACAAACATTTCGATAGACATTAAATAAATGGAGGATGTCTAGCACACAGTCCAAATGTGGACGGTGAACTAGATATCTTCCACCTTTTTCTTGACATATAAGCAATTTAGAGTGACGTGACATACTTTTGAATGCAATCCACGGTTGTATTGGAGATGCTCTTAGTTGCTAAATATTCGGACCCTTGGTTGAATAGTCCCTTACCACTTTAAAGTTTTTTTAATTATTTTTTTCATTGCAAATTATTTGTTCTAACATAATTTTTTTGACTTCATCTTGAAATTTTTAATTCGAGTTTTGGAATAAAGATTGAAAAATAGTGTAAGATTAATTTAATTAATGATAATTACTTTCACTATTTTATTAATTAATAATAATAGTTATATTATATTTAACAAGAGTTGACACGTCGATTCAACCACCAGATTAGTCATTAGCGGTTGAATCACTGACCCACCTCTTTATCCGAGTCAGTGCCTAAGTCGAGTTTGAAAACTATGCATAAGACTTATAATTTATAAGCACTTAAAATATAATTTCAACACTATCAAATATATACTTATTCTAAACCTTTTATGGTGTGTTGTTTGGAAGCTTTTGCAATCTAATATCTTAGTGGATAATTAAGTTATATCTAGCACTGAAAATAAGGAGAAGACAGATGGAGCGTGGAAGCTAAAAAATTGGAGTTAAATATTTCATTGGTCATTGAATTATTACTTCCGTCTTCATTCACTCACTCAACTTCAAAATGTTTGAGTATTCACTGAACTTTCAAAAATACCTCACTGTTACTCACTGAAGACGATTCTATGACGACCAAGTGACAGAAAATCTACGTGGCAGATGGAATATACATGTGGCAGACGGAATCATCCACTAAGCATCTGAAATCGTCCATGTCATCCAAAATCGCAGGCCATGTCATCATTTAAAAAACGTTTCACTCAAAAAAGTTGGTATTTTATGATTTCAGTTGGAAAGTTTGCAGAAGGTAAGAAATGAATAATTGAGTGAAACATTTTTTAAATGATGACATGGCGCGCGATTTTGGATGACATGGACGATTTCAAATGCTTGGTGGATGATTCCGTCCGCCACGTGTATATTCCATATGCCACGTGGATTTTCCGTCACTTAGTCGTCACAGAATCATCTTCAGTGAGTAACGGTGAAATATTTTTGAAAGTTCAGTGACTACTCCAACATTTTGAAGTTGAGTAAGTGAATAAACTTGAAAGTAATAGTTCAATGACCAATGAAACATTTAACTCAAAAAATTGTATATTCTATAAAATGAGTGAGTGGTTAAATTTAATCTTATTTATTGCAATATAGATATATAGATACCCTTTGAGTTACATAAGCGCCACCCGAACTCCCCATGCTGGATTACTTGGCTTTTGTAGGTTCTGTAACGAGTCCATAACCAAATGGATACAAGGGATCATAATTTTTATCCCCAACATTCATTGGAAGCTGATCAACAGTCTTGAACCATGTACGAGGAAGTTTGCCTGAAAATCCATAGTCTCCAAACAAAACATCAGCAACACCTTGTCCTTCTGTACCCGGAAGCCAAGCAGCCACAAGTGCATCAATCTGATCAACATATGGTTGAATCACTACCGGACGTCCAGTAATGAGAACGACGACACATTTCACAGAGGCACAGACATTTGTAATGATAGTCGGGCCTGGGTCGGGTAGAGTTAAGTTCAAGTTGTCTCCAAGCCACTCTGCATATGGAGGTTCCCCTACCACGACAATGGCATAGGAGAAGTTGTTGGATTTTAGGTATTCGACATCGGGATTTTTTCTGAATGTGACTACGGTTTTCGGGTCGACCGTATTCCTAATTGCCTCGAGGATCGTCGTACCTGAAATTGGGAAAAAAGATTTAGATTTACATAGTACATGGCAAAATACATTTTGGATGGCCTAATTGGTTGTTCTTTTTCGCGATCATATAGATTTGTGAAGAAAATTGAATAAAGAATCAGATCGTATGTTTACCTTGTGTAATGTTACCACTTTTTCCCTGCCATCCCATTGTCCAGCCACCACACTGGAAACCAATATTGTCTGCATGGCTTCCTGCAACAAGTATCTTTGATTCCTTCTTAGGAAGTGGTATCAATGGTTTGTCTGCAGATTCACCATTCTTGAGTAGCACAAGAGATTTTCTTACTGCTTCCCGTGCTAGTTCTCTGTGCTCCTGTCAAAGTTAAACACAAGCATAAACAGATTTATTTCGTAATATTAACTACACAGTAATGTATAGTTTACTGTATAGTTTCAACTGACCTGACTTCCTAAGTACTTTGTCATGCTATAATCAGCCAATGGATTCTCAAATAAACCCATCATAAACTTGACCCTTAAAATCCTTTTTACTGCATCGTCGATCCGACTCATGGGAATGGAGTTGTTTTTCACCAGCAAAGTTAGGTCATTAATGAATTCTTTGTATTCCAATGGAACCATGATCTGCAATATACAATACCTAAGTGTACCTGGTTGCAAATTGACAAGAATAATACTGTTCAGGTAATATAATATGATAAATTTACCATGTCTATGCCAGCATTAACTCCTTCTTGAACTGAATGAGTGTAATTTTTATGAGGTGGAGATGTAATTCTGTCAAGACCCTCCCAATCTGAGATGACAAATCCCTGAATGATGCATAAATGTCGAAAATTGTTCTTAGTTGCCCAATTCACTCTTGTCAAAAATAAGAAAGTCTGAGTTGAATTTTTTTCAAGAAAATTAGATTTACTCTGAAACGCATTTTATCCTTCAGAAAACCGGTAACAAGATCACGATTAGTATGCATTTTTATCGAATTCCAGCTCGAGTACGAGACCATAATGGTGGAGACCCCCTTGATGATAGAAGTATCGTAGGCTGGCATATGGATACTTAGCAGTTCATGCCTGCTAATCACTGTATTGTTCTCGTCAATGCCTTTGGTCGTTCCACCATCTCCGACGAAGTGTTTGGCACATGCTGCAACCTTTTGTCTGGGAAAAATATAAATGAGTTCATTAAATAAACAAGGGGGTGATATGTATTATATTGGCTTAACCATGAGAACATCCTCTAAACACAGATCTTCAAAGAACTATTCTAATATTGTAATCTTGATTGATTTTAGCTGTTTTATTTTTATTCTTAGATATGAATAGCAAACATTGCTAAAGAGGTTATTGCCTGGTAAGTTGGAGATTATTTATTTTTATTTTTAAAATCCCAAATTTTCAAAATGAAGTAAAAGAAAAAAAACTCTACTTTTTGTTAAAATTCGATTGTCCCCTTCACATTGTATCTCCATCCCCACACGGCCACACCCCACTACCATACTAGTGTTTCACATCTCCCGCACCCCCCTGCTTCCCCCCATTTTCCCCAAGCTGCCCTCTCCAGAACCTAGTTACCCCGACCCCACCTCCATTGTTGCCTTACATGGGAGCTCCTGAGTGGCTAACTACACGGCAAAAAACGTCAAAACCTCTGCATGATTAAGTACACAAATCAATAAGTCAAACTTCGAAGCGTGGCAATATAGTTGGTCCCAATTGAATTTTCTTTTCCTTATTAGGATTTTCTAATTCTTAGTTTTATGGTCCACACTTCTAGTCCAAACAAATTAGGTAATTCCAAAAGAGCTGCTTTGAAATATATCCACTAGCAAACTTATCCATCCTCTAGCAACCGTATCTTTCATCCTTGGAAAAATAACATCATGAACTTGGACCAACACTAACTTAAATTATCCATCAAAGCTAGAAAAATTTGACTGGCTTTTGTTGAGCTCAAAATCAAGTGGACATCTGTTCTAAGAGAAAATGGAAGGTCTGCAATAAGGACATCCACTAATTACACTGCATCTAGATATTTCATTCTAGGAAAATTGGACCAGCAGCATTTCAATTATACACCACACCAAGTGCTCGGTTGGTATACAGAATTAGACCGTACTGAACAATACAATGGATAAGATTTTAGCTTACCAAACATGCCACAAGGATATCAAAAGTTGACTTTAAATTGCAATACAGGTGTGGTGGGAATGGTGTCTGGTTATGGAAGTGATTTATGAATCATCACTTTTGGGTGTAGGCAGCCCTTTACTATATATCTTGTATTGTATAGCAAGAAACAAAGTACATTGAGGTTACTTAGTCGAACTATAAAGAACGAGAGGCTAATTAAGGTTATTTTAAGAAAGGATTGGTTAGTAAACACTTACTTTCCGGCAACATAGGGAACACCCTTCCTATAATTAGCAGGTAAATCTCCTTGTAATCCTGGTATCATCTCAATCATTGCTTGAACAACCTTTGGATCTTCACTATAACTTTCATAACACCGGCCCCATCTCGGATCCCTACACACCTGTTTATGAAACAACCATTGTTAATAAATCAAAATAATTTATCTGCTAGGAAAATTTTCTTAGTTAAAAATCAATTATGACTCAAATTAAACTAATTACCGCAATGCAAGGTGCAAATGTATAAGGAATGCCTGTAGCTCTCACTTCAAGAGCAGTTGCAGCTCCAACTTTCTTGACCAATTCAGGATCCCTGTTGATTGGACAGTACGAAGGACAAAAATTTTACTTTTTTTTTTGTTTAATAGTAACAGAGTACGGTGCAGACCACCTTAACAAACAAAGGATGAATCATAAATGTATTGTTTACCTAGTGGCTCCAAGACCAATATTGTGGGGGAAAAGTGTGGCCTTATAAACATTGTTGTGGCCATGAAGTGCATCAATCCCATATATCATCGGAATCCCCAGACGGGACGATAACGAACCCTTCTGGAAATCATTCACCATGTCCACCCACATCTCGGGAGACGCCTTCTCAGCCGGAACATGTCCCGGACCACTCAAGATACTTCCTGCTCCACAAACCCAAAAATTCACAATCCTTAAACACATAAAACACTGGATAAACGATGTTTTATATGTTTGAATAACTATATATCAATTTCAAGACAATGCAGAATTGTATATACACCTATATAGTAATTTTTCATGACCTCAGCCGATGCACGAGATTGATCAATTTGAACCATTTGGCCTATCTTTTCCTCCAAAGTCATCCTGTTCAAAAGGTCCTTGATTCTGTGATTTATTGGCTTTTCAGGATCTTTGTATATCGCGTACTCAACATCTGCCATGGCTGCCCAACAAAAAAACACTACAATCCCAATCAAGAGTGCTTGAATTTCTGCCATTTTCTGCATCAAAGTTTTGCCTTCGCAATAGAACAATTCCCGCAGTCAAATTTCTATGTAAATTAATTAATTAAGAGCAAAAACCAACACAAATCAATGAAACAGACAGATAAGCTGCATTGATCTTTTGGGTTTAAATCCTAATCCTTGTTTTTATATATCAAACGAATGTTAGAGCCATCTAATATTGATAAGAAAAATCTTATTTTTCATCCAAGGACTCGAAAACGTAAAAGAAGAAAAAATATATCTGTAAGTGATAGAGAGAACAAAATATGGAGAGAGAGCCACAAAATTTACACAGATCTTGTTGAAAATGTTGTATGGAATGATTTGTTAATGTTAAGCTGAAGAGCAATCTTCAGCTAAATAGACCTCTCTGTAACAGTCTCACCTATAACTGTACAACAAGTGTAAAGGCCGCGTTTCGCTAAAGGCCCAGTCAAATATGCCAAATCAGCAAACAACCTTATTTGGACGCTGGAACATCTCTAATGCAATCGTGCAATGTACTAAAAGTGTGCTACATTATTCTAAAATATTTACATGGCAAAAAAAAGTGGATAATGTCTAGCACATCGTTCAGACATCCTCCATTTATTTTTGAGTAAATTACATTCACAATTCCCGTTCTTTTAGATTTATAACAATATCATCTCTATTTAATTTTATTCACAAATATCGTGTACATTCTTTCATTTATTCACACTGATAGCTCCAAAATGATCCTTTTTGACGATATCGTTCATAGCTTAAATAAATTAAAATGAAAAAAAATGAAAACATAATAGAAAAATTGCAATTGGAGAAAAAGTACAAATTAATCCTAAACATTTTATTTCTTACAAATTTTTACTTAAAATAATAAAAAATTTGTCATCAAGTTAAGCTCTGAAAGGACATTTGGAGTTTGAACACTTTCCATCCAAAGATTCGTTAATTGACCAAAAGTTAAGCTCGTAATCTAAATTTGGCCAATTTAACAAGAACAAAATATTATCTTCACATTTTATTATTTAAAATAATTTTAAGAAAAACAAAAATAAAAAGGTGTTCATCTTTCCCACCCCATCCCAAGAAAAACAACCGACGAGGGATTTTTCTCCCCGGTTGTTCATGTTGGGCTGGGTTGGCTGGGGTGGGACATATAAACCTTTTTTTCTTTTTTTAATTGTTTTCTTTTTCTTTTAGTTTAAAAAAAATTATGATTTATTTACACTTTCAAAAAATTTAGGGACCTCAACTGTAATTTTTTAATTTAATTTATTTAAGTCATGAACAAAGTTGTCCAAATGATCAATCTGCACGAATTAATGAAAGGTTGGGGACGATATCTGCGAATAAAATTGAATGGGGATGATATTGTTACAAGTTGAAAAAATAGGGACTATGAATGTAATTTATCCATTTATTTTTTTATAATTTATGTCCATCGAAATGTGTGTTAAACCTAATTCATAATTTACTTTTATCGGATGTGTTTTAATCATCCTCTATTTAATTTTTTATAATTCGTTTACACCTTCTGTCTTGTGCAATTGGACCATAATTTTTTCAATTCACGACCTCACTAGAGATGATATTCTCTCTATCTCTATTTTACTTGCTACGTGTATAACAATCCACATAGTTGTATTGGAGATGCTCTAAATAAAATTTAGAAAAAATTGTCAATAAGTCACCTGCACGTGACTTGTTCCAAATTTGATTAAAATATTTTTCAAAATTGTGATTAATTCATACTTTTCAGCAATATTTTAAATTAATTCTAAAATCACCCATGTCAACCATATTTTTCATCGACAAATTCTTCCACCTCCACAAACCTCATTCACCTCTGGCGACAACTCCTCTACCTCCGGCGACCTCCGACGAGTGCTTCTTCTACGGCGTGGTGTGACTTTTTTACTTCCATGTTGTAAAATCTGGTGTTCTAGACTTGTCATGAGAATTTTTTTTTTGTTGTGGCTGTTTTATCTAAATCTCTTCATTTACTTATTGGAAATTGATGATCACAGTTTTCATGTAAAGGTGGTGACTTGATGTTAGAATATGATTCTCTTGTAGTTTGAACAGTAATTTTGTTTCTTGTCTTTCGTCAAAGACTTGAATGCTGTCTGTTAATTATTGGTTTGGTTCATTATAATGTATAGGGTCGAAATTGCATATTTTTTCCCCTCGTTTATGCTTGTTCACTTAAATTTTGTTCTAAATCTTTATTCGAATGCTACTAATTATTTGATAACAATAGATGTAGTAAATTAGAAGAGTTGTTGTGTGTACACAACTTGTGTAATAATTTTCACGTTAAAAGGCATTACTTGAAAAAACAAGAAGAAGAAGCAACAGTGGCAGCGACAGTGAAGAAAAAAAAGTGCAGTGGAGTGATGTCCATAGTGGATTGTAAAGTATTGATAAGTAGAGTAGAATAGAGTAGCCATGAGTTGTTGCTGTAAATAACAGCTTGAATTTCTATATGGATGATTTGTTTGATGAATTTCTATAGAATACCCATGATATATTTCTTTAAATAGCAGCTTGAATTTTTATAGGGATGAAATTGTATTATAGAAAACAGTATCATAATAAACCATTATAAAAAAAAATAGTATCATGAAATTAGTTGTAGCCATAATTTGCTATTGTAAATAGCAGTTTGATACTATATTATAAAAAACAGCTTGATACTGTATTATAGAATATCAGCTTGATATTATATTAAGTTGGCATTAGATTATTCTTTGTGTTGTTAGTCATGTGTGTTGTTTGATATTGTATTATACAAAACAGTATCACAGAAAATAATATCATAATAAAAATGGGCATAGAATCCGTATACGTACTCAAAATTTTTATTATAATATATTTTCAGAATCGTCTCGACGAGCCAGTCAAGATTAGTCGCTTTGTCACTGCTGAAGATGAATTTTAGCCGTTTGAAGTCATCTCTTTAGCTTAAAATGACAATATTTACTTTTTATTGTCTAAACAGTATTATACATATTAAAACAGTATCATAGAGAAATGTATTTTAATATATCAGTATCATACATGATCTTAATAAAAAAGTATAACATACACAAACTAAAACTCAATCAAATAACATTATCATAAATTAAATAACATTATTATAGATTAAACTAAGTATAAATAAAACAGTATCATATATAAAACTAAGTACGATATGATTTTAATGGTTGAAATATTCATACAATATTAAGATAAAACAGTATCATAGATATAACTAAGTAGATATGTTTTAATGCTTGAAGTAATGATATTGTTCTTAAAATCCTCAATTAGTAGTACAAGACCATTGATACTATATACATTCAATAACAATATCATAGGTTGAAACAGTATCATAAATTAAAACAATATCAAAGATAAAAGTATAAATAAAACAGTATCATAGGAAACAATATCATAATAAAACAGTATAACTGAATTAGCATTTTATGCAATTGTAGGGGTATGTTTGTCTTTTAGTGCTAAAATGTAACTTTAATTTAATTAAATTTTGACCATACGACTTTAAAATCTACAAGTACAACAGCGGTGACCGCCCTTGAATTTACCCTAAAATTTAAGTTGCAGATGTCTCTTTTGTATAAAAAGAATTAAGTACTCTCGTCGATAAAGTCTGTTAACAGATAGTAGGTCTGTTAATGCCAAATCCTAATCGATATGGCATGTTTACGCCTGTTATTTTTTTTAAAATTAACTCAACTCAATATTTTACAAATGAACTCAAATTTAAGATTTAAAGCAAATATCGCATATTCATGAATTGCTTTTGACCAAATTTACAACATAAAATTCTTTAAAAATATATATATATATATATAATAAAACTACCAAATATACTCATGTAAACCCCGCTTGTTCTATTTTATATGATTTCAAGTTCATCTATGTAAAATATATATTATATTGTCAAGATTTGTACCATAAAATCCACAATTTATATCATTTAGTAAAAGAAGAAGAAATAATAACACATTATACAAAAATTGAGATGAATTATATTCTAACCTTAAAATAAAATTTCGTATACTTTTTTGAACTTGCTTTGAGATCAATGAGATGCCAATTTCCTTGCAAAATAACGAATTTTGAAAGCTTCTCATTTTTTACAATAACGTATAAATTACACAGATGGATTTGAAACCGTATGAAATAGAATAAGGATATATATACATTTGGTAGTTTATTATATATATATTAAAGAGTTTTATATTGTAAATTTAGTCAAAAGCTATTCAAGTAAAATGGTTTAGTCACTCGGCCATTTACTACTATTCTATCTAAGATAAATGAAAAAATAAAGATAATTTCATTTCTAGGTCAACTTTTTTTTTTTGGTACCTACTTAACTTATGTTGTCACAAGGCGATCAATGACCCTTCAATGCGCAGTCAATATTTAAATAACTTTATGCATTATTCAACTAAATAAGTAAGAAAGTATTGTATTAATTATTTAAAAACAAGCAAATTGTCTAATTATTACAACAAAAACTATTAATTTTGGATATATAACCCTTTAATTATATTGGATGAGACTTCTTTAAAACAATCAAGGTAACGGTAACTAATGTTGGCTAATATTATATATAAATTATAAGTTTTATTACCGTATTAATAATTATAAATTTTATTTGACTAAAGTAAAATATGTTAGCAATATTGACGAGAACGATTGAGAAAACTAGAAAATCAGAAATATAAAAATGAGATGAAACGAGGTATGCTGTAGCAAATCTCCTTAAGACAGATATTTTGTCCTTTGCAAAGGTGCTAACAGGATGAAATGACGTTTGTCTCCCAAGATACAACGCCTATTCTAAAGTCGATATTGCACTTATACCAACTTTGTCAGCTGAATCAAATAATTATTGTACTCTTCTCGAAAAGAAGGAACTACAATCTTAAGGGAAATTGGCGCAAATGGTCCCTAACGTTTGCCATTAGTGCGCAAATGGTCCCTATTTCATTTTTAACAGAATGGTCCCTAACCTATCCATTTAGGTGCGCAATTGGTCCTTTTAGGTGCGCAAATGATCTCTATCACTATTTTTTGTCTTTATTAGTAGGGGTAAAATTGTCAAGTTATATTTTTTTTCAACCTTTCAATTGGCGCAAATGGTCCCTAGTCTTAAGAAATTTGCAATTGGATTCCTAACCTTTAAAAAACTGAAAATGAGTCCGATACTTTAATTTTTTTAATTAAAAATTTAAAAAAAACTAACAAATTGATAATATACTAAATTATTTTGAATATTTTATGAACTATTATAAAATAATCAAAATTGAAATTCATAATTATTAACAAATGTGCTAATTAAAATTATTTTATTATTATTAAGTAATCATATTATTTAAAATTCAAACTTTAATTTTATTATTACAACAAAAGAAGAAAAATAAATTTGTCACAAATAAAAATTTTACTTATGCTCAACCCAACTTGATTTTATACAGTTTCATATTTACTGGGTCAATCCAACCCGCTTTTGAGCCACAAGGCTACTGGACCAGTCATATTTTAAATTTTAATTAATTTTTATATTAAAAAAAAAGGTTCCCACCCACCCACCCACACACCCACCCACAAAATACGAGCAAAAGGGATGTGATTTTTCTCCTCCCCGATCGCCGGCCCTAATGCTTGCGAAACCCGGGAGGAGAAATGGATTTTGCCGCGATGGGGAGTAATCTCTCCTCCCATGTTTCCGGTCGTGACCGGAAGCATCCATTATTCACGACGAAACCGGGAGGGATTTCTCCCCCTGGTTTCGCGAGCATTAGGGATGGGATTTCTCCTCGTCGGCGACCGGGGAGAGGAGAAATCCCTTCCCTTCTGCTCGTATTTTGGGGGTGGGGGTGGGGGTGGGGGTGGGGGTGGGGGTGGGAATCCTTTTTTTTTTTTTGAATATAAAAATTAATTAAAATTTAAAATAGGACTCATCCAGTAACCTTGTGGCTCAAAAGCGGGTTGGATTGACCTAGTAAATATGAGACTGTATAAAATCGAGTTGGGTTGAGCATAAGTAAAATTTTTATTTGTGACAAATTTATTTTTCTTCTTTTGTTGTAATGATAAAATTAAAGTTTGAATTTTAAATAATATGATTACTTAATAATAATAAAATAATTTTAATTAGCACATTTGTTAATAATTATGAATTTCAATTTTGGTTATTTTATAATAGTTCATAAAATATTCAAAATAATTTAGTATATTATTAATTTGTTAGTTTTTTTTTTATTTTTAATAAAAAAATTAAAGTATCGGACTCACTTTCACTTTTTTAAAGGTTAGGAATTCAATTGCAAATTTCTTAAGATTAGAGACCATTTGCGCCAATTGAAAGGTTGAAAAAAAATATAACTTGACAATTTTACCTCTGCTAATAAAGACAAAAAACAGTGATAGGGATCATTTGCGCACCTAAAAGGATCAATTGCGCACCTAAATAATAGGTTAGGAATCATTCTGCCAAAAAATGAAACGTTAGGGACCATTTGCGCACTAATGGCAAACGCTAGGGACCATTTGCGCCAATTTCCCCAATCTTTTGAATAAACTTCAGAAATTATTTAAGCATAATTTTAGAGAGAAATAGAGAATTTAAAATCAATTAATTCATAGTTGATTTGATATGTAAAAATTAAATTTAGGGGTCCTATTTATAAGATTTGAAGTGTCTCTTTGAATGAGTGTGTGACTCTTCATGAATAGGTGCACCATTTTGTTTAATTAATATGATGGTTCAGATTAAACCTTGAATGAATATGTCCATTCATCATCCTATCCTATTCACCAATTATGAATGAATGTGTACATTCATTATACCCATTCACCAATTATGTACTTTTTATTGGATACTTTTTCAATTCACCAAATATTAATTGTAATGGCCCACATCGTTAAATAAATTTAATGATTCAACTCGATAAATTCAATTAAATCCAACAATCCCCCACATGAATGGAAGAAATCGACTCAAATTAAGGAAGACAAAAGAAGAGTACATTTTGAAATTATTTTAGGCAGAATTTGGAGAGAAAAAGAAAATTTAAAATCAATTAATTCATAATTGATTTGGTGTGAAAATTTTGAATTTAGAGGCCTTATTCATAGGATTTGAAGTGTCTCTTTGCATGAATGTGAGCCTATTCATGAATATGTGCACCATTTGGTCTAATTAATCTGAGCTTTTATATCACACTATTTCATATTTTTATGTAATCTGATGGTTCAGATTAAATCTTGAATGAATGTGTCCATTCATCATACATATTCACCAATTATAAATAAATGTGTCCATTCATCATACACATTCACAAATTACGTTTTTTTTTAATTGGAGAAATTTTCAATTAAACCAAAATTAATTGTAATGGCCCACATTTTTAAATATATTTAATAATTCAACCCAATAACACCTAATTAATTCCAACAAAATATATAACAAATAATAGAATTATTATAGTTTTTACTTAAATGGATTACAATTGAGAATGTCATAATTATAATTAGTTATAAAAGAAAATGATATTTATACAATCAAATTAAACTCCTCATTTCTTACATCTTCCAATGTATTTAAGTTCATTTGATGATTATAAATCTCATATTGATGGGAAATTTTAAAGAAGGAATTGGACCAATGTCTATTTTTTATAACATTCGATAAATTGACCAAATTTGAAAAAAATTAGGTAAAATTATTCCTAGATTACCAATTGAATATCTATTATATCCATTTTATTATCTTTTCTCTCTCTCTCTCTCTCTCACACACACACACAAATACTATCTTTCCTTACTACACCATTGTTGCTGCCAGGGGCGGAGCCACCAAAGAACAGAGGGGGTCAATTGACCCCGCAAAGATTTGAAAAATTATCCAATCCTAAATACAAAAATCTAAATTAGTCCAAATAATTCAAGCACAAGTCTCAACTCAAATTATTTATTTCAAGTTTCAGCTCAAATTGACTTCAAGTATAAGTTTTAAATCAGTTGGTGACCCAACTCCCAAGCCAATGATATCATTAACATCTATTCAGTTCTCAATCATGATGAAATATCAGGTGGACGAAGCATTAATGAACAAACTACCCTTAAGTGTTTCAGTGATACACGTTGATGCTCTCAATATACTTCTTTGCTTAACTTGATTTCAGCTACAATTGATGTCATTTAAATGATTGCTATTGATGTTTCATGTTCTGGAAAAAGGGGTGAAGCACTTAATTTGTTGAGCTTGATACTAACATTTGACTTTGTCTTTAGACTACATCTGATGAAAAAGATCTTATAAATTTCAGATGAATTGTCAAATGTATTACAAAGAAAAGATTAAGATATTGCTAATGCCATGAGATTAGTGAAAATTAGTAAAGAACGATCCCAAACAATGAGAGATAATAGATGAGAATCTTTTTTGAAAAATGTTTGATATTTCTTTGAAAAGCACGATATAAATGTTCTCAATATGGATGATATGTATATACCTCCAGATGGTTCACAGCGTAACACTCTAGAAAAGACAATTTACATCATTTGCTTGTAAATTGTTTTTATACTGTCATTGATATGTAACTTTAAGAGTTGACTGATCGTTTTTCTGAGGTAAATGGTGATTTATGCCTTCGTGTAACATGTTTGTGTCTAGAGGATTCATTTTCTACTTTTAACAAGGATAAATTAATAAGACTTGGTGGGTATCATTCCGAAGATTTTTTTTTTATCAATAGGTCTCTTGGCACTTGAGGAATAATTTGAAACATATATTATTGATATGCGCATTGGTCTAGATTTTGGAGGATAAGGGGCATTGGCAATTTTGTACAAAAGTTGGTTGTGCGAAAAAAAATGAAATTTATCTATTATTTTATAGATTTGTGACATTGGCTTTAATTCTTCGAGTTGCTACTTCGGTAGAGAGAGTATTTTTTGCAATGAGTCTTGTGAAGATTCGACTGCGCAATTGAATTGGAGATCAATGGTTAAGTGACGATTTGATTGTATATATTGAAAAGGATATATTTCATAAAATTAATAGTGATGTAATTATACAATGTTTTCAAAGTATGAAAATGCGTAGGAGTATTAATATATTGAAATTTTTTTGTAAGTGATATATTATTTCAAATTTTTTTGGCTACTTAATTTTTGCTCACAAAAAAAAAAAAATTTCCAGCTCTGCCCCTGGCCGCCGCCCTAAGCTCTATTTCTCACTCTCCTTTGTTATTTTTGTGGTCGAATCCTCTTATTCTTATCCTAGATTAAAATACATTGTCAGATGTGTTACCGATTTTTGAGTCATTTGGAGAAGTCGATTGATTTGAAATTTTTGAAATCGGTTATAAACTATTAAAAATTGAGAAAATTATTGTATTTTTGCTATAGATTACATGAACTTAAATTTGATATATTGTATCTCTATTTTTTAGTCTATACATTTTATGTTTTTGGATAAATTTTTTTATTTAATTTGTATATTAGTGAATTGTATTAAATATTGACTTAATTTACAAATTTTATCAATCTAATTTGTTAATATATTTTGTTATCAGAAAATGAAATTGATTAAATTTGATTAAAAACTAGTAGAAAAATAGGCACAAAATTCATTTTTTTGTCGACAAAATGACCAATCATTTTGTCAATATTATTTAAAAAAAATCAACAAAATAATTGTCTATTTTGTCGATATCCAAAATTCCAATTTTGTTGAAAATTTCAATTTTGTCGATGTTCAAAATGGAATGGAATCAATTTGATTGTCCAAAAGACATAGATACTATGGGCTTTGGTTAAATGGGAACGAAAGCCCATTTTATTGATATAAAAATAAGTAAATTGGTGTCTATTTTTATGTCAATAGAATGAGATGTCAATAGAATGAGCATTACTTTGTGACCAATTTGTCTGTGTCCATTTTGTGGACATTGACAAAAAATTTGTCAACTTCGATATTATTTGGTCAATGTCAAACAAATTGTCGATGTCTACAAAGCTTTTTATATCCAAATATTTGTTTTGAGATAAAAGTCTTTTTTCGATGTTAGTTCAAATTGATATTAAGTAATTAAAAGTTAAAATTAAATGAGTATCTAGAATAAGTGGTACAAATTTGTGTATATCATCGTTCTGCAAAAAAAAAATTCAAATGTCCATTTTTTAGACTAATATTTTGATTTTCTTTTTAAAAAAAATCAATTATCGATTTTTTTACTGATCTATAAATTTTTGGACAAATAGTTTCTCTTATAAGCTATTTTATGATTGTCAACTACCGTTAAATCTTAAAAACACAAAAAAATGGTCAATTTTACAAAATTGTATATTTAAAATTTTGTATCTAGAAAACGACATATTTGCAAATGTTATAAAAAATTGTTATATTTCTAATCTACTATTTACTTTTGGATGTATTTCAAAAATTTCCAATTTCAAATAACTAATCTATTGGAGTATAGAGTCAATGAGCAGTGTAGTTGAACCAATATAAACTGCAAAGAAAATTGACGCAAATGGTCTCTAGCATTTGTCTTCAGTGCAGAAATGGTTCATAACGTTTGTTTTTAGCACAAAAGTTCCTAACCTATGTGTTTTGTCCGTCTTTAATAAAAAAAAAAAAAAAGACAAATATATTTTTAGTTTTAATTAGAAAAAATTACAATTAGAGCCTAACATTTGCAAAAGGTATAAATAAGTTTGGTACATTTATTAAATAATATTTGATTTAACATATTAAATATATCACTATAGTTGTATCAATTAATTTTTTCATAAGAAAAAATATAAAATTATTTCACTTCAAGTATATGTATTTGCTATGTGATGTGAAAAAACTTGAATAAAAATTAAGTTAAATTAATAATAAAATGGTTTACATAATTTTATGACATTGAACCAATTTTATTATATTTTTTTTAACATAAAAATAATAATAACAATTAATTTACACATTATGTGTTTTTTATTTTTGAACGATAATAAAACAATAAATTAAAATATGAAGAATACAATTGGAGCTCTAATATTTGTAGTTAACAAACAAATAACTCAATTAAATAAAAGCAGTTGAGTAGAAGTGTCAAGACGGGTGGGCTGGCCAAAATTGCATCTGCCCACCCATGGAGGTCCATAACCGCGGACTGGCTCATGAACTGAGAGGGCGATTCACGAGCCAGATGACGCTGGACCGCCGGCCCGAACGGTTCAGCATCAAACAAACCGCTGGCCCGTTTAATATTTAAAAAAATTAAAAACAAAAAGAAAATTAATAAAAAAGAAGTGTGTAATTGTTTTGTAATTTAATACTTTTTTTGCTATAAATGGAAACACTTTTTTTTTTGAAGTAAAATAAGTTAGTAATTTTTCTTTTTTAGTAATTTCAAAAAAATTAATTTTTTATTCATACAGGTCGAACCTGGTCGAACCGCGACCCACATGGGCTCGACCCGGATGGCCGACAGGAAGGCCAAGTTCGTGTTCAATTTTTGTGGGCTGAGTTGACTCGGTCCGCAACCTGCCGCGGCACGGAATTTTTCTAATGTTGATGGTCACCGAGCTTCATCAGAGACAAGCCGACTCGGCTCGCCTAATCCGGATTGACACCTCTACATTTGAGCATCAAGTTTGTGACAAAATTATTTTTCTTTTTATGTTGTAACGATAAAATAAAATTCTAAATTTTAAATAATATAATTACTTAATAATAGAAAATTAATTTTATTTAACGATTGTTAATAATTATGAGTTTAAATTTTATTTATTTTATAATAGTTCGTAAAATATACAATCAAATTTAATATATTATCAATTTGATAAATAAAGTGTTAATTAAAAAAAATCGTGAGTTTTCTCTAATTTTTTATTAAAAAAAAAAAATAAAAGTATCGGGCTTATTCATACTTTTTGCAAAGGTTAAGAATCCAATTACAAGTTTTCTAATTAAAAAACATGGGCATATATCTTTTTCATTATATAAGGACCAATTACACACTAAAACACGTATGTTAAGGATTTTTGTGTCAATAAATAAAGGGTAGAGACAATTTACACAATGATTACAAAGATTAGGGACCATTTGCGCCAATTTCCTAACTGCAAATTAAGAGAGTTTAATTTAATTCAAATTAATTTGCAGTCTTACCTAATTAAGAAAAATAATGAAGTTTATTTGAAATAATTAAAACTAAAGAAATACAAATAACTAAAGTTAACAAATTAATTCAATCAAAATTCAAGCGGGAAAATCAATAACCACTGTTTAATATAGCAATTACTAATTATCGTTTAATTCCTTAAAGATGGAATGACAATTTAAAATTAATTTGTTGTCGTTTTAAAAATTTATCGTTTAAATCGTAGTTAATAAAATTGATTCTTCTTTGTTCCATTGCATAGATGGTATGAAGCAAAGATATCAAAGAATCGAAGTTTTTGTTCCTAAGCATTATCCATATTGATAATAAGAAAATAGAGAATTAAAACAAAAATTGACCATTCAAACACCAAGTATGAATTAACTGAAAAAACTATTTTTTGGTTTGAAAAGTCAAAAATAGTAGTTCAAATAAACTATTTTTTTTTATAATCTATACCAAACACACACTAACATAAGTGGCATCAACAGAGTGCATCGTGATTCATGAGATGCCGATAAAGTGCTTATTTGAAATTATAATTTAAATTGATCAAATTGGTCAAATATACTTTTTTTTCATACATTTCATAAGATCTATAACTTATTATCTACTAATTATTCACAAATTTCGTAAAATTCATAATTTATAATTACTTAAAAAAAAATTGATGGATTCATTTATTGACAAATGCATGTAAACACTGACAAACTACTATTATCAAAATTTATTTCTGTGCGCGCTTCAGAATTGATACAAATTGACATTGTTGGATGGAGGGTTATGGAAATCTCCTGTATACTCACATTTCTACTGAGGGCTGTTCACATGAGTCGTGTGTTTGTCATTGAATATTCTGAGAAGTTTTTTTTATTCTAGTGCTCGAGGCTTGAGCTATAATCCATTTTAGTGGATGATCAACGAGTGACTAGATCTTAGTGGCTGAATATTTGGACACTCGGTTGAAAAATCTCTATGTATTCTTTTCTTTTTTCGAATGTTCTTATTCCATTGTTTGGTTAAATCGCGCTATTGTACGCAGTGGTAGAAGAGCCTCAAAATTCCAATTTCTGGTATTATTCGTCACAAATCTAAAACCCTAGAGGGTCAAATCACTGATCTATTCCAGATCTGTGATATTCTGGTAGAAATCAATTGATTTTCAAAGCACCGTGGCTCCCTGTTGCTTACTATTGGTTCGCTTTGGTTTTCTTGTGTTAAGGTGTTTTCATACAAATCTATTTCTACTGGTGGTGAATATTTTACTATTGAAAGACACCACCGGTCAGTTCATCTTTGTCTAAGATCTCCGTAGAGGATCTTAATTTTTACTTTCTAGACTCTCTAACAATCTATTTGATATGATTTTGATGTTTGAGGATTGGCTTTTTGTGAAGCTAGGGTAGAAGAGATGTCGGCCTATATGTTTCAATGGAAAATGATATAATGTCCACAGTGGGCATTAGATATAACACCTACTGGATAAGTGTCCAGTGGGCATTGGACAAGTAAAAAATGTTTGACATTGAAGTCAAACACTTATCCAATGCCCACTAAACAAGTGTCCAGTGGACATTAGATCATCACCGATCTTTCAATTATTGTTTAGATGTTTGAGAAAAATTTCAAATTTATTTTCAACTAAAAATCCACAAATTTTATCTATTTCTTATATATACACTATTCAAATGAGTAACTCAAAATCTGTCAAAAACTTAACATATAAATGTCTACAATGTTACCTAATTAGTGATATGTCAAAAAGAAGTGATGAAATATGGGAAGCTCTTGCAATAGGCAAAAATACATGCAAAAAGATCCTGAAAATTAATGCCAAAATCTGACTTGATTTCTGAAATGCCAGCAAGTTGTTCTTCTACTGATGAAGCAAAAGTTGTGACCAAATTGGGAAAAGGACGACGAGGATGGCAACTATGACAAGGATAATAGCAATACAAGTGCATTTTCTTGAGCTTTTCTGGTACTCTCTGGCTTCCTGCAAATTCTCAGTGCCTCGCCTAACAAAAGAGCTCGCGTGAGCCACATGGCTCTCGATGTCATTCAATTGCTGCCCTTGTGATTCGACAAGTGCAGCCATGTCTAAGAATATTTGATGAAGCTCGATCAAATTCTTCTCAATCTCTTTCACAGCATCATGTCTTTCTTGAATTTCTGAAATCGTATCGAGAATCTGCCCTCTCCCTTGTTCTTGAATAGCCTTCTGAAGGAATGTTTCACTTTCGCCGCTGGATATCAAATTCTCAATCAGATCTTCATTTGCTTTTTCTCCTGTTATGGTGAAATATCTCCTGCCAACAGTCTCTTTGTATTCTTCGTTCATCCTTCCCCTCAAACCCTGAAAATCATCCATCATGGCTTTTAGCTTCTTCCCTAACGCACTAACTACGGAAGTCCTTGTTCGATCAGCAGAGGAACCCGGACCGCAACCTGGGATCTTCAGTTGAGCTGCATTGGATCTTTCAAGTGCTTCAAGCTTTCCTTTGATAATCTTAACCCGTTTAAGAACCTGGGCAACATCAGAATCCATCCTGGATCGCAATTCTTTCATTGTTTTGGCATTATGGACGATTTTGCTTTCTTCATTTGAATCCTGTAACCTCTTGTAGAGTTTCACTACATCGTTCATATCTTTCTTGACATTCTCTACATCTTCGAAAAATCTTCCGAGATTGACAGACTCATTTGCGCCAGCTTCAAGGTCATTCATTTGAATCTGATGCTTCACATCCTGGTAATTTTTAAAAGAATTTGAGAAAAGATCGTTCATTTTTGCCGCCCTTACTTTTCTTTATCTGAAATGCAGTGTCGTGTGATTTGCTTTTGTCTCGAACTTTCCTTCTCCTCTCCTTGGAGTCTTGGCATTCAATGGGAGAAGAAGAAAAGGTGACAAAAGCAAAATCTTCATTAAGATAAAAACCAGATTCAATTCCTTGTAAATAAGATTGTAAGAAACAATTAGTACCAATTAAACCAACCTAAGGAGGAGAGATAAGAGAGGAGAATACAATGGTTGGTTCTAATTTTTTCCAACACTTGGTCTTCACATTTCACACAATATCAGATGGGTTGTAGATTCATGGTCAAGAATGTCATGCTATTAAGGCAAATTTTTTGGTCAAATAAACTAGTTTATAAACTATACCAAACACACTCTCAATTTTTCAGTGCATGCAACAACTTATTTTTATTACATATTCAATCTTTAGGTAAAACTGACGAGACAAATCTAGACTCACACTTTCATCTATGGCACGTTCTTTTAATTTTCTTTTCTCGAGTCAAGAGAGACAATGAAATCCTATTTCTTTGGACTAATTAAATTGAACGTTCTTTTATCTTAAACATCATATATTTTTTTATAGTTAAAAAGTTCGTTTGGTTAATCAATAATTTGCACTTCAATTGTTAATTAATATTTTTTTAATTTTCCATATTGTTATTATCAATTTGGATAATGCTAGCTAGGAACGAAACTTTTGATTCTTTTATTTCTTTGCTTAAGCGATCTACGAAACGAAGTAAAGATGAATCGATTTTATTGATTGTGACTTGAACAATAAATTTTTAAGACAACAATAAATTAATTTTAAATTGTCACTCCATCATTGAGGAATTAAACGATAATCAGTAATTGCTATATTAAATAGTGGTTATTGATTTTCCCACTTGAATTCTCGATTGAATTAATTTGTTAACGTTAGTTATTTGTATTTCTTTAGTTTTAATTATTTCAAACAAACTTCATTATTTTTCTTAATTAGGCTCCTTTGAAATTCATATACATAAAAACTATAAAAACTCTATTATTTGTTATATATTTTACTTCAGTTAAATGAAATTTATAATTATTAGTACTGTTGACGTCTGAACCTACATCAGTCCACGTGCCAACAGATCTCCAGTCACTTCCCTGTCAGCTCGTATGTTACCTGCACACTAGGACGACCGTTAGGCACCAAGATCTCCGGAGAAAAAGGGTCCGGCAATCGTTGGCACTCCGACGATCAAGTCAACTGTCGGTATATGGGAGATACACGGGGGCGGGAACAAAAAAAGGTGTGGAAGGGACAAGCAGACAGAGATTTGAGCAGAGTTTAGGGTGGGACTCTTAAGCATAAAAAGTGCGTACCTTGGAACAACCGGAGACGTTGCATTTATAGCGCGAGAGTCCTGATTGATTTAGGTAACAAATCAATCAGATACCCAATCGGATTCTCCTTCCTTATGAGATAGGGATCATTCCTTGTCAAGGCAATCTCCAAGATTACCTTCCTTATATGAGGTTATCACGTTGCATGATTTTAGAAGATTGTGATTTGGTTTCCTTGTGAAGATCCGTGCGCTAAACCAACGCGATCTTTCCTCAATTACTTCTCTAGTCATTCCGGCGTGTCATGCTGCTTGCTGATTATAATTGATGTATGGTCTGACGAGGCCCTATGGTTCGCATGCGGGCGCCGAGGCCCTCCACATGGCTCGCAGATTTCTGGCTGTCGAAGGCCCAAGCGTGTGATGGGCCCTTCCAAGGCCCTAGCAGGGCCCAGATAGGGTTCTTGACAGATTATGAACTGGGCCCTTACTGAGCTTGGATGGGGCCTATGCTAACGTGGCAGCCATGTCGTAATCGTGTGGTAACAAGTACGGTAATAAAACTTATCATTGACATATAATAAGAATTATGCTACTTATACACTCTCACTTACACTTGCTTATGTGACAAATAATGATTTGACCAAATATTATATTCACTCATGTAAATGGAAGTATAAGTGAGAGTATACAAGTAGCATAACTCATATAGTATTAGCCAACATTAGTTACCGTTACCTTTGATTAGTTTTAGAGAAGTCTCATCCAATATAATTATTGGGCGGGTTATATATCCAAAAGTAATAGTTTTTGTTGTAATAATTAGATAATTTGCTTGTTTTTGCATAGTTAATACATTACTTGCTTATTTGTTTAGTTGAATAATGCATAAAGTTATTTAATTGACTGCACAATGAACTGTCATCGATCGCCTTGCGACAACATAAGTTATGTAGGTTCAAAAAAAAAAATTCTGACCTAGAAATTAAATTATTTTTATTTTTTCATTTATCACATGAGGGAATAGTGGTAACTGGTCAGGTGACTCGACTATTTAACGTGAATGGCTTTTGATCAATTTTACGATATTTAACTTACACACACACACACACACACACATATATAATTACCAAATATAACCTTTTGTAAACTACCGCTTATTCCATTTTATACGATTTCAAATTCATTTCTTATACATTACAGTCAAAAAAGAAATGCTTTCAAAATTCGCTATTTTACAAGGAAATTAACATCTCATTGGTAAATTCCATTTCAAGATTAAAATCTAACACATCTCAATTTTTGTATAATATGTGGTTATTTCTTCTTCCTTTAATAAATGGTAGAAATTGTGGATTTTATGGTACAAATTATGACAATATGTATATATTTGAGTATGAATTCGTGATATTTGTATTTGCTTCAAATTTCTTAATTTTAAGTCAATTTGTAAAATATTGAGTTGTGGTTAATTGAAAAACAAGTTTAACAGTCATAAAGAGACTATATTGATTAAGATTTGGCCTTAACAGACCTACTATATGTTGGGTATTTAAGTCTTTTCACATTTGCAACTTAAGTTTTATTTAGAGCATCTTCAATGCAACTATGTGAATTGATTTAAAGAGCGATGGTAATGGGCCGGGCCAGGTTGCCAAGACGAGCTCGACCCATCCAAAAAATGGATCCCGAACCAGCCTGTGGCTCATGGGCCACACAGGTCGGTCTACGGGCCGAACGTGAATTTTTTTTTATTTGAGTTTAAAAGGTTAAAAATAATTTATGATACAAATTTATGAGCTACGGGCCGGCCCTTGGATTTCACGGGCTCGGCCCTTGTTTTTTTCTTCAGCCCGGCCCGGGCTTTCACGGGCCAGGCCCACAGTTGGCTCGATCTTTTTGCCATTCTTAGAGGTGTCAATCCGGGTTAGGTCTGCCTCTAATGAAACTTGGTGACGGCCCGCATTGAAAAAAGCTCGCGCCACGACGAGTTGCAGGCCGAGTCAACCCAGCCCACAAAAATTAAACACGAGCCCGGCCCATCCAGGTCGAGCTCATGTGGGCCGCGGTTCGACCCAGTTCGGCCCGTATGAATAAAAAATTAATTTTTTTTGAAATTACTAAAAAAAATTAGTTACTTATTATAATTCAAAAAAAAAATGTTTACATATATAACAAAAAATGTGTTAAATTATTAAATAAAAAATAAATAACAATGATAAATTCACATTTGTTAATTTTTTAATTCAATTTCTATTTTTTATTTATATATTTAAAGATTAAAACATCACACATCTGTCACATCTTTCACTTTAAACGGCTCTCTGCCATTTGTTTTTTATTTTTTTTAAATATTATTTCAAATATGAAAGTTCGAATTTTCTACCCATTTTTTTTTAAAAAAAAAAAATCAAAGCGAACACTAGCCGGCCCGCGAACAGCCCGCGGTTCGGCCTCTTCAGCCCATGAACGGCCCGCGGGTTGGCCTCCTCAGCCCGTGAACAGTCCACCCGATTCACGGGCCGGCCCACGTTCCGGGTTGAGGCGGGTGTGCCGATACGGGTTCGGCCGGACTGCTCGTCTTGACACCCCATCCCTAGTTGTACACGTGGCAAGTAAAGTGGAGACAAAGAGAAGAGCATCTCCAATAGCAATAGGGTTGTTGATTGAAAAAATTATGGTCCAATTACACAATGTAAATAAATTATTAAAAATTAAATAAATGATGATTAAACAAATTGTGATAAAAATAAATTATAAAATAGGCTTGACACTTCGATGAATATAAATAATAAAAAAATAAGTAGAGGATGTGTAGAAGGTTTGTCAGACACTCTCCACTTTTTTTTCTTGTCATGTAAGGAATTTAGAATGATGTGGCACGCTTTTAGCACAATGCAAGGCTTATTGGTGATGCTCTAAGTTAGGCACTTTGCCGATTTGGAATATTTGACTTGGCCTTTTAGCGAATGCGGCCTTTACCACACATGTTGTACAGTGATAGGTGAAGCTGTTACGGAGAGGTCTATATATTTAGCTGAAGATTGCTCTTCAGCTTAACATTAACAAATCATTCCATATCTTTCATTTACTCAACATTTTCAACAAGGTCTGTGTAAATTTTGTGGCTCTCTCTCCATATTTTGTTTTCTATCTATCACTTACAGATCTTTTTTTTTTTCTACGTGATAACTTAATTGCTTTCTTGGAGTCCCCGGATGAAAAATAAGATTTTTCTTACCAATATTAGATGGCTCTAACATTCGTTTGATATATAAAAATAAGGATTAGGATTTAACCCAAAAGATCAATGCTGCTTATCTGTCTGTTTCATTGATTTGTGTTGGTTTTTGCTCTTAATTAATTAAATTACATAGAAATTTGACTGCGGGAATTGTTCTATTGTGAAGGCAAAACTTTGACGCAGAAAATGGCAGAAATTCAAGCACTCTTGATTGGGATTGTAGTGTTTTGTTGTTGGGGAGCCATGGCAGATGCTGAGTACGCGATATACAAAGATCCTGCAAAGCCAGTAAGTCACAGAATCAAGGACCTTTTGAACAGGATGACTTTGGAGGAAAAGATAGGCCAAATGGTTCAAATTGATGAATCTCGAGCATCGGCTGAGGTCATGAAAAAGAATTATATAGGTGCACATACAATTCTGCATTGTCTTGAAATTGATATATAGTTATTCAAACTTATAAAACATAGTTTATCCAATGTTTTATGTGTTTAAGGATTGTGAATTTTTGGGTTTGTGGAGCAGGAAGTATCTTGAGTGGTCCGGGACATGCGGCTGAGAAGACGTCTCCTGAGATGTGGGTGGACATGGTGAATGATTTCCAGAAGGGTTCGTTATCGTCCCGTCTGGGGATTCCGTTGATATATGGGATTGATGCAGTTCATGGTCACAACAATGTTTATAATGCCACACTTTTCCCCCACAATATTGGTCTTGGAGCCACTAGGTAAACAATACGTTTATGATTTATCCTTTGTTTGGTAAGGTGGTCTATACAGCACTTGTCACTATTAAACAAAATAAAAAAATAAATAAAAAGTTAAAATCGTACTGTTCAATCAACAGGGATCCAGAACTGGTCAAGAAAATAGGAGCTGCAACTGCTCTTGAAGTGAGAGCTACAGGCATTCCTTATGCTTTTGCACCTTGCATTGCGGTAATTACTCTAATTCCACTCATAATTGATGTTTAAAGAAAATTTTCCTACCATATAAATTATTTTGATTTATTAAAAATGGTTGTTTCGTAAAAGGTGTGTAGAGATCCGAGATGGGGCCGGTGTTATGAAAGTTATAGTGAAGATCCAAAAGTTGTTCAAGCAATGACTGAGATCATATCAGGATTACAAGGAGATTTACCTGCTAATTATGAGAAGGGTATTCCCTATGTTGCCGGAAAGTAAGTGTTTACTAATGTCACATTGTTTAATAAAGTTTTAATGCATTTCTATTTATTGGCAACATGGTAATAGTCGATACACTACATTATTCTTCAAGTCGGGATACTAGTGACGTGACAAAAAAAAATTCTCTCCAACTTCCCAGACAATAGCCTCTTTAGCAATGTTTGCTATTCATATCGAAGAATGAACGTAAAACAGCTAAAATCAATCAAGATTACAATATTAGAATAGTTCTTTGAAGATCTGTTTTTCTCATGGTTAAGCCAATATAACACATATCACCCCCCTTGTTTATTTAATGAACTTCATTTATATTTTTCCCAGACAAAAGGTTGCAGCATGTGCTAAACACTTCGTCGGAGATGGTGGAACGACCAAAGGCATTGACGAGAACAATACAGTGATTAGCAGGCATGAACTGCTAAGTATCCATATGCCTGCCTACTATACTTCTATCATCAAGGGGGTCTCCACCATTATGGTCTCGTTCTCCAGCTGGAATTCGATAAAAATGCATGCTAATCGTGATCTTGTTACCGGTTTTCTGAAGGATACAATGCATTTCAGAGTAAATCTAATTTTCTTGAAAAATATTCAACTCAGATTTTCTTGTTTTTGACGAGTGAATTGAGCGACTAAGAACAATTTTCAACGTTTATGTATCATTCAGGGATTTGTCATCTCAGATTGGCAGGGTCTTGACAAAATTACATCTCCACCTCATGAAGATTACCCTCATTCAGTTCAAGCTGGAGTTAATGCTGGCATAGACATGGTAAATATATCATATTTTATTACCTGAACAGTTTTATTCTTGTCAATTTGCAACCAGGTATTCACTTATGTATTGTATATTGCAGATCATGGTTCCATTCGCATTCAAAGAATTCATTGATGACCTAACTTCGTTGGTGAAAAACAACTCCATTCCCATGAGTCGGATCGATGATGCAGTAGAAAGGATTTTAAGGGTCAAGTTTACGATGGGCTTATTTGAGAATCCTATGGCTGATTATAGCATGTCAAAGTACTTAGGATGTCAGGTCAGTTGAAATTGTCTACTACTGTGCACTTCATCTTATGAAACAAATTTGTTTATGCTTGCATTTAACTTTGACAGGAGCACAGAGAACTAGCGCGGGAAGCAGTAAGAAAATCTCTTGTGCTACTCAAGAATGGTGAATCTACAGACAAACCATTGATACCACTTCCTAAGAAGGCATCAAAGATACTTGTTGCAGGAACCCATGCAGACAATATTGGTTACCAGTGTGGTGGCTGGACAATGGGATGGCAGGGAAAAAGTGGTAACATTACACAAGGTAAACATACGATCTGATTCTTTATTCAATTTTCTTCACAAATCTATATGATCGCAAGGAAAGAACAACCGATTAGGTCATCCAAATGTATTTTGCCATGTACTATGTAAATCTAAATCTTTTTTTACCAAATTTCAGGTACGACGATCCTTGAGGCAATTAGGAATACGGTCGACCCTAAAACTGTAGTCACATCCAGAAAAAATCCCGATGCCGAATACCTAAAATCCAACAACTTTTCCTATGCCATTGTCGTGGTAGGGGAACCTCCATATGCAGAGTGGCTTGGAGACAACTTGAACTTAACTCTACCCGACCCAGGCCCGACTATCATTACAAATGTATGTGCCTCTGTGAAATGTGTCGTCGTTCTCATTACTGGACGTCCAGTAGTGATTCAACCATATGTTGATCAGATTGATGCACTTGTGGCTGCTTGGCTACCGGGTACAGAAGGACAAGGTGTTGCTGATGTTTTGTTTGGAGACTATGGATTTTCAGGCAAACTTCCTCATACATGGTTCAAGACTGTTGATCAGCTTCCAATGAATGTTGGGGACAAAAATTATGATCCCTTGTATCCATTTGGTTATGGACTCGCTACGGAAACTACAAAAGCTGATCAGTAATCCAGGATGAGGAGTTCGGGTGGGGGATATGTAACTCAAGGGGTATCTATATTGCAATAAATAAGATTTGAAGTTATTTTCATTTATAATACAGTCCAGTATTTTGTTTAAACATCAATAAACAAGATTTTAACTTATTTTATCTTTAATACTGTAACGCCGCATGTCCACTTATATAATTATTATAGGTTATGACAATGCTAGTCCTAATATTATATTTAATCTTTAATTAATAAATTATCATTTTTTTTGTTGACTATGGTTTTGAAGTGGAATGTTCTGTAGACGTTCTAAACGATCGACGTGTCTATTAATTTAAATTACAATACGCTTATAATTTTATTTAAACTTGAATTAAAGTATATAATATTTTTAATTATTATGTGCTTATGTCAATCTTACATATATTAATAAATCTAGACATGCCCCTTGAACATATCCATTTTCTTTCATATGAATTAAAATCTATTTAAATTAATTTACCATATAAAACATGAATTGAGCCTCAAAAACCATGAATGAAAACCAATCTAGTACATTTTTATTCACATAATTTGCATAATTGATTTTTAAATGGGTGTCCTAAAATTGAAAATAGGAAACCTCCTATTTGAGCACTAATCTTCCTAACAGAAAAGCAAATTGCTGTCTCCATTTCTCGAAGTCTAGAATTATTCTACTTCAAAATATTTTCATCACCTTAGCATCTTTTGGACACTTTGAAAAGGTACTAAGAATTATTAATTTTTTTATCAATTAATTTGGTGATTGAATTTATATAAAGGTTCCATTATTTTGTAGTAGAATTTAGTGAATAAATTATTCTTATTTTCAATCCTCCACTTAATTGTTTGGGATTTCTACGACAAAACAAGAATTATTATTTTAAGTTTCTTTTCAATACCAAACTGAAGTGGAGCTTAGAGATCGACATCGAAAAAATATAATTACCGAACTTCTCTATTAATTTTAAGATTTGGCCCTCTTATGTTTGTTTCATTATATATATTTTTTATAAGTATTAGATCAAATTAAGGTAAATTCATTGAACAATGTTAAAATGATATATGTTTTGTTAATTGATGCTCATCTCCTTATACCAAACTTAACAAGTTCATCCATTTTCATATAGCTTGAATAATTTGTGTATTCTAATATGATCTTAATAACATATTTTTCTTTTTTAAATAAATTGGTTCAAGTTAAAATAAGATAAAATAAAATTGATTGCTTAGGAAATCATAGTCTTAAATTTTTACTGTTGATTTTTCGTCAAATATGCCATCGTTTTGAAATTGAAAACAGCTGCAATTTTTGATTTTTATATATATATTTTTTATTTAATTAGTGCCCAAAGCCAATTTTAAGTGAATCTTAGCCCATTTTTACAGCTGCAATCTGACTTTTTTTTTAAGGCAAGCACTGTATAGCTCCACAAACACATAATTTTTTTCTGTGCTTGTCGAGTTTTATTTATTTATTTATTTTTTTTTTTGTGCTTGTCGAGCACACAACAAAACTTTTATTTTTTATTTTTTGGGTGTTCTTGTCAAGTAATAACAAAAAAATTTTTTGATTCTTGTCAAGTTACTCGACAAGAACAAAAAAAAAAAAAAAAATCAACAAGAACATATTTTTTTTTTGGTTCTTGTCGACTAACTCGACAGGCCTTTTTTTTATATGGTATGTGGGCTTTAGCCCATTGCCTATTTTTTTTAACGAGTGTTGTGTGGGTTTTTGGCACCCCCCTCCCCCCTCCCCCCATTTTTTTTTTTTTTTTTTTTTTTTGTAATTTGTACTTTTGGTCTCCAATTTTTTAAATTTATAACAAATTTACTTATAATTTTTTTTTAGCATTGTCATCCTCATCTTTTGAATTTTGTTGCAAATTACGTCCTTTTGACATATTTTGACGATTTTGTCCTACTCTTTAAATAAATAAATAAAGCTAAAAATAACAAAAATAAAATAATATTGTAAATGAAGTCCTACAATTTTTAAAAAGTACAAAATAACTTCATCTTTCTCAAAAATACGCCCCTCCCATCTTCTTCTTTCATTTTCAGCAGAATTACATTAGAGAAGTGAGAAACGACCAAATTATTGTGGTGTGTGCCAATCACAATTTTTTTTTCCTTATTTGTTTTTCTTTTACACATTTTCATTCAATTTTTTACTAATCTTTTTTTTAATTTATCTTATAATATTACAGATTATTCTTAAAAAATGCTATTATTTTTTTCCTTATTTTTTTTCTTTTACTATTCACATATTCGTCCAAATTTTCATTCGATTTTTCACCAATCTTTTTTTTTTCTTATTTGATGTCATAAGCAAATTGTGCACAATTCTTTAATAATTGGCTTTTGGATCATTAGTAAAAAAGTTGAAAAACTTGGAGCCGAGTTTGAAGAATGAGGGTTTGGTCCTATTTAAATGATCGAAGTGGTGCAATTGAATAAAAATATAAATATTTTTTGTACGAGTGATTTAATATTTTTTTTTGGGTGCTTGTCGAGCACATAACAAAACTTTTATTTTTTAGGTGTTCTTGTCGAGTAACTTGATAAGAATATTTTTTTTTGTTCTTGTCGAGTAATTCGACAAGAACAATTTTATTTTTTTTTTGTTCTTGTAACTCAACAAGAACATCGTTTTTTGTTTTTTTTTTCTTGTCTAGTAACTCCACAAGAACAAACATTTTTATTTTTTTATTTTAATATGGTATGTGAGCTTTAGCCCATTGCCAATTTTTTTTTTTTTTGTAAATTCAGGACCGGTCACTGTTTGAGTACTTATGGACTCTAAAGTCATAATATCAAAACTTAATTCAATTAAAGTCACATTTTAGAGCTAAAAGACCAACATACCCTTAATTGTAAAAAATAATTGTGATACTGTTTTGTGGTGATACTATTTTGTTGTGATACTGTTTTTTTGTGATACTGTTAAACCTATGATTTTGTACTACTAATGAAATATTTTAAGAACAATATTATTCTCTTGTTTATTCTCTACTGATTAATTCGTCTACCTACCATTAAACACCTTATATATTTATACTTATATATCCAATGAGAATCTATGTCCTAATTAAATCTCAAACATGTTCTAATTCAAGGGAAGAATTAGAAACATTGTTCATAGTTTTAGATGAGAACCTTTTGCATGACTTTCTATTAACTTGAGAATGATTGGCAGTTCTTCTTTCTTCATCTTGGCATTGCTCTAAAGTATGTGTTTACTTTTAAGAGACTCAGATACTTTGGAAGAGCTTTAATTTGCAGCAAAAAGATGTACATTAATTCGTGATACTGTTTTAGAGGATTTGTGATACTGTTTTCAGAAAAAATAAATTGAAGATTGCTATTTTAAACTAAAGAGACGACTTCAAATGGGTAAAATTCATCATATACAGTAGCAAAGCTACTGGTCTTGACCGTTTCGTCGAGACTATTCCGAAAATTTATTATAATAAAAATTCTGAGCACGTGTACAAATTCTATGATCATTTCTTTTGTGATACTGTTTTGAATAATACAATATCAAACAACACACATGACTATGATATCATGCTTTTATCTTTGATACTTTTTAATTAGTCATATGTTTTGTTTGATACTGTATTATGCAAAACAGTATCATAGATTAAACATGGATTAAAATAGTATCAAATTATATTAATGCACATTACCTAACACAAAATATTATCATGGATTAAAACTAAGACATTCAAACAGTATCACATGTTCAAACCTTGCTATAATTAAACAATATCAAAGATCACATAGATTCAAACAGTATCACAGGATAAAAACAGTATCATGAATTAAAACGGTATCAAAATATACTAATTATCTAAACAAAACAGTATCATAGATTAAAACAGTATCATAGATTAAAACTAAGACATTCAAACAGTATCACATGTTCAAACATTGCCATAATTAAACAGTATCAACTATCACATAGATTTAAACAGTATCACAAGATAAAAATAGTATCATGGATTAAAACTAAGATATTAAAACAGTATCATGGATTAAAACTAAGACATTCAAACAGTATCACAGGTTCAAACATTGCCATAATTAAACAGTATTATGGATTAAAACATTATCATATGATTAAAACATTATCATGGATTAAAACATGTTTTAATCCATAATACTATTTTATTTAAGTAATGTGCATTAGTATACTTTGATACTGTTTTTATTTAGATAATGTACATTGGTGAACGTTAATCCATCAACATATGATACTGTTTGTTTAAGATAATATTTCAACTATGATACTAATATATCAAATTTTATATCTAGATGGATTCATGAAATTTTTATTGGGTCTTTGTAAATTTTTGCACTTCAGTGTGCTGTAAGTGACATTTATAATTTCTGCATTTTGTTTATTTAATTCATTTCTGAGTATGTTTGGTTAAGCTTAAAAGCAGCTTATTTGTGTATATTTGATCTGATTTAACCATCATGAATGTGTTAATTCATTTCTGGTTCAATTCATTTCTTCGAGCAACGATTATGATGCACCAACTTCGCCTGTTATCTGTGATACTGTTTTAGAGAATTTGTGATACTGTTTTGAAAAGAAAAATTAAAGATTGTCATTTTAAACTAAAGAAACGATTTCAAACGGGTAAAATCCATCGTATGCAGTAGCAAAGCTACTAGTCTTGACCGTCTCGTCGAGACCATTCCGAAAACATATTATAATAAAAATTCTGAGCACGTATGCGAATTCTATGTCCATTTATATTGTGATACTGTTTTCTGTGATACTGTTTTGTATAATATAGTATCAAACAACATACCATGACTAAACATTAGACGGTGGAACATTCAAGCTCCTATTTACAGCAATTAGATGGTGGAGCATTCAAGTTCCTATTTACATAAGATAGTGGAGTATTCAAGCTCATATTTACAGCATTCTATGCCCATTTCTGTTGTCTGTTGTGATACTGTTTTGTATAATACAGTATCAAACAACTTTCATGACTAATTAACAACACAAAGAAATAATCTAATGGCCAGCTTAATACAATATCAAGTTGCTATTCTATAATACAGTATCAACAACAACAGATGTTACCTCATTATTTACATAACTGAAAAATGCTCATTGTTTACATAATTGCTAAAATACTCAACTCAGGTTAATCATACTGGTCAGCCTCTCTTGCAGCACGGATAGATCAATGCTAGCCGTTAGATCACTAGCCTGAAAAAATGATCAAATACAGAAATTAAGATTAAAACAAAGAAATTAATAACAAAATTCCTACGTTAATTTGTTACCTCAATCTGGATTCTATGAAGTAACTTGTCATTTACTTTTGTAGTTTCACAGCTAACAACATTCAGTCCTCAACTAGAAATTGATCCAAAATCTTCACAAAAAAACTGCCTAAAACCAAGCATAAAACTAGTTTAGCTACATCAAAATCTTTCACTAATCCTTCATTCCTTCCATGAATGCTTAGATATTTTCACAATTTCAATAGCACATAGCCTAGATTTTACTATATGGAATTAAAAAGTAGCACTGGGCCGTAGAAGCACTCGCCGGAGGTCGTCGGAGGTGGATGAGGTTTGTGGAGTTGGAAGATTGTGCCAATGAAAAATATGGTTAAAATGGGTGATTTTGGAATTAATATAAAATATTGTTGTGAAGTATGAATTATTCACAATTTACAAAAAAGTTTTGACCTAATTTGAAACAAGTCATGTGGAGATGACTTATTGACAGTTTTCCCTTTTTTTTTTTTTGCTTGTCGAGCAAAGATTTTTTTTTAAAAATGTGTTGTGTAGGCTTTTAGCCCATTTCTTTTTTTCTTTTTTTGTTGTTGGTATTTTTCACTTTTGGTCCCTCAATATTTTCAATTTATAACAAATTTATCTCTGATCTTTTTTTTTAACATTGTCATCCCCAGTCTTTAAATTTTGTTATAAATCACGTCTTTTTGACATATTTTTACGATTTTACCATCTTCTTTAAATAAACAAAAATATAAAAAATAGCTAAAAACAACAAAAATAAAATAAAATTGTAAATGAATTCCTACAACTTTTAAAAAGTATAAAATAACTTCATCTTCCTCAAAAATCCACCCCACCCTTTTCATTTTTCCATTTTTATTTTCAGCAGAATTACATTACTTAGATAAGTGAGAGACGGTCAAATTATTGTGGTGTGTGCCAATCACAAATTTTTTTCCTTATTTGTTTTTCTTTTACACATTTTCATTCAATTTTTCACCAATCTTTTTTTTTAATTTTTTTATTTGATGTTATAAGTAAATTGTACAAAATTCTTTAATATTTGATTTTTGGGTCAATAGTAAAAAAGTTGAAAAACTTGGAGCCGAGTTTGAAGAATGAGGGTTTGGTCATATTTAAATTCTCGAAGTGGTGCAATTGAATAAAAATATAAAAATAGTCACTTTACCACATCAATTTACCAACATTCAAATGTCGTTTACAAATCTTAGTTATGTAATTTTTTTTTTTGGTACAGGTGATTTAATTTTTTTATACGAATAATGTGTTTATTTGGTTCTGCTTTTCTTAATAGAATTTTAATATTTTACTTAATTAATTGTATTAAATGGTACGTTCAAAAATATATTTTTCATATTTATTATTTACGTATTATATATTTAATATTTTTTATACTAATTTTTTTATACATATATATTCAAGCAATGCCAAATGCAGTCTACTTACATCGTACGTATCAAAAAATTAGTATGTACATAAAAGTATATGTCTGTATGTATGTAAATGTGTGTTAATAGTAATTAAGATTTCTTAACTCAAGTAGGATAATTATTCGGTGAATTAATTTCATTTGTAAATTTATATGTTGGAATTTCTAAACAAGGAAAATAATATATGGGTAATGATAAGTGTTACTATTGCGGTTTAATATGGAGTTCTATATTATGAGCATCTTGAAGTTTCTAATTAACGGTTTAGGGCTTTTGGCACGTTGAGTTTGCCGGCGGCTAAGGACATCTCCATTGTCTACTCAAAAGTAAATTTCTAAAGATTCGAGGTAAGTAAACTGTCCTAGTATATTCATTTGCATATTGTAATGTTAATTGTCTAAATGTGTTTATAAATTGCTATTATCTGAACATATCATTTTGTATTGCTTTATATGTCATTAATATTCATATTACATGTTATTGCGTGTGTAATTATGTTATTGCATCCATAAACATGCATGAATTAAAGTTTTAAATGATGATATTGTAAAGTATACTTTATTTAAAAATGATATGTATCCCAAATTTTATAAAAGAAATTGTGTGTGCCTATGTCATGAAAGGTGTGAGTGAAAAATGGAGTGTGAGGGACCGGCGCACATGACGAATGATTAATGTTAAATGTTATGCGGTACTATCGGTAGATTGAACGAGGTTCCAAATAATAATGGCCTACTGTATTCTGATTGGTTAGGCAATACACAAAAGTGAGCTCACAATATTAAATGTTATTAAAAAAACAATAAAGAAAAAAGGGATACACATTCTGATGAATCATTTTTAAAGTAATGCATATTATGTGCATGAGGTTTGCTTACTGAGCGTTAGCTCATCCCATATACTCCACTTTTCAGATGATGAGAGCTAGACGATTCGAGACGACTTCTTGGGGCAGATCTGACTCAATATTGTTTAAATCAAAATTTTATTTTATTTATTATTTCAGAAATAAGATGCCTTAAGTCGATTAGTGTTATAGAAATATTATTCTTTTACTCATTTTAAATTAGTCAAACTATAAAGTTTTACGCAATTATTGTATTCATTCAATAAAGAATTTTGGCTAAAATTTTATTATGTAAATTATTATTTTTAATTAATATTATTGAAAATCTATATTTTCCCAAAATATAATAATACTATTAAAGATGATAATTTACTTTTACTTTGAAACAAAGTTAAGCTTTAATTTAATTGTCTCATGGTTTCATATTTTTATTATTAAAATTCATTGATATTTATTATGTAGTTCAAAATAAAATAAAATAGAATAAAAATATTATTCACTTTTTCGCATTTATATTTTGTTGTTTAATGGTACTTAAATAATAACACTTCTAACAGAGGCGGAACTAGGATATTTTTTAGACCAGACTGCTACTAGAAAAAAAAATTATAAAAAATAATTTTTTCTAGACGGGATCGGACTGCAGTTCGATCCTGCTCCTCCTAAATCTGTCCATGACTTTTAAGTCTAAAGTTTCTAGACTTTGAGTATTAATACAGTCCATTTATTTTGTTCAATTAGCGTAACTAAACATGCTATATTAGCAAGTTTATGCCAACCAACTATATATACTTGGACATCTTCAGAATCATGGATGGATTTCTAGTTTTGGCTATTTATACACTAATAGATTACCCAACATAAATGATTATACGAAGAATCACGTAGTTAACTCTTAATTTATTAAAAATAGATTTTAATTTGATGTTAATTAGTTGGTACTAAATTCTTAAATCTTGCACTCGGTTTTATCTAATTTTGGCTGCAATTGTTATAGACACGACACTGTGTTTTAGTGTGAGTTCTAGGACTTTTTAGTGTCAAGAATTAAGTCATTAACAATGAAGAATTCAAAAGACTAAGAAATCTTCCTAGCTCTGTCTGATAAAAGTTTTAGTAGATTTTAATAAAAATTGATGAAATGTGTAGTTAAAATTAATTATTGACATGAACTTCAATTTGTTAGCAACTTTTTTTAACTATACCAAATAGAGCTTAATTTTATATATATTTCGTGACTCTTGTTATAATTATGAATTGAATCAAATTATATACTTATATAGAATGATATCCTTTCAAAAAAAAAAAACTAGTTATATAAACCTAAACTTCTGTACTCAATTTATTTTACGTGCAAGCCACGATTGAAATAAAACGTTCATGGTTAAAATTTGAAATCAACATTGACCTAAGTCATGCATATATTATGAAAAATGAAAGTAATTCTTAAAAATTAGTAGGCCACCCAAAATATCATTACATTTATTGACTTTTAGTTGTAAATGTAAGCTCGAGTTTTTATTTATTTTTTATCAACATATTCTACACTACATTTTTTACATCAAGCGAGCCTTCAAATATAATTTTCATCTTCAATTATAATCTTAAAAATATCAATGATATGTACATTAAGAAGACTTAAATAACATTATAATCGTACTTAATATTGATTATCGAATATAAACTAAGAGTATATATCAGGTGCATAATAATAGTGAATGCGATTATATAATATGATAAATAAAATTTTAATTTTTTAATATTATTTAGTACTACTTACAGCTTGTTTGACTAATTTTAAATTATAATTTAAGATTGTTAAATTAGTCAAACATTATTTTTAATCATACATTTCGTAGAACTCACAATTTACTATTTATTTATTATCCACGCATTCTATAGGAACTACAAATTATAAATACAAAAAAAAAAAAAAAAAAAAAAAAATTCAGCACCAAACATGTACTTAGAGTATCTTCAATGCACTATGTCTATTGAAATCTATGTGACAGGTAAAATAAACGAATTTTCTATTCATGTGGCACTACGTCTATTGAATAGACAACAAAATTAAAAATTCATCACCAATAGAGTCCATTTAAAACTAACATAACCACTTACGTGCCATTAGCTTTTTTTAATTGGCGGGTCTTCAAATTTTATTTCACTCGCCCAACTTTTTTTTATTATAATATTTTGTTGAGTTTGATTTAAATTTGCTGACTCACCCCGTCTAGAAGTTCGTCTAAATTTAGATGGACTGCTAGACAAAATCTATTTTTTGGTGTGTCACATCAACTAGACATAGTCTTTATCAGCATATATTGGAGAGTCTGTCTATTTATGCTTATGTGACACGTCTATAAAACAATCCATGAAGTGCATTGGAGATACTCTTAATTATTGCATGTTAGATTTTGTTGAAAATCAAATTTTTTGTAAATTATTTTAATAAAAATTGATTAAATATATTGTTAAAAAATTGATAAAAATTATAAACCTCATAAAATATGTAGTTAAAATTAATTATTAAAATTTAACAATTTTTTAAATAAAAACAAGGTTTAATTTATCTTAGTAAACACGTGGGAAGGGCTTCGAAACATACGGTTTTGATCTAATGAGTTTGGTGGGTATTGTAACAATGTTTGTCCAGGCATTAGATCATCCATCTCAAAACATAATGGAGTACTTTAATATACACGACAGCCACTCAAGTCACATGCTGAGTGCAGACATGTCATCCGCCGTTGACAATCTTAGTTGTGTTGGACCCACCACATCCAACCTGTTTATTATTATATATTTTGTGTAATTACTAATTAATGATTATAGCTATTTTGTTTGTACCATGTCAAAATTCATGATATAATAAAAAATAAAGATTTAACATTAACAAAAATAATAAAGTTTTAAAGTTTTTTGGATATTAGGAAACTGATACCCATGTTTATAGGTTGTATATTCAATCTTTTAAGTTATTGTTCATGGGAAAATATGTAAATAAATTGTCAATTTTTTTGAAATATTCTTTTTAAATTCGTACATCTCTTGAACATAGAATTTGTCGTCAACTTAAAATTGATTTTCATTAATTAGACGTCTTTTTTGAATCAACTTCACTTAAAAATAGTATATTTTCTGATGGTATCGGCATGAAAAATTATTTTCTCGTCTAAAAGTATTCACTTTTTATTCATAAAAAAATTGACGTTTGATACAAATTGTAAAGCGTAAAGCTATAAAACGCAAGAAATGAAACCGGACTCACTCTAAATGGAAATACATAAATATAATTAAAAAAAAATTGAAACTTATTTGATAAATATATATGAAGAAAGAAAACACACGTTTCTTCTTTAGGTTTATTACTGAAATTGATAATATTTTGAAGAAATAGAAAAATAAGAATTATATATAATATAATACTTATAAAAATATGTAAAAGCATAATTAAGAATTAAATAATAAGAATGTTGAGCTAAATTTAAATGTGAATTAAACTTTATTTCAAGTAAGTTATTGTTTTCAACAAGTTTACATATGTACATGTATCAAAAATTTCATATTATATTTTGAACTTTATTATGTTTTAAAAATGATGAATGGAATTCATTTTTCTTTTAGTTTGATCCCTCGTTAAATTTCGTTAGTGTTTTAAGGGAATATCTAATATAGAAGACCTCCAAGTTAATACAACATTAGATTTTTTGCATATCATATTGGATATTTAATACCATTAAAAAACCGGTGGATTTTAATAGTGTTTTCAAAAATGGATTGGATCGGAGGGTGTGTTTAATTTTGATTAAAATTAGATTTTTTGTAAAAGTTAATGAAATGTGTGATTGAAAATTTATAAAAAGTTTTGGGTCCACAATATGAGTGATTAAAATTAATTATTGATTTTGAATTCAACTTTTTAACAAAAAAATCAAGAACTTGTCTTGCTATGAGCAAAAAATTGTAAAATTTGAACTCATTAAAATAATTAAAGAATTGGTCGATTCAGCTTTGAAGCCAATGGGATCTTATCTAAAATCGACTAGTTCGTGCCTAAATTGTGTTTTATATATATTTCATTTTTTTAACTATCAGTTATATTTATTCTAACTTTTGAAATATTAATCACGAGCTTTCTCCGCTATAGAAAGAAAAAAGTAATGTTCGTGTGTCATTACGTCTTCAATTTCTCTAATCACAAAATCATCTACTCCAAAATTTGCTGACTGCTTCAATCTATCTTCTTAATTCGATCATTTCTTTTAATCGATCATCTCCAAAATCTGCTCAACTCCTCAATCCATCTCCCTCAATCGACCATCCTTCTTCACCGATCATCTCCAAAATCTGTTCACCGCCTTAATCCATCATCATAATAGAACATACAGTCGAATCCCACTGCAAAAAAACGGTATACTAGTTTTAACATGTATTTTAATAAGTTTGGTGGTTAACATAAAACTTCAATATCACAAAAGTGTATTAAACAGTGTTTTTTGACATGTCACTTTATTTAATTTTTTTTTACTTATTTTTACTATAAAATAATTTAACAATTTTACTGACAAAAACACCTAAATAATATATATTTTTTTTTAACCTTGGCAATTATGAAGTGGCAGATACATACAACAAGGTTTTGAAATATGAAAAAAAAGAACTACCTCTGCGTTGTGCTTTTTTCTACAGGAAACACACACAACTCTCTCTCTCTCTCTCTCTCACCCTTATACAAAAACACCAATAAAATAACAAAGAAAGCTAGAAAGAGAAAGGGAAGAGAGAGAGAGGAAAATCAAAACTTTCAGTAACAGATTTCGCATTCTATCTTCTTGAATTGCTCCAATATGAACGACCTTTTAACGGTAATTATTGCTTTTTCCAATGAATCAATTTTAATTTTTTTTGCGGTTGATGATTTTAATTGTTGATGAAAATGTATAAAAGGGTTTTTTTGTTGTCGTAATTTTTTTAATTTTTTTGGAGCCCAGACAATGTAATAAGAGATCGAAGCTTTAGCAGCTGAAAATACACGAAAATTTTGTTCTCTATAACTGTTGTTTGTGTATGGGCGATTTTTTTGTTATTATTTCCAAAATCTGACACGAGATCGTCAGATATTTAGTTTGAATTTGAGCTATTTTAGCTTTTCTTTATAATTAACTTCCTGATTTTTTGTCAATGCAATTACACACACAAACATATTTATCTGTAATATAAACAAAAGAGGGGGAGAGGGAGATAGGAGGAGAGTTTATACTTGAAGTTAAGAGCTTGATTTCTACTGATTCACAAGACGTAATATTTGCGTGGTTTGATTCAATTTAAGTTCAAAACTTATTTGTCCTGGTGATTTAGCTGAATGGGCTGATAGAAAATGACATGAGATCATAGATATTCAGTTTGAATTTGGGCTATTTTAGACTTTTGTCATAATTAACTTCCAGATTTTTTTCAATGCATTTACAGACGTGCACATATGTATCTATAAACGAAAGAGAGTTGAGCGGGGGCGGGGGCGGGTTTATATTGAAGTAATGAGCTTGATTTCTTCTTGATTTTCGCAAGAAATAAAATTTTGGTGGTTTGATTCAATTTAAGTTAAAACCCATTTGTCATGGTGATTTTAGCTTAAGATGTTTGATATGGGTTCGATGATGCTGAACTTCTTTGTTAGTTTCGGTTTTCACTTTGTCCATGTTAAGTTTTACTTTCTAGTTTGTACTGTTATAAAATTTTGGCTACCGTAAGTTTTATTAGTCATTAGGGAATGCACTGAAATTTTAGGCAACATACTTTTATTTGTTTGAATATGTTTTTGTTCTATCCACCAGAATATTTCATCCCCCAGTACTTCTTATTATGAAAATGCCACATATGCATGCAAAAGATCATGTAAGGGAACGATTAAAAATGAAGAGATTATTTGGTCTTCGTCATGCTTTAATCTCAAAGTCCAAATGAAAAAGAAGACAAAAGGCATAAAAATTCTGCTAACATCAAATCACATCTGTTCAAAATTAGTAAGTCACTTTTCAGATATATTTTTAATGCTAATTGAGCTTGAAGTCTAAGTGAATGCATCATATCTTGGAACTTACTTCTTTACTATAACACAAAGAAGTATCACAATTTCTCATGATAGGTCTGAATGTTGACTTTTGTAAGCTTCCCATCTTAAAATGTTGAAATTTAACAGATGATCAACATAAAACGATTTGTTCTACGTAGACAACTAATCTATTCAAGTTAAATCTATTCAAGCATTCTATTTGATCATTACACTTTCTCCATGATGGAAAGGAGTGGCAAAAAAAGTTCATATAGCCAACTCCAAATTTATTGAGAATAAGGTTTAGTTTTTTCATGATTGCACATTCTTTAAAACAAAAGAAATGTTGAAATATCTTTTGCTATTTGTACTGACATTAGCTTTTTACTTGGTGAAGGTTAAATACACGCCTTATTCCTCTTGCATGTCTATACTATCATGTATATATTGTATTTGTGAGGCCCAGGTTGTTCTTTTGTAAATTATCCTACTATTTGAAAAGGCTGAAATATAAGCTTTTCTCCCCGTGCATATTAGTTGGTGTGGAATACACTGCGAAAGTAGGAGGTCTTAGTTATATCCTTACTTTTTATGTGCATTTGCAGGATTCATTTGAGATACCACGGGATCAAGCTTCTAGAAATGGAGATATTGAAATGGGAACACAGCTCGCGCAAAATTCAGGAGATTTAGGCTTGGACAATTTCTTTAAGCAGGTGCTGTAGACTAGTTTGATTGATGGCAATAATACATCGGAAAGAAAATTGTTATCATTGGGTCTTATTCTCTTGCTATTCCCATTCAACTTGAGTTTTGTCGAAATAGTTACAAGAACAAGCAGGTAACTTTTTATTTTGTCCTTTTCGTAGTTTTAACTTGCCTTTTCCTTTATGTTGCTAGGTTCAAGAGATTGAGAAACATTATGAAAAACTCGATAAGCTACTCAAAAAGCTTCAGGTATGAGTTCCTCTCTTTTTTCTGCTACTGAAATCTTTCTTTCCTTTTTTTTTTCTAGAGAAATTTATATCTCATTTACTAGCCTGCCAGCAATGCATGTCCATTATTTTGAGTTTGAAAATTAATACATAGTCTTGTTTCCTTTTCTTGCCTTGTGAATTTAAATGCCTAAAATCCAGTGATATGGTAAGTGCATGTTTGGTAGTATGGAAATTATTTTTTAAGTACTTGTATTATAAGTTGTTGGTGAATGTGTGGGTAAAAAATGGGTTGTAAGTTGTGGGTCTTATAAAATGTGTGGATAAAAATTATGTTTGACTAGCTGAAATTATAATTTAAGCATATCCAAACGTGTGCTAAGTGATATGGTAAGTGCATGTTTGGTTGTGTTGAAATTATTTTTTAAGTACTTGTATTATAAGTTGTTGGTAAATGTGTGGGTAAAAAATTGGTTGTAAGTTGTGGGTCTTATAAAATGTGTGGATAAAAATTATGTTTGACCAGCTGAAATTATAATTTAAGCATATCCAAACATGTGCTTAGAAAAGCAGACATATTCTGTGGTTGCTAGTAAAACACTCACGAACTCTATGGTATTACAGAGGATTCCAGTTATGTACATGAAAAGTATGAGCCGCTGTTTAACATTAATCATATCTTCTGGATGTGTGTAGCTTCTAAGAATATCGCTCCTCTCAGGTTATTTGAGTTCTCTGCTGTCACTTTCTTATCAGTGCCGTGACCGCTGAATAAGTAGGCAACTTTATTACCTCTTAACTTAAGCTTCCCCTTTGCTTCGACTGTGGGTATATTAGGTCACCTACATACTCAGCGTCCCAGTATCTGTACTATTTTAGGCATTCTATGCGTGAATCTTTTTCTTTTTCTCATCATTAAAGCTTCCTCAGATTCCAATTATTTTATGAAATCTCATATTAGAGTTGCATTTCCTTTATAGAAGGTTTACATGTGCAGATGATTGCACTGTCAAATTTCTAATTCTTTTTTTTTTTATTATTATTATTTTCATTCAATCATATGAAAAAGCAATATTTCACTATTAATAAGACTGTTTATAGGATGGGCTTGTTGGTTTGAAACATTATCTGCTTGCTCAATTCCCTGAAAACAATTTTACAAGTCTTTTTCTCTGATAAATCTTATTAACTGCATAAATACATGATGCTTCCCTGTATGCCCTGCGGTGTACATAAGACTGTATATATGCACATGAAATTGCTTTTTTGATAGCTATATGTAGTTTTTTGAATTATACTCCACAGTCGAACTGTAGGTTACTCAAAACGACATCAGGGGATGTCAAAAGTTTTGCACTATAACACATAATTTGTTGTGCCTTTTGCTAATGTTCTTTGCAGGATGCTCATGAGGAATCCAAGGCCATAACTAAGGCTGCTGCTATGAAAGGTAATTTGTTTCCACTTGATTGCATGCTTCTAAAGGTGTTGCAGGAATTAGTTTTCCACAATATTGTGAAGCTTCAATCTTGCCAAATAGGCATGTGTAGTGCAAAAATGTTTTATGCATTCGTAAGGTGACAAAAAGTTTGTATGTTCATTTAAAACAATGTTATTTTTTGTTAATTTTTGGATGCTACTTCGTTTATCTATAAGTTCTTTTTCCAATTTCTGATTTGATTTGTTGTCATCACTTTTCTTCTTTCCTATTATCATGGTCACATTGTTTTTGGTGGTTATGAATTCCAATTGTTTTTTTAGTGGAGGGTTTGTGTTATTATACTTGGATTTGGTGAAAATACATATATCTGTTTTCATGCAGATTATTATTAAATTGACTTGTAATTTTTTAAAACTTGATTATGATCAATTGTGTGTAATCTGCAGCAATCAAGAAACGAATGGAGAAGGATGTCGATGAAGTTGGAAAAATTGCCCGCCTTATTAAATCAAAAATTGAGGAACTTGACAGAGAGGTGAGGAAAAAAGTATAGCTCATGTTATTTAACTTTCAGTTGTCAAGACATGTTCAGTAGTGATATCTTTTATTTTTTCTTCGTCTTTACAGAATTTAGCCAATAGACAAAAGCCTGGATGTGGAAAAGGATCGGGGGTAGACAGATCAAGAACATCAACTACACTGTAATTTAGACTCCAATTCTCATGTCCTCCTTACTCTATATGAAGCTAGTGTTACATGGTAGACATTTTAAAATGCCATAGTTTATAATAGTCTTGAATTTTGCAAAATTTGCTTTATCTACATCTGGTGAGAGAGCAGAGTTACCCCACATGATTGGTATGCATGTGGAGGATATCTTTTCACATGCCAAAAATTTTCAATAGAAAGAAACAATTACAAAATTAGAGGACAAGGGGACCTCATATACATGGAATAAATAAATAAATAAATTAATGAACTATTCTCTACATTCACATTGCACATACTTGAGTTGTAGTCCACGATGTCATCAACGAGAAAACCCTTCACACAAGCAAAAAGCATCAATAAAATGGTCATTGAAATTCGAGCATTTCTCCCATTTCAAAATGACCGAATAACAACCATTGGTACCATTTGAAATTTAAGCATGATTCATAGGCGTGTGGGGGATTGCCAAAAAGCTATGTAGAATTGAGCCTATCAATATAGCTTGTCTGTTTTGCTTATAGTTTGTCAACAAGTGTAGGTTGTATAGCTACGTAGTGCTACTCCACAATACCAAAGTGTAGTTACATAGTGTTACTCCATAATAATTAATTACAATCCAAACCATATGACTAAAATCGGAGCCAATATAGCCTAATCACAAATTTTGAAGCCTCAAATAACCTCTTTATCTTGATAAAGTTTATTGGATCATCTTACAATTAAAAAAAAAAAAACATAAAAAGAAAATTAATAACATTAAGTGCATGTTAGACAGTGCTGAAATTATTATTATTTTTGAAGTTCTTATAAATTGTGGGTTTCACGAAATGTTGGATAAAAAATATGTTTGATTTGTTTAACTAGTTAAATTTTAATATAAGCTTAGCCAAACAAGCCATAAATGAAAATATATATATATTTCATACAAAATTAAAAGTTACCAAAGTTGTATTCTTGTCATATATGTCCTAAATCTTAAAATAATAGGAAATAAAATGTATAGATATATTGCTTAATCATATAATATACAAATTTTAGTATGCTAACTGAAAAATAATGGCATTAGTATTAATAATTAAAATAATAAAGAAAAAAAAAACCCGAAGAAATTGAAAAATTAAAAATACCTTTCATTGGACAATTTCTCTTATCATGTGATTGGCCACGAAGTCCATATCCATGACAAAATCTCTCTTTTTTCACTGGTCTCTTTTGATTTTTTTAACCTTTTTTCACACCCCTTTGCTCATACTTGTGGTGATTCGTTGATGCTTAAGCGCTCTCCAATGCTTGTTTGTCTCGTGGATACCCTCTCAACACCATTACCAATATTAATCTCCTTTATTTTATTTTGAAGATCCTCCAACCCATTCTGCAAGAGATTAGCTCCCTCCCCAGTGAGAGTTGCATTATCAGCCACAATTGAAGACAATTCAGATAATTTTGAATGCCTTAAAATCAATGATTAGTTAAGAATGTCATTTAATTCTCTATTATCCTTGTCCCAAACTCGACCAAGCTTTGCACTTTTGGTCCACCTTTGAAGAATATAGTAAGTTGACAATTGTAAAATTTGTTTGATCCTAAAATATGTCTAACATATGTCTAAGTGGAATTCCTTCACATTCAAATTATTGACAACTACAACATATAATATCTAAAAACTTATTATGAATAAGTTTTTGAGATCTTGATGAAGAAGATCTATCAACCCTTTCAATTGTACAAGTCACACTAGCTTCATCTTCATATAATGTATTTATGATGTAGAATTGACTCTCAAATGTCTTATCTTGAAAAGTTTGAAAAACTTTCCTTGTATAAACATTTGCAACTTGTTACTCCATTGGCCATAAGGATTCCAAACTTGGTTGTTCATTAATATCATAATGGTTAACCAACAATTCTTGATGCTTTTGGTGGCCAAATGATCTATTAAAGCGTATAATAAAACTCACCAACGAGTTTTTACGAAATGTACCTTTTAAGAAATGAATCAGAACTTTATGCTCTTTGGCTACTTGACATTCCTGCTCCAATAATATGCATAACAAATGTAGGACCCATCTACTATGCATCTCATATTTTTGGTGAAGCCAAACATTATCTTTCTATTTAGTTGATTGCAAAATATTCATCTAACTTGTTTCAAACTCTTCACTATTCTCAGAGTTTAAAATAATGCTCCTCATCAATTGGTAGTTGTTTTGATAAATTATTGTATTAAGCTTTTCAGAGAATATCATTCTGTATCAATGCAAAGTATTTGGAAGAACATGTGCAATTGCTCTTGTTATTGTAGGATCTTGGTCTGATCATTTGGGGTGCAACCTTAGGCATAATATTCATCCAATGATTGAATAACCAAATAAATGACTCTATTTTCTCGTCACTTAAAAACCTGCGATCAAATATTATTTTTTGACCATGATGATTAACTCATACCAATGGAGCGAAAATCATCCCATATCTATTTGTGTTGTATGTAGTAACATAAACTACATTGCAAAAAAGTTATATGCTCACCTCGAGTAAGAATCAATCCAAAAACACCTAAGCAATCTGTCTATAGAAAGCCAAAACACGAACCTGACACTTTTGAGATGCCAACCCGAACTTTCATTCTGAAGTCTCAATGAAGACATTCATTCGTGTCCGCCGTTCTCTTTTGTTTTGACATCCTCCCTTCTATCACTTGATATTCACTATCAATGAGTTATTAATAGCCTAATCCTTGAGGTTTATAGTCATCTAAGAATAGCTATAAGGCATTCTTATGTTATATCATAATTGACCAGTAAACTTTCAAGCCGAAGGATTTGTTGTTTATTGCTTTCGGCAAAGACTACAAACTCGACGAAATATAATAAACCTGGCTAGAAAGATGGCACTGGTTGTTTATAATCTTGAGGAGAGAGTCTTTATTAAAATCTAAGTAAAAACTAGAATTTTTTTCTTTTTCTAAGATAAATAATTTAATCAACGACTCAGTATGAATTCCCTTCACTTTCTTTTCTCAAATCTCTTTCATAAATTCTGATGTGGTGTCTCTGTGCACATCCAATATTTTGAGGACCCCATATCTAATTGCCATCAAACATATTTGTTGAATCTTTTCAAATAATTGTTGTACCAAAACTTTCTTCGCATTTCAAAAAAGCCGATGCGATCTTAGTAACTCTCGTAGGAGTTGTGGGTACATGATTATGAGACTCCACAAAGCTACTAACAATCTAATTTGGAGATGATATCCTCTAACCACAATTAATTTGGCATTGCAACCCACACGAACAATTTCCCGGTTTCTTTTACCAGTATGTTGAATTGCATGCTTAAACATTTCCTGATAATTGTCATTTGTTTGTCCTTTTTTTGTAGCAAACGAATTATATCCAAACGAGTTCAATTGTGCTTGGCCTCTTCTTAGTGATAAACATTCTAGCACTAAACCCAACTTCTCTTGCATATGTATTATAAAGCTCATATGCTAGTTCAATTGTTTCAAATTCTTGACCAACTTTAGGCTTGCATTTCTCCGCAACTTGGGGTGTGAATGTTAAATTGAAGTCTCTTCTTCCATGCTAAATAAAACCTTCGAATTAAAGACAATTTAATTAATTACTATTAGCTATTTCAAAAATTCAACATTTAGTCGAGCAAAGACAAAATTCAAGGATAAAAAAATGTAGTCAAAGTAATCAAACTACTCATGATGCAGCCCATGCTTATAATGGCAATCATTTGGCCTCGCCATCTGAACAACCATCTTAGCCTCTTCAATCCTTGAATCCTTCATCAACCCATCCACCACATTCTGCAACAATCTTACAGCAACGAGAAGCTTCCTCTTGGAAACCTCTTTGCAAAGCTCAGTACCCAATCATAGTCACCGTTATCTAATGCACATGAAAGAACCATCCCAATCAATGCCCTATCCGGGACACACTCGCTTCTAACCAACTCGCCATACCACTTTGTCACCCCCTTCATATCTCCCTCGTCACAATACCCTCTGGTGAGAATCGCATAGCTAAAAATATCAGGCTATATCCCACTTTTCCCCATTTCAGTAATTGATCGTATCATCGAATGTGATTTTATTAATTGATATTTTATCGTATCAATTATAATAGCTTTAATCCTGCCAAGATGTATATGCAGCAAGCAGAGTAACATAGAAAAATAAACGAAATCTATGATTAAAAATGTAAATCATTTGAAGCATAAAACATTTCAAAATTCCCCAGTAATAGATAGAAAGACTGTAAAACATGAAATAATAGATGAACCCTTTACTTACAGGTTGATCAAGATTCAAAATTTTGATTGTAGAAGTAAAAGAACCCTTCACTTGGATTTTGCATAGAAGAATTTCTGACGGTATCGTGTCCTATTCCCGTTTACAAAATCAGACGTCAAATGGAATCAAGGCAAATGGTTCTTCTGCATAAAACTTCGCTGATGTTTTGAAATTGATAATTTCTTTGCCTGAAATTGAAGAGTCGTGACTCTTGGGATTCTTCTGTTGAAGGTGTTGGGAGTGAGGGGAGATCATTTCTCAAGCGCGTAGCTTATCTATATGGAGGGTCCCACAAATTAAATTAGATTTTTTGAGAATGGATGTGCCATGTGTGTATATATACATATATGTGATGCATTAAATAAAATGTTGTTTTCTAAATGATTGTATGTGACTGCAGTGCCATGAAGAAGAAGTTCAAAGACAAGATGTCTGAATTTCAGGTATGTCAGATGGAAAATATGTTGAAAAGGTTTCATTTTCTTCCAACTTCTCTTCTGTTTCTCAATTCTGTTAATGAATACTTTTGCAGACTTTAAGAGAAAGCATCCATCAAGAGTATCGTGAAGTAGTGGAGAGGCGTGTATTCACAGGTTTTAACCCTTTCCTTATTATAGAAAGGTCTGCAACATTTTGCAATAGCTTTCTTATATTCTTGGCAAATTGTGATGGTTTCTTGTTTCATGTGGTCAACAGTGACTGGAAATCGAGCTGATGAAGAGGTAAAGCCAGTTCTGTTTATATTTCAGTGAATATTAATGTGCAGATTTACTAAGTATTCACTTCTACTTCCGCAGACAATTGATAGATTAATAGAGACGGGGGACAGCGAACAGATTTTCCATAAAGCAATTCAAGAACAAGGGCGAGGCCAGGTTAGCTCTAATTTCTAATTTCTCCTTTATATTTTTCCTCTATTCTGTTTTCCTCTTTGCTTTATTTATTATTTTTTCTTGCAGATAATGGACACACTTGCAGAAATTCAAGAGCGTCATGATGCCGTTAGAGATTTAGAGAAGAAGCTTCTCGACTTGCAACAGGTATTATGGTTTATTTGTTGGCAATGATAATAAGACTAAAATACCACTCAACCACATTGCTACCGGCTATTAAACTCGATGTTTTGTCTACCTGAACTCCCCACATCGGCTTGCTGAGATCAGTTTAGTTAGATCCTGTTATTTATTTTTATTTTTTTTAATGTTTTCTTGTGCGCACTTGTTTGATTTTAATCTCTTCTTGGCCCTCGTTCTTGAGCCTATATTATTGCATGTTCATACTATCTCTATTAGGTTGCATCACGTTTTGACTGTGAGTCTGATAGCTCTGAGCCAGGAAACTGTTAATTTTCCATCTTGCTTAATACCATCATTTCCAACTGTGTTTCATATACTGAGCAACAGTTGCTAAGCAGCATTGACATGCTAATTAGTCGGCTTTATAAAATTATATAATCATACCTAGTTGTCATTAGTTGACTAGAGTGTAAAAGTTAAAAATCTGTAAATCTCGAATTTGATAGATTTTCCAGAGTCATGCCTAATTGACATGAAAGAGCTGGTGAATATTCAGTTCGTCACTTTCCACCTTTCTTGTATATATATGCCAAACATGTGTAAGGTTTCAATTTTTCTGTTGAACCCAGGTAGTGTCCTACTTGGACTGGAAGATTTCATGCACTGAATACTATCATATCCCTTCCAATTCGCCCCCCATATTTGTCCTGCGTTCGTGTTTGCTTTTTAGGATTTTGAGAGATGGTTTGCCATTCCAGGAAAGAATTTAATCTGCCTGTGACTTGCACTAGTCTAGACCACCTAAGAGTGATGAAATGAGTCTAAAAGTGACTGTTAGCCTGACTTCTATTTTTCTTATCGTTTTTTTTCTTTTTTTCTTTTTTTTTTTCTGAGTTATGGTGAAATATTATTCGGAAACAACATATTTAGATCCATAGGAAATGATTGCAAAAACTTGTGTAAATTCTTCGATGTATTACCCTGCGCAGATATTCTTGGACATGGCTGTATTGGTGGATGCTCAAGGAGACATGCTCGACAATATTGAGTCACAGGTAAAGAAAGCTCGAATTCTCCATGCTGTCTTCAGGTTACCTTGTGAGAACTATGATCAAGCCGTGGGAAACAGCAATTTGTGATCTCTTTGGGCACATTTTATATGCACTACAGAATACTACGATAAACAAACAAGATTTTAACTTTGTTTCCTTTCACAATACTATCCATTCCGATACCACATACTAAACATGCATTTATGTGTATATAGTCAGACTGATCTCCACCACCCAATTTTCTCAGGTCTCCTCTGCGGTTGACCATGTGCAGTCCGGGAATACTGCCCTTCAGAAAGCAAAAAGTTTACAGAAGAACTCCAGGAAATGGATGTGCATTGCTATCCTCATTCTTCTTATTATCGTTGCAATAATCGTTGTGGGTGTAATCAAGCCATGGCAGAACAATAAGGGTGCTTAGCTATTCACCACACCATGTAATGTATAAACACAAAAAGGATGCTAAATGGAATTCTTTTCCTACTTAAACTCCATTATAGCTATTTCTTTTGCTCTTGCAGTCAATACTCTTGGATTTGTGTGTGTGCCCCCAGTTACATTTATATACAAGTTTCTATTTGCAAGTGTAATGTTATATATCTTAAGAGGTATGCACATTGTTTGCTTTAGTTTTTACTTTGGAAGTAATGCTTATTGGTTTGGTATGTTCTTGGACCAAAGTTTTCCACTCTTTCCCACCAACGGCCCCGCAATTATTCGTCTGCCTACCTTCGCTAGCGCCCACGCCCCTAATATACATACGATAGGAAAAATTGTATCATTGGGGTTTTAAGTTATTGATCCAATAGCTAGTTGATTTTAACTTTTAAAGATGAGCAAGTTGGTCTCTAATATTTTATTATGGTTGTACAATTAGTTTTTTTTTTTTTTTTTTTTTGGGGTGGGGGGTGGGGGGTGGGGGGGTTGTTAAGGTTTATATGCCAACTTATCTAGGATTGAATAGAGGGTTTGTTACTGTTACACACTCAAATATAATGATATGAACAATTAAGTACAAGGAGGAGGACGTAGAGCTTTACATTCAAGAAGTTACAAGCTATTCTATTGGGTATAAGAGTCACCTTATACAAGAAATAAATGAAAAAAATACAAACACGACATATGAAATACAATAAAAGCTGTATTCTAATGTTGGGGAGACTCTACTAACCCATTTTCAACAAAACTTTAATTTTGCTTTTGCCATAAATTTTATGGTGCTGGTTCATGTTTAGAGGCTAGAATTAGAGCAATACGTACTGGTTTGGAGATCTGTAGAAAGCTTGGATTGAATCAAATTCAGCAACTTGCATCAGCTTATTAAGAAGAAAAATAATGGACCTTGGAAAGTATTATTTTGAAGAAATGCAATATTGGCAAAATTTAATGGAAATTTTCTTTTCACATATATGGAAAGAGGGTGCATAATTAGTCCTTAATGACAAAAACTGTCCAAATTTCTTTTAAATCGTGATGTGGTCTCTGTGTGTCGAACTTTATGAAGCTAAGTTTGCTTCTCAATTTGGACTTGTGTCCAAAAATTTGAAGTGGGACATTTTTACGAGGGTCACGTTACAATTTATTCAAGATGATAGTTTCCGTCATTGAAGACTGGACTTTGTATTTATAATAAAAGTTGAGGATTTGCTCTTTTTTAAAGGTTGAGCACTAACTAGCTAGTAGGCAATAAGTTAGAGACCAAATGTTGCAATTTCTCCGATACGTTTTTCTTTATTTTTGACATGTGAATTGGATCATAACAAAATACAAAATTATGTGAAAATTCGTTTTAGTTTCTATCTAAATAAATAGTGAAAATTTACATGTTATACTGTATTTTAGTTCATTGAATTTTTTTAATTAAAAAATCTATATTAAATTAATTCATTAAATCAATGACATGGCTTTTTTATCTGGAGTTTTTTACAACTAATTTTGACTGCTTTTGGATGGTACCGTTTATGAGAAGTTGAAAAAATCAGTGCTTGTTATTTTTTTTTTGACACTGAAACCACCAAAAAGGCAAAAACTAGTATTGTTTAATTTGGAGTGTATTCTCAACCCACAAAATCAGTAATTTTTTGTTGTTTTTCAAAATTTCTTTTAATTTTATCTATTCTAAAACAATTATTTTCAAATCTATCTTAAACCTAAAATACGATACTTCCAATAAAAAAAAGGTAAGTATAAAGAATGATCACAACAATTGATGAAGGTGGAAGTGAATTTTCGATCACTAAGAGATCTAGCTCAGTGTGACCAAACCAATCCAAATGTATCACGCATACATACGATTAGAGCTTAATATCATTAATGATTCAAAGAAAAGAAATATGTGGAGCTCTCGAATGACTAATAGAAGTGAATTTTATTTGAAAAGATAATTAAAATATCACATAAGAAACTAATCAAGGATATGTAACGGGGAATGTAAACTTTTATAAATTAAAAAAATTAAATAATAAAAGAACTAAAAAGGAAAAAATTCATCCACCGTTTTGAATAATGACATGACACAAGTAAAAGCAATTTTAATTAAAATCAATTGATTTTTCAGTGTTAAATGTGGAATGCACGTGCATTATGCGCTTTCTATCTGTTCAAATATCGATACAATTCCACTGCAAAGAAATTGAGAATTAGGGTTTCACAGGGCCTAAAAATTCCCATAAAGCAAGAAGTGAATGGCGGATCGTTTGCCTCCATATGTGCTAAATTATTTATGTCTAATCCCCTTATGCGATGCAATGTCCATTGTACGGTGATAGCCGCCCCGCAGCTTCAGTCGAACCTGGATTTTCGAAATCATCAGTATTTATAAGCAGGTGGCGAGTGTTTCTGGTTCTATCTACTTAGGTATTACTGGTTTCGGATAGGACCTTTAGTTATTCTATCAGTTTGGGTTTGATCTGATGGGAAATTATTCAGCACTACAAAATAATGGATTTTAACCGAAGCTATTAGTATATGGTAATGAGGTGTCAGTTTGGAGCATTTATTTTTTAACCATAGATTAAGATGTTAGAGAGGAGTCACATTTACCTAATTAAATTTGGTCTTTTACACGCCCATGTGTGCAGGCTGTATTTAATTTTTCATCGAAGGCTGTCACGTGCATAATTTTCATGAATGGGTCCTGGAAAGACTTGAAACCAGATCCTTTCGTGGCCCTGATACTATGTTTACCATCTGTCACATATAGGTCATGTTTATCTACTTAAATTTGTTCATTGACATTATTGGGTGTTGGTCAAATTTCCCCTTTGTCTAGGTAGTTTCTTAGAGGTATTTGACAACTCTTTGGAGTTTTTTTTCTCACATTGTTCAGTTTTTGTGCGAAATGAAAATTGGTGCAAAGCGGCTCTAACGTACACTATGCAAATCCTCCGTAACTTCAAATGTTGGCAGTTCTTCTACCTATCCATCTAGTGCACAAATCGTACTTTTTAACATAATCTGTCCACAATTGCCATTAAACCTGTGTGGCTTTCAATAAAAGAAACAAAACTCAAGGGCAAAATGGTCCACCCAATGTCATGAACAAGTGGGACGGAAAAGGGAATGTCATTTTTCATCTTCTTCAACAGTGAAAAACCTCCAACTTGAATTGGGTGAAAAATCTGAACGTGAAAAACCCTAGTTTAGTCTGCCACAATCTGGTCTCCAATTGAAGCAAGCTACGGTATTTTCTATCTTGCTTCGTCTGTTTTTCTTCATTCTTCTGATTCTCCTTTTATTTTAAGAACTAGTATAATGCTTTTCTTTGCGGTGGAATCCAATCGTAGAGGATTTTAATGGATTGAAGAGTTCAGAAAATGAGAGAGAGGGAGAGAGTGAGAGTTTTATTTGAGGGGAGTTTGATTTTGATGAATACAGAGAAATGGAGGAATTGAGAGAGATATGGGTTTTGGTTTGAGAGGATGAAGACTTAGTGACGGACAAAGAAGTAGTTTTTTTTGTGCTTGTAGCGGAGTAAATCTCCTTACGGTTGTTGTTAAAAGAAGTGATTAAAGCTCCATTGTGTAATTTATATAATACTGGTATCGCATTGGCCCTTTAGTCATTAGATCATATTGGGTTTGATTTCATGACTGATTATTACAACATTTCAAGTGAATTGAGGTTTTGGAGACGTTGTATTCCAAGTGGATTTATCTTGGCCATTAAGCATAGATGGCTCAGGAAATTTTGTTATTAATTTGGTGTATTACTGTTTTTCCCTATAAGTTTTTGATGTTTGATTGTTCCTTTCTGGTTTTAAATTGAAGTGCAGCTGGTTTTTCGGTTGAAGTGATTGATTTGATGTTCTATTCAGAGGTTTGAGCTAATGAAAGCAGCTTTACGAAAGTACCAGAACTTAGTTCAAATAAGTCATTGTGTTTTTAAATTGGAAGAAAAAATAATAGATTGTTTTCATTGGCAAATTTCTACTTTTCTGGTATTCTTTCCATCTTTAGGCATATTAGAGCTATGTTTTTCTTCTAAACTCTTCTAAACTCTCTCTCTCTCTCGACTAAAAATCAAGCATATCAGCTCTCTCGCATCTTAGTTGAATGTGACCATGGATTAGTGCTGCGTTGTAAACTGCGTAAATTCCCCCCCCCCCCCCCTTCAAAATCATGATCTGTGACCCTCTAATCCATTTTAGGGATTTAGAATCTTTAGTTTTTTAGTCAATTCATTATTAAATTCTCTCTCTCTCACACACACATACACAATGTTGACTCACAAGCCAATCTTCAATGGCGGGGGCAACTAGCAATCAACTAATGAGGTTTTGGTGCACTATTTTGTGTTGGTCTCCCCTTGTCTAGGTCGTTTCTTAGATTTGTCAACTATTTGCAATTTCCCTATCAACTTTATTGTGTTTTGGGACAAACAAAAAGTATAAAATTCTAAACTCTTGATTTTTCTTGTTGTTTCAATAAATTCAATAGGCTAAATACTATTTCTTGGACCCACGTTTTTTTTTCAACCGATTTCACCGTTGTTTGGATCGGCTTTCAATTTTGGAAGAACGAGATTCTTAAACACATTTTCCCTGCGAGCTTTTAGAGCTCTTAAAAATAACTAGTTGTGTGTCATTTGAGAATTGATTGATCAAAACACCAACCCTTCCTCTCCCCTACCCGTGTTAATCAGTTTTGAGGGCATTTATTTCTAGATCTCCTGCCAATTGTGTTAAGTTGAAAAAGTTAGTATTGTGATCAGCAAATTCTATCCATTTTACTCTAGATTCTTGAGAGCAAATAATTCTTCTTGGATTAACTGTCATACTCTTAACTAGCTAAATTTCGAGATTGATAAGGGACACTACAGAGAGGAAAAAATACAAAGCTCATTCTCTTCCACTCCTTAAAGTAGCTAGAAAACCTATTACTATGTCTAGTCCACCAAAGGTACAGTAGGATGCCTAAAATGCTTCTTCATGTATGGGCCGTGAAAAACATAACCAAATGGTTGTGATGATGGAGGGGTTTGTAAACCATAGCTATCAAGTCAAATACAGTTGTGATTGGAGATTGCCTCATGAAGGAGGAATTATGCTACTTACTCAAATAAATCCCGCCATCCAGTATTATCACCAATTCTGTCCATAGGTATAATGATATTAGCAACAACTTTTCTAGTTTCTTGCTCGTATTGAAGTTGTTTCAAGCCTAAAGTAGTTGTCCTATTCTCACTTTCAATATTGTTTACTTAATTGCTTGTTCACATTATCACATAAGAACAGAGAAGTGATCAACTTGAGAGATATATACTTTGAACTTCTTTATTTAGTAAGAATGGACACTGAAAGTAAACAACAGTAACAAGGGACTAAGAGATTATAAAGTGTCAACCCAATCCACTACATCGTCAATGGAAATTAAGGCAAACACTAACCATCCATTATACTGTCCTACAATGCTTGGTCCTTTCCTATGTGATAATTTATTCCTTGCACTTCTCTTCTACTTCTTCCCTCCTCACTCTTCTCGTTCATTTCCCTTCTTTCCCCAATTCCTTTCCTGCAGTTGCTATCCCAAAAGTAAAACTCCATTCAGTTACCCATAAATTTTGAACAATCAAGAGAGCTAAATTCAGTTGCATATAAATTTCTCTTGCACCAGCTTGACGGTGTGATTTGAGGTTTTTTTCACACTTGTTGTAACTTGTAAGGTAAAACCTGAACTCAATATACAGTGAAATGATGAGATATACAACTTCTCGCGTTTCTTTGTCAATCCTTATACTCTGGGATATGCATTACTGATTACGCTGTGAATAATTTATTAGAGGGCTATTTATGGTTAGAAGTGTTAGCTGAATGACATAAAATATGGGTGCATTGAAATCCAGCTTGTTTTTAATATATTCTGCTTGGTTTGTGTTTATGGGAACTCAAACTGTGTTGATCTGCGATTGGAGGTTGTTATATGACCGGACAGGAGAAAAGGCATGCAATCTGAGTAGTCATAACTACAGAGTTCCCCAAAAAAAATTATGCGTGAAATCACGTGCGTGTTTGTACATTTACTAGTTACAGTATGTTTTTTATTGCTAAAATTGTAATGACACGACTTTGTGCCCAGTAAAACAGTTGCTAATTATATTGGTGAAGGTATGAGAAGTAAAGTTTGTGAGAGTTATAAATATAATGACCTTGAACAGTTTTATTCTGACCAAAAAATTATTTTATTTGTAACACAGGTATGGATGAGGTTCGTGTTTTTCTAAACTATAATGGATGGTGGGATGAGAATAATAGATATGTTGACAACGAAACGAAGGAGGTATTGGTTCCTCTTGGAACGTCATATGTTGGACTGTTGGAGATATTGTTTGGTGCATTAGGTTTGGAGCCTTCGTCACAAACAATAAGAATGAAGTATATAGCTGAAGTTGGAAGCTCGCCCATCAAAATATTGCATGACCGTGATGTGTTATTCTACTTGAAATTGAAAAAGAAAGATCATCAAATCGATAGCTACCCGATTTGTCTTGAGATTTTGAATGAGCCGATGAAGGAGATTTTACCACCATCTTTAGAAGAAAATAACCACGTATCAGATGCAAACATTTTGCATCCACCACATGAGTTCAACCCTGATCCACCAGTAGAAGCGAATGGCGGGAGACTGAATGCGGGCACTGAAGATGAGATAAATGTTGCAAATAGTCTTTCAAATGCGCAAGTGTTCACTGAAGAAAGATTCACTGAACGTGAAACGGAATCTTCAAATGCCGATGATGGGCATGGAACAAATGAGGAGTTTGAATATGGGGTTAGAGATGTAATCACTGAGCTCTCACCCGTGGCGTTGCGAGTGAAAAATATTTATTCAAACAAAAAGGTATTAAAGAAACATCTCAGCATGCTTGCAATCAGCAAGGACTTTCAGTTTAAGGTAAAGAGATCTACAACGAAATTATTGCATGTGGTTTGTATGGATTCCAGTTGCAATTGGACAGTGCGTGCTACAAAGCTTCAACAAAGCGATATGTTTGTTATAAAAAGATATGATGAAATCCACACATGCTCACAGAATATTGTTCAAGGTGATCATCGCCAAGCTACTAGTTGGGTAGTAGGGGAATTATTGAAGAGAAAATACCAATTACCTTCCAGTTCAAATCTCAAACCTCATGATATTATCCAGGAAATGTGTCGAACTTATGGAGTGACAATACCTTACAGAAAAGCTTGGCGGGCAAGAGAACATGCATTGACGAGTTTACGAGGCTCATACGAGGAAGCTTATAGCTCATTGGCAAAGCACATATACATGTTGGATAACAAGAATCCTGGATCACTTGTTGTCTTGGAGACAGAAGAAAACAATCGATTCAAGTATGTCATATTGATATTCATCATTTGATCATATTAATAATGGTCAGTTTATTTTATTTTATGTTAATCATTACAGGTACTTCTTTATGTGCTTGGCTGCCTCCATCCAAGGTTGGCAACATTGTCGACCTGTTATTGTTGTGGAGGGTAGCTTTTTGAAGTTTAAGTATGGTGGGACGTTGTTCACTGCTTGTGCCAAGGATGCCAATGAACAAATTTTTCCTTTAGCTTTTGGGATTGGAGAGTCAGAGAATGATGCTGCTTGGGAGTGGTTTTTTATCAAGTTGAAGGAAGCGATTGGAGATCGCGAAGAGTTGACTATAATTTCAAACATGGATATAAGCATCAGTAGAGCCCTTGAAAAAGTTTATCCAAACGCTGATCATGGTGTATGCACCTATCATTTGTTAAACAATATGCAACTAAAGTTTGGAGATATAGGCAAAGATCTGTCTACTTCATTTTACAATGCTTCCAGAGTGTATCTTGTGGACGAATTTGAATCTCACATGACCAACCTTGATATTATGGATCCGTTTATCCGTAGATACCTTCAAGAAGTAGGGTATGAAAAATGGGCTCGAGCTTTTTTTAGTGGTCATCGGTATTCAATAATGACAACTGATATAGTTGAATCAATAAATCCAGTTGAGGTGCAAGCAAGGGATATGCCAGTCACGTGTTTGATTGAGTGGTTGAGATCAATGGTGCAGAAATGGTTTTTTGAACGACGTAGTGCAGCTAAATCCACATTCACAACTCTTGCAACTGCAGCAGAGGATCGATTGAGGCAGCAGAGCACATTGTCGTTACCAATGGACGTAAGAAACATTTTCCTTTATACTATTTTTGTTGGCAATACAGGTTATGACCTAATAATTCTGAACTTAAAATTCATGACATTCTATTTAACAGGTACACCCTACGGATGGCAATGTGTTTCATGTTGTGGATTCAAAAATGCAGTCATTTGTCGTAAATTTGCAATTGAAGACTTGCAGTTGTAGGGAGTTCCAAGTTGATCAAATCCCATGTCCACATGCTTTGGCTGTGATAACTATGTGCAAATTAAGTGCGTACAACTACTGCTCTAGTTATTACACGAAAGAGGCATTATTTGCATCATATGCTGCAACTATCCATCCTCTAGGAAGCGAGTGCAGTTGGGTTGTTCCGGAAGAGGTTAAAAATAGAGTAGTTTTACCACCGTTGTGGAGACGACGTTCTGATATACCAAGTCGTCGAAAGACTGTTTATGAAGGAGAGGAAACTAATTCAGTCACATGTTCGAGATGCAAGCATTACGGTCATAATCGACGGACTTGCCCGAATTCAATCCCCCTAAGCCCGGACAATTCAGATGACAACTGGTCTACGGGTCCAAGTGCCACTAATAGTGATAGCTAAGTGTTAAACAATGAGAGTGATTTTCCATGTACGATTTGTACTATTATTTGGAGTTTATAATTTTGTTTGCTTTAGTTTTTACTTTGGATGAGTACTTACTGGGCACTTTTTTTGCCACACTATTAGACGATACTGTACAGAATAACAATTGATATATTGATTTTTCTTTTCTTCTTTAATTTTGTCCAGTGTTTTCACTGGCCTTGTGAAGAAATGAGTGCCTTTTCAGATTTAGAGTCGAAACAGGTTAGCTCTAAATTTCTTACGATTTGCAAATTCAAGGTTGAAATCAGCAGCGTATTTTTGTTAATTATAGGCCACGCTTAGTCGAGATTTTTAGGCTTCAATATAAATGTAGATGGAAGTTTTGCATTGTCTCTTAGATTGATTCTAAACCGTGGTTACGTGCTGGAGGTCCATATCAAATGAGTATTGAGTTTGAGGTCCATCAAATATTTCCTCCTTGTATGTATAGAAGGAGATTTTGACCAAATGAAATTCAAGTCCATTTGGATACACAGCAGGCTCGAAATAAGCAGCATGTTACTTTGAAAAATAAGTTGGAGGCTTATATTTTTGAAAAGTAAGTTTTATTATTATTAAAATAATTTGAGAATTATGTTTTGCAAAATAAGTAACTTGAATGGTATAAATATTGAGTAATAAATGATCAAATATGTGAGAGAAAGTGTAATTGGTTACGTCAAAACACGATAGATCTTACAAAGTAGAAATTACATCCACTGATCCACTATTTGTACATTTAAAAATAATTTTAAATTTACAATAAGTATTTTTTTTCTTCTAAATATACTATCTTATTTTGATATTTAAATTTATTAAAATAAAACAAATTATTGCACACACAATAACTACAAAAGCATAAGTCTATCTAATTTTGGAAAATAATATCCAAATTGTAGGGTTGTTCCAAACCATCAATCTCCTTTCCCCTAATTTCTTGCATATGATCTACGTTTCATTCATTTTTTCCTTTTTCCAATCTATACCCCCATGAAAATCTTGAATTCTAATTCCAATTTCTTCATCTTATTCTTCAATATTACATATTTTTTTCATTTTGAGTGTATACTACATCCCTATTGCTACATAAATACTTTGAATAGATTTAACAAGCGAAGCAATTAACAAATGTAACGAATTATGATAATTGGTAGATTGTAACATCAAATGTAATATATAGCGAACATAAATTTAGCTAATGTGTAACATCAAATGTAATAAGAAGGCTAATATACATAATTAGTGGTATAAAATTTAACACAAAGTATGAATTTAACGTAATTACTGACATAAAATTTAATACAACGAATGTGCTTCACTGAATGTGTAACATCAAATGTAATATAAGGCTAAAGTAAATATTAGTATAATCGGTAACAACTAATGCAACAAAAAGATACTAGAACACTTAATCTATATCTATACTATATATAAAAGTCCCAATATGGGAGAAACATTTCTAGATGATATTGCCATTGCAAAGAACTTATAATTCATAAAATAGTCATTCAATTAGTATTATTTATTTTGACTTTAATTTAAAATGTTTAATACCAAATAAATATTACATTTAAGGTGGATTACCCATTTAAATTCTATTATATATTGTAATTAATCAAAATAAATAAAAAAAATGTAATGCTAATAACATTTTTAATATATTGCAAATTATTATCATTAAATATAAACACTCTAAGATTTAATCTTATTATACATAAGAATTTAAACAAATTCCTTGTTCAACCTAACAAAAATAAAAGAATTCGTCTTTGCATTTCGACTTTCTTATTATTAATTACGCCGGAAATTGTTTTTTTCCATTCACGGGGACAGGTTTTAATTTTTTATTAGCTTGATAGTGGATATGTTAATTTTCCACGAATGATTCACTGATTTTGAGAATATGATGGTAATATTCATTTAAATTTAAATTTTGATTTCTATATCTATTTTAAGAATGACAATAGGACAGGACGGGACGAGGCCAGGGCAGCCATTATCATCCCCGCCCCATCAGAGATTTTTAGGAGTCGGGGGCGGGGATTGAAAATTCTCATTTATCATCCCGTTTAATTAATTAATTAATTTTTAATATTAATTTTTATTTTTTAAATACGATTTAAATTTTAAAATATAAAAATAAAAAATAAAATAAAAATATGCGAGACATGTTCGGATAATTCAGGACGAGCTGGTCAAGGAGCAAGTGTTTTTGCCATCCTTGATTCTTTTTTCTTAATTAGAATGTTTGTTCAAGGTAAAAATATTAATTATTGTGGTAGTCTTGATAACAAAAGAATTTAAGTTCAAATGATATTTTATGTCATCTTGTAAGCAATTAAATATATATTTATTGAAGAAAAACGAGTTAGAATAAAAAGTATTGATTTTACTCTACCTTTCTCAAGCCAGCAGCTGAGGAAGAGTATTAACATATACTACATAACTTGAATAAACTGAACTGTGACATGGATAAAGTGAACGTAAATGTCGCATAATAAGTTAATTTTACGCGATGAGTTAAAATTATGAGTTTTATTAAGAAAGAGATTTTCTAAGTATCTGGTTATTTTAAATTTTGAGATTTATTAATATTTTATATGGAATTGAGGGGGAAAAATGCAAGATGCGGACAAAAAAAAAAGCCTTAGCTCATGGGTGCATTAAAATTGAATGTCTTGATCAATGTTTTAGTGAAGATACTGCAAAAGAAAGTTATTTTTTATTCTATGTTAAGGACTTTTGGAATTCTTTTTTCTGAGAAATAATTGCTTAAAAAGGGCTAAATTTTTTTTCCACGTGCCTTCTAAAATGATATAAATACAGAAAATCAATAAAAAATTGTGTTCTACCTACAATATTTCATATTTAAAATCAATAAAAAAATTGTGTTCCACGTTCCTTCTAAAATAGCATTTTCTTGATATGTCATTAAATATATGTTTTAAAATATAATTAAAAGAGTATTAGTAGTATATTAACATGTCACGTCAGCATTCATGTAAGCTATGTACTTTTTAATAAACGACATGTTTTACTAAGAAACTTTATTGTCATTCCTTAGTTGTTCATAACCATGGATGAATTATAATTGAAAATGAATTTCTTATAAGAGTTATATTCATCGATGATGTTACAAAAGATCACAAATTATTATAAAATAACGTGCAACGCACGTATTCTTAGCTAGTACAATAATAAGTGTGGGTTTAACATAATTATTGACACAAAATTTAATAGAATAACACAAAATGCAACAAGATCGAATTTGTAACAAAAGAATTGATAATAATATGAATATGATACAAGTTTTTATAAGTTTCAACTGCAAATATACATATAATTATGACATTCAGAATTATATAATATTGCAAACTTTGTAAAAGAAAACTATTGAACACTATGAAAATCAATTAAACAGAATTAATTTCTAAAGACAAGAAGAATCGCTTATCATAACGTAATTAATGAATTAACATCTACCAAACTTTAGAATTTAAATAATATTTATCATTGCGACAGAAAATAAGATTGGTTGATATCAAAAATTTGATATTAATTTGCAGTATTCTAAAAAGCGCGCATGGGTGCAAGACGTGACATCCACGCCTCGTTTAGTCCTTAGGCGCGTACTTTTTTGGTCAACTATTTTTTTTATTTAATATTTAAAATAATTATTGAAAATCAGAAAACGTTTTTTCACGCATCGCTCTAGTCTCATCCTCGCCTAAGCTTCGCCTAGATTTAAAAAGTTTGAAACTTGGCCTCCACGCCTAATCCCGTTTTTCGCTTTTTAGAACTTTGTTAATTTTCTGTTGACGTTAATGTTTGGAAGAGAGAGAATAAAAAAAATTCTAAAATAGATAATAACTATAATTATGGAATTACAATAATAGGCGTTGTTGTTGGAAGATTGAAAAAAAAAATCTTTTTGTTTTTGGCATGGATTTTGGTAGTTATAAAATAATATTAATAATTAAAAAAACCAGTATTTTTTAAAAATTGGACATGTAATAATTTTTTTAATATTATTATCAATTAGTAGCTTAATAGTGTAAATTTCCCCCTTACAAATAGTAGGAATTTGGCCATTTTAACTATAATTACTCCGTATATTATGTACCTCAACAAGCATTAGAGTATTCATTCAATTTTTTTCTTGGTAATTAGTCTTTAACTTCAACGTTTATAACAAGCAGGGTTACCTATGTCAAGGATTGGACAATTACTCCCACTTAATAAGGATTGAAAACAACAGATAAAATGAGATTGTAAATTGATTAGATTATCCACAAAAAAAAAAAAAGAGTATGCGAAAGTGGAAAGTGGATATTCGAACACAAAGGACCTTGCTCAATGTGATCAAACCAACTCAAGCATATTACAAGTAAATATGATTAGAGCTTAATATCATCAATTATTCACATACAGGAAATGTCGAATCTCTCAAAAGGCTAATAAAAATGAATTTTATTTAAAAAGATTCTATCTAAAAAATAATTAAAATATGATGTGAGATAGTATTCGAATGATATATAACTGGCGATGTACTAAATTTTTAGAGACTTAAAATTTTAAAAATAAAAAATAACTAAGAAAATGGATTAATTTTATTGGCAGTCACTGAAGTTTCAACAAAATTACAAAACAGTCACTGAAGTTAGAAAGTTTCAGCTCACTGGCGATCACTCTATTAAATTCAACGCATGAATTGATAATGTGTTATCGTTAAGTATCCACGTAGCATACAATTAGTCGATATTTGGCAAAAATTGAAGCTATGTGGACTTAATGTATTAATAAAAATAAATTCATATCACAAATGATGTACCTAAAATTTGAGGACCTAGTTGTAATTTTGGACAATATCTAAATCAGATCCCCATTTGCACAACCTGATTTAACTAATTGGTGGGAAATTAGGGTTTTGGATCGTTTTTTGAGAAAAATCGAGTTGTGCAAATAGTTTGGGAATTTGATATAGATATTTTCCAAAAATTGCAACTATGTAAGGTGCATTTTTCGTGGTTCGAATTTATTGTTTGTAGTACATTAAGTCTACGGTACATTAATTTTTACCAAATATCGACCGATGTATGCAACGTGGATACTTAACGGTGACACGTCATCAATTCACGCTAGAAATTTAACAAAGTGATCGTTGATGAATGCGTTAATATACTTCAATAATCGATGCTGCTAACTTTATAATTTCATTGACCGTTTTATAATGTTGTTGAAACTTCAGTAATCACGAGTAAAATTAACCCAAAAGAAAACTCATCCACCGTTTGAATAATGAAATGACACAAGTAAAAGTAAGTTTATATTAAAATTAATTGATTTTTGAGAGTTAAATGTGGAATGCGCTTTCTTTAATGGTTCGTAAACGATTTCAGTTCTTCTATGCCCTGTTAGGCTTTTGGCTGTTCGAAGAAGAAATTGAGAATTAGGGTTTCAAGAGGCCTAATAATTCCCATAAAGCAAGAAGTGAATGGCAGATCATTTACTTCCATATGTGCTAAATTATATCTGTCCAATGTCCTTATGCGATGCAATGTCCAATGTACGGTGACAGCCGCCCCGCAGCTTCAGTCGAACCTGGAATTTCGGAATCATCAGTATCTATAAGCAGCTGGTAAGTTTTTCTGATTCTTGCTACTTATATATATATATATATATATATATATATATATATATATATATATATATATATATATATATATATATTGCTGGTTTGGGGTAGGACCTTTAGTTATTCGATCAGTTTTGGGTTTCATCTGATGGGAAATTATTGCTGCACTGCAAAATAATGGATTTTAACCGAAGTTATTAGTATCTGGTAATGAGGTATTTGGAGCATTTATTTGTTGACCATAGCTTAAGCTGTTAGAGAGGGTGTAACATTTATCTATTTAAATTTGGTCTTTGACACGCCCTGTGTGCAGTCTGGATTCAATTTTTTATCAAAGGCGTGGCACGTGCTTAATTTTCATGAATGTGTCCTCGAAAGTTTTGAAACCAGATCCTTTCCTGGCTCTGATATCATGTTAACCATCTGTCGCAGATGGGTCACATTTATCTATTTAAATTTGGTCATTGACATTATTGGGTGTTGGTCAAATATCCCCTTGTCTAGGCAGTTTCTTAGAGGTATTTGACAACTCTTTGGAGTTTTCTTGCTCACATTGTTCAGTTTTTGTGCCGAATGGAAATTTTTAATTTGTTGAAATTAATCCTCTGGATAATCACCCTACGAAAAATTGATTTGCTCTTTTTATATTCTGGATTTACTGCTTTGTGTTTATGAGTACTAAAACTGTGTTGATCTGCAATTGGTGATTCATTAAAATGATTGTTATCTGACTGGGTGGGAGACTAAGATGTGAAATTTGGTTAGTCAGAATTGTTGGGTCCCTGTAAATTCTTTGTAATTTTTGTTTTGCACAAAAGCAGTTGTAGTTTTGAATAGTGATTCATGCTTGTTCTTGCCTTCACTTGTTAGGATGTGTTATTTGAGTGCTAAAATTTTGATGATATATTGATATGACTTTGTGGCAGTAAAATAGTTGTTAATTGTATTGGTGAAAGTATGCAGTCTCATGTTTGTAATAGTCATAACTATAATGACCTTGATCTGTTTGTTTTTTTAATTTCCACTAAAAATTTTATTTTATTTGAACCACAGGTATGGATGGGGTTCCTGTTTTTATAAAGCATAATGGACGGTGGGATGAAAATAATATATATGTTGACCACGAGATGACAGGGGTATTGGTTCCTCTTGGAACGTCATATGCTGGATTGTTGGAGATATTATTTGATGCATTGGGTTTGGGGCCTTATTCACAAACAATACGAATGAAGTATATAGCTGAAGTTGGAAGCTCACCCATCGAAATATCGCATGACCGTGATGTGTTCTTTTACTTGAATTTGAAAGAGAGAGATGCTCAACTCAATAGTTTTCCAATTTGTCTTGAGATTGTGAATGAGCCGATGAAGGAGATTTTACCACCGACTTTAGAAGACAATAATCTCTTATCAGTTGCAAAACTTCGAAGTCCACCGCATGAGATCAACTCTGATCCACAATTAAATGATCAAGCTCCTCGAAATATTTCACTAGAGGCTACAGTCGGTGATGTTCCTTCTAATATTAAGGCTGAAGGTGATAATGCCTTGGAACATCTAGCTGAGCTTATTGCTACCGTTGATCCACCAAATGAAGCAAATGATAGGAGACAGAACATAGGTAGTAATGTTGAGCTATCTGTCACAAGTGGTCTTTCAAATGCTCTATTATCCCTTGAAGAAAGATCCGCTGAAGGCCAAATTGAAACGTTAGATTCCGATGATGGCCATAGAATGACAGACGAATCTGAAAATGTTAGAGATATGATCACCGAGGTCTTGCCTGCTGTGTTGCGAGTGAAAAATATTTACTCAAGCAAAGAAGTATTAAAGAAACAACTTGGCATGCTTGCCATTAGGAATCATTTTCAGTTTAAGGTAAAGAGATCTACAAGGAGAGTATTGCATGTGGTTTGTATTGATCCCAACTGTAAGTGGTCAGTACGTGCAACCAAGCTTGAACGAAATGATAGATTTGTGGTAAAAAGGTATGATGCAAGCCACACTTGCTCACCGGAAACTGTTCAAGGCGATCATCGTCAAGCTAGTAGCTGTGTTGTAGGGGAATGTGTGAAGAGAAAATACCAATTACGTTCTGGTTCTAGCATTAAACCTCACGATATCATTAATGAAATGCGTCAAACTTATGGAGTGACAATAACCTATGAAAGGGCTTGGCGAGCTAGAGAATGTGCATTAGAGAGCTTGCGGGGTTCATACGAGGAAGCTTACAGCTCTTTGGCAAAGTGTGCATACATGTTAGACAACACGAATCCTGGATCAGTTGTTGCCCTGGAGACTGAAGAAAACAATAAATTCAAGTATGTTAAAAATATTACATTTGTTCATATTGGTAATGAGTATTTAGTCAATGTTGATAATGATTAGTGTACTTTCTTTTATGTTAATTGTTGCAGGTACTTCTTTATGTGCTTGGCTGCCTCCGTTCAAGGTTGGCAACATTGTCGACCTGTAATTCTTGTGGATGGCTCTTTCTTGAAGCTTAAATATGGTGGGACATTGTTCACTGCTTGTGCTAAGGATGCTAATGAGCAAATTTTCCCCTTAGCTTTTGGGATTGGAGATCCAGAGGATGCTGCTGCATGGGAGTGGTTCTTTGTCAAGTTGAAGGAAGCAATTGGAGATCGTGAAGAGTTGGTTATTATTTCAAACTTCGACAAAAGCACAAGTAGAGCCATTGAGAAAGTATATCCAAATGCTGATCATGGTATGTGCACGCATCATTTGTTAAGCAATTTGAAGGTAAATTTTAGAAAGGCAGGGAAAGAAATGCCTACTTATTTTTACAATGCTTCACGAGCGTACCTCATGGAGGAATTTGAATTCTATATGAACAACCTTGATATCGTGAACCCGAGTATCCGTGCATACCTTCAAGGAGAAGCGGGATGTGAAAAATGGTCTCGAGCCTTTTTTAGTGGCCGTCGGTATTCAATAATGACAACTGATATAGCCAAATCAATAAATGCAACCCATGTGCAGGCAAAGGATATGCCAATCACCCGTTTGATCGAGTGGTTGACGTCAATGGTGCAAAGATGGTTTTCTGAACGTCGCAGTGCAGCTGAATCTACATCCACAACACTTGCAACTGTAGCAGAAGATCGACTGAGGGAACAGAATGCATTGTCATTAACAATGACAGTAAGAAATATTATCATTTCAACTTTGTTGTAGGTAATAGTGGTTGCGAGTAGCATATTTGGCTAAGCTTAAAACAAACGGTAAAGTTACGTTTTAAGTAATTTTTGTCCCCAAACTTGTTTGGATAAATTATTTTTTCTCACTTTAAGTCAAAAGGTAAGTTGTTTTTTTTTTTTTTTTTGAAGTAACTCTTACGTTAGTCTCAAATTAACTAACTTATTTCCAATTTTGACAAATAAAAAGAGTTATTTATTCTATTTTCTTGTAAGTAAACTTTTTAAGCTTAGCCAAACATGCACCTAATAGTTATACACTAATGATGCATACAAATTCTATTTGACAGGTACACCCTGCGAACACCCACGAGTTTCATGTTTTAGACCCAGAAGCGAGGTCATTTGTTGTAAATTTGGAGTTGAAGACTTGTGTTTGTAGGGAGTTTCAAGTCGATCAATTACCATGTTCTCATGCTTTGGCTGCGATAAATATGTGCAAATTGAGGGCACACGACTATTGCTCTGTTTACTATAGAAAGGAGGCATTGTCTGCATCATATGCAGCGTCAGTTCATCCCATAGGGAGTGAATCCAGTTGGGTTGTTCCAGCCGAGATTAAAGATAGGATAATTTTACCCCCGAAATGGAGACGAAGGTCTGGTAGACCAAGGAAACGAAGGAATCCCAAGAAAACTACAAAGGGCAGATGTTCGAGATGCAAGGAGTACGGGCATAATAGAAAGACTTGTCAAAATACAAACCCACAGGACTCGAACAATTCAAGTGACTCGTTTATTAGTGAAAGTGCCACTAATAATGATACATAGTGTAGTGAATATATGAGTTTCTATGAGAGACTTGTACTTGTACTATTATTCAGTTGTTGGAAATATGTAATAGGATTATGCAGTCGTAACATAATTGCGAGTTTGTAGCATAGGATGTCTATTTCGTTGACTGAATTTGACAGTTAAACTATCACATATAGTTTGCACGGATAAATATTTTTGTTTAAAAAGACAATTATAATTTTAACTTTTAATAAATGAAAATTTCATAAGTTACAAAATAAAAGAAAAAAATATATTTAAGATAATTTGCCCTTCTTTTTTCCACTTTTTATTGACGGCTGAAAACCCACGGGTACTGGAAGAAAAAAAAGAATTTATACGTCTGTTTGTCTTTATATCTTGAATTTTTCTATCAAACATTTTTCTTTTTGTTCTACTCACTGCTTCAATTTTAAAATCATAATCACTACAACTTAAATCGTTATTCTCGTCGATCAAAACTCTATAAAAAAACAAATAGTTTCAAATCAGTGAACCATTCTCATGGATTCTAAGGATTCCACCGCTGATGGAAATGGTATACTAGTGTAAAAAAAGTGGGATTAGTGCTAAATGGTCGGATGACTTGACAAATTTTTTTTTTAAAATTGTCGTTGACTCATTTTTTAAGCAAATTATCAAATATAGCCCTATATTCTCTTCCCCGCATATAATATTTTAAACGATTTCAAATTTATCTGTTTGTGTCTACTGAAAAAGAGAAGATTTTCAAATTAAAATCTAACTCATTTCATCTATGTAATAAATATTATTTCAAAGTAGAAATTTATATATTCTTATCTTTTTCTTTTAATTCACAGTAGAAATTATGAATTTTGTGGTATAAATCATGAAAATATGTATACATTTGAATATGAATTGTGATTTTTTGTTTTAAATTTCTGTAAATCTGAATTTATTTGAAGGGTTAATTGAAAAAATAGTTTAAAATATATAGACTCGCCTTAGCAGAACCTTAATAGAAGTATGTTAACAGACTACATGTATGTTAAAACCAATTTTGGCCTATGTTAATTTTAGTCTTAATAGCTGTTAACAAACCTTATTAATAAAAATATTTAAGTCTTTTTTGTGTAAAAGAGATTTTTTTTAACTTAAATTATAAACCAGCTTGTTTGACGCAGACTTTTAGCACGTAAAATCAACCATTAGCTACTGAACTTTAACCAGGTTACTACTTGACCCCCCAACTTTGAAAGGTATGTCAATACCTACTATTCTTTCCACTATGTTACCCACCCATCACTCGACGTCTAACAGTCTGCAATTCTTAACGGAACATCTCACGTAGTAAGTAAAATTCTGATGTGACATGTTGCAGTATTAAATCTCACCGAATCATAAAAAACACATCACCCAAACACTCTTTTTGGGTGAATAAGATAGGATTGTATTTCAATTTTGGAAGAGAAAAAGTGCGTTTGAGATGTGCTATTTTGCTTAGTCGGCCATAGTTCACACTGTCAGTCCACCACGTCGAAAAACCATATTCCAGGTCGGATTCTTCATTATGAGTTGGCACATGTTGGTTAACGGGTGGTGGATAGGTAAGATAGTAGAAAGAAAAGTGGGGTATTAAGATAATTTTTAAAGTTGAGTGGTTAAATAGTAGCTTGGTTAAAAGTTTGATATCTGATGGTTGATTTTACCCGACTTTTAGCCGGTCGTAAAAAAAAAAGCTTTATCAAACATAATAATATCAGACTCGTGAGCCGTGACAGCAGAAATTTGGGAGAAAACCCTCAATAAACCTCTGTAAATCGCTGTAGGAAGGTAGTAGAAAATGGAGATATCAAGAGAGGAGACGCCCCAAAACGACATCGTAATTGATGATGGCAACGATGATACTCCTATTCTCAGCTCTCAAGCATTGGAAGCACTCAATGAGTTTCTGGCTGAACAGAACCGCACGGTGGCTGAGGCTCCGCCAGAGGAGGAGGTGGCGCTGGTCAAGGAGGACTGGAGGCTCAGCCAGTTCTGGTACGACCGCGACACCGCCGAGACAATTGCTCGAGAAGTAATTATTCTATGCCAAAACGTCGATTCCCCTTCCGTGGCTTGCATTGCTTGCCCCACTCTCTATGCCTATCTCAAGGTACTTTTCAGTAGTATTAGTTAAGGTGCCATATTAATGAAGGTTCAAGCTTTGGAACGTGATGTACAGCATTGCAATTTGTTAATAATCTTGTCTAAAAGTTGAAACGGCCTAAACTGCTAGGGAGAAGCCAATTGTATTTATTTCAATCTTACTTTCAACATGCTCCATCAAATGCTAACCGGATTTTTTTTTGATCTCACACGTGAACAATTTTCAAAAATGGGTGGCCGTCAGACTTAAACTGGGGTCTTTTAACCTGATTTTGATACCGCATTACCCATCTCCTCTGAAAGCTTAATCTGTCTATTTAGAAGAGGGTTATGACTATTCATTTAAATATTGTCTTCATTACCATTCAATATTTGCTCAGAATTGTAAAATGAATGGGTCATACTTTCTCATTTTGCTGAAATGATTAGGGATTTTAGTGTCCCTTCAACAATTAGCAATGATATTATCGAATCACAATGCACTTGAATGCTGCTCAGGGGAAAAAAATGCTTTTTCACCATTTATTCCTTTCTTGTTACTGGTGATTAACTGAGGTACCTGTTCTTGTCTTTGTCTTGAATTTCAGAAGATTAATGAATTATTTGCAGGTTATAATTATTACAGAAACGTGTACACTATTTTAAAATATGTGCTCAAATATTTTTTTGGTTTTTACCATTTGTTGCTTTGTTACAATTGGTCAGTGTGCCGGCTTTATCCTTTTTCTCCTTTCATTTGTATTGGAATTTTGAGATTATGAGAATCATATCCACGAGGCACTGTTGTGTAAAGCATAACCTACAACACCTCAAACCAATATTTACATAGAGTTAGGATTATAATTTGCCTAGTAATTTGTTTGTTGCTGGGCTTTTTACTCTTTATTTTATTGGAAATTTCAGAAAATTGGTCCAGAAGTACCAGTGCAGCTTCTTGAGTATGATAAAAGATTTGAGCAATATGGGACGGATTTTACATTCTATGACTACAACCAGCCTGAGAATCTTCCGTTGTCATTAAAGCATTCATTTCCAATTATAGTTGCAGATCCTCCTTACCTGGTAAAATTTAATCATCGAATATTTTTTTATAATTTCAAAGCGTTCTATCACGGCATATAGGATATACTAAGACTGTAAATCGTTAAATGTTTATGAAAAATGAATTACTTTAGACAGTCTCAACTCTGAATCTGGGGTGCTGAATGTAAAAATATTGCTGGTTGCGAATCACCATTTTGGTTCCTCAACTTAATTTTTGGTGCCAGGTGCCAAGTGCCAACTTACACAACTGGCTACCAATTTGAAACTCTCATCCAGATTGACAATTGAGCTTGACAGAAGTAGGCTGACTGCTGACGTGATTACCACATGTTTTTTGGGGAAAGAATAGGAAATCTACACTTAGATGCTTTATGTCTCCAATTTTTTGCTCCAAAACTAAGTAGCCCAGTTAAATCAAGTAATAGTCCTTTAATGCAATTATTTCCAATAACAATGTCCTGGAATTAATTAGTTGCCCTTCATAGAATTCAAAAAAATCTAAAGCAAATAGGGGGAGTCTGCCACCGGCTACTTCACTCACCCACCATCATATCTTCTTCAATCACCACGAAATCTCGTTATTCCCAAGCACATCCAGTTCCATCCTACCTGATCGTCCTTCCTCTCTCTTTTTCTCTCCCTCTCTGGCACCTCTTCCTAAACTAAAACTGATCCAGCACCTACCTCGCGGAAAACCCAGATATTGAAGCCAACCATGTCCACTGACCCAAATAAATCTTATCAGATTGCAGTCAGATCCTCACATCATAAATTTAATTAAATATTAATCAGATCTGAGAAGGGGTTGCGGAATTACTTAGTGATTGCATTTTCTTTCTTTTTTTTTTTTTTTGTTGTCTTCTATTTGTTGATGATGGCTAATGGGGAATGGTGGTTTTGGTGGTGATGAACTCATGATGCTAGGATATTCACTTTTGGATGACAAATCACCAAGTGAATAATCTCTTTTGGCTGCACAGTTGATATCTTTATCTTCCATGTTAGCTTCTGTTTATTGGATCAAGGAATACCAGGCAAATACTGTGACCCTAATGACAGTTTCCACTGAGGAATCATCCACTAGTAGAGTCACGTACACGGTACACTGTCCGATCTAAGAAAATATGCATAGAGGTTTGGTTTTTCATGGAAGTGGATTTTTTCTTTATGATGTGGGCAGTGGCAGTGGCAGTTGAAGTGGCAATGGTGGTGGTTGGAATATTTTCCTGTTTTGGGGGCTTACTGATTATAATTTTCATATTAAATTTGTCTCCTCTTGAAGGAGAACTTGATATAAACGGTTGGGACATATTACAACATAAATGCCCGTATTGCTGTCAGCACTAACAGCCAATCTGGATGAATGTTTAATTTTGGACAATTTCGCGAGTTCAAAGGATATAGTGGGGCAAAAAAAGTTGAAGCGTGATAAATAATTACTTTGAAAATTTTCTGGTCAGGAAAACTCTTTTACCTTGTTTCAGTTGGTATTCGGTTGCACATTCCACTTTAGTTGCTTACTGAACTTGGTACCGAGAGGGCCATGTTTGCATGTGAATGGTTGGCTTTCTGAATATCATGAATTGGAAACAAGTTGGTCATTGATGGTTGTTTGACTTGAGCATATGATATAACATGAACCTAATGAAATTGTAGTCAAATTGGTTACATTTATGAAAAGTGTGTGTGAAACCTTCTTATAATCAGTTGTCAAACAACCCAAACCTTCTTAGATTTATTTGATTCTTGCTCCAACTTTTTAATCTAGATACGAATATATTCTCTTTAGACATTGTTGGTCTCATTTTGAATGGCAATTAAATTGTGAGATGAATGACTTGCACAGCTTTTGGCATTAAAGATTCTGAATTGAATTGAAAAATTCACCAATCTATGTACTGTTATGAATATACAATTTTTCGTAAGGATGCTATAGCGAGAGTTATATTTCTTTCTCTCTGGTCAGGTAATGATCAATAGGTTTACTTCCATTTTTGTATCTTATATCTCTGTGGCAGTAATTTCACCTGTATCTTCCTCGTTAGCTTTATTTGATAACAAAGGAAATATTACTTCTCCATTGTTTCAGCTGTAAATTAAAAATTATCTGTCTAATATTCATGACATGGATGATCTTATTCAATTGATGGTCGTGGTGACAGAGCAAGGAGTGCTTGGAGAAAGTTACTGAAACAATTTCATTTCTCTCTAGACCAGGGCAATCTTACCTGCTTTTACTCACTGGTAAGACATGGATTTCAGATCAATTTCTCGCTTATCATCCAGTCAAGAAAATTTAACTCGCCTCTATGAAGAAGTATAAATAAGTTTAAATGTTCTACCTATGTTTCATGATATTCGATAGTCTGTCCGCCCAATTAACTTCAAGCCTGTTATTATCATATACAGGCATGTGCAGATGACATTGGCTACACTTTTAAATTGTCTAGAAAAGAATATGTTGCTTTGCCTATAAGATCGTATTGAAAAAGTTATGCCTTTTCATATAGGTGAGGTGCAAAAGGAGAGGGCTGCAGAGCTCTTGGGTTTGCGCTCATGTGGTTTTCAACCTCATCACTCTAGCAAACTTGGCAATGAGTTTCGGCTGTTCACGAACTACGATCCTGGGACAAGGCTAGATGGGTGGGAGGTTTAGTAAAGGTGCATTTTCAATTCGCTTGTATCAATTGATGTTTAAAAGTATTTGGTTTCTGATATCAAAAGTGAGGTGTTTCTAATTTAAGTTTTCTTGACGAGCTTTTCTTTAATATGCATTGTGTATGAAGTAACCCAAGAATTTGTTAGCTATCATTATACTTGAGCGCGAAATAATTCTTAAACTGCTTGTATTTGTTCCATTCATTTCTTCGTTTCTCTCACTTCTTTCCCACATCATTAGTTCATTACTTGCTACAGTTAACCGAAATTATTCTGGAAACAGGTTCTGCATCCAAGGATACAATTATCTGATGCAGTTGCAGACAGTTGAGCGTTTGAAGATTCTTGCACGGTAGGGTTAATTCCAGGGATGTTGGGGGATGGGATGATAGAGGAAAGCTATACTTTGTGATAAATCAAGATTTCTTAGTCTATTTTAATTATTCCATGTTCAACATGCTTTTCAATTCGAAATATTGAGGGTTTTTTTTCCATCTATTACTTATCTTGTATTTGAGCTATTTATGCATTGTGATTAGCTTGGTAGAACTTTTCATTTTCGTATTGGGTTTGCTTTGCTCTGAAGCACAGTATTTTGACAATTGATAACTGCTGCTGGCCCAGCCACAGTGCAACCCATGTCTTGTACAAGCTCGGTGGGTGAGGGAATCAGTCTGAAATTCGGTCTAGTTAGGTGTAAAAAATATTGAAAATTTAGAACCCCCCAAAATAACTTTAGGGCCCATCCCTAAAAGTGGCAGTTCATCCACAAAACCAGTCACTTCTCTTCGTTATTTGACCTTGACTTTTTACTTTTGCTGGAGTAATATTCTAGTTCGTTTTAAACATATCCAATGTTTAATTTGTCATACATATCCTGAAAGAGGATGAGAATGACAAGAGACCATACATAAGATATGTCATCCACCTTTTTTTGTTTTGAAAATAAATAATGTGATTAATATGGGCAAATTAATTTTGGGCTTGACACGTGGCGTCCATGCACTTAGAATTTTCCATTTTGCCATGCAAAAGAACAGCACAAAGAAGCCACGTTGAAAATAAGCTAAAGTCCAACTAAACAAAATATAATCAAAGGTTAGTGGCCAAAGAAGAGGAAAGGAAGAGATGGAGACTGACATCCGTGGTGCAACGGCGGAGCAGCAGCCGGTAGCGGTGGAGACGGACAATGGTGGTACAATGGCAGAGCAGCAGCCAGTGCCGGAGGGGAAGAAGATGATGAATGTACTGGTGGCTGTTGATGATAGTGACGAGAGTTTCTACGCGCTTGAATGGGTTCTTGATAAGTTGTTGAAGTACAATGGTGGCGCCGCTCCTCAGACGGCGGAGCAGGAGCACTCCAAGGTGGTCACCATAGTCCATGTCATAGAGCCCCTGCCTCGCTATGCCTTCCCTGGTGGATATGGTTCGTTTCTCATTAAAATATTTGCAATAATTCACTACCACAATTTTCATTTTTAGCTATCAAGAATTTTTTCATTGAAAATATCGAAATTATAATCAATTTGAACTATTCTTCTTAACAAAGTCGAATCTCAAGTCTTAATACTTTTGATGATCTAGTTCTTTTAGATGATAATTCTTTTGTTAAAGAACAAAATCGCACCCCTAATGTTAGCTCGTATGATTGTTTTGTACAGTCAAATTTACGATATAATTATTTATTGTAATTCTGTCATGGGTCTTGGTTTGAAATTCAGTGGTGGAATCTGCAAGCAAAACCCAAGAGCAAAATGGTGCAAGAATACTCTCTCGTGCATTTGAGATGTGCAGGGACAAAATGGTAAGTTTGATTCATAGTTTGTTTTCTTAACAAAATTGAGAATTTAGGAGAGGTTTGTCTACATTACACCTCTTCCCCAACATAAGTCTATCCTCTAAAATATTTAAGCATGATTTATAAAAGTGCACGTTTGGCCGTGCTAAAATTATTTTTCAAATATTTATAAGTTGTGGGATCTATAAGAATGCATAAATTATAAGTAGTAAGTTGTAGGTCTTACGAAATGTGTAGAACAAAAATATATTTGATCAACTTAAATTATAATTTAAATTTAATCAAAAAATATTGGGTCATGGATTGGCATGCCTCTTTAGTTGGGTCAGGTCTTACTCTCTTGGTTCTTGTTACACCTTCGGCTCGGCATGCTTGCTTTAACTCTATCGATAGCATTTTTGGTGTCAAGACCAGTAGCAGCAGTAGCGTCAGTTAAGGCTCGTTCCAAAAGAGATATGTGGAGCGGTTCCAGTCCCTTTTGTTTGGGAGGGACTTACGCCGGCTTTGGGGCAAGATTAAATAAAATATGAGAAAATTTGTTAATTATTTTGTACAAGTATTAAAAAGTTTTAAAACGTTATTTCTTATAATTGATGTAGGTGAAAGCTAAAACTCTTATTCTCGAGGGAGATCCAAAGGACCGGATTTGTCGAGCCGCAGATGAAATGAACATTGATCTTCTTGTTGTTGGTAGCAGGGGACTTGGCCAAATCAAGAGGTGATGATCTTTGATCTCTTCTTACAATTTGATTAAACCTAAATAAATATAAATGTCATTTCTCAACCTTCCAAATACTATATTTGAACATTTAAAATTTGATTTCTTTTGTAGGGCATTTTTGGGAAGTGTTAGTGATTACTGTGCTCACCATGCAAGATGTGCAGTCCTTGTAGTTAAACCACCCAAAAAACCTCATTGATGCTACGAAAGAATTGAAATAATAGTTCAGAACCAATAAATCGAAGAATGAGTGAAATAAAGTTATTGTGAATATATGTTTTTGTAATCAAGATTGTATGTATGTGCACCTGTAATGTAAATTTACGATATGAGTTGTTTCTAGTCTCGATAACTCATTATTATCTAGCAATATTAAAAATAATAAATTAAGTCTCGTTTTTATATGAACTTTTTCATTATCCACTCGAGGGTGAAAGAAAGAAAGTTGAGATACAGTGACAAATTTTGTGGTTGTGTCTTTCTGCCTCCATGGAAGGTTCATTCACATGTGTGTGTATATTAAGAAGTTTGGATGGTTTTTGACATATTTTTAAATTAAATCGTTAAAAAAGTTTGAAAAAAAAAATATAAATTTAAACCAAATTGTTTAAAATGATTTTAGATAAACTCAAACTTAAAACAAACGCTTTGTTTTGGTTTTAAATTGCGGTTTTGTCAGATATATATTAAATTATAAATCTAACTTTCAACAAAATCAAAATAGAATGTAAAAATCACGATAAAGTATTCTGATTATTTTTTTAAGATAATTCCATACTAAATAAAAGTTAATATAAAGTCAATACAGCTCTATTAAACAAAATATAAAATCACAATACAATTTGATAATACAATTTGATAATACAATTTGATGATGCTCAACAAGATCTTGACGATTTTCACCGTGATGGTTTTTGCGGTGCTTTATGCACCTTGTCTTTTGGAGTGTTAGGGTGAGGGTTTGGTGTATGAAGAAGCAATTTGATGGATTAATTGGTTTCATTAAATTAGGGGTATTGTTAATAACTGATCACTGATTAATGTGCCCATATTTCATTTAAAACTTTACTAGTTATAACTGTATTCTAAGGTTAAAATTGTAATTTAAGATTCTGACTCCTATTTGCCTTTGGACTAATTTTTGTCAAGAATTTAAAATTTTCATCGTTTATTTATTTATTAATTCTTCAGAGTCATGATATCTTGCCCCCAAGGGGCAAGAGATCATTTTCCTTGTTTTCAAACAGTCGAAAAAAGTTGAAACTTAAACCAGCCCATTTTAAAAATGGCTTGATTTGGTTCAAAACCGTTTCAGTGATAGATTACGTTGCACCAAACCAATGACTTCGATTTAATATTTTGATTGGACTATATTGAGCCTCTTGGTGGATATGTCTCGAGAGGGTGCATGTGCCTTAAGTTAAACAATTCTAGTGGTGATATGTATTTATAACATCTCTGGTAAGAGCTTGTTCCTTTTTCCTTTTTCTGTTTTTGAGGGAAGGTAAGAACATATTTAAACATAGAAAGGTCGAAAAGTTAAGGCTATTGAATAAAATTTGCTATACATATATTCAAAGAATGGTAACAATTTTAAAATGTAGAAAATAGACTGAATTCGAGTGACAACCTCATTAGACCAAACAAATCACAAGCCAAATGCCCATAAAAAGTAAGATTGAGACACTTGATCCACAAAGGGAATTGAGTATGCCACAATAGTACGTAATCAAAGCAATTTGTTGCCCGGTGGGAACAAAATGTAATAGGTATGCTCATTCTAAATGCATTCATGGCGAAATTTTAACCATTTTTGAGCAATTACTATTTATGAAATATGGTCTATTTGGAGAGACTACTTATTTCTGAAGACGACCTAACGAATGGTAGAAAAACATATAAGGTAAACAAAGTTCAGAAAAATAATAAATTTCTCATAATATTGAAGAAACTTTTACTTTCTCATTTGTACAAGCTAATTCAAATTCTAAGAATTTGAATTTGAGTTTCTCATCTGCCAAATTCATGGGTTCTAAATTAATTTGCATGATCTTAAAAAAAAAATTGTGAGAAGAAGTGAGCTAGGAGAGAGACTAGAAGTTGGAGGCAAGGGTAGAGGGAGACATTTAATGTTTCTTTCTTATTTTTTAATCTTTCCTTCTTCTATTTATTTTATTTATTCCAATTAGAAATAAAAGAATTATTGTCATTTTAGTAAAAAGAAAAATCATTATTTAATAGAAAAATAAACAAGACTTCATCCAGTGATAAACGATACTACAAAATTCACTATTTAATTATTATCTTCGTCTTGTTGAGTCTTTTGGCTTCAATGTAATGAGGTGAAACACCAAGCATCTCTTGATACTACATTACGAGGGATTTAGTTTTATGAGCAACGTTGTATTAACAAGATATGAATTGAATTGCAATGTCAAGAAGCCATTTATTACATAACATCAATTATTGTGGAGGTCCATGTCACCTTTAAGTATCACTTTCATTCAATTCATGATCCTCTCAAGTGCATATGCTATCATATTTCACATAGATTCAAGGATTATACAGTTAGCGTTGTCTAGCAAATCAAGAGCTCAATAGTAGTAAAGACGGATTGATTGTTATGACTGTGAAAAATATAAACGACAAGCTCATGAGACTGGTAAGGCCTGATCAAGGGCAATTTTCTTATGTGCGTTTAAAGACTTAATTGTTTTTCAAATTTAAATCATCTTGCTTCTTCTTTCTCTTTTGTAGTTATGGAGATAAAGTATTACCTCGCTCAGATTTTGATACCGGCAAACCTCCCAAATTGGGTCTAGGTAGAGATCTAAAATCCCTGCTCGAGTATTTATGGTGTTTTGACTAAAAAGAAAAACGGCACTACAAAATTCAAATATTGAAATCAGCATCTTTAAGAAAAAATTAAGTTAAAGGCTAAATTGGTACAAGGGCTATAGTTTAGAGAATAATCCTGTACTGTTTCCCAAATCACAAGCTATAAGGCAACAAGAGTTCAAATATGCTATCTCCATTTGACCGTCTTCTTAGTTTGTTGGAAATTGGTTTAAGAATTTGAGAAATTGACTAAATGTTTAAAAAACAACTAAGGTAACTTCGTGTCAACTTGGCCAAAATATACAGACCCGACCCAATCATGTTAGGCAAAATAGTTTGTCACTTCACCGCTTCGAAGAAACGGGGTTCGACCTACCAGGTCAGGTCGGGGAGTCGAGGGGGCAGCGCCCCCGAAAGAGAATTCAAATTTCTCTGCATGTGTTGAAGGGTATATTTAGCATCTTGAAACCAATATCGAATAAATGAGAAATTACGGAAAATGACAAAATTGAGTCAATTTTTGACTATAAACTGTAGGCACCGTTGCGGAGCAAATTCAACTTAAGGACAAAGTGTTCAACACTTGCTTCGACTTACATTTCATCTTTTCATTCGATTTTTTCGTTTCCAGTCACTTACACAAAATTCGCCAACATAGTTATCTCGTCAAAATTTAACAAGTCACTACATCAATTCTTGTTAATATATACATTAGCTAGATGTAACATCACACTATTAATGAAATGAAATATAGACAAAGTTCTTCCAATTCTTTTAAATAACAAGACATGACGTGACATTTTACTATTTGTTAACCGAAATTGAGCTAATGAAATTTCAATTTTTTCATAGAGTGAACCAAAAAGGCTCATGGAATTATAGGCAGACAACCAATTCTTTCTTTCCTTTTATTTTTTGCCTTTTCATTTTCTTGCAGCCAAAATGGAAAATACAGAACTTACAAGGTAATGGTTTCATGATATAAAAGTCATTTATTTGATTCCTCATACATAGTTAACTTATCCACTCAACCTTGTATATGATTTTTAGTCAATTCAAAGTCAAGAAACAACCTTGCTAGAGAATAAAATATATAATAGTTACGCGGTATTTTGTCAAATTTTATTCGATTAAACCATTACAAAAGTTCAAGAAATTTCATTAAATCTTATTTAAGTGAATTTTGTAAATATAAATCAATTTTTTTTAAAAATGACGTGATTACTTGATACTGTCGAGTGTTATTACAATCACTATCTTCACGCTTATGTCACGTCGAAGTACTGCAAAAGAAAAAAGAACAAAATCTAATTCAATTTATCGTAATTAATTAGTTAATCTTATTTTGAAATACAAGAAAAAAATTTAAGAAACAGTTATGACAGGTGTGATAGAGAAAATTCAATATAACAACATATTAAAGTATTATGATCACTTAGGCATGTTGATTGTTAAATATTATATATTTGTTTTTCTTTTTTATTTCTAATATAATATTAATATATAATTATTGGTACTAGAAATTTCTAGAAGCCGAGAAAGAGGAAATTTTTAGAAATAGAAAAAACAATAAAGAGAAAAGTAAACATGAAATGTCAAAAATTACTAAAATATAACTGTCGGTTAATCACACGCGCCACCCCATTGTGTTATAAGCTCAGAAAAGTAGTACAGAAAATTTTGTGCACACACTACGTTGCAACTTCTTATTGGCTATTAAGATGTAGGAATTTACACCATTCATCCTTAACCTATTCAATCAGTTGCAAATTGATTTTTAATAATCCATTAAAACTGCACAACTAAATCATTTAAAATCGTCACGTCTTCATTATAAAAATATGTTTGAATTCAAACTTTCAGGCACCAGCCCATGTTACAAAGTAAAGAGCTTGTTTGATAAAAAAATTAATAAAAATTATGAATTTTATAAATGTATGGTTAAAATTATTTATTTATTTTGATAGCAAAATTTAATTTTTATAAAATTAGGTATATGATAATTGGGTGATGATTCAACATAAATTTGGACGTAGGAATGTATACAAAATCGCCACAACGCATAACTAAATATAAACTCTTATTTTGAGACCGTTATTTTGGGTTCACTAAACTTGTCGATGTTTCAAAATTAAAACAAACCAAACTATTTAGAAATGATCCAGTTTAAGTTTCGAAACTTAAAAACCACTTGAAACCAACCCATATCGTCGCTCTTTTTTTTTTTTATTAAATTTTTTTAACCCAAGATATGTGATTTATTAGTTAGTCGGCATTTATTGTCTCTTTAGAAATAAATAATGATTTACGATTATATTTTTCTTATCTATTTAATAAAGGAATTTGGATGTTTTGATTTATAGTTGAACTTTGTATTATTTTATTGTTTTAAACTTGTATAAAGACATTATTTAAGTTTTGTATTGAGATTTTAAACCAATATATTTTATGTTTTCACTTGTTTGAAATATGTTATTTTTATGTCACTAAAACCACAGTCACAAACCAACAAAAATGGTTTTGTTTGATTTGGAAAATGAAATAGTTTAACTTGGTTTGAAAAAAAAAAATTCAAACCATTTTTAAGTAATTTGGTTTGAAAATAGGTTCAAAACTGTTTAAACTGAATTGTGTTAACTCCTATTTGGATTTATTCGCAAGGTAATTAAATACAAGTGCACGTATTTCATTTTGCATGACAATGCTCGTCAAATGTTGTCCGTTTTTATTTATATTACGACAACCATGCTCTTGAGAGCATAAAGTTACCTACAATGCAATAAATAAGATAGAAACTAATCTACGATAATGCTTAGGAATGCAGAAATCTCAAAATTATTAAATAGGACAAGTATTTCTTCAATTTATTTTTCAAAATAAGTAATTACTTTACTTAGCACATGTTTGTCATTGTTTAAATTATAATTTCAGTTGGTTAAATTGATTAAATATAATTTTTATCTACACATTTTATAGGACCCACAATTTACAATTGATTTTTTATCCACACATTCGTCAACAACTTAAAATATAAGTATTTAAAAAATAATTTCAATATTACCAAATATATGTTTATAGTCTTATCTTGTTTCGATAAAAAAAGATCTTAGCTCAGTTCGATATAATGTGGATCTCCAAAACTTGATGTTGCATATTCAAATTCTAGAGAGCAAGACCTTTTAATTGAAGATAAATTAGAATAAAATAGATTTAGCATATGTTTGGCACCACTTAAATTATAATTTCAGCTGGTCAAACTGGTCAAACATAATTCTCATCCACACATTTTATGGGACCCACAACTTACAACTACTTTTTATCCACACATTTACCAACTGTTTATAATATAAGCACTTAAATTATAATTTCAGCACCTCCAAACATATGCTTATTCTTGTACCAACAAGAATTTGATATATCGTGGATTACATATAGGAGGAGGACGGCAGTCCCAAAAAATAAAAAACAATAGATTGGGACCAACGGTGCAATTTCAAAATTGAGAAACACTCCTTCGAAACTCGACTACAATCGCACGCTACTCACCTCGCTGTTTTTATTTCTCTATTTTACCCTAAACATTTCCCAAAATCCCCAACATATCCCCTCCACCCATCGAGAAACCAAAACTCAGAAAACCCAGAAGCCTTTCTCTCTCTAGTTCACTTCTCCCTCTCTCTCTCTTCCCCTTTCTTTTCCTCCCTGAAATTATATTAATCCCTGTGTAGATTATTGATCGACGGCTCTGATTTCTCCAGCCATGACGATGCTGACTCCTCAGCCGTTGGATGTAACTCCCCGCTCTTTTTTCGCACGCATTCTCCCAATTATACACTTGTAGATTTGAATATTCATGCATGTACCTATCTGTTTTAATTAATTGTTTTAATTTTCGGCTCGGGGGTGTATAACGAATTAAATTACTTGCACGGGGACTGAGGCCTGGTGATCGTCGACTAGGGTTTTCCGTGGTTAAATGAGAGGTTTAAGTTTCTGAATTGATTTTTTTTTTTATTTTAAGTTGCGTTGATTTACTTGGGTGAAGAAGTTGTGGTTTTTTATTTAGGAGAAAATGCTAGGGTTTTTACTGGATCAAGCTTAAGTTTCTGTTCTTTATCTTTTTGGTGTGTTTTAGCGACAAGAAGATGAAGAGATGCTGGTGCCACACTCGGATTTTGTCGAAGGCCCTCAGCCTTTAGTAGAAGGCCCTCAACCTTTAGTAGAAGGTCCTCAGCCTATGGAAGGTCTGCGTTTTTCTTGTGCTAGTTTAATTTTTATGTATGTTTATCTAAAATATATCTGAATATGCGTGTATGGAATACTATCTAAATTAATTTGTTCTTACTGTTTTGGGCTACATTTGGCATATGAGTGTTGAAAGTTTTGTTCTATGTGGATTGGGTTTCAAAATTGTTTTTGATTTTATAGTAGCGCCAGCGGACAGTGCTGGGACAGTTGACAACCAGGCCAGTGAAGAGCCACAAGCATCGCGGTTCACATGGGCAATTGAGAATTTTTCCCGCTTGAATGTCAAGAAACTATATTCGGATGTCTTTACCGTTGGTGGTTATAAATGGTAATCTAAAGCTGAAAAGTTGGTTCCACCTTTTCTTATCTACAATTCCTCGTATGGTTAAAGGAATTAATTACGTTAGTTAGAAGAAATTAAGAGAGCACCTGTTTTATGTTACCACGTGTTACAAAGAAACACTTCTTATTTATGTTACTTGCTTTACAGTCTTGAAGAGAATGACCTAATTGCATTTTGGCTTTTGTTGGTTTGCACAGGCGGGTGCTTATTTTTCCGAAGGGAAACAATGTGGACTATTTGTCTATGTATTTAGATGTGGCGGATTCAGCTAACTTGCCGTATGGGTGGAATAGATATTCACAGTTTAGCTTGGCTGTAGTTAATCAAATACATAACAAGTACACAATAAAAAAAGGTATATCCCAGAACTATTCCCATTTCTAATCCTTTTGAGTAGGTAAAGCTTGATCTTGAATTCATTAGTATGTCCTTATTAAACATTTTCCTTAAAACTTCATTCTTCTCGTTTATGCAGCTTGATATTGTGTATTCATTTTCAAATTATTTGCTATATAAGATGTATTTTTATTTTTTAAGGTTGTGATTTTACCATTTTCTTTATTTGTGATTTTGTCCCAGTTGAAATTCTTCTATCCCCAGATGAAGGACTTTTTTTTAAAAAAATAAAATAAAAAATTCAGAAATATAAAACGAAAAATGTGAGCAAGGTGGGTGTTAAGACTTGTACGCCTAATTAAAATAATCTATAAATGGTAGAAGCATGAGGTCGTGACAGTAATTTCCCTTTTCTTAAATGTAATATGAGTTTGTTAGGAAAATTGGGTTTCGTGTGTAGTGCAAAATATCTTGGTATATTTGAATTTCTAAAGTTGGGGGAATGTGAAATGTCAAAAAAGTCTGCTTAAGTTCTTACTCATGAGAAATGCTATCCTTTGCGTACTTCCGATCAATGGCCGCAATTGGGGAAAATTTGAAGCTGTCTTCGTGTTTAACCTATTATGAGCTGAATTTTGGGAAGTAGAAGGGTTAAAACTTAAAAGCACTCAGATGAGAAGAATAACACAAGGAAAAGCATAAAGGATTAGTGAATTAAATATTTCATCTGAACAAAGTGTATTTAGACATTGAACATAACCCCATCTTCTGTTGAATCTTGTGGAGGAGTGAGGACATTGTCAGCATGCAGCTTCTTCTTGATCCATGTATTTGATAAGATTTAAATATTGTATGATTGTAAGAAAAGATAATAAATAAATCCGAGTCACATTGATGAGTATTTTATTGTTCATTTAGTTTATTATTATGCACACCATAATATTAAAAGAATGGGTAACTGGGAGGTATGCTCCTTTAGTTTATTATATGAAAAGCATACTTCGAAAAAAGAATGTGTAACTAGAAGTGTTATTTTTGTGAATAAACGATGAAGAATCTGCTGCAACCTTACTATAAAGGAGTTTTAAACTGGAGTTTGTTAAGTATTCGTGCTCAGTATTGTCATTTTGGCCGATAAGCTTGACTGGGGGATCACTGGGTTGGATTTTCTTTTTGATTGATAAACTCAAATAGTAAGTCATTGCACCTTAAATGATATATGTTATATCTCCCCCAACTCAAATGGAGCATGCCTCTAGCGTTCTGGATTATGGTAATTTGTAATATAATATTGACCTTGTATTTGGGTTTCACAGACACACATCACCAGTTCAGTCAAAGGGAGAGTGATTGGGGTTTTACATCTTTCATGCCCCTTGGCGAACTTTATGACCCCAATAAGGGGTATCTTGTGAATGATACATGTGTTATTGAAGCTGATGTTGCTGTACGTAAAGTCATCGATTACTGGACGTATGACTCAAAGAAGGAGACAGGTTATGTGGGACTTAAGAACCAAGGAGCAACTTGTTACATGAATTCTCTCCTTCAAACTTTGTATCATATTCCTTACTTCAGAAAGGTTACGATAGACTCTCATTCTTTAACTAGTTCATGAATTGTTGCACTGTTTCATTTATGAGGGAAGATTGAAGAAGCCTTATTTTGGAATGTGTTATATCAGGCTGTGTATCATATGCCAACTACAGAGAATGATATGCCTTCAGGAAGCATTCCCTTGGCTCTACAGAGCTTGTTTTATAAGCTCCAATATAATGACACCAGTGTGGCAACAAAAGAATTGACTAAATCATTTGGATGGGACACGTATGATTCCTTTATGCAGCATGATGTGCAAGAACTTAATAGAGTTCTGTGTGAAAAGCTCGAAGACAAGATGAAGGTATGGTGGTCAGACGAGAAGCCCCTTTTCTTTGAACTTTTTTGATTTTCCGATATTAAAAAAAAATAAAAAAAAATCTTAAATGATTTTGCAACTGGCTCAGGGGACTGTTGTTGAAGGGACGATACAGAAGCTGTTTGAAGGACACCATATGAATTACATTGAATGCATCAATGTAGATTTCAAATCAACGAGAAAAGAATCATTTTATGGTATTGGTCATTCCAAGGCTTGTCCTCTGTTTCTTAATGTTGAAAGACATCAATTTTAAATCGTAATCTTGTGGCAGACCTTCAACTTGATGTCAAAGGCTGTAAGGATGTCTATGCTTCCTTCGACAAGTATGTGGAAGTTGAACGTCTTGAAGGAGATAACAAGTATCATGCTGAAGAACATGGTTTGCAGGTATCGTGCTCCACCAATAGATAATTGTGGGATTCATGAGCATGTCCAAGTGCATTTTTTCTCTGAAAGCTATTTTCTATGAATATGAGAGGATTATGCAGATTCGAATTTTTCACATTTTATTCCCATGACACTAATAGAATTAGCATTTGAAAAATTCATAATAGATATTTACCCAAGCAAATATAGAAGGAGCTTTGTGAGACACATTATGTGTTACCGCCCAAATTTAATGCATGTATTAGTTCATTTCAGTAGTCTTTTTTTCCCCATTGAATATCAGTCTAAAGATTGATTATTCTATAAATCCCAGGATGCCAAGAAGGGTGTCTTGTTCATTGACTTCCCTCCCGTTCTTCAGCTTCAGCTAAAGCGCTTTGAATATGATTTTATGAGGGATACAATGGTTAAGGTTAGTAGCCAAAACTTAATGGTTGTCCAATTTTTACTCGATTGAGGTGGATGTGTGGTCATCTCGTTGTTAATTATGATTTCTTGGTATTAGTTCTCCCTGTCAATTACAATCCAGGGTATATCTTTTTGCTGGAGGAATTGTTGTTGCATGAAGTCAGATATAGAGATATAAATGTTTACATTCTATCATATCTTTCTCCAACAATTTGGTTCTGATGAGTTTCTTCAATTAAGATTTAAAGCTTTTTGTGAGTACCCCTATGATGGACGGATGTTGGTTCCAGCATAGAGTACACCTAATTATCAGGATGGAAAGAAGATAAGGGGGATGGTTTTATGCAGCAGCTGATTTGACCCTTTTAATGTGGATATGACCTGAGAACTTTGAAGTTTTAGAAATGAATCCCTTCCTCTAGTGTGGTACTTTTCTGCCGAAAAGCTGTAGTTCCACGAATTTCTAGCGGGTTTATGAGCAATAATTTTCCAAACTTGTTTTTTCGTCGAGATTTTTCTTCGAGTTATATCGTGTTATTTTAGTTGGAGCCCATATAGGTTCTTTTTATTTATTTATTTTTCTATAGAGGCTCTACTGGTAACTTATGGTGAGAGTCCCAATGATGGGAGGGGAGGTAAAAATGTTTCAGTTTATATGGATAAAAATAGTTTTGCCACCTTTGCTGGTTAATGTCTATTTTGCTGATCGAAATTCATTTAACTTAGCTATAGGAATAAATATAAGCCATCATCGATGCGCGATAATCTACCGTGGACTGTGCGTTCTTGTTTTTTTTTTTTTTTGCCCCTTGGGGGTGGGGTGGGGGGGTAGCATTTTACCTGTGCACAAAGGCTGTGCATTCCTATAATAGTAATATTTATCTGTCAACATCTCGCGATCTCTTAATTTGAGGATTGACTTTGCCCTTGGAATGGGAAATTCCCCTCCTTAAAAAAAAAAGAAAAGAAGAAGAAGAAGAAAGAAAGAACCATTAATGAAGATAAGAGTTCTCATAGGTTTGTTTATGGATGTTATTATGCTTTTAGAAGCCCTTCTGTTTGTCTCTATCTTGAATTGGTGTATCCAGTGGATGTTATTCTCTCATTGCTATAAGAGCCAAGCTATATAAGAGGTCAACTCAGAAAAGTAAAGACTACTACCAATCCATGTTGTCGTGTAGTGGCGTGTGTTTTGCTTTATTTTTCATGCAACCTAGAAAAATTGATTCCATGGTGCAGATAAATGACCGTTATGAATTTCCGCTGGAACTTGACCTTGATAGAGACAACGGCAAATATTTGTCGCCGGATGCAGATAGGAGCGTTCGCAACCTTTACATGCTCCACAGGTTGATCTCTCGCTCTCTAAAAATGTATTTATTTATTTATTATTATTATTTTCCAAAATCCATCTATGTTTATGTAGGAAGTTTTTTAAGTTCCTACCCAACCAATGATGAGGGGTTTGACACCATGTCTATCCCCTACCTATAGATTAATAAGCAAAATGAAGTAGGGGAGGCCTTTCTTCGAATATACAACAAGAGGAGCTAATGGAAATATCAAAACTAGGGAGGAGTACTACTCCCCTCACAGTCAAATAGACACCACAAACTTGGGAGAGCTATTTCCAGTATATAGTCACCCTTTCAAAAGCAAACTAAGAGCATGTTTATAAACTGGTGAAACATCATTTTTATCTACACATTTTGTATCCACTTTTTATTCACACATTCTATAGGAAAACTCACGGCTTATAATCCACAAAAAAACTTAACCAAACAAGCACTAATCTCATAGCAGTTATAAAACTTAGTATATCAGCTAGGTCTACAACCAGCACCAACCATCAATAAATTCACACAACATAATCTAACATTTCTAATCTCATAATTTGATTAGTAAGCTAAAGCAGCCACGTAGCCAAAACACCATGTTTGACGGTGCTTATAAACACTTATAAGCTGGTCAAACATCATTTTTATCTACACATTACATAAGAGCCACAATTTTTATCCACGCATTTCATAATATCCACTGCTTATAATTTTAAAAAAAGGTTTACCAAACTAGCACTAAACCACACACATTTATATTTATAATATGAATCACACCCTCAAGTTGTACCATAATGCATACTGAACCACAAAGTCAGACCCTCAACCCTATTAAAAATGCAAATGCACAGGGTGTATATGTGATATATTAAATATATTATTTAGCACACAATTCTTACACATCAAGCACGCATTCAAGCAAATGCACCACTCATGCATTGATATGGTAGGTTGTAGAGCTAATCCTCATCATTATTACAGCTTCCTTCTTCTTCTCGCTCAACTGTCTTACTTTTATTTGTTTTCCTTTCCAACAGTGTTTTGGTTCATAGTGGAGGGGTACATGGTGGACACTATTATGCTTTCATCAGACCAACACTCACTGATCAATGGTATGTCATACTTCTGAAGAATCTTTCCCCTTTCCCTTTCTCAATACCCAACCCATTTACTCCCAGAGAACGCACACAAGCATGCAATGTTTCTGCAAGCTTGTTTATAATGGAGATGTGGAAACATGACTGACTGAAGTTTGTTAAATGACCGTATAGATGCAGACATGCATTTCTAATATCATTCACTGCTTCCCAGTCTTGGTTGCTTTAAGACTTTTACACTCTCTTCTATGTGTGTTTTGGTTTCTAGTTGCATTAAATTTGGGTTTTAGTTTATGTTATACCATAAGAGGCATGATGTTTCCTGATTTCTTCTTTTAGGTATAAATTTGATGATGAGCGGGTCACTAAAGAAGACATGAAGAGGGCATTAGAGGAGCAGTATGGTGGTGAAGAAGAGGTGAGAATACTACTTTTTGATTTGTATCTAATTACTCTCATTTCTATTGTGTTGCTTACATTACTTTGTCCAACAGTTGCCGCAGACGAATCCTGGGTACAACACTCCATTTAAATTTACAAAATACTCAAATGCGTACATGCTTGTGTATATACGTGTTAGTGACAAGGATAAGATAATTTGCGACGTGGATGAGAAGGACATTGCAGAACATCTTCGGGTAAAGTTTTTGGATTTTGTAAATATTGAAATTTACTGTATTATTGCTGGTTATACATTGGGTATGATGTAATGTGCCACATGCTTAATTTATTCCAGATACGATTGAAGAAAGAACAAGAAGAGAAGGAGGACAAGAGAAAATATAAAGCCCAGGCCCATCTTTATACCATCATCAAGGTTATCTTTCAGTGGCTAGACATGAGTAATATTCATCTTTGCATTTTATGTAATAGATTTCTGAAGCAACATATGCACAGGTCGCTCGAGATGAAGATTTGAGGGAACAGATTGGAAAGGATATATTTTTTGATCTGGTTGATCATGATAAAGTTCACAGTTTTCGAATTCAGAAACAAATGCCTTTCAACCTTTTCAAGGTACTACTTGCTAATTCATTTTGCTTACTAATGGAATGAGCGGTAGTTGCTCCAGTACAAAGGAGTGCACAATTTGTTATTTTTTATCCTTTTTTATCCATTAGATTTTGGGACTCGAGACAAACTTAATGCTGCACTTCCTTCTGTTGTCTTTTAGGCACTATTAAGGTTGCAACTTATATATTTCAACACAGGCTTAATGTGCGTCCTCACACGTGCCTTTGTATATTGACGATGGCAAATTCAACCGTGAATTGTGAACCTGGTGAGGGTCACTTGCAATTGGTTGAAAATATGGATTGAAAATGGGTTTTACTTGGCCAAAAGTTAAATCTTAATGGGCTGGAAACGGGTATAACCACTGTTGAAGTTCACACCCTTCAGTTGAATTTAATAAGTCACCATCTATGTGATACTTAGCCACCCATTACAAGGGTTTGTTTTGTATCTAGTGTAACAAGACACCAGCTAAATTTACAAGCACTGCTAGAATTTGACGTGGCACGCCATCTAGTAGTGCCTTTCAATCTGATGTGCCACATGGTTGAAAAGGCACCTACCCTCCAGTTGTGCAAATTGATTAACACCATGTTTTTTTGTCTTGAATGCAATCTTCATCTTCATGTTGTATCCTCTCTCTGTGTGTGTGTGTGTGTGTGTGTGAGAGAGAGAGAGAGAGAGAGAGAGAGAGAGATAGAGAGATCCATTAAGGAGTTTGAAATTAGAAGATTATCAGTTATGATAAAACTAAGTAATTTTGAAAGTATAGATCTTCAGAGACACTAGACCTGTCTGAAATTTGGCCCAACCACTTTCAGCCTGTAGTATAATGGCAGTTTTGGTCCTGATTCATCTCTTTGATAACATACTCTGAGTCTGCATGGGTCCAATCCAAATCCGTCCATTTGCCTCTTCTAATATCATGTGTGTGTACATATGTGTTTCATGAAATTTGAGATTGCATTTATTGGTTTCAGTGGACAATAGAAATTTCTTTGTACCATAAAAATAGAATTTTATTGTCAGGATGAAAGTTCCACTGCATTCGAGAACAGGTATCCTATGTACAACAGTACAGAGATATCTAGAAAACATATAAAATTATCTAAAAGCAGTCCTGAGGAATGTTCCCTCTGGCTTAGCCAACAAAGAGACAAAGAAAGCACCAGCTGGTTGAATAGTAGGGAGGAGTATATTGGGATTATGGGGAATCCTAGCCTTCTTCTCTTTCCTCTGTAAAAGTGCACCATGTACTTGCCATCTATTACAAACACATCTGAATCACAACTAGATCCTCAAGAATTTATCTGAAACTTCTTGTTCAGCGAATGAAGCATAACATATGATTCCAAGTGGATACCTGCCTATAATCCACTGCACCGAGTGCAGAATTGGATAACTTTTTGACACATTATGATGCATGCACATCAGATTCGAATCAGGAGAAGTCATTTGTTAGGTGTCCTTACCTGCAGAACCATGAGGATTCAACCTAGTAAATACCATAGAAGAAGTAAATGCCTATCAAGTGCCATGTACTACCAAGAAAATGTCTGTCGAGTAGCATAGAGACGATGGAACCCCTTTTATATGCTCGCACTTGTTTATTTGTTATGTTGTATTACTAAAATAATGTTATCATGTTTTATTGCAGGAGGAGGTTGCCAAAGAACTTGGTATACCAGTTCAATTTCAGCGATTTTGGATTTGGGCAAAGAGGCAGAACCACACATATCGTCCAAACAGGCCATTAACCCTACAGGAGGAAGCACAAACTGTAAATATTATAACCACTTCCTTTTTCCTTTTTGAAATTTTGCACATAAAACCTAAACCTTGACGACATCATCTGTTCTGGAGATAGTTTTCTATTACTTTTATTGAGTTAAATGATTTTTATTCATTTTGTCTACTTATTTGTCCTTGGAGGGGTATCGATATAAGACGTAAGGAAATTTAAATCACTCTTCACCAGATTGAAACTTGCATTAAATTTTACAGATTGTGTGAATTCCTGTGTGCATTATCACAAACTACAGATTGAAAGTTGTATTGAATTTTATAGTTGTGTGAATTCCTGTGTGCATTGCCTATTCCCCTCCTTTCATCTTGTCTCCCCTTTCCTCACACTTTTCCATTATCATCATTCATGGAAAACATGTCAACAATTTGTGCATAAAGAAACTATCTTAACTGTATAGTACGATCAATTGTTTCATGTCACTCACTTTTTTGCATTCTTTGTTGTTGGTGATGGTGTTTTATTTGTAATAGTTTGTAGTATGAACCGTGTTATTGATGCATACCAGACTGTGACAACTGACAAATGGGGTTAGCTTCTTAAGTTGATTTCGCTGAGATCTCGTTATGTTTCTCTCTCATACAAGATTTTAGTGTCTTCCCTGCCTCATTTCTTCGTTTTGACAATAAATTCCGTTGTTGATTATATCTTACTAGGCTTTGTTTGATTTTTTTTTTTTTTTAATATGCTGACAAGTTATTTGTCATGAATCCTTTGTTTCATTTTATCTTTCGTCTCTCTTTCTAGAAAAGTTTTCATTTTGTGATAATTATGTGTTGCAGGTTGGAGCATTGAGGGAAGTTTCCAATAAGGCCCACAATGCAGAGCTAAAGTTATTTTTGGAAGTAGAACTTGGACAGGTATCTTGTAACAGTTCTGTAGGAATCTTGAAAGCATGCATTTGCTCAGGAACATTGAGAGACATTCTTCCCTCCTGTTTCTACCGTATTTTTCATCCATAATTCTGTTGAATGTTCAGGATCTGCATCCTGTTCCTCCACCTGACAAAAGTAAAGAAGATATACTTCTGTTTTTTAAGCTATATGATCCTGAGAAAGAAGAGCTTCGGTAATTTATTGCTTTTCAAAGTATATTAGTCGTGAACTTTTAGTGCAAGCCTTTTGATTATGTGATTCTTTTTTTATTTCCAGATATGTTGGTAGGCTTTTTGTGAAAAGCTCTGGGAAGCCCATTGAGATCCTAACAAAACTAAATGAATTGGTTGGATTTGCTCCTGATGAAGAGATTGAACTTTTTGAGGTACATTATAACGCAAGCATGCTCGCACGTGTTACACTAAGAAAACCATATGTATTGTCATTTGTTACTCGAGAAGGATTTTCTATGTATTGAAGATCACTACATTCAGCAATATTCTTGTCATCTCTACAGGAAATAAAATTTGAGCCTTCCGTCATGTGTGAACCGCTTGACAAGAGAGCTTCTTTCCGGTTTAGCCAGGCAATTATTTATTTATTGTATACTTTTACCATTTGAATACACTGTCCTTCTCTTTGTTACTTATCCCCCCTACTCTCTTTCTCTCTCTGCTTTCATCTTCTAATCAGATTGAAGATGGGGACATCATTTGCTTCCAGAAGCGGCTTCTGCCTGGAAAAGAACAAGTCCGAAATCCTGATGTTCTTTGTTTTATGGCATATGTAAAAAACCGCCAGGTTAATCTCGTGTTTAATCAATTGTTTTCTAATTGTTTTTTTAATTATGATAGTGAGTTGAGGTGTCACTAATTGACTATAAATTAAGGGAATGACAGCTTAGTTGTTGGGGCATGCCTTTCGCAGATTCAAAGAGGCTCCCATTCATAAAATATTGCAATCTCAGTAGAATAAAGATGGAGGGGTAGACCAAAACTAACACAGATATTGGCTGTTAAGGATCTAATTGCTTTGGATCTTTGTGTAGATGTAGCAATGAACCGAACGGAATGGGAGAAAAAGGATTCTCGTAGCCAACCCCTAATTAATTGTGAATCAGGCTTAGTTTGTTGTTGTTGCAATTGCTTTTTTATAACTTTAGGTGGACAAGATAATTAATATAGCGCATAAGACAGCATAATGGATGCACATGAAAGTCTTCTAAAATAACCTCACTCATGCCCCTCCAAATATTTCGATGGGTAGCTACATCTTTGTTCTTTTTAACGCTGTTGTATATCTTTAGGTGAGTAAGCCTGTTAATATGGTGCTTTTGCATGTTCCTACCGTTTCTTCTATCTTTTAATGTGAAACGACTCTTGGCAGATTGTTCATTTTCGAGCTTTGGAGAGACCTAAGGAGGATGGTTTCTGCCTAGAGTTGTGAGTACTTGTGATCCCGTTGTCATTTCTGATACAGTTCTAGACAGTTGGGACTGTTCTTTATTATTACTAGTACTTCGTTAATTTTGGTTTGTGTTACATTTTTTATTACTCTTATTTGTTTATAATTTTGGCATGAATCTCTAGAGCAAAGAATCACACTTATGACGATGTTGTGGAAAGAGTGGCTCAACACCTTGGTTTGGATGATCCATCTAAAATCCGTCTTACTCCTCACAATTGCTATTCTCAGCAACCAAAGCCCAATCCAATCAAATATAGATCAGTTGATCAGTTGTTAGATATGCTTGTCCACTACAATCAGGTAGCTCTGACATGGTGTCGGCTCAGTATGTTCCCGTGTTTGACAATTTTGAGGTTGGCCAATGATGTCAATGGATTGATAATTTTCCTGTGCAGATCTCCGATATTCTGTATTATGAAGTTCTGGACATTCCTCTTCCTGAATTGCAATGCCTTAAAACTCTGAAAGTTGCCTTTCATCATGCCACAAAGGATGAGGTAGGTGAAACTACAGACGCCATTGCTTGTTCTTTCCTCATCAATTTGAGTTGTATAACATCATGTGATCTAGGACACACTGTTCCTTTCAGGCTATAATTCTCAACATTAGATTGCCTAAACAAAGCACTGTAGGAGATGTGCTTAACGAGATCAAAACGAAGGTTAGTTCAGTGCTGTGAATAATTTTATCGCACGTCATTGGTGTTACTTAGTTGAAATTATTTGTTAGTCTTGTGGGGAAAATATGACAACAATTGCAGTTTACTAGTAAATACTGGTTGCTTGCTTTTACCTCTGGTCCTACTTACAGAGTGCTTTTTTAGATCCTGCCTCCAGAAAAGGCAAGAAAATAATCCATAATTTCTTGCATTTGTTGTATGCTGAAACAGGTAGAGTTGTCTCACCCAAATGCAGAACTTAGATTGCTTGAAGTTTTCTACCACAAGATTTATAAGGTAATGATCTTCTTGCTGAAGCTTTTTCTATGATTGTAGGCTATAATATGCCTAGATTTGTTGAGTTGGATCCTGATTTAGCCTTTACATTTTATTAGCTTCTTTGTTCTCTTCTTTGAGAATGGATCTTTGCATGGTTTTCCAATTCAGGCTAGAAGACATGTTGCCACTATATTTGAGGCCAATAAATTTATATGCTGCATTACAAAATTGCTTGTTATCATTGAGTGGATTTTAATTTTTATTGAGATAATTTTCGTTGATGTTGTTGTAATCCATTTCTTGGCAAATCTACAGATCTTTCCTCTCAGTGAGAAAATTGAGAATATAAATGACCAGTACTGGACATTGCGGGCTGAGGAGGTGAGCTCTCTTGCTCTTAGAATCGCCCTCTCACGATTTTTGCTCATTCTCTTTTTGTCACATGCATATACAATGTTGTCTCTTCTGTTTAAGAACCTTGTTCATGTTAATAGCTTTTACATCTAATGATATGAATTATGGAGCTGAGTAGAGTTTGAACTTTGATCATTGAGAAAATTGTTGAAAGAGGCACCTTGATTTTGTACTTCAAATCCAATTTATATTTATTTGGAAGTTGTGGGTGTATGGGGGCATTATTTGTCATGGTTTTACGGTTTGGCAAATCTTGTATGAATTCTTTTCTACTTCAACAGTTATTTTGATTTGCTAAAACTTTTGATTGCATTCTTCAAATATGTTCTCTGTCTCAGATTCCAGAAGAAGAGAAAAAGCTAGGTCCCAATGACCGCTTGATTCATGTTTACCATTTCACAAAAGAGAGTGCACAGAATCAAATGGTATTAGAGGATTCTTGAGATTTTTATTTTTTTTATCTAGTGCAATATGGTTGTTTTTGGGTAGAACTGAAGTTATCAAACAATGATGAGCTTGATACCAACATATATATTTAAAATGTCATTCAATAGCAAGTCCAGAATTTTGGAGAACCCTTCTTTTTGGTCATTCACGAAGGCGAAACTTTAGCGGATGTTAAAGTGCGGGTTCAGAAGAAACTGCAGGTTCCAGACGAGGAGCTTTCTAAGGTATGTTCTGTTTACATTAATACTATGGATGCTTTTCAGTACAATCATGTTGCAGTTGCTAAAAAAATTTATGCTGCATAGTACTTACACTAGTAATTTAATCGCTTTATTAGTACTGACTTCGGGTCTTTTGATCTTGTATTTCGTAAATGTTTAGTGGAAATTTGCGTTTTTGTCACTGGGACGTCCAGAGTATCTTCAGGATTCAGACATTGTATCCAGCCGCTTTCAGGTCATTATTTTCAGTATTAAGTCTTTTATCTTATTAATTCTTTTTACTTATTACATTTTCTCTTGAATCCTTATTAAAATTGAGGAATATTATGTGTATTCTTTTTCAGAGGAGAGACGTATACGGTGCTTGGGAGCAGTACCTTGGGTTGGAACACTCTGATACTACTCCAAAGAGGACTTATGCTGCAAACCAGGTATATTTCTTGCATTGCCTTAGGTTATGTTCAATTTGATGTTTGTAATATCAAATGTTTCAATTTTTTTTTTTTGGCATTTTGTGGTGATTGCAGAACCGCCACACCTTTGAGAAGCCTGTTAAAATATACAATTAGGAGGAATTGCTTGCACTCTGGGCATAAGCTCATGCCCTCATCCCATACATCCTAGAGCACAAGGAAATTGTGAAAATATAGAAAACATGGGATTCGGAGACGAGAATGCAAGGCAGAGTATACCGTGCTGGTTTTTTCACCCCTTATTTTACTGCGAATTTGGTTGGTTTGGTAGGTTTATAATTATTTTTTTTAATTTGAATGGGATAGAGTAGTTTTTAGTCCCAATTGTATTTTTGCTTTTTGTTTGTTGATACAAAGTGCTTGGAATATTCCAGTTTCCTGCTTCGAAGGTCTGGGGAATTTATATATATACTACATACAGATAAATCCTGTATAATGTGTCATACATATAACAAGGTTTTGTTAACTGGGGTTGTAAAGTGGGTATAGTTATTAGGACTTTCTATTCTGTTTAAGCTCCTCTGTTTTACATGTTAGGTGTCTCTCATATATATATACACACACACACAGTAAGGGATGGAACTGTAAAAGAAACGGTTATGCTGCTTTATTTTTTTAGTGGAGATTGATCCTCTCTCTCTCTCTCTCTCTCTCTCTCTCTCTCTCTCTCTCTCTCTCATGTTTTAGAAAGTGGGCATGGAATCAGAATCTTTTTTAGAAGCTTTATGTGGTTCTTTTTTCTCTTGTTCGAGATGTGAACTCATGTTGTGCACAAAAATTTCAGCAAAATCACCATCCAAAATGTGTGTTTTTTGAAGGACTTGAAAAAAAGAGAGATGGAGTTAAGAAACTCATTGTTGGCTCATTGTTCATTAAACAATTTACTGAAAAGTGAGTAGCATTGACACGACTTGGTAATTTCATTTTCTTGATTAGCATTAATACGATCCCCTACGTGTTATTTTCACATTTAATTATTTTTCTAGTTTTTTATTTTTAGAGGTGGCAATTTGGCCAAGTCGCATAAAAGAATATTATTAGAGAATATTATTATTATTTTTTTATTGGTTTTTTCTATTAGGTGACAATTGGTTTTTCATAAACAATGAATTATGCATAAACGAATAATTTGTCTACCTTTATAATAAGATACAAAATTATTTATTTAATATTATTAGAGAATTTAACTGTGAATTTATAATTTACAGTTTTATATTTGATAATGCTACGTATAATAATATAGTAATAGAAAGATTAATGTAGAAATTAAATCTAAATTTTGGTGATATTTTATTTCTTATTTGCTGTGTATGTCACATTTTAATTTAATTGTCCAAAATAGTTTAAAATTTATAAGTTCTCAATTAGAAAAAAATTAGGTGTGCTCTAAATTATATTATTGTTTTACCTTCTTAGAAACAAGTGTTTGATGAATAATGTGTAGAAATTTTTTTTTCTACAAAATATTTGTGTATAGATATAGGCAATAGATGGAATTTTATTTATTTAATGCTTCAATCTTATGAATGTTATAAAAATTAGGGTTAATTACACTAATGGTCTTCATTCTTTCAGGTTTGTAACGATTTCATTTCCATTCTTTTTTTTTTTAGCAGATATCATCTCTATTCTTCCATTTATTCTCACAGAGGGTCCATAAATCACTATTTTTCACTATTCTAACATTTCTATGACAATTTTACCCCTTGACTTAAATAAATTAAAATAATAGAAAAAAAATACAATGAAAACATTGCAATTAGACCCTTAATCTTTTCAAAAGTACAAATAAAAGCTCTCTTTATACACTTCAATTCCAGTAACTTCAATTCCTATTTTCCCTTTCTTAAAGCTCTCTTTATACACTTTGCTTCAATCGAAATTCGGAAAATGGTTTTGCCCCAACTCTTGCCTTCTTCTTCTTCTTCAATAATTTTTCACAAATCTCTCTTAAATCCCGCTAACTACTCAGTCATTCTCCCACCGCCGCCGCCAGCTGCGGGAACCCAACTCCCATCGCTACTCAGCTTCCTCATTTTCCAAAAAATACCATACCAACCCCCCCAAAATCCGACGATGTAGTGGAGTTGCCGCTGTTTCCCCTGCCACTTGTTCTTTTTCCGGGGGCTATACTCCCTTTACAGATTTTCAAGTTCCGTTACCGCATGATGATGCACACTCTCCTCCAGACTGACCTCTGGTTCGAAGTAATCTACACTAACTCTACTAGTGGCACGGCTGAAGTGGGCTGCGTGGGGGAGGTTATTAAGCACGAGCGCCTTGTGGATGATCGATTTTTTTTAATATGTAAAGGGCAGAAGCGTTAGTCTGGAGGGAAGATGAGAACATTCTTCCATTTATTCTCAGATGGAAGTTCATTTTTTATTTTGTTGATTTTGGGCAGATGATAACAGCGGTGATAGCGGGGTTGAAGGAAAAGAAAGGGTTGAAGGAACTGTTAATATCCCTTTTGATCTCAATTCTGCTGGGTCCAGAAGAAGGCATGGTCGCCTTCCTAAGCCTCAGCCCGAGCCAGTTCAAAATGATGCACCTGTTTTTGTTCATGGGGTGCAAAATTCCATGGCCACTGTTCTGGTGAGCCCACCGAATATGGCCGTTGGGTGGGGCGGGACGGGGTGGGGTGGAGTGGGGAAAGATGATTTTTTTGAGTTTGAGAAGAACACTTATTTAAATAAAATAAAATAGTTTAGGATTTATTTGTACTTTTAAAAAGATTAAGGGCTCAATTGCAATACTTTTATTATATTTTTTTATTCCTATCATTTTAATTTATTTAAGTCAAAGGGTAAAATTGTCATAGAATGTTAGAATAGTGAAAAATAGTGATTTGGGGACCCTCTATGAGAATAAATGGAAGAATGAGGATGATATCTGCTAAAAAAAAAGAATGGGGATGAAATTGTTACAAACCTGAAAGAATGGGGACTATTAGTGTAATATAACTGTTTATTATAATGGCCGACATTTACATGATCCACAATATGTTTTGCAAACATGTGATTGGAAAATCGTATACTATGTGAGAAATTTTTTAAAAAAAATATCGAAGCCACAAATACATGGACTGGCGTATATTATCCAACTGGTCCATTAGTTTTAGATTATTTTGTTTTATTGTCAATAATTTTAATGGGTATAACACATTATCAATCTTTTCTGAAATTGTACAAGAAATAGAAATGAAGTTTGAAAAATATTAGGAAGAATTGTCTGTGTTGTTCCTATTAGCGTCAATTATATACCCTAGAATAAATCTAGAAAGTATAAAACATACTCTTTCAACAATTTTTAATAAGTTAAATAACGAGAATTCAATACCTCAAACATTATGTGAAATTGTACGATTTTTATGCAGTAAAAACTGTTAAGAACGTTAGAAGACCTCATGTACCAATCTCTTCTTTGTCATCAAATGGCGATAATGATTATTGAAGTTTCTTTAGTTTCGTTGGGAGATCTTAACAACCTAATTCTTCTTATTCACTTTCCCGTGTTACGAATGTAGATACAAGTCGTAGAAACATACTTTTAAAGTTAGCTAGATATTTTTGTCACAACATACTCAATATATTAAATGAAGAAGAGAAAAATAATTTTGATATATTTAGGTGATAGAGATAAAACGAGCGTCAATAGCCTATTGTTTCTATTATAACACACGATCTACTAACATCTTCAGTATCAACTATAGTATAAGAGTCTGCTTTTAGTACAAGTGGCATGGTTCTGAATGATTTGATGTCAAGACATAAACTAGACATATTAGAAAGTTTAATGTGTCTAAAAAATTGGGAAGATGCAGAATTTCGAATCTAAGATAAAATAGACCTCATATTAACAAAAAAAAACTTCAAGAGCTGACTACATAAAATGTAAGTATAATTTCTGTAAATTTATTTATTTTTTCTTACTTTGAAATTTTGAATTTTATGTTTAATCAAAAATTGTACACGTAATAATTTGTTCGTGTACAATTTTAACTCCGCATACACTAAATTTAGCCAATTTCAAGCCCTAAAAAAAGAGGAGGATTTTAACTGTCAATTTTATCATACCTTACCTTATTTCATTTAAAAATTTTGAACTTAAAAAAAAATTTATAAAAAAAATAAATTCACGTGGACCGGCCCGTGGCGCCCAATGACCCACAAGCCACATGCGGTTTGAGTTCGTGATTTTGGGACATGCCGAGCCATATAAGGGCTGAACTCAGCCTTTCCATGACCTTCATGCATGGGCCAAACCACACTGATTCGACCCATTGCCATCTCTAATTTTTTTCAGTTTATTGTCATTTTTAAATTCCTAATAATAAATAATTTAGTCATAATAATTTTGTTTTATATTTGAAAAAAATAAAAGAATTTACAATTTCTCTCCTACTTGCCGGTTTTGAAATATTCAAGAATTTTTATTAAAAAAAATGGGATTATATGTAAACCGGGTATTCTCTCTCCCTCTCCTAAATCTTTTCTGATTTTCTTTTCTATTCACATTTGTTTGGTTGTCAGGGACGAATACAAGTGGATTCTTTTCCGCTATTGTTCCGTAGCCCAGTTTTTTTTTTTTCTTTCTTTTGAGTATAGTGAAAATCATATTTAGTTCGGTCTAAATTTTTTTAGCACCGTCTAACTCCATGCCTACAATAGTTGCAATTCATGTTTATGTCCTAATAACATAAACATGGAACATGAGTACAAACGTGCCATGAGTACAAGAAAGTTACACACTAACATGGAAACACGTTCATTAAAATTAGACCTTTATATATATTTTTATTTCAAGCTTTAGTTTTTCAATAAAGTTCAAGCATGATTAGCTTTGATTTTGAATTTCAAAGGTGGAAGTTTTTAATTATGAAGAGTGACTATTCATCATACTTTTGTGTAAGTGTGGAACACAAACATACCACCTTAAGAGGGGAATCCGTGCTTCACACATGAAATGTATGTTTAATAAAAAAAAAATTATAAATTATAATCAGTCGATCTTACGAAATATGTAATAAAAAGTAAATAAAAATTGTGAATCCTACAAAATGTGAATAAAAATAATATTTGATCAATTTATAGGTACTTATAAACACTAACAAATATGCTCGAAATATAGGCCGGTCATTCTTTGTTAATAGTTAGATTGTCAAATACAATAGGAACATGAGATTGTTAAATATTTCAAGCATTGACACAACACAATAATTTCATTTCCTTGATTAGCTTTAATTAGGCGAGAAAGCATAAAACGAAAAGGGTTTCAAAACACAATCCCAGAGGACGATAATTCTTTCATATTTGTATCAGGATGATGTCGACAAAACTTTCACGAAAAGTACGTCCAATATTTACAGTTCTAAACATGTTAAAACATACTTTGTATGATATGAGGAGGACTATCCACAGGTTAATTCACCTTTTAGAGCACAGGCAGCCCTTTGAATGGCCCTAGCAACTCTCCAGATCTCATGCTGGATGGCTGCCTGCCTTTCTTCCTTGTCTAGTGTCGTGGTTTGAGAAATTGCGTCAATTATTCCAGGAAAGAACTCGAGCTTGCTTCCAGTGTCACTGTGGGGCCCATAAATCTGCATTGGACAACAAGTTGAACATTCAGAATTAGTATTGACTAAGAGCCGATAGAAGGAATCGACTATTTCATTTGAAGGCTACAGAAAATGAAGCACAACCTTGATATTTCAAAACATTCAACACGAGATACTTCGTGAATACAGGATACAGATACAATATGTACAAGGAGAAAATATTATGGAATAAAGAGACGTGTAAGTAAATTAGAGAAAACACAATTCAACGAGGTTAAAATATAAAAGAACACTCATAGTACTAAAGGAATATGCTTACAAGATGCTTGCACCATTGACTTCCTTGAAGGCCATCCGAGTCTAAGAAGCCTCTTTCAGCAAGCATTAGTCGATCATTTAACATGCGCTTCCTCAAAACCAAAGATTCATCCAGATTTTCATTCTCTCTCAGTTTCTACAGTTACAAAAGTTAAATTAATGAGATGCATTGAATCATTTTCCACGTATCCATGACAACTCTATTAAATATTGCAAGGCTAGTTAATCAAGTGCATGTTCGGTATAAAGTATTAGACCGTACCAGACAGTATCTCAGACAAGATTTAGCGTATTTTTCTTACTACTGTCTAGCGTCTAATTCAACTTACCAAACATGCCACATGCCTGTTATGTTATCGTTTTCTATTCTGTGAAACGGAGAACTTTTCAACAAGCCTTTCCGCTAACCTTGGCTTCCTCTTCGGTTTTATTAGCAGCGGCTGTGAATTCTTGGATGGCAGCATCAATAGGATGCAATGAGATTCTCCCTTCCAACAATTTATTCAAGACATTTTTATACTCCTGTAGAAAACAACTTTAAACCACCAGAAGCGAAGAAAAAGAAAAAGAAAAAGAAAAAAGGAATAAATGTTCTGAGATTTAAGTACCTTGAAACATAAAATCTTTAAACTACAGGAAAAACTCGTAAGATAGACTTTTATAATGCAACTATTAATATCGGGAAGCAACAATATTCTCTCCAAGTGGAAAAGAAAACAGTTACTAAATTGCTTTTACTTTATTATCAGAGCAAAAAAAGGCAGTGTGCAAAGTAGAATGTCTATATTTTAAACATATTAATAGGTTTACTTCTGTAATAGAGCGTTGTTGGTTGCTACGCAAAGTAGCATGTTAGAATATTATTAATCCAAAAGATTAAGTAGAAGTTGAAAATTGGCATAAAAGCATTTCCGAATACTAGAGATCTTTGTCTACCACCAACTTGCAAGTGAAAAATGATTGTGACTAACATGCCAAAATCCAATGCTATAATTTCCACAGTCGACCCTTGCACAAATTGCAAACAATAATATTTTAAATCAAGGAATTCAAAGAAACTGACAACAATCACAGAAAAATTCTCTACCAGCAATTCGGTAGCATAAGAGAGGTAGTTAAAAGGTAGAACTGGATCATCAGCCAGATGAAGCGAAAGAAGTCCCCAGACGCTTGTCACTGAAGCAAAACGAAGGAAAGAGCCATGAAATCACAAGAACCTGAGACCATACTAGAAAATAATAAATAAAATCTGAAAAATCAAAGTCGAACATGTATACCTAGGGTAAACAAATTATAGCTGAAACCTACAAACGATTTCAAAGCGGGAACACTATAAAACCAGTAGCTACCTGCTATGTGCCGCTGAAATGATGGATCGCCAATGTTCGTCATCCAATTATAGGAGTCAAAAGCTGTGTGATAGACTGGAAAGTCTGCATGAAAATGAAAATTATTTTACAAAATTCATTAGCACAAAAACTACTCATTAATAGAAGTTACACTCAGAGAAAGGTTCATGTTAACAATTTCACTTTTTCAATTTTCAGTTAAAAGTTCTTGCTAAAAAGTGATCATATTAAATGCATTAAGGAGGAAGAAAAGTACCGCTGCCATAATATAAATCAATAGAAGGAATCCCAGCATGTTGCAAAAAAGGAGCAAAATCCGAATCAACTCCACTGAGTCTCTGGATCTTCTGCCCAATCAATTAAATAATAATAATCATGCCAATAATCACGAGGACTATTACTTTATAATGAAATACTAATTACACTGTTGTGATGTAAGTTGCTTGGAATACAACTTCGATAGCTACAAATGACGGATCAATGAATAACCAAAAGAGACAAAATGTTATTCATTAGTTTAATCATCAAATGCACGCATGTTTTTTGTACACAAGATTCATCCTTTCACTGCATCAGTCTTATAGTATATTTGGGAAGACAAAAAAATCACTCATAAAAATGGAAGAGAATATGAAAAGAATTTACTGACACTAGTTGAAATTTAGAGTTTTATTATATGATTTTGAATTAAGTTTGAATAAAAATAACATTCTGGAAATTATCCTCACACCAAAAAGCTGAAGCTGGTAAAATATATATATATATATCATTACACTCCAAAAAGGGTAAGACTAAGGAGTGCACACCTTAGCTGCCTGAGGGCTTATGCCCTAAGGCGCACACCTGATTAAGTCAAGGTGTAAGTCTTAAGTTTGAGGCTCATAATGAATGCCTCGCACAAGGCACTTCAAGGTATAAGCCTCTACGCTTTTGAAGACACTGTTGCTTTTAAATAAACAATATAATTATGACTTGATTTTCCTTGTTAGCTCCTTTTTTCGCGTTCAACAATGGTAGCCAATTCTAACAATGTACTGACTTGAAACAGTAAAACTATGCTAGCTGTCCTGTAATACATAACTTAGAGGGATGGCTTGTATTGATTGCACCATCACCGGAAGAAAGAATTTATCTATTACATTGTTAGGTGCACATCTAGTAAAATTTGTTTTACTTCTTTTTCTAAGGTAACCCAGCAGAAGTCTGGATTCACAAGGGTTTCAATCTTATATTATAATAATTTTAGGAAATCGTTTATGGAAGAAGATGTTACATTAGAGTGATTTTGCCGTATGAAAATTAAATCACTTAACCCCTTAGCGCGCTTCTATGAATATAGATGACATGGATACTGGTCTTATTATTTGGAATACACTCGTTATGAAATATTTAAATTTCTTCCTAAACTGAATATTTTATTCATCTCAATTTATCACTGCGAATTCTTTCCTTTTCAAAGACAAATCATAAATCATCGAAAGAACATGATGTTTACATGATCCTTAAGACAGAGGTAGTACATTAGCATACACAAACGCACACAGGGATGCTGCATCAACATATGATTAGCAAAGTCGAGGATATCATAAAATGAACTTACATGGATACCTTTATTGGCAGATCTCCACTGTTCGTATAAAATTACGTTGTCCAAGTCAGGATCCTTAACCTGATTAGGCACGCAAAAAAATTTGTATATAAAAGTAAGGTAAGATGAGCATTAGTCATCATAATCACCACTGCCTAGAACATACAAACCGAAAGAGTGTCATTTAAGGTTTTATTTGTTCATTGAAGTTGCTTTATGTACCTTCTTTGTCACTTCGACGAGAAGATTGTCTAGCTGAGGAGTTGTACTAGCAAAAAACCCAGGCCCTTGAACTGCACAATCCACATTAAGGTAGGCTACAGATTTAGAGCCAAGATTCACGAGGTTTTGCTCAACCCATTCTGTAGATCCAATCTGAAACCACGAGAAGAGAACAAGCGAGTTGATTTCCAGTTTCAAAGAAGCAGCCTATACATGGTTGGGCTATTTCAAGAAGCTGCACTGTATAATCGAGCATGGAGGAAAAAATGGGCAAATGGAAAATTACGAAACAACTAATAAGAATATAAGCATGGGGCATTTTCCAGAGAATGTAAAACATAGTTAAGTACTGACAATCACGGGCCATTGAATCAAATGAACCACTACTGTCTTAAAATGTTCTTATTGCATAACAAGGTTCCTCCTGTAAATGTGAAATGGGAAGTTGTGTTTGGCTAAGCTTAAAAAACATTAAACTAGCCTTTTTTTTTTACTGTAAGACATACTATCAGAAAAAGATATTTTCTACTAAAAATCCAAAAAATAAAGTAACTTCAAAAAACTTCAAAGATGTTTGGCAAAAAAGGTTACTTGAAAGTAACTTTTAAGCTTAGCCAAACATGCTAACTTGCATATGCGAACACCGCCACATGACCTGTCTTATCAAGACGTGAAGCTCAGCTCCCAAAAATGAACCGATGATGTTCACAAGAAACTCTTTCTCATCAAAAAGGTATGCAAGCGCGTAGTCTTATCTCCTTTTATTTCAAAATGCATAATGCCACCAAAGATAGAGATTAATGTCACACTTGCTCGTTCTACCGTCAAATAGTGGTGCATTGAGTACCAGGAGAGAGAATATTACCTACCATCCCAAATTCTTCAGCATCCCAACTGCAAAGAACAATTGTTCTTCTCGGATTCCACCCTAAGCGCAAAAGTCGAGCATATCGACGAGAAATGTCAAGTAGAGCTGCAGTTCCACTATTTGGGTCAACAGCACCATAAGTCCATGCATCTCTGTGGTTGCCAAGAAGCACGATCCGATCTGGCTCTTCTGATCCCCTTACGACAGCAAAAACGTTATGGATGGTTGCCATCTTTTGTTCGCCCTGAAAAGAGAGTGCAAGAACCGAGATGTAGAAAATGTCATCTTTATGTATGAAGCAAATAAAATGTTTTGTTCAGCCTCATTTTTCCTCTGTTGAAAGATCATATAGTTATCCGATACACAAACAGACACACAAAACTAGCACATAATTAAACACAGACATGCCACGGGTAAATTTGGTTAACAAGATAGCTGAAACAGGGAGATTCTTTCTGTCACAAAAAATGTCTGTTCATATTATACCATTCAATTACTGATGAATCTTCCATTAACCATAGCAAATCCAAAAGGCCCAAAACTAGCACAAATTTCTGCGGAGAGATTAGTAAAACAAGTTCCATCACTGAACACATTGACATTGGTTAAAAGATTGTATTTCGGGCAGCTCAAATATATGAAGTGCCTAGTTTTATTACTCAAATCATTTTTCAACAGGTTCACCAAATTTCTAGTATCATATTTCTTTATCGGAAACAAAATTACATGATTGCCACCCAAAAATCAGTCACCTTAAACTTTTGTCAATCACTGTCCCTAAAGTCAACTTTGCATCAACTCATTCCAAATCCAGCAAAGACAACAAATAAATGGCCGTAAACTTCCCAGGTCAAAAGCATAGATACATATACACAGTATTTCATGTCTTATTTTTCTTTTTCTTTTTCTAAAAATAACGTTTCCATGTTTTGTTCAGCCTGTGTGGAGTTTTCTGTTTCTGTTCCGTAAAACTTTGGCGTATATACAAATACAACACGAATTTGTATGGTTTATAACTGTATATAATACCGTGTACATATTTATATAAAATTCATTATGCATAAATGAAATGAAACATTTATCCACATAAATACAATGAACTTCTTTACCAAAACATACGTGAGCAAAAAACATCCTTATCATCGGCTATAAACAGAAATCAACCAACTAACCTCGTATTCAAAGTTGAGCATGGTCGGGCCTGGCCCCACCCTTTGAAGTCTACCATTTAGGCTCTCCCTCCACTCATAGGGCACAACGGGCCCTTCCAATGAACTCAGTATACTATCCGCCACCGCCTCTGCCACCGGCAGCGACGGAATTTTCGGAAACCTCCGGGACACCTGCGGGTCACTTGGGTCCAGCTTTTCACTGGTCTCGATTCCAGCCCACCCGGGGCTCAGAGGGTCCCCAAAACCCTTCATTACAGTCCCCCTTTCCACTCCCCAACGAAATGAATTGTTAATATCATTGTTGTTATTGTTACTGGCGGTACCACCCTCGGTGTACATTAGTACCGCGGCCACTCCGTGCGCCGCGGCATTCTCTACCACCTCGTACCTCGACAGTCCGCAACCTCGGCGTACTATTCCCACGTATCCCTTAAACTCCACTCCATTCTCACTCAGCGCACGGTAGTCCTGTTCTCTCCCGTAGTTCAGAAACACCGCCTTACCGTACGCCGTGCCGGAGGGGGAGTAGGCGTGGTACGGCATTACGACACCGTTTTGAGGGACGTTAGGCTCAGACAAAGGTAGGTAAATAGTGGTGCCATTGCTAAATTGCGCGGAAAGGGAGGAATGCTTAGGATAAGAAAGGAGTGTAGAGTAGTTGGCGAAACGGGTCTCCAGGCCATGGGCTTCGAACTGGGCTTTGACGTACAGGGCGGTGTGGATAGCGGCAGGTGTGCCCGCGAGGTGGGGGTGCAGGGTGAGGTGGTGTAGGTAGGCGGCGACAGTGTATTTGCTGGCGGAAGAGAGGAATGCGTTTCTGTAGTACAGATTTTTCGTGGCGGCAGTGGCGATGGGGTGGTTCAAGTGGCTGCGGATGGTGGTGTAGATGACTATAACGGAGAGCGTCAATATGAAGAGGAGAGGGCACGAGGGCTTAGCTAAAAACGCCATTTTGGATGGAAAAGCTTTGAAGGTATATACAAAATACAATGTTTTGAAGGTTTCAGATTTTGGCTTGTAACTGTCGGAGTGCGAGACTGCGCCTCCAATTTATAAAGGCTGGACCCAACCTTGAGGCCCACCACCTTCCGATGTAAATCACATGAGGAGCCTAAGTGAAATATGTCCAATTTATGATATAGCGACAAGGCACTAACGTGTCATCAGTACATTGATCATTTTTAACTATAATTAATGTTTATTATAAATGCTATACCATTACTCATGATTATATATAATATGTTTGGAATTACTTATAAGTTAAACTCTCAATTTTTGTTTATTTTTTATTTACATTTCGATGAAGTTTATAATTTACAAAAAAAAAAAATTATAATTTTATATATAGTCGTACAATTAGTCTCGACTTCGATCAAAATAAATAAATTTTTTTATTAGATTGTCACGTCATTCTTATATCTTATTTTATGAACTTAAGACTTACGTTATATTTTTTAAGTGGAATGATTTCATATCCATAGTAGATAGGAGATCAATTGTCCACTGCTAATGTGGATTGATATGAAAGTGTCACATCAGTAATAGAGCACACAATTGTATGTGGACACAAATATTATCTACACACAATAGACAATATATTTCCTTCCTACCATAAATAGGAGATTATTCTCTTATTTTTCAACGTATACTGGTATTTAAAAAATTAAAATACGACAAGTTTTCACGAGTATCATTTAAATAAGGGTTAATTATACTTACCTTTCCTAATTTTTTAGTTTAGTAATAATATTATTTTTATCCAATTTTATTTACAGATTTTATTCTAATCTTTTTAATATTTCGCACGTATGAAATTTTTACTCTTAACTTAAATAAATTAAAGAAAAAATTGAAAAAAATTGCAGTTTAATATATGAGGGTGGGATGATTTGATATATGAGAATGAGAGAGAGAGAGAGAGAGAGATAAGAGGGAAGGCAAAAGGACGTAGTGTGTGTCAGTTCAGGCACTTAAGAGTAATTGGAGGTGTCTACATCCACTCCCTGGGACAGAGAGATATTAGTAGCTACTTCCATTTCAAAATGAGTAATGCTCACGGGTGCTTAGCACCATTTTAGGTGGTTATTTGATAATAGTGACGTCTATATCAAAGTACCTCCCCAAATCTGGTAATGGTATAGATATAAATAAAGGAAATTAGCCGTACGTCAAAAAAATTATTTTTTTAAATATTTATAAATTATAAATCTTATTATAATATATGAATAATAATTGTGTGTCCTACGAAATATATAGATAAAAAATATGTTTAGCTAATTTGATTAAATTAAATTACATGTTTGACTAAGTTTAAATTATAATTTAAGTCATTAAATTGATCAAATAAATTTTTTATCTACACGCTTTGTAAGATTCACAATTTATTTATCCATATATTTTATAGAATCTATAACTTGTAAATATTTAAAAAATAATTTCATTACAATTAGTGCTTATAAATAATTATAAGCTAGTCAAACATCATTTTTATCCACACATTTCATAAGATTTACTACTTATAATTTATAAAAATCTTTACCAAATATATACTAAGTATAAGTAGAATCTATCAAGTCATTGTTCGTTGAGTTGGTATATATTTGTAGCATCTCCAACCACAATCTTCAAATTGGTACAATTTCCACAGTAAAATAGTGTAATTTTTACACCATCTTTTTTAGTTATATCCAACCAAGATGTCCAAATATTACAAAAAATGAATAGTATATGTTTTCCTTCCGTATTTTTTTAATGCTCAACAATTAATTAATTTCAAAAATTATTTAATTACATATTCTATTACTACAAATTTGTAACTTTTTAAATTTAATGAGTATTTTTATTTTAATATATTCATTAATTATTATTTATTACTCGATTACAATTTATTATGTTAATAAAAATATTAATAAAATGAAAAGATAAAATGAAACCATAAATTAATAGAAATATATAAAAAATAAAAGAAAAACAATTTTTGTATTGTTAAAGAAATAACAAAAATAGAGAGAAAAACTGTAAAAACCCCTTTAAGTGAATAGTGTTGTGCCAAATTTGGTGGAGAATTGTTCACGCCTCCAAAAGGGCGTCTCCAAATGAGGACCCATTGGAGGTCATTTGAGAAGCCGTTTTGGCATTTCATGCCAAAATGTGAAATGCCAAAACGGCGTCCTGTTAGAGAAGCCCTAAATGAATAATGAGTTAGTATTTGTACTTGTTGATGTCCAATGTCGATCTGTAATATCAGTAATTATATTATCCATCAATCATAACAGGGCATGTCTGAGCTGAATCTATCACTCCAGGTCAGACCTAATCCTTGGTCTAGACCTCAATCCCAAACACCTCAAAATCATGTCTGCCATAGTCCCTTGCTCTCCAGGTCGGACCTCAAGCTTTCTTGATTAGACTCATGATGCTAGCATATGGCACGTCTTCCCATATGTAAAAAGTCAGAATAGCTGTCACTTTACATTAAATGCCCTAAAAAAGAAATGTCTTGTAAGCATTAAATGTCTAGCTTAGCCAATTAATGTCTAGCTTAACATTAAATGGAGGTAATCATTACTTATTTTTCTATAAATAGAAGACATAAATGTCCAACAGTTCAAACATTCAACTGCTTAATAATAGCACTCTTACAAAGATTATGCAATCATGTCTTCCTACATATTCTTACCTATCTACCACTAATTATGGTCATAACCGACCTCAACACTTATCTTTAAGTTGGCTTGGAGTTAATACAAACTATTTTCCAACGTCAACAGTTTGGCGCTAGAAGGAAGGCGGCACTTCAAGAAGCTCTCCATATTCCACAAAGCTCACCTAATCACCATACGTAAACACTTCAACCTATAAAAAGCCTTCAACATGAGTCACAGTCATGACTCGAGGGTTCGTAGCCACGGTAGAACTGGAAGCCAACATGTTGACCTTCTCCAGGTCTTCCGTCGTAGACAGCAAGGAGAAACCTCAGCTCAAACACGCGCCCCTGAAAGAGATGCAGTTCTACAAAAACTTGAATAGCTAACTCATGCTATTGAATGGCTCGAGAAGAATCAAGCTACCACTAGACAAATTTCCGACTCAGAAGCTGAGTCACCAGCATGTGATAAATCCGAAGATCGTCGCGTGAAAAGAAGACTAGATTTTGGTGATAAAAGTTCATCAGAAAGCAAAGGAGGAAAGAGCATACGCCCCAGTCCTCTTAAGAAAGCTGCCACGCAGCGGTCAGCCAGCGTCTTCGACCGTCCAGGTCAACCTTTCCGAATCCCACGCGAGCAGAAAGTGCAAAGAAATGAAGGAGCCCCATCTATGGCGGCATCGAGTGTATAAAACACTCCGGATGAGCTTGAACTGATGAAGCAACGTCTGGCCGAACTAGAGGCGAGGCAAAAGAACACTCCGGAGGAATTTACCACAGACAGACACTCTCCATTCACGGAGGATATCTTAGTAAAACCTCTGCCAGAAAAGCTAAAAATGCCACAACTAACTAGCTATGAGGACGGTAACAATCCCGTTGGTCATCTTGACAGATACACCTCCTGGATGGAACTCCAAGGAGCCAGCGACGCAATCATGTGCAGAGCCTTTCCTCTAACCTTCGGAAACAGAGCAATGAATTGGTTCAAAAAATTACCACAGCGCTCCATTCGGAGTTGGAATGACCTATTAGCTCAGTTCGTCTCCACCTTCATGGGGGCAAGAACTCGATCTACTCCAAAAGAGTGCCTTGTCAGCATCAAACAAAGCTGAACTGAATCTTTGAGGTCCTACATGGACCGATTTAGCAAGAGGATAGTAGAGGTAGACAAAATTTTCGACGACGCTGCTCTAATGGCAGTCTTATCAGGATTACGAACCAAAACTCAATTATGGTGGTCTGTTCACGAGGACGGACCGGCAACATACCAATAATTCCTGGTTAGAGCTGAGAAGCGCATCAGTGCCGAGGAAGCCACCTCTGACCAGGAGAATGACAGATCCGACCAGAGAGACGACGTTAAGAGCAAAGAGAAAGACCTCAAATTAGAAAAGAAAGAAAGTCCCAAGAAAGCACTGGTATTTTAGCACCCAGGTCGGACAAAACCGACTCCGCAAAGGTTTCAGGGATACCATATTTTGAACACTTCGCTTGAGAATCTCCTGATGAAAACCAAAGGCAAGGAAATCCTCAAAAAACTCGCTCATATGAGGACGAACTCGTCCGAGCTAAACCAGAGGAAGTACTGCAGATATCATCGGTCTGCTGGACACGACACCGACGATTGTCGAGACTTGAAAGGAGAGATAGAAAGCATCATCAGGTAAGGTTACCTAAAAGAGTTCTTAGCACGACCCTCTGGAGGAGGTGAGCCACCCCAACCGCAAGACCGGGCTGAACTGCCACCTACACCTCAACAGGGACGAGGTGAAATTCACATGATAGTTGGATGAAGTCAATACCTGGAAGGGTCAAGGAGGCAGCGCCGCAAGCTCTCTAGAGAAGCTCATACCAGCTACCAGGTGCTGTCAGGCGCCATAACTAATCCAGACACGGAGAAGTTCTCTTTCTCCGAGGAAGATACGTCCCACGTATTGCAACCACATTCGGATGCACTCTTCATTACTATGCCAGTCTCTGGAATCGATATTCATCGGACACTGGTAGACAACGGTAGCTCTATAAATGTTCTATACCTGAGAACGTTCGAACAAATAGAGATTGACGCTCGACATGTTAGGCCTTTTCCAAAACCTCTCCAATGGTTTACAGGGGACTACGTGAATCCAAAAGGACAGATAGCCCTTGTAGTCGAGCTCGGACTACCTCCATGCCATAGGAGAATCATAGCAGATTTCATGATTGTAGACCTCCCGTCTAATTACAGTGCCATTCTGGGACGACCAATACTGCATGAACTCAAAACAGCCGTATCCATTTATCACTATGCTATCAAATTCTCCACTACCCACGGAGTAGGGATAGTACGAGAAAGTCAGCTGGTAGCCAGAACTCAGGTACAGCCCGATGGAAAAACTGGCATATGCCCTCGTCATATCTGCAAGAAAACTCAGACCATATTTCTTGCAACATCCAATAAAAGTTCTTTCAAACTACCCTCTGAGACAAGTCCTTCAAAAACCAGACACTTCTGGAAGGCTTATGAAATGGACAGTAGAGCTCGGCCAGTTTAAACTCCACTTCAGACCACGGACTTCGATCAAAGGTCAAGATCTAGTCGATTTCGTCGTTGAGTTCAGTCCGAAGCACGAGTCCAGTACCAAACAAGAAGAATGTTGGACTCTCTTTGTAGATGGATCATCAACCGAAATGCACACCGGGGCTGGAGTTGTGCTGATGAGCCCAGACCTAGAACCTCTCTGTCAATCTCTACGATTCGACTTCCATACTTCCAACAACATGGCTGAATACGAAACCCTGATCGCCGGCTTGAGGTTTGCAAAAGGCATGTGTGCACTCAAACTAGTCGTGTACAGTGACTCCTAGCTAGTAGTCAATCAAATCAACAAGTCCTACCAAACTAAGGACGAGAGGATGGCGTCTTACTCACAGATAGTGGAACAAGAACTCAAGTCATTCAACACCGTCGAGGTTAGACAGATCCCAAGAACTCAAAACAGCCTTGACGACGCTCTAGCATGACTCGCTACCAGCGAAGGGATAGAAGAACTGAAGAACGTCCTGATTGGGAGAATCAACAGTGCAGCAATCAGTCAGCCTGATCACATCCTCACCACGACTGAGTTGAACTCTAGCTGGACGAACGAGATCATCCAATTTCTAAAGGATAGCAAGGTGTCCTCAGATAGCACAGAAACAAGAAAATTAAGGATCAGAGCAGCTAGATATACAATCGTCGACAACGTCCTATTCAAGAAAGGTTTCTCGCTCCCTCTACTGAGGTGTTTGAAGGAAAACGAAGCCAAGTATGCCCTCAGTGAAGTTCACGAAGGAGTATGTGACAACTACACTGGAGGGTAGTCACTGGCGCATAAAATCTTGAGGCAGGAGTACTTCTGGCCATCACTGAAGAAAGACTCCATCGAATTCGCCAGAAAATACGACAAATGCCAGAGTTTTGGCCCCACCATTAGAGCTCATCTAGAAGGGCTGACCTCAATCCTCAACCTGTGGCCGTTCTCAAAATGGGGGATTGACCTAATCGGACTCATACCAATACGAAAAGGTAGAACTAAATACGCCATAGTCGCTGTAGACTATTTCATTAAATGGGCAGAAGCAGAACCGCTAGCCAAGATAACAGAACAGAAAACCACTAATTTCATATGGAAATCAATCGTCTGTAGGTTTGGAGTCCCCTACTCAAATATTACGGACAATGGCAAGCAATTCGACAATTCTAAGCTCAGATCATTATGCGAAAAACTGAATATGAGAAAGCACTTCTCTACTCTAAATCACCCCCAGGCCAACAGGTAAGTCGAGACCGTTAACAAAATCATCAAGCACACCTTGAAGACGCGCTTGGATGAACTAAAATGAGCCTGGGCGGAAGAGCTCCCAAGCGTACTATGGTCTTATCGCACAACATGTCGGTCCACACAAGGAAAAACACCTTTCTCATTAGCCTATGGAACCGAAGCCGTCATCTCGATAGAGCTCGAACTCGCATTATTTAGAGTTCAAACTTTTGATGAAAAATGCAATGGCAATGCCATGAGAGTCGAGCTCGACCTACTAGAGGAAAAGAGGCTGGGGGCAGAATTAAAAAATGCAATTTACAAACAAATGAGTGCAAGGTATTACAACAGCAAAGTCAAGGAGCAGAAATTCAAAACTGGAGATTTAGTCTTGAGAAAGGTTTTCCTGGCAACAAAAGAGAGCCAAGCAGGGACACTTGCTCCGAACTGGAAAGGACCTTATAAGATCGTCATAGTCCTAAAAAACAGAGCTTACGAGCTCCGAAATACAGAAGGTCTATCACTCGTACACCCGTAGAATGCTGAACACCTCAAGAAGTACTACCAATAAAACTTATCTACAAAAGGCCACGGGCACGAACTATTTTGTTAAAAGAAGTCATGGCTTCCGCCTTGTAAAAAGTTCTCGAATTTATGAAATGAAGGATGTTTTGTGAAAGAAAGACCTATGTCGGACATCGAAAACAACAACTCTAAGCATAATCCGAACTAAAAAGAGGTCATAAATGTCACAATCCTTTTGACACATAGGTCCCACAAAGCCAGGACCCACGTCGGATGGCGTAAGTGCTACGTCACCAACATAAAAACTAAAAGATCAAAAGAACACAGTTCGTCCAAGTGATCGTACTACATTTCCAAATTTTTGAGGCGATTCAACTTTCAGTTCGTCCACTTGACCGACCTAAAGATTCACACACGAGGCCGAGCTATAACTTGGAGGCACTCACACATCTAAACCAACATGTATCCCAGGTCGGACCTCATCCTAAAACGTTAATATTCTTAGTTTCAGCTCACCCACGTGCCAAGGATAAATGTTAGAATCAGAGGTCATATCTCCAAAATCAGACCTTCGAAGACAGATCTCCAAAATACTTGAAGTCAAAAGTTAGACATTTGAAGTCAGAAGTCCGACCTTCGAAGTAAAAAGCCAAAGCAAGTCTTCGAAGTCAAAAGTCAGATCTTCAAAGTCAAAAGTTAGATGCTTGAAGTCAAAAGTTAGACATTTGAAGTCAGAAGTCCGACCTTCGAAGTAAAAAGCCAAAGCAAGTCTTCGAAGTCAGAAGTCAGATCTTTAAAGTTATAAGTTAGATGCTTGAAGTCAAAAGTTAGATATTTAAAGTCAAATCTCCGAAGTTAGTAGTAAAGCAACAAAATCAAAATACACAAGTTAAGAGAACGGAATACTTCATTCATATTTTAGTTCAGTACAACAAAAAAAGTACAATATTACTACGAGAAAGCAAAAAACTAACTCTCCGCGCCAGACTGAGCTTCTTCCTCAGGAGATAGAAGATTGAGCTTTGAATTCTTCTTCAGATCAGCCAGCTCATCCTTAATGAATTGGACATCTCCGTCCGGACGCTTCTCAACCGTCATTTCAATCAGTTTCTCCATGGTAAGGAAGTAGACCTTCTCTTGTTCGGCCAGATAGGCCTCAGACGACTTGAACTCTTCAACGGCCTCCTCCTTGTCAGCCGAACTCTCTAAAGCTGTTCTCAAGTCAGCCTGGCTCTTTTCCAAAGAAGCCTCAAGCTCGGCCTTTACCCTCTGCTCGAATGTCAGCTGCTCTAAAATAGCTCGGAGACCTGCCTTCCTCTGCCTATGCTCTTCCTCTTTATTCCTCAGGTCATCCTACTTGCTTCTCAGGTCCCCCTCCAGGACAGTTCTGATTTTTCACTCCTCAGTGAGCTCGGAGAACACTTTTCTACCCTCGTCCCTCATAACTTAGACTTCAGACATAATCTTCTCTATTTTTTCGACAGTGACAACAAGTTGAATAACCGCCCTAGAGGAATTCACCGAGGCCGCTATGACGGACTCCACCGTCCCCATGCTCTCAATATACCTCTGTTGGACCGGAGTCCAGCTCTTAGAGACGACCTGGAGTGCCTTCCTTGTAGTTGGAGGGAGTGCGGCAATTTCATCCCTCAGAGGAGAGTTGGACCTGAAGAAGTCACGGACTGGCTTCGGGATAGTTCTGCGAAGTCGTAAATACTCCTCGTCTTTATCCGAAGTCGATCTCGAGTACGGACGAGGTATCTAGAAAGGTGATGGTGAAGGATGGAAAGTTTGCCTGACAAAGACCCCTACGAACCTAGAACGATGTGATCTCCTCAACGCTCATTGCTGGACTGAGAACTCGCTGAGGAGCGGGCTCTGGCGCTTGCCTTAGCCGAGGTTGTTGTTCTTGGCCCCCGGTTAGAGACTTTCTCTTGCCCTTCCCAGCTTGGTAGATGTCTTTCATTTCTTCTCTCGATTTACCTGAAATGACGAAGTCAGAATTGAACTAGGCGTCACAAAAATTACAAGTATTCAGAACGAACATACGTTGGATCTCACAAGGTTGAACGCGACCTGAACTAGCTGGAGAAAGACGAGCTGAAATTAGATTCTTCTCGATTATTAACGCGCTGCTAGATCGGAAATCCTTGCTTACAGCCCTTGCCCTCTGAGCTCTCTTCGAAGACTCCTCTGTTAGCTCCTGAGAAGTATACCCTGGAGGGAGAAGTGAATAAAAATAGGTCAGTAAATGTTCAGATCAACTGAACTAAATGGACAATAAGATATGCTTACGTAGTTCGGGATAACGAACTGGGATGTTCACATCTGGCCTTGTGTCTTTATTCGAGAACTGTCAGTGACCTCAGACAAATAACCAGAATTTTTTCCAATTTTTTATGGAATCCGGGGTCTGGGTGATGACACCACATCCTGTTTTCGCGTTCACTAACGCATACCACCACCCCGACTTCTTCCCGTCAGACTTAAAAGAGTACAGACTATTAAACTCTCTTACTGAAGGTCTAGGAAAACCGAGCTGATCCCAAAGGATAAGGAAGCCTATCAAGATCCTCCAACCACTGGGACAGAGCTGAGTTGGAGCTATTCCCCACTCGCGCAAAAATTTTCTAACTATTCTTGGAAAGGAAAGTCTGAGCCCCGCAGCCAACACGCCCTGGTTCAAGGCCACACAACCCAACGGTGGATCATCAGCCCGGTCATTGGCACCGGGGACGAAGAACTCTATATCATCTGGGATTTTATAATTCCTATGCCAGTTCCGAAGTAGCTTCTCGTTCACTTCGGAGGGGAAGAATCTGCATTTCCAGACTGGAGCAGTCCTCACACCAAACTCAACCTTCCTTTGACGCGTCCTAAAGATACAGTACCGACCTCCCTATCACCGCTCATTTCGTCCTGTGGTGACGACCTGTCTAGCGGGAGAACTGTAGTCAACAGATCTGGACTAAGGATCCCATCCTCGTCTATCTCCTCAACCATCCTACCCGAACTGACTCCTGACCTCTATCCCAGGACATGGCCTCTCCCCCACTGTCACTCCCGACCTCACTAGACATGCTATCAGACGAACTGAAAGAAAGATGGAAAAGGAACTGCAAGAAAGAGAAGGAAGTGGGTACTGACCGTTCTAACCCTCAGCTTGAATCCGATAAACCCCTGTGACACCTAGTCCGGACGTAGTCTACCGCTCTAACCCTTAGCTCGGTTTTATCAGTTGTAAAGGAAGGATATCGTTAAAGGCAAGAGTCCCAAATGAACTTCAGCTCCCTCTATTTATAGAGAGGAAATATGAAAAGTCAGTCCCATCAATGCCATCATTTATGAAATGTCAGTGCAATTATGGCTCCTCATCAATAATACATCCTCGAGCCCCGCAAAAGATTGACGTCACCACAAAATTGTGCCATTTGTCAACAAGCTAGGCAGATTGAGGTCACGGGTCACATCCAACAGTCAGACGATGATTTAGGCTGGAATGGACGTGGTTTGCGCAATGAACTGAAGACTACCTTTGGTTTACTCCAAAGTAGGTCTTAGGGGAAATTGTTGATGTCCGATGTCGATCTGTAATATCAGTAATTATATTATCCATCGGTCATAACAGGGCATGTCCGAGCTGAATCTTTCACTCCAGGTCGGACCTAATCCTTGGTCTAGACCTCAATCCCAACCACCTCAAAATCAGGTCGGCCATAGTCCCTTGCTCTCCAGGTCGGACCTCAACCTTTCTTGATCAGACTCATGATGCTAGCATATGGCACGTCTTTCCATATGTAAAAAGTCAGAATAGCTGTTACTTCACATTAAATGTCATAAAAGGGAATGTCTTGTAAGCATTAAATGTATAGCTTAACCATTTAATGCCTAGCTTAGCATTAAATGGAGGTAATCATTACATATTTTTCTATAAATAGGAGACATAAATGTCCAACAGTTCGGACATTCAACTGCTTAATAATAACACTCTTACAAAGATTATGCAATCAGATCTTCCTACATATACTTATCTATCTACTACTCATTACGGTCATAACCGACTTCAATACTTATTTTTAAGTTGGTTTGGAGTTAATACAAACCATTTTCCAACGTCAACAATATTCATTGCCTCATTGCACATTCGGTAGCATAGGCAACATACAGAGCTTGTGACAACTCTATTGCACCATCTAAGTAGGGGTAGTTCAGTCGAAAGTTGATGTTAAAATATTACAATTGTCTTGTTTCAATTTGATAGATATTAGGCTTTTCTTTTTCTTTTCATCCAAAATTCCTAATAATTGAATATTTTTGGATCCATACTAAGAAATCTAATCATTTTTAGACAAGTGAAACAAACAATTGCTCGTATACATTATTTTTGACAACAATCAAGTATAACTAACTATAATTTTTTTAACAACAAGCTCGTATACCCACAAAAAAAAAAAAAAGTGAATTAATAAAATTTGAGACATTCTCAAAACTTCCTACGAAACTAAAGTTCAATTTTTATCTCTTAAATTAAGGATGGTCTCAGTCTCTATAGATTGTTAAAAGAAGGATTTAATACAATTACATAATAACTTATAGGAAAAAGATATATTTGGCCGTGTTGAAATTATTTTTAAGTACTTATAAGTTGTGAGTCTTATGAAATATGTGAATAATAAGTAGATAGTAAGTTGTAAATTTTACAAAATATGTAAATAAAAAATATGTTTAACTAATTTGACATACTTAAATTAAAATTTAAACTTAGTCAAGCACGGGTTTAGATTATGGACAATCATATTGGGACAATTCAAACATGTTATCGAAGAAATTATAGTGAATTATGCCTCGTAATATGTGGAAATCAAACTCTAGATTGTCTAAAGAATTCAGTGCATAGAATATTTAGCCCCTAATATACAATTAAAAATAAATTTATGCCAAAAGGGGTAAGATGTGTTAAAATTTGATTGTGTCCCCTTTTAGTACAATTTTCCTTAATTTCGTCAAATAAAAAAATAATTTGTTTCACCTAAACAATATTAAGCATGCAACAAAAAACGGCAAAACTCAAAATAAAAACAACTTTTAATTGTGAGAAACAAAAAAAAAAATAAAAATAAAGAAAACATATCATTATCTACATGGAACCCACGTAACATAATTTTATATAAAGACAATATAACACAAGTAGTACAATATAGAAAGACAAAACTAAAAAACAAAACAAAACAAAACAAAAACCAAATTTTGATTGCGAAGAACAAAAAGGAAATTAAATACAAATAAAACATACCATTACCTACATAGGACCCACATCACATAATTTTATATAGACAGCATATCACGCGTAATGCAACATAAAACGATTTTGATTGTGAGAAACAAAAAATAAAAATAAAGAAAAAATACATCATTGTCTACATAGCATCCACATAGTGCAACATTTCAATCAAATATTTTTTGGTCCCCACATTAAATAAATAAGAAGAACAAAAAATGTGTGGATATGAATGCATGCACAAAGAGAGAGATTGTAAAGGGACAAACTTTTTCTTGATTTTTTTTTTTTTTTTAACCTTTCTATGTATTGGCAAGAATAAGAATCAATGTCCTGTTCCGTTCTTTTCTTTGTCACTTCGCCAAAAGATTTCTCTCAAAAATAATTGATTTTGATGCTAAAATGAGTGGGAAAAGCATTAGCCAAATGCCCCTCAAAGTGAAAGGCAATCTTAAAAATAATACACCCCACCAAAGATTCTCTTAAAAAGGCAATTTATGGGGAGACAATGATGTTGTACAAATATCTGTGTGTTCTAATGCTATGATATATTTGGGTCCCATCGACTCATATTACATATCATAAAATTTATGCATGACTAACTTTATATTTTTATTGTGAATTCTTAAATTTACAAAAATTCTCATAATATGTGATTGTAAATGTACATGCATGGCTATTCACTTTCTCCAAGATGCAATACACGAGTATATGAACATCATATTGTCGATGAACATTATATTGTCGATATTGCAATTATTATTATCTGTTTCTTTTTCTTTCATGAGTTTAAATAGGCTCTTTTTTTCGTTTTTTTTTTTTTAATATAGGGCACGAGGGCTACCGCTACAGTGAGGCCTGACACGGCACAGCCAGTACCAGGTCAGGCCATGCCCAAAGCATGCCACGCTGTCCGGTCTGCATCCTGACATATTTTGACAACCTAGGAGTGATTCAGGATGAGTAAGGCCTCTAGGTTAATGAATTCCTAGATAGACAGGACTTCTACTGAATTGTGTGTATTCTTGAGCAAGTGCTGGCCCTGGCTTCGGACAATGAGATCCATTGGCGTTGAAAGACAAAGAAATGAAGTATTTCGCTACTTTGGCAAAACAGCTGGGAGGGAGTACCTGAGAATGCCAATCATGGGAGAACCTTGGACTTCAACAGTGATTCACAAAATGCTTTGGAACTTGTGCAAAACACATACATTGCCAACATCATAGGACATTTGTACTAATTGATGGTTCCATGTCTCTCTTTCATGATCCATGGCAATATACCAGAACGCATGCTCGACTTTAGGATAATCATTCTAGTCTAACTCTGTTCAAATACGACAGATGCTAAACAAAAAAACAGGCAAATACACGTTATCTCGAGCCCTAATCATCTCAGACATTGTCTTTTTTATTGTTTGCCAATTCTATTCGTGACCTCACGAATACTTGAAACAATGGGGTTGGCAAAGGCAGTCAATGGCATGCATCAGCTTTCTCCGGGGACCAACAGCTACCGCACCCATATCTTTAAGCTTTTTCATGGTAAGATTAGCCAACTGAAATTTGTTGACACTCCGGCTCTGAAAAATCGTTATGAAACGGCCAAGGCCAAGAGAAACTAGCCAGTTGTTCAATCCTCCAGCTCTTTGGAGTTTTTTCTCGAAATATAATGCTCTCATTCTACGATTTAGCAGTGTACTTGTATCAAGAAATATCATCATCCTCTTACTCACTTGTGATGTGCTGCCGAATCCAATCATTTCATCCTCTCTAAAACTATGAATTGGCGAATTGCCCAAATCATCCCCGTGCTGTAGCTCGGATGGTAGAACAGGTTCAGAAGGATGAACTATATTAGCCGGTGGAAGATCCTCTTCGGGAGACACCGAGATGGATTTCTCCCTTTCATGAGCCGAATGAGTTTGGACACCTGTACCCGATGGACACTGTGGCTCAGAATTAGTTTTTCCGGGCTTTTCTTGTATCTGACGGTCTGCCATGTTAGGTTTTATGGACTGTTCCTTACCGGACAATGGTGGGATTAAAATAGTGACTCTCTGCTTCTTGACCACCACCCAACAATCTTCATCGGCTGGGTCCACCTCTGGGGCACCTTGATTTTTTTTCTTCTTTCCCGTATGTTGCAATTTTGGTTTTGCCATTAGCTGCAGATACATGGAGCCAAGTTATGGAACATATTCAAACTTCTACAGAAAGGACTCGCTAGTCGCTATCTCAATTTCTCATTCAACTGGTAATAAAGGAGGTACAAACAGAATATATATAGAAAAGTTGAAATGTAAAGCAGAATATGTATAAACAACAACTGGATCGTGTACATATCTAGCCATCAAGCACAAACACAGAAGTCAGGAAGGCAACGTGTATACTGAATAAATCTGAATACATTGATTAGAATATTTGCCTTCTAGTTTCTTTACTTAACACCTCCAGTGGCTCTTCTTCAAGAGGCCCCCACACCCAGAAAACAAGAAGGAAGAAACATTATGCTATATTATATTTAGGGTAAACTGCAAGTACTGTCCCCAGCGTTTTCTTTCCTTGGCATTAAGCTGCTCAACCTTCCATTTTTAGGTGAAATTAGTCCCTACTCTCTCCAGCTAGTTGCCCAAAGAACAATAGATGAAAATACAAGAAAATGCTCGAGGCTTCGAAGCCAAAATGTGGCAATAAAAAGTGGGGAGGGGGTGCTTACTAGAAAATGAAGGCACCACCACCACCCGCCAAACATCCACATGCGAAAATGAGGGGGGCAGGGGTGAAAGAGGGGGGCTGGGAAGGATGTTATGAGGTGGGGGGATTCGGGAAGAAGATTTTTTTTTCCTTTTCTTCTTTTTATATTCTCCTTCTTCTTTAGGATAGGGTTGCCGGTGGTCCTTCTTTCACTAATGATCTCACCATATATTTTTTTTTCTTACTTAAGCTAGAGTATAAATTGCCTTTTCATGCTTGACCTTTTTTTAGACGGAAACCGTGAATATAGACTAATTTCACCTAAAAATGGAAGGTTGAGGAGCTTTATGCCAATAAAAAAACATTGGGGACAAAGAAAATATGGGGTCAAACATTAGGGACGGCTCGGACAATTTATTACATATTTTTTATGAGGAAGAAATTGGGAAGGTTCACATATAATTGAACCATCATAAACTACATTTGGCAATGATTTGGATGTCTAACCAATTTGAGGGCGACTGTGAGTGCTGCATTAAGAAAATATATTCTATCTATTTCGAGAAGTCATTCCATACAACGTAATCCTATTTGCTTACAAACAAATAACTCAAGTATACCAAACTAATTTATCAAACCTCTGCTCTCAATCTTGCAATAACACTGCATAGTCCATTTCATTAGCTGAACAATGCATATGATAGTCAAAACGTAGAACACATACATCGTCTGCCTCTAGCCTAGTAGAAAAACAGAACTTGCCTGACTCATTGTTTCGCAGCAACAATGGGAAGGCTATATACCATTTCCCACATTTCTCCACCCCCATATGACAAAAGATCAACAAATGCAAACAAAATACTCTTAAAAGTCATTGTGTGAGACACTTTTTCCCTCCAGTTTCAGGTAGATTCCACACTAACACTTCTTTCCCAGAAATTATTTCTCTTTTGCATCTCTGTCAAAATTTGTTGGGGCATCTTATCTAAAAGATCTCAAGCTGAAGTTAACAGAGAAGCAAAAACAAATACGAATCTTTGTCTCTCTACATTATACAAACTAATATGTATATTGCTCTCTAAAAATCTATGATGCACCGATACGGATACGAGTCCGATACAACACGTATTGGATACGTCGACACGCGATTTTCGAAAAAGTACCGACACCGACACGTCGATTAAATTTTTTATTTTTAATTTTTTTAATTTTTATAATGTAAAGAAAATGAAATTTTCTATACTTCTTACATAAAAAACAAATACTAAAAAATGATTGACCCATTTTAACATTAACAAACAAATAATTCACCCATTTAAAATGTTGACCGGCCCATAAGGATTGAACTAATTTTTCTAAACCCTAAACAAATACCAGCGAAGTGTCTAATACGTGTCGATGTCCGATACGTGTCCGACACTGACATGCCGGTGCCCGTGGCGTGTCCGTGCTTCTTAGCTAAAAAATTTCATATAAAAAAGATATTTTCTAAACATAGAGAGATTGAAGACTTTCAAGAATACCAAAGCTACCAACAGTTATCAGCATTTAACAGACAGAGGAAAACTACCAACATAAGATTAAGAGTTATCTATTTTATCTCTAATAAATGTTTATAGCTGCAGTACAAATCTCTAACAGTGCCTATGGTTGCATAAACTTTTCATTCCGATTGCGGTTGCACAGCAGTAAAAGGAAAGATAGAAATTCTGCCATGCCTGTTAAGAAAGCTAAATATTCTTTCATTCAAAAAGTGAGGTGGGCAGGAGAAAAATTTATGTTATTTCTGTTGCTTATTATGATTATGTTGAAGATATGCTGCTAATTTTATCATTACTTCACCATGAACAACTGATATTTCCTTGGTTCCTATACTCTTTTACTTATGTCTAGGATGAATTAAGCTTTATTGTGAGTGTAAACTATTAAGCAAATAGAAAAGAAAAAGAAATGAAGCAAATTCCTATTATAATAGTCAGCTGAAAGAATTTTGTAGGTCTCTGTCTGGTAGATACAGAAGCACCAATAAATATTAACAGATAAAAGAGACGTGTCTGGTTCGACAGGTTTGAGCTTTCATGATTTGGATTTAAGGAAGAATTTAAGCTTGGATGGATATCAAATCCCTTGGTTTTAAAAGCCATTGATTGGGTAGCAAAACAAGTGGCTGAGGATTTAAAATCAATGGGTTGGAATAACTATTGGGATCGACGAATTTATAAGCATAGATTTCAAATTTGTAATGACGAATCCATTTCATTAGTTAAAGTATCCCATCCCCTTTGGCACCGCAACATCAGTGTTCGACAGCAGACTGCCATATGGGATAGCTTGCCGTCGCTGGGTGTTTTGGCCCGCACTTAACATGGTCCCTTGTATTCCGGTCCTTCCGTCCAAAGGCGCGGGCCTACAGCAATGTCAACTAACACCCGAGCCTCACTCAATCCCAAGATATGCTCCTTTCACCTCAAATTACCCACATCACACACCCAATCTACCCCATCTCCGCATCCGAGTTCTGGTTTGCCAACCCACATAATGTGCCCCTTATATTTGAAGACATCCCATCACACGACTCCTTTCACACTCTTTTTGTTGTTGCACATGTGAAAATCGCATGAGCGGATGGCTCCGCATACCACACTGCATACAGCCCACCTCCCTCAACACCCGGCACCGTTACCAATTTTTCCTAGTTGGCAAAATGCCTCACAAAAAAATCTCCACGAGAAAACCCACGCTTTAAGAGGAGTTGGCATTTCCCACAGCATTTTCAACCACCCCGTCCGGCCCTGATTGTCCAGAAATTTCCACTGCACCAACCTTCGTGTTAGTACAATCTAAATTGGAAGGAGATTGAGAAGAAACTGTCCCTTTTTTTCCCCAGATTCAAAAGAGCGAATAAATGAAATTAGATGGGTATTATTGATGTTATTGACTAGAAAAATTTAACGAATGGACAAGAAATACAACGAGATTGGTAATTTAAAGCTAAAAACTATTTTTACTTACATTTGAGAATTATTAGATGAAAACATTGCTTTATTAGATATAAACCTAACAATATCAATTCAACCACTTAGATCAATTCAACCCCAGTCTCTATGTCACCGGATTTCTACTCTAATCAATTAGGTACGAATCAACTAATGTTTATGCAACAGTCCCGTACTTACGTGCAAAATAAGTTTTGTTAATATAAAAAATAAACTTTAAATTCAGATGTATTTAACAAAATATGTAATTTAAGAGTAAGTTTAACTTACTTTTAAGCAAGGGCTGATTCGGGAATTTATTTTTCGGGAGTTGAAATTCAAGATATTCAATTTAATAAAACTCATATATAACACAAAAACTCATTAAATGATATTATTTATTGATGTTGTTCACGAAGAGGTTTTGAAACATAAAATTCATCTATAATAGACTCTACATTTATTTTCTCAACAAGTCCCGTTCCATTTATAAATTCTAAAACTGCAAAAAAAAAAAAAAAAAAAAAAAAAAAATTCTATCTATCAATAATCCATCAATAGGCGCACACACAACAATCTAGGGACAACGCAAGTAGGCAATAAAATAGGCGACAAGGCATAACAATCCAATAATAAGCAGAGAATACAATAAAATAAGGCAATAAAATAAGGCTTAAGGAAACAAGAATCCTCCAACAATTTTATTTAAATAAACGGAAAAAATTAGTAATTACTAATTAATACAAATAAAATCGGGAATAGGAAAAAAATTAATATTCAATAGCAATTAGCAATGAAACGGGAAAAATTAGTAATTAAACCTTTATAAGCAATAATTTATTTCAACGAGCAGAATACAAATGCAGAAATGATGAAAAAATATCAGGAACCAATCTCAAATAATATATAAAGCAATATAAATGTTACAATTTATACATATTCTGAAAACACAAAATACCAGTTTGGTCAAGCTTCCAATCTGTTGGTCGGACTCGGACACTCTGCAGTCGCCCAGTCGCCGGTCGGGGAAGATAAGAAACTGCCAGCTAGTTTAACAGATTTAGGGCTGGCTTTGGCTTTTTGGAGCTTGAATTTGAGGAAATTGAGTAAAAATAGATGAAAGTATTGAAATCGGATTTAGATTGATTTGAAGTGAATTTGATTTCTGTTGAAACGTGATATGATATGATGTTATCCCAAAAAATTAAAGGGGTTTTAAGTTAAAAGGACTTGTCAAACAATAAGTTTAGTAAAATAAGTCCACTTCCACAATGTTTTGGTAAATAGCCTCCCCATTAAATAAAGGGGTTTTGAGTTAAATGACATTGTCAAACAATGAATATAGTAAAATAACTCTCATTCCACAATGTTTTGGTAAATAGCCTCTTCCATTAAAAAAAGTATAAAAAATATGAGAAAATATCCAAAATACCCCCAAGGTGGTTAAAGCAAATAATACCCTTAATGTTTCATTTTCATTCCAACGAGATCAAATGGCACCCACGTCTCTCTCTCATCACCATCTCCATTACAGTTGATGAAGAAATCCAAAAAATCTTTATTTTTGTCCTCTCTCTTTGTCTATTGTAGTTTTGAGTGGTGTGAAACTTGTTAAATCATCCACATTTGAGATTTGTAATTGGATAAGGTAATAGATACGTACTAATATCAATTTCTGCAATTTTTTTCATCCATTTTCATTCTGGTTTACAGCATTGTGCTGATATATGCATTCTGCACAAGAATGTGTCATAACGTCATATATGCCGTTATCTGTCATCTATAACGGCATCCATGCCGTTATCTTATTTTTCCACTTCCAGCATGTATATAAACATGGGCATTTATAGCATTGTTGATGATATATGCATTTGCCTAAGAATACACCATAACGTCATATATGCCGTTATCAGTGATCTATAACGGCACCCATGCCGTTATCTTATTTTTTCACTTTCAGTACGCATATAACCTTTAATGTGATTACTTTCATTAAATATATATTTGTTTTAGTGAGTTAATATGTGAGTGCAGTAAAAATTTAAAATAAAGACATGTATGCCGTTATTCACAATGTATAACCGGAGATAGTGGCGTTATCTAATGTCTGACTATCACCATCTACCTAGCTTTCTGTTTGATAATTGGCTTTGAATGTATAGACTAGTTTAGTGCTATTGGACGTAGGTCAATGGTTAGCACTCATAATGTATAGGTTGTAAAATTTATTGATATGCACTTTGACTTGTATAATGTAGCATTTTGTGATATGATCAACTGAAATCTATTTGTTTTATGATGAATTGCAGTCATGGATGCGTTGGACAAAGTGTGGATATCAGTTTGTTATTTCGTTGAGTTTGTGGAAAAAGAAGGCGATGGATGGACATGGAAGTATATAGGCAATTGTCAAGCAAATGTGACTCCCATTCTTGTTTCAAATACCACTACCTATGCGGAGTTGTGCGATAAAATTCGAAGGGTTTTGGGGGTTGATTGTATGTTAAATGATATAGAGATGGCAACCGTTGTCCCTGGAATGTCTAACGTTCCAGTTCCTCCAATGAAGATTGATTGTGACAACAGCGTGAAGTGGTATCTCTCTGTTTATAGAGAAGTTCCTCTTTGTGTTACACTTTTGACGAAAGGTGTTGAGGAGTATGAAGAAAATGATGGTTTAAGAGAGAACCAAGAACATGCTACTATTGTATCACATGGTGACTCATTGAGTGAAATGCAAACAGAAGATGGTACATGTGGAGACATGAATCGAGAATTAAATTATGTGCAGGATGAGGGAAATATAGGAGATGAAATTGCTGATGGAAACTTTGTGGATTGGGATGGTTTGAATATAATTCCAAATAGCCCTAGAAGAGAAAATTTACACGAAAAATCTCCTATGACGGTTGCGCATTGTCCACGTGAAGGTGTTATCTACAACAACATTGAGAATTTAACGGCAGATATAACTTCAATCCCCTGTGGGCCATCATCGAGGATTCCTGAAAATGTGGATTTGAAAGTGAAACAATTATTCCCTACGAAAAAAGCTTTGTTATCGAAGTTGTACTTGCTTGCACTGAGGTATCACTTCGAGTTTAAAGTGAAGAAGTCAAATAAATCTGTTTATGTAGTTGTTTGTTTAGAGAAAAATTGTAAGTGGCGTATCCGGGCAATAAAGATGAAAGAATCTGTTATGTTTCAAGTTCGAACCTACTATAGCCATCACACATGCTCCATGAGTGTTCGTCGTCGAGATCATCGACATGCTAGCTATTCACTTATTGGAACTTACATTGCCTCCAAGTTTGAAGATGCCAGAAGGATTTACAGACCGAGAAACATCATCAATGATGTTCGCGAAGAGTTTGGCATAACTATAACCTATAATAAAGCATATACGGCAAAGTCTTTTGCTTATGGACTGGTCCGAGGGACACCTGATGAAAGTTATGCGAAATTACCTTCGTATTGCCATGTTTTGAAGGAAAAAAATCATGGCACATTGACGGTCATTGAAACTGATGATAACATGCGTTTCAAGTACTTTTTCATGGCTCTAGGACAGAGTATACGCGGATATCAAACTTCAATGCGACGAGTAATTTGTGTAGATGGAACATTCATGACATGCAGATATCGAGGAACTCTACTTGTGGCCACCTGCCAAGATGCAAATATTCAAATTTATCCGCTTGCATGGGGTATAGTTGACTCAGAGAATGAGGCGTCCTGGACTTGGTTCTTTCGTAACTTGTGAAAAATAACTGGTGACTCCGAGGATTTAGTGATTATTTCAGACCGTGGCAAAAGCATTCCTCATGCATTTAAAAATGTCTACCAGTTTGCACATCATGTGAATTGTATATGGCACTTGAATAATAACTTGAAGGTTAAATTTCCAAGAGTTGATTTATCCTCATTGTTCAGAAAGGCGGCAGAGGCCTATACCACAACAGATTTCGAGGCATACATGGCAGTGCTTTGCGGTAAAAAAGAAGGCATCAGAGAGTACTTGGAAAAGGATGTTGGTGGTTTCCATTTTTGGAGTAGAGCACATTTCAAAGGAGTTCGATACAATATCATGACAACAAACAACGCAGAATCTGTGAATTCCGCTTTGAAGGAGGCCCGAGATTTTCCTGTAGTTGGTTTGATTGAGTATATTCGCCAGGTGTTGCAGAAATGGTATTATGAAAGGCATATAGAAGCAGGAAAGTGCACTACCCAACTCACCCCACCTATGGAAGAGAAGATGTGCTTAAAATATAACGAGTCACATGGCTGGAACGCAATTCGGATATCCGAAAATGAGTTTCAGGTAGTTAAAAATATGGAATCATACATTGTTAACTTGGAAGAATACATGTGTACTTGTAAGCAATTTGATCTAGATAAATTTCCTTGCCAACATGCAATTGTCGCCGCAAGGCAGGATGGTCCTGATGGTTATAGCCTTTGCTCTCCTTTCTATACCACATTTTGTTGGCGACAAGCGTATTCAGAATTCATATACCCATTACCGAATGAGGATGAGTGGCAAATTCCTGATGAAGTTAGATCCAGAATGGTCTTGCGTCCATTAACAAAAAGACCTGCTGGACGTCCACCGAAACAACGAAAAAAATCAATTGGAGAGGTACGCGTGCTCCGTAAATGTGGTAGGTGTTTGAAGAATGGTCATAATCGGACTACTTGTACAAATGCTTTGCCGGCTACAAAGAACTGAACATAGTTTTGTAATCCAACATCCTTTTTGATAAGTATGCAATTTGCATATCAGAATTGTAATATATTTTTTCATTCTCAAAACTGCAAAACTGATGTTATTTCCATGTATGGTATGGTTGAAGTTTTATTGATTTATTGTGGTGGTGTTTATTGTAATGTATGTTGCAGTAAATTCAATATTTGACAGGGAGTGAAAAAGATTACTCTAAAAGATTAGTGTATCAACTTCTAATTCATGTTATTGTTTATAAAATTAGACATGTTATTGTTTATAAAATTACTCTAACACATTAAAATATCAACTTGTAATTCATTTCGAAAAGTTTAAAAACATAACGGCATAAATGCCGTTATGGGTACACTATAACGCCATGCTTGCCGTTATGGGTACACTATAATTTATCAAGTTATAATTACTTCAATTTTAAATATTATTATTTTTAATAACAATATTTCTAAAAAGTTAGTGTATCAACCTTGATTTGATTTTGAACAATTTAAAAACATAACGGCAGCGATGCCGTTATAGGTACACTAAAACGGCATGTTTTCCGTTATGGCCCGAAAATGTCATACCTATAATTTACTTTGGTATTTAACATGTTATTGTTTATAAAATTACTCTAAAACATTAAAATATCAACTTGTAATTCATTTCGAAAAGTTTAAAAACATAACGGCATAATGCCGTTATGGGTACACTATAACGCCATGCTTGCCGTTATGGGTACACTATAATTTATCAAGTTATAATTACTTCAATTTTAAATATTGTTATTTTTAATAACAATATTTCTAAAAAGTTAGTGTATCAACCTTGATTTGATTTTGAACAATTTAAAAACATAACGGCAGCGATGCCGTTATAGGTACACTAAAACGGCAGGTTTGCCGTTATGGCCCGAAAATGTCATACCTATAATTTACTTTGGTATTTAACATGTTATTGTTTATAAAATTACTCTAAAACATTAAAATATCAACTTGTAATTCATTTCGAAAAGTTTAAAAACATAACGGCATAAATGCCGTTATGGGTACACTATAACGCCATGCTTGCCGTTATGGGTACAATATAATTTATCAAGTTATAATTACTTCAATTTTAAATATTGTTATTTTTAATAACAATATTTCTAAAAAGTTAGTGTATCAACCTTGATTTGATTTTGAACAATTTAAAAACATAACGGCAGCGATGCCGTTATAGGTACACTAAAACGGCATGTTTTCCGTTATGGCCCGAAAATGTCATACCTATAATTTACTTTGGTATTTAACATGTTATTGTTTATAAAATTACTCTAAAACATTAAAATATCAACTTTTAATTCATTTCGAAAAGTTTAAAAACATAACGGCATAAATGCCGTTATGGGTACACTATAACGCCATGCTTGCCGTTATGGGTACAATATAATTTATCAAGTTATAATTACTTCAATTTTAAATATTGTTATTTTTAATAACAATATTTCTAAAAAGTTAGTGTATCAACCTTGATTTGATTTTGAACAATTTAAAAACATAACGGCAGCGATGCCGTTATAGGTACACTAAAACGGCAGGTTTGCCGTTATGGCCCGAAAATGTCATACCTATAATTTACTTTGGTATTTAACATGTTATTGTTTATAAAATTATTCTAAAACATTAAAATATCAACTTTTAATTCATTTCGAAAAGTTTAAAAACATAACGGCATGAATGCCGTTATGGGTACACTATAACGGCAGGCTTGCCGTTATGGGTACACTATAATTTAGCAAGTTCTAATTACTACTATTTTAAACACGTTATTTTTTATAAAATCACTCTTAAAAGTTAGTGTATCAACCTTGACTGAATTTTGAACAGTTTAAAAACAAAACGGCATCCATGCTGTTATAATTACACTAAAACGGCAGGTTTGCCGTTATGGCCATAACATGTCTTATCTATTATTTACTTCGGTATTAAACATGTTATTTTTGATAAAATTACTCTAGAAGCTTAGTTTATCTACTTTGAATTAATTTCGAACAGTATAAAAACATAACGGCAGATATGCCGTTATGGGTACACTATAACGCCAGGCTTGCCGTTATCTTCCTCAACAACGAACTTCTCGCATAATTCGGCCATAACAATGTTATTTTTTAATGCATAAGCTAATATGTGCCTTATTTGTTAAGATGACCTGAACGATGCTTAGTTTTGTTGATTTGTTAGCAACAACTTCAGTAATTTACTACAATAGACGCATCATAAGATGTCATAGAATAAGTGTAATTATCTAAAGGACTTTTCTACTTCATAATGTGTTCATTTATGTTTTTCAAGTCAACATCGAAGATCGGATAGAATTTGAGCAAAACAAACTAAAATCGGCGAAAAGGACTTAAAGTGTACGAAATATTGGAGATGGGGATCAAGACGCAAACATAGTAAAGTTGAAGGACCTGTATTGCAAATAAAATAGGACTAACTTGAAATAAATTCCAAAATTTGAGGACTAAAATGACAACATTCAAAACTCCAAGTACCATAGTCGCAAAATAACCATTATTTTTTGAGCGGACAGCCAACAGCCCAAAATGGGCTTGCTGTCCGCTTGAGCGGACAGCAGCTGCCCATTCTGGGCTGGCTGTCCGCTCGAGCGGACCAGAATGGGCTCGAGCTGTCCGCTCGAGCGGACATTAAGTCCGCTCAAGCGGACAGCACCCGTGGGGTTTATAACCCCACGGGTGCCACATTCTTCTCATTTTAAATTTCCTAAACTCAAAATCTGTTTCTCCCTCCTCTACACATCACCACTACACTACAATATTGGCCTATACAAAATCAAGTAAAGGGTTTAGAATTGTTCCAATCTCATCATATACCACATTTATCCAACCTACAATAAATCAAGGTAACATGGCTAACTTTGCTTTGAAGTTATCAATGTTGATATCAATGGTATTTTTAGTATGTTTTTTTCGAATTTGGAGGTTGGGCATTGAAGAATTTGTTTTGGATTCATGTGTTGTGGTTGTTTTTTGTGTTGATGATATCAAAATTTTGGGTTTATTGCCATATCAATGTTGGGCAACTATCTTTGAATTTCCATACACCCACCAAGTGTTTGAAGAAATGACTCATCCAATATTTTCATCATTTTTGTTTCCTTAGCACATTTTCTCATATCCTACACTGGTTACAATACTTTTTCAACCCAATGGCAATCTTTACATACGATCACACTCTACACAAACACGGCATCTACCCCGATCAACCATGCAAACACCAATTACCACGCATCTTTTCCATTGTGAATTCGCATTGTTTGTAACATTAGTGTTTTGATTTGTTGCATGTTAGATATAATGCCGAGAGCAAAGAAACCAACGCAAGATGTGGGCTCAAGCTCGGGAAAGAGAAAGCCTCCATCAAAGAAGAAATCCAAACAACCCATAACTTATGATGATATGAAATTTGAGACTGAGGCAGCTTCGATTATCTATACAAAGGACACAAGCCAACGCAATATTATACCGCAGCGAAGGGTGTTAATAACGGATTTCGAAAATGAATTGCTCGGTCAAGTTATTGCGAGGAATCAGTGGGAAACCTTTGTAGCCACTCCGCGGGTTGCCTATGTAGAAATCGTCAAAGAATTCTACGCCAATATCCATGATGACATCGACAACCCTGATCATCCTAAGTATCATCAAGTATACATGAGAGGGTAATATATTCCATTCTCCCCCTTAGCCATTCTCCGGTACTACGAACTTGACAACACGGAGAACGACAGTTATCAAGCCGCCACTAGTAATCTTGATGAAGTAGTCGTCTCCATTGCTGAGGAAATGGATCATTGGCCTGTTGGAAGCAGCACATTACACTATAAATGTCTTACTCCTCAAGTACGCACATTAGACAAAATGGTGAGCGCCAATCTTCTCCCTACGACACATACTTCTACGGTCACTATGGAGCGAGCCCGCCTACTTTACTGGCTCCAGCATAAGACCCTCAATATCAGTACCTATATATTTTTCAATGTCTTGCATATTCGAAACAACCGGAGATGTTTGGCCTTCCCATCGCTAATTACTGGACTTTGTGAAATGTACGGCATTGACCTCTCCCATGAGGTCACCCAGGTGAAGCGTACAATACAGATAGACAGGATGGGGATACGTAGTTCTGAACTACACATGACTCGCAATCTGGAGCGAATCACACAGGGTCCCATTGGCGGCCATGGTAATGTACCGCTTCAAACCGAACCTGCAAATGATGATCCAATGGTCGAGGACCTCCATGAAACGGTCACTTCACCAACATTGGCATCTATTTCTCATGAGATTCGTCACTTGCGTACCTCGCAGGTGGAACTCGAAGCACAAATTTGAGAGATTCGGGAGGCCCAAGTCCAAGAGGCCGAATCACGCCGACGGGAGCACGATGCGTTATCCACCCAGCTGACACAGCTCCTTGGCTATTTCAGTCTCTACCCACCGCCGCCTCCCCAATGATTGGGACTTCTTCGTTTTGTGGGTTGGGGGTGGGTGCAAATTGGGTAGTGATGTTCAAATTGTATTAAATCGAATGCTTTATGTTAACGAATAAAGAAAAACATATTTTCCATCATCCTTTGTGTAAGAAAGTCTACATTTTGCCAACTCAAGATGAATTAAGATTGCTCTGTAGCCGGTTTGTGCATTATATATGGTATTTGGAAATAGTTTTTCAATAATGTATATGTTTACTTTTTTGAGACTCTCATCGTCGTGGGAATTTAGAAATGTATATAAAGTTAATAAACTAAGCTTTTGGAAATAGTCAATAACCGGTTGATTTATAGGCATAACGCCATGCATGCCCTTACTTTATAACTATAACGGCATGCATGCCGTTATGGAAACTACATGCCGTGTTTCTCTATTCTGAGCCTCTCAAACATCTTAGTTTTACTTCAATGTACTTAAATTGAATACTTTAAGAGGTTACAACCTGTGCGGGTTCAATTATAGGCATAACGCCATGCATGCCGTTACTTTATAACTATAACGGCATGCATGCCGTTATGGAAACTACATGCCGTGTTTCTCTATTCTGAGCCTCTCAAACATCTTAGTTTTACTTCAATGTACTTAAAATGAATACTTTAAGAGGTTACAACCTGTGCGAGTTAATTTAAAGGCAAAACGCCATGCATGCCGTTATAGGTACACTATAACGGCATGCATGCCGTTATGGAAACTACATAAGTGTTTATCTATTCTGAGCCTCTCAAACATGTTGTTGCTACTTAAATGTACTTAAATTGAATACTTTTAGAGGTTAGAACCTGTGCGGGTTCATTTTAAGGCATAACGCCATGCATACCGTTACTTTATTTCCATAACGGCATGCATGCCGTTATGGAAATATGTGGTTGAAAATAAATTTCTCATGCCGTGTATATATACAAAATGAACTGAGATCCACCTGTATCAAATATGAGCCAATCAAAAATTAAGTATAGCTAACTCGACCCATTCTAATATCTTTTACAAAACAGCCTTCCAAACCTGCTGACATAAGAAGACGTAACAAAACAAAACTTCCATTCTGGCACCAAGCAATTAAAATAATTACAAAATGAACAGCCATCGTTGACAAGGATTCAACTAAAACGACTTAATTTCCATTTCTTTCCTCCACTTTGTCCTACATTATCCTTCACATTTACACTACAAATTGTCATAGTAGAACAAAAAAATGACACAGAGTTACAAAATACATTAAGGGCTTTGCTATGCCTGACCTCCATACCAAAATGACAGTAAATGACTACAGAATAATATCACATGGGCATAACAATGCTAAATGAATTACATCAACTGATTCTAAGGATCAAATTCTCCTGCAAAAATCTCAGCTGCCATTTTCTGCCTCCACATTAGCATATGCTTGGGTTGAACAAGATTCAGGTCAAGACTGGCTAAAGAAAATTCGATGAACTTCACCGTATAAAGTCTACAATCAGATCTGAAAAAAGATATAAAATTTGAAGTTTTAGTCCAATCATCGACATATTGAAGCCATTCTTTAACTAAAAAAACTTACCCATTATCTTGTACGGGAAGCTTCTTCACCCTGTGATGCGTGAACAGTGATGTGCTATAGTTTTCATTGACGTATTTTTGCATGAGACGTGGTACGACCACCTTTAAGGGTTTCAAGCGTTTGCCAAGGTTGCTTTCACGCACCATACTCGTCAAGCTATCGAAGATGTTCATTCGTCTCTCTTCCAAGTCAATCTCGACTGCAAACCAATGTAAATTCGGGACACAGTACGGAAGATAAAGATAGCGACAAGTCTTCCAAGGTTTTCCCAGATTGGGAGCTGCCCCTTCAACATAATCCACCAACATCTTTGCAAACGAATCGTCTGATTTATTGTGGCCAGTCTTGACACTATCTTCGAAGGCATTTTCAACAAGTTGCCAAAAATTAGAGTCGAGAACGACACAGTCTTGTCGAAAGAGGTTTGGATATTTAACTGCTCGCTCTCTGATATGAAATAATGCCGAGTCAATATGCTGCACGTAAACATGCAGTTAATAAGTTGACATGAATTAGTAATATTGAAAGCTGATAAGATTTTTACTTACGTCACCAGTGAGCCACCGACTCTGATCACGAAGATCCTCAAAAAATGTCCTCCCGGCATCACAGATTGCCAATGCAACTGCATCCCTATACATTCAGGTGGCACTACCAAAAAAATCAGCTTTACATTGAAGGAAAATAACACACTAGATGCAGGTAAAGGAAGAGAACAAATTACCTTGGTGACGCTTTTTCCATCCACGCATTCAGGTCACTTACTTTTGCAGGATCCACTTCTCGAAATGGGTCATATACAGTGACATTCTTGAACTTCCTCCTCTTTAAGGGATTGGTCCACGGGGTACGCAATGCTTTTCCTTTCCTCCTTTTCCTTTGCCCTCTACCTTTAGGTGATTCATCATTTGTCTCATCCTCAAGCAAAATTGCAGAAGATTCTCCAACTTGATCTAAAAATAGATTCAATCAGTATTCAATCAACAATCAACTTCTACACAGAATGTCAACATTTTTGTTTTCAATCTACAGATTATATACCTTCAGGACAGCTTTCTGCGGACTGCTCCGGTTGATTTGACATCACAACGTCAACATTTTCATGTTCTCCCAAGCGTTGCTTAGAATCTGGGATCGATATCCAAGGCATTTCTCGGTACACGACTATGGCAGTTGAAGGGTTCGATAGCATGCCTATACACGGAGGTCAATAGAAACCTCATTAATCTCAACTCATTATGGAACTAAAAATAAAAAATCACAACAAAATAACCAACCTTGACAAGTAGCACTCCTTCGCCCTTCACCTTGTATTGGCGTGACTTTTTCCTCTTCGTTTGTGCAATCTTCTACATTAACAGAATTCTTAACTGCAGCCTCGAAAACACACTCTTCCTCCCACCCTTTATTCTCTTTCTGGATATTGTCCTCATGATGAGGTGAACAGGTGTCAAATCTCCTCGTTTCTGACTGAAACCTACCATTGTCTGGCTGAAACTCATCTCCTCGTGGTTGGGATACACCACTTCCAACCAACTTCAGCAACCTATCAAGTTTAGTTTCAAAGTGATCACATCGGGAATTTATCACACGCACCAGCCTGCACTCAAGTTCTCTCATTTCTTGTCTAACTACCTCTAATACATTGTTGTTATGAGAGGAAGATGGTGTATCGCGTGGCATCTGGTGCGTGGAAACAGGTGGTTCGTCTTCCTTAGACTCCTCTACTCCATCTGAATCCAAGCTATTATCCACTCTGGAGTCTTCTACATCATCAAGTGGTGTCATTCCCTGATAGAATTCTTCTTCGGCTTCTTCCTGTGAAGGAACTAATGTGCGCTTCACCGTAAGCTGCAGGATTTGAATTTTAGTATCCAAGAATGTGCTCACACTTTCTCCGTCCACCTTCGTCTGTTGAAAATCCCACCCCAACATTCTTGGAATTCTGTCACCTTCCAGCCTGTGAGCAAACTGCTTCCCTAGACCGGGTATCGCTTCAAACGCCCAAATCTGTAGAAAGTAAAACATTGCTAGTCAGTTCATAAATTGGAATATTATACAAACAATGAAAATAAATTAACATTTACCATGATTGCAAGAGGAAATCCATGAAAGTTGTAGGGATATCGTTCATTTCTTTCATATTTCTTCACTGTCTCTCCTTTTATTTGATTGAATATCCCAATTGTGTACTCATACGATCTCTTTCCCCAAGCATAGTTGTTGAATCGTCCAAAATTATCAACCAAATTAAACCACCACAAGTTCAGATTCGTATTCTCTTCCGCACTCAACAAAACATATGCCAAAATTAAGAGAAGGGCCATCTTGAACTTGTCTGGCTGGTTACCACACCTTCGGAATGCATTCAACAATTGTCGTCTTACCACTTTTCCTTTGCTCTTCTTGAAGTATTTTTGGATAAGATCACTTTTTAGGCCTAAGTTCTCATCCTCCGATTCCAAATCCCCAGCTTTTAGGCCTGTGACTAATACAAATTCTTCTAACCCAAACCTAGCAATTTTGTTTCCAAACTTACACCAAACTTCATTCTCTTTCAATGTCCTCACCGTTCTAACAATGCATTGGTGAACGATTTGAAGAGAAATTTTCATCTCCGCAACAGAAAGAAGGTGGCCAAAACACGAATCTGTAAATTTTTTTTGATGCTCGGAATCTAAAGCATAATACACCTCATTGATAATTTCAAGTTTACATCTATTACTGATTTTTCCTCGAACCCTTTCTTCAACATCAATAAAATATTCCATTTCAAAGTCAATCTGCAAAAATAAAGCTCGGCAAGTTGGATTATATCATACTAATAATTGGCAAGAAGTGTAATTGTTATCCATGAAATGATAAATTGTACAGAAGGAAAATGTTTGCCAAGGATGTAAACATATTACCGTTAACTAGTTTGGGAATATGCATGCAAATTTGTGAGGATGAAGAGAAAATAAAGGTGTTCCCTGCAACACTGAAACAAAAAGTACCCCTTAAAGGAAGAAGGAACCGGCTCCTATATATATATATATATAGGAGCCGGCGACACTGTTTAAAGGAAGAAGGAATCGACGGCAATTTTTGGGCTCGAAATTGATTTCAAAATTTCATAGCCACTATTTGGAGGAAGAAGGAACCAACGGCAATTTTTTGGCTCGCAATTGATTTCAAAATTTCATAGCCACAGGCACAAGGAAGAAGGAAGAGGGGTGAAATTGGGTGAAAAGAAATGCTCTCAAATGAATAAAATGAGGGACTACATTCATTTAAAGATTGTTGATATGAGGATATTTAGGTCATTTACCTATTATTCAATTTTTGGCATTAATTATCTTATTTTTTTTCTGGTCAAAGGATATTTGACAAACTGTTTTGTGGGGGAAGGCTATTTAGTGGTATTCCATACTCAAATTATATAGGCGTCGTTACAGTAAGATCTTATGTATGGTAATTGCATCTAAATGTGAGTTTACCCAAGTTCAATTTCAAAATAGCAATAGAGAAGATCCTGGAAACTATCGAATGATTGCGGAATATTGCCAATCTCAACTTGCGTGCATTTATTTAGAACACAATTTTTATGCAAAATTTCTTAAGCCTTGTGAATGAATCACATTAGGACATTGCTCGAGATCAATTAGGGATAGTAAAGCAAAATCCAACCTGAGCTTCACTACAAAGCTCAATAAATATACTCATTCGCATTCACATTTAAGTTGAGTTAACAGCATTAAGCAACCAACGTACCCAACATATTAGTTGTATCACAACTCTCCCTAAAGCACCAAGCATATTAATAAATTACGGAAAATACAGCCAAGCTCAACTTGCATGCATTTATTCAGACACTAGATTATTTAGAACATAAATTTTAAGCTTAAATTCTTAGGCATCATGAGTGACTTGCATTGAATCAAATTTCAAAATCCCATCATCCCACATTGGCAATCAACGGTGAACCACGACTCCAAAATCCGTCTTCCCTTTTCAACTTCTCAAATGTGAAATAATTTTTTTTTTTCAAATGCTCACCTGCAACAAGCAAATCGGAAGAAACAAGCACGGCCGGTGGATGCTTCGCCGACCCTTTTCAGGCAACAACCAAATCGGAAATGATTGGATGCTTCGCCGGCCGGTGGATGCTTCGCCGACCCGGTTCAGTTTCCCAACCTGGAGCCCAACCTCGAGCAGCTTTCGACTGGGTTCGGGCGGTTGCGACTTTTAGTCAGATGAGTGGATGAAGAGCTTGATGGATGGAAATGATTCACCGGAGCCTCCAACACAATCTGGAAGAACAAACGTGAACGGGAAATAGTGTGCAAAGTGGAGAGAGAAAGGTGAGTACATGTATTTGGAATTTGAAATAAAGTGGGGAGATTTAAGTAAATTGCCTATTATTCAATTTTTGACATTATTTTTATTTGTCTATTTTTAGTCAAAGGCCATTTATCAAAATGTATTGGGTGCAAGGGTCATATTCTGGTATTTCCCTTAAATAAAGAATAAAAACTATTACACAATATCCAAAATACCCCCAAGTGCTTAAAACAAAAAATACCCTAATTTTTTCATTTCATCTTTCGTTCTTCTCTTTCTCTCTCTAGAAAAATTATTGCAGCCATGTCTCTCTCTCATCACCATCTTCATTGCACTTGTTCTACCTAGAAACCCAAAAAATCTTTATGTTTGTCCTCTTTCTTTGTCCATTGTAATTTTGAGTGGTGTGTAAACTTGTTAAATTATCTACATTTTAGATTTGTAGTTAAAGAAGATAAAATATATATACTAATATCAATTGCTGCAATTTTTGGCTCAATTTTCGTTCTGGTTTACAGCACTGTTGCTGATATATGCATTTGAATAAAAATCTGCCATAACGTCATATATGCCGTTATCTGTGATCTATAACGGCATCCATGCCGTTATCTTATTTTTCTACTGTCATCATGTATATAACCTTGGACCTTTACAATATTGTTGCTGGTATATGCATTTGCCTAAGAATCTGCCATAACGTCATATATGCCGTTATCTATAATCTATAACGGCATCCATGCCGTTATCTTATTTTTCCACTGTCACCATGTATATAACCTTGGACATTTACAACATTGTTTCTGATATATGCATTTGCCTAAGAATCTGCCATAACGTCATATATGCCGTTATCTGTGATCGATAACGGCATCCATGCCGTTATCTTATTTTTCCACTGTCAGCATGTATATAACATTGGGCCTTTACAGCATTGTTGCTGATATATGTATTTGTCTAAGAATTTGCCATAACGCCATATATGACGTTATCTATGATTTATAACGGCACCCATACAGTTATCTTATTTTTCCACTTTCAGCGTGTTTATAACATTTAATGTGATAACTTTCGTTAAATATATGTTTGTTTTAGTGAGTTAATATGTGAGGGCATTAAAAATTTAAAATAAAGACAAGTATGTCGTTATTCACAATGTATAACGGGACCAGTGGCATTATCTAATTACTGACTATCACCATCTACCTAGCATTGGGTTTGATATTTGGCTTTGAATATATAGACTAGCTAAGTGCTATTGGACGTAGGTTAGTAGTTAGCACTCATCTATAACGGCAACAATGCCGTTATGGGTACACTAAAACGGCATACTTGCCGTTATGGTCCTAAAAGTTCTTATCTATTGTTCACTTCGACATTGAACATCTTATTTTTGATAAAATCATTGTAACAAGTTAGTGTATTAGTTTCGAAGTAATTCCGAACAATTTAAAAATATAACGGCAGCAATGCCGTTACGGGTACACTAAAGCAGCACGCTTGCCGTTATGGTCTTACAATACTAATTTCTCGCTTAATTCGGCCATAAAGATGTTATTTTTTAACAAATAAGCTAATATGTGTCATATTTGTTATAACGACCTTAATGATACTTAATTTAGTTGATTTGTTAGCAAAGAACTTTAGTATGTGAAAAGAATTCATGCATATTGTGTTCATAATGGAGAAGATGCCATAGAATAGTTTTAGAAGTAGAGAGATTGCATATGAATCAGTATAATAACTATTCTAACATTGAATAAGCATATAAAACGCTTGAAAAATATTTGCGAAAGAGATTTGAAGCATAACGTGACATGTGCCGTTACGGTATCACTAGAACGGCACGCCTGCCGTTATAGAAACTACTTAAGTATTTCTGTATTTCGGAACTCTCAAACATCATATTACTGTTCAAATGTATCTAAATTTACTACTTTAAGAAGTTAGAACCTGTTCGAGTTCATTTATAGGCATAACGTCATGCATATAGTTACGCTATCACTAGAACGGCATGTCTGCCGTTATGAAAACTACTTAAATATTTCTTTATTCTAGAACTCTCAAAGATCATATTGCTGTTCAAATATACCTAAATTTACTACTTTAAGAAGTTAGAACCTGTTCGGGTTCATTTATAGGCATAACGCCATGCATGTCGTTACTGTATTACTAGAACGGCATGTCTGCCATTATGAAAACTACTTAAGTATTTCTCTATTTCGGGACTCTCAAACATCATATTGTTGTTCAAATGTACCTAAATTTACTACTTTAAAATGTTAGAATCTGTTCGAGTTCATTTATTAGCATAACGTCATGCATGCCGTTACGGTATCACTAGAACGACATGTTTGCCGTTATGAAAACTACTTAAGTATTTCTATATTACGGAACTCTCAAACATCATATTACTGTTGAAATGTACCAAAATTTACTACTTTAAGAAGTTAGAACTTGTTCGAGTTCATTTATAGGCATAATGCTGATAAGTGCGGATTTTGCATTTATTTTAGCTACTACAATGGATATTTGTGAGTTCTTTGAACTATTTTACTATTTATTTATAAATTTTGGAGACTGAAGTATAAAGAAGCAAAAAGATGGAGGACGTGTGCTACAATTTATGGAGGACTTATCCGAAATAAATAAAAAAATTCAAGGACTGAAGTCAGTATTCCACAAAGTTTAAGGACTGTAATTGTTATTAGTCGAAGTTTAAGGACTGTAATTGTTTAAGGACTGAAGTCATATTTTTCAAATGTTAGTAATAAATTATTAATTTTTTTTATTTTGGTTTATTTGTACAGATTTATTTTTTGTAATTTGCGAGTTAGTTGTAACATTGTTAACAATTTCTTATGTTTTTAACAATTTGGACGTTATTTTATTAACATATGATGCACGCTTTAACTCTCGTCGTTAATTTATTATTTCTATTGTAATATTACTTTCTTCTTTATATATGTAAATTATCAATTGGAGCAAATTTATTATGCACACTTTATTTATTTTTATTTTTAAGTAAAATTTAATTTGTTACTCAAATATAAACTAATTAATTAGTCTCAGTGTAATCTTAAAAATAAAATTAACGTTAACTATATTATTTATTATATGATATAAATAATATATATAACTTATATATTATATTTTTAAAAAACAAATACAATTAATATAATAATAAAAAATTTATTTTTAATTTAATAAATTTAATTATATTAATAATGTGGATATAAATTTGGTGGTAAATAAATAGGTTGTGATTGAAGAAAGTGGGGGGTTAGAGTATAAATAAATGAGTGGAGGGTGGGGGACATTTGTAATTTGTTTGGGTTTTTGCGGGGTGGGTGGGGGGCGCTGGGTGGGTGGAAGAAGAGAGATGAAAAAAGTGTGCAAAGTGGAGAGAGAAAGGTGAGTACATATATTTGGAATAAAGTGAGGAGATTTTTGTCATTTACTTATTATTCAATTTTTGACATTAATTTTATTTGCTTATTTCTGGTCAAAGGCCATTTGCCAAAATATTTTGTATGCAAGGGTCATTTAATGGTATTCCCCAAAATTAAATCAAATATTGGGCTGGGCCAATATGTTATTTTGAGATGGAGATACTTTCATATAAAAGTGGGTTGAAGTGGCAAAATCGGCTCAGCCCATATAGCCTTTGAATTGGACTGATCCTGACCCAAATAAAACTGGGCCTATATGGCTCGACCCGACCAACCCGCCTCACAAATTTATTTTTTATTTATTTATTCTTTTGCTCCTTAACACTATCACTCACAAATTTTATGAATAACTCTAATATAATTAAAATAATATCAATCTAAAATGGTATAAGCTCAAGTCTCAACTTTAAATTGTTTTTTTTTTTTAAACATTAGTCCAAAAATTCCAAGTTCCAACATAAAATTGTTAGATTTAATTATATTTAGTTTAATTCAAGTTTCAATCCAAATTATTGTGTGACAAATAAATTATTTATTTTAAATTATTTATAAGTAAACTTTTTAATTTAAGCCAAATATGTTTATATCTTAAAGCAATAAGACTATTATGCTTTTATTATTTATATTTTTGTTTAAAAATGTGTCAAGAATGTGTGTGTTTGATTTTGATTAAAATCAGATTTTTTGGTAAAAGTTGATAAAAATTATTGAAATGTGTGGTTGAAAAGTTGTGGAACCATTAAATATGTGGTTAAAATTAATTATTGACTTTGACTTTAGCTTTTTAGTAAAATCAAAATTGAAAACAAACGAGCGTTTACAATTAACCAAAAAAACATTATTATTTTGAAAGAAATTTGATAATTATCTATTGACAAATACATAAGATTCCAATTTTATAAATTAATCTATTTAAAAATCTCAAAATATATATTGTCAAAGTTTTATCTAAGATTGTATAAAAATAAAATTAAGACCGGGTTGGCCCAGTGGGCTGGATTGAGCAAGCATTTTATAGTCCTGCACAAAATTGGACTGGACTAGCCTAATCCAGTTTCAAGTGTGGTCCTGCTCTGGTGGGCCGGTCCGGCCCATTTGCCAGTTCTAGCTATAGTATACTAGTATATTATTTATCTGTAGAATTTTACCGTAGAAAAATAATTGGAGATTTAAAATGAACAAGGTTTAGAAAGAAAGATTTGGAAATAAATTATGAGAAGAAAGATAATTGAAAAAGAGAGAATTGAAGAAATTGAAAAAAAAAATTGAAAAATTTGAAGACAAACAATATAATGAATTTATGGGTTTGTGGAGTAAATTCGTAGTGATAAAAATAAAAATCCGATATATATATATATAGCACCTGGTCTATAGCTCCATCCAGCCTCCTAGATTCATCCTCGCTTTTAGAGAAAATTACATCCATTACTAGATATATACAATATATTGTTAAATTTACTTTTTTAATGTTTTTATTCTAAAAATATGGGGTATTATTTATATATTATTCCATATATATATATATTTATATAATATAATATTTACAAAAGGAAACACAATAAACATCCCCATTAATTTCGCGGAGAGGGAGAAAGAAAAAACCATGGGAGAGAGAAAATATTATATTCATCTTCTCTATTCCTCTTTAACACATTCATCTTCTCTATCCCTCTTTAGCACATTCATATCGCTGACATTGCCGCCAACAGTATAATCTTATCTCTCTAATCTCTAGGGTTCCATCACTATATGAAAGCCTAACCCCCCAATTTGTAGAAATTTAGTCGCTGGACAAAGATACCCAACATGGATATACGCCTACTTGTAGAATGACTCGGTCGGTGGCAAAGAAGGAGTCGCCTGACTATGTGAAGAAAAGTCATTTGGATGCGCATATTGAAGGAAGTCGCCGGACAAAAGAACCGCACATGGATGCACATATTGAAGGAAGTCGCTGGCGAATAGGTGCTTACTAATCTGTTGCAAAAGTTGTTACAAAATCAATTTGCATTGTCCCTGTTCCTAATCTGTTGCAAACATTGTTACAAAATCAATTTGCATTGTCTTTGTTACTAATCTGTTGCAGAAGATGTTACAAAAATCTGTTTCGTTGTCTCTGTTATTAACGTATTGCAAACATTGTTACAAAATCAGTTTGCATTGTCTCTGTTACTAATCTGTTACAGACGATGCTACAAAAATCTGTTTCGTTGTCTCTGTTATTAATCTGTTGCAAACAATATTACAAAAATATGTTTTGTTCTCTCTATTATCAATCTGTTGCAAATGATGTTATAAAAATCTGTTTCAGTTATAAATATGGGGATGTTATCATTGAACACGATTTGCATGAAGAAGACGCTTTGCAGTTGGTTGAGACGAGTTGCAGTTTATTGTAATGTTGGAGAAATGTTGAAATGATTAGGATTGTAAATGATGAAAAAGAAAGAAACAAGAGAGAGATTAGATTGATAAGAGAGAATATCTTAATTAGTTATATATAAAATCTTAATCAAAATAGTAAATGAGATAATTAAGGATTCTGTTACAATATTTAATCAATTAAATAATTAATTAAAAATTAGATGAAACCTAGTATTTTTGGAATAAAAAACATGTTACAGTTTTTTTATAAATAATAACATAAGTTGGCTTAGTTGTGAAAATTTCCCTCGCTTTTAAGTACTGAAAATTGAATTAAATCAAATCTTGGGCTGGCTAATATGGTATTTTGAGATGGGCCACTGGAGCTACTTTCAAATGAAGCTGGGCTATACATATATATATAAAAAAAAAAAAAAGGATTTTTTTTTATAAGTCACTTTTTAAAAAATAATTTCAAAATCTATTTATGTTACAAATATTCTAAAACTATTATTTTTTTTAAAATAATCATTATAATCACGACCGACCGGAGGGAGAGAGTTTCTCCTCTACACATCCAAAATAACAATATACGTCTGTCTTTAAGATAAAAAACCGATACCCAAAAATCTCCCTTCCTCAATTCATCCAATTGTTCAAAATCCAAAATTTGGAAATCCAAATTCCACATCCACAATCCAAAATCAACGTACTATAAATCCGAAATCCACATCCAAAATCATCTGTGAGTTTATAATTAACAGCAATAACAACTATCTATCGTGAGAGAAAATTTGTTTTTTCATTCAATTCTTCCGCGGTTTCTCTCTCTCTATAGACAATAATCAGCCTATTTTTTCACTCAGATCTCTTTAATTTTTGGTAGTGGAGACTCAATTTCCATTAGGTATGAATTTGATGATTTTTTCCTAAATTTTTATTTTTACAGTATCCGCAGTAATTATCACTCTCTGATTTCTTGCCCTCTCCGGCTCTTTCCCTAATTTTTAGACGTTTCCCGACTTCGACTCTCGAGTCGCACTGCCTCCTGCACAGCATTAGAGGACAGGAAATTCATTTTCTTATTTTGTTTTTGTTTTTCTTGCAATTTCAATAAGTATCTACAAATTACAATATGTTAATATATATTTTGAGATTTTGCTTGTTTGTGTGTTGAAATTCTAGAATTTGTATTCTGTTGCTTGTTTAAGTGAATTTGAGTCCTTTTTTTTCCTTTTATTACATTGCAATATCATATTTCCTTACTTTTTTTAAAACTGTTCTGGTGTGTTTTTCAGCATCTGTGGAGTCAGCGTTCTATTTCTAATATATATGGATTGATTTCAGTTTTGGATTTATAACTCTTTATATTCCCCACTTCCACCAGTGATTGTGCAGGGTAAGTACAAAATAAATGTGTGATAAATTGTATATGGTGATCTGTTCATTTAATTTGGTAACATGAATATATTATTACTAATCGTTATATAATTATTATTTTGCTTCCCACAATTGCTCTACTAATTGATTATCACTTGCAATTAAATTTGAATTTTGACTGGTCCAATCCAATCACGACTAAGCGGTATACTAGTTTATTATATTAAATAACGTATGGTAACTGAATACGTAAATATCGAAATTGATTGAAAAGTTTTTTTATTGAATCATTAATTACCGAATTTGATGGGAATTCATATATTACATATTCTTTTATTGTTATCAGTTGGAGAGAAATTGCAGCTGATTGATTTTGGCCAACAATAATAATAATAATTCTTCCCTCAGAACACGATGTGCGATTCTCGGTGAAGAACAACTCTGATCATATTTGTAACATAGTGTAACATAACTGTCAAATATATATCAACTGTATCAGAAATATCTGTAACAACCACAAGCAAAACTCATGTTCTTTTTAATTTCAACATTTGTAATAATCTGTGTTAAAATTGAGATGTAAAACATATACCAGTTTTTACAAAAAAAAAAAAAACTTATGATATACACAATTGTATTATATGTATCATATTAAAAATCAATGTTACAAATATCATATTAAACAATAATGTATCAATAGCAAGTAGTGTCATCTGTATCATTCATTGTTACATAATAACCAATTGTGTAACATTTGTTACATAATATCACAAAAAAATCAGTGTTACAAAACAGTGTATTGTAACATCTTTATCATTCAATGTTATATAATAATATATTGTGTAACATTTATTACATAATATCACATAAAAACAGTGTATTGTAACATTTGTTACAGAATATCAATCATCATAATAACAAATTGAAATATAACATCATCTATATTCTGTTACATAATAGTGTATTGTAACGTCTTGATTCAAATTCTTGTTGTTCAACCCAATCAAAAAATGGTGAAGAATGTATAGAAATTTCGTGAAGATTTGGGGCTATATATATTTTGTGAAGATTTTTTTTGGAAAGGATTTGCGTTGATTTTGGAGGATTTTGGTATGCTCGATTTGGAAGATATTACCTTAATTTGAGGATGCGAATTTTATTTATAGAAATGATTGCGTATTAATTATATTATGTTTTCATTTTAAACCATTATTTTATTTATTGATATAATAATATAAATGCAATAGTTATTTATTTTTTAAATAAACTAGTTAAGTTTATAAAGTTAGAATTATTTTATTAATGTTAAGTATTTGATTTAATTTTCACAACAACAAAAAAAGAGATAATTAGGCTAAACAATATTCTTAATTATGAATTTTGACAAATCAAGTTATGAAAAGTAAATTTGTAAAATCAGATCTTTTGTAAAATAATAAATTAAAAAATAACTAATTAATTTATATAATTTCAATTTAAGATACAATTTTTTCTTATCGTTTCTTAATAACTAGGAAGCGATATTATCTTTAAAGTAAGAAAACTCTCAAAATTTAAAACACCATTAGAAAATCTAAATCATCCCAAACCCACTGCCCGAGACTATTTTCAAACTAAAGTGAGAGAAACCTCAAAATCCAAACATCGTCAGAAAATCTAATATTTTTCAAACTCACTGCTTGAGACGTTCGAAAACATTTGAAAATCTTGTTCCTTCGAAAAAACTATTTTGGGGCAAAAAACAAAATTATCATTCTCTCATAATTCTTCTTATTTTGGTGAATCAGAAATTCAAATTTTGGGAAGAATAGAAACGCCATCGTAGAAGAAATTCAGAAGATATGGTAATTTCGTTCAACACAAATGCCACAGTTTGTACATACGCCTTCATCCCTGTCACTATGCTTGCTTGATCTTGAGTCAGCTTTCGTCTGTTGAAATTTTGAAATCATAAAGTATTTGTAAATGTATTCAAGTGATGAAAAATGATAAACTCAAATTGCAAGTGCTTCTTATTTTGTATTGTAACTGCGATCACTTTTTGGATCTAACCCCAGTTCTAAATATAACATATCGATGAGTTGGTTGTACATGCAATTTCGTGATACTAGGATACCAGCCATGTTGAACATGTATATTTATTATTTTCAACTCATTTACCTCTGTGACACAATAAAACATTAGTGTATTCTATTCTTGCAAAATAGAACACTTAGAAGGTCATAATAACTCAAAAGAGTAACAAATTTAGCCAAAAACAACATTTTCATTTTCAAAATAAATCAATGTAAACTTCAACCACACATTCACATTAAGGAGTGTGTATTCAATTAAGACTTGATAGAACTTTTATAGAGTTTAAAAGTCTTGGGGTATTCAATTCAGACTTTTTAAACTCCATAAAAGTCATGTGGTATGCAATATAGATTTTTAAATACTTTTAAAAAGTCTTATTAAATCATGCGATATTTAATTTAAACTTTTTAAACCCTCCTTAATCTAGATTTTTAAAGACTTTGATTGACATTTTTCAAGTGGCTGACTTTGATGGATTTAATTAACTTTTATTGAATTTTACAAATTTTAATAGATTCCTACTGACTTTTATGGATTTTTATAAATTTCATTTTGAAAGATTTTTCTAGAATTTCACACACTTTTATGGACTTCTATAAACTTTGTTTTTTCTGTTAAAAATTTTGCATATAAAAATTTAATATCCCACAATTAAAAAAAAATTGTCGCAAGAGAAAATTTTAATAATAATTTATTTAATTATATTAATATTAATAAATTCATAAAAATCAATGTCCTATTTAATTGCTGCAAGTAAAGTACGTCAAAAGTTAATAATATAGCTCACTCTATTTTTCCTTTTGGGTAAAACTATAAACTTTCAAATGGCTTGTAGATAAATTCTAAAAATTAGGACATGCAACTAATTTTAAAATATTTTCCAACAAAAAAATTTATCCAGTTCATTATCTCTCTTATTATATTTAATAATCTATAGGTAACACGTCATTAATCACTACAATTGTATAAATAAATAACCAAAGTGCCAATTTAGACGAAGAAAAAAAATACAACCATGATCATCAAGATAAATAGAAAAAACAAGAATAAAAATAAATATAAAAAATACAGTGATAAAATATAGTTTTTAATTTGATAAAATTCATTAATAATTGCAATCAACAATTATATAATAATTTAATTATAAAGTTATCTTATTTTTTTATAAAAATGAAAAAATGATAAATAAAAAAAAAAGAGAAAAAGAAAATGGTTATAGAAATATTGAAGAAAAAAAAACCACATTGTCTTTAAGGGCCTGCTTGGGAGTTTTTTTTTTCACCGGTTTTAGATGGTAACGTTTATAAAGGGTTGAAAAAATCGGTGCTTGTTAGTTTTTTGGAGCACCGTTTTTGGGCGGTTTAAAAAACACCAAAAAACGGTATAGTGTAATTTGGAGTGTATCTTCCAACCCCCCAAATCGGTAGTTTTTTGCCGTTCTTTAAAATTTCTTCCAATTTTATCTTCTCTCAAACAATTATTTTCAAACTTTTCTAAATTTAATATTTGTAAAAATAAAAGAACATATGCGCGCGCGCACACACACACAAACGTATGCAAGAACATAAATTTAATTTTATATTTTCAATAATAGGTCGATATATAAAAATTTTAAAATTAATTTTTTTAAATATATGGACATATATGTAATTTGATTCTTGTAAAAAACTTTTAGAACCGATAGATAATAAACTCTCAAGCATTGGTTGAACCGTTTCAAAAGTCGCTACTAAAAACCACTTAAAATCGTTCCACTCATAAACATCCAAAACCGGTGCTTTAAAAAACCCTTATAACCGGTACTCCATAACTCCCAATCAGACCCTAAAGGTTTATAGAAGAAAATAGAAAAATATTTAGGAGAGTATTGCAAAAAAAAATTAGATTGAATAGATATAAAAAAATATTTAAAGAAGAAATAGGAAAAAAAATCATATTGAAGAGAAAAATATTAATTTTGACTCTACAGTTATAAAAAGAAATAAAGAATGAAACATGTTTTTTCTCCTAAAGTCTTTCAAAGTCTTAGAATGAATAGAAGAGAAATTTTAATATATTTTATTTATACATTGTGCTTTAAAGTTAGTACATATAAAATTCTCTATAAAATCATTAAAAGTGATCGACATTTTTAATACCTCGGAATTTTGTAGGATTTTAAAAAGTTTGAATTGAATATCGCATGATTTTATAAAACTTTTTAAAAGTATTTAAAAATCTATATTGCATACCCCAGGACTTTTATGGAGTTTAAAAAGTTTGAATTGAATACTCCTAGACTTTTAAACTCTATAAAAGTCCTATCAAATCTTAATTGAATACACCCTCCTAAATCACACTTCATTTATAACAGTCACAAATATATAACCTCCAAACACACGAGTAAGTCACATACTACTATAGCACTCGGACTTCATTAGTCACATTAAATACTCTTTTGTAATCACATGTGATACATACAAAGACACACATTACTGGTCACACTGTGTAATTTAGGTCACACGATATTTTTATGATAACTTAAGAAAATTGACGAATAACACGTTGAACATAAGTCACAACATACATCTATTCTAATTCTCAAACACGTATGTAAATCAGATATCATTATAACACTCTCACTCCAGTAGTTACACTAATAATCTTTTGTAATCACTTTTTTTTTTACATACGAAGCCACATAGTATTGGTCACTATCACACTTTTCAAATTCGAGTCACAATTTCATTCGTAAGTCACTGACATATGATCTTTTTTCTCATTAAGAAACATTTTATTTAATTATAAAACAAGATACTAATTAATTCCAAATTCGAGGGATAGACAATGATGAGAGATAATATAGTTATATACGTATATCATATGTTTATCTTTGGTCACATTCAAAATTCGGTTACAGAATCTTATGTTTTATTTAAACAGTATTTTTTTAATTATAATTTTTAAGTAAATTTTAGAGATAATTATTGAAGTAGAATAACCCCGATTTTTACAATTTGTACCTGAATTTTCCAATTTGTTGAAAGTTTTGTCATTTACCAAAATATAAACTTAAATATTCATAGTCATCAAATTTTCACTAAAAAAATCCTATGTATATAGGATATGGGCTATAGCTCGATCCAGTCCCTAGATCCATGGTTACTTTTAAGTTCAAACAAATATGTTTTAATCGGCAAGTTTATTTGTAAGCATTTACTTATGAATAAGTAAGTTTTTTAAAAGAAATAAAGATGGCCTCATTCATTTGGGAGAAAAATCTTCCAATTATTTAAACTTTATTTTATGGGTTATTCAAAATATGTAATAATAAATGACTATTTGGTTTTACGTAGATGTCTATGTAGTTATCTACTTACTTCAGAAGGGTGTATTCTACTCAAATTGTAACTTCCATTGAAACTTTATAAATAAAGGTCATTGTTATAATAAATTGATATAATTACTCTCTTAATTTTCTTCTATTTTATTCTCTTGTTCTCTTTTAGTTTCATAAAATAAGCATTGAATTATTACAAATCTTTTTAGGAAAATTTGTACTTTTGGCCCCCAACTTTTACAATTTGTTGCTAATCTATCCTCAACCAATTATTATAGCACGAGACATTCTCAACCTTTTATTTAATTGCAAATCATGTCCACATTGACAAATGAAAAATAAATTAAGTTATTTCTACAAAAGTTAGCAATTCAACTACAATTATCCCTTATTAAAGTAAGGGTATATTAGTCTTTTTCATCAATCAATGACCAATTACACATTAAAATATATGTGTTAGGAACTTTTGTACCAAAAAATAAACGTTAATGACATTTCCACACTAGTAGCAAAGGATAAGAACCATTTGCGCTAAATTCCTTTGTTTAATAGGCATAATCAATTATTTAAAGTAATATGTAATTGTTGCATTAGGCAATTATAAAAACTTCATATAAATTTATTTAGATTAACAAAATGTATCCGCTTGACTAAATATGGTGGTGGTAAATGAAAATTATTAGTCCAACCTGGTTATTAAAGATTTAGTTTTATCGTATATCATTAATAGATATCCATCATCAGTTTAAGTAACAGACTCTTAATTTATTGTTCAATGCATCATAATTTCATTTGGCAATGAATAAAGAAACCTACTCTACTTAAACTGTTTATAATCTCTACTAACATAGATAACATTATTCAAAATAAAAACTCTGTTTCTTTGTTTGACTTAACAAATTATAGTGGTGTAATAATGGCAGTGGATGGAATCAATCATTAAATAACATGCAGGATTTGAAGAATCCCAGGCTTTAATCAAGACATTCAAGTGTGATACAGTGATTTACCCATCAATCTGTTTTTTGTAATCATATAAATGGCCCGTAACTAATGTGTTTATACTAATCTTTGGACCACATTTGGAATGATCTGAGAGCTTTTAAGACTTGATAATTCGGTAGTTTAATGTCTATTGGTGACTAACTTTGAAATTTAAGATACGAATATACTAGTACACTACTCTGTTGTATGTATATGAAGAGTTTTATTGACGTACAATCAATTTACTAAATTTTTTTTAATGTAGAAAAGAGAAGCTAGTCAAGTTTTATTTTGGTGTTATTGCGATCTCGATTCCTCGTGAAAAGGGATTCATGTAATGACTCAATTTTATTGAGAGAGAGAGGATTAATCCTAATCATAGTTCATTGACAATGTTGGTTATAAATGTATTACAAGTCTTGTATACATTTGCCAAATACTATGTTTTACGGGTGTGTTTTGTACGTCATATTCAAAAAGATGTAGTACAATTGACACGATCTTTACTTAACTTTCTTTTCTGTATGGTAAGGAATATAGAGACATGGCTCATGCCTGGTGCTGAAAAGGTTCAATCACCAAACCTGCTTTATATCCACAAGTCTAATCCAAAGAATGGGAAAAAAGCTACTTTGGCTTCCTTGTGACTGAATTATGAGCCCTGGCACACCTTGTCTCCCAAAATCAACCTCTGGTCCCAATGGTACTGGTTCCACTGCTGTCAAGTGACCATTTTGGATGGTGCAATTGTGTGTATTTCCCAATCATGAAGGTTTATAAAGGTTTGTAGCTATCTTTTTCTGATGAAAATTACTGGCGGGCCCGTTTTTACGTCCCTGTGGATCGTTTGGATTGGTTGGTGGGCTAATGGAAACCAGTGCAGAATGTGGTATTCCACAGCCTATAACTCACTCTTCATCAGTTGATTGTACCAAACTTGATAAAGCAACCAACAAAGGCATTCTAAGAACTACTTTCCAACCACTGGAAATCAAAAGATTAAAGAAAAATCTCTATCAAACTTGCCCCTCTAGCATATTCTTCATTATTCATTTTCAGCCGAGTCTTTGTTTAAGCGATTAGACGAGGTGTTCCTGATTTCAAATATTATCGTTGTCCATTTATGAAAATTGTGCAGATGAAAAAATGAAATGACTTGCTCGTGAAGGGACATGCTGAAGTGAGTTGGTTCGACATTCTTATCTTATTCGTTTATACTTAGTTTGTTGTCAGCACATGTGAACCCCATTCAGGTAAGAAGAACACTGAAGAGTAGATGAAAAACATGAAATCAAGAATCCTTAGGAAACTCAAAAACATTTCTACAATCACTCAGAAACAAGGCCTATTTTTTCACCCAAATTCATTCTTTCAAGCCTCAACTCCTAACAAAGAACACAACAACGACAACCTTCCTAACCCACTATCCAGCAATATCAGCATATCAGGACTCGTGAACAATGTCCCAGACGACGATTTCTCTTCTGTTTCTAATATGGACAACGAAGAAAAGTTTCGACCCTACATAAGATCAACAGATCATGATCAGCCTGCCTATGATCAGGTACAATTATTGTCTGAGGCTGATCGTTTAGTAGAGATTGGCGATTCAGCTAGTTGTCCATCAATAGGAGAAATCGAGAGCCATTCTGAACTCATCCCTGTACCTTGCTTCAAGCTGAACGGCATGGAAGATTCTAGAAGCCTCGAAAAAATGGAAGAAAACATTGAATTCCCATCGATATCAGATTTTGAAGAGAAATGTCCTCCTGGTGGAACTGATTCAGTCATACTCTACACCACAAGCCTCAGAGGAATCAGGAAAACATTCGAAGACTGTAATGCAATCCGGTTTCTTTTGGAGAGTTTTCGAGTAGTATACTACGAAAGAGATGTTTCAATGCACTTGGAATATAGAGACGAGTTGTGGAGAGTACTCGGAGGTCGAGTAGTTCCCCCGAGGCTTTTCATCAGAGGTAGAGACATCGGAGGGGCTGATGCAGTTGTAGGATTGCACGAAAAGGGAATGCTAAGAAAATTCTTACAAGGGATATCCTTAATTCAATCAAATTCTCCTTGCAATGCTTGTGCTGGAATGCATTTTGTTTTATGTTTCCACTGCAATGGCAGTCGAAAAATCACTCCAGATGCCCAAGCCAATGGATTATCATCCATAAGGTGTCCAGATTGCAATGAAAATGGATTAATTAAGTGCTCAATTTGCAGCTAGAATTAAGTGTTTTTCTTGAGATTTCTTGATGTGTTGTAAATATTGTATTGTTTCTGTAATAGCAGTCTAGCACTGTGTAAATGAACAAAAACTATAAATCCACGTGTCTACCTTTTTCATTCTTGTTATTGGATACCTCGACTGTACAAGTTTTTTCTTTGTTTCTCGGACCTCTTGTGAGTTATAGACAGAGTTCGAAAAGGCGATGTAAAGATTGCTTCTAGCTGCACTTGATATTTCCCTCATTCAGTTTCTATCAACTACATTCATAAACCAAGAAATCTACATATGATTTGACTAGTATGCACAACTGCTTCACATGTGTGTCTATTTTACTGAAATATTTTGTCTTCAACACGCTCGACTTAAACTTAAAACATTTGCCCTACTCTAATACCGTGTTAAACCACCTCTTAAACTGTTCAAGAGCGGTTCATTCTCGAGGTACACTATTTCTAAAATCATATCCATAGAAAAAGAATCTGTTTCCCAAAAAAGGAAAAAAACCCAATCAACATGCTTGAATTGAAAATTTTTAGTCAATTTCGAAAGAGAAAGGGTAACCTTGCTTTAAGAGCATCTTTTGATTAATACTTCTAAAGTCATTTTCAATGATTTTCTTCCATTTCCTTTTCTCTTAGTCTTCTCCTTTTAGGAATTTTACTAGTGATGAGAAAGAATCATACTATTAGCAAGAGGGGCCTTATCATTTCCCCTAACGCCAAACTTGACTATGAGATTCCAAAAGTATTTTATGAAAATTTACTTATAAATAAGCTTAACTTGTAGCTTATAAGCACAAAGACACAAGAGTATACCGTGTCTTCTCTTGAATATTTCATAAAACTTTGATGCAAATTAGGTAATGAACGCACTTTGAGAATCAAACTTTAACTAATATTAGAGATGTCAAAATGTATTTCATGGCCTAATCCAACATAGGTTGTGCGCCTTAAAGAACAGTTTGTGCCTTGAGAACTACCTCAGAATCTAGCTAGTCGAAGCACCGTTTATAACTCTAAATGATGTGCATTTTTAATTTTTGTTTAAGTTTGGAATTTTGAGATTTGGTCCACAAGATAAGAGTGAGGCACCAATATGTCCCCATCTAATAATGGGAATATTTTGCAAAAGACTCTACAGGAACTTATCGTGGTACATTCTGAAATTGCATTAATGATTGGTTCAGAGGAAAATCAGAAGATGCATAGGAATAAGTAAACCTGGCTTCATTTTCTAATGGGATAGAGATTCCCTTCTCCATTCAAGACGGGATAAGGGTATTTTACCATCCCTAATTTCATCTACACACCATTTCAACCAATATCCAAGGCTATATATACATTTGGCCTCTCTCTTTGCCATTTTCTAGTCACAACAATTTCAGAATGTATATCTACCCCCACCCCCCAAAAAATAAAAATTCATGCGCATATTCTTAACCAAAAAATAGCTGCATAAAAAGTATCATATTTTGATTAAATACCGAAATATAGACACCAAAAGTTCAGTTGTTAGTGGTACTATAAAATATAAATGAAAAGAACAGATTAAGGACGACAAAACTTTCGATAAAATCTTAATATGTTTTGATAAAAGTCGATGAAATGTGTGATTAAAAAGTTGATAAAAGTTGTGAGTCCCATAAAATGTGTAGTCAAAATTAATTATTGACTGCAAACTCAACTTTTTATGCTAATACCAAACAAACGCTATATGACGTACAACAAATTATTACTTCAATGAAAGGAAAAACAAAAAGAAGATAAGAAATATTGTAGCAGAGCAAAGAGACCTAGATTAGAGGTGTTACATGTAGAGATGATTATCACTTCTGAGCCCTTAATGCAGCTGAAAGAACACAAACCCCCACACACAATTTCACTGGAAAAGATGAAACAGTCTCTCTTTTCCAACTCGACCCAACAACGAAAACAAGTTAGGTATAATCACACTTCCTCAAATTTACAGTTAACAGTCTCTAAGTGAAGTCTTTAAGTAGAAACCTCATTAATTGTAGTATCGACTGCCTGTGGCATGGACACGGGCCACAAGGCTTCTTCTGTCACTCGAGTTATGGTAGTTTGCTGCTCTAGTTGGGTGAAGTGAAATTCAATTTGTAGTCTATGATGAAGAGGAGTTGATGTTATCAAGCCTTTCATGATATCATCTTGTAGTTCTCTCATTGGTATTGCGGCCAAGAAACTCTTTATATACTCTTTGCACGACTCTTTACCTCGGCAAACAACCTCTTCCTCTTGAATCGTAATTGGATCCTCGGGTCCTGTCACTGGTGTCCCTTCTTTCAAACCCTCCATCGATTCCACCTGCAGCTGTGTATTCGAGTTATTAGACTCCACTGCGGCAACCGTCTGCTTATCACCACCAGGTTTTTCTTCTGAAGATTGGGTGGTATCTGGAAGTCTGTAAATAGTCGTATCCCTGTCAAATTTCAGTATGTAAGCTTGATTGCATCCCTCATAGAGTCGCTCCCCTAATGTGTCAATGATGTAGTAAGCATCTGCTTCGACCTTCAGGACAAAAAAATGGTCGTTCCAACTGACGATGAAAACCTGGGATTCTCCACTGCCAGAACTTTCTGAACGACTAATCTCGTCCCAGATATTGTCAAATGACATAGCACCGTGCAAAAAATCAAAATTTTTCCCCTCCACCCTTTCTGGATGGAAAAACCCGATAAACGATTTCCCAGGAACTACACAGAGAGCACGAGTTTTGGCTTCAAGGACCGTCTCTAGATCAAAGTGCTTATCAGGAAACCTCTCCCTGTAAATTTCATTTTCGCAAAGGTTTCTCCATTCTAATGAGCCTTGTCGAATCAAACTGTCAAACTGCGACTTAATTGGCATAAGGTCATGGTTATTCTGCAACCAATCAGCTATCACCGCAACAAGGGCTGTACACGCACTCTCTCCTGCTGCTTGCTCATTTCGCTGATCAATGGAAGCCAAGAAGACCTGTATTTGAATCTTCACGTGTCCATCGCGACTTGTAACTTCTTTCTGCTCCCAACTGCCAACAGAAAAACTATCATCACCAAACTCAGAAACTGATGATCGATTTGCATTTGAGTCTTCATCCGCCTTATGCCGCTGCCAAGAAATAAATAAGTGTTACTCAAGATGAAAATGGAAGTATATGATAAATAATCACAGGTGAAGAATTTTGCATTTATGAAATAACCTCAGAATAGAAATATAAAGAATGTAATGCTGTAAATGCAGTATTAGTTTGATGAAAAAATTACGGACAACAATCGAATTGCCAAATGTTCCCATGAGCTCATAATGACTTAAGCTGATGTATCATACTTGCCAGCAAAATGAGGAAAAAAAAAAATTAGTCGATTTATTTCATATACATTTCACGAATTTCAGTGGCATTACTAAAATTTAAAGCAAAGAACCAGGTCATGAATGCTTCCCAATTAGAATGTGAAGGCTGCGGATAGGAGACTCATCCAAACTCGAAAAGAAGAAAGAAAAATGATGCTACGGCCTTTTTCATTTAACTTAGTAAGTAAAGTTCCCAAAGATATATAGATTCCATAATCAGTACTTCCCAATTAGAACATGAAGGCTGTGGTTAGGAGATTCATTTCAAACCCCGGAAAGAAGAAATTACAGCCTTTTCCATTTAATATAGAAAGTGAATTGATTTTCCAAAGAAATATAGCTATCACAATTAGTATTAAAGTCAAATATAGTATAATGACAAGTCCTATACCAGATAAAGCTGAAAAAAAATGAGGAATTTTGCTTCATAATTTAATTAAAGATAAAAATTTAAACAAAAATCACAAGCTTTAAAAGAAACTGCTTTTAATGATGTAATGCATAGCATTATAGCAGGTTGGATGCCATGAAAAAGTGCTTGTATATGATTTGAAGATCTCTATAAGGTTAAAAGATCCGGTCTACGCAACAGTGATTACGTGATTAAATGTCATAAGATGAAGATAGCAGAAATGGAAATGTTAAGATGGATGTCTGGTCATACTAAAATAAAAAAAATAAAAAAATGATATTATACGCCACCAAGAAGGTAAATTTAAGGAAGGACAGTATTGGTGGTTGGAACTTGTTAGACCTAGAGAGCTAGCATTCATAAGAGTGGCACAATATTGGTGAACATGTTAGAAGGGGTAAACCAAAACTGATATGTCTTTGTCACAGTTGTTAACGATGTAGTTGCTTTAGATACCAATAAACCTAGCAATGAACACAACGGCGTGGCAGAAAAAATTCATGTCGCATCCTCAAATATATTGGAAAAGGTTGGTTTTTTGTTGTTGTGCCTATTTTATAATAAGAAGAGAGCATTAAACAATCCTTACCCCGTACAAGAGAGATTCATCGGGGCTCAACTGTCGGCGGTCAAAGTCAATATCATCTCCACCTTCTTCTCCATAAGCTTTCTTCAACAATGGCTCCCCTTTAGCCTTAGGAGATCTGAAGCTCAGCTTCCTCTTCCTCCAAGGTAGAATACTACGTTTTGGATTCTGCATCAGAGATGGCTCAGAAACAGTGGAACTCAAATCATCCTTAAGCAAGGAGCCAACATCTGATTTGCGGTTGCTGTAGTAAATCCAATCTTCATCCTCACCGTTGATTTTAGCACTAGAGTATAATGACACGCCTGCATAATTAGCATAGGCCAATGAACCATAACTAAATGACTTCCTAACAGTAGAATCCTCCATGTTGTCAGATGCTCCTTCGGCATATTCATCAAGTGAGTCTGTGTCAAAGGGATAAGCATACTCGCCCTCCTCACTCTTGGCAGAGCACCTGCCTTCACTACCATCTTCCTCGAGGCAAGCTTTTTTAGCACTCCGAGTCGACACATAATCTGTGAAGATTTTTACCTTTCTGAGACCAGCTTTAAGCATAGAAACTTCATCTCTATCCGTTGAGGAAGCTTCTGCAGACAATGGAGATGATGTATCTGGCATCATTAGCCTTTCCACCGATACTGTTGGTTCTTGTGCAGCTCTCAGTTCCAATAAGCTTAGAGATATCTGAAATCAAAATGGCTGTTGAGATGTAGAAGGAAATAGATAATTTTGAAGCCAATAATAAAATATTAACAACAGATTGTATGAAGATTTTTTATCCCAAATCGATGTCAGATAATTATCACATTATGAATTAGTACATACACAAAGCAAGGAACAACTCTGAGCTACAGCGCCTGACACTGAGAGAGGAATCTTAAGTTCAATCTCTTGCTCTTCATTCTTGGAAGCAAATTCAGCAAGGTTCAAGGCTGCAGAACCAACTATAGGAAATTTGTTCTTCGGTCCTTGATTCAACCCCTAAAACAAAACCAAGCAAGTTTAGTACTTTTGAACAAAACCCTGAAAGAAGTCAAAAATACATATGTTGATCACAAGAGCTCACTAATAACTCAAAGAACCTCTGATTTTAGAAAAATGCAAACATAGGCGTAAAGGATATAACATTGTAGAACTTGCTAACTTTACTTGCAGAAAGCGCGATAATTGATAAACAAACCAAGTTCATTAAATGACATCAAAATCTACCTAATTTTAGCCAAGAGTTGTAAATGGCAAGCATCCAAAGGCACATAATACTAGACTCTCATTAAATGAGACTGAGAAAAACCCTACGCCCAAAAACCCTGCATTATCCAAAATCAACGAGTCCCACTAAATGACACTGACACCTACTATGCGCCAGAACACGTAGAATTTCTGGTTATTAGAACATACAAAAAAAAGTGAACATTACAATAACGACCAGACTAATTTTTTACTATTTGAAGTTCAAGCAATCCATTCATGGACAGAACATAGGCATCCGACTATATATATATATAAGATAAACAATGTTTAGTGTATCTCAAAGCCTTCATAGACTACTACATGAAGGAAAGAAACATTTAACAAGACAAAGTGGCTCAATGACGTCTGCCAAGTCAATTATGATTATTAGAAATCCTTCGGAACACGTGGCAAACCACCCCGAAAGGATATACAGAATCTATAATTTCAACCAAATGCGGAAAAGAAGCATTTTGCAGGTCCCGTGAAATGGTGGCTTAAATATCTGTATACGGATACACTCATACACAAGCCCAAGGATAGGCATTTCGAACCAATTGAATTGACAGGCATAACACAAACATTTACAGTAATTTTGACTCCCATCAAAAGACAGCCTTGATGAAGAAATACAAAAGGTTGCTGAAATTTGGGGATGGCAGCATCTGTGTAGGCATTTTCTCTCTCTAGCTCTTTATGAATTTTTCAATCTCAAGATATCATTAAAAAAATCATATTCTTCTATGCATTACAACTCATATGAAATTACAAGTCTTAAACTGAGAGAGGCACATGCACAAATACCAGGGGTTGTGGGTTTTTTCTACAATAGAGGGAAAAAGTCGTGAAACTGAAAATCTTCCCCCAATAAACCAGATACCCAATCTTTATCACATCAAACAAAAAATGCAAGAGTTGTAGTTGAAAAATGAAGCCCACAAAAACATCCAAGCATAGATAAAAATTAAATTAAAAAACCCAGAAATGTATATTCAAGAATCATGACACCGCAATTTTGAAGGAAACAAGAAAACCGGATAAGAAGAAAAAATGACTCACATGCAACACAGTAAAGGCCACCTCCCATGGATGAAACGCGTTGTCCCTGTACCCAGAAAGATTACATTCGCTCTGAAACTTTTCGTCCCACTCCACCAAAACGCCGCCGTTTGGTCCATCAACCCTTTTAACACTTTCCTCTCTTGTGCAGTTCCTTTTCACAGTCCTTCTGAATGAGCCCAAAGAAATCTTGGGACCTTTCCACCTGATCTCCACTGCAAGCCTACTTTTGTCCTTCTCTGCACCCTCAAGTTCCCAATCACCACCACCAGCGGCCTCAAGCCTCTGCACTCTAAGTTTCACCTCAAATTTTCTAGAAATCAAAGGTGGCCACGGTCTCCACTTCATCATCTTCACCACCATTTCGTTACTACCTCAAGAAACGGTAAAACATGAAGAAAATAAAATTAGAAAGATTACTTCGTTCTTCCTTCAAAAATGATATTTTTCTTTTTCTGACAAATGGGGTCGAGAAATAATGGATTTAGAGAGACGTAGGACATTCAACTCCCAGTGTGTAGTTTCTCCGAAAAGGCTAAAAAGTTAGTGAGAGAAAGAAATACGTATAGAAAAGAATATGCCGTTGTGTTTCTGAGTTTCACTTTTCAAGATACAGATAATTCAAGCCTATATATATTCAAAGAGAGAAGGAAAAAGATTGTAGAGAGGAAGTGATGGTGAAGTAACCTAGGGTAGGGTGGGTTGGGGTTTGTAGTTAACGTTCTGGGGACTGTGTGTGTATTTTGTTGCGAATGAAGCGGCGTAAAAAGTAGGTAGTTGACTTGGGTGGGTTACGAGTTTTAAATGTCAATGAAAATCTAGATTGTGTTAGTTGAGGTTTTGGCAACCTTAACTGTTTTACCCGATGTATTAAAAACTAGCTAACAAAAAAGATAGAGTGAAGGGTAAAACAGTCTAAATGGATCCATCGAATCGAATGAGTAGTAAAAAATATGAAAAACAAAATTTTAAAAATGTTGAATTCGTCGGTTTTTGACTTGTTTTGAACGATTTTTATTTTTTCAAATTTTTTCGACTACCAGACTCTTTCTAATTTTTGATAAATCAGTTGATCTGATCAACTTCAATTTTCGAAATATTGATTTTTGCTCGTGTTTGGTGGGTCTTGTAGCAACCATCAAATTGAATTAAATCGACTCACGACGAATAGAATCGAGTTGGATTAGAATGACTTAGATAGACTATTCAAGCCAAGTTTCGACCCATTACATTTCTTTGTGGTTCGTTCAAAGATGGATCGAGACTATGATCGCGTTTATTATTATGTGAAATATTTTGTCACTTAAATTACGTTTTTTTTTACGTGTCATGGTGTCACTTTGACGCTATTAACTACTTCCACCACTTATTTCTCTCTTTATATTCAATTTTCTAATTTTAAAAGGGGATTACATATCAAAAATGATAAAATATGTGACTTTTGTGTTAGTGATGATGCTATTGGTACGTCAAGAATGATTTGTACCTGCCAGAATAATTAATAAATTTTTGGTGGCAATATATGCATCATTCTTCAATAAGAATTCTTGGAATGAATTAATTCGTGTTTGACTTGTAGAGGAAAATGTTTTTAAATTAGATTTTCGATAATTGTTAAAAAAAAAAAAAGATAATTTCAAAATATCATTTCGTATTTGATTTGTATTTGAATTTTATTCGAAGAACCTGTAGATAAAAAAAAATCAGTAATCTTATCTCTATGTTAATTTTTGGAAAATAAAATGTAATGTTAAATTTTAATAAGGTGATTATATTCACATCATACTTTTCTTTTATTGCACCGCATCTTAATTGTACTAAATTTTCTCAGTCTTTGTTTATTGTCGTATTTATATTTTTATCTTTTTTGTCGCATTATTATCATATTTTTCATTAATTAGTAATTTTAGTCACTAATGATAATTTTTAAATATTCTGTTAGCGTGTTTGAAATGAATGACAAATATTATGTCTCACTTTTGTAATTTTTTTTTACTTATTTAAAAATATGATGGACAGATAAATCTTTTTCTACCTTCATAACAAACTTTTAGACGGAAACTATCGTCAAGGATCGAATGTTCAAATTGATGAAAAGTTGATTATAAAAATATGTCGAAAAAATTAGGGACAAAAGTATAACAACGGGAAAGAGTTTAGAATCTTTAGTACAATTAAAAAGTATTAAAACAACAAAAAGTTGATGTGCTAATATTATTACTAATCTCAAAATTCATACAAGAGTTTTTAGCATAATTCCTAATATTTGACCATTTTTTTATGGCATGCTTCATGCGTTGAATTGTATTCAAGAATTAACAATTTTATGACGGTATTTTTATTTATTATTCTAACCAATTATAACGTATAAATTTAGAGGGCTTATTTGGTATGATAAACTAAATACTATTTAATTATCAAAGAAAATATGCATATAACCAAAATAGTCAATTGATATGTCAAGTCAAGCTTGTCATACGCACTTCTCGAAAATTAATTTAAAACTCAAGTCTCCAAAAATAATATTGTAACAAATACAACAAAAGAATACTTACATGGTTCAACCTATCTCATTTATATGTGGTGTTTCCAACATCATTCGTCATTATATTCTATAACAATGCACAACACAACCGTGAACACAAAGTTAACTTGTTTGTGTACAATTTTAATTTCACCTACGTTAAAAATAATCAGTCCAATCCCGGAAAGAAAGATTAGGGTTTTAAATATCAATTTTGTCACACATTATTTCATTATAAGTTTTCAAACAAAAAAAGGCTTAAAAACATCACATAGACCGGCCCCATGTGGCCCACGAACCACAGCCCGATCCGAGCTCGTGATTTTGGGAATGGGCTGAGCTAGGCCCTTCTTTGGCATGGGTCGAGCCAGCCCGACTCTGCCCATTACTATCTCTATCTCTAATTATAGTTTTAAGTCGCGGATAATTCCTACAACTCCCTATTTACCAAAAGTTTTATAAACCACATTTCTACCCTATCACTTTAATGAAAAAAATCCTAAAAGTCACATAAAAAATCTGAAATATTACAATTAATGTATAAAAAGGCTATTACTATTTATTATAAATTCGTATATCATGCTATAAATTTAGCAAATATTGTAAAAACTTTACTTGAAATTAAAGAAATCCCAAAATAAAATCCCTTACCTTCTTTTTTATACATAATTCAATCACAATAGAAAGTGATTGTTTTTCAAATGTCAATATTTAGATGATTATATGCCAAGAATAAGTCAACAATATCTTGTTTTACACTCTTTTTTCGTACACCAATTTTGTGTGTATCTTGTATAATACGTGTCTGATCAATCCACATGGATGACCTGCACGTTTCTAACATGTATGATTAATAAAAATTCACACACTAAACATACTTGTAAAGTGATTTTTGATTTTGAAAGAGTCGTCGAACTTGAATATTCTACATGAATTTTGTCTATCCAACTTAATGATTTCACGTTGAGTAAATTTACTACACCTAATATTCAAATTTTCAAGCTTTCAAGCAACTCTATTTTGTTATAACAAACTTTCGGTTCTATAGAAGCAATGTTTCAATTAGATTATATGAACACAACTTTGTCTTTATCACCAAACATTGAGGCATAATTTTAACATAAATAAGGAAAGCACATGAAGAAGAATAAGATATTTCATATTATGTAAATCTTTGTAGTAGGGTTGCTTGAAATCAATAAAAAATTTGTTAAAAAGTTGAAGTTAAAGTCAACAATTAATTTTAATCATATTTTTCAGAGACTCATAATTTTTAACAACTTTTCAACCAATCATTTCGAGTTTGTTCGGTATTATTTTTTTTTGTTTTGGCATCATTTGATTTGAAAAGTCAATAATAGTAGCTGGAAAAAACCATTTTTTGCTAAAAAAAAAACCACACAGAACAAGCTTGAACATTTTTTTATCAACTTTTACAAAAAAAAAAAAAAAAAATCTAATTTTAATCAAAATCAAACATACACTCAAAACTTTAGGGCTTGTTCGGTAGAGTTTTTTTGAGGAAAAAATGGATTTTTTTGGTTACTTTTTGACTTTTCAACCTTTTTTGTAGTGTAAAAAGAGTTGAAAAGTCAAAAATTGTAGGCAAAAAAATAAATTTTTTGGAAAAAAAACTCTACCGAACATGCTCTTAATTTACTTTTATAGTTTAGGCTAAAAAATACAAAATTTAGAGGCAGTAAATAAATCAAGCCGTGGGCCTAGCACGGCTCATCCTAGACCATCAAGCAGTTTTCATTTTTTTTTAAAAGGATAAATTAGGCTTGAGCTCTCCACTTTTTCGGTTTTTCCCGTAGTAAGGTTATGAATTTTCAACTTTTAAGAGTGAAGTTCTAGATTTTCAATCTATTTAAATATATGAATACGAGTTTTTATGTGTCTGGAATGTTAGTGTAGACGTTAAAATCACACGCGACTTTCAATCAAATTAGATGGATATGTAAAGTTGTAAAAACAAATTTTTTTCATCTAGTTTTAAATCACTTGAAAGTCGCGTGTGATTTTTAGCGTCTAAAATTGAGAGTTTCGATAACGTGGGAGACTCAAATTTAAAGGTTTAAATAAGTTGAGAAGTCAAAATCTTACTTTGTTGAAGATTGGAGGCTCACAACTACACCATTTAAAAGATTAGAAAGAACATTCTAATTTTTTCTTTTAAAATATACTCAGGGCTTATTCGGTAGAGTTTTTTTTAGGAAAAAATTGATTTTTTTGGTTACTTTTTGACTTTTCAAATTTTTTGGTAGTGTAAAAATGGTTGAAAAGTCAAAAATTGTAGACAAAAAAAATGGATTTTTTTGGATAAAATGGCAGCCGAACAACCTAATAACCGAGAAGAAAAATAATTTTTTGAAGGGTCCCAGATTAATATTTAAAAAATTAAAAAAAAAAATAGTGGCTCGCGTAGGGATGGCAACGGGGCGGGGCGGGTCGGGGCCGGGGCGACCCGCCCCGGCCCCGCCGGGGATTTATCAACCCCATACCCGCCCCATTACCCGATTGGGGCGGGGTCGGGGTCGGGTCGGGTCGGGTCGGGGCGGGGCGGGGCAATGCCCCGTTTACTGCCCCGATTTTTTTTTTTTGAATGGCTTTAATGCTTATTGTAAGTTTGTGACCGGAAAACATTTGTAAAGTAAATTGGCCGTTACAAAAATACAAAATACACAAAATCTATTAATCTAACTTATTCAAATTAATTATCAGGAATTTTTTTCTTATGAACAAGAAGTAATTTAAAATTTTAAAAACCTAGAAATTTTCCAAATTATTGGTGAATGGAGAAGTTGGAGAATGGAGAACTCGGAACTCCTTGATCTAGTCTGCAGCGGCACTCGTCGGCAAACGGCAGAAGCTAAGGCAGCGGCACTCGTCGGCAGCGGCACTTGTTGGATGAAGAATGATGATGGCAGATGGCTGAACCTGAAGTCCTGAACAGCAGCGCTGAGATGCTGATTGCTGAAGCAGCGCGGTGGCGGTGTCCGGTGGCTGAAGGCGTGCGCGTGTCGCGTGAAGCTGGTCCTGGTCTGTGGTCTCCTGGAGCGTGAAATCTGAAAATCTGATTTGGCCGGTGAGTGGTGACTGTGAGTGATTCGTGATTCTAAATGTGGGATGCCAAAGCCAAAAGCCCAAAAGCCCAAAAGTTAAAAGTAATAATGTAATAAATTATATGTTAAAGTAATTAAAAAAAAAAAAATTCATAAACGGGGCGGGTCACCACCGCCCCGAACCCGCCCCGGGTATGTTCCCTCTACCCATACCCGCCCCGAATACCCGATTGTTCGGGGTGGGTATATTTTTAACGGGGCGGGGTGCGGGTCGGGGTGCAGGTCGCGGGTAATTTTGCCATCCCTAGGCCCGCGCGAGCTTGCAAGTCACTTTCCATGATACCCCGAGTCCAGCCAAATATGGACTAACGCGCCGCAAGCTTCATAGAATTGACTGATTTTTTTAAAAAATAAATAAATTATAAATAATGAGTTCTTCAGAATATATAAATAAATATTACAAGTTTTGCAGAATATATAAATAAAAAAATATTTAACTAATTTATAAACTAAAAAACAATCACGTATCTATAAAAATAAATAAATGACATAATTATACTGTGTTAATTCCAAGTGCGTGATTAGAATATTAACATAAATACTCACGTGATTAGTCAAACCCAAAACTTCTACTTATTAAATTCATTTTTTATATATGAAAATGAACCCACTAATTTGATAGATAAACATTTTCAACAAATCACCTCAAAATAAGCAAATTGTTAAGTCCGTGAGGATGTCTCTTTTCGTAACACCCTATATTTTCGTCGTATTCTATTGGCATCTTAGAGCATCTGTAATGTACATGTTTGGTAGTATTCAAATTATTTTTATGTGCTTATAATATAATTTGTTGGTGAATGTGTGGATAAAAAGTAAGTTGTAAGTTGTGGGTCCTATAAAATGTGTGAATAAAAAGTAGGTTGTAAGTTGTGGGTCATGAAATGTGTAGATAAAAATTATATTTGACCAACTTAACTTGCTGAAATTATAATTTAAGCATGTCCAAACATGTATAAGATTATGCCTCATAAGTAAAATAATAAATATTTAAAAAATTTCATCTTCAATGCAGTTTCACATAGATTTCGTCAAGTTGATGTGACATAAAAAAAAAGATATTTTTTATAGCTCTATCTAGATTCAAAAGTTATATACATATTTATATTTTCTGTGCAAATTTAAATGTGATTTTGTTTATATTTTAAGAAAATAAAAAACACATAGATAAGAATTCATAGAGTGCTAAGATCAATTTTGAACTTGAACGTCTATTTATTAGGGGCTTGTTCGGTAGAGTTTTTTTTGGGAAAAAATAAATTTTTTTGGTTACTTTTTGACTTTTCAAATTTTTTTGTAGTATAAAAAGGGTTGAAAAGTCAAAAATTGTAGGCAAAAAAATATATTTTTTGGAAAAAAAACTCTACCGAACATGCTCTAGATATCAATACTACATAAATCAGAAGTCTTTCAATATTCGTATTATCAAGATAGTAATACATAGAATACATTAGATATGCTCTTAGGCTCTTTAAACTAGTTTAGTGCGCTTTAGAGTATGTTTGAAAGTATTTATAAATACTTATAAATTTGTTAAATATTATTTTTTATTTTTACATTTAGTAGAAAACAAAATAGTTAAAAATAAAACAATTACTAATTAACTTAAACTTGTAATTAATTAACAGCTGGCCATCACTGTCAGAACTCTGGATTATTCATTCAAACTTTGAATACATATGTTGACTGATTCTTTATTTTAAAAAAATAAAAAACTTTATTAAAATATATTATTCTTTTTTAAACTATCCTTTTTACGGTTAATTCTGTCCTTAGTTCACAACATTGCTTGTACGTACTTGTTACTTAATTTTGTTGAAAGAAATTATTTACTAGTTGAGGCATTAATTGAATTGTTATTAGGTTATAAAACTGTATTTATTACTTTTGCTTCCAACCTACTCAATCACTACACTAAGTATTAAGTTCAACCAACTAGAAAACTACAAGTTGATCGAGTATTTCTAAAATAAATAAAAAGTAGTGAAAACTGGTTTTGAACATATTAAGTGCTTGTTTGATTCTCATTAAAATAGATTTTTTTTTTCTTATTTTTTAACTTTTGAGAAAAAATTACTAAAATGTTCATTTTTTCTAGTCAAATATTGCAGTTAATTTGGAAAGCAAAAATGCATTTTGGTCATTTTCTCCCAAAAGTAAAAAAATAGAAGAAAAAAAAACTTATTTTAGTGGGAATCAAACAAGCTCTAAATGAAATGCCATACTTACAAAGAAAACATTTTAAATAAAAAGTTAAATCGGTAATCAAATGTCAAATCATTAAAATAAGTTAGAATTTACGTTAGTTCAACTCAAGGCACGTAATTATTCTAGTCACCGTACGCTTTATGGAAAATAAGACCTAGGTAAAAAAGTATGGGTCTTACAAAATATCTGATTGAAAATATATTTAAAAAAATAGTTTAATAAAAATCGTGCCAAATAAGTATTTCTAGTATTTTGTCCAAAAAAAAAATGGTAGGGAGAATTGAATAAAGTATTCATATTATAATTTTGTTCAAATAAAACCAAATGATCATGCCACCATGTAATTATCAATGTCTTGGTTTTAGATGTTGTGTTTGTACTTTGTGTAAAGAAATTGGTGCACTATGTGATGTCATTGTGGGAATTGCAAGTACAATCAAGATAAAGTTGATAATTGATTGAAAGAGCGCCGTTTATGTTAATTGAGAGATATTGACATGGACATCTATAATAAATGAGCAAAAGTTTAAACATTTAAAATAAAATATTAAATGTCTTCCATAATACTATTTATTTGGATGTGCAAACTACGTTGTATCGAATTGATGAGAACCGTTCTATTGCCCCCAAGTGGGCACTACATCTTGCCCACTTGGGGATGTGGATGTAGTGCCCACTTGGGAACAATATAACATTATTCTCGAATTGATATAATCTAATTGTGAAGTAATTTGTATCAGAACACCCATGTTATATTAGTTATATTGGACCTATGGACTTTTACTTTTTTTGCCCAATTTTTTTTTGGGTACAAATCTGCACGCAACAACCCACATAGTGCATGTCACAGTTGATCTGTGGAGGTGAGTCGATTCATGACATGTTCCCTTATAAGTTAGACCATGCTTTAATAGTAATTTTCGTGTGTTACTATTTGGATTTAAGCGATTTCTTGTTTTGTCCAAACCATGAGCATCCTTATATTTTGTTTTACTTATTAAATAAAACATTGAAACAACCACCAGAAAAATAAACCAGGGGCCTATACTATAGGGTTCGCATAGTGACAGAATATTACAACAGCACAAGACAAAATACAATTCAAGTGGGCCTGACCAAATTCCATGATTCAAGTGTTTGTAATTGTTTATCACATACCACAATGATATTATTTGACCAAAGAATATGGCAACATAGAATGATTATTAGAAGATATATTAAGAAATATTTACTTACCTTATTAATTCTTTACTTTATTGGTAGAATTATATTTGTAGTAGGATATCATATATGTAATATTCCTATTTTAGGTAGTATTCATTTTCCATTAGTGTGTATATATATATATATATATATCTTGTAACCTCAATCATTATTCAATTAAATCAATACAAAGAATTATTTCTCTACACATATACAGAGATTTATTTATCCACATATATTTTCTCTCATATTTTACATAATATCAAAGCGACAATTCTGAGCAACGTTGTTTGATACAAACACCATAGAAGCGACGATTGTTCAATCAGATCCCATAGCTCTACAGCAATCTGATCATCCCGACTTAATCCTCGCTTCTAAATCACTTGATGAGAATATCAAAGCACCAGGGCAACATTCAATCAATTGGAGATCGAACCGAAAAAGTGAAGATCGGCCGAACCGGTCGACCATTTCATCTTACCGGTCAACCGTTTCAACGGAAACTGGACAAAAACAGTGCACCCACTGTAGGATGACTGGCCACATTGATGATTCATGATATTTAATACATGGCTTCCCTCTATGGCACAAGTTCCATGGGAAGGACGTGAATCCACGAAACAAATGCTTCACAAACACTGCTACCGCTTCTACACTTGACCGAAATGAAGGAAAAATGCTCACAGCCAAAGAATACGAGCAGATTATGACACTTCTAAACAACAAGACGGGTAATAATAAGTCTTATGTTAACACTTTAGGTATCAATTCCTCTACTACATTTTTGAGTAATTTATGGATTATTGATAGCGGGGCCACTGACCATGTGACAAAGGATGGGATCGTTAAGAATAAACCTATGCCAAAGCACAAAACTGTGGAATTATCGGATGGGGGTCATGCTCTTATTAAATCTATTGGTGCAGTTAACTTGAGAAATAATATGACTGTTGATAATGTGCTTTATGTTCTCAACTTCAAAGTTAATCTATTATCTATCAGTAAACTCACTAGAGGATTAGGTTGCTATGTGACATTTTACCCTGATTTTTGTGTCATGAAGTATTTGACTACGAAGAAGACGATTGACTTGGGAAGGTAGAGTAACGGCCTATATTACTTTTCACAAAAATCACAAATACTTCATACTACCAGTGGATCAACCAACCTATGACATAGACGTCTTGGGCACCCTTCCGCCACACCTCTTCAATTCTTAGCACAAAGTATTTTAGATATTAGTTTTGATTCCCACAATATTTGTGATGTTTGTCATTTAGCTAAACAATCTAGACTACCATTTAAGGTTAGTCAAATTTTTAGCAATAAACTATTTGATCTGATTCATTGTGATATTTGGGGACCTCATAGGATTTATTCTTATTCTGGTGCTAGATACTTCTTTACAATTGTTGATGACTTTTTTCGTTATACTTGGGTACACCTCATGCGTTACAAATTTGAAACTCAAAGCATAATTAAGAATTTCTTTGCTTGGGTTAAAACTCAACACAACCTGACTATAAAAGTCCTGAGGTCTGACAATGGTCAGGAGTTCTTATCATTGCAAACATTCTTAGATGAAAATAGTTCCGTTTTTCATAGATCATGTCCTTATACCACTCAACAAAATAGAGTAGTAGAAAGAAAACACCGTCACCTCCTTAATGTGGCTCGTGCAATTAAATTTCAAGCCAATCTTCCATTAAAATTTTGGGGAGAACATATCAAGACAGCTTGCTACCTTATCAACCGAATACCTTCGACATTGCTCTCACACAAAACACCGTATGAAAAATTCCACAAGAAACCACCACCTTATTATCATTTACGTGTCTATGGTTGCCTGTGTTTTGCCACCAACCTTAAACCCAGCCATAAATTTGACACACGAGCCAAACGATGTGTGTTTCTTGAATACTCCTCGGGACAAAAAGGATACCTCTTATATGACCTAACCGACAGAAAGCTAGTGGTGTCTCGAGACGTCGTGTTCCATGAAACCATATTTCCATACCCCTCCCAACACAATAATGAAACCACATCCATCTTATTGCCACAATCTATGCATCTAGATGTTGAAACACCATATTTAATATATCCTGAGGACCACCATATAACCGAAACAGATAGCTTGCCTGAAGGTCTCGAGCACTAGTCAACCGATCAACCAGATCCTTTATTCGGTTCAAACGGTCAACCTACTGGTCGACCGAATACTTCATCCGTTCCAATAGTGAACCCAGCCGGTCGACCGGTTCAATCATCCCTTTCGGCAGAGGGCTCAAACGGTCGACCGTCTTCACCTACCGGTCTGCCGGTTGAGCAGTTTTCTCCACATTCACCTACCAGCCAGCTAGAGCAACCTCCTGTATACCAAATGACCAAATTCGACGGTCCACAAGATCAGTTCAACCCCAAACATACCTGAAAGAATACTTTATCGATCATGCTTTACCTACTCAAGTCGAGTCTCTTTTGGTCCAATCCAGCACTCGACATCCTATATCACGGTATGTATCATATAGCAACCTTTCTTTTATTCATCGTGCTTTTACATACAATATTTCTCATATCGTTGAGCCAGCAACATATGATGCAGCATGTCAGGATCCCAAGTGGGTAGCTGCTATGAATGATGAAATTCGTGCCTTGGAAGAAAACAATACCTGGTCACTTGTCCCGCTTCCTCCAGGTTCTCATCCTATTGGTTGTAAGTGGGTGTTTAAGGTCAAATTTAATTCTGACGGTATAGTTGAACGTTACAAAGCACGGCTGGTGGCAAATGGGGTTTACATAACGAGAAGGGATTGATTATAGTGAAACTTTCGCTCCAGTTACAAAGTTAACAACAGTCAGATGCTTACTTACTGTCGCCTCTATTCGCAATTGGACACTTCATCAGATGGATGTACACAATGCCTTTCTTCATGGTGCTCTTGATGAATAAGTCTATATGACTCCCCCGCCTGGATTTCGTCGACAATGGGAGACACCAGTTGTATGTCGACTTCATAAATCTTTATATGGATTGAAACATGCATCTCGTTATTGGTTTTAAAAATTTGTATCTGCTGTTATTCAGTTTGGGTTCAAACAGTCATAGGCAGATTACTCACTCTTTACAAAGGTCAGTGATAATTCATTTACAGCTGTTCTATTATATGTGGATGATATGATTGTCACAGGAAACGATAAAGAAGCAATTTCTTCCACGAAGATGTTTCTTGCATCTCAATTCAAATTGAAGGACCTTGTCACATTAAAATACTTTCTTAGAGTAGAAATTGCTCGCTCGAGATCAGGGATTTCGATAAATCAAAAGAAGTATACTCTTGACATTCTTCAAGAGGCCGGATTACTTGGAGCAAAACCTGCAGCATTTTCCATGGAGCAGTCATCAAAATTTAATTCGACAGATGAAAAATTGTTGAAAGATCCCACATATTATCGACGGTTGGTAGGGAAACTCATTTATCTCACCATTACTAGACCGAAAATCTCATATTCGGTCAATACACTCAGTCAGTTCATGCAGGCACCTAGACAGCCCCATCTTTATGCAGTTCACTGATTGCTCTGATACTTGAAAGGAGTACCAGGACGAGGATTATATTTCCCATCAAGTGAAAAATTGCAGCTAGCAGAATTTTGTGATGCAGATTGGGCTAGAGATATTACTACACGATGGTCAGTTACGGGATATTGTGTATTTTTAAGAAAGGCACTTATATCATGGAGAAGTGAGAAGCAAACGACTGTGTCCAAATCTTCAGCAGAAGTAGAATATAAGGCAATGACTTCTATTACTTGTGAGCTTACATGGTTGAGACAGTTGCTGACGGACTTATGTGTAGATCACCTACAAATAGCAACATTATATTGTGATAATCAAGCAGCAATACATATTGTTGCTAACCCAGTATATCATGAAAGAACAAAGCACATTGAAATAGACTGTCATATTGGTCGTGAACGAATTGTTAAATGAGAGATCAAAACTGCCTATGTTCCAAGCAACAATCAGATTGCAGATTTGTTTACTAAAGCACTGGGCAATGAGACATTTCACAAATTCACTCGCAAGTTGGGTACTTTTGACATATATGTTCCAACTTGAGGGGGGAAGTATTAAGAAATATTTACTTATCTTATTAATTCTTTACCTTATTGGTAGAATTGTATTTGTAGTAAGATACCATATATATAATATTTATATTCTAGGTAATATTCCTTTTTCATTAGTGTATATATGTTGTAACCTCAATCATTATTCAATTGAATCAATACAGACAATTATTTCTCTACACATATACAGAGATTTATTTCTCCACATATATTTTCTCTCATATTTTACAACATCAAATATAATAGGATAAATTCAAGGTCGGTCACTGTTTTGGTACTTATGAGCTCTAAAGTCAAAATGTCAAAACTTAATTCAATTAAAATCATATTTTAGAGCTAAATGACCAACATGCCCTTAATTGTAAAAAAATGCCAATTTAATGATAATATTTTATTATGTTACTGTTTTGTTGTAATATTGTTTTATTGTGATACTGTTTTGTGTGATACTGTTTTATATGATACTGTTTTATTTAGATAATGTGCATTGATATATTTATATCATACTTTTATCTTTGATACTGTTTTATTATGACAATGTTTAAACATATGATCTTGTACTACTAATTGAGTATTTTAAGAACAGTATCATTACTTCAACCATTAAAACATCTTGTACTTAGTTTTATATATGATACTGTTTTATATAGATAATGTGCTATGGTACACTTACACCATACTTTTATATTTGATATTGTTTTATTATGATAATATTTCATAATAAACACTCAAACTAATCTCACAAGACAGCTTGCATGTCTGGGTGCAGATCACATCAAACAGGAATGAAAAAAAAAGGTGTCATATTATTTGATGGAAAAAATGTTAATATTATTCTCATCACCTTAGCTGTTAGATTGCAACACTTTCCTGCCCTTAAGAATGTATTAAACATTCCCATATTTTGCACACTAGTGCTATATCTGAACATGCAATTTAAAAGTAAGTCAAATTATTTTTGAAAAAATATTTCATTTTCACACATGGTATACTTATACAATATTTTTATCTTTGAAATTGTTTTATTATAATAATGTTTCAACATACGATGCTGTTATTTTATTGGGTTGTAATCTGTGTATGTGATACTATTTTATTAAGATATTTTCATGTATGATACTAATATATTAAGATACATTTAGTTGTGATACCGTTTTAGTATGTATGATACTGTTTTGACAAGAAAAATTAAAAGATTGTCATTTTAAGCTAAATAGACGATTTCAAATGGCTAAAATCTATCGTACGTAGTATCAAAGCTACTGGTCTTGACCGGCTCTTTGAGACCATTCCGAAAATATATTATAATAAAAATTCTGAGCACGTATGCAAATTCTATATCATTTCTGTTATGATAATATTTTGTAATACTGTTTTGTATAATACAGTATCAAACAACACACATGACTAACAACAGAAAGAAATAATCTAATAGCCAACTTAATACAGTATCAAGTTGCTATTATATAATACAATATTAAATTATTTTCTATAATACAATATCAAGCTGCTATTTACAGAAATAAATCATGGCCACAACTAATATAATGATACTATTTTCTAGGGCTGCACATAAAAATCGTGAAACCGCAAACCGAATCGAAATCGTTGGTTCGGATCCACGTGGGCCCGCAAATTTTTTTTAAACCGAACCAAACCGTTTCAAAATAGTTTGATTTATGTTTCAATTTTCAAAAACCGCACAAAATCGAACCGAACTGCTTTTAAAATTTTTAATTAAAAAATAATTTTATTAAATTATAAATATTACATTTTTAAAAAATGTAAAGTTGGCATGTTACTAGAAGCTAACTTGCTACTACTTTTTTGCCTTTTTGTTTGTATTTCGATTTTTAGACAAATGTATATGTAATTTAACATTCAACATTATTAGTTCTCGTTTATACTTATATGTTAACTTATTTTAAATATATTATTATAATATCGATAGGTAAACCGCGGATTAAAATCGAACTAAACCCCAAATAATGGTTTGGTTTGGTTTGGAAAAATTTCAAACAGCACGAAATGGTTAGAATTGAAAATATGGCACAAACCGCCCAAACCTAACCGCGTTCACCCCTACTATTTTCTATTATACTGTTTTCTATAATACAGTAGCATCCCTTACAGAAAATTCAAATTGCTTGTTGAAGAATTTCATCATCCACTTCATCTGCAACTTCATAGTGGAGCATTATCACCCATCTTTGTTTCATATCTTCATTCTTCATAATCTTTTTCACATACAATTCGATTCTTTTCAAAATTCAAATACTAACCACTTGTATTATCTGGTCATATTTTTATAAAAGAGTCTGAAACATTTTTATATAATACAGTATCCAATGATACAGTTTCTATAATACAGTATTTTCTTTTGCTAAAAATGAAAATTATCTGGTCACATTTTTTTATAAAAGAGTCTGAAACATTTTTTATTATTATTACAAAGTTCCAAAAAAAAAAAATGCCCAGAATCAAAACCAAACATTTATCAATCAGTAACATTTGGATCATCCCGTCAATATCAGTCATGCCAAACGTGTGCTTCATAGGATCGGCAGTCCCCTACGCCATCCCTTAATTTGTTCACCAGTCTTTTGAAGAAGTGCTCCGATCTTCTCTTTCCCAGTTTTCGCCGTTTCACGGCCCAATTCCGCCATCTGTAATGCCTTCTCTTTTGTATCCTGGGCTGCTCCAACCACTTTCTACTTGGTGGTGGCGGGGGCCGTGGGAGCAGTGCCAATGGCAATATTTGATACAAATATGAATCTCATGGATAATTTTGGGATTAATATGAAAAATTGCTGAAAAATATGATTTATTGACAATTTTGAAAATTGTTTTGATCTCATTTGAAATAAGTAGCTTGCAAGTGATTTTTAGGCAATTTTCCCAAAATAATAATCAATGAATTATTTAAGTCAAAATGTAAGATTAGTTGGAGGCTAAATATCTTCTAACCCCGAGTATCAGAATCGACATTGGCCTGACGATCACAAACCAAGTCCTCTACGAAGGCACGAGGTCGGAGAACCCTTAATCTCGACGACTGTTGTAGACTCCTAAGATTTTAGAGAAACTCGAGATCCTGCCTTAAGGCCAATATGATCGGATTACGTGTTGACCAAGCCCAAGGTACCAACTCAGGCCCACACCATCTTCGCTGGGTGGTTGATGAATCCACCCTTTGCACCGGTCCAATCCTAGTAGAACTCAAGTACCAGAATCCCACTTCGCTCCACTAACTTAACACACTCTCGTGTCAATTCATATATCCAATTACACTGGAACTCTTAAATGTGCTAGACTACTAGTCCATCAGATATGGCACGATCTCATAGGTGTCAAAACTCCACGAATTACACCATTAAGTGATGCATGTACACGCCTTCTGTTATCATAATGCATGCTTACATTATATACCTTCTAGTCTTGTGCTTGTGTTTCTCTCTGCATTTGTTGACTTAGGTATTAGAGGGGCGACGAAGACTCACCTCGTTTTTTTGTTTAAGTTACCATAAAGCTTTGTTTGTGGTCTCGCCCAACTAGATTTAAGTCGTGCAGCACCATATCCAATTTTTTGTAGCATCAATAACAATCATGTATATTCTATATTTGTTGATGATATGATATGAGTATGTTTAATTTACCATGATAAGTAAATGTGGAATAAGGAAAGTGAATGATTTTCATGTAGTTGTGACCCGATTCGCAAACACATTGGACCAATTAAAGAGTGCAAAGGTTGACAGAGTTAAGCGCAGTTAGAAGCTCGTTAAATATAATATGTTCTTTTTTTAAGAGAGCTGACCCTTAAAATTATGCTATTAGAGACTTTTTAAATTAACTTGTTAAAAATAGAGAGTGTGTTTCTATATTAAATGCATTATAAGAATTACAATTTTCAATACTCTTATATTGACTAAATTAAAAAAGTATATACAAAATAAAATAGAGAAAAATCATATAATAATTAAGAGTGAAGGATCTCGAAATAAAATATAGGAAAAATAATAAATATTTATTGGAAAAAGTAAAATAAAAAAATTGTTAGAGTAAGGGTGTATTTGATTTTGATTAAAATCAGATTTTTTTGTAAAAGTTGATAAAAGTTGGTGAAATGTGTGGTTGAAAAGTTGTGGGTCCATGAAATATGTGGTTAAAATTAAATATTGACTTTGACTTTAGTTTTTTAGCAAAATTTTAAGAGTAATGCTTGTTGTATAGATAAAGCTTAACATAATGCTTTACAGATGATTACGTGGCATTGACAATAGTACATGATTTGATTTTGGAAAGCATATGGGGTCCATAAGCTGTTTATTTGTACTCTTTTCCTCAAAATTATTTAGATGCTGTTTGGTTAAGTTTTTTTTAATTTTTTTTCAATGACTTATTTTATGAAACCCATTTTAACTATACATTTTATCAATTTTTATAAAAAACTTCCTCAAAAACTACTTTTAATTAATATTCTATTTATTTGATTTCATTTACGTTACTATGATTATAATGATTTACAAAGAAAATTTTGATGACTATATAGTTGAAGTTTTTGATATTACATTGATATGATTTGAATTAAGTTAAAAATATTTTTATAAAATTATTAATTTTATAATTTTTATTTATTTTCTTCAAGTGGATGAAATATTTTTTTTAAAAGTTGTCGTGGTATATGCTCAAGTTTGTTAAAGTGATTTTGTCGATCTAATTAAGGCGATTATTGTACCATAAAATGGGTTCGATACTTTAATTTTTTTTATTAAAAATTAAAAGAAACTAACAAATTGATAATATACTAAATTATTTTATATATTTTATGAACTATTATTATAAAATAACTAAAATTTAAGTTCACAATTATTAACAAATGTGCTAACTAAAATTATTTTATCATTATTAAGTAATCATATTATTTAAAATTCAAACTTTAATTTTATCGTTACAACATAAAAAAAATACATTTTATTTTCTCACAAATAAAAAGTTTAATTTCTACCGTACTTATATTTGTACAATATAAAGTATTTATATGTAGTTACAAAGTACGATAATACATAAACAGACAACTATATCATCAAATTAAAACTATAACGCAGTTTTTCGAAATTGCACAAAAGACCTCTCTTTTTATTTTAAACAACAGGTCTACTCATGCAATTTCAAAAATTTCATAAGAGACCCATTTTATTTCTTTTATAATTGGGGGCGTTTTATGCAATTTCTAAAATTGCACAAGAGCCCCCGTCTCCAACATTCAAGAGAGAGCGCAGAAAAGAAAAAACACGCTGAAATTTTCCAAAATCGTAAGCTACCGTCAGATCACTGGAGGCCACATCGATGTCTAACATCGGCGGCCACTGCCTTTCAACATCGAACAGCAACTTGCTGTTCGACCCCTTTTTTTTTGTTTGGTCGCATTAATTATTTTTTCTTCTTGATGTCGTTGGTTCTTGCGACAAAAAAAATGGGGGGGGGGGGATTTGGAAAATTAGACACCGATGTTTGGTTGCAATTAGACCCAAAAAAAGGGAGGTTTTGGAAAATATCATTTGTAACATCTGTTTCAAATAGTGATACTTTAAAGGACTAAAATGATAAAGAAGTATAAATATGGGGACCAACTTGTAAAAATTTAAAAGTTGAAGAACTTAGATTGCAAATAAAAGATGACGAAATTGAAATAAAAGATGAATTATAGGGACTATAGTGAAAATATTATAAAGATGAAAGACTTACAGTGAAAATAATTAAGGACTCAAGAAGCAAATTTGAGTCAAATTTTATCACAATTCACGTGGGGATTCACGAGGTCCTATTTGATTTTAATTTATTATTTTATTAATTAATATAATATTAATTATGTAGTATTTTTACAATAAATTTGTTAAGTTGATAAAGTTAGATTTATTTTTAAAAAAATGGTTTATTTATTAAAAAATCCCCTCAATGATATACACTACATTTAAACAAGAAACAAAAAAGAAAAAAAATTGGTAAAAAAATGGAAGACAGCCACATCTCAAGCTGACACATGGCAATAGGAATAGTAGAACATTTTGCCTCTTTTATTATAGGTTGATGTAAATTATCGCAAGCTATTACAAGAGAGAGAGAGATAAACAAAGTTCTGAAGAGAAATGTTTATGGGAGAATGAGGGAGAGAAATAGATATGGGTGTGGGGTGGGTCGGTCCGAGTATTTCAATACTCATAACTATCCATTGCAGTTCGAGTATTTCGTAAATAGAACCATTTGGGTCTATGTAATTATTGGAACCAAACCCGAACTAGAACCCTTAGTTCGGATTCGGTTCTATCAATAACATTTTCTTTTAAAATTGTGAGTTGACAACATGTTTTTGAAAAAAAAATAAAAATTACCTCGTTCACATTAAAGTACGTTAGATATTAAAACAATTTCTGAAAAATATAAACATTAACTGGAAGTATAGACACCAAAATTGCAAACTTATAAATTAGAGTTAGAAAAAAAATTACCTCTCAAAATTAGAGATTCGTTTCAGCTATAGAGGAGTTTCGCCTTTGCCGTGTCACCGAGAGAGAGAGAGAGAGAGAGATGATAATGTTTGTATTGTGTATCTGAGCAAATATCGATTGAGAAATTGAGATTTGAGTAATTAGAATTGATTCAATTGAGTTTGAATTTAAGAGTGGTAAATTTTGTACTTTTGGTTTGAATCTTAGACAGTTGGATTCTTGTCTTTGACTCTTTGGTATCGTAGTGTTGGATTGTGGGTCACTAGGTTATGGTGAATAAATTACAAAAAATAAAAATTTATAAAAAATAACAATTTCGATTCCAATCAGGGTACCCACGGTTCTAGTTCAAGAACCAAGAACCGACTCGGTTCTCGGTTCTCGGTTCCCGATTCTGATTCCTAATTTTATTTTTTTAGAATTGGACTAAAACTTTCAGTTCCAATTCGATTTCGATTCGAAAAATTCGATTCTGATTAAAATACTCACCCATATATAGAAACGTTCTTTTCTATATCACTATCACTACAATATATAAGAGTGTGTTGTAAAATCACTATTCATACTATCGACCAATACAACATGGTTTCACCTTTTGCAAAAAAAAATAAAAAATTGACATATACTTAAATGTTGATCAGCTTTTTTGACGATTTGTCCCATTTTTTTTCCTTCTGTGTCACTTTTTTTTTTGATACCTAGGTTTTCCAGCATGTCAGAACTAAATCCTGGACCCCCAAGACCCTTGCCCCTAGAACCTTGAAGGAGGTAAATCGTGGAATTATACCTCAACTAGCTCCCAGGTTCCCCTCATCCGACTGTACACTTTTGCGCACAAGGAGCCGCCTCCAAAGTGATTGCTCCATACCGAATAAAATCATTCCCACCAACCATCTGACATACCCATCCTCTTTGACGCCTAAAAGTCTCCATCTCTCTTCTTTGCACGCAAGCTATGTATTCAATTAAAGAATTTGACTTCAATTCTCTCAACCTCCACAGGAAATCAAAGAAAAAAATTGAAAAAAAGAAGGAATATAACCTTCTTGGCGGTCGTGGTGATGGGAATTCTGGTGGGATGTTATTTGTATCAAGGGAATAAAATAACATGGTAATGTCATCTTGTTGTTAGGGTTAGAGTTAGGCCTTAGCTTGAGTCTTGATGACGGTGTTGCAAGGTCTAGGTCTAAGTCAACGACGGGTCCTTAGATGTCCAACGATAAATCAATTTCTTTAATTGTTGGCTTGGAGAATCCAAGAAACAAGTAATGTGGTATCCTGCACAATGTAATGGCTTGTACTCGATTAGTTTAATTTGTTCATTTTGTTCGCATTTATGTTGTATCGATTTTCATTAGATAATGCTTGAACTTTTCTTGCTCCCCTTCAAATGGGTATATATCGGATTGAATGAGATCCATACTCATGTTTTTTGGAATGGGCAGGAATGAAAACTTGGAAAAGTAAATGTGTTATTTAGTATTTTTTTTAGAAAGATATAGGAATGGCAACGGGGTGGGTCGGGGTCGGGGTCGGGGTCGGGGTCGGGGTCGGGGTTGGGGCGGCCCTCCCCGTCCCTGCCCCGTCGGAGAATTTTTACCCCCATACCCGCCCCGTTCCTCGTTTAAATCGGGGTGGGTCGGGGTCGGGGTCGGGGTCGGGGGCGGGGGCGGGGGCGGGGCGGGGCAGCTTACCACCCCGTTTATTTTTTTTTGTAATCGTGATTTTCATTGAGGGAAGCGTATGAAATTATGAATTATGAAATGGAGAATTAAAGTTAATTTTAAATAGTATGGTTAGAATTTGAAAAAAAAATTATGTATAATATGTTAACTAAACAAAATAAAAAAATGCAAATCAATAGGAAAATTAAAAAAAATTTAAAAAAAAGTATTTCGGGGTGGGTTCGGGGCGGGGCTACTCCGCCCCGAACCCGGCCCGAATACCCGATTGTTACGGGCGAGGAAATTTGTAACAGGGTGGGAGGGCGTAAGTTGCCATCCCTAGAAAGATACCAACTAAATGTTTATGAACACACATAAAGGTGGTCAGGGAGAGGAAAGCAGCAGGTGAAATGGCAGAGGGGCCAAGTGAAAAAGAAATAGCAGCGAAGCACTTTGAACAGAAATCAACAGAAGAAGAAGAAGAATAAAGAAAAGGGAAGAGAAAAGAAATGAAAGACCTGTTGAATGTGATCAGTAGTGACGTTGCTAGGATAGTAGGCTACATCTCCATCAGGTGCTGCTGTATGCCTCTCTCTTTATACCCCAACTCAAACACAGAGACACACACACGTTACATTGTTGAGCAGCTCGACAATTTAGCCACTGTCGAGTAACTCGACAATAATCCATAAATATATATATTTATTCAAAAAATGCACAAAATCAATTTTATATCTTAAAGGAAACTACAACATGGAATCAAGTTTGATCAAAGATCACCCCGAGCCCCCCACCCCACCCCACCCCACCCCACCCCACCCCACCCCCCATCCCCACCTGAATCGGTTATGGATTTCTGTTAACTTATTCTGTGTTATGGGAGAAATGTATACATCATTAACAGAAACTTCTGTTAGTCTCATTCTCGTATTATCCTGAAACTTGTTCTTGTACTCTAATTAAGAGGAGTGATAATGTTGAGATTGAAAACAATTACAAAGTATTACAATCTCGATTCAACATGAAAAAATACAAGAAAAATACGTCTTTGTTGCTCATTCGTTCTTGGTTAAACTTGTGGGCTCAGATTCTTGCCACAAGGAACATTGCAATGCAACCAAGGGAACGGCAATCGGATGTTCACCAACCAAACCCACCGGAGATGACTAAGAATTTTAAACACTCAGTCCAATCTCACTTTTGAGAACAGAATGAAAGACGGCTTCTCACTTTTCTTCTCTCTATGTTCTGACCTAGATGAAAGACAATGATGGTACTTATATAAAACCCTAAAATGATCTCAATCATCCATTACATCTAACGGTCCACACAAGACACACCATATTACCTAATAGAATTGGGCCAAGTGGATTTAGTGACCCACATTCTCACAAACTTCACCTTGGTTCACAAATCCACTACCAAGTTCCCTGGCTACAAGTGCTATCCCTTTTGTGGTCTTATTTCATCATCATCGCCCACTCCAGCCCGGTACCTGCTTCACCAATCCTCCACTGCAGCAAGTACATGTCACATAAGTTAACCCGTATCAATATTCAACATTGATATGCACTTATTAAACTTACTAGCAGCAAGTACTTTGGTTCCAACATCTGCAGGGTTATCATCAGTTGCAATTTTAAGCAGTTTAAATTCACCAGAAGCTAACTTCTCCCTAATGAAATGGTATTTCACCTCAATATGCTTAGATCTTTCATGATACACAGGATTTTTACATAGCATTAAAGCACTTTGACTATCAGTAAAGATCATGGCATTTTCATTCAAGAAATTCAATTCACATAAAAGGCCTTTCAGCCACATGCATTCTTTAAAGGCTTCAGTTAATGCAACATATTCAGCTTCAGTGCTGGAGAGTGTAACTAAAGGTTGCAACTGTGATTTCCAAGTGATACAATTAGCACCTAACGTGAAGAAGTAAGAAGTGGTAGATTTCTTCTGATCTTTATCCCCTGCAAAGTCAGAATCTACATAACCCTTAAGCTCAAGCTTATCACTTCTCCTTTCGAACACTAACCTCCTTTTAACTGTCCCAACTAGGTATCTCAATAGCCATTTAAGAGCAATCCAATGATGTTTACCTGGGTTAGACATAAACCTACTCAAGAGACTAACTGTATAAGCTAGGTCAGGTCTAGTGGTAATCATCGAATACATTACAGAACCAATGGCATTAGCATAGGGGACACTACTCATTTCCTGTTTTTCTTCTTCAGTTTTAGGGCATTGAGTAGATGATAAAATCATGTGTGCAGCTAATGGTATATTGACAGACTTAGCAAATTTCATACCAAATTTGGTTATTACCTTTTCTAAATAAGACTCTTAATTAATAGTCAACCTATTTTCAGTCCTATTCCTTTTAATAACCATACCAAGAATTTTTCTTGCACATCCTAAGTCTTTCATGTCAAATTCAGATTTCAAAAGGTTTTTCATTTTTATGATATCAGCTTTACTACTACTAGCAAGCAACATGTCATCAACATATAACAACAAATAAACCTCACAGCCTATCTTAGTGTTATTATAATATAAGCATGCATCAAATTCACTCCTTTTGAAACCAATTTTAAGCACATAAGCATCAAAACGTTTATACCATTGCCTAGGACTCTGCTTAAGACCATATAAGGACTTGTTAAGCAAGCACACAAGCTCAAACTTTCCTTTCACCTCAAAGCCTTGAGGTTGAGACATGTAAATGACTTCATCTAACTCTCCATGAAGAAAAGCAGTCTTAACATCTAGTTGCTCTAATTCCCAATTGAATTGGACAACTAAGGCTAATACTAACCTGATAGTCTTATACTTAATCACCGGAGAAAAAACCTCATTATAATCAATCCACTCTCTCTGAGTAAATTCCTTAGCTACCAACCTAGCTTTATATCTTAAAGAGTCATTTGGTTCTACTCCTTCCTTCAACTTGTAGATCCATTTACAATGGACTACCTTTTGATTCTTTGGTCTCTCAACCAACTTCCAAGTATCATTCTTGCCTAAGGAATGAATCTCCTCTCTCATAGCCTTCTTCCAATTTTCAGAATTTGTACAGTTAACCGCTTCTTCATAAGAAACGGGTTCAACTGACTCTAAGGCTTCACCTGAAATTAGGACAAACTCCATCAAATTTGAAGAAGTGTACTTCAAATTTGGTCTTACCTGTCTTCTCTCCCTATCTCTCACTAATTGATAATCTCTCAAATTAGTATCTTCAAGTTGTTCTTGGTCAGGGATCACAGTTTCAGGAGTTTCTAATTCAAGTTGTTCTAAGGCTTCTTCTTGTTCAGTCTCAACTTGAGAATCAATTTGTTCAAGTTCTCTAACCTCTAGATTAACATCTAATCTCTTCACCTCAGTCTGAATCTTCTTCCCAGTAGAAGATTTCCCTTCTCCACTTTGTTTAACCTGATTGTCTGGAGTTTTTAGGCAAGGCATATCAAGCTCATTAAACTTCACATCTCTACTGTTAATTATCTTAATACTCTTAACACCTAAAACCCACAATCTATACTCCTTGACACCTTCTGGGTATCCTAACATGACACACTTAGTAGCCCTAGGGTCTAACTTACCCTCAACCTGATGTGCATAAGCAGCACACCCAAACACTCTAATGTGTGACAAATCTGGAGATTTTCCAGACCACAACTCCTGGGGCGTTTTGAAGTTAACAGAACTAGAAGGTGACCTATTTATCAAATAAGCCGCAGTACATAAGGCTTCAGCCCAAAAACCTTTGGCCAACCCTGAACTAATCAACATACATCTGACTTTATTCATTAAAGTCCGATTCATCCTCTCAGCCACCCCATTTTGTTGGGGGGTATTTCTCATAGTCCTATGCCTCGTGATACCTCTCTCTTTGCAAAACTCATCAAATTCAAAGTTGCAAAACTCTAAACCATTGTCTGTCCTAAGAGTTTTTACACCTTTTCCCACTTGATTTTTGACTAAGGTATGACAGAACTTAAACTTGCTAAAAGTTTCAGATTTTGACTTAAGTGGGAAAACTCAAACTTTTCTAGAGTAGTCATCAACAATGGATAGGAAAAACTTGTTCCCACCATGAGTAGGGTGTTTTTCTGGACCCTACAAATCTGCATGAATGTAATCTAATGGTCTCTTAGTGCTGTGTTGACCTATCTCAAAGCTGACTCTGTGTGACTTTCCTAGAACACACGTCTCACAAAAGCTTAAAGGTGCAACAGTGTCTTTACCTAGTAAATTCTGGTCACTAAGATATTTTAACCCCTTATTCCCAATGTGTCCCATCCTCCTATGCCATAGATCTGATCTATCATCATTGATTGAAACCAATCCTGAATCTTTGGCATGTAAAGCTTCACCTTGAAGGTAATACAACCCATTCCTCTTGGGACCTTTCATAACTACTAGAGAACCTTTAAGAATCTTTAAAGTACCAAAATCAGATTTGAACATACAGCCCTCATCTTCAAGAACACCTAAGGAAACTAGATTTCTCTTAAGGTTTGGGACATACCTAACACCAAGAAGTGGTCGGACAATGCCATCATGCATCCTAATAGCAATGTCACCTATTCCTTCAACTGTTTGAGAATTGTTGTCCCCCATGTATACTTTCTTAGGTTCAATTTCTCTATAGTTATAAAACCAAGACCTCACAGGACACAAATGAAAGGTGGCACCTGAGTCTAATATCCACTCATGGTCAATCTCACCATCAGACACGGTCATAACATGTAAACCATTTAAGGCATCCCCAACAATAGCAACATTTTGATCTTCATTTTGCTGTTGCTTCGATTTTCTCTTAAGCTCATAGCAATCTTTCTTGAAATGTCCTAACTTCCCACAATGGTAACATTTCTTATTGCCTTTATCCCTAGACTTAGACCTACCTTTAGATTTTCCTCTGCTTCCCTTCTTACCCTGGTAGTTGTTCTCTCCTCTCATTTCATTTCTCCCTCTAATAAACAAACTCTCCTCCCTAGTACTTCCCCTAGACTCCTTTTTGACTTCTAAGTCCTTTGATCTCAAAGCATCTATCACAATAGCTTGAGTCAAAACATCTCTAGCATACTTAATCACATTCCTAACATCTCTATAAGAATCAGGAAGAGAATTCAAAAGTATAACAGCTAGATCCTCATCGTCAAATTTCTTATCATTGTGGGCCAAACTTTTGACAATTTTGCTAAAATCACTCAGATTGGATTCAAGATCCTTCCCCGAGTCCATTTTAAAACTGAAAAGTTTTTCTAGCAAATAAATCCTATTTGGCAAAGTTTTTGTCAAAAATAACTTGTCAAGAGCTTCCCACAATTCTCTAGCAGTCTTAGCATCATCAACTTGTCTAACAATATTATCAGATAAGTGTAATATTATAGAACTGTATGCAATTTCATTCATCTCCTCAATTTGATCAGGTTTAGCTTTTAATGCATCAGAAAAATTTTATGGATCATCAAGGGCTTTAGAAACCCTTTGTTGAACCAGAATAGCTCTCATTTTTTGTTTCCAAATTGAATAATCACCCTTTCCATCGAATTGTGATAATTCAACCCTAGAACCCATGGATGGAAAATCATCCATGAATGAGAATTTTTACAGATGCAAACACAGAACACAACCCTTTTCCCAAATTACTAATTAAGATGACATGCAAACACAGATTATCAACACACAAAACAATAAAACAATAAATTATACTAAGGAGTTAAAGGCTCTAGCCACCTAGTTTGTTTTAACCTCAATTAAAATTAACAAAGTATAAAATTAAAAAAAAAGAGGGGGTTCAAGAAATTCAAACTCAGCGGACAAATCTGTTGTCCGTATTTATAGGAGAGACGAAATGAATTTCTTTGAGTTCCAAGGCACTGCTAGAACAACCAATAAGCTGCACTGTTGCTCCACCAACAAAGTAATACCACCAGAAGGTCAGAAATAGCTAGTAAACAATCTGCTCCAGAAACTTCCGCCGGAAAACGCTGGCCGCGCTCGCACGCGCCGCCTGAAGTTACTGTACGCACTGCCGCCGGAGTCCAAACGCCGATGTCTGACCACCAGGTTGTGTGCCACAGTCAGAGGAGTCGGCTACCACAAACCACGCTCGGAAAGGAGCTTTCACGCGCCCGCACGCGCCGGAAGAAGCATATGCCAGCCGAATTTTTACGCGCCTCACGCGCCACCGCCGGAGACTTCACGCGCCGCACGCGCTGGTGGGCTTTGTTCGCCTCGTCTCCGTGAACCCAGATATGGTCTCAGAATTTCTGGAAGATGAGTGGTTTGGCCGGAATCTTGATTTGAATCTCGGGTAATTTTGAATCTTCGCGATTCCGGTTCCACTTTTCGACCCACCAACTTTTCTTGATTTTTCACACCCCTAGATCAATGTTCTAGGTTCTGATACCATTTGTTGAGATTGAAAACAATTACAAAGTATTACAATCTCGATTCAACATGAAAAAATACAAGAAAAAATACGCATTTGTTGCTCCTTCGTTCTTGGTTAAACTTGTGGGCTCAGATTCTTGCCACAAGGAACATTGCAATGCAACCAAGGGAACGGCAATCGGATGTTCACCAACCAAACCCACCGGAGATGACTAAGAATTTTAAACACTCAGTCCAATCTCACTTTTGAGATCAGAATGAAAGACGGCTCCTCACTTTTCTTCTCTCTATGTTCTGACCTAGATGAAAGACAATGATGGTACTTATATAAAACCCTAAAATGATCTCAACCATCCATTATATCTAACGGTCCACACATGACACACCATATTACCTAATAGAATTGGGCCAAGTGGATTTAGTGACCCACATTCTCACAGATAACATTTGGGAAATAGTAATGATTTTTACGTTTAATGTTTGTCTTTGTTTTTCACTCTAATGACCACACATCTGCAGTAATTTTGGCATGGAAGCGGACCACGGCCTTTTTCTATGCATACTGAGTGTTAAGGACTTTAACTGCCATGGTTACTCAAGGTGGCGTTGTATGCATTGCCCTTGGCTATTTGGTAATTCGATACCTCAATGCTCTAATCATTCTTCATTTTTCAGATATATAATTCTATAAGTGCTTAGCTTTAAGGCCATTTCTGTAATTAAAGCCACTGAAATTATAATTAAAGATGTACATACAGAACTTGAGAGCATTACTTATCATGTAGTAAGTTGATTTAATATTAAATTTAAACATGTCAATAGAATATTTTCTTAGGCAGATGCTGTATCTGAGGAAAAACGTGTCTCTGTATTTGGAGTCCTGTCTGGTGTAGTTTCCGCTGCATACGTTTGTGGTACCTTAGCTGCTCAATTACTCTCCATTGCACAGATATTTTAGGTCTTTCCTCTTCCATAAATTCACGTTTCTTTTTTTCTTCTTGAACTGAGAAAAGTTTACTTCTTTTACGTCGTATTTTCCCTTTTACCTTTTGGCCAAAGGCCAAACTCATAAGTTATGCTAATAAGTTAGTACTTCAACTCATCAGATTGCAGCAGTTGTATCTATTATTGCAGCAATGTACATGAAAGTCTTTCTTAAGGATACAACTCGCCACACTGATGCTTTGGAGCAGCCAATATTGACGCACGGAACATAAAAGCAATCAAGCCTGTTGTGAATCATCAAAGAAAGTAGACTTCATTAAGGGCATTCCATCGCCAAAGGATATAGTTTGCTTGCTCAAGAGTAGGTAGGATGCCTACATGTCCTTGAAACTTTTAACTCCTCTTGGCACCAAGAAATTCAGTTATAGATTCTATCAAGGTTCTATATAAAGATAATTTTCCCAAGACTTTCTTTTAGTACCATTTAACTTCATGCAGATGAGATTATTGCTCGCCATGACGAACGGTACAGTTCTTTTCTCTTTATTGTAAATGTAACCCAAAATATGTTGTTTGAATTAAGTGATTTGTGTAATAAAACAAATTAGTTTATAATTAACAGAAAATAAATAAATAGAGTTAGAAATGACTGGCCTTAGAGAGTCGCGAAAGTCGCTGTCCTAAAGTCGTGTGGCCTTCCTTTCGTGTGGGTATTGTCAGCACTACATGGCTCCAAGATAAAATCCTTTAACTCACAGCCGATTCTCCTTCTATGGGCACGACCAAAGAGAGATAAGAACGAGCATTTTAACTAGTTGCCAAAAATAAGAAAATAAGTATAGTGTAGAGAGTATTTTTCTAATCTTGTTGGTTTTTGTAATATGTCTAAAACATGAAACTACACCCCTTTTATAGTAGAAAATTCAACCCCCCACTTTTATGAAAATTTATGTTATTCAAAATAATTTTAATCATGAATTTATGAAGTTTTTGAATTTGCTTAAAATTGAAAATTAAAACTAAAAACTGAAAAATATATTTAATTTATATGAATGTTTAAATCTTTTTTTAGGTTACAACAGTCCCCCACAAGGCTTAAACATTCAAACAATATATATATATATATATATATATATATATATATATAATGGCAACATTTGTCCAAACTTCAATTGTCCCACACACAGTATCAAATTAGGCTCAGTTCATAGTGGGTAGCGCTGTTAATGGCCATGCGCTCTTATCTTGATTATAGTAAGAGTCTCTAGGGAATAGCCCAATTCCATAGCCACGGCCTCATGGAAACTCTTACATAGGTGAGTCCTACAAGGGCACGTGTAACCCGCACCTCGCGAGAGTATTCCCGCTTCGGTGCTCATTAATGGTTAAACCCTTCCTAACATCACATAATATAGCACTATCACCATAGGAATGAGCACAAATAATATAGTGCTATCTTAAGTCACGCAATATAGGTTGTTTCTACCCATTGAACTTTCTTCATGGGATCTCCAATCATAAAAGTTGGACTACTCCCGTAGGCGACTACTTTGTGGGCTTAAGCCCCCCCCCCCCCCCCTGATGATTCATCAACACTTTTTTTTATGTAAACCCTTTGTTAAGTTTTCTGTCAAATTCTTTTCAGATCTTACAAAATTTAGAGAAATCACACTTCTCTTTAGTAAGGCCTTAACTGACTTATGTCTTGCTTTTATATGTCTATTTACCTTCTTATTTGAATGAGATTGATTTACAAATTCTATTACAGCTTTACAGTCACAATGTATAGAGATAAATGTAATTGGTTTACTTATTAAATGTATGTCTAGTAATAGATCTCATAACCATTCAGCATTGGTACAAGTAGTATCTAATGCTATTAATTCCGATTCTAGAGTACTTCTCGTTATAATAGTTTGTCTTTTTGAACCCCAAGATATAGCCGCACCACCTAACATAAATACATATCCAGTAGTAGACTTGATATCCACATTGTCAGTTATCCAATTTGCATCACTATATCCTTCAATCACAATTGAAATTTTTTTATAACATATAGAATAATCTAACGTACCTCGAAGATATTTAAGAACTCTTTCTAGTGCATACCAATGTTTCTTATTTGGATTGTTAGTATACCTATTAAGTCTTCCAACAGCAAATGATATATCTAGTCTTGTCCTATTTGCTATATACAACAAAGACCCAAGTAATTGAGAATACTTCAACTGTGAAACTGGTTCACCTAAATTATTCTTCAAGTGCACTTTTGAATCATATGGAGTAGATACTTGCTTAATATCATAATATCCAAACTTTTTTAACATTTTCTCGATAGCACTTGACTGATTCAATAGAATTCCTTCATATGTTTTCTTTAATTCCATTCTTAAAATTATATGAGCTTTTTCCAAATCTTTCATCTCGAAATTCTTAAACAAATATTTCTTCACATCATTAATAACACCTATATTTGTCCCAAATATTAATATATCATCTACATATAAACAAAGTATCACATGCTCATTATTATATTCCTTGCAATACACACGCTTGCCATGTCCATTGACTTTAAATCCATATCCTAGTATAACTTTGTTGAATTTTTCATGCCACTGTTTAGGAGTTTGTTTTAACATATATAATGACTTCATCAATTTACATACCTTATATTCTTGTCCTTTAACTTTATAACCCTCTGGTTGATCCATATATATTTCTTCATTTAAGTCATCATTCAGAAATGGAGTCTTAACATCTATTTGATGAATGATCAACTTATGAACAGTAACTAATGCTAACATAGTCCTAACAGTAGTTATTCTAACAACAGGGAAATATGTATCAAAATAATCAACTCCTTCACTTTGAGTGAATCCCTTTACTACTAACCTAGCTTTATATTTATCAATATTACCATCAGATTTCAATTTCTTCTTGAATACCCACTTACATCATATAGCCTAACTTCCTTGAGGTAAATCACACAAAACTCAAGTATTATTTTGTATAATTGACTCATATTCATCATTGATAGCTTCTTTCCAATAAGGTGCATCTATAGATGACATAGTATCTTTATAAGTTTTAGGTTCACCTTCAACTAAATATGTGAAGAATTTTTCTCCGTTCTACTCCTTTTACTTCTCCTAAGTTCAGGTTCAACTTTTAAAGATGAACTAGATGGAGTACTACTTAGAATCACATTCCTAGATGTAGAGGGTTCACTTAGAATCTTAGTGTTAAAAGAAAAAACATCTTCAAAATAGGTAGCATCCCTAGCTTCTATAATAGTATTGTTCGAAATACTACTAACTTCAGAATTTACAATTAAAAATCGATTCGTAGTACTATTTTGAGCATATCCTATAAAGACAGCATCTACAGTTTTCGGTCCTATTTTTTTCCTTTTAGGATCGGGTACAATAACTTTAGCTAAGCACCCCCACACTTTCATGAAACCTAACATAGGAAACCTCTTTTTTCATAACTCATATGGAGTTTTAACATTGTCCTTAATAGTTATCCGATTCAATATATAACAAGAAGCAAGAACAGCTTCACCCCATAAATTCTCGGGTACTCCAGAACTTATTAACATAGCATTAACCATGTCCATTAAAGTTCTATTCTTTCTTTTAGCAACCTCATTAGATTGCATTGAATAAAGATGTGTAACTTCATGTATTATACCATTATCTTCACAAAAAAACATTAAGACCATAAGTAGTATACTCTCATCCTCTATCAGATTTTAAGACTTTTATCTTTCTCTCTAATTGATTTTCAACCTCAGATTTATAGATTTTGAACTTATCAAAGACTCCATCCTTAGTCTTTAATAGATAAACATAACAATATTTAGAATGATCATCTATAAAAGTTACAAAGTACTTATTCCCAGCTCTAGTCGGAGACTTATTTGAATCACAAACATCACTATGAATCAATTCTAAGATATTTGTATTTCTTTGAATCGATTTATAAGGTTTCTTAGTTTTTTAGCTTGTACACAAACTTCACACTTTCTATTATCAACTTGAGTTTTTGGAATCAAATTTAGATCCATTAATCTCTTGATCTTCTTATGACTAACATGTCCAAATATTTTATGCCACAAACAACTAGATTCAATATTAAGAACAATAGAAGAATTTTGATAATTCTCATCAATAACATTCAACTTAAACAATCCATCACTAATATATCCTTTTCCGATGAATACATCATTCTTGATTATTACAATTTTATTCGACTTCATTACAACCTTAAAATCTCTTTGAACAAGATAAGATCCACTAACTAAATTTCTTCTAACTTCAGGATCATGCCGAACTTGATCTAAAACCAAAGTCTTTCCAGAAGTCATTTTAAGCTCAATTCTTCCAATTCCTAATACACGAGCAATCGTATCATTTCTCAAAGTTACGCTTCCTCCACTTGAAGTCTGATAAGATTTAAACAACATTTTATCAAAACAAACATGGATATTTGCTCCAAAATCTAACCACCAATCATTACTTTTATAAGTAAAATTGACTAAATAGATTAATGATTCACACGTCTTCCAATATATTCACTTGATTTTTTTTAAGGTTTAGACTTAGGCTTGTACTCATTAGTTTTCCTGAAGTAACAGTCTTGCGCCAAGTGATTCGCCCTTCCGCACACAAAACATGGCTTTGATTCTCCTTTTCTTTTGCCTTTGCCATCCCTAGCGTAATTATTCTTTAGTTGAATTTTTTTTTATTTTGATGAAAATTCTTCTTGAACCTAATATTTTGAGACTTAAACTGTTTTGAAGTATCAATATAATTTTTAGAATTTTCAACCAAGTTTGCTTTAGCCTTTAACCCATCACCTTGGCTTAAAACCTTTCTATGTTGTTCTTCTACTCTCAAAAAATTAAGTACTTGGTTTAATGTCATAATCCATTGTTTATGTCTAAGACCTTCAGCAAAGTCCGACTAAGAGGGTGGAAGTTTATATATAAGGCATGACACCTTATAATCTTCACTAAAATTTGACTATTTCTCTTCCACAAATCGTAACAAATATTGAAATTCATGAATTTGTTCATCAATAGATTTTTCATCAACCATAAAATATTTATTAAAGGCTGATGCATTAAACCTATTTACGCCAGCATCATCAATTCTATATTCATCATCTAAAGTTTTCCAATGTTCTTTAGAACCAGTGATATTTTGATAAATATCATAAAGCCTATTAGAAAGTGCACTAAGAATTCGATTTCGATTATGACAATGGAATTCAATTTGTTCGGAGTTGAACCGTGATGTGGACACTCTACCTTCATTGGTTTCTTCTATGGCAGAAATTAACCCAAGAACAGTAAACCAATATTTTATTTGTTTTTGCCATCTTTTAAAGTTTTTTCCATCAAAATTTTCAAGCTTAGTACTAATTGTATCTTCACAAGATGTCATTTCTTACACTAGAAATTACTAAGGCAAAGAAGGGAAAACTGTATAAATATAAGTTTGTCAATATAACAATTAATTTTGTCAAAGTAATATGCATAACAACAATAATAAATATCACAATTAAACCAATGAAATATTTAGTTAAATCAAAATTAAAGTTTCAAATAAAACCATTACGTCCACTACAATATTAAAGAATAATTCTAAATGGCAAATAAATGCAAATAAAACCTCTATTAATTTACTGATATACAAAAATCTTTAAAACATATTGCAATTTTTTTTTTAAGAAACTAATAATTTAAACTAATTTGTTGCTTTTGTATTATATTTATTGTAAATCCAATACGTACAAACACTAAGTTAAATAATAAAATAAACTTAATAACACACTATTTTCTTTTCAAATATTGTGCCAATAATTTGAAATTAAAATTGATAGCACAATTAATTCAAAGTTAGATAAAAATGATTGTAGAACTTTTCTGCACCAAGTTTTTAAAATAAAAATATGTGCTCAACTTACAATATTGACGGGAGTGTAATATTGTAAAAGAAAGTTTATATAAGTTTTCACAATATAAAAATTCATGTACTAAAGCAATTAAACATTTTCCAACATTCTCAAAATTGATAACTACACAAATCACTACACACGACTTTATCTAAAAATGAATTTTACTACACAAATCACTACACACGACTTTGATTGTTGTTTGAATTAAGTGATTTGTGTAATAAAAATAATTAGTATATAATTAACAGAAAATAAATAGATAGAGTTAGAAATGACTGGCCTTAGAAAGTCGTAAAAGTCACTATCCTTAAGTCGTGTGGCTTTCCCTTCGTGAGAGTATTGTCAGCACTAAGATAAAACCCTTTTAGCTTACAGCCGATTCTCCTTCTATGAGCACGACTAAAAGGAGATAAGAACGAGCTTTTTAACTAATTGCCAAAAACAAGAAAATAAGTATAGTGTAGAGAGTGTTTTTCTAATCTTGTTGATTTTTGTAATGTGTCTAAAACAAAAAAAACTACACCCCTTTTATATTAGAAAATTCAACCACTCACTTTTATAAAAATTTATGTTATTCAAAATGATTTTAATCATGAATTTATGGAGTTTTTGAATCTACTTAAAACTGAAAATTAAAACTGAAAACTGAAAAATAAATTTAATTTATATGAATATTTAAATTTTTTTTAGGTTACAACAAAATATTCATCTTATAACAATTTATAAATTTATTATTTGCAGAACATAGAAACACAATCTCAATTCTGAAGAGCTGCAGAAGTTTTCATAGAGAACCAGAAACATTACAAACGACAATCTCTTTCTCAACACACACGTGCGCGTGTTTGTCCTTTCACACACAAAATATAATGTCATTCATAAATTAACTGATGGAGTAGTACATGAAACTCTTAAATGCCACGTGGTTATACACAAGGATTTCTTCGCACTAAAATCTAAACACAGAGTATAAAAGGTCCTACAGAAGCATATCTGCTGCGCTTGTTGGTGAGGAAAATTACAATGGGAATGCACAAGAAATCTCTGTCTCTCTCTGGTTTCATTTCAATTCTTTGATGAAAACGAAATTGGATGCAACAAAGCACTATTTCCTTGCAAGTCCTCTATTGGATGTTCTATAAAAGTTTGGTTGTCATAGTTTCTAATTTGTCTTTTTCCAATGTATCGGTTTTTGATATTGAAAAACCAATTTCTTTTTCTTTTTCTTTTTTTTTTTTCAGTTTTCACAACAGAAAAAAATGGGAAAACCAAATATATTTTTTTCCTGAAATTCAATATGGAAAACATCACATAAAATGAAAAACAATTTATTTAAAAATTTTAATTTCATATTTTTTTTATTTGTCATTTCAATTGCGTTTTAAACTTAGAACTTTTGTTATTTTTTTTCTTTCACATTCATGCAATGCACGTAGTTGAGACTGGAGACTAGTATGTGTGAAAAGGAAGAGAGAGAGAGAGAGACTAAAAAGTCATTAAACGTTTGTAGAATAGTAGAATAATTTAAGTCAAGTAGGACACCACATGATCCCACATCAATTGGGAATGATATAAACTGCTAATAAATACCATTGGCAGTGATATGTGGGCAGCTTATTCGGCCCACTTGTTAACTCAGCAGGTGGGCGGTCCATGATAAAGATTGAGACTAGTATGTGTGAAAAGGAAGAGAGAGAGAGAGACTAAAAAGTCATTAAACGTTTGTAGAATAGTAGAATAATTTAAGTCAAGTAGGACACCACATGATCCCACATCAATTGGGAATGATATAAACTGCTAATAAATACCATTGGCAGTGATATGTGGGCAGCTTATTCGGCCCACTTGTTAACTCAGCAGGTGGGCGGTCCATGATAAAGATTGAGACTAGTATGTGTGAAAAGGAAGAGAGAGAGAGAGACTAAAAAGTCATTAAACGTTTGTAGAATAGTAGAATAATTTAAGTCAAGTAGGACACCACATGATCCCACATCAATTGGGAATGATATAAACTGCTAATAAATACCATTGGCAGTGATATGTGGGCAGCTTATTCGGCCCACTTGTTAACTCAGCAGGTGGGCTGTCCATGATAAAGATTGCTTTATCATGGACGGTCCACCTACTGACACCTCAGCAGATGGGCCCAATAAGCTGCCCACCTGTGGGCAGCAGATCGAAACTCTAAATACTATTACTCTTCATACTCTCTCTGTTTTATAATAATAAACTAGTGGAGTGCACGTGCAAAAGTACGATGTTTTATTTTAATTAAGTATTTAATAGCGTGACCATTATTTGTGAGTTTCTTAATTATTTTTTTAGTTATGAAAAGTTGAGTAAAATATGTATTAAAATTTGTTGGAGAAAATACGTATTTTTTAAGAGTGAACGGTATAGTTTTGATTGATTTTTAACATAAACGTTTTTTACTTTTAGATGTGGTGAAGGGTATGTAGTTTCTAACAAAATTGATTATTGTAATTTCTAAAATTGGATACTTCAATTATTATGTGAAACAATTATTCAGCTGCTTTCAAATTTAAAGTTCCATATTTTTCCTCATGATTTGACTTATTTAATTTTGTTTATTCTAATCAAACATTCAAAAAAGTTTAGATCACACGAGTGTCATGAGATATGCAAAAGATTACTTGTGAACTTGCAGTAATAAGTAGTAAAAATACTTTATTATAGATTATCATAAGTTGTTAATTAGTAATTTCTCATTAGGTAGATTTTTGAAGTAATTAATAAGCAATAAATTTAAGAAAAAGTGTTGATTTATTGTTTTATATTTATTTCCTCAATTCAAAAATTGAAAATCAACAAAATTATTCAAAAATCTCAACAATAGTTGATAAAAATAAGTGCATTAATGGGATTTTACTTGTTTTCGCAATAGTAAAATATAGAGCACATTAATACTATATACATGTATAATTGTAATGGTTCAAACATAACTTCATGTTACTAAATTACGTGAAAACATAAAATAAAAATAAAAACTCTCAATAGCTTAAATCAACAAAAATAATTCAAAAAGTAAATGAATGTTCATTCTAGAATTTAAATAATGTATGCTTATAATTTCTCAACACAACGATTAGCAATGAAACACATACATTTGTCATTCTTAATAGCGTGTTCCGAAGTGTAAATTTCAATATCCTGAGTGGTATTCACTATATTCTTTTGCCGTAGCCAACAAGAAATCAGGAAAATTATTTTTACTATGATCAATAACCTAGGTAAAAATAAAAATTAAAACAAAAACAAATTAGTGTAAAAGAACACATATTTAGAAACGATATTTTGTATCTTGACCAGTGTTAAATTTAATATTACTATTGTATTCCAAAAAACAAAACAAAAATTACATTGCCAATTCTGTTGCAGGAAATTAGGAAAAACTAAAAAAAAAAATAGAGAAAATAAAATGAACAGTGGTGGACATTTAAGAACTCAAAATGAGAATTGAAAATCAACACTCAAACAAGCAAAAATGTTCAAATAAGTATAAAAAATTAACAAAAACAAAACTTAAACAACTAAACAACTACTTGTAATGGTCAATTCACAAACCCTAAAAATAATAAGAGCTAATAGCAACCTTCAAATCTATTTTGATAAGTGGTGCAAAAAGTTAAGTAGATAGATTTTCAGAAACAACATTTATAAAATAAAATTTGGATGGATACTCAAAATAATCAACATATCTGTAAATTTTGGGGCGATTTTTCAAAAGACATGACTGAAATCGAAAGAAAGGCGAAAAATATGAACGAAGAAATATAAGTGAAATAACGAAATGTTGAAAAGAAAATGGTGCTGAAAAAGATCTACGATTGAGAAAAAAATGTGTCAATTTCAAAAAATTAGGAAAATGTGAAGAAACAAAAAAAAGAACAAGTAAATGTGGTGGGCATTTATAGAAATAGTGTCACACTAAAAAAGAGAGGGGAAAAAAAAAGGTGTCAATTTCAAGGAATCATGAAAAACTTAAAAATACAAAAAAATAAAAAAAGGAAAAGGAAAAGTGGTGGCACGCATTCATAGAAATAGTACTATACTAAACTTACTCTTTTAATATATAGGGATTTATTTATATTTTTACATATGTTAAAAAAAAATTATTATAATTATAATAATAAATTTTATATATATATATATATTGTTTAATATACTCCTACAATTAATATAATAGTAGTTTTATATTTGTTAACTAAAAAATTAATTATACTATTAACAAAAAAATTAACATATAATTTGGGACAGATGAATAAAAAAAGTAAGTATATCTTTATGGGATGAAAACGTATAATAGTAGTACATATTTGTTGATAATAAGACATAATAAATAGAGATATATTAAAAAAATTAAAAAATTAATTATAATACTCTCAATAAAAAAAAATAGACAATAATTTGAGAAAAATGAATAAAAAAATTTAAACTTATTAAAAAATTTGAAACACGTGAATTATTTGAATTAATTTTATTGGTTAACGAACATAAAATGAAGTCAAATAAATAAATAGAAAATAAAATTTTTCGATAACCGAAATAAATATTTGATGATACTGATGTGAAATGCATTTATATGTTTTTATTAAATGGTTTTTTTCATTTTTATTTTTTATGAACTTTAGAACATACGATTATAAAAAATAGCAGAAAAGCAAATAGAAAGAGGAGAAGAAGATAAAGAAAAATAAAACAAAAAGAAAAGGTTAATTATATAATATACTACCGAACTTTATGCTTTGTTTCACTTATATCATCAAACTTTAATTCATTTCAATTATATCACCAAACTGTAAAATTAATTTTAGTTAAACCATTTTGTTATTCATTGTTTTTTGACGTGACATTATCGAGTCGTTAATTAGCTGATGTATCTCGTTACGTGTGAAAATGTTGTCAACATGTATGTAGTTTAAAAAGTGTTGTCCACATGGATGTAGTTTAAAATGAAAATACGTTTTTTACATCAATTAAACGACTTTGGACAAAAGATTGTCGAAATAGCTGATACAAAAATATATTTTCAAACACGACTTTGAACATCAAAAACGTATTTTCATTTTGAATCCCATATACGTAAACAATACTTTCACATGTGGCGAGATACATCAGCCAATTAATGGCTTGTTAATGTCACGTCAGAATTTCTATCAAACAATGTATGGTTGGTTAACGAATTGGTTTAATTGAAAATAATTTTAAAGTTTGGAGGTATAAATGAAATAAATTAAAGTTTTGTGGTATAAATGAAATAGATTATAAATTTCAATGTATATGATGTAATTAACCCGAAAAGAAAAGAAAGGCACCACCACCTCCGGCGTCCCCGCGCAACCCTTCGGCGCCCCAAAATCCCCTACCTCCCCAAATCCGCACGGCCAGTAGGCCACCACCACTCACAATCCCCTCCGACCACCTGAATTACTCCCAAATCAGCCTGCCGTCGCCGCCTGGACAACCGCCTTTCAACTACCCACCGTCGTACCATTCGCTTCACCAAAACTCACTTCCAAATCCAGCATATAAGTATACGTGGAATACCTTTCAATGCAAAAACCCACCGAGCGCCGCCGCTACCACCGGCCCCTCAAAAACCCACCTTCAGTTATGCCACAAATTCAGAGACTATAAGCCCTGCATTCCTCTGTTTATGCAAAGCTTGTCTAATGCGCAAAAACAGGGGAATTCGGGAAAGGTCCTGTTGGATTTCCATCATTGGGTTCTTTTCGTCGGATTGAAATAAAAAGAACAATTATTTGGAGTTTTCCAGCCGATTTAACAATTCGATGAATAAATTTAATGGAGAATGAAAGCTTCAAAAACACAGTAAAGTAAACATCCCTTATATCATAGATCATAAATAAAATAAGCTAAAACGACAAAGCATACTAGTGATACAAATACACCATATATAACTTCAACGAGGAAAAAGGAAAGAAAAAAACGACAATGGAACAAGAAATCGGTGCTAACTGTGTTCATGATCGCGAAGAAAAATACACTAGAAACAGAGTCTGAAGACCTGCTTTATTTTACAGAGGCAGAATTCGAAGATTTGGCGCTTGATTTTTCCTCGAATTGGAATTGCAAACGATGGGCATGCTTTGATTTTACTCGGGTGGTCTGAAACTAGTGGCGGCAGTGGAGTTTTTGAGATGAAATTCATGGTTGTGGAGAAAGCAAGGGAAACAGATTTGAGTTAACTGTAAAAAGATGCGATTATGTATTTATCTATATATAAGGGCCACTGGGCCAGAGTGGAATAGGTTATCTTCGTCGTAATTGCATTCTTTTGACACGTACGATGATTAGATGGGCCAAGTTGGGAAAATGAACGTACAAACCATAAAAAGAATATTCCGAAAAAATACAATGCGTAACTGAGTGTGAACACATATATTTAACTTAGAGCATGTTTGTTTCCCATTAAAATGGATTTTTTCTTTCCCATTTTTTGACTTTTGGGTCAAAATGACCAAGATGCCCTTTTACTTTTCACAGTAGCCGTAATATTTGACTAGAAAAAAGGGACATTTTGGTCAATTTTCCCCAAAAGTCAAAAAATGAAAAAAATAAACCCATTATAATGGGAATCAAACAACCCCTTATTTTAGCCTAGACAAGATCTAGCAAAGGCAAGAAGAAGACAATAAATGAGGCGTGACTAAGTTTAAAGACTGCATCTCACACTTAAGTATTATCTAAGCAACGTTTAAATGTGATTTTTAGAACACTATATAAAAATAGAAAATTATTCCACTTGTCTACTTTCAAGTTAGTCAATCAGCTCTAATTATGACCAAAATCCAAAAAGATTGAACCCGTTAAAATATCTTGAGAATTAAAATCGACTAGTTCATTCAATTTTAACCTATTCACCCCAGATTTTGTATTTTATTTATTACATTAAAATCATTTAACCATTGATTCTTTTTAATTTTCTTTGTACATTTATGTCGGGTGCCATAAGGGAAAAAAACAATTTAATTTAATTTTTTTAAAAAAAATATTGGACAGTATCATCTAATAATTCTATTTTTTCAATGTAGAATTTCAGAATGGTATGATACAAAGTGGTTGGGTACGAGGGTTGTCGAATGTGAATACGAACCTCAAGAAGAAATAAGCTGGTGATTTCCCGTATTTTGTGGGGACAGCATAGCAGCAATTCTCACACACAAGTTTTTCTCCATTCTAAAATTGGGTTTCCAAAAGGATGAGAAATATTTATATTATTGGAAAAATGGAAATGATTGGTTTCAATACTCAACGTACAGAAACGAAAAGATAGCGTCATTTCGATTAGGTGAGGGTCAAATCAAACAACGTTATTGTCATTTGTCAGAAACTCTCGTAAAAAGACTTTTTAGATTTTAGGATGTTTAATTTAATATGGTTAGACAAATAAAAGCAAAAAAAATGAAATAAAAAATGTGACATTTTGTAGTTTTGTCATGTTTAGTAGTGTTTGGTAAGGTTTAAAAATTAATTTTGAAATTTTTTTGGTAAAATGCTTAATTGAAAATTTGATAAAAATTGTGAGTTATATAAAATATGTCACTAGACATAAAATGCCAATATAATTAAGACAAAAAAATAAATTAATTTTATTAATGATATGGTTAATTGGAGAAGTTAAAGCATAATATGAAAACCTACTTTTTTGTTGCTAATCAAAATTGGTTGTCAAATAATACAAATTCTTTCATAATCATATTTTTATTAAGTTTATCAAACACCTAAAATAGTTGTAATTGTTCAACAATTAGAATTTGATGCTCTAAAACCAATCTCAAACAGGTCCAAGTCACTAAAATTTCTTTTTAGTATAGACGGTGACCTAATTTACAAAATTATTTTGGTTAAGTCATTATCAGCGTGTCCGAAAATTGATTTAACGGGAATGATGTGTCCAATGATAATACTTATATGGCAGATGGTCTCGCTGAGATAGCATTAATAAGCATAAAAATGGTTGGTTCACGCGCAATTTTAATTTCAAGTCACTTATTTAAACATTTTATATTTGCACTCAAAATTGCATGGTGAAAGTGACCTGAATCTAAAATCGCACGTTAAAGTGAGTGATTTTTAGCTTATTAATGCCATCTCGTCAAGACCGTCGACTACATGACCAGACAACTTACAAAAACCATTAAATATATTAATAGATATGTGAAGAGTGATTTAACTAAAACAACTTTCTAACTTCGGTGAATAATTATATTAAAAGAACGGTCGATGAATAAAGTGACATGTTTTGAATGTTCGACGACTAATATAGTTTTTAACCCAATGTCAATATGTCAAAACATATCCCCAAACGTTAACCCAACAAAATGTAAATGACCTATGGTCAAATGATTCAACCTTGACTGATCTCAAGGTAGAAATAAGGATTTAATTAAGTAAATATATATACTAAAGAAAAAATTGCAAACATAAATTAATCTTCATCAATAGAAAATAAAAAAAATATATCAACAATGAGCCATTAAATTTTCAAAAGTTTAATATCATAACATGATGGTTTCAAATCAAGTAAGTTTACTAGATTTCCGATTTCAAGAATATAATATCATATCGATTACAAAATTCATTCAAATCATCATAAATTTATTATGTTGTTAGTTAATTGAGTTTTATCGTGAATTTTAAGTTATACTTGTATTTCTAAGATGAATCAACTATCTTCCCATTTGGAATTCAATTTCTTTATTAGGTTGGCAAATTAGTTATAGAAATTGATGTGTATGGTTGCATGTTACATGGTCTACAAAGTATTGAAATGATGAGAAATTTTGTAGAAAAATTAAAAGTTCACACTTATGGCAAAGCCACGTGAGACTGACAAAAGTCACAAAGGAAACATCTAACAAAATCCTTTTTTTTTTTTTTTTTTTTTTGGGATCGTAACCAAATCCTTTTTATTGCTATGTTTGTGAACAATTTACGTCATTACTTACATCACTGGTCCCTACTTATATATACACGTTACATTATAAATATATTGGTTTTTTTGCACAAATGTTTCCTATCTTTTGCACGTGTTGCAGGTTGAGGACTTATCTTTTTATTTTTAACAGTGTAATCCCTATTTCAAATTTTATTGGCGACAATGGTCCTTTTTGTTAGTTTTCGTTCAATTCCTCTGTTAAATGAGTGCGTGTAGTGCAAATTTGACCCTGGAACAATTTTGGACATAAAAAATAAAGGACAATTTGCAGCAAAAGTCTAAAATCTTTCAAAAAGTGTCGAAAAGTCCCTAAACCTTCTAATCCTAACACTTATGACTCAATTTTGCCCCTAACTTAAATAAATTAAAAATTAACTCTTAAACCTTTTCAAAAGTACAAATAAGTCCTAAATATTTTTATTTTTTTACAGATTTACACTTAAATTAATAAAAAATGTGTCATCAAATCCCAAAACTTTTAATTTTGTTGACCGAAATGATATTTAGAGTTTCTCTAGATTTTGTCCAGTGATCCGTTGATTAAAAAAAAATTATAACGATGATCAAAATTTGACCAATTTAATAAGTACAAAATAATTAATTATATTATATTATTCAAAATAATTTTTTGAAAAAAAAAAAAATCACAAAAAAGGATCATCATCCAAATGGGTTATGAACATGACTCAATTTTCCGATTCTTGATTTCTTCTTGAATCAAGCATCACATTTTTCACAACTGGGCTTTTGTAATTCTTGAAATTCATTCTCTGATTTCGCTTCAATTTTGGCGTCATAGTCTATTTCTGTTGAGGCTAATGGAGAACCCCCAAAATCTCATCAATGGCGCGGAAATTTGAACTACTCCGCTTGGACTTGATTTTGGCTTTAATAAACCTCTCTCTCTCTCTCTCTCTCTCTCTCTCTCTCTATTGGCGGTGGACAATTTCAATTCTCCCTGGTTTGCAAACCGGGGAATCAATCTATGGCCAGTGATTAGAGATACCGGTGTTACGGTGTACATGTATCTCCGGCGATTTTTTTGCCACATTTTCTGGAAATTCAAACAGAATCATGGCTATGCTTACTCCCCATTTGAACGTTGGTGCCCAAAAAATGAATAGGTATGATATTATAAAAGGAATGGTAAAACTGAAAAGGGAAAAACGTAGGTTGGGATGATGATTCTTTTTTATTTTTTGTTTTTTTTAATAAATTATTTTGAATAATAGAATATAATAAATTGTTTTGTACTTGTTAAATTGGTCAAATTTTGATCATGGATATAATTTTTTTGTTAATTAAAAGAAAAATAATTGTCACAAGTTTGAGCATGATTAAAAATTTTATTTGTGACAAAATTATTTTTCTTTTTATATTGTGATAAACTTGTGACAAAGTTTAAGCATAATTAAAAAAATTATTTGTGACAAAGTTAAAATTAAGACTTATGCTTTCTTAGTTATCGTGTGTGCAATAATTTGTTTTATTTTAATAAATTTAAATATTAAAATAAGACAGTATATTTTGGGAGAAAAAAAAAGAGATTCAATTTGTAAATTTAAAATTATTTTAAAATGTACAAGTAGTGGATGTAATCAAAATAATTTAGTATATTATCAATTTGTTATTTTCTTTTAATTTTTTATAAATAAAAAAATTAAAGTATCGGACTCATTTTCACTTTTTACAAAAGTTAGGAATTCAATTGTAATTTTTTAAAATTAAAACTAAGGGTATTATTGTCTTTTTTATCAAATAAGGACCAATTGTGCACCAAAACATATAGGTTATGGACTGTTGTGCCAAAAACAAAGGTTATGGACCATTTCCACACTACGGTAAAAGTTAGGGACTATTTGTGCCAATTGGAAGAAAGAAAATAAATGTAACTTAACAATTTTACATCACTAATAAAGACAGAGAATGATCGTTTGCGCACTTAAATAAATAGGTTAGAGACTACTCTGCAAAATATGAAAAGTTAGAGACTTGCGCACTAATGTCATACGTTAAGGATTATTTGCACCAATTTCCCTTGTATTAGGGCATGTTCGCTCATGCTTAAAACTCACTTTTAAGTTATTATTGATGAACATTACTTCAAAAATTAGTTTTTCTATTAACAAATTAAATCTTACAAATCATAAATCTTATTTTTAAAAGAATAAATTTTTAAGTAGAGTCAAACACTTGTCACACCCTAAAATAAAGTAACACTTAGTGTTATAGGATTTTTATTATTTATCAGTGCATTTTTGACAGTGTTTAAATTATTTTTAAGTATTTATAAGTTGTGAATCTTGTGAAATATGTTATTATATTCATAAAAAGTATGTTTGACCAATTTGATCAATTTAAATTATAATTTAAACTTAGTCAAACATGATCTCAAAATGACTATAATGATTTTAGGTAATATTTTTTTATATTTGGTAAAAATGCAAGAAACATTTTTTTTTTTTTATTGGTACTCGTGACTAACGTGATTATTATTTTTAGTTAAATGTTCAATAATCACTCAATTTTGAATTGCATCTTCGATCCCGTACTAAACTTTAATGCACAACTGAGTTTAATTCTGCCAACCATGAAGTCGCCCTCCACGTCTTCATGGCAAAAAATTGCAACTAGTACTAACATTTTAAAGATAATGAAAACAATAAAAAAATTAGAAAAAAAAAAAAATTGGCCATCTTCCCTAAAATTCTTCATTTCCCAAAAAGCACATTAATTATGACACCTTCCACCCCCGACCCGACCCGCCCCACCCCACCCCACCCCACCCCATTGCAACTACCATCACTGTGTGTCGCCGTGGCTGACTAAACTTCATCTTCCTAATTCAATTATTCAAAAATTCTATTTTAAACTCAACCAAAACAATTCGTGTAAGGAGCGGAGATCTGACAATGGAATAAACAGTAGAGGAAGCATTTTCGAGTCCGCCGCTTCTGCGTCCATTAATAAGAAACATTTAAACAAATTTAATTAATGAATTAACTCATAGATCCTGAATAATTTCCAGTATTTAGAAAATCAGATCAGACGAGCCAATTCAACCGAAAAAACCAGAAACCGATCCAGTCTACCAATTTATAACCGGGCATCAAAAAATCGGCCTGAAAACCGGTAGAACCAGTCTGGTTTTAATAGTTTTCTAGTTCAAAATTTTTTAAAGGCAAAATCACTTATTTCTGATTTCTTTCTCCTATTATTATTCTTCTTATTACTCGGTTGTTCCTCTCTTTTTTTTGAGATTTTTGGATTAATTTTTAATTTTTTTAATTGAAACTTATTAAAGTCTATTTAAAGTCAAGTTTTGTGAGTAATTTATCTATAAATATTAGTTTATTTACAAATAACTTATTTTTAGAAATTTTGTGAGATTTTTAGATTAATTTTTAATTTTTTAATTGAAACCGGTTCGATTTTTTGACTCTTGACCCGTTGTCTTTTCTGGGTCGATGACCGATCCGATTTTTTGAACGTTGATAATTTCAAAAAAATTAATCTAACACCCTTACCATAATTTAAATTATTAAAATATATAATTTCAAATGTAAAACCATCTAACAGTTTTAAATAGTAAGTAATTCATTTTTTTTTAACAAACTATTATATTAGAACTAAATCATTTATTTATTTTACAATATTTTGGATTAAACCCGGTTCAGTACCTTCCCCAAAATATCAAAATATCTATTTCCAGTACTCGAAAGGCTGAAACATTTTCCCGGCAACGGCGCCGACATTATCCGACTATCACATCACTCATGACACTAACCACGTAAGAGCATCTCAAATGCAATGGATTAGGAAAAAACACGTGCCACATCATCAAATAGACAATGTCTATTAAAAATATTTCTCCAATACACAATGTGGAACACTATGTCATGCTGACACGACATCAGAAAAAATAGAAGATGTGATACTCCTTCTACATTTTTAGTGATCAAAATTATTGTTTACAATTAAATCATTGACTTTACACTCGAATTTTTACCTAAACGAACAAAATAATATAGTTAAATAATAATTGCACTAAAATAATATAATTAAATAATAATTTTTACCACTTAAATTGTACTTATTTTGACCACTAAAATCAAAGATTTAGGGGACCAAAATTTGAAGATGTATAAAGTTGAAGGAGATAAAATACAATTTTTGAAGGGCTTAACTGAAAGATAATTGAAAATTTGGAGACCAAAGTAAAAAATTGAAAGACCCAATATGTAATTTTTGAAGGACTTAAATGAAAGATAATTGAAAATTTGGAGACCAAGGTGTAGAGATGTAAAATGTTGAAGGATCTAAGATGCAATTTTTGAAAGACTTGACTGAAAGATGATTAAAAATTTGAGGACCAAAATTTGAAGATATAAAAAGTTGAAGGACCTAAAATGTAATTTTTGAGGTATTTATTATAAAATTTATTTTGAAGTATTTTCAACTAGATCCTTATATTATAGAGGTATTCATTGAGGTTCAAATTTATTATAATTAGTGGGTAAAGTCCACATGTCAATAATTTTGCTACGTGTCATCCAAATGTGCACCACATGAACATTTACAAGTGACACGTCATCAAGTTAATTAGAGAATTTCAGCGAGTAAATTTTGCTGCAAGCTTTAGTAAATTTCAGTGACCATCGTTGAAACTTTGTTACTTCAGTAACAGTTTTGTAATTTCAATAAAACTTTAATGACGATCAGTGAAATTAACCCTCAATTTGTGAAGAATGTTGTATTTAGGGCCCTTTTGACAGAGATTATAAACTAGTTTATAAATCAATTTTTAGTTTATTTGACCAATATTGTTGACTTTTTATGTTAAAAATGGGTTGAAAAATAAAAAATGACGACAGAAGAAAATCAAAATAGGTTTTTAATGGATATGAAACAAAACTTTAGTTTTTTGCTATAGAACCTACGATATTGACGTTTAAATACTGTATGACTGTATCTGTGTGAAAAGGGAGAGAGAAGACTAAAGGGTCAATAAACGTTTGTCAGTTTGTTTTTGGCTTCTTTGCACAAATGGTCCCTGACTTTTGCACTTACTGCGGATTGAGGACCTATCTTTTTATTTTTGGCAGTTTAGCCCCTATTTCAAATGTTTTTGGCGTCAATGGTCATTTTCATGAATTTCCATCCAAATCACCGTGAAATTTGATGGTAGAAATTTTTTTATTTAAAAAGGGTTTATTTGCACAAATGGTCCCTGATTTTTGTAAAGAAAAATTTGCAGCAAAAGTCCCTAATCTTTCAAAAAGTGTTGAAAAGTCTCATAACCTTTTAATCCTAACACATATGACCTCAAATTTGTTTGACAATTTTACCCCTAACTTAAATACATTAAAAATAACTCATAAACCTTTTCAAAAATACAAATAAGTCCTATATCTTTTTATTTTTTACATATTTACACTTAAAATAATAAAAAGTTTGTCATCAAGTCCCAAAACTTTTAATTTTGTTCACCAAAATGACATTTAAAATACGTTTGATTAAAATTAGATTTTTTTTGTAAAAGTTGTTGAAATGTGTGGTTGAAAAGTTGTGGGACTATAAAATGTGTGGTTAAAATTAATTGTTGACTTTGACTTTAATTTTTTTAGCAAAATCAAAATTGAAAATAAACGGACTCTTAGAGTCTCTACAGATTTTGTCCAGTGATCCATTAATTAACAAAAAAATTATACCCTTGATCAAAATTTGACCAATTTAAAATTTTAATTTATTTTTCATACCAATTTTAAAAAAAGGTGGTGGTGGGCTGAAGATTGTGAAAAAAAAAATTTAAACTGTTATTTAGTAATTGGTAGAGCTGGCAAATGGGCTAGATGGACTGGCCCAACCTGAAATTAGACGGGCCACATAAAAGATTGGACTGGGCTAATCCTGACCCAATTTTATATAGGCTGGTATTTGCTGAGCCAATCCAGCCCGATTTTGGGCCACATGGCCAATGGGCCAGCCCAACTTATATTTTTAACTTATTTTTTAAAAATAATTACATGTAATTTTGTAAAAAAAAAAAATAAAATAAAAGCTCGCCTCGTTTTTATTTGATCAATTTTTGAAGTGTTTGAAGTGTAGGGTAGGGACTTGGGCAAAAAAAAAATTTATCAAGCCAGTCCGGTTAGCTAGTTGTACCGGGCTAAATTGACATAATTTTTATTTGATCAATTTTTTTTGGACCAGCCCAGCCCAGAGACCAAGCTATCTGAGCTAGCCCACTGAACCGGCTCATTTTGCCACCTCTAGTAATTGATATGAAAAATAAATTAAAATTTTAAATTGGTCAAATTTTGATCATGGGTATAATTTTTTTGTTCATTAATGGACCACTGGACAAAATCTGTAGAGACTCTAAGAGCACGTTTGTTTTCAATTTTGATTTTACTAAAAAGCTAAAGTCAAAGTCAACAATTAATTTTAACAACACATTTTATGGTCTCGCAATTTTTCAACCACACATTTCAACAACTTTTACTAAAAAAAATATAATTTTAATCAAACACATTTTAAATGTCATTTTGGTGAACAAAATTAAAAGTTTTGGGACTTGATGACAAATTTTTTATTATTTTAAGTGTAAATATGTAAAAAAATAAAAAGATATAAGACTTATTTGTATTTTTGAAAAGGTTTATGAGTTATTTAAGTTAGGAGTAAAATTGTCAAAAATATTTGGAGTCATATTTGTTAGGATTAAAAGGTTATGGGACTTTTTAACACTTTTTGAAAGATTAGGGACTTTTGCTGCAAATTTTTCTTTACAAAAGTCAGGGACCATTTGTGCAAATAAGCCATTTTTAAATAAAAAAATTTCTACCGTCAAATTTCAAGGTGATTTGGATGGAAATTCATGAAAAGGATCATTGACGCCAAAAATATTTGAAATAGGGGCTAAATTGCCAAAAATAAAAAGATAGGTCCTCAACCCGCAATAAGTGCAAAAGTCAGGGACCATTTGTGCAAATAAGCCGTTTGTTTTTTGAATGCTGTACCATTGTATAATTATTTATGTCAAAGTAGGACACCACATGGAATGCCACGTCAACTGAGAACTATAGAAACTCAGAATGGATATCGCATTACAGCTAAGTAGGTTCATTTATGTTTTTACACAAATTTAAAAAATTTAATTATTAACTTATTATAATTGAAATAATAAATTTATTAATAGTAGTTCATATTTGTTAATAATAAAATATAATAAATTAAATAAATTAAAAATAATTAAAAAATTAACTACATTTTCAATAAAAAAAATAGAAAATAATTTAAAATAGATAAATAAAAAAATTAAGTTTATTAAAAGAAAGAAATAATTCAAAACAAGTGAATTATTTGAACTAATTTTATTGGTTAACAAACATAAAAAATGAAATCAAATAAATAAATAGAAAATAAAACTTTTCAATAACCGAAATAAATATTCAATGATACTGATGTGAAATGCATTTATATGTTTTATGAAATGTTTTTTTTTTTTTTTTTTCATTTTTTTATGAACTTTTGAACATACAAATTACAATATAGCAGAAAAGCAAATAGAAATTGGAGAAAATATAAAGAAAAATAAAACGAAAAGAAAAGAAAGGGACCACCAACTCCGGCGTCCCCGCGCAAGTCGCAACCCTTCGGCGCCCCAAAATCCCCTACCTCCCCGAATCCTCACGGCCACCACCACCCACAATCCCCTCCGACCACCTGAATTACTCCCAAATCAGCCTGCCGTCGCCGCCTGGACAACCGCCTTTCAACTACTCACCGTTGCACCATTCACTTCACCAAAACTCACTCCCAAATCCAGCATATAAGTATACGTGGAATACCTTTCAATGCAAAAACCCACCGCGCGCCGCCCTCAAAAACCCACCTTCAGTTATGCCACAAATTCAGCGACTATAGGCCCTGCATTCCTCTGTTTGTGCAAAGCTTGTCTAATGCGCAAAAACAGGGGAATTCGGGAAAGGCCCTGTTGGATTTCCATCATTGGGTTCTTTTCGTCGGATATAAATAAAAATAATAATTATTTGGAGTTATCCAGCCGATTTAACAATTCGATGAATAAATATAATGGAGAATGAAAGCTTCAAAAACACAGTAAAGTAAACATCCCTTATATCATAGATCATAAATAAAATAAGCTAAAACGACAAAGCATACTAGTGATACAAATACACCATATATAACTTCAACGAGGAAAAAGGAAAGAAAAAAAACGACAACGGAACAAGTAATCGGTGCTAACTGTGTTTATGATCGCGAAGAAAAAACAACTGGAAACAGAGTCTGAAGACCTGCTTTATTTTACAGAGGCAGAATTCGAAGATTTGGCGCTTGATTTTTCCTCGAATTGGAATTGCAAACGATGGGCATGCATTGATTTTACTCGGGTAGTCTGAAACTAGTGGCGGCAGTGGAGTTTTTGAGATGAAATTCATGTTTGTGGAGAAAGCAAGGGAAACAGAGTTGAGTTAACTGTGAATAGATGCGATTACGTATTTAATTATTTATAGATAAGGGCCGGGGTGGGGATATCTTCGTGGTAATTGCATGCTTTTGACACGTACGATTATTAGAACGGCCAAGTTGGTGGCATTTTGGGAAAATCATACATAAATAAAATTAAAAGTCGAAAATTGTGTCCACTCACCCACGACCGACTGGATCCAAAAAAATTTGGAGTTCGGACAGACTACTCCATAAAATAGAAAATTTCGCAATTCAAGATTAAACTATTACTAAAAAAAATTCATATACCCTTTTTTTTACACTATAAATTTTTTTTTTCCAAGAGCGAGACGAGACTCGCTCCCCCTAAATCCACCCTTGCGCCCACTTTCAAGTTGGTCCATCCACTCGTAGTAATTGCATGCTTTTGACACGTACGAGGATTAGAAGGACCAACTTGGGAAAATGATAAATAGGAACTATAAAAATAATATTTTAAACAATATAAAGAATAATTAAGTGTGAAGGCAGAAATTTAAATTTTTCGAGACGAGGCGTATTTAGGTGTGGAGACAGTACTTCACGCTTAAGCAGTGCTTATATATACTTTTTAGAACATCACTGTATAAAAGTAAAAATTATTTCATTTGTCCATTTTCAAATTGGTCAATCAGCTCTAATTATAATCAAAATAGATTGAACTTATTAAAATAATTTGAGAATTAAAATCGACTAGTTCATTGAATTTTGGCCAATTTGCTCTAAATTTTGTATTTGATTTATTACATTTAAATCATTTGACCCTTGACTCTTTTTATTTTTATTTTTTGGGAGCAAGATACGTGGGGGTGTCATGAAGAAAAAAAAACCTAAAAGTTTAATTTTGTTTTGATTTTTAATATTAGACAGTATTATCTAATAATTTTATTTTTCAACGTAGAATTTCTGGTACGAGGGTTGTCCTATGTCAATATTGACCTTAAGAAATTAGTTGGTGATTACACGTATTTTGTGGGGCCAGCATAGCAGCAATTCACAACAAAATTTGTTCTTCTATTACTCCGTTTTTGTTTGAAAATAATTAATGTCAGTAGTCATTGACACAAGACAAAGGAAACCGTGTCCTACAACGTTTACTTAAAAAATTGTCGAATATATTAGAATCTTTGTATATTTTTGTTTACGAGATTAATTTATAAAAGAATAATTATGTGTGTATGTTATAAAGTAAATAGTGTTTTATTTTTTTAAATGAATCTCGTTACCTCATAAGGGGTGTCTTTTTATATACTTATGATGCATAAATTAATAAATTACAGATAGAATTATGCGTGCATTGACCATAATTGTCGAGAATTTTTAATTAACCAATTATTACGTTATTTATTTATTCCCTAGCTGATGTCATTAATAAAATTGCCTGCATTGACTATGAATAGGATGAGAAAGGATTTGACACGTTGCCCTAATCGGTTGTCAGAAACTTTGGCAAAAAAGACTTTTTAGATTTTAGGATGTTAAATTTAAAGAATGTTTGGTATAGATTTTTGTATATTATAAGTCATATACGAAATGTGTAAATAAAAAATAGATAAAAATTATGTATCTTATCAAATGTGTTGATAAAAATGATATTTGATTAATTTATAAGGGCTTATAAGTACGGACAAATATACTCACATGTTTGTCATTGCTTAAATTATAATTTCAACTGGTTAAATTGGTAAAACATATTTTTTATCCACACATTTCATATGACTAATAATTTACAATCCACTTTTTATCTACACATGTACCTATAACTTATAATATAAGCACTTAAAAAATAATTTTAGCACTGCCAAATATATATGATTAGACAAAATAAAAGCAAAAAAAATGAAATAAAAAACATGACATTTTTGTAGTTTATTCATGTTTAGTGCGTGTTTGATGATGTTTAAAAAGTAGTTTTTTATAAGATTTTGAAAAAAAATGGTAAAATATGTGCTTGAAAAGTTTATAAAAGTTGTGAATCTCATAAAATATTTAGTAGAAAAAGATTTCGAGAAAAAAAGAATTAAAATTTCTATCAAACATACTCTTAATATACTTTATTCGTCGACAAACTTTCAAAATATGTCACAATATATAAAAAGGGAAATTGGCGTAAATGGTCCCTAATATTTTTTCTTAGTGCATAAATGGTCCCTAATATTTATTTTTTGGCACAGAAGTGCCTAAATTATATGTTTTAATACGTAATTGGTCCTTATTTGATAAAAAAAAAAAAAGACAAATGTGCCCTTAATTTTAATTAGAAAAAATTGTAATTGAATTTTCAACATTTACAATAAGGTACAAATGGGTCCGGTACATTTATTAAATAATATTTCATTTAACATATTATATATATCACTATAATTGGAGTTAAATATTTGAATAATCACTCAACTTTTAATCTCATCTTCATTTACTCACAGAACTTTAAAATGGTGATGAATGTTTACCGAACTTTACAACGTTACTCGCCGTTACTTACTCTTAACGATCGATTAACAGCAAGTGGATAGAAATGCACATGTGGCATACGGAAGACCCACGTGGCCTACGTTTTTACCAACTAATGTTAAATTGTCTGCCACTTAAGCAATTTGATTTTTGAATAATCACTGAACTTTTAGTCAAGTTTTCGTTCACTCAATGAACTTTAAAATGTTGTTGAATGTTCACTCAACTTCTTAAAGTTACACTCCGTTATTCACTCATGACAATTCCATAATAGCCCATTAACAGAATGTTCACGTGACTAACGAAATGACCATGTGTAATTTATTTTGTGCTATTAATTTACCAACCAGAATTGTCGTGCGTTATGTCACAAAAAATACATTTTTAAGATGCCAAAAATGGTGAAACTTGCTCCAATTAAACAAACGATTTCATTCTAATTAATCTCAAATTGATTTCTTCTAAACGTTCTACTATAAATCCTAGCCCTAACCTATCTTATCTGGCAAACCAATCTGGGATGGAAAATTCTAATTCTTCACTGATTATAAACAGAAAGTAGTGTTATTGTGGTAATATTCCAGCGTTGAAGACATCTTGGACGGAAGGTATATCTGGATGTCGATTTTGGAGTTGCAGATTCTATTGAGAAGGTAGATGCATGTGATATTTTTGATTACGCATATCCTGCACTCCATGCTAGATACAAATCGATAATCAATAAGTGGAACGTTTGGGAGAAATCAATTAGAGATCAATTTGAATGAAATCGTTTGTTTAATTGGGACAAGTTTCACCTTTTTGGCATTTTAAAAAACACATTTTTAAAATACGTTTGATGACATAGCGCGCGACTATTCTAATTGGCTGATTTAATAGCACAAAATGACGGATACGTGGTCATTCCTTCAACTTTTGTGGGCATTCCATCAATGGGCTGTTATAGAATCGTCACAAGTGAGTAACGGATTGTAATTTTGAAAAGTTGAGTAAGCATTTAGCAACATTTTAAAGTTCAGCGAGTGAACGAAGACATGACTAAAAGTTTAGTGGTTATTCAAAAAATTAAATTACTGACGTGGCGGACAACTCAACATTAGTTAGTAAAAATGTATGCTACGTGAATGTTCCGTCTGCCATGTGTGCTTTTTCGTATACTGGCTGTTAATGGATCGTTAAGAGTAGGGATGGCAATGGAGCGGGTCCGGGGCGGGTCGGCCCCGCCCCGCGAAAAATTTTACCTGCCCCGCCCCGCCCCGCGACCCGCGAATTCGCGGGGCGGGGCGGCCCTTCGACCCGCCAACCGCCCCGCGAAATTTTTTTTTTTTTTTTGAAAACTGAAAAAATAATTAAAAAAAATAAATAATTTTTTATATATATATTTGTACTAAACAAAACAAAAAAATTATAAAATTGAGGTTATGGTGTAGTGGTTAAGATTTGTAATTTATAAATTTCAACCCGGGTTCGATTCTTCTTTAGTCTATTTGTAGTGAAAATTATAATTTCTATTATATATTTATATTTTATGATTTTTCAAAAAAAAAAAAATTCTGACCCGCCCCAGACCCGCGGCGGGACAGATTTTTCTGTCCCAAACCCGCCCCTATTATCCGACGGGGCGGGGCGGTGTTTGGCGTGGCGGGGCGGGGCGCGGGTCGTGGGTTTTTTTGCCATCTCTAGTTAACGGTGAGTAACGGTGATTAACATTGTAAAGTTGGGTGAGCATTCAGCACCATTTTAAAGTTCAGTGAGTAAATGAAGACGAGACTAAAACTTGAGTGATTATTCAAACATTTAACTCATATAATTGTCTAAATTAAATTTTTCATAAGAGAAAAATGTAAAATTATTGTACTTTAAGTATATGTAATTGCTATGTAATGTAAAAAACTTGAATAAAATTAAGTTAAATAAATTACAAAATGACGTATATAATTTTATGACATTGAATCAGTCGTATTACGTTTTTTTAACATAAAAATACTAATAAAAATTTAATTTACACATTATGTTTTCTTTATTTTTTAACGATAAATTAAAATATGAATAATACAATTGGAGTTCTAATTAAAATTTTGATAAAAAGTGAAGAGTAAAAGTCAATAATTAAGTTTAACCACATATCCTATAGTACATACAACCTTTTACAACTTTTCAACCACATGTTTCATCAATTTTTATCAATTTTTATAAAGAATCTGATTTTAATCAAAATCAAACATCGAGTAAGATCAATTACATAAAAGTATTTGAGCATCAAGTTTGTGACAAAGTTATTTTTCTTTTTATGTTGTAACGATAAAATAAATGTTTAAATGTTTAAATAATATAATTACTTAATAATAAAAAATAATTTTATTTAACATATTTGTAAATAATTATGAGATTAATTTTAATTATTTTATAATAGTTTATAAAATATACCAATCTATTTAATATATTATCAATTTGGTCAATAAAGTGTAAACAAAAAAAAACTTATTGGTTTTCTTTAAATTTTTTATAAAAAATCAAAAGTATCGAACTCATTTGCAATTTTTACAAATGTTAGGAATCTAATTATAATTTTTTCTAATTAAAATTAATGACATATTTGTATTTTTCATCAAATAATGGTCAATTACGCATCAAAAAACATTGATTGAGGATTTATGTGCTAAAAAACAAACGTTAAAGACCATTTTCACATCAAAGGCAAATGTGATGGACCATTTGTGCCAATTTTCCAACATAAAATGCCAATATAATTAGGACAAAAAATAAATTAATTTTATTAATGATATGGATAATTAGAGAAGTTAAAGCATAAAATGTGAACCTACTTTTTTGTTGCTAATCAAAATCGATTCTCAAATAATACAGATTCTTTTTATAATCATATATTTATTATGTTTACCAAATACTTAAAATAATTGTAATTGTTCGCCAATTAGATTTTGAGACTCTAAAAGCAATCTCAAACAGGTTTAAGTCGCTAAAATTTCTTTTTGGCATAGACGGTGATCGAATTTACAAATTTTGTTGGTCAAGTCATTGTTTACGTGTCCGAGAATTGATTTAACGGATATGATGTGTCCAGTGATAAAACTTATATGGCTGATTGACTCGTTGAGATGGCATTAATAAGCATAAAAATGGTAGGTTCACGCGCAATTTAAGCTCTAACTAACTTATTTAAACATTTTATATCTGCACTCAAAATCGCATGGTTAAAGTGACCTGAATCGAAAATTACACGTTAAAGTGAGTCATTTTTAGCTTATTAATACCATCTCGTCAAGACCATCGACCACATGACCAGACAATTTATTATTAAAAGATAAGTGAAGAGTGATTTAACTGAAACAACTTTCTAACGTTGGTAACCAATTATATTAAAAGAACGCTTGACGAAGAAAGTGACATGTTTTGAAAGTTTGACGACTATTATAGTTTTTAACCCAGTGTCAATGTTTCAAAACATATCCCAAACATTAACCCAGAAAATGTAAATGACCTATGGTCAAATGATTCAACCGATCCTAAGGTAGAAATAAGCACTTAATTAAGTAAATATATATATTAAAGAAAAAATTACGAACATAAATTAATTTTCATCAATGGAAAATAAAAAATAAATCAACAATGAACCATTAAATTTTTAAAAGTATAAATATCGTAACATGATGTTTCCAGATCACCTAAGTTGACTAGAATTTCGATTTCAAGAATATGATATTATATCAAATACAAAATTCATTCAAATCATCATAAATTCATTATGTTGTTAATTAACTGAGTTTTATCGTGAATTTTATGTTATACTCGTATTTCTAAGATGAATCAACTATCTTCCCATTTGGAATTCAATTTCTTTATTAGGTTGGCAAATTATTTATAGCAATTAGTGTGTATGGTTGCATGTTACATGGTCTACAACGTATTGAAATGAATGAGAAATTTTGTAGAAAAATTAAAAGTTCACACTTATGGCAATGCCACATGAGACTGACAAAAGTCGCAAAGGAAACATCTAACGAAATCCTTTTTATTGCTACAATTGTCCTTTGCCCACGTTTGTGAACAATTTACGTCATTACTTACCTCTATAGTCCCTACTTTTATATATACACATTATAAATATAAATATAAAATCTTGATCTCCTATTCACTTATGTTACTCACTTATAATATCTACGTTGAGATAATATCATATAATTGGTAAAAATAATGAGTGTGAAATCATGAACTACTAATCATGTAATGACACCTCAGTGTGAATATTATAAATGGACAATATAAATAGATAAGAGATCAAGACCCTATAAATATATTTCACATTCATTGTATTAGGGCATGTTCGGTTATGCTTAAAACTCACTTTTAAGTTATTATTGTTGAACATGACTTCAAAAATTATTTTTTTCTATTAACAAATTTATTTTTACAAATCATAAATCTTAACTTAATTTTTAAAAGAATAACTTTTTAAGTAGAGTCAAACATTTGTCACACCCTAAAATAAAGTAACACTTAATGTTACTAAATACGCGTGTGTTGCACGTACTTTTGTAATCATATTGTTAATTTTTAATATTTTTAAATTTTTTATTTTTTAATTTTTAATAATTAAAATGTTAAAGTAGCAATTGTAATAAAGATAAACAAATATATGGTTGTTGATAACATGTTGTTTTCTATTGTTCGTTGTTGATATTTTATTTACATTTATAGAAGTATAATTGCAAACAAAGATGAGTTTTATATAATAGTAATACGAATAGTAACTTGAATTCAGTGAAGAGATTTTGATGATTTTAGCTTTGATGATTGACGAACTATTAATATCAAATCGTTGGAAATTAATGATATATTAATAGGAATCTTTAGGATTGTATTTTTCGAAATAAAAATTAATAATTATTAATTTTATTGGAGATAATGTAATGATTGATTATAAAATATTGTACATTTGTTTGAGTAATTACTCTTTGTAAACAATATTTTTTGTGTATATTCTCTTAAGCGCGTCTGATGTATTATTAATTAAATTTAAAATTAAAAAAGTTTCATATATTAGTTGTCAACTATAATTACTGTAATCTAATGTATTCAAAACAATATTTTCATCTCCATGATTTGAATTTTAATCTGGTAATAAAAAAAAGTTACAATTTTCCCATTTATTTTTTTAAATCCATTTCTCATTTCTTTCATCTACGTAAGACAAAAAAATTGAGATCGTCTTTTCACCTTCATATTTAATTTAATGTATTAAATATTTACAAATTTTAAATGTACATTAATAAATTGTTAAAAATTTAATATACGATAATAATGAACAATAAAAGAGTAACAAATAAATATTAAAAGATAATTGCATTCATTTAAGTACAATTACAATTACAGATGAGTTTTATATGATGATAATACCAACACAACAATAACATGAACTCAATTAAGACCTTTGGTGATTTAAACTTTGATGATTGACGAATCGTTGATATCAAATCTTATAGTATTAATGATCTTCAGGGATGCATTTTACGAATAATAAAATTAATAATTACTAATTTTATTGTGAGAAAATATAATGATTGACTATATAATTTTGTACATTTGTTGGAGTAGTAGTTCATTGTGAACAATATTCTTTGTGCATATTTTCTTTTAGTAGACGTGTTTGATATGACGACGTAAATAAAATGTCATAATTGTGAGTAAAAAATAAAAATTAAAGAAGTATCAATACTTGTCTATGTTGTAAGAATATTGTTGACGGACAGAAGTAAGATGAGAAGAACGTTATATATATATTAATTAAATTAAATTAAAAATAAAAAAATTTCACACGTTAGTTCTAAATTACAGTATATGTTTGGTGGGGTTTAAAGATTTTGAAAAAAATTGGTAAAATATGTGGTTGAAAAGTTGATAAAAGTTGTACACCCCACAAAATATTTAGTTGAAAATGAATTTGAAAAAAAAAGAACTGAACCTAACATGCTTGTAATCAATATTAAAAATAATATTTTTATCTCCATTTCAGTTTTGACAACTATAATTTGAATTTTAATGTGGTAATAAACAAAGTTACAATTTTTCTCATTTATTTATTTTTTTGTTGAAACTCATTTCTCATTCATTTTATCTACTTAATGCAGAAAAAAAAATTAAAATTGAGATCATCTTTTTACCTTTATATTTAATTTAATAGATTAAATGTTTAAAAAATTTAATTGTATATTTATTAAATTGTTGAAAATTTAATATACAATAAAGATAAATAATAAAAGAGTATAAATAAAATATTAATAAATAATTATACATTAATAAATACTAAAGGTGAATATAGAATTTTAAAAAAATTGTAGGGATATAATGATCCAAAAATGTTTCTCTATTTAAGCCTCTTTTAGATTAGTATAGATATAGATATAGATATAGATAGGATATTCGTTATTCATCAATATAAACAGTGTTTATATTATTTTTTAATTATTTATAAGGTGTGAATTTTACGAAATGTATTGATGAAAGGTATATTTGACCAATTTAATCAATTTAAATTATAATTTAAACTTAGCCAAACATAATCTCAAAATGACTTTAATAATTTTTAAGTAAATTTTTTTTTTTTTTGGTAAAAATGCAAGAAACATTTTTTTTGGTCCTCGTTGCTAGTGTGATTATTATTTTTAGTTAAATATATCGATAATTACTCAATTTTGGGTTGTGTCTTCGATCCCGTACTTAAATATTAAATTGTTATATGATTACTGAACTTTAGAACGTTATGCTCTATTCGTCACTACTCACGATTTAGGATAAGCAAATTGTCAAAAGTACCAACATGGCACAATGTACGGCGACGTGACGCACAATTGAGCTTAATTATGTCACCCATGAAATCGCTCCTCCACGTCATCATGGCAACAAATTGCATATGGTCCTAATATTTTCAAATAATGAAAACGATAAAATAATTAGAAAAAAAAATCGATCATCTTCCACATATTTCTCCACTCTCCAAAATCAAAGTAATGACGGCCCCTTCCACCACCACTCGGCCCTACCCAACCCCATTGCAATTACCACCACTGCCTGCTGCCGCAGCCTCCTGTACCTCTTTTGCCTAATTCAACTATTCAAAAATTATATTTAAAACTCGACCAAAAGAATTCGTGTGAGGAGCAAAGATGTGACGATGGAATAAATAGAAGATGAAGCATTTTTCGAGTATGCCGCTTCTGTATCCACAATTAAGAAACATTTAAACAAATTTAATTAATGAATTAACTCATACATCTTGAATAATTTCACAAAATTTAATCTAACATCCTAACCATAATTTAAATTAGTACATTGCTTTCCTACGGTAGGATCCAACCGTAGGATATACGAGAATGGATCACTGAGATTTGAACAATTTGTTTCTGATGAAGTCTTGATTGGTGAGAATGTCGATATGAGTTGTGGTAGTTATAATTTTAGAATTGAGACAATGAGTAGAGCAAGTAGAAGATCATTTGAGAAAGAGTTTCGTTTGAAAATGAAATTGAAGACGTAGAGACACACGGATGTATATATTATTTTTTTTCTTCCAATGAGAAGAAAACTCCATACTGTCGTGATTACTAGTATACTGCTTCTTTGCAGTGGGATCCGATCATAGGATCTACGAAAATGAGCACTGGGATTTGAACTTTTTTGTTTTCTAATAGAGTTTTGATAGGCGATGATGATGATCTGAGTTGCGGTAGTTATGTTTTTAGGATTGAGGCAGTGAGTACACCAAAGAGAATATCGTTTGAGGAAGATTGAAGATGTAGAGAAACACGGCCGTATAAATTCTTTTTTTCTTCCAGTAGTTAATAAAACTTCATACGGTTCGTGATTAAAATATTTAATTTCAAATATTAAAACCAAATAACAGTTTTAAATAATAAGTAATTCATTTTTTAAGGAAATTTGGCACAAATAGTCCATAGCCTTTGCCCCCAATGTAGAAATCGTCTCTAATATTTGTTTTCTGGCACAAAAGTCCATAATCTATATGTCTTAGTGCACATTTGGTCCTTATTTGATTAAAAAACAAATATGCAATTAGTTTTAATTAGAATAAATTGTAATTAGATTCCTATTCTTTGCCAAATGTGCAAATCGGCCCATTACATTTATTAAACAGTAGTTAATTTAGCATATTAAATATATCACTATAGTCATCTCAATTAAATTTTTTATAAAAGAAAAATATAAAATTATCGTGCTTTAAGTATATATGATTGCTATGTGATGTGAAAAATTTGAATAAAAATGAAGTTAAAATAATAACAATACGGTGTATATAATTTTATGACATTGAATCAATTTTATTATTATTTTTAAAATATAAAAGCACTAATAAAAATTAATTTTACATATTATGTGTTCTTTATTTTTGAATGATAATAAAACGATAAAATAAAATATAAAGAATACAGTTGGATCTCTAATATTTGTAGTTGATATCGTTTATCAACTACGAACGTATATATTTTTTTTTTCTCCAATAGTGAAGAAAACTCCATAGGTCGTGATTATTAAAATATTTAATTCCAAATATTAAAACCAAATTAAGGTTTTAAATAATAAGTAATTCATTTTTAAGGGAAATTGGCACAAATAGTCCTTAACCTTTACCTCCAGGGTGGAAATGATCCATAACGTTTATTTTTTGGCACAAAAGTCCATAACCTATATATTTTGGTACGCATTTGATCCTTATTTGATGAAAAAGACAAACATGATATTAGTTTAAATTAGAAAAAATTGTAATTGGATTCATAACCATTGCCAAATGTGCAAATTGACTCGGTACATTTGTTAAATAATATTTAATTTAGCATATTAAATATATCAATATAGTGTGTCAAATAATTTTTGTATAAAAGAATACTGTAAAATTATTGTACTTTAAGTATATATAATTGTTATGTGATGTGAAAATTTTGAATAAAAATTAAATTAAATTAATAACAAAAAGGCTTATACAATTTTATGACATTAAACCAATGCATATATAATTTTATAACGTTGAAACAATCTTATTATATTTTTTTTAACATGAAAGTACTAATAAAAATTAATTTTACTCATTTTGTGTTCTTTATTTTTGAATGATAATCAAACGATAAACAAAGATATAAAGAATAAAGTTGGAGCTCTAATGTTTGTAATTAATAAACGAATAACTCAATTAAATTAAAATATTCAAGCATCAAGTTTGTGACATAATTAGTCTCTTTTTATGTTATAAAGATAAAATAAAATTTTAGATTTTAAATAATATAATTACTTAATAATAAAAAATAATTTTATATAACATGTTTGTTAATATTTATGCACTTAAATTTTTGTTATTTTATAATAGTTCATAAAACATACAAAACAATTTAGTACATTGTCAAATGTTAATTAAAAAAAAAAATCACCAGTTCCCTTAATTTTTTATAAAAATTAAAATATCAGACTCATTTGTAATTTATACAAATGTTAGAAATCCAATTGTAATTTGCTCTAATTAAAATGAGAAATTGGCGAAAAAAGTCTCTAACATTTGTCCTTAGTGTGAAAATGGTCCATAACTTTTATTTTTTGACGCAACAGTCCATAACTTATGTGTTTTGGTACGTAATTAGTCCTTATTTTATAAAAAAGACAAATATATCTTTATTTTTAATTAAAATAATTTTCAATTAGATTTCTAACATTTGCAAAAAGTGCAAATGTATCCAATAATTTTTATTTTAAAAATAAAATTAAAAGAAACTATTAAATTGATAATATACTAAATTATTTTGTATATTTTATGAACTATTATAAAATAACTAAAAATTAAGCTCATAATTATTTACAAATGTGTTAATTAAAATTATTTTATTATTATTAAGAAATTATATTATTTAAAATTCAAACTTTAATTGTATCGTTACAACATAAAAGAAAAATAACTTTGTTACAAACTTAATATTTAAATATTTTTATTTAATTGAGTTATTCGTTTATTAACTACAAATTTTAGAGCTCAAATTGTGTTCTTCATATTTTAATTTATCGTTCAAAAATAAAAAACACATAATGTGTAAATTAATTTTTGTTAGTATTTTTATGTTAATAAAACATAATAAGATTAATTCAGTGTCATAAAATTATATACGCTATTTTGTTATATATTTAACTTAATTTTTATTCAAGTTTTTCACAACACATAGCAATTACATATATACCTAAAGTGTAATAATTTTACATTTTTCTTTTATGAAAAATTTAATTGACACGACAATATCACTATAGTGATATATTTAATAGAATGGTGATTTCTTCTCCACAATGGGAAGATTTATGTTGCACACTACCTACATGGCAGTGGACAAATAGCTAAAAATATTTGCTAACATTAAATAAATTTTTTTTGACCAATTGTCCACTGCTATATAGGCAATGGGCAACATAAATCATCCTCACTGTGGAGAGAAAATCACCACTAATATTTAATATGCTAAATTATATATTTAATATGGTAAATTAAATATTATTTAATAAATGTATGGTCCTATTTGCACATTTAACAAATGTTATAAATCCAATTGTAATTTTTTTAATTAAAAACTAAATGTATTTTTATTTTTTTCATCAAATAAGGACTAACTGCACACCAAAACACATAAGTTAGAGACTGTTGTGCCAAAACACAGGTATATATAATTGTTATGTGATGTGAAAAATTTGATTAAAATTAAGTTAATTAAATAACAAAATGACGTATATAATTTTATGATATTGAACTAATTTTATTATTCTTTTAACATAAAAATACTAACAAATATTAATTTACACATTTTGTGTTCTTTATTTTTAAACAATAATAAAACGATAAAATTAAAATGTGAAGAATACAATTTGAGCTCTAATATTTATAGTTAATAAACGAATAGCTCAATTAAATAATAATATTTGATCATCAACTTTGTGACAAAGTTTTTGTTTGTTAATGTTGTAATGATAAAATTAAAGTTTAAATTTTAATGATTACTTAATAATAATAAAATAAATTTAATTGACATATTTGTTAATAATTATGAACTTAAATTTTAATTATTTTATAATAGTTCGTAAAATATACAAAATAATTTAGTATATTATCAATTTGTTTGTTTCTTTTAATTTTTTATAAAAAAAATAAAAATATCGGACTCATTTGTACTTTTTGCAGAGGTTAGGAATTTAATTAAAAAACTTTCTACTTAAAAATAAGGGTATATTTATCTTTTTTTCAAATAAGAATCAATTACGTACTAAAACAGATATGTTAGAGATAGCTGTGACAAAAAAACAAAAGTTAGAGGCCATTTACTCAATAAATACAAAGGTTATGGACCATTTGCACCAATTTCCTTTAGAAGTTTTAACAATATTTTGGGTTAATCCCGGTTCACTTCCTTTCCCCAAAATAACAAAATTTCCGGCGCCAGTACTCGAAAGGCTGAAACATTTTCCCCGCAACGGCGCCGACATTATCCGACTATCACATCACTCATGGCACTAACCACTGGTAAGTAGAGACATATTTTCAAAAGTGGGTTCTTCATGGAATCTGGATTTGAATCCTGTAATGAATATTTTCGTTGCTGTTGTTAATCCAAACTATCTGAATAAGCGAGTCGTAGAATAGTATACTGCGAAAATTGTTAATATTGATTGAGTTGGAGGGAGTTTCTTTACTGAATCTATTCATATGCCTAGACAGTGGTGGCGCCGCCGCTGCCGGTGGTGGTAGTAAAGGTATTGTTGCATTTAAGGTGTTATTACAGAAAATGGGATTTCTTTTAAAGTTGCATCATCACAGCCTAGAGATGGCAAACGGACCTGGCCATCTGTCGGCCCGGCGGCTCGGTCCGTAAAAAATGGACCCGGCCAGGGCCCATCGAATGACGGACCCGGTCCCGGACCGGGCCGTAAAATGACACACGGGCCTAAGCCTAACCTGGCTCGGCCAGTGAAGTCCACGGGTTGGCCCGTGGTCCAAATGGGACCAAATTGGTCCCTAGCTTTAAGTTGGGGACCAAAAATTGCAATTAACAATTATATTTCTATATATATATATTTTTTTTTTTAACTTTACAAAAAAATAAAAAATAAAAAATTGATTTTCAAGTGGATCCGCGGACCGGCCCGTGTGGCCTGCGGACCACGGGCCAGTCCGAATCCACTTTTTTGACACGGGCCGAGCCGGACCATCTAATATTCACACCCTTTCCAGTACTGTGTAAAATTGCAAAAAAATAACATTTTGATCGTTTTCATTTTGGAGCATCAATGTCATTTGTTCTAGAATATACTTTGTCGAATACTAAATTTAAATAAATAAGTATACATTCTCTAACATATTTGAACGAGAAGAAGTGTTAATATAAACAATTTCCAAGATGAGAAAAGTCGGGAAAAAATGGACAAAATTAGAATCAGATTTCAAGAAAAATGGAAGAAGCAAAAATGCCTCTCGCAGCGTGGCCGTGTTCAATTTCTGATGGTCGCGGCCAAAGCTCTGAGGCCGTAAAAATACATGGTTGCATCATTTTAATTCCAATTTTAATTAATTCCGTGTCCTTTCATCTCGGATCATGATGGTTCGTCCATGGGGTGTCTTAACACTTATATATAAATGTTTTTTGATGGATTTTATAATATATACTAGATATAGAACATATATATTGATCCAATCCTTCAAAATATCAAGTAGGGATAGCAAAAAAAACCCGCTTTGGGACTGGGACTGGGACTGGGACGGGGACGGGGACGGGATCATGGTCCGCACCCCGAATTCTCCGAAACCGCTCTGAATCTATATTTTATTATATTGTTATATTTTAAAATTTAAATCGTATTTAAAAAAATAAAAAATAATATTAAAAATTAATTATTTAATTAAACGGGACAATAAATGAGGATTTTTTTATCCCCGTCCCAATCTCTGATCTCCGCCGCATCTCAAAAATCCCCGACATTATGGAGATGGTAATGGTCGTCCTGGCCCCACCACCCCCGCTGCCCTTCCTAACATCAAGATATTCACAAATTTATATAGTGTCTTTGTTCTTTTAGGGTTTTTAGTTTTTGCTTATTGATTAACTCACATTTTTTGGTTTAATCCTCTAACTATTTGTCGGTGTTTCTCACAAGCGATCTCACAATCCGAGAGGGAGCAAATATCGTTTTAGGACAACATTTGATACATGTTCAAGCCATTTTTTGTTCCAAGTTTGTTCTTCATTTTGGAATTTCATTCATCTTCTTCCCTCCGAGATCATATTTTATAACAGTTCTACATGGTAAGTCTCACCACAACTCATTTATCAAAATTGTACTTGTATCAAACTTTTGATAGTAAATGAACCCGTCTAGCATGTGAGGCGGTGTTGAAGAAAAAACTTAAATAAATAAAATTTATTGACTCTCTAACAACTTGGGCATTTAGATGAGGTAGTGTGTCAATATGGTGGCAGCCTGGCAGGGGTGCAAGCTTGTTGAAACATGCCAAACAAACTTGTGGATATTCATGTTAAGCTTTTCATCTCCATAAACTTTCTATGTGTTTTTCTGACCACAACTGAGATAGATTAATGTGTTTGGGTTTTAAGATTTCTTTGATAATTTTTTGTACCCTAGGAGTTGGGGGATTGATGTAAACATTCTGATTCTTTGATTGCAAATATAGTTTTATAGATCCCATCATAATTTTCTGCCATGGGTGCGGGATATTGGATCTTTTAATGCCTATTACAGAAATATTTCTTAGGAAGATTAAGAATTTCATAGATTAGTTCATCAGAATTCCAGTGTATTGTACTAAAATAAGATGGTGATTCTTCCATGAAACCACGAGGAGCAGAATTTCAAGAGTTCCTGCAAGTGTTATACATAGTACGTCTAACTTCAACTTAGAAAAACAGCATATGCACTCACGTATGCATGTTAATCAATGCGTTGACTGTTATCTTCACTCTTGGTGTGTAATTGAAGTCCACAACCTTCCCCCTGGTTTACATTCTCAGCAGGAGTGGTCGCAGACTATGGGGCAATGCTAAAGGGAGACAAGCTTGTATTGAGGGGTTTAAAGTTCCATGGGTATCATGGGGTGAAGCCGGAAGAAAGGAAGTTGGGTCAGAAATTTTTGATAGATGTGGATGCCTGGATGGATCTTCGAGCTTCGGGTAATTCTGACAGCCTGTCAGATACAATTAGTTATACGGCTATATACGGGTAAGTAGTAACTCCCAATTATCGGTACTTATCATATCTTGGTTGACTCAGGAAAGACAACTAGATTTTGGTCATGAAACTTCGAGGATTCTTCACCGAATTTGGACAGTTGGAAGAATGTCAATTGCATAACCAACTATTGTATGCTTTCAAATTAAGTGCCACATTCTAATGCTTTTAAGTGGCAATACATCTTCTTGCTGCGAAAACCAATACTATGCTTCAGGTTTGCGTGACAGTTTCACAGTTGTCTTGCTCTATATTTACGATAAAAAACCAAGCTTTGTTCTCATTAAATTTGGGGTAGGCTACGTTTTTGCCACACTGTTTGGTTCTAGGATTCATGTCACAAGATTCAAAATGAGCTTCTTCTGCTAGATACTGTGATTTTGATCGAGCATAGACTAAATATTCTCTTAGTTTAAAGTTCTCAATTTTTCAGTTTTTTGTCTACTCTTGATCGAGCATAGACTAACTTCGTATATTCTTTGATGATTTCGACTGGACTTGCAGCATTGTTAAAGAGGTCATGGAGGGAGCCCCACATAACCTACTCGAGTCTGTGGCTCAACTTATAGCATCTAGAATCCTAAGCAAGTACCCCCCGATATCTGCTGTCCGAGTGCAAGCTGGAAAGCCACATGTGGCGGTGCACGGTCCAGTCGACTATTTGGGTGTTGAGATTATTAGGTACAGAAACATCGATATACAAACCTAAGCTTTCCAGGTATCCTTGTTGTGCCAGGTACTCTTAAGGCAATGTCTGATACATTCTTCTTTCTTTCTGTATTTGGGTACGGCAGCTTCCAATATCACTTAATCTTCAACTTTTGGTAATATGAATCTAGTGCAGCTTTCTACCCAAGGGAAGAACAGATTATAGCTCACCATTTCATAGCATTTATTATCTTCTTATTGGCCAGGCTCCAATAATCAATATTTGCAGTTGTTGTATTGAAACAAGTTGCTTCTTAGATTACAAATTTTGATTTTGTAAAGGCTGAGAACAAAGCAAAGACTGGATATATATAACCACTACCAGCATGTTTAGTAAGATAGATTGGACAATACTAAACAGTATTTAGAAATAAAAAGCATATAACTTGTCTATTTGTACTGCTCGGTCATTCCCAACTCTGTATCAAACATGCCATGCAAAATCCTTTTATAAGCTTAAGCGCGTCTATGCGAAGCCTAGGCGTCAAAATGCGTTTTCAATTTTTAAATTTTTTTTAATGCTCAAATTCTAAATTTTAACAACATAGCCCAGAATATACTGATTTAAGTTACAAAATTACATGAGTTTTCAAAATTAGATGTACGCTATAACAATTAAGAAAAATTAGATTTATATTAAGGCACATATCATGGTTGAACATATCACATTCAACGTGGTTCAAAATCAAAATTGGAGGGTTAATTTTAATATCATAACCTACAATTAGATTACAAAATAACAGTCCAGTATAATATTTTTCAAAAGTTAGTAAATTACTAAATTACAACTACCACAAATATAAATACAAATTACTCAATAATTTTCTACAATTTTATTACATACCTACATAGTTTCACTTTTGTCTAACTCTTTATCGGATTCTAAGTCAAGCTCTTCTTCTTCATCTAACTCATCTTTCGTGTCATCCGATACAAAATTATTTTCGTCGGGCTCCTTTATTTTATCTTGAGCATTTCCTGATTTAAAAAAGGTTTATTTTGGCCCAATTTGAAAATAAATTTAAAAAGAGACTTGCTTGCTCTAATGCGTGCGTGTTATGCGCTATTATTCGCACTTATTCTCGTCTAATCGCGTTTATTCTTGCATATTCTCGTCTAGTCGCGCCTAGGCGGTCAACAAAAAGAGTTGACCGCATTTTTACGCGCATACCCTCAATACGATGCTTTTTGTAAATGCATTGAGTTTAGGCGCGCTTAGGCGAAGTCTAGATGGACTTTTTAGAACATTGCTAATTGGTGTCTCCTTTTATGCGGGACGACATTTACAAGCTCTCTACATCTGCTTTATCTCTTCTAACTTCCCTGACTGTCCTTTTTTCTCCATATATGACGAAAGCCGCAACATATCGTCTCCAATGGTTACTTTGGAAGCCTGCATTTCATTCAAAACCTTGATGATTTCATCTGTCCTAGAAACTTTACAAAGTTCCTTCATAAATATGGTATAAGATTTGGGAGTTGCCTTAATTCCTAACTTCTCCATGCTCTTGAATGCAATTTTGTTTTACATAGCCTGCAGCCACCGCAGTTATTGCCACACTATCCAATTTAATTCCTGTTTCAATCATCTCTTTGTAGTATGGGTGAACATAGTTCGATTTTCGAACAATTTGTGGTAAATTTTCAAACCAAACCATTTAAAGCGGTTTGAAATTTTTTCAAACCAAACCACTTCACTTTCGAAACCAAACCAAACCACTTTTTATAGTTTGGTTCGGTTTTGAAATTTTTCCAAACCAAGCCACTTCACTTTCGAAACCAAACCAAACCACTTTTTATAGTTTTTATAGTTTGGTTCGGTTTAAAACCACGGTTTAGCAAAAAAAAAAAACATATATCGAATAAGTTAAATCATAAATATTAGTCTACAATCTCACGTTATAACATAAATATTAGTATCAATACAAGACAAAAAATATATTAACATCAATGCCAATCAAAACAAGATATTACATACCAGAGTTCTACACTTTCACTTCTAATCTTTATAATGCAACAACATAATAGCAATAGTTTAGAGTAACCTCTTAGTCGATATTCATTGGCACAACATCTTCAGTTGTAACACATTATTCATTCTTTGCATAAAAATAAGAATATATCATATGTTTTCATTAATTATAATTAAATTATATAAAACTAGTAATAAAAGAAAATGTATAGAAATATCAAATACGATAATACATTCAATAGCTTTCTCTGAATTATTTAATGCATATACTTCATCCAAATATTGACGAATCATTATAGGTTATTTGTTACTATGCAACCAATTCTTAGTGCATATCACCGCCTCAACCATCTTTGCACTCAACGAACTCTTAAATGAATCAAGAATCCGACCACTAGTAGAGAATGCACACTCAGAAGCAACTGTCGATATTTGAATGGCTAACACATCTTTGACAATTTGGGAAACAATCTTGTACTTATTCGCATTCAATTACCACCAAAGTAGTATATCGAAAGGCTCATTGGTCCAACATCATCATTTTTAAAATTAACATAAGTCAATGTCTTTTGCCTTTTGTCTTGAAACCTGTATGGATACTTCTTGCACAAACCCTCAATTTGATTTCGCAATGTACTAGTCCCACCTTTAGATTGATGCTTATACACTTGTCCACTATAAATATATTCTACATTCCCATCCATTTTTACATTAAAATGAGCCCACACATCAGACTTTTTATGTCCCTTCTGACCCTTTCCAATTTCTTGCATATTCACACTTTCACTCTCAACTGAAATTTCACCACTCGTCCCATGAGTACTTTTTCCTTTTAAATTCGGATCCATATGTGATTATCTGTAAACAAAAATGATTTAGTGAATACTTTGAAATAAGCATATCAAGATAGACATTCTTAATTGTTGCAGGGCACTCATGAAAGTAATAAACCGATAAAGCACAAAAGAACAAATTTGATTCACATCACTTGCACATTGGTCATCAACAAAGCATATGTGTGTCTGCAAACTAATTTAGATATGAATTATATTGAGTAAATTCTTATATTCCCTCAAATACTAAGTTAGATATGAATTCAATTCCATCAAATAAGCCAGAACTATAAATAATACATTAATATCCAACCAAAGAGGATAATAAACATACCAAAAGTGGAGATGTGAGGCGCTTTTCAACAGCAAGAACCACCCATCCTTAGTTTTTATATCTATTGCTGTTGAACCCAACTGAACGGCACGTAACAGCATCAATTTTAAGCAAAATCTACAAAAGATTCAACAACAAAAAGCAATTTGTAGAATTATTTCAACTTCCATACTAACCTTGATGGCTTCAATTGCAAATTCGACGTAGCGGCTCTTGGCCTTCTGACTTCCTAGGGTTTTGAAATGATGGGTATTGGAGGTGAGTTTTTTAAATGGCCGTGTCAAACCCTCGGAATCGCAGAAGAGCCTAACTTATATCAAATAAGTTTTAAAGGTCTCTTTTATACATAAAAAACATAAATATCATTACTTACTCACAATTGTTAACAGATCATCTGTTAACCGACCATCTGTACCATTAGTCTGTTAACAGATTTTGTTAACAGACATAGAGCCTGTTAAGGCCAATTTAACAGTTCTTCAGACCTGTTAACAGACCACGGGTCTGTTAACAGGTGTGAATAACTGTTAACGTAAATGTATACAATTATAACTGATTTTTTCAATTAATTCACTTCAAATGAACTCAGATTTGCAGAAATTTAAAGTAAAAATCACAATTTATACTCAGATTTATACATATTTTCATGATTTATACTATAAAATCCATAATTTCTACTGTAAATTAAAAGAAGAAGTTAGAGAAAAATGAATTTCTACTTTGAAATGAAATTTCTTACATAAATGAAATGGGTTGGATTCTTACATTGAAATGAGTTAGATTTTAACCTTGAAATCTTTTTTTTTTTTCACAGACAAATGAATTTGAAATCGTTTGAAATAATTATAAGCGGGGAAATAGACAGGATTATATTTGGTAATTTACACACCAAAATGGGTCAACGGCCATTCAGTACTATTCCCACTGGGTATTGGCCTATTGGTTGGGTAGGGTTTAATTGAGACGGGTAATTGGGTATTTGGGTTAATTGGGTTGGGTTTTATTGAGATGGGTCTTGGTTTAATTGGGTTGAATAAATTTTAAATTAATGGTAATGCCTAATAGGTAGGGTTTAATTGAGATGGGTATTTGGTTTAATTAGGTTGGGTTTAATTGAGATGGTTATTGGTTTAGTTGGGTTGAATATGGACAATTGATGGATTTCGTTTTAATTGGGTTGAATATTTTAAATTAATTTTTTTTTGGGTTAAATTTTTTTTTTTAAAACGATTTGGCAGTTTGAAACGGTTTGAAAAAATTAAAACCTAAATCAAACTCCTTTGAAGCGGTTTGGTTCGGTTCAAAACTAAAACGTTGACAGATTCACGTAGACCCAAACCAACAGTTTTGAAAAAGCGGTTTCGGTTCGATTTTGCAGTTTGACAGTTTCGTTGTTCAGCCCTACTTTGTAGAGCTCCAAGGCTTTTTGAAACTCGTTCGTCCAGAAGAGAGATGTTGTATCAATTCGTTTAGGTAGAAACTGTTACACGTCCAGAATGCTTTATTTCTTGGAAAAGATAAAATGCGTTAGAAACATGGTTTCTTCTCAAATACGTGTTTATAAGGATCCCGTAAACATTTCCATAAAAAATATTTTTTTTTCTTCATTATTTCGACTATCTTCAGTGCATCCTCAATCCTATCTCCTCTACAGAGTCCTTCGACCAACGTTTCAAAATTTTCAGAGTCAAGGTTGATGTTTTTAATCTTCAAGTCGCGAATCAATTCTAAGGCTTCTCTAATTCTCTCCGCAATACAGAAACTCTTTAGCATGAGACCATAAACACGATGCTCGGGAATCTCTGAAACTCTTATCATGTAATCGCCAACAACATGAACTGCAGCAGCATCTCCAGACAACGCCAGACAATTCAGTAACTGTTTATACAACCCCAAATCTATCTCCACCACTTTATGTACCATCTCCTTGTAGAACTCCAAAGCAATGTTGGCTTGTCCGGCTGTACAAAGTGCACGCAACATAATTCTGTAAGTCGTCCCATCAGGTTCAACACTGCTCTTTTTCATCTTCTCAAAAACCAACAAAGCTTTGCCAATCAACTTTGCCTTCCCATAATGAGATATAAGAATAGTCCATGTCTTAACATTTTTCTCACAAGAATTCTTTTCCATTTCCTCTACCAACTCCTCGACCAACTCAGACTCCTTAGCTTCCGCAGCTATGTAAATCATTGTATTATAAGTCTCTGTAGTGTGTCGAAACCATGCTTCCAGTTTCAACCAATTGAAAAACCTTAAAGCCAAATGAGGAACCTTGAAGCACCTTTTCAAAACCATGTCAACTATTTCCTCAGTATATCTAAAATCCGCATTTTTTAACTTTTCCTCCATTGTGACCACATCATTTTCACCTCTTACAATTCCTGTAATTTGATGAACAACAGGGACTAACATCAATTATTTCATTTCCACTCAAGATTTCCACCTGGGTATCCTCTAAACTCGACAAGTTATAGACATTCTTTTTTTTTCTATTTTCTTATCGGCATTTTCACGAACACCTTGCAAACCACAGACGCCTTTACATCTGTTTCATTCTTTGCCGAATGGATTGCTTTGAACATTGAAAACCCAGATGAGTCATTCGTCGTTCCTAAAATACCGAGGATTTCATTGAAGAGCGGGACAAAGTTCATGTTCTCTCTCTGGTTTTTCAAGTGGCCGCGCGATATTTCAACATTTTGAAGCATTTTGAAGCCTGTTTGAAGATTTGTTGAAGAGAATTGAAAAGTAAAATACTTGAACAACATGGCTGCGATTGTTATTCAGCAAAATATTGTAAGAAGCTGAACGAAAGAATTCACGTTTAAATGAGTTCTTCATTTTGCTCAAAAGAAAAAAGTTTAGTGGAACATTCCGTACGGCTTATTTGCACAAATGGTCCCTGACTTTTGCACTTACTGCGGGTTGAGGACCCATCTTTTCATTTTTGGCAGTTTAACCCCTATTTCAAATGTTTTTGGCAGAAATGGTCCTTTTCAACAATTTCCATCCAAATACCGTGAAATTTGACGGTGGAAGAATTTTTTATTTATAAAAGGCTTATTTGCACAAATGGTCCCTGACTTTTGTAAAGAAAAATTTGCAGCAAAAGTCCCTAATATTTTAGAAAGTGTTGAAAAGTCCCATAACCTTCTAATCCTAACACATATGACCCTAAATTTTTTTGACAATTTTACCACTAACTTAAATAAATTAAAAATAACTCACAAACCTTTTCAAAAATACAAATAAGTCCTAAATCTTTTTATTTTTTTTACAGATTTACACTTAAAATAATAAAAAATGTGTCATCAAGTCCCAAAACTTTTAATTTTGTTCACCAAAATGATATTTAAAATGTGTTTGATTAAAATCAGATATTTTAGTAAAAGTAATTGAAAAATTGTGGGACCATAAAATGCGTGGTTAAAATTAATTATTGACTTTGACTTTAACTTTTTAACAAAATCAAAATTGAAAATAAACGGGCTCTTAGAGTCTCTACAGATTTTGTCCAGTGGTCTATTAATTAACAAAAAAATTATACTCATGATCAAAATTTGACCAATTTAAAATTTTAATTTATTTTTCATATCAATTACTAGAGGTGGTAAAATGGGCCAGCCCAGATAGCCCGGTCTCTGGGCTGGGCTGGGCTGGTCTAATAAAAAATTGATTAAATAAAAATTAGGTCAATTTAGTCCGATAAAACTAGTCAACCGGGCTGGTCCGATAATTTTTTTTTGTCCAAATCCCTACCCCACACTTCAAACACCCCACCCCACCCCACCCCTCCCCTCCCCTCCCCTCCCCTCCCCTCCCTCGTGAAATGTGGCAGCCAGGGTGGGGTGTTTGAAGTGTGGGGTAGGGACTTGGGCAAAAAAAAAAAATTATCAGGCCAGCCTGATTGGCTAGTTGTACCGGACTAAATTAACCTAATTTTTATTGAATCAACTTTTTATTGGACCAGCCCAGCCTAGAGACCAGGCTATCTGGGCTGACCCATCTTGCCACCTCTAGTAATTGATATAAAAAATAAATTAAAATTTTAAATTAGTCAAATTTTGATCATGTGTATAGTTTTTTTGTTAATTAATAGACCACTGGACAAAATCTGTAGAGACTCTAAGAGCCTGTTTATTTTCAATTTTGATTTTGTTAAAAAGTTAAAGTCAAAGTCAATAATTAATTTTAACCACGCATTTTATGGTCCCACAATTTTTCAATTACTTTTACTAAAATATCTGATTTTAATCAAACACATTTTAAATATCATTTTGGTGAACAAAATTAAAAATTTTGGGACTTGATGACACACTTTTTATTATTTTAAGTGTAAATCTGTAAAAAAATAAAAAGATTTATGACTTATTTGTATTTTTGAAAAGGTTTGTGAGTTATTTTTAATTTATTTAAGTTATGGATAAAATTGTCAAAAAAATTTAGGGTCATATGTGTTAGGATTAGAAGGTTATGGGACTTTTCAACACTTTCTAAAATATTAGGGACTTTTGCTGCAAATTTTTCTTTACAAAAGTCAGGGACCATTTGTGCAAATAAGCCTTTTATAAATAAAAAATTCTTCCACCGTCAAATTTCACGGTATTTGGATGGAAATTGTTGAAAAGGACCATTTCTGTCAAAAACATTTGAAATAAGGGTTAAACTGCCAAAAATGAAAAGATGGGTCCTCAACCCGCAGTAAGTGCAAAAGTCAGGAACCATTTGCGCAAATAAGCCCATTCCGTACTAGTAATGTATGATATGGCGGGATATTTAAAAACTTATTTTAAGTAATTTTAGGAGTTAAATGTAACTTTTATAAAAGTTTTTCAAACCACATTTCTACCCTATCACTTTAATAAATAAAAAAAAAATCCTAAAAATAACAAAAAAAAAATCTGAAATATTACAATTAATGTATAAAAGGACTATTATTATTTATTGCAAATTCGTATATCATGCTAGAAATTTAGCAAATATATTGTAAAAACATTACTTGAAATTAAAGAAATCCCAAAATAAAATTACTTTCTTTCTTTTTTATACATAACTGAATCACAATAGAAAGTGTTTGTTTTTCATAGCGCAAATGTCAATTTTTAGATGATTGTATGCCAAGAACAAGTCAACAATATCTTATCTTACACTCTTTTTCGTACATTGTGTATCTTGTATAATACGTGTTTGATCACACTTTTTAGAAGTTAAAGTCAACAATTAATTTTAATCACACTTTTTAGAAATTAACAATTTTTTACAACTTTTCAACTAAACATTTCGAACTTGTTCGGTGTGATTTTTTTTGGACATTATTTTGTTGATTAAGAGCAATTTGATCATTTTAATTACTATTTGATTTGAAAAGTCAACAATGATGGCTGAAAAAAACCACACCGAACAAGCTCGAACATTTTCTTATCAACTTATACAAAAAAATATTTAATTTTAATAAAAATCAAACATGCACTCAAAACTTTAGTTTAGTTTTATAGTTTAGGCTAAAAATACAAAATTCAGAGGCAGTAAATAAATCAAACCGTGGGCCCAGCACAGCTCATCCTGGACCGTCAAACACTTTTCATGTTGCTTTTTTTTTTTTTCCATGTAGAATGGTTATGAATTTTCAACTTTGAAGAGTGGAGTTTTAGGTTTTCAATCTATTTAAATATATGAATTTAAGTTTTTATGTATTTGAAATTGTTAGTGTAGACGTTAAAATCACACGTGATTTTCAATTGAATTAGATAGATATGTGAAGTTGTAAAAAAAAATTCATCTAGTTTTTTATCTAGTTTCAAGTCACTTGAAAGTCGCGTGTGATTGAACGTATGAAATTGAGAGTTTCGATCACGTGAATAACTTATATTTAAATATTTAAATAAGTTGAGAACTCAAAATCTTACTTTGTTCAAGATTGGAGACTCATAACTACACCATTTAAAAGATTGGAAATAACATCCTAATTTTTTTTCTTTAAAAATATACTCACCCTAATAACCAAGAAGAAAAATAATTTTTTGAATGGTGCCAGATTAATATTAAAAAAAAAAAAAAAACATAACTAGTGGCTCGCGCCGAGCTTGCAAGTCACTTCCCATGATACCACGAGTCCAGCCGAATGTGGACTAAGGCGCCCCAAGAATTGACTTGATTTTACACTACTAGACTTGGTGATTGTTTAGTTAAATATATATATATCAATGTTGACCCAGAAGTATGATTAGGACTGGAAGGTACGGAAATTGGACAATTTTTGGAAATATCTTTACCATTTGACATTGAAGGTGCATGAGAAGGTGTACAAGGACATTTGTTAAATTGACAAGAAATTTTCAACAATAGATCGCATATTTCAATAAGATCTTTGGCTTTGTTCTTGAAGATATGATCGGGCATGTGAGATGAAAAATGTTGACATTGAAGATATTGGATACAATTATCAATAATCACCTTTTTGAGATATCTATTGGTATTGAAGATTGCACGACTAGGGGTAAACATGAAATCTGCTAAATATTCAAGATAATCTAAATCTTCTTTTTGAGAAACATATTGATGAAAATATTCAATTGAACGATAAAACAAACTTGAAACATTTGAATTACTCATTTGAGAAACTTAATTGAAAATACAGATTGACATAATTTAGATAAACTTACAAGATATGAAAGCTTATACAAAATATTCTCCATGAAGTAAATTGGAAAATAAACTTGAAACGCTCTCCCTATCCCGAGAAGTAACTCCTTCTTATATAGGTCTTTGAGTGCCTTTGATGCTTAGTAAAGGAATCTGCTTTTTAAAATAATTGTAGAACACTGTATCTCTTTTTGTAAAGTTGTCGGCCAAACTACTATTGCTGATTGATGTCACTGTTTGCTTTACAAAAGGTGTCGGCCAGAAAACTGTAGCTGATTGACTGATTGAATCATTTTGCTTTGAAGATTTTTTGAAAATCCAACCGTATCCACAGTTTTTCTCTACATTTTTGCAGAGTAATGATAAAGGGATAAGGCTAAATCTCAAAGAAATCTACATCAACCCCCGAGGCAATCATCTTTATTGTCATTGAAATCCGGGTCGGATCCAACATCAGATGCCGCAAGAGATTCCCTGCTTGATTATGCCTTTGCCATTGAAGCAGCTTTTTGAGCAAGAATAGCAAAGACTGGTCGGAACATTGAGCAAGTTGGGCCATGATTCTTGATTTTTATGTGAGGAAGTCACTTTGAGAAGAACCAGCACCTGCTTTGGCTTTTATTTGTTGATTAATCCAAGATTGGACAGCTTTTGAACAGACATTGGAATCATTGAATTTCTCCCACCATTTGATTTTGCAGCGACTAACAATACGTTTGAATGAGAATGCATCGGTAGATGCAGGAAAGATCTCAAAGTCCAAGCTTGGCAAGATCTCTTCACATGCTCCAAGAGTGACTTAAAGATTGAAGCCTTCGGAGACACGGCTTGGCAAGATCTCTTCACATGCTCCAAAGTAAAGCCACCATGATTGAAACCACTTTGGAAAAATCTTTGGACAATTTTGATCGAAAAGAATGAACCAATAGTGACTTAAAGGCCGAAAATAAAGAACATTATACCATGCCTTCATATAGTCTTGGTAAGTGAATTGTGATTTTTGGCCATTTTTTAGAGAGAAAATCTTTGGTTCCCAAGGTTCCTGATTCCAGTCGGAAAGAGATAAAACCACGAGAATTTTAATTTTTGAAAAATCGATCCAGTGAGTATTTGGTTTGTTAGGAGTATGGGAGATGATTGCAGATTTGGTTAGTTTGAGGATTGATTCATACCACATTCTTGACAGATAAAGATTTTGGAGAATGAAGTAGAATTCATTCAAAACTTGATATTTGCGATCGAAAAAATTAAAATAATCGTCATCTTTGAAGAAAGGAAGGAAAATTCTTGAGAGACATTCGTTAAGAGAGGGGTATTTTGCCCACTCATCTTCTAATTATGTAATATGGATAATTGTGCCTTTGGAAAAGTAATAAATTTTTTTATTGTTGATTTCAAGAAGTTTGCCTGATCCAGGGATGGTATCGGGTTTAAGAGCATTTTTGTAATTTGCTGGGGTTTTTGTCTGGGATTGAAGAGTTCCAAGAACCGTGAATGGATTCGAGGAAACTGAAACATTTTTTTATTTTTGAGAAGACAATGGTTGAGTAGTTTTTGAGCTACTAGAACATTCGAGGAGGAAATCCTCAGGGGATCTTCCTTTGCTGGTTGTTGGTTTCTTTGACATTTTTATCCTGTAAGAACTCTCGAGTTAAAAAGTCTAGCAGTGAATTATCCTCACCTTTGATAAACTCTATTGAAAAATCAAAACATGCCATCTGGCAAAAATTTGTTTTGAAACTAAATTTTTAACATCTTTTTGTAAAATATCTTTTGAAGCTTTGCAATCAGTTCTAACTAAAAAAATTTTGTTCATTAAATCATCTTGAAATTTTGAAATACATAAGACAATTAAAAGACATTCTTTTTTTAAAGTAGAGTAGTTCTTTTGCGGGCCAAGCCAGATGCCCGAATGGTAGCGAACATGTTCCTCTTTTTGATGATCAGTTGTTTGTTTCAGAATACCTCCATATCCAAAGTCTGAGGCATCGGTTTCAACAATAAGAGAAGCTTTTGGATTAACGATATTGAGACATGAAAGGGTTTTGACACTTTGTTTGACAAGTTTGACAGCTTCAGTATGTTTGCTGGACCAAGCTGAAGGGACTTTACGAAGCCTTTGGTAAAGAGGTTCGCATATTTGTCTAATGTTTGGGATGAAATCTGAGATGTAATTGACACAGCCTAAGAACCTTTGGAGGCTAGTTTTATCAGGGATTTCATCAGGGAATTTTGATGCAAACTCAAGACTACGTTTGATAGGAGTAATTGTTCCTCTAAAGATTTCATGTCCTAAAATTTTTGTCTTAGTTTGACGTAGGACAATTTTCTTTTCAGAAACTGCTAGACCGTTTCGTTTGGCAATCGATAAGAAAATTTGGAGATGATTAAGATGCTGCTCTAAACTATCAGAATAAATAAGAACATCATCTATATAAACTATTGAAATCTTTTGATATGGATTGAATATATCATTCATAATTTTTTGGAATTCTGATGGAGCATTTTTGAGGCCGAATGGCATAACATTCCATTCGTATTGTCCAAAAGGGACATTAAAGGCTGTTTTGCACCTATCCTTCTCATCGATTTGGATTTGCCAAAATCCTGACTTTAGGTCAAATTTTGAAAAAATGACGACATTGAGAAGGCGATTGAGCAGGTCTTTCTTTTGAGGCATAGGATATCTAATCCATTGGAGTACTTGATTAAGAGGTTTATAGTTGATAACTAACCTTGGAACACCTATCTCAATTTCACCATGATTATTGACGTAGAAAGCTGCACAACTCCAGGGAGATTTGCTAGGTCGAATTAAACCTTTGTCAAGGACATCCTTAATTTCTTTGGTGCAGACATCTAAGAGCTCTTTGTTCATTTGAATCGGTCTTGCCTTAGTTGGTATTTGTCTTTCATTAAAATTGGGGATATAAGGAAGAGTAACGATATGTTTCTTCCTATTCCAAAAGGCATTAAGGATTGTAGAGCAAACTTCTGTCCTAATGGCCTTATCAATCTTCTCAATTTGTTCGTTAAAACTTTTGGTTTCTAATTGTTCTGAAAGTCTTGAAAATCTAATATCTTCTTTCAAATATTTGATATGTTATTTTTTGAAATTTATATTATTGATAATTTTTGTGATTGAGTGTTCTTTTAATAGATTGATATCCCTACTGGTAGGAGGATTTGTAAATTCGAAAAATATGTCGTGGTTGAGAATTTTGATCTTAATCCTTTCTCAGTAACGAAGATTGGATAAAGTTGAACAAAAAAATTGGGTGCCAAGAATGACTTCTTGGTCAAGATCCTTAACAAGATAGAAACTACTTTTGAAACAAATGTCTCCATTACAGACATGAGCTTTCGTAAGTTTGTATTGGATATTGAGACTTTTACCACTAACACCATAAATGTTTTATGTGGTTTTTTCAAAATATTTTGTGGGAACCATTCCTTCCCTAATATAGTTTTGATCAGCTCTGGAGTCTAAAAGGACCCTAGTTTTGATTTTATATTCTTTATTGATAATAATTGTGGCAATCGTATACCATTTCTGAAGACGAATTTGACTAATGATATTCATGATTGATCTTCAGTAAGGGGGCTTTGGATCTTAAAAGGAGAGCAAGGAGGTTCAGCTTCTTCACTATCGAAAGAAGATTTGGAGCTTGAAGAAGCTTGGATTTTTTCTTTTCCTTTTAAAGAATGAGGAAAGTAAGACTTGATGATTGAGACTTCAAATTTGAGCAGATAGAGTTCTTTTTCAAGTTGAGATATTTGACTCTTCATTTGATTGACTTCATTACGAAGTCTTGACTAGATGAGACTTTATTTGATTTTTTAAATCTATCAAAAACATCATTGATATTATAACTCATTTGGGGGGGTTTTGTTTTGACAGGATCTAGAAGATTTTGAAATTTTTGTTTAAGTCCAGAGTCTTGAATTGAATTTGTTTCATAGGTACAATTATCTCTTCTCAGAAGTTATAACATTAATTCAACTCCTTCTCAGAAGTTAGAACATTAATTGAATTTGTTTCACAGGTACAATTATCTCTTTACAATTACATACCTTCTTTGAGCTAGATGATTGGGAGGAAGGTAAAACATTGCTATAATCGAAATCTTCTATATATATATATATATATATATATATATAAGCCATGAGTTTTACGGAACATGTAGATAAAAATTATAAATTTTTAAAATATATAAATAAAAATAATATTTGATTAGTTTATAAGCTAAAAATACAATCACAAACTTATAAAAAAAATGACATAATTATACCGTGTTAATTCAAATTGCGTGATTGAGACATTAATAGACTCACTTGAATAGGCAAACCCAAAACTTCTACTTATAAATTTATTTATTTTTATCTATACTACTTTTAAAAAGCTTTAAAAGGGAGAAACAATTTTGAACTATTTTATCCTCATATATTACATCTTTGGGCTATTTTATCATCCCATATTAAATTAAAAAATTCAAAAACATTTCATCTCCCACAATTATTGAACAAAATAAAGGGTTGTTTGAGGCATTTGGGCAACTTATCTTTAATTTTTTTTAACTGTAGAATACAAATGGTCATATAATGATTATGTAATTCATAAATATGTATTTATTATCATAAAAATGGGATTTATGAATTGAGAAGTTAAAAGATCTTTCATTTGTCAATATTGACATCAAAATTTATCATTTTTTTTAATATAGAAAAGCCTTATGATGGTCGACTCATTCTCCTCTTTTCTTTGGCATTAACTTTTCAGATTTTATTTGTAAATTTTACAAGTTAAAATTAGAAAGTTTCTCTCAAAATTCTCTCATTTTGTCCTTTTCTTTTAACAACATATTACACACACAAAACTTATTTTTCTTCAATTTTTTACAAAAGAAGAAAAAAGAAATAAAGAAATAAGTGATAATTTAAAGTTATTGAAGAACAACAAATGGTTTCAGATTTTTCAATTAGTTTTCATATTTAAGAAAAGTAAAGTAATATCTACGTGCAAGTGGTTATTTCAACTTGATATAATATTTTTATAATCTTACACGATGTGCTAATAGACCCTTTTGTTTGATATGGTTCTATTTGGTTATTTATGAAATGTTATATACAAATGTATAGAACTTTTCATTCGGTATGGTTCGATCTTTTCACTATGAAATGTAATGAAGAAATGTAAAACGCTTTTTCGTTCTACATGGTTTGGTTGCTCACTATGAAATGTGATATGAATTGTATAGAATTTTATATGATTTTTTGAGGGATGGATGACATGTTCACTACTAGAGATAATTGAATAGGATTAAAAAACAATGACATGTCAAACATTTATCTATTGGTCAATCAAACTTAGTGTAGCAAAAATGCCCATTTAGTCTAAGCCAACATTTATCTATTTTTGTTTGGTAACATCTTTTCACTCTTTATTCTTTTCGCATATTAGATGAATCTTTTGAACTTTTTAAAGTAAATCGACCCACCCTTTACAGGGTCGCAGTCACCCTGTTTTACATGCCCCACGCGTGCCACGGTACGAGGTCATTTTTACTATCTTTTTTCTATCTAAAAGTAATTAAAATTACAAGGAAAATTAAATCTCTTAACCGAGCAACTTGTTTCCTTGAGTCTCGCATTTGTTGAAGTCACCTATCTTTCTATTTATATGAAGAGCCAGCTTAGCTACTTTCCTACTTGTAACTTGTAAGTAAAAGATCCTTATTTAGCCTCCGTTTGGTATAGATTATAAACTAGTTTATTTGATTAAAATAGTTTATTTGACCAAAAACGATTTATTTAACCAAAATTTTTGCCTTGTAGCATGACATTTTTGACCAAAAATAGTCAAATAAACTATTTTGGTCAAATAAACCAGTTTATAATCTATACCAAACGGAGGCTTACTCTCATTTGATTATTTTACAAGTGCGTTAATATTTTTATTTCACATTAGGACATGTCATACATTAGGACTTATATTGATGTATTTCTATTTTTGCAAATGACAGAAGAAGCAATCCACAAGAAATGAGGAACAAAGTGAGTTGCGAAGCACAAAATTTACATTATTTAAATGTCTACTTAAGAGCTTGTTTGACATGGTTTATAAACCATTTTTTATTTATTTCAGCCGTCATTTTTGATTTTTCAACCTATTTTTAATATGAAAAGTCAACAATTTCAACTCAAATAAACTATTTTTGGTTTATAAACTAGTTTATAATCCCTGTCAAACAGACCCTAAAAGTCGTGTAGTTTTAAATATTTTGTTGGTACAAAATATAATTCTATTTTTATTTATTTGCTTTGGAACATGCAAAAAACGAATGCTGACATTAGTAGAATGTGACTTTTTGTCATATTTAAATGTCACGGTTTTGTTCACCGTACGCATTAGAACAAAACCGTGACATTTTAAATTATGTATCCGTGTGAAAAGGAAGAGAGAGAAAGACTAAATAGTCAATAAACGTTTGTGTTTTAAATACTACGAATGCTGTACTATTGTATTATTATTTATGTCAAATGAGGACACCACATGGAATGCCACATCAACTGAGAATGATGAAACTGAGTATGGTAGGTTTATTTATATTTTTACACAAATTTAAAAAATTTAATTATTATAATTGTAACAATAAATTTTACTTATAATTAATATAATAATAATTTATATTTGTTGATAATAAAGTACAATAAATAAAAATATATAAAAAAATTAAAAAAATAAACTATACTCACAATAAAAAAAATAGAAAATAATTTGAAATAGATAAATAAAAAAATTAAATGAATTTTTCATTTTCAATTTTTTATGAACTTTTGAGCATACTATTATAAAATATAGTAGATAAGCAAATAGAAAGAGGAGAAGAAGACAAAGAAAAATAAAACGAAAAGAAATGAAAGGGACCGCCGCCGCCACCTCCGGCGTCCCCGCGCAACCCATTCGGCGCCCCAAAATCGCCCACCTTCCCAAATCCGCACGGCCACCACCAGCATCCACAATCCCCTCAGACCACCTGAATTACTCCCAAATCAGCCTGCCGTCGCCGCCAGAACAACCGCCTTTCATGAACTACCCACCGTCACACCATTCGCTTCACCAAAACGCACCCCCAAATCCAGCATATTAGTATACGTGGAATACCGTTCAATGCAAAAACCCACCGCGGGCCGCCGCTACCACCGGACCCTCAAAAACCCATCTTCATTTATGCCACAAATTCAGCGACTATAAGCCGTGCATTCCTCTGTTTATGCAAAGCTTGTCAATACGCAAAAACAGGGGAATCGGGAAAGGCACTGTTGGATTTCCATCATTAGGTTCTTTTCGTCGGATTGAAATAAAAAGAATAATTATTTGGAGCTGATTTAACAATTCGATGAATTAATTTAATGGAGAATGAAAGCTTCAAAAACACAGTAAAGTAAACATCCCTATATATCATAGATCATAAATAAAATAAGCTAAAACGGCAAAGCATACCAGTGATACAAATACACCATATATAACTTCAATGAGGAAAAAGGAAAGACAAAAAACGACAGCAGAATAAGAAATCGGTGCTAACGGTGTTCATCATCGCGAAGAAAAAAAAACCGGAAACAGAGTCTGAAGGCCTGCTTTATTTTACAGAGGCAGAATTCGAAGATTTGGCGCTTGATTTTTCCTCGAATTGGAATTGCAAACGATGGGCATGCTTTGATTTTACTCGGGTAGTCTGAAACTAGTGGCCGCCGTGGAGTTTTAGAGATGAAATTCATGGTTGTGGTCCTTGTGGAGAAAGCAAGGGAAACAGAGTTGAGTTAACTGTAAATAGATGAGTTAATTATCTATATATAAGGGCCGGGGAGGGGATATCTTCTTGGTAATTGCATGCTTTTGACACGTATATTAGAACGGCCAAGTTGGTGGCATTTTGGGAAAATCATACATAAAAGTCTGAAAATTGTTCCACTCACCACCACCGGATCGGACCCAAAAAAATTTGGAGTCCGAACTACTACTTACAAAAAAAAAAGTTTCACAGCTAAAGACCGAAATGTTGCTAAAAAAAAATTTACTAATATTTTTTTTTTAAGTTGGTCCATCCGCCCTTGCGCCAACTTTCAAGTTGGTCCATCGGCTCGTAGTAATTGCATGCTCTTGACACGTACAAGGATTAGAAAGACCAACTTGGAAAAATGATACATAGAAGCTATAAAACAATATTCTAAAAAATATAAAACGTAATTAAGTGTGAAGGTAGAAATATAAATTTTTCGAAACAAGGTCAAGACACGAGATGTGACTAGGCGTGGATTCAGTATTTCATGTTTAATCACGTTTTTATGTACTTTTTAGAACACTATATAAAAATAAAAAATTATTCCACTTGCCCACTTTCAAATTGGTCAATCAACTCTAACTATGACCAAAATAGATTGAACTCGATAAAATAACTTGAGAATTAAGATTGACTAGTTTATTGAATTTTGGCCAATTGGCTCTAGATTTTGTATTTTATTTATTACTTTTAAATCATTTGACCTTGACTCTCTCTCTTTTTTTTTTTAGAGTAAGATATGTGGGGGGTGTCATGAAGAAAAAAAATCTAGAAGTTTAATTTTGTTTTGATTTTTAATATTAGACAGTATTATCTAATAATTTTATTTTTCAACGTAGAATTTTTCAATATAGACCTTAAGAAATAGGGATTTTGGCGTAAATGGTCCTTAACCTTTGTCCTTAGTATGGAATTGATCTCTAATGTTTATTTTTTAGCAAAAAAATCCCCAATCTATGTGTTTTTGTGCAAAATTGGTCCTTATGACAAATATGCTCTTAATTTTAACTAGAAGAAATTGTATGTAGATTCTTAATCATTAAAAAATGTGCAAATATGTCCAATACTTATATTTTTTTTATAAAAAAATTAAAGAAAACTAATGAGTTTTTTTTTAATAATAAACTTGTCAAATAAAATTATTATTTTTATTATTAAGTAATTATATTATTTAGAGGGAGAAATCATTTTTCTCCCTCTTTACATCGAAATTTTTTTCTACCTCTTTACTTTAAAAATTAAATTAAATAAATAACAAAATAACTTATATAATTTTATGACATGGAAATAATCTTATTAAATTTTTATTTAACATAAAAATACTAATAAAAATTAATTTGTACATTATGTGTTTTATTTTTGAACGAAAATAAAACGATAAATTAAAATATGAAGAATATAGTTGGATTTCTAATATTTGTAGTTAATAAACATATAATCCAATTAAATGAAAGTATTTGAACATCAAGTTTTTGACAAAGTTATTTTTTTTATACAACAATAAAATAAAATTTTAAATTTTAAATAATATAATTATTTAATAATAAAAATAATAATTTTATTTTACATATATATTGCTAGCGTTAATTCCAAAAAAAAATTCATTAGTTTGTTTTTTATTTTTTTTATAAAAAATAAAAGTATTGTACCAATTTGTACATTTTGTAATGATTAGAAATCGACATACAATTTCTTCTAATTAAAACTGAAGATATATTTGTCTTTTTATCTCATAAGGACCAATTTTGCATCGAAACATATAGGTTAGGAACTTTTTTTTTTGTCAAAAAATAAACATTATAAACCAATTTCACACTAAGAACAAAGGTTAGGTACCATTTGCACCAAAATCCCTAAGAAATAAGTTTGGTGTATTTTGTGGGGCCAGAATAGCAGCAATTCACTTTTCACAACAAATTTTTTTCTTCAATTACTCCTTTTCTTTTCTGTTTGAAAATAATTAATGTGCTGAGTCATTGACATAAGATAAAGGAAACCGTGTCCTAACTCCTACAACGTTTACTCAATAAATTGTCGAATATATTAGAATCTTTGTATATTGTTGTTTGAATATTGATCTAATGCTCTCGGTGGATATTGTTATAATGCCCACCGAGACATGTGTCGTGTAATAATTACATGAGTGTAAAGTGCCAGGTGGACATTATAACAATGTCTATCGGGAACATTAGAACGGAACTCATTGTTGTTTGTGAGATTAATTTATAAAAGAATAATTATGTGTATATGTTATAAAGTAAATAGTGTTTTTTTTTTATTTTTTTAAATGAATCTCGTTACCTCATAAGGGGTGTCTTTTTATATACTTATGATGCATAAATTAATAAATTACAGATAGAATTATGCGTGCATTGACTATAATGTCGAGAATTTTTAATTAACCAATTATTACGTTATTTATTTATTCCCTAGCTGATGTATGTTGCCAATTCCTAAATAGGTGGGGGTGCCGAAGGTACGAAGACATGGGAGATGATAGATCAGTAACCACGAAGACAAAGGTCAAACTTCATGAACGTTATTGTCAATAACTCTGGCAAAAAGACTTTTTAGATTTTAGGATGTTAAATTTAAAGTAGGTTAAGTAAAGATTTTTTATTTTTTAAGATTGCAAGTTTCATGCGAAATGTGTGAACAAAAAATAGATAAAAATTGTGTATCTTATCAAATATATTGATAAAAATAATATTTGATCAATTTATAAGTATAGACAAATATACTCTTAATATGATTAGACAAAATAAAAGCAAAAAAATGAAATAAAAAAGTGACATTTTTGTAGTTTTGTCCTGTTTAGTGCGTGTTTGATGATGTTTAAAAAGTAGTTTTTTTTTATAAAATTTTTGAAAAAAATGGTAAAATGTGTGCTAGAAAAATTGATAAAAATTGTAGATCCCATAAAATATTTAGTTGAAAATGAGCTCAAGAAAAAAATATTAAAATTTATACCAAACATGCTCTATATACTCTATTGGTCAACAAACTTTTAAAATATGTCACTATGGAATTTGGAGTAAATGGTCTCTGATATTTTCTCTTAGTGCAGAAATGGTCCATAATGTTTATTTTTTTGACACAGAAGTGCATAATCTATGTGTTTTTAGTGTGTAATTAATCCTTATTTGATGAAAAAGACAAATGTGCCCTTAGTTTTAATTAGAAAAAATTATAATTGAATTCCTAACATTTTGCAAACAGTGCAAATGGGTCTGGTACATTTATTAAATAATATTTAATTTAGCATATTATATATATCACTATAATTGTGTCAATTAAATTTTTCATAAGAGAAAAATATAAAATTATTGCGCTTTAAGTATATTTAATTGCTATGTAATATAAAAAACTTGAATAAAAATTAAGTTACATAAATAACAAAATGGCGTATATAATTTGATGACATTGAACCAGTCTTATTATTATTTTTAACATAAAAATATTAATAAAAATTTAATTTACACATTATGTTTTATTTATTTTTTAACAATAAATTAAAATATGAATAATACAATAGGAGTTCTAATTAAAATTTTGATAAAAAGTTAAAGTTGAAGTCAAAGTCAAAGTTAACAATTAAATTTAACCACACATTTTATAGGACTCACAACCTTTTACAACTTTTCAACAACACATTTTACCAACTTTATCAACTTTTACAAAGAATCTGATTTAAATCAAAATCAAAAACCCCAATAAAGAAATATCTCAGTTAAATAAAAGTATTTGAGCATTAAATTTGTGACAAAGTTATTTTTCTTTTTATGTTGTAACAATAAAATAAAATTTTAAATTTTAAATAATAAAATTACTTAATAATAAAAAAATAATTTTATTTAACATATTTGTAAATAATTATGAAGTTAAATTTTAGTTATTTTATAATAGTTCATAAAATATACCAAACAATTTAGTATATTTTGGTCAAGTCATTGTCTATGTATCCGAGAATTGATTTAACGGATATGATGTGTCCAATGATAAAACTTATATGGCAGATGGTCTAGCTGAGATGTCATTGATAAGCATAAAAATTGTAGGTTCACTCGCAATTTTTGTTTCAACTCACTTATTTAAACATTTTATATCTGCACTCAAAATCGTGTGGTTAAAGGAACTTGAATCCAAAATTACACGTTAAAGTGAGTTGTTTTTAGCTTATTAATGCCATCTCGTCAAGACCATCAACCACATGACCAGACAATTTATTAAAATCGTTAAATATATTAATAGATATGTAAAGAGTGATTTAACAGAAACAACTTTCCAACTTCAGTGACCAGTTATTAGGGAGGCAAAAAGGCCAGGCTGTTATGGGCCCGGGCTGAAGAAAAATAACTCTTCCCGTGGATTGATTCGTGGATCATAATATTTTAGCATAATTTTTCTTTTTTTACCTTTTAAAGTAAAAAAAAAAAAAAAATTATGGCTCGGCCCGTCTTGGTAAGTCGGATCGATCCATTGCTATCCCAACCAATTATATTAAAAGAACGCTTGACGAATAAAGTGGCATGTTTTGAAAGTTTACGAGCTAATAGAGTTTTCAATGTTTCAAAACAGATCCCAAACATTAACCCAAAAAATGTAAATGACCTATGGTCAAATGATTCAACCTTGACTGATCTCAAAGTAGAAATAAGCATTTAATTAAGTAAATATATACATACTAAAGAAAAAATTACAAACATAAATTGATTTTCATCAATAGAAAATAAAAAATATATCAACAATGAACCATTAAATTTTCAAAAGTATAATATCGTAATATGACGGTTTCAAATTAGGTAAGTTTACTAAATTTTTGATTTCAAGAATATGATATCATATCAATTACAAAATTCATTCAAATGATTATAAATTCATTATATTGTTAATTAACTGAGTTTTATTGTGAATTTTAAGTTATACTTGTATTTCTAAGATGAATCAACTATCTTCCCATTTGGAATTCAATTTCTTTATTAGGTTGGCAAATTAGTCATAGAAATTGATGTGTATGGTTGCATGTTACATGGTCTACAAAGTATTGAAATGAATGAGAAATTTTTTAGAAAAAATAAAAGTTCACACTTATGGGCCTATGGCATTGCCACATGAGACTGACAAAAGTCACAAAGGAAACATCTAAGTATCTAACAAAATCCTTTTTATCTCTATGTTTGTGAACAATTTACGTCATTACCTACATCACTGGTCCCTACTTATATATACACGTTACATTATAAATATATTGGCTTTTTTGCACAAATAATTCCTAGCTTTTGCACTTATTGTAGGTTGAGGACCCATCTTTTTAGTTTTAGCAATGTATTTCAAATTTTATTAACGACAATGGTCCTTTCCGTTAGTTTCGTTCAATTCCACTGTTAAATAAGCGCGTGTAGTACAAATTTGACCCTGGAACAATTTTGGACATAAAAAATAAAGAAAAATTTGCAGCAAAAGTCTAAAATCTTTCAAAAAATATCGAAAAGTCTCCAAATCTTCTAATCCTAAGACATATGACCCACACTTTTTTCACAATTTTGCCTCTAACTTAAATAAATTAAAAATTAACTCTTAAACCTTTTCAAAATTACAAATAAGTCCTAAATATTTTTATTTTTTTTACAGATTTACACTTAAAATAATAAAAAATGTGTCATCAAGTCCCAAAACTTTTAATTTTGTTCACCGAAATGACATTTAAAGTTTCTACAGATTTTGTCCAGTGGTCCGTTAATTAAAAAAAATTATACCCATAATCAAAATTTGACCAATTTAACAAGTACAAAATAATTTATTATATTCTATTATTCAAAATAATATTTTGAAAAAAAAAAATCACAGAAAATGATCATCATCCCAGTGGGTTATGAACATGACTCAATTTTCTGATTCTTGATTTCTTCTTGAATCAAGCATCACATTTTCACAACTGGGCTTTTGTAATTCTTGAAATTCATTCTCTGATTTTGCTTCAATTTTGGTGTCATATTTTATTTCTGTCGGGGCTAATGGAGAACCCCCAAAATCTCATCAATGGCGCGGAAATTTGAACTACTCTGCTTGGACTTGATATTGACTTCAATAAACCTTTCATCTCCCCTCTCTCTCTCTCTTTTTATATATATATATATATATATATATATATATATATATATATTGGCGGTGGAAAATTTCAATTCTCCCTGGTTTGCGAACCGGGGAATCAATCTCTGGCCAATGATTAATGATTAGAGATACCGGTGTACATGTATCTCCGGCGATTTTTTTGCTTTTTTTGGCCACATTTTCTGGAAATTCGAACAGAATCATGGCTATGCTTATTCCCCATTTGAACGATGGTGCCAAAAAAATGAATGGGGGTGTAAAATATGAGAGAAAATATATGTGGAGAAATAATTCTCTCTGTATATTGATGTAATGTAAATAATGAATGGGGTTACAAAATATATATATAACTTAATAGAAACCTAATAAGAAAAGAAATAAAAAGAAAGGAGTTCTACTTAGAATAGGAATATTACATATATGGTATCCTACTACATGCTATTCTAATGTAAATAGAATTCTAATACTCCCTCTCAAGTTGGAGCATGTATGTCAAGAGTGCCCAACTTGTGAGTGAAATTGTGAAATACCTCATTCCCCAATGCTTTAGTAAATAAATCTGCAATATGATTGTTGCTTGGAACATAGGTAGTTTTGATCTCTCCCTTATCAATTCGTTCACGAACAATATGACAATCTATTTCAATGTGTTTTGTTCTTTCATGATATACTGGATTAGCGGCAATATGCATTGCTGCTTGATTATCACAATATAATATTGCTGCTTGTGGATGATCTACACATAAGTCTGTCAGCAATTGTCTCAACCATATAAGCTCACATGTAATGGAAGCTATTGCCCTATACTCAGCTTCTGCTGAAGATTTGGACACAGTCGTTTATTTCTTGCTTTTCCATGATATAAGTGCTTTTCCCAAAAATACACAATATCCTGTAACTGACCGTCGTATAGTAATATCTCCGGCCCAATCTGCATCACAAAATCCTGCTAGCTACAATTTTCCACTTGATGGAAAATATAATCCTCGTCCTGGTGCCCCTTTCAAGTATCGGAGCAATCGGTGAACTGCATCAAGATGAGGTTGTCTAGGTGTCTGCATAAACTGACTGAGTGTATTGACTGAATATGAGATCTCTGGTCTGGTAATGGTGAGATAAATGAGCTTTCCTACCAACCGTCGATAGTATGTGGGATCTTTCAATAACTTTCCATCAGTCAGATTAAATTTCAATGACTGCTCCATAGAAAATGCTGCAGGTTTTGATTCAAGTAATCCGGCTTCTTGAAGAATGTCAAGAGTATACTTCCTTTGATTTATTGAAATCCCTGATCTTGAGCGAGCAATTTCTATTCCAAGAAAGTATTTTAATGTGCCAAGGTCCTTCAACTTGAATTGAGATGCAAGGAATGTTTTTGTAGTAGAGATTGCTTCTCTATTATTTCCTATGACAATCATATCATCCACATATAATAGAACTGTCGTAAATGAATTACCATTAACCTTTGTAAAGAGTGAGTAATCTGCATGTGACTGTTTGAACACAAACTGAATAATAGCAGATATAAATTTTTGAAACTAAGAACGAGATGCCTGTTTCAATCCATATAAAGATTTATGAAGTCGACATACAACTGGTGTCTCCCACTGTCGACGAAATACAGGAGGGGGAGTCATATAGACTTCTTCATCAAGATCACCATGAAGAAAGGCATTTTGTACATCCATCTGATGAAGCGTCCAGTCACGAATAGAGGCGATAGCAAGTAAGCATCTGACTGTAGTTAACTTTGCAACTGGAGCGAAAGTTTCATTATAATCAATCCCTTCTCGTTGTGTAAACCCCTTCGCCACTAACCGTGCTTTGTATCGTTCAACTGTACCGTCAGAATGAAATTTAATTTTGAACACCCACTTACAACCAATAGGTTGAGAATTTGGAGGAAGCAGTACAAGTGACCAAGTATTGTTTTCTTCCAAGGCACGAATTTCATCATTAATGGCAGCGACCCATTTGGGATCCTGACATGCTTCCTCATATGTAGCTGGCTCTATGATATGAGAAATATTATATGTAAAAGTACGATGTATAGAAGAAAAGTTACTATATGATACATACTTTGATATAGGGTGTCGAGTGCTGGATTTGACTGGAAGAGACCCGGCTTGAGTAGGCAGAGTATGATTGATATAGTAATCTTTCAGGTGAAATTGTCCCTAACATTTGCAAAATGTGCAAATGGGCCCGGTACATTTATTAAATAATATTTAATTTAGCATATTATAACTGTGTCAATTAAATTTTTCATAAGAGAAAAATGTAAAATTATTGCACTTCAAGTATATGTAATTGTAATGTAATGTAAAAAACTTGAATAAAAATTAAGTTAAGTAAATAACAAAATAGCTTATATAATTTTATGACATTGAATCATTCTTATTATATTTTTTTAATATAAAAATACTAATAAAAATTTAATTTATACATTATGTTTTCTTTATTAACGATAAATTAAAATATGAATAATACAATTTGAATTCTAATTAAAATTTTGATAAAAAGTTGAAGTTAAAGTCAAAAATTAATTTTAACCACACATTCCATAAGACCTACAATTTTTACAATTTTTCAACAACATATTTCATCAACTTTTACAAAGAATCTGATTTTATTCAAAATCAAACACCCCAATAAAGAAATAGCTCGATTAAATAAAAATATTTGAGCATCAAATTTGTGACAAAGTTATTTTTTTTTATGTTATAACAATAAAATAAAAGTTTAAATTTTAAATAATATAATTACTTAATAATAATAAAATAATTTTGTTTAACATATTTGTAAATAATTATGGGCTTAAATTTTAGTTATTTTATAATAGTTCGTGAAATATAGAAAACAATTTAATATATATTAAATTAGTCAATAAAGTATTAATTAAAAAAAAACTCATTGGTTTCGTTTAATTTTTTATAAAAGATAAAAGTATCAAACACATTTGTATTTTTTACAAATGTTAAGAATCTAATTGTAATTTTTTTTCAAGAGTTTTGCTGCATACTTTGCCAGCAGCAAACGTGTTAAGAAAACTGTTATCAGTCTGATACAATTGACACAGGACAAGGACCCGGTTCAATAGAGCCACGCTGGGAATCAAAGATCTGCAGATGTCTGATGTAGTCACTGCCATGATGAGTAAAACTCAAAGTCGTCCTTTCAAGATGTCACTCTCTAAAAACCCGCCGGATACTATGCATGAGTTACTCAAGAGAGTGGATAAGTATGTGGACGCTGAAGAAGCATATCTCATTACCAAAAGTATGAAAGATCGAAATGAATCTGAGTCTAACAAAAGAAAGATTCGGGACGAGCCTGAACCTCGAAATAATAGAGACAAGCTCACCCAAAACGAGACGACTTCGCCCAAGTCCAGGCGAGCCAACCAGGCGAGCTAGCTGAGCCAATGCCAAAAAAAAATATTGCGAGCTCACCCAAGGCAATCCGAGGCGAGCTCACCCAATCCGAGGCGAGCTCGCCCAATGCAAGGTAAAAAAAAAAAAATTAGACAAGCTCACCCAAAGCGGACGAAGCGAGCTCACCTAATCCAAGGCGAGCTTATCCAAGTTCAAAAAAAAAAAGTCTAGGCAAGCTCACCCAATACGAGGTGAGGCAAGCTTGCCCATCCTAAGGTGAGCTCACCCAAAGTTAAAAAAAAATTAGAAAGAAGCATGTGTGATAGATTATTTCTATTTCTCATTGACATTAGTCTATGAAAGGAAGAGGGGTTTACAAGACCAGAAATAATGACAGCTGCTACTATCTGAAAAACAAAACCAGCTGCTACTGTCTAAAAAACAAGGCCAGAAAAAATGATAGTTGCCACTGTTTGAAAAACAAAGCAAAAAATAATGATAGCTACTACTGTCTGGAAAACAAGGCCAGCTGCTACTGTCTGAAAAACAAGGTCAACTGCCACTATTTAAAAATCAAGGTGATAGCCACTATTTAAAAATTAAAGCGATAGCCTCTATTTAAAAAACAATGTGATGAGCCAATGTTTAAAAATCAAGGCGATAAGCCTCTGTCCGAAAAACAAGGTGATGAGCCTCTGTCTGAAAAACAAGGCGATGAGCCTCTATTAGAAAAATAAGGCGATGAGCCTATATTTAAAAATCAAGGCGACGAGCCTTTGTCCGAAAAATAAGGCGATGAACCTATATTTAAAAATTAAGGTGATGAGCTTCTGTCTGAAAAAATTAGAGAAGAACAGGTGCAGTATATTATTTCTACTTTCCATTAACAACAGTCTATGAAAAGTAGTCTATGAGAAGTAGAGGGGCTTATGATGATATAAATAATGACAGTTGATATATATTATTTAGCTATGGTGGCACGTCTTGGCACGCTCGCCTAACCGGCTTGCCCACCTTGTTGGTTTCATGAGCACGCTTCTGACAGATAGACTGCAATAACTCAACTGTCATCAGATTAGTCAAACAGGCGACCCATGAAATGACAGTTACTACCAGTTATTTGGAAGATGAAACATCTCTTAATAATTGGAAAGATGAAATATCTCTCATTAACTCCTAATAATGAGGGAGATGAAAGGACACCCGTTATCAAATGAGGGAGATGAAGGGATACCCATAATCAATAACCGCAGACCATTCCTATAAATAGAGGTCAACCCTCAGGTAAAAATAGAAGACACAATTCTCATACACTCCATATTGTTATTCTGCACATATGTTTTAATCATATACTGATTATCATACCGAAGTGGCCATGGAGGAAAAAAGTCCCGCCACCTTTTGCAGGTCTCCACCACTGTTGCAGTCGTGCTCGGAAGAGGAAAAAATTATTTATCATCACCTAGTTTTTATTTTCACATTCAATATTTTTGTTTCTTAGATAGAGCTCTTTTCTTTTTACTCCCGGGTTTTTGGCTGAAGCTAGCTGACTTGGTCTTGCATGAACGCTTGTTGTGATCAATGTCTCCAGAAATACTGCAAGTCATGTCCATCACTTGTCTCCCCTCTTGTTGTTTGACTTTGTAGGCTCATCATGTTATCTTTTTCTTATTTTTTTGGGCCTTCACAGCTGTTTTCGATGAGGGGGTAGAGCAATAGAATTCTTACAATTTCCTGCCCAAAATTCAGGTACTATTATCACATCACAGACAAAAAAATCTTCTAACTGGGTTCACATTCGTCCATGATGTCTTTAGATCCATGCGATTTCCACATCTGCATACCCTCCATTCCATATTTGGATTGTTAGAAATGAGAGTGGATGAAGAACAAGATCACATGAGCAAATGTAGGAGGAATTAAAGAAAAATAAGCTAGAAATGTGTATATATATATATGTGTGTGTGTGTGTGTGTGTTTATTTAGAGTGAGCATTTTGTGAATAGATCAAATTGCTCTTAAGTGCTCAAACGCACTGGTTGAGGAAATTTAGATGCGTGAGATCCACGCTAGTGACATAACGACAGATTTTAACAAAAATTGTGATTGGGGACCTGATTTACAATTATTTCAAAAGTTGGAGATGCTTGATGCTAAAAAAATTGGTTATAGTAGATTTGTTACATATTTAAAAAGTTGGAGACGAAAATTACAAATTACCCTTTTATTAATGATATGGGTAATTGGATAAGTAAAAGCAAAAAATGAGAACCTACTTTTTTGTTGCTAATTAAAATCGGTTGTCAAATAATACAGATTCTTTTTATAATTATATTTTTATTATGTTTACCAAATATCTAAAATAGTTGTAATTGTTCGACAATTAGATTCTGAGACTTTAAAAGCAATCTCATACAGGTCTAAGTCACTAAAATTTTTTTTGATCAAGACATTATCTGCGTGTCCGAATATTGATTTAATGGATATGACGTGTCCAATTAATGATAAAACTTATATGGCAGAGGGTCTCGTAGAGATGGCATTAGTAAGCATAAAAATGTTAGATTCACGCGCAATTTTAGTTTCAACTCATTGATTTAAACATTTTATATATGCACTCAAAATCGTGTGCGGAAAGTGATCTGAATTCAAAATTGCACATTAAAGTGAGTCGTTTGTAGTTTATTAATGCCATCTCGTCAAGACCATCATCCACATGATCAGACAACTTATTAAAATCGTTAAATACATGTGAAGAGTGATTTAACTGAAACAATTTTCTAACTTTGGTAACCAATTATATTAAAAGAACGCTCGACGAATGAAGTGACATGTTTTGAAAGTTTTACTACTAATAGAGTTTTCACTTTTCAATGTTTCAAAACAGATCCCAAACATTAATCCAAAAAATGTAAATGACCTATGGTCAAATGACTCAACCTTGACCGATCTCAAGGTAGAAATAAGCATTTAATTAAGTAAATATATATACAAAAAAAAACATTACAAACATAAATTAATTTTCATCAATAGAAAATAAAAAATATATCAACAATGAACCATTAAATTTTCAAAAGTACATTACCGTAATATTATGGTTCCAAATTAGATAAGTTTACCAGGTTTCTGATTTCAATAATATGATATCGTATCAATTACCAGATTCATTCAAATCATCATAAATTTATTATGTTGTTAATTAATTGAGTTTCGTCTTAAATTTTAAGTTATACTCGTATTTCTAAGATGAATAAACTATCTTCCCATTTGGAATTCAATTTCTCTATTAGGTTGGCAAATTAGTTAATGTGAATGGTTGCATGTTACATGGTCTACAGAGTATTAAAATGAATGAGAAATTTTGTAGAAAAGATAAAAGTTCACACTTATGGCAATGCCACGTGAGACTGACAAAAGTCACAAAGGAAACATCTAACAAAATCCTTTTTATTGCTACAATTGTCCTTTTGCCCACGTTTGTGAACAATTTACGTCATTACTTACATCACTGGTCCCTACTCGTATATATACACATCGTAAATATATTTCACCTTCATTGTATCATTGTATGCTCCGTTACGCTTAAAACTCACTTTTAAGTTATTATTGTTGAACATGACTTCAGAAATTACTTTTTATATTAACAAATTTATTTTTACAAATCATAAATCTTAACTTAATTTTTTACAAATTATATAATTGCTATAATGTGAAAAACTTGAATAAAAATTAAGTTAAAATAATAAAAAAACGACGAATATAATTTTATGACATTGAACAAATCTTATTATATTTTTTTAAAACATAAAAATACTAATAAAAATTAATTTTACACATTATATGTTCTTTATTTTTAAATAAAAATAAAACGATAAACTAAAGTATAAATAATACAGTTGGAGCTCTAATAACGTTTATTAACTACGGACATGTATATATATATTTTATTTCAATAGCAGATAAAACTCTCGATGGTCGTAATTATTAAAATATTTAATTTCAAATTAAAACCAAATAATAAATAATTCATTTTTAAGGAACTATGTGCGCCAATTTCCCTTTTTTAACAAACTATTATATATCATCTATTTATTTTAGAGTTAATTACACTAATGGTCTATTTTTTCAGGTTTGTAACGATTTTATCACAATTCTTTTTTTTAGCAGATATCATCCACATTGTTCTATTTATTCTCACAAATGATCACCAAATCACTATTTTTCATTATTCTGACAATTCTTTGACAATTTTACCAATTAACTTAAATAAATTAAAATGATAGAAAAAAAATATAATGAAAGTATTGCAATTGGGTCCTTAATTTTTTCAAAAGTATAAATAAATCCTAAACTATTTTATTTTATACAGATATGTGTTCTTCCCCAACAAAAAAGAATCATTTTTCACCCACCCCTATCCCCATCCCCATCCCCATCCCCGATGGTGAATATACCTTTATTTTACTCGGGCAGCCATCTCCGTCGTCTCCAATCGGCACTATCACCACCCTCTTTTTTGCGCACTTCCTACTACACAAAAATTCAAAGAAAAATATATACTCACTCGCAGTGGCGGCTGGAGCTAAGATTTTTATGTAAGAGCTCGAAATTTTTTTGGATGGGCAAAATATCAAACCTTTTCTTGGGGGATAGCTCGTAAGTTTCTTCAGTTGCTTCATCACCAGATAGAGGAGAATCAGCAACATTTTCTGGAGACTCTTGTTCATGATATTTATCTTCCATTTTCATAGAAAACTAAGAATTTATATACAATATCTTGTGTATGTATATGTATGTATAGCTAGTCCACTAATTAATGATACATATTTTCGTGGAAAATATTGTATGTATATGTGTAGATATAAGTTGCCTGAAAGTGTATTGGGGGTGGTTGAAAATGGTTGGTGGCCGGAAATAGTTTCTGGAGATTCTTGTTCATGAAATTTATCTTCTATTTTCATACAAGACTATGAATTTATATACAATATCTTGTGTATGTATATGTATGTATAGCTAGCCCACTAATTAAGGATACATATTTTTGTGGAAAACATTGTATGTATATGTGTAGATATGAGTTGCTTGAAAGTGTATTGGGGGTGGCCGGAAATAGTTTCTGGAGACTCTTGTTCATGAAATTTATCTTCCATTTTCATAGAAGACTAATAATTTATATACAATATCTTGTGTATGTATATGTATGTATAGCTAGACCACTAATTAAAGATACATATTTTCGTAGAACATTGTAAGTATATGTGTAAATATGAGTTGCCTAAAAGTGTATTAGGGGTGGTTGGAAATGGTTGGTAGCCGAAAATAGTTTCTGGAGACTCTTGTTCTTGAAATTATCTTCCATTTTCATAGAAGACTAAGAATTTATATACAATATCTTGTGTATGTATATGTATGTATAGCTAGCCCACTAATTAATGATACATATTTTCGTGGAAATACATTGTATGTATATCTGTAGATATGAGTTGCCTGAAAGTGTATTGGGTTGGTCGAAAATAGTTGGTGTGAAGTGGTGGAAAGTGTAGTTGCCGGGGGGGTGGAGGTGGGGAGGGGGAAGATGATTCAATTTTTGTTGGGAAAGAACACCTATTTGTATAAAATAAATTAGTTTAGGATTTATTTGTACTTTTGAAAAAGTTAAGGATCCAATTGCATTTTCATTGTATTTTTTTCTATCATTTTAATTTATTTAAGTCAAGAGAAAAAATTGTCAAAGAATTGTCAGAATAGTGAAAAATAGTGATTTGGGGACCATCTGTGAGAATAAATGGAAGAATGTGGATGATATCTGCTTAAAAAAAAGAATGGAAATCGTTACACCTGAAAGAGTGGGGACCATTAGTGTAATTATCCCATTATTTTAATAATATTTTGGGTTAAACCCGGTTCAATACCTTTCCCCAAAATATCAAAATTTCCGGCGCCAGTACTCGAAAGGCTGAAACATTTTCCCGGCGACGGCGCCGACATTATCCGACTATCACATCACTCATGACACTAACCACTGGTAAGTAGATACATATTTTCAAAAGTGGGTTCTTCATGGAATCTGGATTTGAATCCTGTAATGAATATTTTCCTTTCTGCTGTTAATCCAAACTATCTGAATAAGCGAGTCGTAGAATAGTATACTGCGAAAATTGTTAATATTGATTGAGTTGGAGGGAGTTTCGTTTACTGAATCTATTCATATGCCTAGGCAGTGGTGGCGCCGCCGCTGCCGGTGGTGGTAGTAAAGGTATTGTTGCATTTAGGGTGTTATAACAGAAAATGAGATTTCTTTTGATGTTGCATCATCACACCTTTTCCAGTTCTGTGTAAAATTGCAAATAAAGAGCATTTTGATCGTTTTCTTTTTGCTGCATCAGTGTCATTTGTTCTAGAATGTACTCTGTCGAATACTAAATTTCAATAAATAAGTATAAATTCTCTAACATGTTTGAACTTTTATATGAGGTGGTTCTTGTTGTATTTGTTCAAATTCGAAAAACGAGAAGTGTTAATATAAACAATTTCCAAGATGAGAAAAGTCGGGAAAAATGGACAAAATTAGAATCAGATTTCAAGAAAAATGGAAGAGGCAAAAATGCCTCTTGCAGTCGTGGCCGCAATCAATTTCTGCTGGTCGCGGCCAAAGCTCGGAGGCCGCGAAAATACATGGTTGCACCATTTTAATTCCAATTTTAATTAATTATCGTGTTCTTTTATGATGGATCGTCCATGGGGTGTCTTAACACTTATAAATAAAATGTTTTTTGATGGATTTTATAATATATACTAGATATATAACATATATATTGATCTAATCCTTCAAAACATCAAGTGGGGATGGCCAAAAAACCCGCATTCGCCCCGAATGGGGCAGGGATGGGGATCATGGTCCGTAACCCGCCCCGAATCTATTTATTTTATTATAATGTTATATTTTAAAATTTAAATCGTATTTAAAAAAATTAAAAATAATATTAAAAATTAATTAATTAATTAAACGGAGCGATAAATAAGAATTTTTCTATCCCCGTCCCAATCTCCGATCCCCGCCCAGCATCCCAAAATCCTGACAAGATGGGGATGGTAATGGTAGCCCCGACCCCACCACCCCGTTGCCCTTCCTAACATCAAGATATTCATAAATTTATATAGTGTCTTTGTTCTTTTAGGGTTTTTAGTTTTTGCTTATTAATTAACTCACATTTTTTGGTTTAATCCTCTAACTATTTGTCGGTGTTTCTCACAAGCAATCTCACAATCCGAGAGGGAGCAAATATCGTTTTAGGACAACGTTTCATACGTGTTCAAGCCATTTTTTGTTCCAAGTTTGTTCTTCATTTTTAAATTTCATTCATCGTCTTCCCTCCGAGATCATATTTTCCAAAAGTTCTACATGGTATGTCTCGCCACAATCCATTTATCAAAATTGTACTTGTATCAAACTTTTGATAGTAAGGGCACGTTCGGTAACTATTTTTTCGCAAAAAATTCCATTTTTTTGCTTACAATTTTTGACTTTTTAAATTTTTTACACTACAAAAAGTCTGAAAAGTCAATAAAGTACCCAAAAAAATCAATTTTTTTCCAAAAAAAACTACACCGAACATGCCCTAAATGAACCCGTCTAGCATGTGAGGCGGTGTTGAAGAATAAACTTAAATAAATAGAGTTTATTGACTCTCTAACGACTTGAGCATTTAGATGAGGTGGTTTGTCAATATGGTGGCAGCCTGGCAGGGGTGCAAGCTTGTTGAAATATGCCAAACAAACTTGTGGATATTCATTTTAAGCTTTCCATCTCCATAAATTTTGTACGTGTATTTCTCACCACAACTGAGATAGATTAATGTGTTTGGGTTTTAATATTTCTTTGATAATTTTTTGTCCCCTAGGAGTTGGGGGATTGATGTAAACATAGTTTTATTGATCCTATCATAATTTTCTGCCATGGGTGCCGGATATTGGATCTTTTAATGCCTATTACAGAAATATTTCTTAGGAAGATTAAGAATTTCATAGATTAGTTAATCAGAATTCCAGTGTATTCTACTAAAATAAGATGGTGATTCTTCCATGAAACCACGAGGAGCCGAATTTCAAGAGTTCCTGCAAGTGTGATAAGTAGTACGTCTAACTTCAACATAGAAAAACAGCATATGCACTCACTTATGCATGTTAATCAATGCGTTTACTGTTATCTTCACTCTTGGTGTGTAATTGAAGTCCACAACCTTCCCCCTGGTTTACATTCTCAGCAGGAGTGGTCGCAGACTATGGTGCAATGCTAAAGGGAGACAAGCTTGTATTGAGGGGTTTAAAGTTCCATGGGTATCACGGGGTGAAGCTGGAAGAAAGGAAGTTGGGTCAGAAATTTTTGATAGATGTGGATGCCTGGATGGATCTTCGAGCTTCGGGTAATTCTGACCGCCTGTCAGATACAATTAGTTATACGGCTATATACGGGTAAGTAGTAACTCCCAATTATCGGTACTTATCATATCTTGGTTGACATGGGAAAGACAACTAGATTTTGGTCATGAAACTTCGAGGATTCTTCACTGAATTTGGACAGTTGGAAGAATGTCAATTGCATATCCAACTATTGTATGATTTCAAATTAAGTGCCACATTCTAATGCTTTTAAGTGGCAATACATCTTCTTACTGCGAAAACCAATACTACGCTTGAGGTTTGAGAGACAGTTTCACAGTTGTCATGCTCTATTTTACGATAATAAACCAAGCTTTGTTCTCATTAAATTTGGGGTAGTCTACGTTTTTTCCACACTGTTTGGTTCTAGGATTCATGTCACAAGATTCAAAATGAGCTTCTTCTGCTAGACACTGTGATTTTGAATTGATGAAACAAATGCTTAATCGTAGGCTATAGTTTCCGTTTGTATCATGAGACTTTACTCAGAGGATGTTTGACTAAGCCTAAAGATAATTGAAAGTACTTTTTTGAAAAGTAAATATAGACTTGCTTTTAAGGTAAGTAAGTTTATGAAGTAAAATTTACTCTTACTTTTTTCTGGCAAACATGCTTGGCAAAAAAAGGTTCTAAGCAACTTCAAAGCTTAGAAATATGTTTGGCTAGGCTTAAAAATTAGTTTTAAGTACTTTTCCTTTCTTTAGGCTAAATATTCTCTTAGTTTAAAGTTCTCAATTTTTCAGTTTTTTGTCTACTCTGGATCGAGCACAGACTAACTTCGTATATTCTTTGATGATTTCGACTGGACTTGCAGCATTGTTAAAGAGGTCATGGAGGGAGCCCCACATAACCTACTCGAGTCTGTGGCTCAACTTATAGCATCTAGAATCCTAAGCAAGTACCCCCCGATATCTGCTGTTCGAGTGCAAGTTGGAAAGCCACATGTGGCGGTGCACGGTCCAGTCGACTATTTGGGTGTTGAGATTAGTAGGTACAGAAACATCGATAAACAAACCTAAGCTTTCCAGGTATCCTTGTTGTGCCAGGTACTCTTAAGGCAATGTCTGATACATTCTTCTTTCTTTCTGTATTTGGATACGGACAGCTTCCAATATCACTTAATCTTCAACTTTTGGTAATATGAATCTAGTGCAGCTTTCTACCTAAGGGAAGAACAGATTATAGCTCACCATTTCATAGCATTTATTATCTTCTTATTGGCCAGGCTTCAATAATCAATATTTGCAGTTGTTGTATTGAAACAAGTTGCTTCTTAGATTACAAATTTTGATTTTGTAAAGGCTGAGAACAAAGCAAAGACTAGATATATATAACCACTACCAGCATGTTTAGTAAGATAAATTGGACAATACTAGACACTAGTTAGAAATAAAAGCATATAACAACTTGTCTATTTGTACTGCTCGGTCATTCCCAACTCTGTACCAAACGTGCCTTGCAAAATCCTTTTATAGAAAAGATGAATGCAAAATGAAGAGCCAATGGAGAAACTATTACCTCCTGGTTTCAGTGAATAATCTGCACGTTCAAGAATCATATGGGCTGCATGTTATTTTGATATGTACAATCATAATCGATTTCATCTTAAAAGATGTATATAATTCATGGTTGGACTCAACATTCGATATTGCTCGGTGATTAGGTGGTCGGTCTTGATGCCTTTTAAGTACGTACACGATGCATAGTTTAAGAAGGTCCTTCAAGCAGCTCGACGTCATTGCACAGTGATTGACTGACTTGTTAGCGCAGCCAAACGGCCCAAACGCGCTTTCATTGACCTCTTTGCTTCAGATTTTTCCTCGGAATAGTTTGGAAATCTTACTTGTTGGGTTCTGGTCCTCTCAATTTGCCAAACATCACTTTCTTAATTTTGAGCTTGTTTGGAAGATTTTTTTTAAAACTTTTTTTCTTCCTCAAACTCATTTTCAATCACATATTTTATAGGATCACAACTTTTATCAACATTTCAACTACACGTCTCACCAATTTTTTTTAAAACCTGTCTCTAATTATATCCATTCCCAGAATTTTCTTGGCATTGCCAAGATCTTTCATTTTAAATTCTAAACTTATTAATGTTACTAATTGAGTCAACACATGAACTAATTATTAACATATCATCAACATACAACAGTAAGAACACAAGAGTATTACTTGAAAGTTCAGATTTAAAATAGAGACAATGATCAAATTCACTTATGTTAAAAGCTAAGGATAACATTAAAGTATCAAACCTCTTATTCCATTGCCTGGGAGATTGCTTCAAACCATATAAGGATTTTTTAAGTAGACAAACATGATCAGACTTGTATTTATCAATAAAACCAATAGGTTGATTTATATAAATCTTTTCATCTAATTTATCATATAAAAAAACAGTTTTAACATCAAGTTGTTCCATTTCCAGATTGGAATGAGCAACTAAAGCAAACATAACTCTTAAATTAGTATATTTCACCACATGAGAAAAAATTTCAGTATAATCAACACCATACTTTTGAGTAAACCCTTTTGCAACAAGTTTAACTTTAAACTTAAGAAGGTCAGAAGACTTATTACCTTCCTTAACCTTTTATAGCCACCTGCAATCTACAATGGATTTATGTTGAGGTTTGGGAACTAATTCCCATGTCTGGTTTTTATACAAGGAAGTCATTTCATCCTTCATTGCATTCCACCACATATCAAATTCACTTCCATTTACAGCATCATCAAAATTTTTAGGTTCATTACCACTTAATTCATCAAAAGAATTTACAGCTAGAGCAGCAAAGTCATAATCATAAAGTCTAGAAGGCACCTTAGTTGTTCTTTTATTTCTATCTCTAGCTAAATGATAATCCTCTAAACCCAAGCTTTGAGATTGATTTTGACTTTCATTTCTAATCTAATTATTGTTTGAATCATCATCAGAGTCTACTGGTTGAGTAACATCAAGATGATTCTGCTCAGTAAGAGTGATAACTATATTGTCAAACTCCACCTCAATCTCTGTATTAGTGGGATTACTATTCTCACTTCTCTCAATAGTTGGTTTTAAACAAGGTAATTCATCTTTTTTAAAAATAACATATCTACTGACAATTGTTTTAAATTCCCCAAGCTCCTAGCCCAAAGTCTATAACTTTTAGTTCTATCAGGATATCCTAAGAACACACACTTTTGAGATCTATGATCAAGTTTATCATCCTTCTGATAAGAATAAGCAGTACAACAAAAAATTCTAAGATTAGAGTAATCAGTAGGCTTGTCATGCCACATTTCTTTAAGAGTTTTGCCATTTAAAGTAGCAAAAGGAGATCTATTAACAAAATAACAAGCTGTAACAACAGCTTCACTCCAAAAAGGTGTAGATAGATCAGAACTAGATATCATACACCTAACTCTTTCAAGTGGGGTTCTATTCATCCTCTTAGCAACACCATTTTACTGAAGAGTGTAAAGGTCTGTTATATGTCTCTTTATATCATATTGATTACAAAAATCATCAAAAACTTTATTACAAAATCCAAGTCCATTGTATGTCCTTAAACACTTTAAGGTTTTACCAGTTTGATTTTCAAGAAGATTTTTCTAGGCTTTGAACGTATCAAAAACTTCAGATTTATTTTTCAAAAAGAAAATCTACACTTTTCTTGAAAAATCATCAATTATGGACAGAAAATACTTGTTCCCTCCATGTGTTGGTGTGCTAGATGGACCCTACAGATCAGAATGCACATAATCAAGAGTAGAGAAAGATTTATGTAAGCCATCAGAAAATTGAACTCTATGTTGTTTTTCCATGATACAAGTTTCACAGAAAGGGAGGTTAGTTATTCTATCTTTTCCAAAACACTATTGATTTTGTAAGATACTAAGCCCCTTATTATTTAAGTGAGCTAACCTTTTATGCCAAAGATCAGTACAATCATTATTGACAGAATTAACCATAGCAGTACTTAAAGAGGATTTTTTAGTTTGAGTGAAATATAAACCATTTCTTTTATATCATTTGATAGCAAGGAGAGCACCATTTGTTATTTTGAAACAGCCATCACCACATTTTCCATCAAAGTTAGAATCTTTAAGATTACCAATATATATATAAGATTTTTGGATAAACCAGGAATGTGTCTTACATTTTCAAGAAGATAAACAAAACTAATATCAAATTTAACCCTTATATTGCCTATCCCATGGATTTTACAGGCAACATTGTTTCCCATAACAATCATACCATAGTTCACTTTAGTATATAAGAGCAAAACAAATCAATATTAGGAGTCATATGAAAAGTGCATCCAGAGTCAAGTAACCATTCATCAAATTGACAGATAGAAGACACATAGTTCACAAAGGTCTCAGGCTCTTCATTATCAAAGGCTACATACAATTCACCAAAAGTTTCAGTATTAGTGGTAGCAACATTACTTTGTTCAGGGGGTCTATTTTTCTGAGAATTGTTATTTAACTTATAACAATCTGTAATATAATGACCCAACTTACCACAATTATAACACTTTCTCCCTTTTACTTTTGATTTTGATCTAGACTTACCATTGCTTTTCTTTTTGTGACCTTGACCATTAGAATTATTTTTTTCTTGATTCTTAGACTATCTATGTTGTGATCTATCTCTAACAAATAGGCCTTCACCATTACTTATATTTTCTTTATCATGTTTAAACTCATGACTCTTACTTTTCAGTGCATTTATAATCATATCAACATTAAGATTATCCCTACCATATTTGATGACACTTTTAACTTATTTATAGGCATCAAGAATTAAATTCAACAGTATTATTGCTTTATACTCAACAATACCTTTATCACCACCAGTTCTTTATATCTTGGATCAACTTATTGAATATATTAAAAGTTTCATCAAGATCATTTGATGGATATATTTTAAAACTAATTTTTTTTTCTAATAAAAACAATTTGTTTGGGAGTGATTTTTCAAGATAAGTTGATTCAAGAGTTTTTCATAAAGATTGAGCATCATCAAGAGTACCAATTTTTCTAAGCACAAAGTCAGACAAATGAAGTATAATAGAGATGTATGCTAACTAATTAGTCTCTACTCTTTGATTATCAGACATAGTATCAGGAAAAGATTTATTTATGGCATTGGACACTTTTTTTTGAACTAAAATGCCTTTCATTTTTTGTTGCCAAATAGCAAAGTCACATTTTCCATTAAATTGATCTAAATGAAAACTTGAAGTAGCCATTCATCACAATTTTCACACAGATGACAGAGATGACAAAAAGAAGTATTTTATTCAAAGACAAAACTAAGAGACAAGGCAGTAAGAATACCAATAATCAGATACAAGCACATGCAAGATCTTACACACAATTTTGAGAGAGACCGATAATCAAGAACACTCCAGGATTCTGTAAGAATCAGGTTCAAGGAAGGGTGTTTCACAGAGATAACAAGATTGGTTAACAACAAACTTTACAGTTATTCACATAGAATGTAGTACTCAAGTATTAAAACAGAATATCACAATCTTTTATACCTATTTCAAGAAATGTTTCACAACAACTACTGAGGACAAATCATAAAGCATGTATAAGTCAAAATTTCTTGTACTTAATATAACAACCCAAAGTTTATACACAAGAAACTTATCATCTCAAACTTTACACCTTTAGAAATATATAGAATCATACTTACAGCCTTGAGATTTGTCTCATTAATAGAGGCAAAAGAATATTAATCATCAAGAAACAGTTATCCAGCTCTGATACCACTTGTTACGTTTTTATCATTTGAGATTTCAGATTCTTTCAAGAACAATTAGTAAAACAAGTATAAGAAATAACAGAATATAAAAAAATAACAGCAAATTTGAGTGTCCCGATTTAGGGAACAGACAGTTCAGCACGTAAATGCCTACATCTGCCTTTGAGGCTCTACAAACATAGATCTGACCTCCTTTATACCAATGAAAACCATTATAAGTTCAAGATCCAAGATTACAGACAACAACCCACTCAGAATCACAAGTTATCTCTCAATCAGAACTCCTTCTACCAAGAACTATGTCAGATCTTCTAACACAACAGAAACGAAGATAAACCACAAATTACAATAATCAAAACACGGATTACTGTAGCACAATTACCCCTTACAACCAAAGGAGAACCAAAAGTTCACCAAATCACAAAGAAAAGGAGAAGAATGGTAAAAGAATATTAGATGAACAGAGAGAGAAAATCTAGAAGCTACGCACATACTCACACACTAACCCCATCAGAAGAGGCTCATTTATATACTGCAGATGAATACTGCAGATGAATAGCCACGATCAAGTGTAGCAATCCAAAGAACAAGATCAGCCACAACATTCAGCATACAAAATGCAAAATTCCAATCAAAAGTAAAGCGTGTTTCTTCAAACAAAATGGATTGCACGGAGAATGGGCCTTGGACTTATGATGGGCTGCACATTTGGGCTCAATATATCAATAATAACCCAAGACTAGATGACATTATCATCACGTGCCTTTCTATACCAAGAATACACAAGACATTTGATAATAATTACAAAATTTCAACCATGTGCAAAGGAGTAACCAAAAACATATGCACGCATGAGCAATGGAATTGTTGAGAATAAGAAAATTCGAACAAGGTAAACAAGATATATCGTTATGATGTTAAAATAATTTCGATCTACATAAATCATAAATATAAACAGCAAATCAATATTTAGTGCTTGTTTAGTCTAGATTAAAAAATTGCTAAAAATTTGTAGTCAAAATCTACAATTTATTTTAACCACACATTTTATAACATCTACAACTTTTATTAACTTTTCAATTACATATTTCATCAATTTTTTTTTTATCAAAATCTACTAAAAAACTAAATAAAACAAACTCTACATTCATGTCAACATTTTTCTTCTTTTTTGAAGATCCAACTTTTTCTGTTGTACAATCTGAGCTAGATTCTGTTTTCCCTCTCTATTTAGCCCATAAAAAACTGTTCTAAAATTTACTGTACTGGGAACAATCCCACTATCCAGCATTTCAGAAATCAGTTTCAAAGCTTCTTCAGACTTACCAATTCTACAGAGACAAGTAATGAACATTGAGTAAGTCTTGAAATCAGGCAATGGTCCATTCTGCTTTAATTGATGGAAAACATTCCAAGCATCAGAAATCTTCCCCATTCTCACGTATCCACATATCAATGCTGAATACGTAACAACAGTAGGTCGACAACCTGCGTCTTTCATTTCCTCTAAAGTTTCAAGTGCTTTATTTATCCTTTTCTCCCTAAGGAAGTGGACTAGTAAAGCTGTATATACATGAACAGTAGGACGAATCCCGGCCTGTTTCATGGATTCCATCTTTGCCAATGCTTCTTCTAGCTGTCCTCTTCGTAGCAATCCATGAACTAAGCTTCCATACGTGTACTGATCCAGCATATTTCTTTCAGCCCCGACTTCGTTAGTCAAAGCTAAAGCCTCCTCCAACTTCCCTGCACGACAAAGGGCTCTAACATACAAAGAATATGTTAGAGGAATTGAAAAACAACCAAATTTTCTTAAGGATTCAATACAGGATCTGGCATCTGACAGTTTATTAACTTCACATAAACAGCCAAGATAATTTTCCAACAATTCTTTATCAGGAATGCTCCCCACTTGAATCATTTCTTGATATATCTGGATTGCTTCGGCTATTTTCCTGCCCTTTTTTCCACAAAGAGAGATGATCAAGTACTTATAAGTGCTTTGGGTTGGTTTACAACCACTAGATTTCATCTCTCTGAAATTACTTAGAGCAATATCCGTCAAGCCTGTTCGACCATACATCATTATCATGACTGTCCATGTATCAGATGTTATTTGGCAACCTCTTCTCCCCATCTCATAAAAGAAACTTTTCATCTGTTTAAAGTTCTTCCCCTGACCTGCAACTTTAATAGCCATGTTGTATGAAGCTGTACTGTGACAATAACCAGTTTGCTTCCCAACCCATGTGAAAAATCTTAAAGCATTACCATTGTAAAGACTGCAATTACGCAAAATTTCCACCACTAGGTCATGTGTAAATTGCACAGAGCACTGCTCCAATTTTTCTTGCATAAAGCACCAATCCTTTGAGGACGATAAAATTTGACAAACTTCACGTACAGAATGTTCGCCATAGGATTTCGAAGTCGACTGTGGCAAGTGCTGATCCAGCCGAAGGTGCTCTACTTGTTCACACTCAAATTCCATACTGTGTTCTGGTTGACTACATAAATCACCAATTGGTGTCTCCTTTTCTGCGGGACGACATTTACAAGCTCTCTGCATCTGCTTTATCTCTTCTAACTTCCCCGACTGTCCTTTTTTCTCCATATAAGACAAAAGCCGCCTGAACATGTCGTCTCCAATGGTTACTTTGGAAGCCTGCATTTCATTCAAAACCTTGATGATCTCATCTGTCCTAGAAACTTTACAAAGTTCCTTTATGAATATGGTATAAGATTTGGGAGTTGCCTTAATTCCTAACTCCTCCATGCTCTTGAACACTTTCCATGCTTCAGAAATGCAATTTTGTCTTACATAGCCTGCAGCCACCGCAGTTATTGCCACACTATCCAATTTAATTCCTGTTTCAATCATCTCTTTGAAGAGCTCCAAGGCTTTTTGAAACTCATTCGTCCAGAAGAGATGTTGCATCAAATTTGTGTAGGTAGAAACTGTTACATGTCCAGAGTGCTTTATTTCTTGGAAAATATTAAATGCCTTAGAAACATGGTTTCTTCTCAAATACGTGTTTATAAGGATGCTGTAAACATTTCCATAAAAAATATTCTTTTTCTTCATTATTTCGACTATCTCCAGTGCATCCTCAATCCTATCTGCTCTACAGAGTCCTTTGACCAACGTTTCAAAATTTTCAGAGTCAAGGTTGATGTTCTTAATCTTCAAGTCGCGAATCAATTCTAAGGCTTCTCTAATCCTCTCCGCAATGCAGAAACTCTTTAGCATGAGACCATAAACACGATGCTCGGGAATCACTGAAACTCTTATCATGTCATCGCCAACAACACGAACTGCAGCAGCATCTCCAGACAACGCCAGACAATTCAGTAACTGTTTATACAACCCCAAATCTATTTCCACCACTTTATGTACCATCTCCTTGTAGAACTCCAAAGCAATGTTGGCTTGTCCGGCTGTACAAAGTGCACGCAACATAATTCTGTAAGTCGTCACATCAGGTTCAACGCTGCTTTTTTTCATCTTCTCAAAAACCAACAAAGCTTTGCCAATCAACTTTGCTTTCCCATAATGAGATATAAGAATAGTCCATGTCTTAACATTTTTCTCACAAGAATTCTTTTCCATTTCCTCTACCAACTCCTCGACCAACTCAGACTCCTTAGCTTCCGCAGCTATGTAAATCATTGTATTATAAGTCTCTGTAGTGTGTCGAAACCCTGCTTCCAGTTTCAACCAATTGAAAAACCTTAAAGCCAAATGAGGAACCTTGAAGCACCTTTTCAAAACCTTGTCAACTGTCTCCTCAGTATATCTAAAATCCGCATTTTTTAACTTTTCCTCCATTGTGACCACATCATTTTCACCTCTTACAATTCCTGTAATTTGATGAACAACGGGACTAACATCAATTATTTCATTTCCACTCAAGATTTCCATCTGGGTATCCTCTAAACTCGACAAGTTATAGACATTCTTTTTTTCTATTTTCTTATCGGCATTTTCACGAACACCTTGCAAACCATCCGACGCCTTTACATCTGTTTCATTCTTTGCCGAATGGATTGCTTTGAACATTGAAAACCCAGATGAGTTTTCATTTTCATCGGTCGTAAGATTTTCAGTTCCTAAAATACCGAGGATTTCATTGAAGAGCGGGCCAAAGTTCATGTTCTCTCTCTGGTTTTTCAAGTGGGCGCGCGATATTTCAACATTTTTTGCATTTTGAAGCCTGTTTGAAGATTTGTTGGAGAGAATTGAAAAATAAAATATTTGAACAACATGGCTGCGATTGTTATTCAGCAAATTATTGTAAGCAGCAGAACGTAAGAATTCACGTTTAAATAAGTTCTTCATTTTGCTCAAAAGAAAAAAGTTTAGAGGAACATTCCGTACTAGGAATGTAATAAAAAACTTATTTTAAGTAATTTTAGTTATGAGTAAAAAAAGTAAATTGTAAAATAAATAATAATTTAAGTAAATTTATACATTAAAATAAAAGTTACTATAAACAAATAATTATTTTTACTTGAAAGTACTAAAAAAAAAAAGTAATTATATTTATACCACACTATATTTTAATTGCACAGTAAAAATTTATACATTTATGTCATTAATTTTTTATCGTATTTTTATCATCATTCTATTAATTTGTACGTCTTATCTTTGTTTTTTATGATGATTTCTATTCAAAAAGTTAATTATAATGGCGTAAAAAGATTTGTCCGCCTCTCGTATTTTCTAATAAGCAAAACAAATAACAAATACAAAAGTTTAATAAAATATTTTTTTCTCATTTCAATGCATATTAGCAGAATATTTGGACAAAAATCGTCATCAGAGACGAGATGTAATAATTAATTGAAAATTAATGATAAAGATACGACGAAAAATATAAGAGACATAAGTGTCTAAACGTCAAAGGTTGAAGGGCCTTCAATACAATTAAAATGTGGTGTAGATAATAAAAACCGTGGTGTGAATATAATTACCCTAAAAAATTCCGATACACTCAAAAAGTCTTGTAAATTACTTATATTACTCATGGATTAATGTTATTCATAGTCGCTCACTACCGGTAGTCATACTACGCATTATTCAATTCGATGAATTATTTACTCCAATTGTGTAATTTATTTATAGCTAATAATTATGAACAATTCATACAATTGAGTAATGTCAAATAGGATGACTACTAGTAGTGAGCGATTATGAATAATATTACTCTTAAAAATAACGAAATAAGTTGAATTTATAATTAATTGATATATCAATTGTCTATAAAATGTACACAGTTAAAATATTTTAGGGTAAATTTAATAAATGAGCACCGAACTAATTTGAGGTTGCTATTTACACATTCAACTTGAATTTTTTTTTAATTGCTCACCCAACTTCCTAAATAATTTACAATTCATCACTCATTAGAAAACGTTAGACTCATGAGACAAAAATTGCCATATGGCTAGCTGATATGGCATAATTAAATCGTTAAAATCGTCCACCATTCTTTTTAACTTGCTTTAAAGAACGTTTCTCCAAGTTAAAGGCGTTTTTTTCTAAGTTGGAAAACGTTTTTTAAAACAAGCTAAATGCGTGTTTGACTATTGCGATTTAGTTGCATATACGATTTTAACGATTTGATTATACCACATCATCTTTTCATTCGCTGTGTGGTAATTTCTGTTCGTTTAGCCTAATATTTTTCCAACGAATAATGGATGGAAAACTATTTGGGAAGTTTGGTGAGCAATTAGATACGTTTTTAAGTTGAGTGAGTAAATAGCAACTCCAAATTAGTTTGATACCCATTTATTAAATTTACCCGAATATTTTATAAGTTAAAACAACAAATTTGTCAATGCCTTCAATTGGATAGATAGCTTGTTTCAAGTTGGGAAATTTACAATTTTTGTCTTCAACTTTCCTAATCTATTACTAATATATCCCTAACTAATTTCTATAGCACCAGACGTCTTCAATCTTTCAATTAATTGTAAATCATGTCTTTAATGTAAGATTATGATGAATTCGCCATCCTCTTTAAATAATAAAAAAAATTAAGAATAAATTGTAAAAAAAAAATTTCATAACTTTTTAAAAAGCACAAAGTATCTTCCACCCACCCCACCCCACCCCACCCCACACCACACCACACCACACCACACCACACCACACCACAACCTCCTTCACGTTGCCGCCAACATATCACAACCTAGATGGCAAATGGGCCGAGCGGCTCGTGGGCTCGGCCCATAATGGGCCAACGAGCCCAAGCTTAGGCCAAGTCTGTTTGGCTCGGCAAAAAGACGAGTCGGCTCGTGTCCAATGGTTACTTTTTGTCGAACATGATAGTCGTTATTCTTCTGCATCTCTCATTTCCCGTTATAGTGATATACTTTTAGAGTTGGCTAGGTATTTCAGTACGACATGCTAAGTATTTTAGACGATGAAGAAAAAAATTGATATACTACAATGGTGAAGACAAAATGAATGTCAATACTCAATTATTTCAATTATGGCACGCGATCTACTAACATCAATTCTTTTTAATTTTTAAATTCTCCAAAAAATATATTCAAAGTTGAAAAAAAAATAGCTTAGCTCGTGGGCTGCTTGTTCGGTCCACAAGCCAAACCTAGCACCCGTTATAGGGACGAGTCGAGCAAGGGGGAACAGGACGAACTGAGCCATTGTCACCTCTATCACAACCACTCAATTTGTCAGTAATGGTAGATTTAAGATGGAAAAAATTCCATCCCCTTAAATCTGCACTTAAATATTCATTAGTACCATAAATTTACCAAGTTCAAGATCGACTGCATTTTCACTGCAATTAGAAATGGTAAAGTGGACTTCTTTCATTTTCATTACATTTTCACTTTAATCCAATATCTATATAAAGATAAACACCGATTCCTATTTTTGTATTGTGAGTTTTCAAAATTTTGAAGAAAACTTTTTTTAATGGCTGCTGTTGTGGAGAGTGGTTCTGCATCAGGTTCAATTCAAGGATTTAAAAAATAATGTGAAAAATAGATTTAAGGTTTCATGTGTTTATTCATTTTCTACTGTGAGTGATCTATGAAAGACTCTTAGGATTCGCCATGATGCTTTTGAATATGAGGTCAACAAAGCTTACAGAAGCTTGCTCTCCAAGTTAATTTCTTGAAAGATTCTTATGAAAATTTTAATTTTTCTCAATGTGTGTTTTTTAATTTTTGAAAATATGAATATTGAAATAGTGATTTTCTTTATTATCTCATCCGGTGCGGTGCGGTGGAAAATACTTTGTATTTTTTAAGAAGTTATGAGACTTTTTTTGCAATTTTCTTATTTTTTTGTTATTTTTAACTTTCTTTTATTTTTGTTTATATAAAGAGGATGACAAATTCATCATTATTAGTCATTAAGAAGGTGACTTACAATTAATTGAAAGATTGAGGAAGTCTGATACTATAAATATTGGTTAGGGATAGATTAATAACAAATTGAAAACGAAAAATTGCAAATTTTCTTTTCAAATTAGAAAAATTAATTGCCCAGTTTGAAATTGTATATGTTCCAACAACCGTGTACGAATGTTATATTATTAGATTAATTAAGACAATCTCCTCGAACTAAAAAGGCGGCACATTTGTATTTAGATTTTTTTTAAATTCTATTTTTCTCAAATTCATTATCAACTACATATTTCATAAGAATTACAATTTTTATTAACTTTTAAATTACACATTTCACTAATTTTTTTTTCTTTCAAAATCTACTAAAAAACTCCTTTCAAATTCAATGGAGGAGACAATAATATCTTAAGGACAATTATTTCAATTGGAATGCACCATGTCCAAATGAGTAATCCGTCAAGGGAGTGTTTGTGAAGCCGAATATGTTGGAACAAGCCTTTATAGAAGTGCTTTGGTTAATTACATCTTATAAATTTTTGTGATCAAGTTAACCCCCTCAATAAATTATTCAAAATGTTGAGAGATACAACTAGATAATAAATAGGAAAAAAATAATAACTAACGTAACAAATCACTATTCGATAAATACATAACGTATTTTATTAAAAGAGAAGAATGAAGTTTAAGAGTATAAGACTGACTAACTATTAGATTATCATATGTTAAATATTATATGAGTATCAAGTGTATTTCGATAAGAAGTTATGATGCATCGACTCTAAGAATCTATAGACAAACAAAGCTTTAGGACATGTTTGGCCACTATTAAAAGCTATAATTTCTGACTTATTTGTGAATTTCAAATATGCAATCTCAACATTTTGAATTTCAAATTTCGTATAACGGCCACATTATCGCCCCAATTTCACCAAACAGTAGCTTTTGTTCATAAAATCCCATCATCCATTCCAAAATTCTTCATTTCTGCTACTCTCTGTGTGCGTGTGTTTGTGGGTGACAATGGCAACTCTAACACCAGGAATCCTACTCAAACTTCTTCAATCCATGAATTCCCACACAAAAGTCACCGGCGACCACCGTTCCCCGCTCCTCCAGGTCATTGGAATCGTGCCGGCCCTTTCTACAGTCGATTCGCTCTGGCCCCATCACGGTTTCTACGTGCAGCTTTCCGACTCACTTAACTCCACCTACGTGTCACTCTCAGACCGAGATACCGATCTTATACTCACAAACCGGCTCCAGCTCGGCCAGTTTGTCCACCTCGACCGGTTTGTCTTCGATTCCCCTCCGGTTCCGATAGCCGTCAATGTGCGTCCCATTGCCGGGCGCCATCCTTTTATTGGAATCCCTGAACCCTTAATTGCCCGGATTTCACCTTCCAGAAATGGGTTTGTTATTCAGCCTGTATCAGATTCCGATACTTCTGGGGATCCCATTGGAGCCTATTTGTCGAGAACTGGAAAGAAAGAGGCGGATTCGGGCTCATTAAGTAGTGTTGCTGATGGAAAGGGGAGTAAGGTTAGCAGGCAAGTGAGTGCTCCGAAAGAGAATGTAAATGTGAATGTGAATTATGCAGACGAACAGGGTAGTAACAGTAGAACATGTTCGGAGAAGGGTTCGAAGAGGTTTTCGTCCCCAGGGGGATTGAAGCAAAGATCGATGTCGTCTGGGAAGAAGGCACCAGCGGTGGAGAGGGATCCGTCGCCAGCTGGAAAATCGGGGAAGAGGTCCGCTTCCCCTGTGCCGTCAAAGTGCGTTGTGCCGGGCCTTGTTTCTGCCAAGGAGGAAAATAGGAGGACATCAAGGGAAGCGGCCATAATTGTGCCTTCTAGGTACCGTCAGCCATCGCCCACTACCGGAAGGCGGCAGGCTAGTCCAGTGGTGGCGAGGCGGATGTCGCTGTCCCCTGGCCGACGTCTGTCTGGTGGGGTCAAGGTCTCACCAGCAGTGGATTCTTCTGGGAAGAAGAAGATGGCTACAATTGCGGCTGGGATTTCTAAAGTTTCCGAGGCCCTTGTGGGGTCTGCAAAGATGGGCAGGAAGAGCTGGGATGAAGGACCTGCTCCAGTTGGCGGAGGTTCTTCTGAGCAGAAAGAAAAGGCCGGAACAAAGAGTAGACCGGATTTTCAGGCTATTTTGAGAACTCAAGTTAGTTCCCTTTTTTCAGATTTCTCTAGATTTGCTAATAATTTCTTTATTTCAATGCATAAATGGGGATAAAATTCTGATCAGTCCATGAATCCATGTTTGATTTCTTGAATTTTACTTTATGCCAGGATGATGACTGTGATAAGAATGAATTAAATATTTTTTCCTGTATGTAGCTCCGTTGATGACTTGATGCATACGTGAATCATCAATAATCTTCCTTGACATCCATTGGTTTTATGTCACGATTTTACAGGCTGCTATTTCTAGGCGTTTAAGTGATGTAAATGATCAACAATCCGATCATAGTTATTTGGATGAAAAACGAAAATCTAATGTGTCTGAGAATCCTCCTCCACTTGAGACACCGAATGATGCATCTCCCGTAATCACTATTCATGAAAAGAAATGGACTGATGGAAGTATTCCATTGGATGCACTCTCTTCAGGACTTTCAATGCTTGGAAAGGTATATTTCACTTTCAAATTAACTGCCAGCATTACAATGATAAATTTTTATGTTCATTGCTGTATTTAATTCCCTTGTATCCTCCAAAGTTGGTGTTGAATCAGCTCATCAAAAAGCTTGAGTTGTTAGACGGGTGACGCATTTATGTATTTAAATTTAGTCTTCAACACACCCCATCATGTGCTATATTAAAGGCATGATACATGCACAATTTTCGTAAATAGACGAGGGTTAGACTTAAACTCCTACTTGCTTCGGTATTATGTTGAATAAACTCATATAAAAGCTTAAATTGTTAGAGGAAACACATTTATTTAAATCTAATCTTCAATAATTAGAATATGGTTAGTTATATTATCATGGTACAGGAGGCTATGCAAAGGAGATTAATTGCTTCCACAGCTGCAGCTGAAGCTTTAGAAGAGGCCATTGCCACAGAGTCTATTGTGAGGAGCCTAAGGTGATTATTCATTTCTTTGTGTTTGTGTGTGTCTGTCTCTGTCTCTCTAAACACCAAGTCTTTCTTGAAAAAGATGTTTGCATATTTACTGTTTATACAGTTTGTTAGTATTGTTGCCACACTGGTAGGAAAGCAAATGCAGATCATAGTTGAATATGGTTTTGGACTCTGGTTAAATCAATCTGCTATGACCTCTGATGCTACTACGTATGCAACTCCATTGACAGATGGACTAACTGGGTCAATTTTCTTAGCATGCAATTCTTTTTCTTCTGTTGAATGTAAGTGGCTATTAACAAGTGTTAAGTTTAGGAGTGAAATAAATATCTTCATATCATATATATAGGTGTACAATTTGTCATATTCCATTTTTTTTCCTTCCAATAAAATCAATGGAGAACAAACATATATAAGCCAATGAATAAATTGCAGTTCCCATTCTAATGCACTTCCGTAGATCTTGAACCTGATAACGGTATCATTGCTATTATTGATTATTCTTGTTGTACTGTTTGTGTAATTTGTATTTTGATCAATATATACTCTGTATTGGTATTATTATTTCAATTTTTATGTTTTGTATTTAATATCTTGGAGCTTTCTGCCAAAATACTGGGATTGCATTTTTTGTTCCAGTTAGAATGTAATAATGTTATGCAAGATCTTTTTCGTTGTTGCTTTTCTGTTTGATGAAAATGAGGTAAAAGAAAAATGATTTGATAAAAAAGCATCTCATGTACCTTTGTTTAACAGCAAGGAGGATATCGAAAAAAAACAAAACAATTCAACTGTGAAGCCCATCTGGTCATTAGAATGGAGAAAATTATGCAATTTTCTTATATTTCAGATTTTTTACATTTCAATTTATATTATTTTGGCTCCTTAACTTGGTGATTTCTCAAAAATCTGCTTTTACAGCATGTAGCTTTACATTTGCTTTTTGATTATTATTAAAAACTAAAAGAGTATCAATTAATTATAATTTACATTGAATAGAATTTGTCCCTAGCTATGAAATTAGTTCAAAGTGTTGTTTGGATGTTTGTATTTAGTATCTCTTGTACATTTGTTTAATTAAGAAAGAAATATTGAAGGAAGCAAATGGAATTCTGTTTCAAGTTCAGTCAGTCATCCGAGTTAATCATATTATGGTATATTGTAATATTCCAGATTCGGTTTCCTTCCTCAAGTCTTGGTGCCTTAACTTAAGTAACTATCTGGTTTTCTTATTTTTTTCGTTTTTTATTTGCTGGATTGCTTAATTCTTTTTCTCTCTGTTTTTGATGAATTACTTGTGTTTGTTGGTTCAATGTTTGACCACAAAGTAAACATGTTAAAAGCGAAATGATTTTTTTGAATCTTATGTCTGAACAAATTAAGTCCTGCCTACAACTTCAATATTTCTGCATATATAACATTTTCCTTTTCCAAAATTTATTGAAGTATAAGATATAGAGTTGGAAAGGAGTAAGGAGATAGCTGTTGTTGCTATGAATTTCCTGCATAACTTTAGCTGGTGAACTAAATATCGTTTCTGCAGTTATCTTTTTTTTATGATTCTTATGAACATTAATATCATTTTACATGTTTACTTTTCACAGCATGTTTTCAGATCTCTGTATGACGTCAAAGCCAGAAAATCCTCTACCTACTATTGATCGATTGATGTCAATTTACGAAGATGTTGTGAAATCTACAGCAGTGGCTGAATCAATTGCTATAAATCGTAATATGAAAATTCGTGAAAATGTTCCAATGCAGCAATCAAAATCGTCAGCCCTTTGGGTTGAAGCTGCTCTGGCTACCAACCTTGAAGTTGTCTCCCTCCTGACTAGCCCGAATTTTGAGACTTCGATGAAATTGGAAGAAACTGCACAGAAACAATCATCTGTCACTGCACCTGTGAAGAATAATATGAAGGTGGTTTCAACATCTGTCCTTGGAACATGGACTCGGGGCAATGGAATGAATGATACTGTAGAACTTGGCAAGAATTTGCAGTCGGAGATGCAAATGTGGTTTCTAAGGTTTGTCGAGGAGTCCCTAGATGCTGGTTTTCAGGTGTTTGGAAAGAACAATCCGAAAAATCTTTATGGTGGTCCAATAGCAGCAATTGTTTCACAGTTGAAGCGACTCAACGACTGGTTGGATCGTGAAGTGTCAAAAAAGGACGAGCTGCTGATGGGAAAGATCGAGCCTTTGAAGCGAAAGATATATGATTTTCTTATGCAACATGTCGAGCAACGACCAAAAACGCAATGCCAGGTGCCTCACCTTAATTCGTGATGCTACTTGTTACCGACAAAACTCAAATATTATTTTCCTCGTTCAAGTGTTTCATCAATTTGTGAAAACATCGATAAAAGAGAGTTGCTGAGTTTATGCTTCCTTTAAATGAATTCATGGTGGTCACTAGTCCTTTTTTGGTAACCATGCACAATTTTCCTTGCCTAGTGACTGTTTCAGACCAAAGTATGTTTAATTGTCTAGTGAATGTTTCAGACTGGAAATGTCATAGAAAACTTTGCAGATTTTTCATGTTATAGAATGTCTAGCAGATGAAAACTATACATCCCGTTGTCATGATATACGTTATATAGCAGTGAAGTATCATGTAGCTTATGTTTTAACTCATTAGTTTAGGCCATTTTCTTCTGGATCGATTCAATTGACTTATTTTATAAGCTACTCAAGATTGTTGAGGAGGATGATTGGTACTCGAAGTAAATCACTAAATTTAAATCTCGACTATATCTTTCTAAGAGTCTCTTCCTTTTTAAACAACGCTACCACACCCTTATGTATTTAATCAAGAAATAACTTTGATCGGTCATCTTTTCATTTATGTCTTAACACATCTTGCGGTTTCAAAAGTTAGAGCTACAGGAATTTTTTTGCTTTTTATTATTGAATCCATTTCTTATCATTTTCCTATTGTAAATTTGTACTGTTCATTCTTTAGCAGCTGACTACTGAATGGAGTCAAATCGAGTGAAATGTGCAACGAGTGCCATGCCCACTTCCTTGACCTAATGGAGGCACTCGTTTTAGTCATCCAAGAAAGTGCCAATATTGCCTTCACCTTAACGTGTGGCACATGGGATTTGAATTTTGAGCGAACATAATGAGATTATCCTTTTTTCCCCATAAAATCACTTCCAAGATAAGATGCCAGCATTTAAGGATGACAAAAATATCCTATTCGTCTCAAATTCGATAGATATCTAGTCTGAATGGAGCAAAAAAATTTTGATCCGCGAATTAGCAGGACCGATCGGATCATGTGTGCCCCGATCCGATCTGCCCCATTTGAAAAACTATTGTACATGTATCTTCTAATTATTGTACATGTATCTTCTAATCATTGTTTTTACTATATTTATCTCATAAACATTTTATTTCAACTTCCCTCGACCAAAAAGAAAAAGAAATAGCAAACGAAAACTAAAACTCTCGTAACATGACGGTGTTTGTCAATAATTTCACTATCACTAACACCTCGTAATTTTAGGCGATGCAACTAAGAATTGCATATCTCATTGAACACAATTAGTGAAAATTGTGTAATTTTTTTTTAAAAAAAATTTAAGGAAATATTTTCTTATAAATTTATATTATATTGGAATTTCCATGTAACATCATTTTACTCATTAGTTTTATGATGTAATGCCAACTAATTTTGCATTTATGGAACAAGGGAAGAATAGATTATGCAAAAATTATTGCCCCGGGCTCCGACGCCGGCCGGCAGCCGGCGGCTGCCGCTCAATCAGCATTTATAATATATTAAAAAAAATAGTATTAAATAACATGAATTAAGGAAGATTCAAAGAATTATCTCCCTAAGTGGGTTGCCACTCCGGCAGTCATGCATACCATCTTTTTTATTTCTTTAATTTCAATATACATAGTCAAATATTCATCAATAATCCATGATTAAATGTGTGTAAAATTTTGTATCCACACTCCTAAAGGATAAATATTGTATAAAAAAAACTAATCTGTTTATGAATGGGTTAATTCTATCGACAATAAATTTGTGAGAACGATAATATGATCTAGTAATAAAATTGTACTAAAAAAATTCGGTATAATTTGGGCGAGTGTCTCTATACCTACCCATAAAAAATTATCAATTGTTGTTACATACTACAAAATTTAAATAACTAAACTGTATTATCTCTAACAAGTTCGAGGTTTTAAATGATGTGATTTAATATTGTACGATCTTGTTCTCCTCTCCACAATTGAGAAGAGTTACCAACATAGCAATTGGCTATTAGCCAAAGTGAAAATAAAAAAATGTTAGTATATTTTTTTTGGCCAATAGCCAATTGCCTACAACATAACTCCTCCCCACTATGGGGAGCAGAACATGACCGTAATATCGTATTGGAGCAGGGTTCAACCATTTGACAAAAAAAATTGGATGTGCACGTTAAAAGACAATTTAAATAAATAAATGTGTATTTTTTGAAACAACTTAATCTTTTTATATTAATTGATTAATAATTACGTTATCATAAGTATAAATATTGTTATAGGTGTTAAGATGGATGGGCCGGCCGAACTCGCATCGGCCCACTTGTCTCGACTTGGAACCCGGGCCGGCCCGTGAACCGGATGGGTCATTCACGGGCCAAGGAGGCCGAACTACGGGCCTAGGAGGTCGAACCGTGGGCCAGCCCGAGAACCGGGTTGACTGTTCACAGCCCGGGCGGTTCGACTTTTAACTGCTGTTCTATTTTGAATTTATTTTTTTTAATAAATGGCATAGAACTGTTTAAAGTTAAAGATGTGACAGATGCGTGCTGTTTTAGTCTTTAAATATATAAACAAAAAATAGAAATTGAATTAAAAAATTAAAAAATTAAAAAATATGAATTTATTATTGTTATTTATTTTTTATTTAGTAATTTAACACATTTTTTGCTATATATGTAAACAATTTTTTTCAATTACAATAAGTAACTAATTTTTTTTAGTAATTTCAAAAAATATTAATTTTTTATTCATACGCGCCGAACCGGATTGAACTGCGGCCCACATGGGCTCAACCCGGATCGACCGACGGGTGAGCCGGGCTCGTATTCAATTTTTGTGGATTGGGTTGACAGGGCCCACAACCTGTCGTGGCGCGGACTTTTTTTAATGCTGGCCGTCACCGAGCTTCATTGGAGGCTGGCCGACCTGGTCCGCCTGATCCGGATTGACACATCTAACTATTGTATACCAAATATTATTATTATTATTATTTTACCTTTGCTAGTGACATTTATAATAAATAAATAATTTATTTTAAATAAAATAAGAAATACTTAAAAGAAAATTCTTTTTTTTTAAAAGCATAAAAAGTGGTCTAAGTAATAAAAAATAAGTTATCTCCTTATCTTAATTTAAAAGTAACTTTTTTTTTTTAACCAAAGATGGTATGAATGCATTTAATATTAATAATTAGATTACGCGTTTACATTTTGGAAACATTCCAATTTTCTACCAGAAAAACCTGTCAATCATCTATTCCCCATTTGCGTTTATTTCAAGAAAGGAGGGGAGAAAATTCAAAATCTTAATCCAGTACCCCGTTTTCATTCATAGTAAGAATCATATAAATGTATATATATATAGAGAGAGAGAGAATTGGTAAAACTATTCCATTTTTCCAGCGGACACTTTCTTTTAGTACATAGTACCAGTTAATTCATTCTAGTCAATGTATGACTTTTTCAATAAGTAACCTGTTGGGTTTTTTATGGGTTCATCTTATTTTGCTTTTGAAAGTTTCTCTTGATTCTTTAAATTATATAGTTTTCAAAAGGTAGCAGAAGGGTTTTGAAGTTTTTTGTTGTCTATATGTTCTTTTACAGTAGTTTTACAGAAAGATGATTTTGCTTTGATTATACTTTTCCAATTGGGTTTAATTTCTATACAAGTTCTTGTATATTTGTTTAATTGTTTTACCGTTTTTGAGTTCAGCCTTAAATTTTCATCAGTGCTTTTTTAATGGTTTTCACTTAAAAATGTTTTTCCCAAATTTTCTGATTTTTTCCTCTAATTGTGGTATTTGAATTCTTTTAAATTTAATTATTTGATGCATTATATTCTTTCTGGGCATTGAAGTGTTAAAAGAGGTTTAGTTATATTATCAATAGTTCTTTAAAGATAGAAAAGATCAGCAATAGATGGGAAACAATTGTGTTAGTGCAAGGATTTCTGAGGATGGGTTTTTTCATACGATTTCTCATTCATTACGGTGGTCTACAACACCTGATATGATCACTTATAATAACAAAGAAACAAGTCGGGAAGAACCTAATGTTGCGAAAGAGCCTGAAGGTCTGAATCGTGTTCAGAACAAGCCCCCGGAATTGGTGAAGATAGACAAGGAGGAGAATAATCTAGGACTGCCTGTGAAATCTGAGCCGGTGATCATAGTTAAGGAAGAGGGAAAACAAACCGAGGCTAGAAGATGGGAAGAGGTGATTAAGATCACAAATAAGGATGGAAGTATTGTTCAAACATCTATACCGGAACATTTGATTGTGATCGTGAACGAGAAGGCAAAACCAGTACAGCCCCCAAAACCCAAGAAACCGCACAATGTAAAGAGATTGGCAAGTGCAGGTCTTCAGGTGGATTCCGTGCTAAGAACCAAAACAGGTCATTTGAAAGAGTATTATAATTTGGGGCACAAACTTGGACACGGGCAGTATGGAACGACTTTCCTTTGTGTGGAGAAAGAATCGAGAAAAGAGTATGCATGTAAATCCATTGCAAAGAGGAAATTGTTAACCATGGATGATGTTGATGATGTCAGGAGAGAAATTGAGATCATGTATCATTTATCCGGGCATCCTAATATCATTTCTATTAAAGGGGCTTATGAGGATTCTGTGGCAGTTCATCTTGTCATGGAATTGTGTATAGGAGGCGAGTTGTTTGACAGAATTGTTAAGCAGGGGCATTATTCGGAGCAAAAAGCAGCCGAGCTTACTAGGACAATATTTGGTGTAATAGAATCCTGCCATTCTTTGGGAGTCATGCACGGGGACCTCAAACCCGAGAATTTTCTGTTTGTTAATGAGGATGAGGATTCGCCTATAAAGACTATTGATTTTGGATTATCGGTGTTCTTCAAACCAGGTATGGTCTAAAATTGTTATCTTTCTGGATTTATTTTGGGTTCTCCCACTTATGGTTAATTTGCCTTGTTTTATAACCTTCTAACATATATTCATCGGAAATCATATGGTTGCATTCAACATTGTTTACAGTTCAGGAAAAAATATCTGTAGCACAACTGTTCTGCATTGATTAATACTAAACACTGTCCATTTTTTGTATATTTTTTTAGCACAAACCACAATTTTTGTAGTTAAAAATAAATCAGATTTTTATAAGTCTATATATCCACAAAACCAGTTCATATAGTTTTTCCTGAAAGCTTGAGGCTCAATATTTTTGTAGATTCTGTGTAGAGATGTTCATTATTAGTAGGAGTTTTTAAGTACAGCGTTCATTAATTGACTCTTCGGTTACCCTGATAACCATGATAGATAGAAGACGATTTCATGCAAGTTAATATGTAACCAAAATGGAAACAAGAGTAATTGGTTAAATTTACAAGGGAGTTTTTTCACTATAAACTCTATGAAAATTTCACTATGAACTTATAGAAGTTAATCTCATGTATGAACTACAGGGCAAATTTTCACTGATGTGGTTGGGAGTCCTTATTATGTTGCTCCGGAAGTGCTTTGCAAGCGTTATGGACCGGAGGCAGATGTTTGGAGTGCTGGTGTGATTATTTACACCATTCTAAGTGGAGTGCCTCCATTTTGGGGCGGTAAGAGTATACTGGTTTTTTCTCCTGAAATTTGCATTTCTGAATCCATAAACTGAAAATCTCATGTTTCTTTTCATTTGGTGCAGAAAGTGAGCAAGAAATATTTGAAGAGGTTTTGTATGGTGATCTCGACTTCTCATCAGATCCTTGGCCTAAAATATCCGGAAGTGCTAAAGACTTGGTGAAGAAAATGCTTGTGAGAGATCCAAGAAAGAGGCTAACTGCTCATGAAGTTCTTTGTAAGTTTCATTAATTAATTATACCTTTATGGTTAATATACATGTATAATTCAACGCTAAGATTTTTGAAGACACTCTTGGCATATATGAATTGTAAATGGATAGAAAGTCAAGCAACCCTTTGGTTATTATTTTAGTAAATGAATGTAAATTCGTAGAATCATCTTTATTTTTATTGTTGGATTGTGTTAACCTATCAACATGTGATCTCGAGTTATTTTTTGGGGGTGTAAAGATTTTGGGAGTCACATATATACCAGAAGATATCATTTCTTGAGTTGATTCAACATTTATCATTATCCATCGGAATGAACTGTGAAGAAAAAATATGAAATACTATAGAATTGTTAGTTTCTAAGTGCAGAGTTTCTTTCTACGTATCTATTTCTTCTATCCAGTTTAAAACTATTTTTCCTGCAGGCCACCCTTGGGTGCAAGTCGATGGAGTAGCTCCCAACAAACCTCTTGATTCTGCAGTTTTAAGTCGCTTGAAACAGTTCTCGGCCATGGACAAGCTCAAGAAAATGGTTCTTAGGGTATGTTTTTTATATCTTAACCCAAAAACAGTGAGAAAATAGGACATTCTTGAGTAAGAGCAACAAAGAATTTACAAATAGTAATTACTCGAGTGAACAAATTTTTCATTTTATTTTTGATGCTCATGCAATGATAATTCCAGAACAGATGCATAATTTATGTTCCTTCTGTTCTTTAAGTGCATGTTTGGTACCGCTTTCCTAGACAATATGATGAACAAGATTTTAACTTCTTTTTATTATATTGCTCAACTTGCAATCTTCCTACCAAACATGTACTTAGTTTTTGTGGCTACATTTTTTGAACAAAATTTCCCCCATCTAGGTCATTGCAGAGAGTCTCTCCCAAGAAGAAATCGCGGGGTTAAAAGAAATGTTCAAAATGTTAGACACAGACAGCAGTGGTCATATCACTTTTGAAGAACTCAAGGCTGGTCTAAAACGATTTGGAGCTAATCTTGATGAGTCCGAGATATATGATTTGATGAAGGCCGTAAGTATTATTTTTAATCTCCCGCTTCTGTTAGTTTGCATATAATATGTGAGCAGATATCAATAGGATGAAATGGAGGTTTAAACATCGACAGTTTACATTGTGTTTGGAATAACTGAAAACGACCACATTTAAAGAGATGTGCTGACGGCCAAATAATTAAAGATTTCAGTGTACATAATTTGTTGTTTGACCTGAAATCTAAACAAAATTGAAATTGTTCGAATTTGGTAATATATGATTAGGTAGGAATTATTAAAACCGTGCCAATCAGGTTACTGCTTTTCATATTTACTTTTATCCTTAGAACTTTAGCAACTGGACTTCGTGTACTTGTGGTTGTAAGATATGCCTAAACATAGTCTCGGCTCAGTTCTGGAACAAGTAAACAAATTTTGGTTCTAGTAAACTTATAAATGAATCATATATTTTGAAACTAGAGTGATCATATATTATCTGTTTGTTCCAGACCTTAAAAGGAAAAAAAATTAAGATCTTTGTTTGGTTTATCGTATATTTAGTTCCAATACGTTTTTCTTGATGTGCAGGCAGATGTTGACAATAGTGGTGCAATTGACTATGGCGAGTTCATTGCTGCAATGTTGCATCTGAAAACAATCGAAAAGGAAGATAATTTATTTACAGCTTTTTCGTACTTTGACAAAGACAGAAGTGGTTATATCACACGAGACGAACTTCAAAAGGCCTGTGAAGAGTTCGGCATGGAGGATGTTCACTTGGAAGAAATTATCCAAGAAGCTGATCAAAACAATGTAAGTGTGATTCTACTGCCATTTAACTTGCGAGTCTTGATCATTAATTGTTATCAGCGTGTTTTAGTTTATACCATAGTCGATCTCGGATAACATAGTACAAGTAGACATGTAAAGTGGGCTCTATCAGCATGGCCCAACTTGGTTCGCGTTTTTTGTCTTGCCTTGGCCTGGCTCTCATTTTTTGTCCTGGTCGAGTTCACTAAAATTTTACTAAACTTTCAAATTTTACATTTCATAAGAAAATAAAAACCCGAATGGTCAAATTGGTCAATTCCCGTCCAATCCTATCGAGTCCAACGTACCATAACAGTGTTTAGTCCAATTAATGTAGATGTTCCATAACTAAAAAATTCTTCTTACTATTTAAGCCATCTTTCTTCCTATATTTACTTATTTTACTTAGTATTTGGGTATTCAATTATTCATCCACCATTAATAAGTGCTTATTTTGAACTTTTCAGGATGGCAGGATAGATTACAATGAATTTGTGGCCATGATGCATAAAGGGAATACAGATTTGGGTAAGAAGAATTTACAGAATAATATTAATATTGGATTTAGGGAGGCAATGCCAGTCTGTTGACCAAATCCCTATTAGGTTTAAGCATCAAGAATTGTACACTAGGATTATTTTTTCAAGAATGATGGATTTTTTCTTTCTATGATCTCAAGAAAATAATGTTCAATTATTTAAGATGACTTGCGTGCCGATAAAATTGTCGAGAATTCTATATTTTTGCATTTCATAGACCGTAAAAGATCGAGTTTTAGTATTTTTGGATATATGATGAAATTTTAGTAACTTCGATTTTTTATGTAAAAACATAACTATCGATTAACTTGAGAGTGCTTCAAAATTTATTTTCTCTAGTTTAACATAATAAAAGAACGAAAAAATATCTCAAAAAGTACGACCAAAAGTTACGTACTATTGAATATGTCAAATAGTATTAAATACATCAAATATAATAAAAATGTTTGTCATTTTTCTACTGTAATTACAATTGAAACAAATATTTTATTTTTAATTAATTTAAGGGGAGTGCATGAATTTCTTTTGCCGACCGGTCCGGTTTTTTATTCTTGATTCGTTTACCATATTGAAGAATCTGGGGTTCCAAATTAAATTTCCTATCATGGCTTGTGCATTAACTTATAAGTGAAGTTTGGCCTTTTTCCATTTGCCAAACAAAGAATAAAAGAATAAAGTCAATGGAACCCTCAATTCTCCTCTCCAGTCATTTCACAACTAATAATTCCATGCGAGCCAGCTCCCTTTACTTTTGTGATGTGATTAATCATTAAATTATTAGTTCATGCAAAAACATGATAAAATCTTAGATAAATATAGCCCTCAAATTGCAACAAGCCAAACAGCCCCTTAAATAATTTCTTTAAGCATGCACCAATAATTGACAATGATATATTTTCACTTATATTAACTACTACTTTGTCAAAATATATGGCATGCAACAACTATCAAAGTTTAATCTATTGTCAAAGTGGACTCGTTCAACTAACTACTAAGTGTTTCGATTCGACTATAATGAACTTTATTTTCAAAAATTTTAATCGTAAAATAATTTTTTTAAATCTATAGTTCATTCACACAACCAGTCAAAGTAAACATTTTGTTCATTAAAAAGTGACTTTTAACTTATCGTGAATTGTACGTTTGTTCATAATAAATAATACTTTTTTGTATTTATAAATAAATAATTATATATTTTGGGAGAAATAGTACTATTAAATTAAGTGAAATATTTAATAAACTTAATCAGTAAAATACTCAAATGTCCTTAATAATTGTCAACATTTCTATCCATACACTAAGTCTAATAAATTGTTTAAAAACTTATTATTAAAAACAATAATAGTGTTAACTTAAAAGTAATGCGTTTACCAAATATATAAACTATGTTCTAAAAAACATAAAACGTAGATAGACGTGAAGATCGAATTTTAAACTTTTCGATCTAAACGAAATCTAGACAAGAGCGAAATAAAAATAGAACAAAGACAAAAAGCAAGGCATACATATCACGCTTCACATCTAGACAGAGCCTAGATTGTTTTTTAGAACAGTGTATATAAGTAATTATTTATACAATTTTCTGAAACACTGATTTTTCAAAAAATTATTCACTTATAAGTATCAATTTTAAGTACAAGAAAAACACCATATTGCAAGTCCCAATCTGCTCTATAAAGGGTTCCATTATTCCAAACACATAAGACAACATTGAAAAAAAGAATGTAAAAAATCAAAAAAAAAAATAAAAGACCCACAACAGTAAACAAGATTTATGTTCTTCCAAGGATGGTATATTATTTGTGCATACACAAATTTTAATACAAATAAAAAAAATGGATTATGTAATTACATTACTATTCATAACAAAATAACAAGAAAACTCTCTCCTGTTGTGGGTTCTGCTGGATCCCTCCCCCTTTATGATCATCCTAAAAAACCTGCCATATTTTTTTTTAAAAAAAATTAATTAAATTGTTAAAATAATGTAAAAATAATTTTATGAATGAATATGAGTATTTTTTAGATATATTTGTGTATATATACTTACCCTTTCTGCATCTTCTTCTTTTTTTTTTTTTTATCTTCAGATTTTTCTGAGTATAATAATTCAGTGACAGCTAGTAAACTGAGAATTCTGTCCAATGGCCCCAAGCATACTGCATGCCACCTCCATTAACTTCCCTGCATTTATGATACAGAAACATGGAATCAGCCGAGCAAACGACAAGTTTGATACATAGTACTGAACAAAACTGAAAAATAAAATTGATAGAATTTTAGTTTCATTTTCTTCCGTACCAAATATGAGATTAGTTTATTCATATGTTCAAAGTCAAAAAACATATAATTGATATATAGTCATAACCAAAAGGGGGGGGAAATTAAAGAAAGTGAAGTGGAGAAATCATTTCGAGCATGAAAATTACGAAAGTCTGCAAATCATTGTGATTTAGTTGAGGATCGATATAAGACCGTCTTATCTAAAAGTTTTCACTGTCGGAGAATCGACAGATTTGTTAACTTATATTGTCTCCTCGAGTGCACCTTAAACCCAAAACATTTGTGTCCTCTAGTACCATACTAAACCACGTCATCTAAATGTGAAATATCTAGCATGAATTTATAGCATATGTTGTAAACTATAAGAATAAGTCAAAAGACAGGCTGGTCTCAACATAGAAGTAAAGAATCACAGAATATAAAGAAAATTCACAGCTAAGGCTAGGCTGGAATTGAATGTATTTTTCATACCATGACCTCACCAAGATGTTTGGCTAAGCTTAAAAAGTTGGCTTATAAGTCGTTTTAACGTAAACAATTTTTTTATTTTTCTATTAGTCATAGCTGGAAATAAGTATGACAGTAAGGTATAAGTAACGTCACATATCTAAATACGTATAGAAACATAAATTTACTTAAAAGTAACTTTACTTACTTTCAATCTTAGCCAAATATGAGTTTGCCAAGTCTAATCAAAAGGGTTCTTTGATGATTTTGACACAATGGGATGCTATTCATTTTCTAATGCTTCACCGACACAATTCATACCTAATATTCAATACTAAACTATTTGTGTAAAGGGCATGCTCAATTCATCATCAATTGCTTAATAAATCCAAGAAAATTATTGTGAAAATACGAGATGAAAGTGATATGTGATTATAACATGCTGCCTAATGAGTTTCCCTAACACTTAAACTCATTTTTTGACCCATCATCACCTCCTCCCGTAAATTCAATGAACGGTCCATCAAACCAAGTCGAATTCTCAATAAATTCATAAATTCAATGAACGATCCATCAAACTAAGTCGTATTCTCAATAAATTCTTGGTAAATTTACCGTTACATGAAATTTTTAGCACGACTCGGTATGGTTTTTTGTTGAACGGAAAGATTCAAACCAACTAAATTTGTACCGTCACCTCTACCCGTCTATTCAATCAACTATCCATCAAACTAAGTGGGTTCTCAATGAATTCTTGGTAATTTGCAGTTACATGAAATTTTTGGCGCGACTTAGTTTGGTTTATTGTTAAATCTATGAAAAGATTCAAAACCACTAGATTTGCACCCACCACCTCTGCCTGTAAATTCAATCATCGATCCATCAAACTAAGTCGGTTCTCAATAAATTCCTGGTAAATTTACCATTATATGAAATTTTTGGAGCGACTTAGTTTGGTTTATTGTTAAATGTACTGAAATATTCAAAACAATTAGATTTTTCCGGAAATAACACGTCCACCGGAAGCTACCTAAATTGCCTGGGATCATCACAAAATTCTGTTTAGAAATATTTTTTTTCCAGTCATTCAAACAAGAGTTTTACCCGTTTGCACTAATCAAACACTACTAATATACCCAATAATTGCAGCCAAAATTCTTGATAATATTCAATTCAATCCCATAAATAATTTCCTCAAACTCACTACAAAGATCCTTCAATGGGGGAACTGAAAATTTGGGGAAATTAAGAATGGCTAAAAGAACATACCTCTTCTGGGCTTTCCGACAACCTTAGCAACCGCGGCGGGTTTAGGTGGCGCAGCCTTATTTTCCTCAACAGGTAACAAAACCCCATCAATCCCTTGAACAGAAATTCTCCCATCTGTGTAAATATCAGGATCGAACAAATAAGCAGAGCCTTCACCTTGTCCGAATTTCACCGATCCATCAGCCTCCTCCGCCACCACTTTGTGCGGCAGCCGGAGAGTATCGTACTGGACTTTCCCAAATCGCCTCACGGCATTGTACATACTTTCCTCCGTTTGGTACTCCGGTATCAAATGATAATACATTATTTGCTCTGGCGCCCCGGGTTCACTCAACTGATCTGTAGTCAATTTCGCCATGGCCTCATCGTTTGGAGCTAAAACTGTTAATACATACCCTTCAGAGACTAACCGTCCCATTTCGGATGCTAAGGATGTGAGATTTACGAGAATGTCGGCCATTTCGTTGTAGCCACCGTAATGTAGAAGGGTTTGGATGAAATCTTTCACCTGGCTCTCGCCGTCGAAGTGGTGGTGGGGTCCACCTGGGCCCGGGGCGGGCGCCGGTGCCAGAGACGGACCAGGTGCCATGGCATCAATAATGGGTAGAACGGGAGGCGCTCCGGCTGGGACCGGCGGCGCTGGTTTCTTTAGTCTATGTGTTCTTGGGTCAACTTCCGGTGCTCCCTGCGGAATTACGGCCGAAATGGACCTCAAACTCCGGCGGGTGTTGAAATCTTGTTGAACGGATTTAGGGATCAACACTCTCTCAATGCCGTGGATAATTCCATCGGGACGGGTTATATCATCGGGTTTGATAATCTTCGCCATGCCCACAAGTTTTTCCCCATTTTTTTCAACCACCTGAAGTGTTTCGCCATTGGAATCCCGGCACAAGCTGTTATGATTCCTGGGTTCGTTCACCTCCGTAGGCCAACGAGTTGACTCAATGCGATTCGGAATCATATGAAAAAGCAACAAATTTTGGAGCGATTTCAGATTTCCCGGCTCCAGCAAAAATCGCTTAAACTCGGGATCCAAATCCCTTTCCAAAGCCTCATTCCTGGGAGCAAAGATTGTAATATTATGTTTCGAAACTGCTTCTTCAAGGGTTTGCAGCAAAAGTGCTTTTTCCACGAGTTCTGATAGCTCAGTATAGTGCGAATCCAAAAGGGCTACAAGGACTGAGTTGGAGTTGATCTGGACTGAGTTTGAGGACCCTGCAACCGAGTTCTTTACTGATGGATTTTGTTTTTCTTGCAATGCAGCACTTGTGATGGCAAGAAAAGTGAAGATTGTGTAGAAGATGAAACCGGAGACGCCATAGATGTGAAAATCCATGGCCCTTGAAGAACTTTACTTTCTCTCTCTAAAACACTTTGCCTTCTCTCTCTGGAATGGTGTTTTTGGGAATGTGGACTTGGGGTGCCGGGTGTGTTTGTGTTGTATTGTTTGGTGGAATCTTAAAGTAGGGGGCAAGTAGACGTGGTTTTGGTTGGGGGGGGGGGGGGGGGGGGGTTTGATACGTTATTTTTGTGTGTATAAATTATGCATAGTTGAGATTAGGGTTTGTCATAGGAATTTATGGTTTGGCAAAGAGATTAAAAATGGGATTGCTTGGTTATGAAAAGGCTATAGACGTGTACAAAAAGGTGTAATTAATAATTATTTATCAATTTGTTTGGACCTAACAACTCGAGTAAGTTTTAGTTTGCGCTTTTCTTTTTATTAATAACATATGTTTAGAATTATTTAAATAATAATTAATAATAAAAGAGTTATGAGTCACGATTCCTACTCATCGTGCTAAGTGAAATTGAAAAGTATCAATTTTAGTGATTTTGTCCATACGTGAATTAATGCTTAATATTTTATCAATTCGAAAGTTAAATAGTAATGAATAAGTTTCAATTTGGTTACTAAATATATATTTATGAAATAAACATATATAAACTGTCTTTATTTTTTATAGTCAAACTCAAAATTCAACGAATCACTTTTAATGTCATGAATTCTTACAGAGATTTCATTGATGCATCTCTTGCCTACAACATTTGCATCGGATTGCTTCGAAGTTTTTCCAATAAATGTAATAATATTCTTATTTGTAGGTAGGTAAAAAATATTGGTAGCATGTCAATATGAAATTGTAAAGTCAAGTCTTAAAAATAAAATTTTTGTTTGTTGATTTTTGAAAAGAATAGTGTCATGTGGGATTGTAGAGCTTGATTTCTTATTCATGGTGGGTAAGAGATATAAAACCTACTATTAAAGTGGTTAAACATGATTGGTAAAAATCATGAGTATGGGGCCATGAACTATTAACCATGTAATGCTTCTTCAGCGTAGACATTATAAGTAGGTAGAATAAATAGGTAAGAGATTAAGACCGATCAGTTTAAATGACAATGGTTGATGTCCAAAGATAGATTTTAATAAAGCTTTGTTCTTTCGAAAAATTACATTAGTCATTATTACAAGCAATGTCTTCTATTAAAGAGGTTGGGAAATTGTTTGCTTGGAGGTTAAAAATGGAAGACAGATGGAAAGTGAGATGGGGAAATTGGAGAGGCGGGGCTTAAAAGTAAAATCACTTTATTAGACTTTAAGGTTGGGACACGCTAGCGCTATCGGCGGGCCTACTGATAATAGCCGGCTTAAGCTGCGCTGCTGCAGGTTTACGCCACGCGCCGGGTACTTTTTTTTTTTATTCTTATATTTGACCATTGAGTGTTTTCTTTGATGCCTTGTGTGGGTACAGGGTACTTGTTTATTCCCGGCAGGTACTTTGTAAAAATATTCTCCTTTTATTTTTTTAAATTTTTTCTAACATGTATATAATAAAAGTCTTTTTTCAATAATAAATTTATAGACGAATTTCGCTATGTCTAAAAGTTTAAATTTAAATAGAAAAATGTAATTTTACTTAAATTTTGTCATAAATTATATATGACAAGATTTTAGAATACATCTTTAAATCGAATTAAATATTTGAATAATCACATAATTTTTAGTTTCGTCTTCATTTACTTACTAAATTTTAAAATAGTGCTGAATGTTCACCGAATTTTATAACGTTACTCGTTGTTACTTACTTTTAGCGATCCAGTAATAGCTAGTAGACGGAAAAGCACACGTGGCAAATAGAATGTCCGCGTGGCATACGTTTTTGCCAACTAATGTTGAGTTGTTCGCCGCGTCAATAATTTGATTTTTTGAATAGTCACTGAACTTTTAGTTTTGTCTTCATTCTTTCACTGACTTTAAAATGTTGCTGAATACTCACTTAATTTTTCAAAGTTACACTCTGTTACTCACTCATGACGATTCAATAACAGTCAATTGACGAAATGTCCACGTGACTGACGAAATGACCATGTATCTATTTTGTGTTATTAATCTACCAACCAAAATAGTCGCGCGTCATGACATCAAAATACATTTTTTAAGATGCAAAAAATGGTGAAATTTGCTCTAATTAAACAAACGATTTCATTCCAATTGATTTCAAATTAATTTCTCATAAACGTTTTACCAAAAACCCTAGCCCTAACCTATCTTCTCTGGCGAACCAATCTATGATGTAAAACTCTAATTTTTCACTGATTATAAACAGAAAGTAGTGTTATTATAGTAATGTTCCAGTGTTGAAGACATCTTGGACGGAAGGTATTCATGTACATCGATTTTAGAGTTGCAGATTCTATGGAGAAAGTATATGTGTGTGATTTTTTTGATTGCGCAGATTCTACACCCCATGCTAGATACAAGTCATTAATCAATTGGTGGAACGTTTTGGAGAAATCAATTTGAATGAAATCGTTTGTTTAATTGGGGTAAGTTTCATCGTTTTTTGTAACTTAAAAAACACATTTTTAAAATGCGTTTGATGAGATAGCGCGCGACTATTCTGATTGGCAGATTTAATGGTACAAAATCAAAGACACGCGATCATTCTGTCAGCTTCGTGGGCATTCCGTCAATTGACTGTTATGAAATCGTCATGAGTGAGTAACAGAGTGTATATTTGAAAGTCGAGTAAGCATTCAGTAACATTTTAAAGTTTAGTGAGTAAATGAAAACATGACTAAAAGTTTAGTGATTATTCAAAAAATCAAATTGCTGACATGATGGAAAACTCAACATTAGTTGGTAAAAACGTATACCACGTGGGTGTTTTGTCTGCACGTGTGCTTTTTCGTGTACTGGTTGTTAATGGATTGTTAATAGTGAGTAACGGCAAGTAACTTTGTAAAGTTTGGTGATCATTCAACAACATTTTAAAATTTAATGAGTAAATGAAGATGAGACTAAAAATTGAGTTATTATTCAAACATTTAACTCATTTAAATCTGTACATTAATACTATATCAAACCATTTAATCTAAAATATTGTTAATCACATAATTTATAATGTTGTTTTATTTTAGTTATCAAACTTTTTTTTTTTAAATGAGCCAAGTAACTTCTATTTTTTTAGTTTAAACACCCCGTTTTGTTAAATTAACAGAAATGTTAACGTGGTTAATAGAAATGATGACGTGATATGAAAATTCTATTGATGCATTATTTTTATAATTAGTTAAACAGTAATGCATATTGCTGGATTAGTCGTGATTTTCAAATGTGATTGTAAAGAAAAACACGATTTATTCAACAAGACACATTTTGCTTGGTTAATTGATCAAAATAATGCACCAACAAAGTTTTCATATTGTTTATGTTAATTCAGTACACGGAATATTTAAATTGCCAAAAAAAAAAAGTTCAGTAATTAATTACTTAGGTAAAAAAGGTTGATGACTAGAATAAGAAAACAGCTAAAATAATTAGTGACTAATAATGTTTTTAATGTACATACAAATTAATGTATGAATTTTGATTCTTCCCCCTCTCACTCTCTCTTCATTTTGCTTGTTTTTTTTTGGTAGGGTGGAGTCACATGGTTAAGCATGATGTGTTGAAACTTGAAGGTTCTAGAACATACAAAGGTATTTTGAAATATAATTTATAAAATTCTTTTTCTTTTATTAGAAACCATAACAATAAAAGTATAATTAATTGTCACTAAACTCTAATAAAAACTTAATAATTTTAACTTAGCATAATATTATTATTTTTATTTAGACGTCAATCTTATTATGAAGAAATATCAATAGCATCATCTTATTTGAAATTCTTTTAAAGAGAACAATAGACTAAAATTAATAATACTTCAAACTACACAAAAATCGGGAATGGGTTAAGTCGTAAGCGTATGTTTGACAATGTTGATACTAAATTAAAATGTTTATAAAATATATAAATAAAAAATATATTTGATTAATTTAAATATAAAAAAACAAACAAACTACCACATTCATATGAGTTGAGCAACTGAACAAGAGAAGCCTGTTGAAGCTGGAAGGCAAGCTGTCACTGTCTTTGAGTGACCTCATCTCCACGCTAAGTTACAAAGTCCACGTCCCCTTGACAGCGCGTGTAATGCGTGAATGTAGATTTTAGGTCACGCGATGCAACAAGGACATCCCTCCTAATGGAAGATTTTGTGTCATCCTCTATAAACATTTTTTTGGTATAAATTTGGAATCCTGAAAATGAACCACATTTGTGCTTATTAGGGTAAGAAAGGAAATTGGGATAAATTATTATTTTTAAACATTTTTTATTATTTTAATTTATTAAAAAATAAATTTTAATTTGGTATCATGTTGTACGATCACGTTAAAACATATTTAAAAAAAAAAGATGAATGGAATTAACGTAAATGTTAACTTTAATAGTAAGATCTAGACAATCATCTCATCCGCGATAGTTTATGAGTTTACATTCATAGTTGGGTACTATAGTTTTTCAATTTATTCTTTGTAGTCAGTATTCAAATTTGGTTACACAACATCTAATTGTATTGGATATTTCAACAGACGCGTCAATAAATTAAATGAAATAGCAAAAAATATCTATATATCTAACTCTATTATTAATAAAAAGACTTAACCAACATTTCCATAAGCTTGAACCTAAATTTGGATTTTACACAAAAGTTCACTTTGTTCACATTCAATAACTCAAAGATTCCAAAGCCCGCGCATGACCAAAATATCATAGGTTTTACAGGATAATGTTTGCTTGATTCTTAAATTTGTCAAACGTGCGGCCAATTGTAGAACCAACAACTTTATTTTCAGGTAGGAGATTCCTACAAAAAAATAATTGAAAACTTAATTAAAAAAAAAAAGGATAATTGCATATTTGATCCCAAATCTTTCAAAAATATTGAGAATATACCCCTAACATTTAAAAATAACACCAGACATCCTAATCGTTTGAAAAACTTGGCATGACATGTCGTTTATGACTAAATTGCCATTTCTTTTTAAAAAAACAAAAAACAAGAAAAAAGAAAAAAATGATTGAAAACTAACCAAATGTACCCCAAAAAAATAAAAAGTAACAAATATGCGATCTTCTTTATCAAACCTCAAAATTTAAAATCTATCACCATCCCCAAAAACCCAAAATCTACCCAAGTCAACTGTTAATATTTTGGGAACACCTAATAAATGCATGTTGATTTGTATAAAGGAGAGGAAATCAGACACACAAATCATTCATCTCCACAAACCACGGGACCAAAATAATAGAAACAAACCCAACATTTTGAGCATGGGAAGTGAATGAATTAACACTCCGAGAAAAAATATATTCTTGTGCCTTCACGGATTTCAAACCAGTGTCGAAATTTTCAAGAAACAAGTCACCAAAAAGTGACTCGAATCTGTCTTGGACAATTTGGATCTAGTTTTTGTGGATGCGCCTTTTCCTTGTCAAGGAAAATCCGATGTCGAAGGATTTTTTTATCCTCCGTATTACAAGTGGTTCCAGTCCAACAAGGTTAGTCTTTTCTCTTTTTTTCTCCCTTTTTTATATTTTGGCCTTAATTTTCGTCTTCTTCATTTTGACTTGGGATAACAAATTCAACTATTAAAGATTTTCGATGGATTTTGGATTTTTTGGGATGGTGATGAATTTTGGATTTTGAATTTTGATATTTGAGATTTGATAAAAAAAAAATGATATTTTTATTACTTCTTATTTTTTGGAGTACATTTATTACTTTTTATTGTTTAGGGTACATTTAGTTAATTTTCAATCATTTTTTTATTTTTTGTTTATTTAAAAAAAAGAGCAATTTCTTCGTAAAAAACTTATCATACCAAGTTTTTCAAATATCTGATACTATTTTTAAAGATTAGGAGTGTATCCTCAACGTTTTTGAAAAGTTGTGAACCAAATATACAATTATCCCTAAAAAATAACCCAGTGTAGTGAATTAAATATTTCAATAAACCTGTCTTCATTATTTTCAATGCCATGCGACCAACACACTACAAAAAGTCGAATTTAGGACATAATAAGGTTTGGTTATTGTTCATTGTTGGTACAGTTTTTTTCAGCTCGGCGTTCAGCTTAACCATCTCTTGTTCAACTTGGCTGGCCCTCTCGACAGCACTGGCCTTTTCCCTGCAAAGATCAGCTATTTCTACTCGAGCTCTGTCTAGCTCATTTCTTGATTGCATCAACGAGATCACCCTCCCTTGCCTCTTATACTCCTGCTTCAGGACCTCAAATTCCTCTGAGTTCTTGAAAGATTCCACAGCAACCACTGCTTCAGCTTCCTTAGCAGCTACAACTACCCTGAGCTTCTCCACCTCAATGCCTAGGCCCTTCAACTGCTTCAGTTCTTCCTTCAGCTTAAGTTTCACCTGACAGGCTCGGTTGGCCCTCTTAAGAGCATTCGACTTTTCCCTCCGAAGGTTATCTATATCTCTACGAGCTCTATAAAGAACCTCCTGGGTTTTCGCCTTTTCCATGCGAAGGACAACTATCTCTGTTCGAGCGCCCTCCAGCTCATCCTGGGTTTTACGGCTCGTCTCGTTCAGGTCAAACGTATGACGATTGTGCTCCACCATAAGAACAGCAGCCTTCATGAGATGGGACACGGACGACTTGAGGACCTCTCCGTCACTCTTCTTCAACAGCCTCTCAGCCTCTCTAATGCCCACATATTCATTCATTGTGTTAACATTGGTGGCAATGTAGGCTGGAAGCATGTTCAGGGCCTCCATTCGAAGTCCATCTCGGTATACAATATCCTCCTCATCGACAAACTTTGGTTTAGAAGAAGCAGCCTCTGCATTGATACCATCCGATCCAGGAGTGTCGCCGCCTTCAAATTTCAACCAAATTTAAAATCACTAATAAACCAGATCAGATATTAGTTCATATAGACAACAATTTTTGCTAGATTTACCCTCAACACTTCTCCGCTCTTCTACTTTCTTAAGAAATTCTTGACTGTCAGTGAAAAACATTAGTCAGCAGCAGTGACCAAAAAAATCAAAAGAGAAACATCAGATCGAGACAAACCTGGCAGGATCTTTAAGACTGATATGTTGCCAACATATTGGACAATAAGAACTTGTCTCATACCTGTTTTAAGCTTCGATATAAGTTTGGATAAGCTTAAAAGTTACTTTTAAAGTACTTTTTATCATTTTTTATACTCAGCATAATATGCTGATGAGTATATTGGGAGATGAAATATAAACTTGATAACTGATAATGAACACCAAGAAAATTACCAATCAAGAATGCACTTAAGGTGGAATTCGTGCTTGCAATTCGTCACCTACAAGGCATTAAAATATGATTCTACAAAACGTTCATAACAGTCATACGCAAAAGATAAGTTTAGCAATATTTCACCGTAGAAGGATTGAACTCCCAGAAGGCATCAAAGCATATGCTACAGGCATCTTGAATTTCCCCTTCTAACTTCACTCGACTCTCAACCTTTTTCACCTCAGCCATTCCTCCAACACCAAAGCTCGTTTGTTATATAGTATTCGACCAGTACTATACCATGCAGTGCAGCTAAACACAGAGTATGTTCATCTATTTATTAATTCTAACATCAAACCCTATTTAAATTTCTTAACTCGAATATATATGCGCATGATCTGACATAATGATACATAACCCATTCTGAATAATTCAAGAAGAAATTATTTTGGGAATGACCAAAGTAATAATACACTAGGACTGTAGGAATCGAGGAGATTTCTGGGGAAAGATTATATTGAGTCAGAGTAAATACAAATTGAATATTAATGCTATATAACAGTATTTAACACCAATCTAAGTGAAATTCAGTGCCGGGTCATTATTTCATTCTGTTCTACAGGCATCATCAGAATCCTAATTTTAATTACATATTTAACAGCGTCGATTAGTCTAACATGTAATATTACATTTCGTTCATTTATAGTTTTAAGTGCAGAAAAGATAAAGATGATAAAAATGGCTATAGACAAGATAAACATAGAATAACAAAAACATGTTTGTAAGCAATGTTAGGCAAAGGAATATTCAGTTTACAAAGAGCACAAAAAAAATACGATGACATAGTTTTGAAAATATAATAAAGAGATAATAAGTATTTATCAAAATATGAAAACACGTTAAGATGTTTTATGGCTGAGCATGAAGTTGAAGAGGCATGTAGTCTTCCATCATAACTGACACTTACCCTCCAAAGAACTCCAAAAATATTAAACTAAATCATCATAATAAAAATTACTATTTTCACAAATCTCTCTATTAGACCAACAGGTAATTTCTAAATCTGTTTCTGTTCATAAACACAAAATTTTGGTCTTCAGGAGTTACAGACCTCATTGTCAGCTTCGTCAAAGCAGACAAGGTCCCAATCAAGGTTTTCCAGCTTGATAGCATCATATAGAGTGCGAACCCCCGCTTGGAACATTTTTTCTCTCAGGACCTTGAACTCATCCGAGATCTTGAAAGATTTGACTGCCATAGTTGCTTCAGTTTCCTTGCCAGCTACCTCAGCCTTGAGCTTCTCCACCTAAGCGCCTAGGCCCTTCAGTTTCTTCAGCTCCTCCTTCAGCTTAGCATTCGCCTGCCAGGCTCGGCTGGCATTCCTAGAGATATTCGCGTGATTCCTGCAAAGCAAAGCTATCTCAGTTTGAGCATCATCCAGCTTTTCCCCTATTTTCTCCTTCTCCCTGCAAATGACAGCTAATTCTGTTTGAGCACCATCAGCTCTTCCCAGGTGTTCTTCTTTTCCTAGCAAAGGACAACTATCTCTGTTCGAGAGCCATCCAACGCTTCCCTAGTCTTCTCCTTCTCCCTGCAAATGACAGATATCTCAGTTAGAGCGTCATCCAGCTCCTGCCTCATCTTTGCCTTCTCCCTGAGAAGGTTAGCTGTCTCTTTTCGAGCACCGTCCAGCTCTTCCCTGGTCTTTTGGCTTGCTTCATTCAGGTCAACCATCCGATGAGTGTGCTCCACCATAAAGACAGCAGCCTTCATCAAATAGGACACGGACGAATTCAGGATCTCCCCATCACTCTTCTTCTCCAGCCTCTCAGCCACTCTGATGCCAACAGATTTATTCATTTTGTCAACTTTTGGGCAGGCTTGAGAGTAGAGGAACATAGCTTGGTTCGTTCCACAGATGATGCCTCTGCTGAATTGGCCATGCCCGGCCTAGGAACAAGCACAACTTTTTTTGGTCCTGTATCAAGATTGCGTGTTAGGTCAGAACACAAAGCTCAGTCAAAAACATGAACTCGCGATATTTTTTCCTCTGCTGAATTGGCCAATGCCTGGCCTAGGAACAAGCACAACTTTGTTTGGTCTTGTATCAAGAATGCGTTTTCGGTTGGAACACAAAGCTCAACCAAAAACATGAACTCACGATATTTTTTCCCAGTAAATCCAATTAAAAGTGTTGTTAAGCTTAAGAGGCTCAGAAAAGTGATTGAAGATAGAATATTCATTTCATTTTAAATGCAACAACAGTTTTCATAAATTTAATTCACAAGCAATCCTTGCAAAAGTAATGGTAACATTAATTCTAAGGAAACATATAGCTTTAGTCGCTAAATTTGTTTATTTCCTTACGGAGGCAGCACAGATTAATTATTCTTCCTTTCTTGCTTAAGTCTGGCTACTAAAGTACACAATGGAAATTAATATTTGATAGACTTTTGATATACTTTAGCAGCTAGCTCCGGTGCTACCCAAGCCTTCCAAGTTAGATGTCGTATTTATGATCTTTTTCATGCCTAATAAAGCTTTCTATCTTGCATTGTCTTATTTGCAGTACGAGCACACACAAAGAGTAGAAAAACTTCCACTTTTTGAAGTCCATGGATTTCTTTCGACAAACAAGCAGTCAGTAATGGGACATTATAAGCTGTTGGAAGAAATGACCAAAGATCCAAAAACCTCAATATCACACTTGGTCTTTAAATTTCCATTCAAATGATAGCCAACTGGTCTAATTATTCTAGCACCAAACACTAAAAATGAGAAACAGAAGATGTTTTCTTGAGCCTTGGCTACAACCACTAGCTAGTATAATTTTCCCTAACCTCCTCTCCTCCATACTTCTGAAACCTCTTTGTGATTAATTTCTTTTTTCAACTGGTGAGTTTTTTACCGTATACATCCCAACTTTTTGTGCACTCATTGCATTCCTTTGTCCAGTTTATCTCTTACTCCAGTACATAGAAGTATTTAAAAAATGCATCCGTTGTCAAATGACAACTAAAGCATAACATCCCGTTGCCAATTTTTAAAGGCTCAACTAAAAATAACTTTTATGGGGTCGTATGAAGTCATTGTTAAACTGGGAATGTGATCACTAGTTACAAGCTCGGTATCATTGGGAGAATCAGACAATATTGAAAGCATGTGATTAGTAGAAAATAATCATAACTACAATATGAAGACATACAAAATGTCCCTCTATACAGTATCGTGTCCTTCTGCTCTTCATCACTTTTACTTATTTTCAAGCTTAGCCTAACATGCTCAAACTGCACCACTCATACAGCTTCAAAATTGTATTCCCTCACCTAAAACCATAAACAAAAAGACTCCTAAGACTAAGGAGAAGCTAAAGAGTGAAGGATACAACTCAACAAGGCAAGGACGCAAGAAGAAGCTACATACAACAATTGAATTTAACAGAAAATATGATATAAAGTAAATCTACACCATTACATGACTAGAGAACAAAAAACAGGAAAATATTCTACATTTACTCAAGACACTATAGTGATGAAATACAATCTTAAATGCAATCTGAGCAAGAGCAAAAAAAAAAATTATTTATTTTAGATATTCTCTAATAAGTAAATTTTTTAAGCTTAGCCAAACACACACCAAGCCTTAGAAATGTGAAAAAGAACACCCCGAAAAATACAGCATACTCGTTAGACGTCTTGCTTTGTGGGTTTATAAGCACATTAGACGTCTTGCTTGGGACCCGTTTGTATGGCTTGCACGGAGAGAGTACCCCCGGTGCTTATAAAACAGCAAGACAGGCCTATCACTATCAATTCACGATCAACGAAATGAGATTCAAAAGTAATCGTTACGAACAGACGCACTTACAATTCAGAAATGCACTTGAGGTCATGCTTGCAACTCGTCATCTACAAGACATGATTCAGATTAATTTCATTAAAATGTGATTATACGAAACAGTCATCGCAGTAATACGCTAAAGTAAAATCAATCGGTATTTCACCGTGGAAGGATTGCTTTCACAGAATGCCTTGCTACAGTAATATCAATGGCTTCTCGAATCCCAAATTTTACAAACTCCATAGATTATGGAAGTCCCCGCCGTTCATGAAAATTGTAACCTTAAACACACAAAACAGAAATAGGCGTGTTTTTTTATTTAGGGAAATTTTCACTTTTCGTCCCCAATTTGTTACTGATGTATTTTTAACTTTTTTTTTTCATTAGCAAAAGACATCCCCAATTTTTTACTTAATTATAAGATTTTCACCGTATATTATTTGTTAACTACACTATATTTTAATAGCAATAAAAATATCTAACTAATACTCATTTTTATATTATATCCTTAACTTTTTTAGCACATTCTTATTATCAACTTATTAATTTGCACGTCTTATTTTTGTCATTGATAATAATTTGTCCAAAAAAATAATTAAGAGTGCATAAATATATATTTTTTGCCCATCGTATTTTTAAATAAGTATAATAAATAACAAATGCAAAAGTTTGACAAAATATTTTTCCCTAATTTGAATGAACATTAACTGAATATTTGAATAAAAATCGTCATCAAAGACAATATGTGAAAATTATTGAAAGTTAATAATAAAAATACGACGAAAAAAATTGGATACTTAAATATCGAAATGTCAAAAATTGATAGACCTTTATTGCAAATAAAATGTGATGTAAACCATAAAAACTATAGTTTGAATATAATTATCCAATTATAAATCACATCTATATTGAAAAATAATAACGAATTTATCCTCTCTTTAAATAAACCAAAAAAAACAAAAAAAAAATAAATTAAATTAAAAAAATTCATAACTTTTCAAAAATTATAAAATATCGTTTTCCTCACTCACCCAAATCACAACATCCATCACCAAGATCCACAAAAAGAATTAGTTTTATTCTTCTCAATTTTCCTATAAAAACCTTTCACTGTATCATCCATTTTCAGGCGCTCAAATTAATCTCACTTTTTCCTAAGTCCAAAAATATTCTTGAAAAGAATTTGTAGAAGAATGGAGGGAAGAAAAGTGGCTCTATTTTTCATTGTTTATGTTATATTTCTGGCAGAGCCAGACATTGAGTTGGGTGTCGCCAAATGACATAAAAAAAATTTGAAACAAGATAATAGTGATGCTTTTTTTAATACTTTATTATAAACGTTCTTTATAAGTTCTCATACGCTGATAACATTATTTAATTACATTATCATCAATTTTGTCAAATACATCCTTCTCAATATACACAATCAAGCTATCATTCAATAATTTATCACCTATTCAATTGCGTAATCGATTCTTGAAATAATTCATTGTAGAAAATACTCTCTCTACCGTAGCAGTAGCAATTGAATAATTAATGCTAATGTCAAAAGCTTGTATATTAACAAATATACTTTATGTTTTGTTGTCTCAACCAACTTTTGTGCAAGTTCACCAAGATCCTGTAATCTTCCAAATTTTTTATCAGTGCGCATATCAATGTTGTATGTGTTAATTTGATTATCAAGTTGCAAAATATCTGATCCTTGAAAATATTTCGGATAAAACTTACACAATTGAATTAATTTGCTCTTGTTAAAAGCAAAAAATAAATTAACTGGACATAAACATAATATACAAAGAAATAAGTCACTATTCACTTCAGAAAAACGATCATTCAACTCTTGAAGTTGCATATCAATTACTGCATAAAATAAATCCACACAGAAATGGTGTAAATTTGTCACAGTAATACATCGTGAATGACCCAAAGGTGTATACATATCGTTTATGTTGGGGACATTAATGTTGTGCTCTCCACAGAATACATTAACCGTTACCAAAAAAGAAACTCATTCATCATCCCTGAACTCTTGAAGCCGTTGTTTACATATTTTTACTAATCTCATAGCATTATCAATCTCATGATCCTTCCTTTATAATGTATTTGACAATTAATTTGAAATTCCTAACACCTTTTTTTATGAGATGTAGACCAAATGCAAACTCAAATGTAAGAATTGTTGCCAACAAAAAATGCGTTTCACCTTTTTTTCCACAATTTGTACTATCATTAGCAATTGTATCAATAACATCAAATGTACTTGAAAACATGAGCATCAAATTACATAAACAACCATAGCGAGAACACCAACGTGTATCACCAGAACGCTTGATAGCAGTTTTTCTATTAAAGCCTTGTTCACTTGATATTTCACCAGTATTGAGCACTTCAAGAATTTTGAGTCTTTGTTTTTCATGAATAAGATCACATCGCTTTGCCGATCCTCCAACAACATTCACCGCATTATCAGTCAAATAATAGAAAGATTAGATATCTGCATGCTTTTTTACCACAGCTAGAAAAGCTAGTAGAAGTTGATGAGCAAAGCAATGAATGTAATAAGCATTAGGGTTATCTTTCAAGATATATGTTTTGAGACTATTGTACTCACCCTACATATTACTAGCTCCATCATAGCATTACCCTAGCAAACTAGACATACTTAAGCTATATCTAGAGAACAAGTCTTTAATAGTAACCTAAAGTGAGAGAGCTGTAGTACTTGAAACATGTTGAATGCCAATAAAATGTTCCATTACATGTCTATTCTTCACATATTGCGAAATAATTGACATTTGCTGCTTAGTTGAAATATCACGAGATTCATCAACTAGAATATAAAACAACCTATCACCAATATCACTGATAATAACCCCAGCTATTTCAAAAGCAATAGCTTTACTACATCCTTTTGAATATCTGGTGAGGTCAAATTGAAATTTGTAGAAGCATTCTTCAAACACATAACCTTAATCTCAGAATTATAATCACACAACTATTTTAGTAGTTCAAGAAAAATTCCTTGATTGCTTGAATCTTAAGACTCATCACTTCTACGAAAAGCAAGCCCTTGTCATAGAAGATATCGAACATAATTAATTTATGCAGTTAGACGTATTCAATACTCACTTTGTATTTGTTCTGCTTGCTTGAAAAGACTAACCCGCATACTTTCTTCTTGGTTATTGAATGATTCAAACTTAATCCGAGCTAGGTTGTGTGCACTACTAAAATTTTTGATATGTTTTCTGAGACTATGTTTCTTCTTCTAATTTGAGAACCCGTTGACAACAAAAGAATTACGACTTGAACTAAAAAGATAGCAATACAAGCAAAATACAGTATTTTTTTTTCTATATTATATTCTAATCAACCCAGATACTCATCATGCCACTTATTACTAAATCTCATGTCCCTATTTCCTTTTTTTGTTGACAAAAACTTATGACTGCGGGGCTGACAAGGACCCTTTTACACACACTCTCTTCGAATTGCATCTCGAACACTAACATCATATTTATTGATTGGTGTTCTTAATCTAGGATCTGAAGGCAATTGTTCAACATTAATTTCACCCCTATCTTGTCCAACATCAATATTCTTCATTTCATCACAATCATCTCCGACATCAATTTCTTCTATTTCATTACTTTCATTCAAAATATCAATCCATTCATTTCATCACTGTCATCATCCATATCAATTTCATCTCTAACATCTCGATCATCATTTTGGACATTCATTTCATCAATATTTTCCTAACTCGAAGAAAGATAAGATTTACATAATCTTTTAAAGTATTTATCCAGTACTGTTAAACATTTAATTTAGCAGTCAACATAGAAAAAGAAAAAAAAAACAAGGCCGGCAAGACCACAATTATACAAGCCGACAATGCCACAATCATACTAGCCGACAAAGTCGCAATCATTTCCAATAATTTAATAAATGAGCAAGGGCAAACCATTGCTAACCTAGATATGGACTTGAGCAAACCACACCATAGGCAGAGAGTCAGATAAATAAATCAAGTGATGCGCGGTGCTTATTATTTTCTTCAATTAATGACATAGCCAAGCATTTTCTGGACATCAAAAATCATATTAACTACATTATTAATTTACTATACAAATTTTTTTTCAAATAGTTGATTTAATATTCTTTCTAGACCAATAAATAGAGTCAGCTGAAATAAGATTCAATATTCTTTCTAGTTTATACCAAAAAAATTTCAAAAAATCATATTCTTTCTAGACCAAAAAATATAGTTCAATTTTTCTATTATAAACACACATTTTCAATTTATTCTATTTATAGAAATATTTTAATTAATATATCATATATCATATACATAATATAATATAATAATAAATCGATAATACTTCCTTGAAGGGATCATCATTCATCACAGGAAATATGGTTTCTTTTAGGGATGATTTCAGGGTTTTGATTTTTGAAAAAGGGTTTTGATGGAGGTACTTTTACACGTAGCTGTTGGATGTCATAGTCAACATTTCCCATTATTTTTTGTATGTTAAAATCAATAGAAACTCAGACTTATAGCATACTAACTTAATATCAAGGTTCTAAAAAGCGTAAAGCGTGGAGGCCAAGCTTTAAGCTTTTTGGGCCTAGGCGAGGGTGAGGCGAGAGCGAAGCGTGAAAAACGTTTTTTTTATTTTTAATATCATTTTAAATATTTTTTTAAAAAAAGAGAAAAATAAATTTTTAAACTAAAAAGCGCGCGCCTAAGCGAGATTAGGTGTGCCTAGGCGTAATTAAGCGCGCCTAGGCGTGACTAGGCGTGCACATGCGAGCCTAGGCGCAAGTTTTTTAGTTAAAAAATTAGTTGTCCAAAAAAGTGTTCGCCTAGGGCCTAGGCGAGGCGTGGAGGTCACGCTTCACGCCTAAGCGCTGCCTAGGCGCGCTTTTTAGAACACTGCTTAATACATACTATGAAATAATAAGACAACTCACTGAACCGGCTGAATCGATGTTCCAAAATCCCAAAAAGAAAGAAGACAGAAATATCATAATGAAGAGCACACAACAGTGGAGTATTGGAGTCGGCACTTGGTAGAGAAAACGTGAACGTGATGAACAACAAATGAGGATTGAGGGATTAGATGTTTTCAATTGAATTTTGGGCCTTAGTTTTTTTTTTTTTTTTTTTTTTTGGCCTAATTATTTTTTGATTTGGACCTCATAAATTTTGAGATTTTTCTACTTTTTGGGCCTGTTAATAAATTTAAAAAATTAAAAAAAAAAGGGTAAATAGCACAAAACGTCCCTACCTATTGGCCTTATTGTGGAAAACGTACATACCTTTTAAATTTTGGCATTTTCACCCTTACCTACTGGATTTCTTGCGCAAAACGTCCTTCAGTCCAAAAATCAGCCATTAACATAGGGGTAAATTAGTCCAACCACTTTTTTCACATATATATTACTTCTTTTAAAATTGGGAGGCTTCCCATGCAATTTCTAAAATTGCACGACAGACCCCAATCTCCAAATCTGCCAAAACGGCAGGCCCCCTTCTTCTTCACTGGCCCTAATGTCGGATGGCGTCCATGGCCCAGCCAAAAGCCAAACACAACAGATTTTATCTACGGTGGGTCGAAAAAGTATGAAGGTTCTTCAGAATTTGTTCATTTGAAGTATCACATGATACTCACAGCCAATATCACTGTTTATCCAATTTGGTACGGCATTTGGAAAAAATCCCAAAAACGTATAATTCGTGATTTCATCAGCTCCTTCTCCGCCTTGGACTCGAAGCCTCCGTCAGTCGCCGGGTGGTGGAAAACAGTTAGAATCTATACCGATCAAACTGGCGCCAACATTTCGCGCAATGTCCATATCGGAGCGGAGAAAAACGACCGGTTTTACTCCCACGGAAAATCCCTAACTCAGCTTTCAGTTCAGTCCGTGATAAAATCCGCCGTCACCGCTACCACTCGACCGCTTCCGATCAACCCGAAGAGCGGAGTTTACCTCTTACTGACCTCCGACGACGTGTACGTACAGAATATCAGTGCTGAAGAGAACTCCAACAAGTTGTTTCAAGATTTTCTTGGACTTCCGGGATGTAATCACTTCCTAACGTGCTGAATTCCACAGGGGTTGGCGGCGGCGGGGCGCCACTTTCAGCTTCAAGCTTGTTGTTTCCACTTTCAGCTTCAAGCTTGCTGTTTCCACTTTCAGCCTGAGTCGTTTTGGCAGATTTGGAGATGGGGGCCTGCCGTGCAATTTTGGAAATTGCATGGAAAGCCCTCCAATTTTAAAAGAAGTAATATATATGTGAAAAAAGTGGTTGGACTAATTTACCCCTATGTTAATGGCTGATTTTTAGAATGAAGGACGTTTTGCTCAGGAAATCTAGTAGGTAAGGGTGAAAGTGCCAAAATTTAGAAGTTAGGGACGTTTTCCACAATAAGGTCAATAGGTAGGGACGTTTTGTGCTATTTACCCAAAAAAAATCTAGAAAGTTGGGGGATCCAGGTCTCGACTAGAACCCTCCATCATCCACCCATGGTTCTGATCATGGGTTTTGCAGAAAATGGAGCCATGGCTCCATCAGAAATTGTTGGGGCACCTCCATCACTTGTTTTAGCAAGATTTTGAACCAATGCAATGTTCACTATTGTCTTCTACTCTTTTCTTAGCACCATTTTTGTTTAATTTTTGTTCATTGCTTTCTATTTGAGTCTGTTTTTCTTTATTTTCCTTTCCTTTCTCTAAATTTTGTTCGTTAAAATTTTATTTCATTACTTTGGAGAATGATCAAATCGATGTGTTGCTTGTTAGTGGAGCTAACGAGTGGTGGCGGGGTCTTGGGATATGGGAAGTGGTGGTTCTATGGCAGTGGTTGAGACGACGATATGGTGGCTGAGGGATTGGTGGTGGATGCAGGGGTGGGGGCGCCATTAATTGTCTCATTCTCTCTGCCACTAAGCTAAAGAGATTTTTCTCTTAAGCCTTGTGATAATAAAACTTTGTTTTATATTCACACACTCTTTTCTTTTCTGAACGAAACTCGTTTCTTAATGCCCTTACACCATTTAGGCAGGAGGCCGTTGTAGTGTGTACGTGCAAGGAGAGCTCGGAGTGAGGCAGAAAATACTAAGAGGCACCAACTAAAATACAGTAAGGCTTTTGAGATTTCTGTTTGGTTTATTATTACAAGGTATTCAACATGGTATCTAATGTATCTAGTTTCATTCATTTGTTTAAATTTCGATTAAATTCCGCGTTTAAATACATTTATAGAATGCGTTTAAAAAGTGGTATCAGAGCCTTGTTTACATTTAAATGCTTACATTAAAATGAATAACTGCAGAATGTGCAATCGTTATACATTTAATTTAGAAAATTATTTTACTCTCTATATGTATCATTATGACAAATGTTCACAGTTGAAAGCTTATAGGAATATAAGTCTTTACCTTTATGCATATAGAATTCATGAAAATGAAAGAAATATTGCATCAACAAATTATAATTCTGAAATGGAATGCTATTTAATGCATTATTCATTAAATCATCTTACATAATGATTGAATGTCGTTTATGTAATACACACATTGTTACAATTACAAAACACTATGGTATGTACACATACTGGTATTATAGATATACATATCTGTGCATGATAGGAGCACACAGAATAGCTATAAACCAAATAAAAGAAAGAGTGAATACTGCTTTAAGTAATCACTTTGAAGAAACTAAAATATTCTTACTTCATTATATTTTACATCATTATATGCCATGATAGATTGTAAAATCTGCACAGCATATACTCATTCAATTGCAAATAAATGCAACCTTTATGAATATTATGAAGAGTATAGGTTCCAACTAATGTTTGAACATGTTCATCATTCAGTTAGAATTTATATGAGACAACAACGTGATAAATTCAAAACATTATTTGAAAAAGAGGTCAAAGAATTTATGTTACATTATCTTTATCATCATTATGAGTAGCGAAATAACTACTGAAATTGAAGTCGACGAAGTTATTGAACAAACTGAGTCTCTTGGAAACTTTTCAAAAGAAATTTTGATTTCTGACAAAAAACTTGCAAAAATTTGTAAAACAAATTTGACATTAAATCCAAGTGAAGTGTTTGTACAACCTAACTTCATTGACAAATTTATGAATAGAAACAAGCATATTTACTATGGGGTTTCCCAAAAGGAATTTGCTATTCACATTCAACGCACTTATGGTAAGATAGGAATCTCCCTTCTTACTAAACAAGACATTAACAAAGCCAAGCAAAAGATTGACTTGGATAACAATAAAAACCTTTATTGGGTTACAATAGGAGCTATTCGGATTCAACTCCGAAGCACCCTATCTGACAAAATTGACCAACCTATTGTAATGGGATTAATTGATGAAAGAATCAAAAATCCTAAAGAAGGGTGCTTGGGCACCTTAAATGGAAATCTTGCATGTGGAAAATTGATTTTCACATCACACCCAAGACTTTCAGTAAGTCTTCATGACCAAGACTTTGATGGAATTCTTTCCTTCGTATTCAAATACGGAAGAAAAGATTTAGTCAAAGACAACAATGTCCCTTTTTCAGTTTCATATCTTGTGAGTTATGCAATCCATAACCAACATAATATGACAATTGTTAAAGAACCAAAAGGAATAAAGATTGACCCTTTATTCTCAGATTACCTTGAACATAAAGAAACTGAATTTGATTGGCTTGTCCAACCGGCAAGAAAATCATTACAAATTGATCTCGAACAAAAAAGGACTCTTGTTAAAGAACAAAAATCTTTACTTCTACATTCAACATCAACTAGGAAAGATCCTATGTATAGATGGAAAGAAGACTTTCCAGAAAGTAGCCAAAAAAGAGAAATAAGAGAAATCAAGGAAACAGTTAACCAACTAGCTAATGTTCTCTTAACAGAAAAATAATGTCATTAGGAGAAATATTAAAAGAAATAAAATCTTTAAAAGACATTATTGAAGAATTATAAAATGATCTTAAAGATTATCATTCAAATACTGAAAAATCTTTAGACCAACATTCGGCAATAATCATAACTGAAATCAAGAATCCAAATGCCTCAACATCAAAAAACTCAGTTAAACCATATAAAAAATTTGGAATCCTTCAAAAAAGGGGGGGATTTACAGAAAAACAGAAAAATACAAGAAAAGGAAAATTCGATTTTGAAAATTCAGAAACAGAATCAGAATGACTGAAGTAAGAAAAATCCTTGAAAATATTTATGAATCATCCAACGATTTAGGACATCTTAATGTTCTATTGGCATTTGAAGATAATGAACTCGAAAAAATAGCTTCAATCTTCAAAAAAGTCAACATAAATGATCAAGAAGTTATTCTTACAGCCAAATCAATTGAAAATCCTCCAGAAATAAACGATCCAATAACAGTAGATAATAATTCAGAAAGTTCTGAAGAAGAAACCATCATACATGAAAGATTCTTCACAAACACTGACATTGGAGTAAAAATTAGAGAACCAAAAATCGAATCTGAAGCAGTCCCAATGGACTATGAACCTACTTCATCAAACCCAAAAGGGGATGGAAAAAGACCCATAGGAGACTTCACTCCTAGACCAAGACCTTATGAAGATAATGAAATTGATCCCTCATATCTTCTTAACAAACCAAAGAAATCACCTATAGACGTCAAGATACTTGACTTAGACTGTGTGATAAATCCTGAAACAATCATTGATGATTGGTATAATAATATCATGATTTCAATGATCATCCATAAGGAAATACATAGAAATGAGCAAAACTCATGGCACTATGTAATCTCAAGTACAAGAGGAAATGTGAAAGCATTTCTTACAACATTTAGCTATGAAGCAAAAAATGCTCTATGGCTTGAAACCCAAGGAAATATTCCTCAATTTATTAAAAGAATTGTGGAACAAATATACAAACAATTCACTGGACAAACCTTTGAAGCTTACAAAAGCGTCAGATCAATTATTGATCAAGGAGATGCTTTAAACCATTTAGAAAAAATGACAATTTGTGACATGTGCTATTTTGAAGAATACACATGCGAATTCTCAAAATAATATTATATTTGTCCTCCAACAGAATGGAAACAATTAACAGAAAAATTTATGAGAAAACTTCCTTATCCTTTCAATGATGAAGTCATTGTTCTTTTTAATGAAGCCATTAAAATTCAAGAACCAAGTACAGACAATTTCAAAGAAAACATGCAAATTGATTCCTCTTTAGGACTAGCAGTTACTGTTACAAGAAACCTACTTGCAGATAAATGTAAGCAAGCACATTTAACAAGATCTAGTGTTAAAACAGTACCCAAAAATCCTAGAATTTGCTGTAGTAAATATTTGGATAGAATCCCAGGACATTATGGATGTTATCCTGAAAGGAAGAAAAAAGAAAAACCAATTCAAAAACGAAAAAGAAAAAGTTATAAGTTCAAAAAATATAAAAAACCATATAAAAAGAAATTCTTTAGAAAAAAGAAATTCTTTAAAAAATACACTAAACCTAAGAAAGGAAAGCTTGAAGACAAAAAGAAATTTTGTCCTCAAAAGAAAAAGAATTGCAGATGTTGGCTCTGCAACGAATCAGGACACTATGCAAATGAGTGCCCTGCAAGAATTGGAAATGAAGACCGTGTCAAACTGTTAAAAACTTTTGAAAAACAAGGTTTTTATCCAGTTGAAGATCCTAGTGATACAGAATCCCTGTATTACTTATCCACAGACACTGAATCTGATTATTCATCATCAGAATCCTCTGATTATGAGTAATAAAAATATAACAAATCCCAATTCTATTTACATTCCTATCAAACTTAGTTTTGAAGGATACAAAAAATATACAATTCATGCTTATATTGATACAGGAGCATCTGTATGCACTGCAAGCAAATGGATTATTCCAAAGCAATTTTGGGTTTTTTCTGAAAGAACTTTAAAATTAAAAATTGCAAATAATTCAGAAATATCTACTTCAAAAGTTGTTAAAAACATTAATATAGGAATATGTGGAAACCACAATTCCACTATCCAAACTTTTGAATTCAAAATTCCAACAGTTTATCAACTTGAAACAGGAATTGATTTCATAATTGGAAATAACTTTTGCCAGTTATATCATCCATTTATTCAAGAAATCAACTCAGTAAGTTTTACCTTACAACATAAAAAAATTTGGATTTTAAAGAAAAGAAAAGCCTTAGCTTTTAACTCTTTAAAAGAAAATTTTTTAGACATGTTCAAGAACACAAATTAAAAAAAATTTTATCCTCCAAAAGGAGAGAACATTGCAAAAAACTCAAATATTTTCATTTCTAATGAAGAATTAGAAACTTTTAAAATCAATACAAAAAGGCAAGAAATTGCTAAACTCTTCGAACTGTGCTGTTCTGAAAATCCTCTTGATCCAAAAATCAACAAAGGAACTTTCACAGCAAAAATTGAAATTCTTGATGAATACAAAAATAAAATCATTCGTGCCAAGGCAATGGCATACAGCCCAAAAGATAGAGAAGAATTCTCTATTCAAATCAAAGAACTCCTTGAACTAGGTGTCATCGAACCTAGTAAATCTCCTTTTTCTTCTCCAGCCTTTATGGTTAGAAAAGAAGCAGAAAAAAGAAGAGGAAAAGCTAGAATGGTCATTGACTATTCACAACTTAATAAAATCACAAAAGCTGATGGTTACATTCTCCCAAATATGCAAAGCCTTATCCACCTTATAAAAGGGAAAATGATATTTTCATCATTTGATCTGAAATCTGGCTTCCATCAAGTTAGATTTGAAGAATCAACAAAATCCCTTACAGCCTTTAGTTGTCCACAAGGACACTTTCAATGGACAGTAGTACCTTTTGGCCTCAAACAAGCCCCAGGTATCTTTCAAAGACATATGGATAATACTTTCAAAAACCTTAATGAATTTTGTTGTGTATACATTGATGATATCTTAGTTTTCTCAGAAAACGAAGAAGATCATGAACAACATGTTTTACAAGTTCTTAAAAAGGTCCAAAAAGAAGGAATCGTTTTGTCAAAGAAAAAAGCAGAACTTTTTAAAGAAAAAATTGGATACCTAGGATTGGAAATTGCTTACGGTTTTAAACAACTCAAGCCCCATATCCTTGACCATATCCAAAACTTTCCAAATGAAATTACAGACCAAAAACAACTTATGAGATTTCTAGGTTGTTTAAACTATGCTGAATCATTCATTTTAAACCTGGCAAAAATGAGAGCACCTCTTCAAAAGAAACTCAAGAAAAATTACAAATGGAATTGGACTAAAGAAGATAGTCTTTACATACAAAAAATTAAATCAAAAATAAAAAATATTCCATCTCTTTATCATCCTTTACCAGCTGATAAAATGATTATTGAAACTGATGCTTCCCAAGATTTTTGGGGGGGAGTATTAAAAGCCAAAAACAGTTTTTCTGAAGAAGAAGAAAAATTATGTAGTTACTCTTCTGGAACTTTTACAGATTCAGAAAAGAACTATCACATTAACGAAAAGGAAATCATTGCTATGAAAAAGGCAATCTCAAAGTTCAGACTCTACATTATTTCCAACAAATTTCTGTTAAAATGTCAGACATTGAGAAACAATTGGAAGACCTTGAAGAGCAACTAGAAATCAAAGAAATGGAAATACAGGTAATTAAGAAAAAAATCTCTAATTTGAAAAAGAGATTAAAAGGCGACATTACCAAGAGTAATGAAACCAATGAAACATTACCACAAATTGTGAAGGATACATTTGAAACAAGTTCGCAAGAACCTGTGGATATTCAAAATCCAGTTTCAAATCTCCAACAAAAAGACACTACTCCTCTTGTAGGATTTGGCACTTCAATGCCTGGCAAAAAATTCTATGTCATCTTTGATGGCCCAAACCGTGGCTTTTACACTAATTGGGAGCAAGTTGAACCACTTGTCAAAAACAAACTATACAAACATAAAAGCTTTAAAGCATTCATTGATGCCCAAACAGCTTTCCTTGAATTCCATAAAAACAAAGGATCAGATCCTTCACCTTACAAACACCTCATTGATCATTCCCAATTATCTCTGAGACCTCAACCTTTTCAGAAAGACATCCGTTCTAGACCAAGAATGCCTACTTTTCCAATTCCTGAAAATCAAAGATTCAGAAACTTCTCCTACAAAGAAGCTGTCCAAACAAGCCAAGAAAACTTTCCTGACAGATTCAAAAGTCTAGGAAAAACTCAAAGCAAAGAAAGTGCAACCCTTTCTGACATTGCACTTCAAGACTTTCTTTCTCTTGAAGGTGAAGCCAGAGTCATTTGTGATTCTGCTCCTGAACAAACTTACATTGGCACGTTTGAAAAGAAATTTGGTCAGTTCATCTTTTTCGAAGGAGCTGAACCCACATTTGTAAGAAATGCATTTTATTGTGGTCTTATTAAGATGATGATTCCTAGTCCTGATTTCAGGGAATTATCCTTAATAGATCCGAAACTTCTACAGTGCTTAAATGATTTCAAAAAATATGTTGTCAAAAATCCTGAACTACAAATCATTTTGAAATTTAACAGCACCATACCTTTTTGGGATGAAAACAATGTTTTATACAAAGGATATCATCATATCCAAATCAAAACTTCCCAACAAGTGTATTTGGACAAACCAAAAGAAGGACAATATTCTAGTGTTAGTGAACTAATACTAGAAGATTGGAGATCCTTGTCATTTCAAAGGATTGTAACATCTTTAAAAACATTTAGTGGTGAATCCAAAGCCAAAGTAAATTTTCATTCAAAATACATTTTGGTTACAAGCAAAACCGGTGTCCCCATTACATCTGAAGCTGTCAAAATTATTTGTAATTTTGAAAAAAGTTTTTACAACTTGTTTAACACCACCCCTGAATATAATGGACATTTATGCGAAGCTCTTAAATCCAGTTTAGGAGAATACCATAATTGCAAATTTTGTAAAAACAAAGATGCAAAAAACAAAGGAAAAGAAAAAGAAAAAGAAATTCATCTTGGTGATATTGAGAATTTTGTGGAAGATGAATGTTCTCGAATTGAGAAAGACAGTCAGCACGCTGACAGTGCTTACCATTCAGAGTAAAATCTGAAATACATTTTTGGCCTGATGTTTCCCGGTGAAACGTGTGCCACAGTTCTACACATACATCCAAAACCAGCCATGGAATCTTTGAATTGTCAGATTTCAAAAGCAGGCAGACAGACAGACAGCAGGAATCGTCCTTTTGCCAAAATTTTCCACATCTGACAAAAATCACTATTCACCTACAGTAAAAAGCAGATTCCTTTACTGTGCAATCACGGGATAAAAGGAAGAAAATTCAGAAAGAAACAAAAGACCTTTTGACAAAAGGATCACAGTTGGCTTAAAGCAAATAATGGAGCAACTCTTGGTGGCCTATTTAAGGAAGCTCATTCAGACATTCAAGGCATCGGCATCTTCACTCAAGAAAAATTTTTCCTTTGTAAAATTTTTAGCCCATACAATGTGTTGTAACTAAACTTACATTGATACATTAGATCCAGTTGGATCAAACCTCTGTAACTAAATAAGCTAAAGAGATTTTTCTCTTAAGCCTTGTGATAATAAAACTTTGTTTTATATTCACACACTCTTTTCTTTTTTGAACGAAACTCGTTTCTTAATGCCATTACACCATTTAGGCAGGAGGCCGTTGTAGTGTGTACGTGCAAGGAGAGCTCGGAGTGAGGCAGAAAATACTAAGAGGCACCAACTAAAATACAGTAAGGCTTTTGAGATTTCTGTTTGGTTTATTATTACAAGGTATTCAACATGGTATCTAATGTATCTAGTTTCATTCATTTGTTTAAATTTCGATTAAATTCCGCGTTTAAATACATTTATAGAATGCGTTTAAATACATTTTGGTCTGTAATTTCATTTGGAAAGTTTTGGATATGGTCAAGGATATGGGGCTTGAGTTGTTTAAAACCGTAAGCAATTTCCAATCCTAGGTATCCAATTTTTTCTTTAAAAAGTTCTGCTTTTTTCTTTGACAAAACGATTCCTTCTTTTTGGACCTTTTTAAGAACTTGTAAAACATGTTGTTCATGATCTTCTTCGTTTTCTGAAAAAACTAAAATATCATCAATGTATACACAACAAAATTCATTAAGGTTTTTGAAAGTATTATCCATATGTCTTTGAAAGATACCTGGGGCTTGTTTGAGGCCAAAAGGTACTACTGTCCATTGAAAGTGTCCTTGTGGACAACTAAAGGCTGTAAGGGATTTTGTTGATTCTTCAAATCTAACTTGATGGAAGCCAGATTTCAGATCAAATGATGAAAATATCATTTTCCCTTTTATAAGGTGGGGTCAAGATACTTGACTTAGACTGTGTGATAAATCTTGAAACAATCATTGATGATTGGTATAATAATATCATGATTTCAATGATCATCCATAAGGAAATACATAGAAATGAGCAAAACTTATGGCACTATCTTCTTCCTCATCTACCTTACCCCCACCCATCCGACCCCAGCCTACCTCAGCCATCACATCCACTCCACATCATCTTGTCATGTAGAAATTTTGAGCTTTCTTAAGCTTGTTTAACACATACATAGATTTTTATATTTTTTTCTTGTCTTGACTTCATTAAAACCTGCAAAATGTCAGACAAGAAGATAAAACTCAAGTTTATTCTTTTCTCTTCAAACTTAGAAATCTTCAATCAATTCTAGAATCCTATTTTTATCTGTATAGCATATTTCATACTTCGTTGGGATTCTGAATCCAAAAAAATACCACTTTATACTATTCTCTTCAACTCTAAAGTTACGCGTGAGTAGTTTGCGTGGTGATGGTAATAGTCTATATGTCAGTTTGTGTGGTGGTGGTAGTGGTGGTGGTTATGGTATGTATGTAGCGTTTTCATTTTCATGCAATTTATATTATGGATTAATTGGTGTTGCACAAGCCAGAAAACAGTTGCACAATAATTTATGGTGCGAAAATGGTGGTATACTACCGGTATTGAAGCTCTGAAAATTTGAGATGGTATGGATGTGATGATTGGGGTGGATTGGGGTGAGGTGTTCACAATTTTTTATTTTTTTTTGTTGATTTATTGTTTTATTTTATTTTTGTTTATTCAAAAAAGGGGCAAATTCGTCAAAATCTGTCATTGGAGATGTGATTTGAAATTAAATAAAATGTTGGGGATGTCTAGTACTAAAAAAAAAAAGTTAATAGTAGATTATTAACAATCTATAAAGATTGAGTATGAAAACTGCAAATTTCCCTATAAAATTTAACTATTGGTCCAACCTGTGTTCAATAATAAGTGAAAACTTTGGTCTTCGGCCACAATTAAATTCCATAACATAAATAATTTAACAGTTTATTTAATTTTACGTAAAATTTTGTTAAAAAATTAAAGTTATTTAGATTAAATGGTGATGTGGCTTTTCCATAATATATATGTGTGATGCTGTGGAATGAATTATAGAAAACGTACCTAATTACGATCATATAGTGTGTGTATATAAAATATTTTCATAGTGTAGTCTTGGTTTGACTATAATAGAATTGCCACAAGATCCTGTGTGAGTCCTATTATTGCTCATTGTATGAGTTGTGGTACTAGTGCTGTGATTTGTTTGGCATGCATTGAGATTTTAATGATGGACCTATTACCACAAAAATTAACAACCTGAAGAAAAATACCCTGGTGGTAATGCATGCATATGGCGTTCTTGGAATTAACTGGGGAAAAAAACCGTTATTGTTGCCATCGTTGTTGTAGAAGTAGTGCTTGTTCGGCTGCCCTTTTTTAATCTCCAAAAATCTATTTTACAATTAATGTGGTGGGCCACAGACTGAAAAATTTTTACACACTTTTTGCAATATGACAAAATAGCCTTCAGTCATTGAAATGTCATTTAAAAGTTAGAAGGGTATTTTGGACATTTCATTTCAAATTGTTTTGAGAAGTCAAAAAAATCATACTAAAAAATGAATTTTTTTGTGACAATCCCTACCGAACGTTATATTTGATTTTTACTACATTTTTTCTGTTATGTAAGTATATTTTATGAAAGACTTATAGTATTTGTCCGCACTTATAAATATTTTATAAGTGAGATAAATATTTTTTTTTATCTATAGATTCTGTAGGATTCACAATTTTTATCTATTTTTTTTATCTACATATTCGATATAATCCACTGCTATTAATCTACAAAAACTTTACCAAATAAGCACAAAATATAAAGTAAGAGAAATTTGAAAGTTGTTAACAAAGATACAACACATTTTGATGAAGTTTTTATATAGTATACAATATACTTACTTTTTTAGATAAATTGTACTATTCGTCTCCAATCTTTAAGCATAGTAGCAGACTTATCCCAACAATTTTTTTATCCTTGAGAAATTAGCAAATTTCGTTCCTACGAATAACTTCATCTAAAAAATTGTTAAATTTGTCTAAAATGGCCCTTTAACTTAGATAAACAAAAATAAATAAAAGAACAAAAAAATAGGGGAAAAAAACAAAAACCTCCTTATTTTCACTCCAGTGGTGTGCATAAGTGGTGTGCATAAACAACTAGGACTTCTTCCTCTAATATTCGCCACACGAGGAAAAATCCATGGTATTTTATGTAATCGATAGAGTTTTCTCTTGATTTTGCCACCCGCAGAGGGAAAATCAAGAGTAAACTCAACCGATCTTTCTATACAAAAACCTAGAGGGGTTTCTATCTAACCCCTCTGGTTTTGCCACTATCATTAGTTCTTGAGAAACCACTTGGTTTCTTTCCGTAGGGAAATGGGGTTAGGGTGAGAGATGTGGTAGTAAGACTCTTTTTTTGGGAGGGGTGGTATTTTGCTTGTTTTTTATTTATTCTAAGATCATTATTTTATTTTGATAGATTTTTGGACGAAACCGTTATATGGACAAAGTTTGCTAATTTTTCAAAAGTTTAGAACAAAAACAAACAAAAAAATATTATGGTATGTTTGATTGACCAATTTTCTATGAAAAATGTTACATTCATGGAAAATAATGTCATATCAGAAGAAAATATTTTCCAACTTTGAATGTTTGATTGAAAGTGGAAAATGAAAATAAATTATAAAGTACAATTACTTAAAGTATGAATTTGGCCAAAATGTTAGAAAATATTTTCTCACCAATTTGGTGGTTTTTTTTTTCTTTCTTACATGGAAATTTTTTTCTTTTCCATGGAATCCAATCAAACACACCCTTAGAGTAAATGTACTATTTTGCTCAAAGATTGATTACAAATAGTGCAATTTACTCTAAATCATACTATACAACGTTGGAATTATTACACACACGACTTATCAATTTTAAAATAATTCCAAATCTAACAACTTAACAAATTTATTTTAAAAATAATACATTCCTAAAATTATATTAATTAATAAAATAATAAATTAAAATTAAATATATACATCTAAATTCCCACTGAATTCTAAAGAACTTTTACCTATATTTACTGTTGAGTCCTTAATTATTTGCATAATAAATCTTTCATTTTTATAATATCTCTACTTTAGTTCACGTACTTCCTCTTTTATTTTAATTTCGTTATCTTTTATTTATAATCCAAGTCCTTCAATTAAATTTTTACAAGTTGGTCCTCATATTTATACTTTTATATCAATTTAGTCTTTTATAGTATCACTATTTGATACAGATGTTACAAATGATATTGTGTATCATTGAATATGTTACAGATTATATTATGTTATGTTACATATCACATGTTATATGAATTGGCAATATGTATCACTCATATTATGTATGTTACAAATGATGAAATCAATAGTTTTATTTATTAAATTTAGCATTGTGTTACATATCTATATCATACTGATGTTACACAGTATCAATAGATTTTTAAAGTCCAATGTATATATTAATACGAACTTGTTGAAGTTTAAAGTAGGTTTTGTAGTTATAACAATTTCTGTTTAGTATCGCGATTTGATACATATGTTACAAATGATATTGTATATCACTATTTGATACAGATGTTACAAATGATATTTTGTATCACTAAATATGTTCCAAATTATATTATATTATTTTTACACTGCACATGTTACATGAATTGATATTTTGTATCATTGATGTTTTACATCTCAATTTGTAACACAGATTATTACAAAATATCATTTGTAACATTTGTATCAAATGTTGATACACAATATCACTTGTAACATATATATCAAATAGTGATACTATAAAGGACTAAATTGACATGAAAGTATAAATATGGGAATCACTTTGCAAAAAATCAAAAATTGAAGAACTTGAGTTGCAAATAAAAGAGGACAAAATTGAAATGAAAGAGGAAGTATAGGGACTAAAATATAGATATTATAAAGATGAAGGACTTATCGTACAAATAATCAAGAACCCAAGCAGCGAATTTACTTATTCAGTTACCATATATTATTTAATATAATAAATTAAAATAATAGTTTTAAAAAATATATTTTTAAAATAAATAAAACAAAAATGATTTTTTGAAGTTATTTTTAAAAAAATGACTTATTTATGTAAAAACCCCTACAACATTTACGACAAAAACTATATTGTATTATAACAATACAACTCAAAGAATGTGCCGTTTGATTAACATATTCGTGTATTTTTTATATGTGGACTTATCTTATCATATAGGCACAAAAATCATAGTTTAGAACCAACAAACACTATATCAAATTAATTAATGTGGTCTGTCATCATAACAATGACACTAACCTAAAATTAATAATAATTAATCATTGTTTTGAGTCCAAAAGTGAAGCAGACACAATCAGCATACTAGTTTTATATCATATCTGTAAAATAAAAATAATATTATATCAAAGTCACATAAATTGCGAAATAGAAAAAAATAATTGTGAAAAAAGATTATTGTAACGCTACACCACCTCATCCATGTACACGACCCAATTTTCATAAAAGATCATTCATGAACACTCTTCTTCTTAAAAGAAATCAAATATGCGATTTTGTTGGAATTTATATCGAAAACATACATCAAAACTTGGGGTCTTGACGTCCTACTCATTTATGTTGCCCATTTATAACGTCCACGCTGATGTAGCATCACAAATGTGATGCTACATCAGGGTGGACGTTATAAATGTTGCGGGTAGGAGATCAAGACCATCAAAACTTGATCATCAAAGTCAATCAACTATCTCATTCATCTTCAATGTTCAAACAGACTAATTGATATTTATCTTACGGACAATTAAATGACGAAATAAAAAAATCTCGTATTAAGTAATATTATGAAAAGTTTACATCAAAATTATATTAAAACTCAAATTCAACTCATAGTTTTGTTTGAATTTACATAACATATTGAGATTATATTTGGTAAAGTTTATAAACTAGTTTATTTGACCAAAATTGCTTATTTGACAAAAAAAAATTATCTTACCATTCTTGATCAAATAAACTATTTTATAAATTCTACTAAATGAGTTCTGAGTCAGTTAAATTAGACAAGATGAAAGAAAATCGAAATAAAATAAAATTTATCAATTATTTTGTCAAATTTTATGATCAAATCTTAATTGTACAAGTATATGGTTAGTGTCATCATGTCTTGTCTACGTTGAATTTTCGTATTGTTCGGGCACAAAATTCGTTTTTGGTAGCAACTATTGACACGCGTTCAAATTAGCAATAATTAATCATCATAATTTTTAAGTACGCAAGTCAAGCAAACATAAATGAACCACTAATTTTATATAACGTCAAAAATAGAATACTAATATGTCCATTCAAGAATATGTGAATCATCCTCTTTTAAATTATATCTTTAATTATTTTGAGTTAATTATGTAAAAAATTTACCTTGTTCTATCGCTTAATCCAGGTAAAAATTGAAGTAAAAAAGGCCATAATTATATCAAAATAATAAATTTCATCTTATTCCCAAAAAAATTTAAAAAATTGAGGTTGATCCCCTAACTTTTTTCATTATTCTACTTCATATTAGTTTTAATGTATTCTCTCCAATGTTTTAAAAAGCGTAAAGTGTTTCTAGACGTGAAGATCGAACTTCAAACTTTTTAGGCTTAAGCGAGAGCAAAGTGTAAGGCGTGTCTAGGTAGATGAAGTCTAAACGAATTTTTTGGAACAGTGATTCTCTCATTTATAAAAAAGAACGGGAAAAGAATGAAAAGATTCAGCAGTTCCTCATTTTGGTTAGCAAATTAGATCACACGGAAATTTACAGCAAACACAAGAAAAAATAAAATAAAAAAAATTTACAACTTATCGTTCATCTTTTACTGAGTTTATTTATTTACTGTTTTACGTTTCACTTCTTTGAGATGAACTTCTCCAAAAACCAGCACCATAAAATTTCTCCCACATTTCCTTCTCTAATTCAGCAACATCCTTGTCCGATTCCAGAGCATTGACCATTGCCACCGGGCCCGATATGGGGAGAATTTGGAGCTCCTTATCATCGCAACAGCACTTTCGCGGTGGCAACAGCCCATTCTTGATCATCCTCCGGCGGCGCTTCCGTCGTAAAGCCTTGCGGCACAGCCCTGCTGGAAGTTTGTACACAGCGAGCACAAGGAGATTCATTAGCCCACATGGACAACAGCAGCAGACTGCTGCGCATTCCGCCGCTGTACCTCCTGCAACCTCCGCCAACCTGACTTTCCGAGCGCCATCTCTGGAGGAATAATCTTGTTTATCCATCAGCAGTTTCCGCCGATCCACATACGGCGGCGCTGGGCGGAGCACAATTTGCCTCGTCATATACAACTTTCCTTGTCTTTCTTTGAGATTTTTCTTCAGCCAATGAAAAAATTCTTCTGAATCAAACAAGATCAGGATCAAGAACAAGAAACCGAAAGCTAAGAAATCTGTGAAAGAATTATCCAAGAGAAGGCGCAAACAGAATGTTGCGCCATGTCTTGTGGGTGGCGCCGGAGTAGACTTAAACGGCAAACTTAAAATCTTAATAAATCAAGCAGCCCTCCGAAATGGTAGGAAACAACCAGAATATATTGAGGGGTGCTCTGTTTTCTTTGTACGATTGAAATGGATATAGATTACTAAGAAAAGGGTTGAATTGAAACCTGAGGTAGAGTTTTTTTATTTCAGTATTTGATGGTGATGAGTGACGACAATGGGGGGTACGGGTGTGGTATATTTATTTAAGGTGGGAAAGACAGGGAGACAAGGATACGTGAGGGCAAGGCAGTCCAAAGGGATTTCTAGAGATAGACAATAAAAGGTTCAGACTTCCTGGATAATCAACTTTCGGTTGCCACTCTTAATCATATATAATTGAGGGGGTCGAGTGGGGTGGAGGTTTAGAGAAGAGCAATAAACAATTTTGACAAAAACCTAAAAGGCCAAAACATCTTGTACACAATTGAAAACATTTTAAATTTAAAAAGAGAAATTTGCAATCTTCATTCTAATCTTTTTAATGTGTTTCTAATTTACTTTTAATCAATTTTTATAGCGTCAAATATTTCTAACCTTTCATTTAATTTAATATATGTACTTAATGACAGAAAATGACAAATTTGCCATCTTCTTTAAATAAACAAAAATAAAAGCTAAAAACAAAAAAAAATTACAAAATAAGTCTTCCCACCCCACCCCACCCCACCCCACCCCAAACATCTGAATACAGTCGTTAAAACACAAATTGTATAAAAGTGCAAATAATTCTTGAAATTAAGCAGAAAACACAAATCGATGCAACTACTACACTTAAGTGAAGAACATATATTCCAAATGACAAAAATCAATGTGCGATGATAATTTAGCATTACTAAGAAACTGAAGCAATTTTGAATAGCAGTAACAAACATCAGTTGATTTCTCTACTGACTCAAACGAAATAGCACAAATTGATTTATTGGATTATTATCTGATTATTGTTGGATTATATTGAATTATTGAATTTATTTTTTTAAGCTTTTAGAATTTCAATAAATTGAACCTTGTTATCTGATAAGAATACTTCAATTCAGTAATATACTACAATTTTTAAGTTTCAATTATATAAAGATTATCACTAACTTATTTAAAGGTTCTAGATATTTCTCATTATTTTCTTTAAAATGATTTTTTTCTAGAATTTTCCTTCTAGATACATTCTCTGAAACTTTCCTCTGTACCATATAGATCAAGAAGAATCTAGAACAATAAAGAACTTTCATTATTAGTACTACTTTCTAGTTTATTTGTTAACCTCTATTAATAGAACTTTCTAGAAATGTTGTAACCAAGTATAAATATGGTATGAGTGTAGTGTGGTGAATGGTAATAAGTAATGAGCGAGATTAACAAAAATGAGGTGCTGTAAAATAATATTTAGTGGTGTGTCCAAATTATGTAAGTGTTTATATAATAAAACAAGTTCTCTATGTGTTCCAAAACCAACATTATATTAAATTGGAATTGGTCGATTTAGTTCCATTCCAATAAAACTCGACACTTCGCGTTTCCATTAAAACTTGATTGTACTCGTCTTGAAATATATATATATTTTTTGTCTTTTTTACTTTTTTATTTTCATTTTTTAGTTACTATATTATAAATTGATTAGACACATGTTAGGGGATAAGATTCACTGTCCATCTAATTAAATGTGTTTTTATTTTTAAATATATAAAAATTTCTCCTAGTGATGAAATTGGTTTAAATTTTTTTTATACTAGTTAAATTTTTGTCAAATCAATGTGTTGGATATCAATAATGGAATATCTAGGCATCATTTTTCTTAATAATCTCAAATGTTTTTTGAATGTACTTGAAAATCATTTTCAGAATTGGTAAGATTTTTAATTCATTTTTTTGCATGGTATTCAGACTGTACAATTTTCAAAAATTAAAATATTGTATCATACCATTTAATTTCGTCCAACAATGCACACCACACCACACCACAGCCGTTAGCTCCACAAAAATAGTTGATACGATTAACATATATCTTCGTGTTAAATATCTTGTAATTTCTTTAAACATTATCGTCGAACACTACCGATAGGTTTTGTGAGGATTCGCACTATTAAACAACTAATTATAATTCACAAAGTAAAAGAATAAAAAGAGAATTATTTTTATTTAATTGGTAATTGATTGATGAAATATTTTATTACAATCAATCTATTTGATGCTGACTAAATGGAGCCCAAATTAAATTTGGTAGAGTCAAATACGCCACAAATGTAATCAGAGTTGTTGCTCATTTAATTCCAAATTGTGAATAATGAAATAATTGAACTGAATTTACACCACAAATTTATATACCTAGTGGTTTTAGAAATTCATCTTTGACGAACAATATGATAATATCTTGATAAAAATCCAACTCTAACTTGCCACGAACACCGCAAAAATATTATTTAACAATTAACGACCGCTATCATAACCATCATAAAAAATATAATTTGACAACTACCACCATTACAACCACCACGAAAATATCAATTAACAACCAACAAATTAGTTGCATCCTTTAAAGGCTCTATATCGTAAAATCCCTTTGTACAAAACTTGTCGATTGATGGGAATGGCTTTTGAAGTCTTGCCTTCTTGGTTTCGACTCCAAATGGCCGGCCTTGGCAAATGGTTCGTGCGACGTGCTTTAGAATCTGGTGACATCTCCTCCACGTCTACAGAAAATCTTACTTTCTTCTTTGTTTCGTCCTTCACAAATCCTAAATCACGCGAAATGAATCAAACCATAAACAAAATCTTTTAAATTAATTATTGGATAATGAAAAGATTAAAATAGCAAAACGAACATTACAACAATAAAATAAGCAAAATTCTATATAAATTTAAACTCAATTACATAAATTTATTTTTGCTACTCTATTTAATTCATTTCTACATCTAATTAATGATAAAATGAAATCAAATATTTAACAAACGTATAACTGGTTAAACCTTTGTTTTGTTTTACTTAAAAAGTTGATAAACATTTGAGTCAAAGTTATCAATTAATTTTAATCACACATGTTATTGGACCTATAATTTTTAATAACTTTTCAATCACATTTCATTAATTTTTATCAAAATATGCTAAAAAATTGATTTTTAGCAAAATCAAACAGATGTTAAGTATCAAAAGCACATACATATATCAATGAGAGGACAAATCATCCATCTTTATAGAAACCTCTCCACAAATACACGAGCATTTGAGCATCGAAATTCATAATTGTACCTGAGCCATCGAAAACGCACACGCGCACGCACGCACGCACACAAATATATAAAGAAAGAAGACCTGTTGTCGAGCCAATTTCATATTCGATTTTCTTCATGAAATCAGAAAGTAGGCGCTTATGAAGTTGCATGACAAGGAGAACAACGCTTCCTGAAACTGCAAAAACTACCATGAATCCTCCTCCTAATGAATTTTCCATTTTAATTAATTTCTATTATTTCTCTCTCACGAATTAAAGGGCTACAAAATGCACCATTTTTGTGGATTTAAAGCTTTTGATATTATGGAAAATGAAGATTTATATAAAGGGAGGGAGGATCAAAAGGAAGATGCATTTGAAGTTTGAACGTAAATAATGAATGTTTTTTTTTGGAGAAATCAAATGTTCTTTTTCTAGTTTTTGTCAAAGCCATTATTACATTATGGCATTGACTCTCTTGATGATCATTCCACAAACCTAAACAACCCATTTTTTGTTTTTGTTTTTTATTTTAAATTTATAACTTGTCTGTTTCCATTTTTAGATGTGTAATTATATTAAAACTATAGTTTTTGTTTGAGATAATTTTGTTTATTACATTCTTATCATCAATTTTTTATTAATTAGTTTGCTTTTATCAAAAAAAATTTGTTAAGATAACATAAAAAGACTTACTTGCCCCTTCATATTTTTAAATTAAAAAAAATACAAATGTTTGACAAATATATTTCTCCCTTATTTTAAAGCACATTAACAGAATATATTTGGACAAAAATATTCATCAGAAATAATATGTGCTAATTAGTGATGGCAACGCGGCGGATCGGCCTGATCCAAATCCGCCCCGCAATAATTGTAGGAGATCCAAATCCGCCCCGCGATCCGCCATTTTTCGGGGCGGATCGGATACGGATCGGGGTGGATCAGAGCCCTGATCCGTATACTGATCCATTTTTTTTTGGCATTAAAAAAATTTAAAATATATTGAAACAAGCTTTACTACTATACTATAAGAGTTTAAACAACATCATCCTCCTCACTAAACCTTGTGCAAGGTCCACAATATGTTGAAGGTGATAACTTTTTTATTCAATAATATTTTAATTATCAAATCACATATAAAACAAAATATAAATTTAATATTTTAATCCTTTTTTTTTTAATTCGGGTCGGGGCGGGGCGGATCGGGGCAGCCCTGATCCAATTCGCTCCGAGATCCGCGGCGGATCACAGATATTTGTCCCGATCCGCGGATCAGGTATTTTTCGCTCCATTCGAATCGGGTATCCATCGGATTTGGGGCGAATCGGATATTTTTGCCATCTCTAGTGTTAATAAATTAAGGTTAAAAATAAGAATGTGACAAAAAACAATTGAAGACATATATACGACAATGAACAAAAAATTAAAAAAATTTCATTATAATTAAAATGTGGTGCAACAAACAAAAACTATAGTGTGAATATAACTACTATATTTTAAATTTAAATACATAAGCCTTCTCTTGTATTGCAAAATGACATATTTGCCCTTATAATAGTTTTTGAAATATATGTTTATTTGGTTTTAGGGCGAGAAGTCTTGTTTGGATTCCGATTTTAAGATTGCATTACCATTTCTGAATCTGTGCGTGTCATCTTTGTGTACGGATTATGCATATGTTTGTGAGTGCTTTTCAGTATTTATAAGCTAGTTTTATCTAAACATTTCGTAAGACATACAACATTTACCCCGATCTTATCAACACATTCTATACAACCCACTACTTATATACAAAACCAAACATACAAATATATACACTTTTTTTTTTGTCTAGTACATGTTTGGTAGTTATTAAATTATTTTTTAAGTGCTTAAAAATTATAAATCATATAAAATGTGCGAATAATAAGTAGAATAGTAAATTGTGAATCCAACGAAATATGTAGATAAAAAATATATTTGACCAATTTAACATACTAAAATTATAATTTAAATTTAAGTGACATTATAAGATAGTATCTCAGTATCTCTTATTATATCAAATCGATTATTGGTTAAATAGCAATAAATAATTACGTCAAATTAGAAATGTTACATTATTGTCAATTAATTGCGTAGAATATTTGCGATGGAATTGTACAAATGTTACACAAAGAGACGTATGTGATAAAATTAAACAGTTATCTTAGTTGAGACTCGAGATCTTAACGTAGTAAACAATAACAAAATCCGTATACAGATTACAGATCCATCTGAAATAAAGAAGAAGAAAAACCAGACAAAACTACTAAACAAACTACTAAAGAAGCTGAATTAACTCGCCGGCTCATTTTAGCCATGGCCGCGCTGAAGCACCAAAAAGGCGGCGGGGCAATCTGTCAAGAGGTGAAGTAGAATACAGGCTGCAGCATGAGATACAAGCAGAGGAAGCAGGAGCTGGAAAATGTCAGAAAAACCAGTCCATATAGCATTCTGAAAGCCATTCACTGTTGAGATTTCAAGATTTGAGGAGGTCTGTCTTTTCGGCAGTTCTCGGATTTGGGAGTTGGGACCCCTTCAAACTGATAGAGATGCAAATGGATAAGGGTTTTTATTTTTATTTTTAAATTACTTGGACTTACACGTGTCAGATCAGTATTACATGGGCTTTCAAAGTGCCACGTGATTTTTAGTATTTTATTTATTTTTTCACTTTTTTTTTTTGTCAGATAAAGAAAAGTTTGAGTGAGCTGCAAGATTACTGTGCTCAAACCCTCCTCCAAAAACGCACCGTCATCCCTCAATTCTCTCTGTTAACAAATACTACATGCCAACTATGTCAGTAGATGTAGACTCTGGATCATACGAAATGACGAAAAAGGGTTATTAAGAATGAACAAAATTGAACGAAGACAAAAAGGGGTTTGATTTGATTCATTTGCAGCCACGCAAGATTGAGGTTGACATGAATTGCATGTTCAATGGTAATGAAATTATTTTTTAAATATTTATTATTTATAAATTATAAAATATATTCGACCAACTAAGCCAAACTGGCATACAATTAATCGGAGAAAATTAAGCTGACAACGGAGATTGAGTCAATGTGAAAGTTGCCTGAATTTGATAAACTATATTCGTCAAAGTAAAACATACAATAATCATAATTATTTATGAATGAAAGGTACAACACTATGTCTATCATATGACTTGCATTTATTCTCATATAACTCATGAAATTCTGAAATTTCTAAGTTAATCGGAGAACTCGACTTTCAATAGACGAGGAGGAGCCAACGAGTTGAGTTGAACCATGTAACGAAAGCACAATTTAGAATATCCAGGTTTTCTGATTGTTCTGCACTGATCCATCCAACAACGTCTGATGCACATGCATCCAGGTGAGCCCTTCTGCAACACTTACATCCTAGATGCAAATTGTTAACAAATTACATACATAAAATGCATTTAGATGAGCAAAATTTGGCACTATAATTCAAAATCTTACCTTCGAACTTAATACAACTGTCGTCATACAGCACTGTTGTTCTTCACCTGCACATGAGAGCGATACGATAGCCAAAAAACCAAAAAGACACGGCATATACATCTTTATCAGACTTTTTTCCGACTTATAACAAATTTCCAGAATTAAATGGTCATTTCTGGATCCAGGGGAAGAATCGTTACTTCTGTGAGGGCATTCGGGATTGACAAAATGAGTAATTACTTTAAGTAAGAAAGAAGTAAAATACCAAAATATGTTCAGAAACATTAAGTAAATTAAAATTAACTTTTACTTACTGTTAAGCTTAGTTAAACATTCTCGATTTGAAAATTAAAACATGGAGTAAAAGCCTCACCAGATTGCTCCCACTTCTTGAACTTCACTAGCCATGAATGAGAATCAATCTGTGCTGGTAAAACCTGATCGACCCAAATCCGAAATTGTTTACCCTGTTTGTCTCCGTAACATGTTCGCAACGAGTTCACACAATCACAGAGAGGTTGCTCGATGCCAGATGGGTGAACAAAAAAACCCGATGCACACTGCAAGAGATAAATAATGAGTAAAGCCTAACAGCCATGCTATATAATGGATTTCGAAGAAATAAAAACAAAAGCTGGTTCAAGTTGAGGATTAAATGGAAATACTAGAAAACTATACGGAAAAATTACGATGACGCTGAATGGTAATTATTTCCCATAGTCAAATTTGTAAGGGTTTTGTGGAGTAGAACTAATATCAAATTGTAATGCCTTAATAAGAGTCAACATATGTTAAGGGCATTTTTCAGTGAGTCAAGAAAGTTCCTCGAATTTAAATTGAGTTCGAACAAACTGCATATAATGCTTAAGCATGCACATGATTGCATTTACAGGGAAAATTTGCTAAATCAAACTATTAAGCAGGATACCGACAAATAAATCTACTACATATGGACTTATTCACCGGAGGTTAGCAATATAACTGAAATTTTTCTCATGCATTAAACCATGTAATGATCTGCACTCTTTTGTTCTCGACAGGCGTGTATCCATAACAATTAGGTGGCAAAACACACGCAAAAATGTAAATCTTTAATATTTATCTAGTCAAGAGCAAGGATCAACTTCATCCAGGTTAAAGGTAGAACTGTTAAATTAATAAAAATACTGAATAAGTAATAAACTACCATGAATAGCAAATATGATCACCTTTAAAATATATAAACAGCATCTCTTATAAATACATGCAATAGAAATCAAATAGCTCATATTTCAAACACCATAATATATAACTCAAGTTTGTTATTTGATTTTAAACAATAACTCAAGGAGATTAAAAACTAACACCAAATAGAAATGTAAAATGCTTGAAACTGTAGATAGAAAAAGTAATCAATCATACACAAACTGCCTTAAGATTTGCCAAATAAAGCTCAGAATTCTCCACTTCGGCACGCCTCCATCTCTCATAAAACAAGTAAAATTTCACTACTTCATACGAGGGATCAAATTTCTCCATCTTAGAGTCCGTCAGGTCTGTAACATCTCTAGGAGATGTACTTGGACCCAGGTTAAAGTGGCCAATGGCTTGTATAATACCCGCTGCGCATCTCTCTGTTGCGTGAATTATTTTAGGATTATCTTTAGCATTTGCAGCATGCCACTGCAACAATTCTTCCTGGGCATTACTGACCTGCAAAGGTGGACAAATTTGTAGAAAACACCCATAAATCAGAAATTAAAACCCCTTACGAGACGTCAAAAAGTTATGATGAAAGATTTGGTGAAACACTACCATCACACCATGTACATCTGGAATGCTAAATAGTTCGGCATCATTTCCAGAATCTCCACAAGCAAGGGTATTATTTGGTAATTTACCCTCGGCTTTTAATTTCTTAAGCAAATAAGCGAGTGCCTGCCCTTTGCCAGCACCTTGTGGCAATATATCCAGGTCCATCCCTCCACTGTAAATTATCTTGACGTCCAACTGAGCAATCACAAAGCAAAAGGTATAAACAAGAAGTTGAAAAAGAAGACAAGGAAAATGAAGGCTTTGTAACACAAGTTTCATCATACCCCACGTTCTTCCAAGCGCGCAGATAGAGCTTTCATTACATCCTGGGCCTTGTCTTTCTGAATATAAAAGCTTACCTTATGGGGTCGTTGCTCTGTCTCTGACTGCATGCACCCAAAAAGTTTATTACAACACAAAAAGTCCTCGGGAAAAGTAATTTCCATTTGATTAATACAAAAATACTGTCAAGATCATCTTAAAGTCACGATGTATGAAATTTAACATATAGAGCCACAGTCATACGTATAATTGGTATCAACAGACAGGTGTTACTTTTTATAATTATACCTGAAGAGTAAGCTCGTGAAACTTGCTTGTCTCCTCTGATATTATATTTCTGTCCCATTTCTGATTTAAAAATTCAACCCAACCATTATCTGGCACCATAGAGTTGCCGTATGTTATTTCAGTGCCCACAGACATTATAGTGATATCTGGAGTCAGCATGGGCTTCTCTTTCCTTAATTGCTTGTACAGTGTAGGTGACCTCCCAGTCGAGAACACTAACAAGGAATTATGACGATAATTGGATTCCCACAAGGCATTAAACCTAAGAAGAGAGAGGTTCTCGGAATCATGATGATCAACCTGCAACAAAAAGTTCTCATATTAGTTCTGAATCATGTTCAATGAATAAAAATAATAGCTATTGCTCACCATTGTATGATCAAGATCCGAGACTATCATGAGGCGCGCAGCACCAGAGAGCCGATTCATGGTTGTCTTAACACTAGCTTCACTCTGCAATTAAAAAAGTGACCATGTTAGTGAAAAATCAAACAACCCTCTTATGTCTTCATTGACTTCATACTACAAAGAAGAAGAAAGTGACTTCTGGGACGATAGATTGTAATTTTTAGGAGAAAAAATGACTAGTTTTACGATGGCTTTGCATTGTTGTAAGAAATTCCCATTAGAATGATAGCATGGTACAACGCGTGCGTTTTAAGATGCACAAGTATTATGCATGAAGATTTGGAGTATATAAACAAGAGCATGCCTTTTCTATTCCCACAAGAAAATCAGATATTTGCATATCTTATATGGCTACAGTGTTAAAATGAGAAGCTAGCACAAAAGATTAAATCATATAACCTCAGACAGTAATAGTTTGCATGTGAAATAGGCTCCACATGGACAATTGCAGGAACTCTTAAAATTGTGAACTCGGCAGACGGCAGTCACAAATATAAGATATTATGTGAACAATGAACTAAACTACAAAACATGAAGGCATTAAAAGTTAAAACACTTTTTTTGTTTATGATTGGGATTTAAGAAAGAGTCGACTAATATGAGGACAATCACACTAGATTCTAGCTTCTAACAGACATGTCCATCACTTAGTCAATCTTGGGATCTGCTAATTCATCTACTTATAATCATTCGGCATTGATCAAATTTTACAAAGAAGCTACATAGCTTCATGATCTCATTATACATCTGTAGTCACTTAGATCAATGACATTCTGACAGACTTCACCACTTACCCGATCCCTAAAAACATTTTGGCTTGGTGTTCAATTTATAGTGCCTCTGCTATACAAAAAGGGTACTTTCACTTATCAAGAATAATAGATATCACCGTCTCAATCTATTTAATCCAGATACAACATAATTCTATTGAACGGTAATTAAATAGTGTTGTTTTCATTCTTAACCACAAATGCCCTTCCAAAGTAAAATATCATCCTATTTTACAGGCATAAATTTCAGGCCATGAAATTGAGATTAGAAAATATCCCATTAATCGTTAAATTTGCTTAATTACCATTCCCAATCGAAAGATCTAGATTCATTCCACCAAAGATAAAGCCATTTTAATGATGTCCTACACTTAATTAATAAAATTAACCATTAAAATTTCCACTTCTAGTTTCTATAAAAATCAAGAAACATATATCCAAACACAATGATTCATAGTCAAGAAAAGAAAAAAAAAACACATTATCTTGAAACCAGATAACTACCCAGGCAATATCAAATTTTTAGCACTAAAATATACGCAACATAAATAATACATCCAAATGATAAATAGATAAAATTCGAGCTATTTTATGCACGTTAAAAACAAAAACGTCCAATTCAGAACTTCCCAGAAACAAAACTCCATTAAACAAAACAAAAAAAATCCGAAAATGAGGCTACCACAATCTGAAGATTCGATTCCATATGAACAAACGATTCCAAAAAACATATAAATATGTATGCATATGTAGAGAGAGAGAGAGAGAGAGAGAGAGTATGTCCCGCAAAAACAGTAGAGAGAGAGAGAGAGAGAGAGTAGTGGTGATGATTGTGGACGGAACGATGATGGGGGAAGGGGAAGGGGAAGAATACTAGGAATAGTAGTGCCCAAGTGGAGTAACAACGAAAAGATGGTGGCATGGACAGTTATTTAGAGAGTAAATTTAACTAATAATCATCCAACTTTACCTAACATTACCACTTGCTCACTCAACTTTAAAGTATTACTCGTTGCTCACTAATCTATCTCAAACCATTATCCATCCATCACCCGACTCAATTCCGTCAATAAACCTTAACGGAAAATGCCACATGACGGATGGCAAGTGATGTGGCACAAAACTATGTTAAAAAATGCCACGTAGATAAAAAAAAAAAAAAAAAAAAAAATCAAAAACCTGCAACTTTAAAAATCACGTTTCTTACCAAAACAAATAAAACAAAAGCCCCAAATCAAGAAACCCAAATCAATTAACATTCAATTTTACCCTAATCAAACAAATTCATCTCCAAATATACTCATTGAATCAACTCAACCACAATTATGTCTCAATTTTGAGTGACAAAGGTGACCCACATTATTCAACATGGAAGATAGTGTAAATGTGGAAGAAACATTATTGGAGGCACCGGCACCGGCACCGGCAGGTAAATCATTTAAATGTATTTTGCTTTTACCTCTTGTCTTTGTTTGGGATCACATTTATTTACCCATTTATAGTTGTTCTGTAACCAATTTTTAATATTATGGAATCTAAATTTTGAAGTTCTGGGACCACACTTTATTTCTTTTGGATAATATTCATGCACTTTTATATATTCATATTGTATATGCATTTAAGATGTGTTTGAAAAATCATAACACTTGTGTTTTCAATGCAGCAACAACCTTTGATGAAGAGGAAATTATACCTCCAGAATGCAACTTAAATGATTCAGATAACGAGGTTGACGATGATGGTTTTCTGTATGACACGAATGCAACTGAACGTGTTGCGGTGGGATTAAATGCAGACCCTACAATCGAACTTGAGACAGCAGGTGTAGATGAGTTAGGTTCAGACGATGGTTATTGTCCAAGTGAAGAAGATTTGCTCACTGATTATTCTTCTAGTGAGGAAAACAATTATCGTTTCCCTATTTATGATGTCGAAAAAGAGAAGTACGATCCACAGTTAGAGGTTGGGAGGGAGTTTAAAAATATTGAAGAGTTTAGGCAAGCTGTTAGGAATCATGGAGTTGCAACTAGGTGCAATTTTAGGTTTAGGCCGAATGATGATGAGAGAGCACAGGCCAGATGCAAAGAGGAAGGTTGTAAATTCAAGATTTGGACATCGTTGAATAAGGCAAAGGGTTGTATCCAAATAAAGTCTAAGAATTCGGAACATACTTGCACTAGGGATAGAACAAATAGGCATTGTACTGCAATGTATATAGCTAAGAGGTATTTGGAGACTTTTAAAGTTGAACCTGGTTGGAAGACTAGTTTGATAAAGAGATCGAACCATGGTGGAAGATTTACAACAGATCGAGAATCAAGAAAATGCAAAGAAGGGGGCAATGAGAGCAAAGAACTTTCGAGTGTTTAGAGGCTCAATGCCTTTTGCAGCTCCAAGGAGAGGGAACAATGCAACAACTCAATAGATTATGACTTAGATTTTTTTTGTATGTCGGATATTAAGTGATACAATATTATGATGAAATTTTGTTGGGATTGTAATCAGTTATTCACAAGACTCAATGCTGTGCCGATACCTTATTTTTTGTATGTTGGATATGACTATGCACTAATAGAAATTATTTTGAATTAAGTAAGGTGTAAGTATTTTGAATTAATGGAAATATTCATCGCCAGAATTGTTCATTCTGGTATCATTCTGGTAAATGATTTGTTCATATGTACACTGAGGTGATCTGTTCATAGGCAGAATTGTTAAAATCTGTATTGATTTTGCAATTATCTGGTGCAAAATGCACCAGCATGGCTGGTGCAAATTTGGCCAGCAAACTGGTGCAATTTGCACCAGTTATCTGGTGCAAAATGCACCAGCCATGGCTAGCAACTGGTGCATAATGCACCAGCTAGATGCTGGTGCAAATTGCACCAGCAAACTGGTGCAAATTGCACCTGTTATTTGGTGCATTATGCACCAGCAAATTGCACCAGTTATGTAGTGCATAATGCACCAGCATGGCTGGTACAATTTGCACCAGATTGCTGGTGCAAAAGTGCACCAGCAATCTGGTGCAAATTGCATGAGAACATGGTGAAATATGCACCAGCATGGCTGGTGCAATTTGCACCAAATAACAGGTGCAATTTGCACTAGTTTGCTGGTGCAATTCTCACCACCAACTGGTGCAAAATGCACCAGCATGGCTGGTGCAAAATTCACCAGCAACTGGTGCAAAGCCCCCAATTTTTGCACCAGTTTCATCGCACCAAATGCCTCCAATTTTGCATCAGATTCGCACCAATTTTGCAACCTCAACACCGACCCCATCCGAGAACCACGAGCCTCGCATTTTCATCGGCAAAATTGCACCAGCAATCTGGTGCAAATTGCACCAGTTATCTGGTGCAAAATTCACCAGCAACTGGTGCAAAGCCACCAATTTTTGCACCAGTTTCACCACACCAAATGCCCCCAATTTTGCACCAGATTTGCACCAATTTTGCAACCTCAACACCGACCCCATCCTCGACCACGAGCCTCGCATTTAGAGGCTGATTAACATGAATGTCAAAATAAATGCTTTCCCTTACAAACTCCATCCACAATGACTCACATAACCAATTTATAGTAAATTTGTAAATAAGAAAACATCATCCCATTAACAGTCAATTCGAAAGTAAAGCCACATACACCAATTAATAGAAAAAATGTGTAATTTTTATTATAACAAATTCTGATAATTTACAGTTTTCATCACATCTCCAACACTATGATTGGGTACAAAATGAGAAAAAAAATGAATTTAACACGAGCAACTTCCAAATTTAACTTCTACGCAGTAATAGAACGCCTCGGCACAAGCTTGAGCAACTTCCGGTTTAATGGCAGATTCTTCATGACCACCAAAATCTCTATGACCTCAAAAGCTTGCTTCTACTTCTTCAATTTTCTTGAGCTTTCACCAACCTTCAATGTCAGATTCTTCAATGAGTATATTTGAAGATGAATTTGTTTGATTAGGGTAAATTGAATGTTAATTGATTTGGGTTTCTTGATTTGGGGCTTTTGTTTTATTTGTTTTGGTAAGAAACGTGATTTTTAAAGTTGCAGGTTTTTGATTTTTTTTTTAATAATTATCTACATGGCATTTTTTAACATAGTTTTGTGCCACATCACTTGCCATCCGTCACGTGGCATTTTCCGTTAAGGTTTATTGACGGAATTGAGTCGGGTGATGGATGGGTAATGGTTTGAGATAAATCAGTGAGCAACGAGTAATACTTTAAAGTTGGGTGAGCAAGTGGTAATGTTAGGTAAAGTTGGATGATTATTAATTAAATTTACTCGTTATTTAGAAATAGGGAAAATAGCGTCGGAGTTCTCCATCTTTTCAAGCTAGATATATTTGACCCAAATCAACTAACTGTATTCCCCATTTCTCATTTACTTATTTATTATTTATTTTTAAATACAAATTTTTATTTGAAAACATAAAATAAAATAAAAAATAAGAGTTAGGGGTCCAGACTAATAAGGGTTAGTGAGTTAGGGACTCAAATGCAGCTAGTGTGAAATGTTGGAGAACTATTTTTCATTAGAATTTGGATAACATTTTTTGTTGGGATATTTTTACTAGTTTACTGCTTTTCTTTGCGGTGGAATCCGACCGTAGAGGTTTTTAATAGATTGAGGAGTTGAGAAGAGAGAAAGAGAATTTTGTTTAAGGGGAGTTTGATTTTGATAAATATGGAAAAGAATATCAGTGTTATCAGACCCGGCCCGGCCCGGCCGGGTCAACCGGTAAAACCGGGAACCGGTCCCAAAACCGGGCTGGTTATGTAAAAAAACCCTCTATTTAAAAACCCGCTCAAAAACCTGTTGACCCGCCCGGTTTTGAGAAACCCGTTGACCCGTTCCCGGTTTTATTGGTTTTAAAAATTATTTTTTTCCATAATTAATTGTAACTGACCATTGAAATTCATCTCTCTCCTTGCACGAAATGGATTAAAAGAATGAAAAACCAAAAAAATTACTTTTGAGCAATTTTTGTGATTTTCAAAACCTTATTTTTCATTTTTTAATTTTTTTTGTACATTTTTTAATTTTTTTAATTTTTTAAAAATCACCGGGTCAACCCCGGTTCGACCCTTTAACCCTTGACCCTTTCACTTTTCCGGGTCGATGCCCGAGTCGGTTTTTAAAACATTGAAGAATATAGAGAAATTGGAAAATTGAGGGAGAGATATATAGTTTTTGGTTTGAGAGGATGAAGACGTAGTGACGGACAAAGAAATACTTTTTTTGTGTTTGTAGTGGAGTAAACTTTTTTACGGTCGATGATAAAAATGTATAGGTCTAATTTGGAGGTGGTATTAAATAAAAACTAAAAAGTGGGAATCTGATCCAATTTGTGTTGGGTTTCTTTAGTGTGGATGAAGCAAATCACGTGAAATATGGGGAAGCCAATGAATAGTTACCTTAAAAAGATAAGCATACTCCACCTATATATATATATATATATATATATATATATATATATAGTATTTTCACTAAATAAAAATATTCAAAACTTTAAAACAATCAAAATTTCATTTTAAATATAATCTTCTTACATTTTGAAATTAAAAAAAAAAATCAACAATTAATCTATTGCAATCAATCTACTATAACCCATATTTTTCAATAGACATCATTGTCAATCTATTTAGTGTATCTTGTGACACTTTGGATCGAACATAAGATTTTAGAGACTTGAACTTTGAGAATCTTCTCTACTGAGGCAATATAACTGGTATAGTCAATAATATCATGTAAGTAACTCGCACATTTGGAAATTACTATTCATTGTCTTTAGATAGTCCAACACTTCAATCTCCTTTGCGGTCTTTATTGGTAAACATCTCACGAAAATTAATTTTGGAGAATTCGATTTTTGAAGTTTAACTAACAAATAAAAAGGGATTAATTAATTTATTTAAAAAATTATTTTCAAAGCATAAAAAACATTAATGAGTGGATTCAATTGAATCAAATCAGAATTCCTCAGTTCAGCAAAAGAAAGTTACTAAGTTAAAATGAGTAAAAATCTACAAAATTATGAGAGATAGTGCTCAAGTGCATAACCACTAAACCACCCATTAATGATTGAATCAGGCAGCAACCATTATTAATTCATCAATTGGCAAATTGCAAACGGACATGAATCAGAGAATTTTCTCCCAAAGAATCGCAAACACACATCAATTGGCAAATCGCAAGAAGAAGTTGGGTTTAGAGTTTTGAGCCTGATCAATGATCATATGGAGGCCAGTTGAAGTGCAGTTAAGAATAAAAGATTTTAATTTTTGAAATCGATATACTAATGGCAAATTGCTGACAACACCATCCATAAATATAGTCTATCAATTCAAAATTTTAGTAAGAATATAATACTAGACGTCATATTTACCTTCAGCCTAGGAGATTGAAGCACAGCATACCGTAGACGGAGGCTTCTCTTTCTCTCCTTCTCTCAGTCGGTCCTAGCAGCTTTAGCCCAGGACCGCCCTGAATAGAATGAAAAGTTGCTAAATTAAGTATCTTCCATATTAGGTGGAGTAAATTACGTATTTATTTAAAACTCTTCATCTTTCGTCATTCACTTCAATACATGTCTAATATTTAACCATTTTCCTAGTCACAATAAAAAAAAAAACCTCAATTCATATCCATCACTGTTAACTTCTTGTGAAATCCACCGGTGATTATCAATTGAGAGATATGTACGATGATCAACTTTTTTCGTGATTTTCGACTTAATATTAAAAAAAAAAAAAAATCATTTTTGGGACCACATGTTTGATGTAATCTTGTGTTTCTTCACTTTTTTGCTGATATAATTTTTCATATTGTTGAGTATGGATACTACACGTAACAGTAGCAAATAGACACAAAAGTAAAAGCTAGCAATAATTTTTCATCTACATGAACACCATCTGCAACAACTCTTTTCCCGCCTCGTCCCTTCCCTGTGAACAATAATTTAATACTATAGAAGTCACTAATCACAAACGGTTTTATATTTAGCATAATTAAATATTTCAGTAAATATTAAAAAGACATCATGCAATATCTTGACGAATATTAATAAAATATTTACAATGTTTTTTTAGTATATATAGATGAAAACTTTACCTCATTATCCATATAATTATTTGCCTTCATTTTCTGTCCAGATATTGCTTTTAATGGAGCTAGAGTTGTGCAGTTTCTTGTATTGCAACTGTATTCAGAGCAACATCCACATCTTGATAACTTCTTACCTTCACACACTAGGCGCATTTGCTTTTTCATGTGGTCTTCCAAACTTTCTCTTCGACGTACTGACGTACAAGCTAGTGCCAACATATTTTCAACTTCCTTTCGCACATTTGAGTCTACTTTGTTACCAAGGGGTATATTGTTCCGATATATGGGCCAAGAAATTATTCTTTTCTAAAATAAGATAAGTAATAGTCATATACTTACGAGTTGTTTATATCAATTACTGCTACTGCATGAGGTCGCGGTATCTCGTCAACTTGAAACTACCTGCACAAGCAAGTCTTTTCATCAATCTTGATTAAATATGATGTTGTTTCGTTGTTGACTTGATACATACATTTGCTTGACAAATACACACCTGTCGAAAATAATTCAAAATGTTACTAGTGAATAAGTTTTTTTTTTTTTTTGAACTTAGAATAGAAACGAGTATAATCATCTAGGATCATTCGTTGCTTTAATAGCTAAAATGGTTTGAGCACCTCCATTCTTATCGACTATAAGTCTTCTCCCTCATTATGTTTTCAGATCTTATGCCGAGTTTTGTGAACGATGATTTTGCGTCACTTAAATTCTTGAAAAATCACTTCAGTACCATGTAATGCAAGGACTCAAACAAAGCCTCTATTAAAAACTTTTTTGCTGATTTTGTGAATGAGTTGACTGACTCCACTGTGTTTGATGTCCTTGTGGACGACATGTTTGTTGTCATGTAAGTCATCGAAAACTTATGATGTCCAACATCATCCTATACTAAGACTAATAGATATTGATAGTAATAGTGTACATTTTCCTTCAACTAGCATTGTAATTATTATGATATTCTTGTATACGTGGTGGAGTCAGACTTTTGAAGTTGGGGGGTTCCAAATATACGTGGGCCGGGAAGGGCTCTCGGGGGTTCGGGGGCAGCGCCCCTGAATTTTTTTTTCCTCAAACCACAATTACTGAACTTATTCTTATGAGAATTTAATATTTTTTTATAAGTCATAGTATTTAAAAAATTTACAAGAAGTCATTGCACAAAAATAGAATCTATATCTATTTTATCTAAAATTAAGCTATGTAGTTGATGGACACAAATTTAAACCCTTTTAATAGTGTTATATACAATTATTATTTAAACACGATATCTATTAAGAAGCAAATGCCTTTATTAATTTTGTATTATCATTTGAGAAATGTGCCAATCATTTGTAATTTTGTTTTATTAATTTTATTAGATCAATAGGTCCAATTGTCTTACATTAAGAGTCAGTTTGGTCTAATTTATGAACTAGTTTATTTGATCAAAATGACTTATTTGATAAAAAAATAGTTTATATTATCAAAAAATTTGCCTTAATAGCCTGATATTTTTTTACTATTCTTTGTCAAATAAACTATTTTAGTCAAATAAACTAATTTATAAACTATACCAAACAATCTCTAATTGATATGGGATCAATGGATCCAATTGTCATCCATTAAACTTACATTAAGTAAAAGTTAAATTATATATTAAAAAACTAAAAAAAAAAAAAAAAAAAACACCCAAAAAGTTGTGGGGTCCAGGTCCCCCCTGGGACCCCCCTCCAGCTCCGCCCCTGCGTGTGTCAGTATTGTCCAGATGCCTCACATAAATTTGATTTCAGATATCGTGTATGCTATTGGCGAGGTTGAATGGATGCTTTATAAATTTACCTTTTTTCCCATATGTCAGTTTCAAATTTTGAGTTGATGGTAAAAACAGACCCATGCATTGCACCTAGATACACCATCTCAGTTGCATTTTCAATACTACCGTGTTTATCATAAATGATTACAAGACCATCACGTTTCCCGTATCCTTGTTTGAGTTTTAGTACGAAACACTTCTATGAAAAATTATTTTCAGAATCATCCACATCAAATGCAAGTATGAAAAATGTTGTTATTCGCGTCTTGTGTATATACTGTGAATAATGTTCTACCATAACTAGTTGTTAAGAATGTACTTTCAACTGCGATAACAGGCTTGTAATATTTTCCTGCCTTATGTGGATCCCGCTAATGCCGCAAAGTTGTACATGAACCTTTTAGTTTCATGGCCATCTCAATTCTTGTATATGATATTAGATTATTTTCTTTATGCATATGTAAGTATGATGGTGGTCTTCCATATGATATTTCCAGATTACCTCTTATCGCCTCTAGTGCATGTTCACGAGCTTTCCAAGCATTTCGTAACTAATGAATATTTCGTAGGTTTGCATCATATCCCATACAATGTCACCTTGTATGTATATTGTCCTTCAAGAGATAAATTTGCACTTGATACAACTCGCAATGATTGCACACGTAACAACTCCTAATTTTTAAAAAAATTATCCCTTTTAACACTGTTGATGCAAGGATGAGAGACAAATTGGCATTCTGCCTCCTTAATAATTTGGTCAGATAGTCATATACTCACAAATCTCAGAATCAATTTCTTCAATTGTAGGTAATCTTAGAATTACAGAATTTCTTGAACAACAAAAAATAATTTTCTGTGCAGGCAAAAGTTTCCTCAACATTTGTATCTTATAATTATAAAATGCTTTTAAAATTATAGTTATTTATTCAAGAACTTTTTCATTGTTCAAAGGCCACTTCGTGTTCATTGGCCTTGATAACTACTCTTCATTATGGGGAGTAGATCATTTCCCTATTTTTATATATGTTCTTTCCATTAAAAATATTTTTATTTAAATTTGTATTTAGCAATGACATATCGATTTAATTATTGACTAAATGGTTGAACCAATAATCGGTCAACTCGAGATTTTATGTATATTTGGTAGTGATAAAATTATTTTATAAGTTATTAATTTTATAGAATTTGTAAATAATAAATAGACGAAATATATAGATAATAAATATATTTTGATCAATTTAATCCATTTAAATCATAAAATAATTTAGATGCTGTCGACGCCAACCTAACTGCCAACTGATGCACCGAATACTATATAGGGAATTTGGTATAAATGGTCTTTAATCTTTGTCCTAAATATGTAAATGGTTCTTAATATTTATTTTTTGGTATAAAAGTCTATAACTTATATGCTTTTATGCGTAATTGGTCATTATTTGATGAAAAATATAAATATGTCCTTAATTTTAATTAAAAAAAATTATTTAGATTCTCAACTTTTTACAAAATGTACAAATATGTCTAATATATTTATTAAATAATATTTAATTTAGAATACTAAATATATTATTATAGTCGCATGAATTAAATTTTTCATAAAAAATAAAAATAAAATTATTGTGCTTTAAGTTAAATAAATAACAAAATAACGTATACAATTTTATGACATTGAACCAATCTTATTAGATTTTTATTTGGCATAAAAATATGAATACAAATTAATTTACACATTATGTATTGTTTATTTTTTAACGAAAATAAAACGTTTAATTAAAATATAAAGAATACAGTTGAAATCTAATACTTATAGTTAATAAACTTACAGCTCAATTAAAAAAAAGTATTTAGCATTAAGTTTATGACAAATTTTTTTTTTATTATAACGATAAAATAAAATTTTAAATTTTAAATAATGTAATTACTTAATAATAAAAATAATAATTGTATTTAACATATTTATTAATAATTATGAACTTAAATTTTAGTTATTTTATAATTGTCTTAAAATATACAAAATAATTTATTATATTATCAATTTGGTTAATAAGTTGTTAATTCCAAAAAAAAAAAACTCATTAGTTCTTTTTTAATTTTTCTAAAAAATAAAAATATCGGACACATTTGCACTTTTTTCAAAAATTAACAACACTACAATTTTTCCTTATTAAAATTAAAGATATATTAATCTTTTTTATCAAATAAGAACTAATTACGTACAAAATTGGGTAGTTATATTCACACCACATTTTATAAAATTATAAATACATCACATTTTAATTGCATAAAATGTCTTTAATTTTTATTTATTGTCACATTTGTGTTCTTAACTTTTTTTCATCGAATTCTTATATTGAACATTCTATTAATTAACACATCTTGTTCCTATTAACGATTTTCGCCTAAAAATTCTATTAGTGTACTTTAAAATAAGGGAAAAATATTTAATCGAAATTTTGTATTTATTTATTTATTTTCTTATTTAAAAATACGAGAAAAAATGACTCTTTTTGTTCTTTCTTAATAGAATATTAGGATGGAAATCATTATCAAAGAGAATATGTGTTAATTAAATGAAGATTGGTGATAAGAATACGATGAAAAAATATTAGAGATATAAATATAATAATAAGTATAAGTTATAGACTTTTTATACAATTTAAATGTAGTGCATTTATAAAAAAATGTGGTGTAAATATATCCCCCAACCAAAATACATATGATATTTTTGTACTAAAAATTAAATATTAATGACTATTTTCATATTGAAAACATCGGCTAGCCGGTTAGGTATATTTACGCCAAAATCCCTAATAAATATATCCGGAGTTTATCAATTTGTTGTCTCATCTCAAAAGGAATCATGGACCAGAATGATGCCAATCTATTGTCCCCTCTTTCTTTTGTCCAAATAATCCAAATTTAAAAATTCCAAATACCTACCAAAATTGATCCTCTCTCACTCACACCCAGTGCCCCCAAACTCTTCCCAACAAATTAACCCTGGTGGGTGTTCTTGAATCCAACACCAAGAACCCTTTTTTGTAGCTCTTTACTCTCTAACGCATCAATCTTTTCAATAGGTTCAATTCAAGAAACCAGAATTGGGACTCTTGAATACTCACTTTGTTCACTCTCTAACGCATCAGTCTGTCAATGGTTTCAAGAAACCAGAACTGGGTTTCTTGAACTCACTTTCTTGGTAATCACAGCCGTGTAAATTCCAAAAGCTTACTTGTTAACCATCAAGAATACCATTTTACCAATAATTACAGAATGGGTGTTTTGAATTTTGGGGTTTGTAGTTCTCAGTTATTCAGTAACTGCAGGATTGCACCTATAAGCAATCAAAAGCTTAGGAAACAGGAAGTTTTCTGTTTCAATCCTCTAAAGACACAAAGTTGTGGGGATAACCAGCTTGAAGGCATGGAATATGGGTTTTACAGGGCTAAACAAAGAAAAAGAGACATTTTTAGGTTGAAGTCAGTGGTGGATGTAGATAAAGTAATGGAGAGTGATAAGAGCTTTATAGGAGGCGATGGGAATACTAATCACTATGATGCCATTGTAATTGGATCAGGGATTGGTGGGCTCGTGGCAGCGACACAGCTGGCGGTGAAGGGAGCCAAGGTTTTAGTTCTGGAGAAGTATGTGATTCCCGGTGGGAGTTCAGGGTTTTACGAGAGGGACGGATTCAAATTTGATGTTGGATCATCTGTTATGTTTGGTTTCAGCGACAAGGTTAGTTGGTTATATATATAACTTATATACACACTCTGTATGGTGTACAAGTTCTTGTTGAAGATTGTGTTATTTGGATATTCTCTTTAAATCTTTATTAGGACCTCTTGTTGGTTTTGGAAACTAAAGAATGCAAATAGTAACTTTAGCATTCTATGCCTTGTTTGGTGGTTGCTCTTGCATAATTCTCGAAGTTATTTTTACTTTTGTGCCTTAAGAGATGAAGGAGACGTTGGAAGGCTTATAAATGGATAATACATATTTGAAGAATTTGTATGTTCTGCCACACTTTGAAGATACAAAAGTTAGTGTTCAATTGCCAGCTTATCTGTGCATATTATTCCTCTGGTATGCAGTATTCTCACGAAAGGAATAATTAGCATATCGAGTTTTTTGTTCAATAAAAAATCATAAACGGTAGTGTCTCTGTCTTTACTTCGAGATGTGCTCTTTTTTGCAAATTGTGCTGAAGGTTAGGTCTTTTAGTTTGTTTGACCAAACTGAGTATTAATTCTACATTACAGGATACATTTGTTGTTCGTGGTGGTTTGTATAAACAGTTTACATTATTGATTCTGTTTGATTTACAATGCTTCATCCCGTCTGTTTGTATATTATTCTTGGATGGTTTTTTTTCTCAATCTTTAAATCTAAATCTGTTATGCATCTTCAGGGAAATCTAAATTTGATTACACAAGCATTGGCAGCGGTTGGATGTAGGATGCAAGTTATACCTGATCCAACCACAGTTCATTACCATCTACCCAATGGCCTCTCAGTCCTAGTCCACAGAGAATATAGTGATTTTGTTGCTGAACTTGTCAGCAAATTTCCCCATGAAGAAAAAGGGATTCTCGAATTCTATGGAGTATGCTGGAAGGTTTGTTTTGATTAAGGTGATTGCAGCTTCCTCTTGAATCTTTACCTCGATCCAATCAAACTCATATTGATAACTTGAACATGTCTAGGGTAGATCTTCAATGCTTTGAACTCACTGGAACTGAAATCACTGGAGGAGCCAATCTACCTTTTTGGACAGTTTTTTAAGAAGCCCCTGGAATGCTTGACCCTTGGTAATTAATAGCCTGTGTTCTTCTATATTTCTAGTGACTTAAAAGATCATAATGTGAAGCATCATGTAATGAAACTGATGACTTTCTTTTCTTTTACATTGTTTATTCCCAAGCTACAAAAAGGTTTTATAAGATCCAAAAGGTCCATTGAGTGAAAATAATCAATTTGTTTTGTCTTTTTTTTTTTTTTTAAATCTTTTTCTTTACAAATTTCCATTTAGTTTATCTTTTATCCCTAATAACAAGGTCTTGCACATTAATTGAGGTGATTCCATATAAACAAGCTTGGAATAAAAAAAACATGCATTACATAAATTCACAATAGCGGTTCAAAGAATTAATCAATTGATGGGATCTAATCACCTAACCTTGCCTTAAGCCTATCTTCTTCAGAACTTCAATTTTATGCCATTGGGAGTCTAATCCCATGACTCCTTTTGTGGATTTTTGGAGAGATTTTGCTCGTGTAGATAGAGATACTGCCTGGTTTTGCACGTGGGTGCACACCCTAATTGCAATTTTGTGTAAATACTCACCAAAGAAAAAAACAGTCATTTATAACTATATAAAAGTACATCACTAATACATGATGGATAAACTTGTACTGAACACTATAAATTTGGAAACCTTCTATAATATCAAGCATACGATCATTTTTGCATGTTAGGCATCGGGGAAGTAAGTTTCAACCTTATTTGGTGATACTTAAACATTTCAAACTCATCCCAAGCCCATAGATGGTATACCCTAACATGTTGGATATCCTTTATTTTAATTCCGCTTCCATAAATGTTAATGTCATTGTTGAATCTTTGCACTATAAGCTGCAGCTTGCTTACATCTTTATTTTGATGGATGCTTTTGACTTTCATCTCAGCCTACTATTTGCCGCAGAATGTGGGTGACATAGCTCGTACTTATATAAAGGATCCTCAGTTGCTAGCCTTCATTGATGCAGAGGTAGGCTGTTAAACAGTTGATTAAATTTTCAAAGTTTTTGGACTGGGGGACCCATGACTTGCCTTATTCAACTCTCAAAATCAATTTTGTTGGTTTTATTGGCAGTGTTTCATTGTGAGTACAGTGAATGCCATGCAGACACCAATGATCAATGCAGGCATGGTAATCTAGTTTATTGGCTTTCCTTCCATTTTCTTTTTCATCCATATACTGTTTTCTTACACATTCTTTACCGTAGGTTTTGTGTGACAGACATTTCGGGGGAATCAACTACCCTGTCGGTGGAGTGGGAGAAATTGCAAAGGCATTAGCAAAAGGGTTGGTTAATCAGGGGAGTGAGATACTTTACAAAGCAAATGCAACGAACATTATCCTTCAAAACGGAAAAGCTGTGAGTTTAAGTGCCATTTGGGTCCTCATTGGCAGTATGTGCCATGTCTTCTTTGATCATTAAAGTGTGAAAAAGATAGATATCGTGTACCACTTTTCTTGTAGGTGGGGGTGAAGCTGTCAGATGGAAGGCAGTTTTATGCAAAAACCATAATATCCAATGCTACTAGATGGGATACTTTTGGTTAGTTCTCTGAAACTTCCATACTATCATGAAATATTTGATCATGTCCTACACTTGTGTTTGCTGCACAACTATCTTTCATTTTCTTAGAAAGTTGCCGATCAGGTTAAATTTATATTTTTTTAGGGAAGCTCCTGAAAAAGGAAGACCTTCCTGAAGAGGAAAAAAGATTCCAAAAGGCATATGTTAAAGCGCCATCTTTTCTTTCTATTCACATGGCGGTTAAAGCTGATGTTTTGCCCCAGGACACAGATTGTCACCATTTCATCCTTGAGGTACTATGGCAATTTCAGAGGATTTGAATGAGTGGTTACTTCTTTTTTAATTGTTTCCCTATTTTTTCCTGTTGGATTCACTTCTGTCTATCCTTGAGTATGTAGGATGATTGGAAGAATTTAGAGAAGTCATATGGAAGTATTTTCTTGAGCATCCCAACTGTACTTGATTCGTCGTTAGCTCCAGAGGGGAACCATATTCTTCACATTTTTACAACTTCTTCTATAGAGGACTGGGAGGCATGTTTACTTGATATTTTAGTGTAAAAATTTATCTTTTGTTAATCAATGTTTTCTTCGTTTATTTTTCCTAAAATAATATTAAAATGGCCTTTTCCTTACAGGGTCTCCCTCGCAAAGATTACGAGGCAAAGAAGGAACTTGTGGCAGAAAAAATAATTGGCAGGCTTGAGAAGAAACTATTCCCAGGGCTTAAGTCATCCATTGTTTTTAAGGAGGTACAAGTCAGGAATTCCACCCTAGCATTTGCATAGACATTTCAAGTGTACGATTGAAACTTCAAATCCTGATGAATTATGGAATGAATGTTCAAATTGAACAGAAGAGATGAGAAGTTTAAAAAATCTTGAAATCAAATATTGAGTGAACTTTAGTTGTGTGGTGGTATTATGCTACTGAAAAGTTTAGGTCCCCAGAAGTTGCTATATCTTTTCCAAATTTCAGCATATTCCTACTAAAGAGCTGGCCTTGCTTTCCGAACTTCCAAACTTAGAGATGCAGTCATGTTTGAGTACATTACTTTTTTGGCCAAATAATTACAGCCGCTTTTTCTGTCAATCATCTGAAACCTAAGTTCTTCCTTTTCCACTCCTCTCTCCAGTGTCTTTTTTTTTTTTTTTTTTTTTGTACGGCCAGTAACTAATATACGTACCTGTCAGAAAGTAGAGAAATCAAAGTTCGCCACAGTACCATGTTATTAGCTGATGAAGAAAATAGTCTTATCTTTGTTTGTTTAGTCAGTTCAGACTTCAGAATTTGTTCTTACATCTGTATGGTGCTTCTAAATATGGTAGGTAGGAACACCGAAGACGCACAGGCGGTACCTGGCTCGTGATAGTGGTACCTATGGACCAATGCCTCGTCGAATCCCAAAGGGCTTAATTGGGATGCCTTTCAACACAACTGTATGTGGTCACTTTTATTGTTGTTGCTCTATAAATGAATAAAAGGTTATACTCTACTTTTGTAGCACTTCTAGTAAACTATTTATCTTACGAGTTTGTAGGCTATAAATGGTCTGTATTGTGTGGGAGATAGCTGCTTTCCGGGGCAAGGTGTTATAGCAGTAGCCTTTTCAGGAGTAATGTGTGCACATCGAGTGGCTGCTGACTTAGGTAAGATGGTGGAAAGAGCATGTTTGGCTAAGCTTAAAAAGTTACTTTTAAGTAACTGATTTTCGCATAACATGTTTGACAATTCTTAGAAGTTACTTCTTTTTTGGATTTTCAGTATAAGATCTTTCTTTTGACTATTTTTTTAGCCAGTGAGTACAAAAAATTAAGTTTGCCTTCTTTTAGGCTTCCGATATTTGATGCATCTTCTTGATGAGGAAAATCTCAAATTTTTCGGGAATTTTATTTCAAGCTTTTCAAGTTTTTATCCTGTTCAAATCATTTCAATGTAGCTCCATATAATCTAATATTGTTTCTGATGAGGTCCACCTTATTTAGCTGCTTTCTGAATATTGGTTTTATTTCCTTTGTCGTTTCAATTAGGGTTCGAGAAGAAAAATCCAATATTGGATACCGCTCTACTAGGGCTACTTGGTTGGTTAAGGACACTCGCTTGAGAATATTCACGCCGGACATCCTAGGGAAATCATGACTTCTCAACAGGAAAAGAAACGTGTCATCTCAATTCCGCAATGAGCAATGAGATGTTGCACGATGCTTTTTGCTCGATTTTAACTTTTCTCGCATCTTTGTGATGTAATCTAGTTGAGGAAATTTGGAATAGTTGAAGTTTAGCCTTTCCGTGAACCGTCTGTTGTTTGTCTCGAGTTCCAGATGGAAATGTGAAGAAAAACTATACAAGAATGCTGTTGATGAAGTACAATAATTCTTAGAGCAGTGTCTTTCAAATATATTTATTTGCATTGCGTTTTCCTAAATTATGAAGTTGAATTGAAAAAATATAGGTTCAATCCAAACTGGACTAGAATCGGACCAAAATGAAACAGAAACTGACCAGTTCGACCGGACCGGCTCTTGTCTTCCATGTAGAACCAACTAGTTTTATCTGAGAACATTCCAAATCAAAACTGTCGGTCTGTCAGGAAAACTGCACCATGTTCTTCAGGGCTACTTATTTTATCATGATAAAATTATCAACGACTACAAAGAAATTTCTTCCCGTGTTCACCATTGCAAAAGGTAATCTTAATATCTCACCAGTCACAATTGTCTTTGAATAAATTTCACACGAAATAAATCTGAAATCTTTCGGGAATAGTAAAATACAAAGCAGTACACGGGAGAGTAAAAGTAATGTGACTAATGTCCCAAGATCTGTCTTCATCGCAATACGATATTGCAAATGCTTCAGTAAGAAAATAATAGACACAGGTATTTTGATTGAGAAATCATACATAAATGTGTAATATACAAAAGGGAACTAGCCAATAAAAAACCATGAGTCAAATGAGAATACACAGAAGAATACAATATTTGCTGATCAACCAGTAAAATGCATCCTACACCAACAAATGGAAGTAAAAGCACACTGCAAACAATTCAATTCTTCATCAACAAGGAATCCAAAATATATGCATACCCCAAAGATGGAAAGTGTTATTAGAATCCTCTCACGGCATGTTTGATAAGGTGTAGTAGATAGTCCTCGACAGTATTAAAAAAGAAAAAGAGCTATAAAGATCTTGTCCATTGTAATGTCGAGTCATATCTAGTTCTGTGTAGCAAACATTTCCTCAGTGTTCAAATTGATGGCAATAATCTTCATGGGTTGATAAGGAGAACTTGGTATTGGTTTTACACTTGTGTACTTGAAAGACATCTCCACTGCCCCACACGAGGTCCCCTGTCTAAGAGCATTAGCAACCCTGCATTGTTGCCCGATGACCCAAACATGTATCTAAAATCATAAGAAAAATTTATTAAGTTCAAGTGCATTTTCTTCATTTGCTTCAGAAAAGAACTTGCTAATTACAAGAAGACAAAATGATGGCCTAACGTAGGCATAAATTATCAGATGAATACATGTCCATCCTGCATGCAATCCTCTCATTCAGTTTTTTCTCCTACTACTCGAGAGACAGGAGGTTTACATATCTAGACGCATATCTGAGTACCCTTGACGAGGGCTGCCACAGTTTCGGGGTCAAAAATTATATCACTACCCTCTCATACTACTAAAGTACAAATTGTTCTACTCAAATGCAAAATGCAAAAATCTGGAGATAATATTTTATGACAACTACTGTTTACTCGCTAAAAAAATTTGACCAGCAGTTGTACATCCTAGTTACTGAAACAATTTGATTTAGTGGAAATACAAGTATATAGAACATAGGGATAATCAACCTAGCAAAATTTGCAGCATGAAGAAATAAAGCAATTACTCAATGAACAGATATCTCTATTACAAAGTTCGGTAAAGATACACTCACCTGCATCTGCGCGCTTTTCTTCTCCAGAAAACAAAGGATATGATCCACTGAACATAAACATGAGATAATACATAGTAAGCAGTCATGAAACAGATGTGTGGCATGTTGTATAACAAGGAAAAACTGATAAAATTGTATTGGCATTTCATACAATCAAACTGATTGGATAATTGCAGAACAGAAGAAAAAACTTTAAGACAATTCAAGATTTTTTGCTTTCAGTCTTTACTTCTGTCAAGTAAAATTTAGAAATAAGAATTATATTATGTTGCAAATAAGTAATTATATAACACAATTTGAAGTAGTGCCATATGGAAATCAAAATCATATGGTGTAAACTTGTAAGGAGATCAGAATCGGACAAAGGTGTTAAAAACTAAAACAATATAGAACCATACTGAGTCCAATTCAGTAATAGAAAGAATAAAAATGGCACATGGGCAATCCAGAAAGATATCATTGCAAATATTTCACAAAGTTATTTAACAGCAGGTAGCGTTCAACACTTGTTGTCCAGTTCAACAGGATCAGATGTTCTACAAATGCTGAGTGCTCACAAATCAAACAGATCAAAATGCATTGAGCAGGGTGAAGTACAAACACAAGTCATAATTGGAGGCATGCAACAAATTAATCCCCAATTTGATCCCATCAGAACTAAATGAAGAAATGATTGTAATTATGCATATCAGATTACCTTGAATATTGCCATGAAGGAAAAACTTCCAACTACTGATGGCTTCTTCACAGGCATCCTTCTCTGCGGAGTCATTTCTTTACACAAGTTCTGAGCTATCTCCTTCAACAACACAAATTGTGCTTTATCAGTCCCAATAGAAATAATTGCCTGTCTCATAGATTCTCTATCGGCTTCAAGAGCCTGAAGCCTAGCGTACAGCTTCTGGATCTCTAGATCTTTAACATCTGAATAATTCAGCGACTCCCTTGGAGTCGTCATATAGTCATCCCCCATTCCAACGGAAGCCTTGGGCTCCATCAGACCATTATATGGAGCCTCCTGGTGAACAGAATCAATTGTATAAACTCTGTCACTCATGTCATCTCCAACTTCTGATGCATTATCTACCTTCCTCAAATTAGAATTCTCCATCTGTGAAAATCCGTTCTTAAAACTTCCACCAAATTTTGGAGAATCTGTGACAGAATCTGGAACCAAATCTTTACCCGTTTCAAATAAGGAATTTGAACTATCATTTGAGAACTTTCTAGAATGCCTAGGTCGCCTTGGGGACTGACCTACTATCACCTTTTCAAGCATATTTTTGGCACTAACATGTTCTGCTTCAGGCTGAATGTTCTTAGGACTTTTTTCTAATTGATCAATTCGGTATTCCAAATCCTTCAATTGAACCTGAGAACGTGGTGTTTCCCCAAATGCATATTTCTCAACGTCAGCAACTTCATCATCACCATCAGGACAAGCCTGGGACTCATTAAAATAGCACTTCAGAGGAGGGTAAAGCTCGTAAGGGGGTAATTCAAATTGCCCATCAAGGTTCTCAGTCATACTATTGTTCCGGCTCATACTGTTCTCACCATCAGCCTCAGCCTCGGACAGACCATAAGACATCATCCTATGCTTATAGGCCTGCACCTCACATGTAAGCGATTGTATGGATTGCTCCCTCTTATACAATAAATCCTCCAAAACGAACAATTCCTGCTGATCATGCGCCATTTTCTCCTCTACAAACCTCTTAAACTGCTTAGCCTCCATCTGAATCTCCGCCTTCTCCCTCTGCAACCTCAGAATCATCGACATGGCCTCATTGGCAGCTGAGGAGGCAGCATTCCTCTCCTCCTCCAACTCAACTGCAAGGTCCTGAATGGTCTGCTGCTGGCTGCTGACTGTTTCGCGCAATGCCATACACTCATTGCCTATTTCCACCCGAGCATTTTGTGGTAAAATGAGTCCTGGGACTGTGAACTGGTTCTCTTCTTTGAATTCATCAAACTTTCGTTTCACAGTTCGGAGATGAGTACCCGAAAACGACCTGTTCATCATCGAACAGCTACACCCACAGCCACAACATTCGACCAGGCTAATTGACGGGGGCATACCCTCAGAATCCATGGATCAACACAAATTAACTAAATTTAAACGACACAATTCAAATTCAACACTCCTACAATCTAGTTTCCGCACAAAATTAAATAATTTTCAACAAGTATTCATAAAACTAAACGCTTCCAGACCTCCCTCTGTAAATATCAATAAATTCCATCAAGATTATTTGTAAAAAAATTCATTCCTTCCTCAATCCCGCATTTAACCAATGCTTTCACCAACATTTTGTAGCCATAATATTTCCTACAAAGAAAATTAAGAAAAACCCTTAATTCCAACAACTCTTAAAAATTTCACAATATTCACATTCCCGTATTCATAATACACCCAAACACGTACAAGCGCGCGCCAACGCGTGAGTTCAGGGCATACCGAGAAGCTCTGAGTAGGCGGAAAAGGGAGCTGAAAAATCGAGGTGAATATTCCCAGAGTGTTCTCCTTTTGGCATTCTGGGAATTTATATTTTCTGGGGAAAACTGGACGAGATTTAGTTCTGAAGGGGGGATATAATTTTCCCCCTGAAAATTGAAGATTGAGGAAAAAGAGAGGGAATTATATATATAACGTGGAGGGAGAGCTGGAGAAGAAAGAAACCCTAGATTTTTTTGGAGTTTTGCATGTTTTTTGGGTTTTGAAATGCTTCGTGTTTCGTGAAAATTGATGAATGATTCTTTGAGAGAGAGAGAGAGAGAGAGAAGGGATTGTCAGTTCATTGGGTGGGGTGGAATTATAAAAGAGAGGGAGATTAGTAAAGTTTAATCTCACCCACTATCTAAAAAGTTTGTTGAGGCAAATGACACTAAACTTTCATATTTAAGTTTAACCACGCCTAATTTATTAGTCCCTCCGTCCTACAAAGATAGACTCGTTTTCTTTATTTATCTGTCCTAAATTATAGGCCACTTACTTTATAGAAAGTGTATTAAATTTTTCATTTTCCTAATATACCCTTATTTAATTTACATTGTTATCAACCCAAAACAAGTATTTAAATTTATTAGATTCATGAATGACTAATATTAAATAGGGGTACAATAGGAAAAGTGTGTGAAAAATTTATAATTTCAATTACATTAAATATGTTTTCTTAATCTGTGTGAAAAAAGAAGTGAGTATATCTTTGTGGGACGAAGGGAGTAATAATAACATTATGAGAGAGTGAAATTGCGAGCATATTACATAGTGTAGATAATAAAAAATATAGTAATAATATAATCTTAGTTTAATGATAAGATTATGAGATGTTCATATATTATAATAGAACAACTTCTTAAAAAAATAAAAACGAAATTATTGATGTGATAAACGTGTTATATTTTACTTACTGAAATTTAAATCATTTCGATTTAATCACTTAATTTCAAATTTTCGTTCACTATCTATCACTACATTATTATTAATTTCATAAATCAATATCAAATCTAATATCTTGGGATTTGAATGTTGAAAATGATAGGAAGGCAAATGTTATACGCGTAAAGGATGTTCAAAAATCAACGATTATTACACATAGTTAAATGACTAATTTGAATTGAATTGAAAATATGTGACTAAATTGAGATGCGCCTATAATTCAAGTGATCATTTGAGTTTTTTACTCCAATTTTTACAAAGTGTTAAATTAAAAAGTAGTATCATACTTGTTGATCAATCTAATTCAATACTCGAGATGTTTTACTATGAAGTTGCAATCAACTTGATTAGTTTTATTCAATACTCGAGTTGTACTTGACTAATAGATAAGTTGACAAATTGTACTCAATTAATTCGAATCAATAGTCAAGTAAAAAAAATAGGTGACACAATTCAGCAATAAAAGTAACTTTTAGGCATTATTTGAAGAAGAGTTCATAAAAAGACCTTATTTCATTTTCTCTCTCCGAGTGAGTGCATTTCAGACAATTTCCTCAATAGTATTTCACCATAATTGCATAAAAGGAAATAGTTGTATGCTCTTCAACCGATGGCAATATGTTGCTTCTTTTGCAGCTAAACTTATGTGGCACAAAAAAATTCCATGTGAAGTTGGCCTTTTGAACTCTCGTAAAAGCCCACCATTCAGTACAACAACAATGATGTTGCCTACTCAACTCAGTACTCACATCTTAACCAATTATTACTTTATCCGGGATGTAGTTGCTAAGGACCTAATATGACAAACAAATCATGTGGCCGTCTCTAAATTTTTTGAGAGTAAAGCTTAGTTTGTTGTTGTGTCGAGAGGAAAATGCAATTTCCTCTTCCTGTAATACTACAACTAGTTGTGCAGTTTCTCCCAGTTACTTTCACATATCCAAAGGTTCTCCCTACTAACAAAAAATTACGGATGGCAAATTGATGATAGTGTCTGAAAAACAATTCCACAAATTGATAAAAATATGCTCTTAAGATTTTGAAGCAGTCCCTGAGATTTGTATAGTCGTCTTATTTGAAGGCTTGTCATTCTGCAGGAAAATACAGTCATGGACTTTGGTAGGATGAATGGTGCAAGATTATAGCTGCTTAAGGTCATATCGTTATATACAAGCTAAGAATTGCAACAAATTAGGGGTAGTTCTAAACAAGATACTCGAAAAAGGGGGGAAGAATTTCGCATACCAGAATAATTTTACAGGCGAACAGCATCTATCAGCAAGCAGTGTCAGCCTCGTAACTTTTTCCTTGCATATGCTTAATCAAATAGCCTATCAGAGTGTAAATCAAATCAGCGTCTTGATGAGTTCTGTCTCGCGAAAAGAATAAGTGCACTTGGTTGTTTAGCTCTATCCAACTACATCCGGCTTCTTTCACCACCCCGTTTTTCTCCATTTTCTCCCTCACCTTCTTTACATCAATCCACATGTTTTTAGATGCAAAGAGATTAGAGAGTAAGGTATATGAACCGCTGTCCTTTGGATCAATTGAAATGGCCATCTCAGCAGCATGTTCAGCAAGTTCCACATTACCAGCAACTTGGCATGCACTGAGAAAGCTCTTCCAAACTATCGCTGCTGGTTGTATTGGCACTTCCTCAATGAAGGCCTTTGCTTCATACAACTTACCAGCTCGACCCAAGAGAGAAACCATGCAAGTATAATGCTCAATTCCCGGCTCAATCCCAAACCTAGGCATGGACTCAAAGTAATGGAATCCTTCATCTAAAAGCCCCATATGGGCACACGCCGAAAGCACACCAACAAACGAAACGTAGTTGGGATGCATTCCTGTGTTTTTCATTTCCTCGAATATTTCAAGAGCTTTCTGCGCACCCCCATGCTGTGCATACATTGATATAATTGAATTCCAACACACAATATCTTTATGAACGATAGAATTGAAAATTTTTCGTGCTGCTTCTATGCTTCCACACTTTGCATACATATCGACCAGTGCATTTGTAACAAATGGACCAGAGTCAAGACCCAACTTTATTGCTTGGTTATGGAACTGGAGACCGTGAAGCAGACATGCTAGATTACTAGATGCCATTAGCATGGCAAGAAAAGTGAACTCATTTGGTCTCTGTCTCCTGTGCTGCAACTCTAAGTAGAGCCTAAGAGCCTCCTCATTTTTTGATTGACTTGTATAGCCAAAAAGCATGGAATTCCACACTCCAATGTCTTTGTCACTAATCTCTTCAAATAAAAGCCTTGCATCTTTAACAAATGAACACTTTGAGTAAACATCTATCAAGGCACTTCCACCAAATATGTCAAAACAGAACCCAAACTTGATCATGAGAGAGTGAAGTTGCGAGCACATTCCCAATGCAATTTGTGAAGATGATATTCCAAGAAGGCTAACAAACGTTAATAGACTAGGGATGATCGAATTAAGCCTCATCTCATTGAAAATGTCAAGTGCCTTGTATAAATTTCCTTGTCTCGAGTATCCCTCAATCATTGCATTATAAGAGACCACGTTGCCATTTTCCGAGTCATGGAATACTCTTTCAGCATCAATCAAGGAGTCACATTTTGAGTACAGGTCAATCAAGCTATTCCTCACATATTCATCAGAATCAAGATTGGTCTTCACGGTATAAGCATGTATTTCTCTACCCTGCTCTAGAGCCCCATCAGAACCACACGAAGTGAGGACGCTGGTGCAAGCAAATCCATCTGGTTTCCAACCCAGTCTGTTCATATCAGTAAGCAGCTTCATGGCCTCTAAATCAAAGCCACCCTGCATGTACCCAGAAATCATTGTTGTCCAAGAAATCAAATCCTTGACCACAATTTGGTGAAAAACTTTTCGTCCAGCTTTCACATCACCGCACTTGATATAGAAATCCATAATCACATTACTCAGTGAAACGTCCACGTCCCCACACGACCTAAGCACATAAGCATGAACTTGCTTTCCCCCATCAAGAAACTCAAGCATTGAACACGCAACCAAAACACTAGAAATCACATAATTATCAGGAACAACATCAGTTTCTACCATATGCCTAAACAAATCCAGGGAAACATCACCCCTTCCGCTTTTGGCAAAAACTGCTAGAATCACAGTCCACGTCACCACGTTTTTCAATTTCATATCATCAAAAACCATTCTTGCCGACTCCACATCACCAGTTTTTGAATAAAAATCAATTAGACAAGTACCCACATAGGCATTTTGATCAGAACCAACCTTAATAACAAAACCATGCAAGCACATCCCATTTTCAAAACTACCCAATTGAGTACAGGATCGAAATACGCTAGCTAAAACATATTCATTAGAACTCTCATTGCTAGTTTTTCGGTACTCCCGAAACAATATCAAGGCTTCTTCACTACTCCCGTCTTGAGAATATACAGAAATCATCGACGACCAAGTAACTAAGTTCCTTTGAGGCATTTTATCAAACAGATAACGGGCAGAAAGTATCGACTCCCATTTCGAGTATAACAAAATAAGAACATTGCTAAGAAACACATTATTTTCGAATCCACATACAATGATTTGGGCATGGACTGTTTTATAGTACACAATGGAATTATTACTTGTTTGGGGTGAGGAAAGTAAGAGCTTGCCCAAGTATTGTCTATGGGTTTGTCTGTTATGTGTAGTAATAATACCATGGTTCTCCGAATGAAGAAATGGAGATGATAGTACGGAAAAGGATTTGGAAAATGGCTGCTTTTTTGGTTTAACTCGAGATTTAATGTGCAGCGTAAACAAGTAGTTTCTCCTATATAGTGGTCGCATTGAACGCAAACATGCATGATTTAGAAGCCAACAGTTTCTTCGTTTTCTACAGCTTTTTCATAAGAGATTCTAGAAATAGGCACCAAAACAACGGTGCTGATTTTCAGACGACTAAGAGTAAGAGCATCTCCCATGCAACCATGTATTGCAAAAATAAAATTCTGCAACTAACTAACGAGTACATATATGCTCTCAAAATCTTAATCATTATCAAATAAATATATAATGGAATTAATATAGACAACATTAAATGTTAATGTATTCACACTTGTTATAATTGATAATGTATAAGATTTTCTTTAGGAAGACACCTAAATGAACATGTATTTGGAACAATAGATCTAGACTCCTAACTAAAATAGATAATGCCCAAAAAAAATTCATTCTCTCACTTGACTGAAAAAAAATAGACAATATCTAAAACTCTCACATACTCCGTTAGATATGTTAACTCGAGTAAGTAATATTTAAATTTTTTATGTAGATTTAGATTTCCTATGCATATTTAAATATAATCTAGTATTTATTTTAATAAAATAAAATTCACTTAGATAGTAATCTATAGAATGTATTGGAGATCAAATTTGATCTTGAATATCTATTCATTAGATAACAATGCTACGTAGATCGAAATTTTTTTAATATTTGTACCACCTAGATAACAATTCATAAAATGCATTGGACATGCTTTAATCTAAGCTTGATTTATTGTTCAATGAAGTTGTGAAACATTTTAATTCATTGCACAATCCACTTTTCTCACCACCATGTAAAGTGTGTCATAATTTCTACTAATGATCTATAGCATTATTCTTTTTCGACCTAATTCAGGTATGATATGAGTGGTTGAATTAATAATTAATTACACATTTCCAATTAATATTATGGTTGGCTTTGTTTATAAGTACTTATAAGCAGTGGGTGCTATAAAATGTGTGAATAAAAAATAAGTAAAAATTGTAGATCTTACAAAATATATAGATAAAAATAATATTTGATCAACTTATAAGTGTCGAAAAGCACTCCCAAACCTATGCTAACTACACTTTTGAAGAAAATGTTGTAACACCCTACCTTAATCTTAGCATATGTTTGATAATGATAAAATTATATTTTAAGTGCTTGTATTATAAGTTGTGGGTGAATGTGTGGATAAAAAGTGAGTTGTAACTTGTGGATCTTATAAAATGTGTCGATAAAAAGTATGTTTGACCAATTTGACCAGCTGAAATTATAATTTAAGTAATGACAAACATGTGCTAGTCAAGGATTTTAAGTAGTTGGACTAATTACACCTTTTCTATTGGGTAATTAGCACAAAACGTCCCTACCTATTGAAGTAATTGTGCAAAACGTCCCTACCTTCTAAATTTTGACAATTTTACTCTTACCTACTGGATTTCTTGCGCAAAAGGTCCTTCAATCCAAAAATCAGCCATTAACATAGGGGTAAATTAGTCCAACCATTTTTTTCACATATATATTACTTCTTTTAAAATTGAGGGGCTTCTCATGCAATTTCCAAAATTACACGGGAGGCCCCGTCCCTAAATTTGCCAAAACGACGCAGAAACCCTTTGGTATGAAAAGAAACTGATAAAACATTTTGGTAGATTTGGGGACGGGGCCTGCCGTGCAATTTTGGAAATTGTATAGAAAGCCCCTCAATTTTAAAAGAAGTAATATATATGTGAAAAAAGTGGTTGGACTAATTTACACCTATGTTAATGCTGATTTTTGGACTGAAGGACCTTTTGCGAAAGAAATCCAGTAGGTAAGGGTAAAATTGCCAAAATTTAGAAGGTAGAGACGTTTTGCACAATTACTTCAATAGATAGGAACGTTTTGTGCTAATTACCTTTTTCTATTAATACGTCTTTTGAAAAAGTGTACCTACACTACATTAGTGTTTAGAGTTGAAGATCAAGTGTTGATTCTTTCAAGAATCAATGCGAGTCTTGAATTAAAGTTCAAAGGTTGAATTCCTAGATATGATCTGAGCGATAAAAATTTAATGACCTCTTACAAACTACAACTTTTGAAAACGCAGTTATGTCACCCTTCCTCATATGTTAAGCGGCGTGGATCGAATTTGTGAAGAAAAGTACAAATCCCGACACAATCCATGTAGTGCTCGCCCTGATACCAGTACTAGGCTCAACATTTCTCTTTTATTTATTTTTTTCATTTTTGGCTTTTCCATTGATTTAGTTTTTAAAAAATTAAAAATCAAAAGCTAACGTGTGCTTGGCTACCCCGGTGTGGCACAGTCCAACTGTAACAACAACATGCCCAAATAATTTTAGGAAAGAGATCATAGGAATTTAATGGGTAAATTTAACAAATACTTACTGAACTTTCTACATGTTAATTATTTTTATAGGGTGTGTTTGATTGGCACATTTTTCTTGGAAAATGTCACATCCATGGAAAAAAATTTCCACCTTTTGTTGTTTGATTGAACATGAAAAATGAAAATGATTTTCAAAGTACAATCACCTAAAACACACATTTGGCTACTTTCTTGGAAAATATTTTCTCACCTATTTGGTAGATTTTTTTTTCCACCTTACATGGAAATATTTTCATTTTCCACCATTTTCTATGAAAACCAATCAAACACACCCTTAATGTACTTTGAAGTGTCAATATTTGTTCATCATCCATCACCCTTTAACTAACCGTTTGAAGATGATGACGGAAAACGCCTACGTGTCTAACAGCAAACACGTGAAACCAATAAGATTTTGTCATTTATCCAACTCACCGGGTAAATTTAACAAATACTTACTGAACTTTCAATTTGTTAATACTTACTCACTATACTGTGAAGTGTTAATAATAACTCACTCAACTTTAGATTTTGTCCACTATCCATCACCCGTTAACTAACCGTTTGAAGATGATGACGGAAAACACCTACGTGTCTAACGAAAAACACGTGGCACCAATCAGATTTTGTGACTACTTCAAATGGGTGGATCCTCTTGTCCACCCACGTTATAAGAGCGTAATCAATGGTCTGTTGCGGAATGCTATCTGGGAAGCTGTTTGCGGTATGTCCACCTATAAAAACATGAACTCAAAATATCAACACGTCACTAAAGCTCATAATTTAACTTCTAATTGCATGGATACTACGCTCTTCAATCCGGCTTCCTCTTCCACGGAGCATGAAACGAACCGAGTCTCTCACAATGCTTCTATTTTTTGCCCTCTGAGCTTTCATCCTCGATTGTTCTTCATATTCCTTGAGCTGCAAATCATCCACTATGTTGTCAGAAGAGAAGTTCGTCTGCAAATCATTCGCAGGCACAGTTGTTGTGTTGTTGAATGAGGTGGCATGCGCTTTTGTCTTCAATGGTGAGTTGGATAAATGACAAAATCTGATTGGTACCACGTGTTTGCCGTTAGACACGTAGGCATTTTCCATTATCATCTTCAAACGGTTAGTTAACGGGTAATGAATGGTGAACGAAATCCAAAGTTGAGTGAGTTATTATTGAAAGTGAGTAAGTATTAACAAATTGAAAGTTGAATGAATATTTGTTAAATTTACCCAGTGAGTTGGATAAATGACAAAATCTGATTGGTGCCACGTGTTTGCTGTTAGACACGTAGACGTTTTCCATCATGATCTTCAAACAGTTAGTTAACGGATAATGGATGGTAGACAAAATCCAAAATTGAGTGAGTTATTATTGACACTTCAGAGTACACTGAGTAAGTATTAACATGTTGAAAGTTCAGTGATTATTTGTTAAATTTACCCAAAATTTAATACGTGTGGCATACAATAGCAATATAATTTAACTTCAGAAACAATGTGAAATACAAAATGTATACATTCAAATTCAACAATAAGATACAGCTGGAGGTGAAACACTCGTTCAAAATCCAAAACATCTTTTCTTTTGATACATTCTACTGTCAAGTCGTGAAGGAATTTAAATTTACAAGAACATCAAATGCAAAGTGGAGAATAACATAAACAGCAATTCACACCATGAAAAATCTAATAAACACATTAGAGAACTAGAAGAATTTGTTGTATTGACCGGTGAGAGAATCCCTCAGATTGGAATAAAGACCATAAAGGGAATACTGCCGAAGATTCTGAACTTCATACCACGAGTTAAAAACTGAATTGTGCTTATCTGTACCAGAAAATGTCAGTTGAATACCGAGGCTACAATCTACGGAACCCCCTCGGTTTTTACAGTTATTAGTTCTGATTGCGCAGTCTTGATTGTTGAGACAAACAAAGTTAGAATTGCCTGAGCAAGAAGTGCAGCCATCTCTTTTCCAGTACAAGTTCTGCAGCCTGCCCTTTTTGAATTCGAAAACCTGCATCAATGTGAAAATGATCCAGTTAGATATAAAGTGAATTTATACTAGGTCAGAAACTGAGGGGTAATGACTATCTTCTTACCAGAGTAAAACTGGATACGCTGTATGTACTGTTTGCAACAAAAGCAGGGATGGACCTTGCAGCATATTTTCGACCAGCAAATGCAACCATATAACCTCCTACAGAATCCTGAGATGTTCAAAAGAATACACTAGATAAGATAGATGTAGAATTTACCTTAGGATTAACTGTGCTCGTGAGCTGATTATTTTGTTCTAACTCAAAATTTCCTAAATATTTGACATGGTTTATCCACACCCTAAATCATTCTCGACATTCGCAATGCAAGTGGTTTTATATTGGTTGAGTTGTATGATTCATTTTATTTTATTGTCGAGTACTAATTTTCATAAAATTGTTTACATTCTTCTTATTTTCCCATTATAATCATATAAATCATTCATTTTTCCTATTATCATTCATAAATGGTTTAGTTAGTCCAAACGAAAGCGCCTAAATGCCTTCAGGCACATCTAGGTGCAAGAATTTCATTGAGGGCCTCAACACTTACGCTTTGAGTGCTACTTGTTAAGACTCACATCTCAACTTGCTGAGATCCACGCCTTATGGCAGCTAAGGAGTGTGCTCCTCAATCTTGCCATTTCTAGGCTGACTTTTCGCTAGTCTCAGCCTTTTGAGTTGGTTTCTTTGAAGCTAAGAATGTTTTAAATGTTATCTGTATCTATCTTAAACACAACTCAAAAACTAAAAAATGGAGAATTAGATGTGTTAAAGAGATGTACTGAAGAGCCCATGTGTGCCATAGCCCTCTATACCTGCAACTGAAGGATAGCCCCCTCCCCCCATCAATGACATTGCAGCTTTTTGGCGAAATCATTAACAGTTTACTTCACTCTTCTTCTCTTTCTTTCACGCTTTTTCACCTGGTCTTTATGTTTTTGTTTCTTTTGTCTAGAATTTTCTCCTTTTCCTTGAAATCTTGCAAACAACTGATTAATGTTTCATTCTTTTACATGTTTACTTCTAGTGTTGATTTATGCGATTACTAGTTTGTTGATTTATGCTTTGATATTTTGTTAATCTATTTATATTTATAGTCGCAAATTGGACTTTTAACTTTGATAAAATGTTTTATCGTGAATGTTGTAGATGATCTATTCTTCGCTGTGGGCATAATTTTGTCTTTTCTTAGTTTTTTTATTTTATTGGTTTGTGCTGAGTCTTTGCGCATTAAAGCACTTCAAGTCTTATGCCATACCTTTAGGAGGTACTCTCAATACCCGATTAAGTCCTTTTATACACTATTTATTCCAAGAAACACAAAATATTTTCAGATTATTTTGCATCTCGGGAATGCCCAAACTCATCTATTAGATTAGTTTTTTGCCATGCTTGTGAATCTGAGAGGGCTTAATCAAACTATGACTAACGAGGATTGTTTAAACTATAATACATCCTAATGATAATGGGAAAACTTCAAAAATTGAAAACCAGAACCAGTTGTGCCATCTATAGACTGGCACTCAATGTTTTAGGTATTGTTCTTTTAAGTCTTCATACATAATAAGATTCCCTTGCATTGACGCAACACTCATAAGCCAACATGCTCTAGAATCGGATATGATGGATCCACCACAAGATGCCCTTATTTTATCAGTCTAATACCGAAAAAAGTTGAATATCATAAAGAGCAAAGTTACTGAATGCAAATACCTTGCTGCTCAGGGTGAGAGCAGAAGATTCAGTCTAGTTAATAATAGTTAATCATTTAGTTGTCTATGAAAGAGCAATATTGAACCATATCCAATTCGGTTTTTTCCCTCCTGAGATTAGGGCTTTGAAATGGGCCAAGTTAGGTGAAAGCAGTACATTGTAATTGGATCTATCTACGAACAAAATATTTTACATTTCTTTGAAAGCAAAAGATATAAAAGAAAAAAGAAACCATTCTGGACCTCGGAAACTAGGCCAAAGCGGCTGGTTCTCTGATTGGGAAACCAGGGGGAAAAAAATTCCCCTTCTTTGGAACTGGACAGAACCAGCTGGTCCAGATTTGGGGAACTATACCCTTCATACTTGTCCAGTTCAAATTCGCCATCAAACCTTTGCCCAGAAGAAAAACTAATAAGATGTGGATAAGACATTTGTCGTCCATTCATTGTAAAGCGTTTCCACCATATGGACAAGAGTACATAATGGCTACATCAAGCACCCAAATTAAAGATACAACATGACTTCACACAAAATGTCAATTATCTGAGGATTCGATCTAGCCATCAAAAAGGTATCATGAACGTCTGGCTGAACATCCTCTAGCAGTACATTCTTTAGAGCATTCCTTAAATCCACCTCTCATGGACAATAATCCCAGATTTTACTTTCTGACAACAATTACATAATTTAGGACAAGGAAAAACTCTAAAAACAAGTGATTTCCACTGTTAATCTCTCTCTTGATGCAACCCACCCTCAAGGGCCCCAACCCTACATGCACCAAATTCATATTGAAACCGAAAAACCACAGTTTCTTCTACTGGGGAAAATGTAACTGCCAGATTATGTTAGATCTCTAAAAAAGTTTCATCTTGCTTTAAATGTGTTACCCATTTCTTTTCCCCTCTTCCCATTTTTTACTGATCTTATTATTTAGTGTACCAAATTCCCCTGTAATCTAGCGATCTCCTGTTCCAATGCGCCAACGTTAACCCACCAAAATGAATTTCCAATAAGAGGGAAAACAAAGGAAAACCCAAACAATTCAATTGCTGAAAACCATATATTTTCACAACCAGCCAGATACATAAAATTAAGAAAAAATAAACCAAAAATCAGAACCCCCAATTCTTCAGAGAGAAAAAAGCTTCTATGCATAAACCCCTAATCAGTTTCTTAATACCAAACTACAAGCAGATTTACAGAAAGTAGTAGTAGTAGTACCGGGAAGAAGTTGGAGGTGTTGATCGTGAGGAGGGAGATCTCGTCGACTTTGGGGCGGAAAACGGCAACCTGTGAGTTGCCGTTGGAGAGCGAGAGACGATGGTCGCACGGAGAGAGCTGAACGGAATTGTTGGTGGAGAAGAAGGCCGTCCTTGAAGCAAACGCGATACCGAATGTGAACCCGTCCTTCCTCTGCACCATCGCATCGCCGCAAGGAGAAAATACATTATTCGTGTCGCTTCTTGATTCGCCGGAGAGGAGTAGAGTTGAGAGGAGGATGAAGAAGGGGATTGTTGGAATTAGATGTCTTGGAATCGCCATTGTTGATGATTGGGAAAGGTTGAGAGTCGGCTTTTGGTGTGGTTTTGCTTCGCTGTTGAAGAGTTTTGAAAATTGGAGTCGAGTGAGGAGGTAAATGGTTAGTTACCCTGTTTTACCGTGGTAAAAACTGTGTTGAGTTGCGATTGAAAGCCTTTAACAAAAACTTCAACCGATATTTGACCTTTACAATTTTTTATTTTTATTTCTGTTTCCAATAAAATGAAAATTTTCTCCAGCTAAAAATCTATAGTGCATCTAAAAAATCTTTAAAATGAGAAATATTTTTGAACTATTCTACCCTTCATTTTAAAGAAAAAAAAATTCATATCACCCTTAATATTCATTAATGTATAATTATTTTTTAATATTTTATTTATTACTCTTTTATTGTTCATCATTATTGTACATTAAATTTTCAACAATTTATTAAATATAGAATTAAATTTTTTAAATATTTAATCTATTAAATTAATTTTTTTTTGCATTACGTAAATGAAAGGAATGAGAAATGAGTTTCAACAAAAAAATGAATGGAAACAATTGTAATTTTATTTATTATCGTATTAAAATTCAAATCATGGACCATAGTTGTCAAAACTAAAATGGAGATAAAATGATTATTTTTAATTCATTAAATTACAGTGATTACGAGCATGACGTTTGGTTCAATTTTTTTTAAAAATTATTTTTTTTTCAAATTTATTTTCAACCACATATTTTGTGGGACCTAAAACTTTTATCAACTTTTCAACTACTCATTTTACCAATTTTTTTCAAAATATTTAAACTCCACCAAACATATACTATATTTTAGAACTAACGTGTGACAGTTTTTTTATTTAATTTTATTTTATTAATATATATAGAACGTTATTCTCATCTTACTTCTGTCTGTCAACAGTATTCTTACATTATATGTAAACATTGACACTTCTTTAATTTTTTTTTTCTTACTCACATTTATGACATTTCATTTATGTCGTCAAATCAAACACGTCTAATAAAAAGAAAACTTACACAAAGAATATTGTTCACAAGTAACTACTACTCCAACAAATGTACAATATTATGTAGTCAATCATTATATTCTCTCATAATAAAATGAGTAATTATTAATTTTATTTTTGTAAAGTGCAGCATTGGAGATCATTAATTTTATAAGATTTGATATCAATAGTTCGTCAATCATCAAAGTTTAAATCACCAAAAGGTCTTTATTGGATTCAAGTTATTGTCAGTATTATCACCAGGGGCGGAACTAGGAATTAATGTGGAGGGGGAGGGGGGGACTTAAATTTTGAGAAAAATCAATGTACAAAAAAAAAATTATAAATGAAACAAAAAATTACAATAGCTATTGATGTGGTATTCGACAATGTCCTACAACATAAAATTCTTCTACAATAGATTCTACATCTATATTCGCAGCAAAATCTCTTTCAATGTAGATTGTCATACAATCAGCTAGAAAATCATCCTCCATTTTGTTACGAAGTTCCGTCTTCAGAATTTTCATCGCTGAAAATTATCGTTCAGTAGTTGCAGTAGAAACAGGCAAAGTCAATACCATATAAATCAATCTAGTCAACTGTTGATAATTCAAGCACCTCTTAGTTACAATCAATTGCCGGCATGACTCAGAAAGTGTAGGTACTTGAAATTGAGGATCTGATATCACATCGTGCTTGTAATGTTGTAACTCTACGCCCAACGCAAAAATCTCATCCGGTTTGAAATCTTCAGGATAAAACTTATTTGCAAGCTCTAAAATATGATCCTTGTTAAACAGTTCAAATGAATTTCTAGGATCTAAAGCCGCACTGAGAGAAAAGAGTTCAACTGATTGTTCATTAAATCTCGTATTTAACTCCATCAAAAGAGTATCTATTACTTCGTTAAAAACATCAAAATGATAGTGATGCTCAACTGCAGTATGTTCATGGGAATGACTAGTCTTATATGAACTATCAAAAACAAGTATATCAATACCTTTGTTTGAGCAAAAAGTGTTGACTTTCTGAAAAAATTCTTCCAATCCGTCGTCTCTCAATTCTTGAAGAACTTTTCTTGTACTAGAGACACATCTAATTGCATTCACGATGTCTTGAGTTTTTCGTTGAAGGGCTTGACAAATAATTATCTGTGATTGCTAAAATATTACGCATTAAACTCAAGACAAACACAAATTTAAAGCTTGTAAATTTTCTATATGCACCAACAGTTTCACTCCTACTTCTTGCATTTGGAGAATGATCCTTTAGACCCTCAAACACTTTACATGTTGCAGTAAACATATCTATCAAACTCTTTATCGATTCGTAATGAGAACTCCAACGAGTAGCTCCAACTTGTTGCAAGTTACCAATCTGATTAGTCCCACTTCCTGACACGCGTTCTCCAATAGCTAATAAATGCTCAATATCTTTTCTTTGGGCAGCTTGCAACTCAGTAATACGCTTCGGTTAAGAACTAATGATGTTAACAACACTGACATCTTTAGCCGCATAAGCTAATGTCAACTGTAATCGATGAGCAAAACAATGGACATAATAAGCATATGGACAATGTTTCAGAAATAACGCCTGAAGTCCATTCCAAGTACCGCGCATATTGCTAGCACCATCATACCCTTGGCCTCGAAGATTTTGAATCTGAAGGTTGTTGCGAACAAATACTTCGGATATCTTATTGAATAGATTCAATGAAGTAGTATCACTAACAGATTTGATTGCAAAGAAGCGCTCTGTTAGAATACTATTACTAATCACAAATCATAAGATAATAGCCATTTGCTCTCGTTTAGTTTGATCTTGTGCTCCGTCAACAAGAATACAGAACTTTGCATCCCCAACTTCATCACGAATAATCTTTCGTACTCTATTAGCCATAATATTCAAAATTTCCTTTCGAATTTTTGGAGAAGTATATGTTGCATTTTTTTTGTGCATTATCCATCACAACATTCCCAATTTCTGTATTTAGTTGTCCAAAAGCATCTATCATTTCAATAAAATTCCCACGATTCAATGAGCTCGATGATTCATCATGACCTCTGAAAGCACAACCTTGAAGTGCTAGCCACCGAATACTTATAACTGTGGTTGTCACACGCAATCGATGCTTTTTATATTCCTCATTCGAAATTGATGTTATCACCTTGCCAATATGTTGAGATGGTTTCATTAAATCTTCAGCTTTTCTCACATTCATGATATGAGAAGATGAAGCGGCATGAACAAGAAATGTACATTTTGCTCCGTCATTAACCATCTTCTAGTTGTCGTATCCATGAGTGACTAGCGCCGAACAATTATACGGATTGCTATCATTGAGAAATAAGAAGCAATAAAAACAATACGCTTTATTTGTTGTAGGCGAATACTCCAACCAATGAAATTGATTAAACCATCTTTTCTGAAAACGACGAGACTGAGTTTTTTCTTTTGTGCCTTTGTATTCTGCAAGTTGTGGTTGATAAGGCCTAACATTTAGATATGACCATCTGATGTCATCCCGCAAATTAACTGGCCTTTCATACATTTCTTGTCTTTTTCCAGGATCTCGTTCAACATTATTAGAAGGTTGCAATTCAGGAGTCGAAGACGAATGGTAGTTGATTTCGAGACATGAAATTGGAGGATGATCCACGGTAGGGGTTAAAGATATCTCTTCATTCACCCCGCCGAGAAGTGTGCTTTCACTTGTTTGATCATTCTTCTTAAAGAATGAGAACAAAAACAAGGCAACATTCAATACAAACATACAATGTACTAAGCCGACAAGACAACAATATAATTAATAGCAGCTAACAACAACAATCTATTAATTAGCCGGCAAGGCAACAATATAATCAATAGCACCTAGCAACAACAATATCATAATTCGTTGGCAAGGCAACAATATAATCAATAGCAACTATTAACAACAATCTCATAATTAGCTGGCAAGGCAACAATATAACAAAATATATTTTAGAGATAGAATTTAATTTCAATTATAGATTTACCGATTTTAATTGTTAATGTACATAACAGAATAATTATATTTTGTTTGGATATTCTACTTTGAGTTAACTTTATTTATTATAAAGTGTTTTCCTAATTCCAATGTAGAATTTGTTGGCTTTATTATATTACATACATGGAATCAGCCAATCAGAGATTAAAATCCAGCTTAACGCCATTAGCTTTTATTAATTGATAAGCCATTAAGGCATAAGGCATTAACCCCAAATCCAATTGCTTTCTTCTTAGAATCCAGTTTGTCAAATCTCAAATGTCAAGGTTCCATTTCATCATTCATTGCCCAGTGAACAGTGAACACAAACTTGAAATCCCTATTTTTTTTTAATGCAAACATAATGAAGAAGTGGCTAAATAATTTAATGATAATCAGAAAAAACCTTTCTTATCTTGGTTCAGCTTCACTGCTTCAGCACTTGCCGAGTTTCTGTTCTATTCGTCAGCTTCTCTGAGTTCTTTCTTCGCAGTTCGCACCCTCGTACGCCGACGGTCCGACGGCGTAGTACTGGTGCACTGGCGACTGGCGAGTGTCGACTGCCTGGTACGCTATTCTTCTCTCAAATGTGCCCTAATTGGGCCAGGCTACAAAAATATTTGGACCAGACTAGAACTAAAAAAAAAAAAATCAAAGAGCTTAATGGATCTGGGGTGGGGTTGGACTGGGCTATAGCCCAGGGACCCCCAGTTCTGCCTCTGATTATCACCATATAAAACTCATTTTTATTGTATAATTGTACTTATATGAATGCAATTATCTTTTAATATATATTTATTACTATTTTATTGTTCGTTGTTATCATACATTAAATTTTAACAAATTATTAAATGTACAATTATATTTTGTAAACGTTTAATTTATTAAATTAAATATAAAGGTGGATTGATGATCTCATTTTTTTTTATTTTTTTGGTGCATTACGTAGGTGAAAGAAATGAGAAATGAATTTTAAAAAAAATGAATGGGAAAATTGTAATTTTTTTTTAATTGCCGCATTAAAATTCAAATAATGGTTTTCAAAACTGAAATGGAGATAAAAAGATTGTTTTTAATAAATTGGATTACAGTGATTATAGTTCACAACTAACATTTGAAGCTTTTTTTATTTTTAATTTAATTTAATTTAATTAATAATTATATATATAGAGAGAGAGAGAAACATAGAACGTTGACAATTCTTTAATTTTTGTTTCTTACTTATATTTATGTTTTTCTTCATTTACATCGTTAAATTATACGTGCTTAATAAAAAGAGAACATACACAAAGAATATTGTTTGCAAGAAATCACTACTCCAACAAATATACAATATTATATAGTCAATCATTACCACTATTGTATAGTCAATCATGGTTAAAGTTATTATTCGTATTACCACTATATAAAACTCATATTTGATTACAATTGTACTTCTATAGATATAAATAAAATATCAGTATCGAACAATACAATACAACATGTTATTAACAATCATATTTTTATATTTATTGTAATTGCTACTTTAATATTTTAAGTATTAACAATTAAAAAATAAAAAAATTGACAATATAATTACAAAAGCACGTGCAACGCACGCGTGTTTAACTAGTACATCTAAAAGGTCCTAAAAGAGATAAATATTTCTGAACCAAAATATCCACACTCATATTTTAGATTTTTCAATTTACTTTTGATTAATTTAAAAAAACCTTTAAAATTGGTTCAATTAAATCTTAATTAATTAAAACTTATAAAATTATTCGCCTATACATCTACGTCTAAAAATTAAATCTTCATTAATTAAAACATTTAAAATTCTTCACATATTTACATCTACCTTTAAAAGGCCCTAAAAGAGATAAATAATTTTGGACCAACATATCCTCTGTCATATTTTAGATTTTCAATTTACCATTGATTAATTTAAAAAACCTTAAAAATTAGTTCAATTAAATCTTAATTAATTAAGCCCTTTAAAATTCTTCACATATACATCTTCACCCATCCATTCATTTCATGAATTGAATATAATTCATCAGAAACGTCAGCCTCCAACTATAATCATCGCACATCACTCCAATTCACTATTGTATCAATTTATTAATAGATCGGATACTTTTTGCAACAGTAGGCTTAAGATCGTAAATAAAATTGTGAATGAACCATGAATCATGAAAACTATAGTAGAAAAGTACTCTGCATGCCTATTAGGTAAAGTCTGGAATTGTTATTACCACAAATATCATAATAGAAGGAAATATTCTCACTCATATTTTAGATTTTTCAATTTACTCTTGATTAATTTTAAAATGCTATAAAATTGGTTCAATTAAATCTTAAATAATTAACATCTACATCTAAAAGGCCCTAAAATGGATAAATATTTTTGGACAAAAATATCATCACTCATATTTTAGATTTTTCTATTTACCCTTGATTAATTTAAAAGGCATTTAAAATTGGTTCAATTAAATTTTAATTAATTAAAGCCTTTAAAATTCTTCACCTATACATCTACACCTACCTCCTTCATTTCACGAATTAAATGTAATTAATTGGAATAACTAGCCTACAACTCTAATCAAAACATTTTACTCCAATTCACCATTGTATCAATTTATTCATGGGTCGGATACTTTTCGCAACAGTATGTTTAACCAAAGATTGATTTCGAATTTGAATGACTGACAATCAGACGGAATATAAACTCAAAATTTTTAATTCTTGAAAAACTATAATTTACTTGCTTGTTGCTGTTTCGAGCCTCTTTTCAGAAGTTTACGATCAATCATGTTCAGCACTCTATTGTTTTTCCCGATTTCCAAACAAATTGTCAGTTTTTATAATTTTTTAATCCAAGTGACCCGAGATACTAATTGAGGGTTGGATAGATAAAATAAAGAAATAACTATCGATTTTTTATTATTTAAAAATTTCAACAAACAAAAATAAATTCACAATGTTATTACAAAATTACGTGCAAAGCACGTGTTGTTAACTAGTTGTATTAAATATGCCGATTTAGTCATGCAAAATAAATGTACCCTTTATCATAATGTCCTCTACGTAAAGTTATCGAGAAGATTATAACGTTTGAATTGATTAAAAGTTCTCGTCTGTTTCATCTAGATTGACAAAAGTACTTGGATTCTTCGAAATTCGTACAAAAAAGAAGAATTAATGTTTATATGGACTAGAAATTCTTATCAAAAGTGCTAATTTGACAGGTATGCTAAATATTTCGAAATTCGTGTAAAAAAATAAAAGATTATCTAAATAGACTAGAAATCCTCGACAACATAGTCTAGTTTGACGAGAATGCCTAGATAGATTGAATTCTTTCAAAATGAAGCAGAAGAATTTGGAGATCCTTTGAAAGGATAAGGGTATAATTTGTCAAAAATATTCAAAAAATGAACATTATTAAGAAATCCAAAAGCAATTGAAATAATTCATTTTCGAAGAAATTGGACAAAATACCAAGTTTAAAAGGCCTACTTCAAAAAATATCAAACATGAAATTTTTTGGCCAAATAGTCAAATTTGAAAAAATGGGATGAAAATACCCTTCACAAATAATCAAATTCAATTTTTACCATCTTATCTCTTTAATTTTACCATTTCACACCACTCGTTCATAGTCTCGCACTATCTGTCTATTTTCTCTTCGTTTTTGTTGGATTCTATCATTATTGTCGCAAAAATGAAAAATATTACAAGATATATCATATGTCACCCGTTTTAACTATCACCTTGCTGCCGCCACTGTATTGCCTCCACACTCAAGTATTCAACCGACTTTTTCACTGCCATTTCGTTGAATTTTAGACCCAAAAAAATTTTGATTTTACTTTAAATATATTTTGGTGCATTTATTGTTTATTTCATATGTTCAATCAATTGAATATTAGATTACATATATTTGTTACAACCCATTTGATTTGATATTTGACATTTTTCGTGATAGATGTCGATTTTATTTTTTCATTTTTCAACAGTCGACTGTCGATTTACCTTCTTTTTTTTCAACTGTCGATTTTAAAAAAGAAATTTGACGATTTTTTTACTGCACTGTTGATTTTCAAAAAAAATCAATTGTCGATTTTTTTTCAAAAAAATCAACTATCGCTTTTAGGACTGATTTGTCGATTTTTAAAAATTGACGATTTTTCGACTAAACTGTCAATAGTTACGTTGGTAAACTGTCGATTTATGTTGCATTATCTTGTGTGTAATTACATAATAAAATGTGAAATTGCAATCTCCACTTTGATAGCTTTTCTTATAAGCTAATGTATAAGTCTCAACTATTGTAAAATCTTAACCATACAAAAAATGTCATTTTTTAAAAGGGTATACTTGACATTTTGCATTTAAAAATGACACATTTACAAATGTTATAAAAATTGGCCTATTTCTAATCCACTATTTATATTTGGACATTTTTCAAAATTTTCTCATTTCTCCTATGGGGAAATTATCTCTACTAAGAGTGCGTTTGATAGAGATTATAAATAGTTTATAAATTAAAATTGATTTATTTGAGTTGAAATTGTTGACTTTTTATGTTAAAAATGGGTTGAAAAGTAAAAAATTACGGTTGAAAAAAACCAAAATGGATTTTTAATCCCTACCAAACGCAAGCTAAATGAAATACACTTCTTATGTTCAAGACTTGTTTCCACACTTTTGCCGACTGTATTATGAAAAATGTATACGGATGTGAGCCTCGTAAGGTTTGGACCTAATCCATTGAGGCTTTTTTTAAAATAAAAATGTAGTATTTCTCGAAAAGGTTAACGGAGCTCTCTAATGAGTTGACATAAGTTTGACCCAAGTGAATTAATCGGCAGGCGGTCACTGTAAGGTACCAACTGAACAAAAAGTAAACTAAAGCCGATACTGAAACTGGACTAAAACTGAAAAGGAATTTCATTAATCTTGTTTGAAATAATTACAAATCTTGCGAACGTCGTCTGGCCTTTCATTAATAAGCGAGCTTCGGGAACATCACCTGAACTTCCATGTATTACAAAATTATTGATAGTACATGTGGAGGTTTTCAACATTCCACTGGTGCTTCAACTTCTTCCCCTCTATATCTTAGAGATTGTATGTCTCTAGACAAACTACTTCGATTATACAATACGGACATTCTCAGTTAGCAATGGTGCATTCGTCTGCTTCTTTGTTAGCCAAGAAAATCCTCATTAGCACTAAGTTTCCGACCTTGAAGGATCTCTTCCGAACCTTTGAGTTGTAATAATTGTACATCTTCTTCAAATATACTACGAGCTTCATCTGTGAGGCCTCTCGCTTTTCTTTCAGGAGGCCAAACATCATGCCACCATCTTGCAGGGAATGTTAAGAGATATATCACATATCGTTTAAATGTGAAATAATAACTAACATATAAAAAATTGAGTTACTCTTCTTAATAAAATTTACATTTTAAGATGGAACATAATATGATATCAAAGCTTATTAACTTCAAATGAGCAATTCGATCAGATTAAGACTCAAACGAACACACAAATTCTAATATTGGTGTTATTAAATGAGTTATCATCTTGTAATAGTATATTAATGGATAAGTCTCACATCGAATAAATATTCAAACAATAAAAGACCTATAAAAGCGTATGCTTCTCCTCTTAAAAAAAGTTGACATTTTAATATGAAACCCAATGCATGTACGTCCTCGCCTCATTTGGTACTTTATAGGGAATTTAGGTTGACATATAGTCGATGTTAGATTTTGTATGAAAATTCCTAACAATTCCTTATTTATTGAAGCTTTGCATCATCTCGATCCTATCAAACGGTAATTTATCAATTTCTCTTCCTCAATTCAAGAATTATGAAACGCTTTGAGCGCCAAAATTCTAAATTTTTACCATCTCAATCCAACTTGGGGCCCACATCTTCGTTAAGCTTCAACGGGGGATTGCATTTTGTGTGTCAACGTGACTAAATTGAAGCTTGGCTCTGATACCATTTGCAGAGAAATGAGATTTCATTATAAAATTTAATATATTAGTTGAGGTGTTATAATCCTCTTGTAAAAACATTATTTACTTCATTTTTAGTTGATGTGAAATTTTGTACGTACTTTATATGCTTTCTTTCTTGTACTTGGAACACTATCCCTCTTTTACTTTTGTTACCATCCAATTTTGACAAGGCCTCATATGCCCAAGTAAGACCACCTAGGCCCAGCAAATGCCCCATAAGGCCCAGCAAAAGTCTCGCACGACTGAACCGATTACAACAAATCCCATGAAGGGCCTCGCCATTCACAACCAACCTGGGATGCTTCGCCAATCTCCGCATCCCGTACTATCCTCTGATATTTTCAGGACGACAAAAGTAATATTTTAAGAAAGACCGTATTTGATTGTGATACAAACTCAGAAGGAAGTTAAATCTCGATCTCATATTAATTGGCAACACAATATTGAAAATCAATGGAGATAAGGATGAAAATCTAAAAGATCCCATTCATATCTAGTTACCCTTATCTTATAATGAAGGAGGATCCGATCAAATGTTTAATTGATTGCTTACCCGAATCAATTAGAACTCTGGACGAATAAATATAACATCCCTTATTAGTCTAAGGTACGCATTATTCTCTACCATTAAATTCTGCTCAATTTTCTGCTTGATTGTCTCTCCTACACCCAAACACTCTTCCTATATCATTTTTGTACCGGCAGTTAACTTGATCGTCGGAGTACTACGCCGACTCCTTTTTATCTGGTGATATTGGTGTCTAACGATTGTCTTAGTGTGCATGTAACATATATGTTGACATAGGATTAACTAAAAATATATTGACACGTGGATAATACAGATTCTTAAGTCAACAACGTTATTAGGAAAAAATCACGCTCTCCAACTTCAGGGGCAGACCTACATTGTTGAGAATAAAATTGAGTTTAAAAAGCCCATATTTAGGCTAACTTTAAATTTTAATCCAATCTAACATTGATTTTTTAGTTTCTTCTTCTTTGCCTACAGCTAAACGAAAGCCAACTCACAAGGTAGGCGTAAGGCGTTGGATTCAACTCATTGGACATCATAGTTTTCTTCTAATTCTTTTATTAAGAAAAACAATATTTTACAAAAATAAATTAAAAAATCTCTATAATACTCTCCTAATGTCATACATGCAAAAAGTTGGCACGGCCCACTTTAATGTCATTCCACCTTATTCTAATAAAATAACGCACATCACAATCTTACTTTATGGTGCATAGAACGTGCGTTGTGTATAAGAGTGACAAAGAACATTGAAAAAGAGAGTTGATTTTAATAATAATATATTTTATTTAAATAGGTAAGAATTTAATTGCAGGGAGCTAGTCACATGAAACAACCAACAAACGTAAATGAAAAGGATAAAAAGAACTCAAAACCGTTGACATTCATAACTTACAAGCAACGACTCAATCACTTAAACTACTAGAAAAAAAAAATTGTAGTTAAAACTATACAATATTGATTCGTATTAAAGAATGAAAAAATGTTAAAATTTAGTTTGTTCGGTACCCAATTTTTGGCAAAAGATAGATTTTTTTTTTCAGCCACTATTTTAGACTTTTCAAACTGAATGGTGGTAGAAATGACCAAATTATCATTCATTTGAAAAATGTTTGTTACATTTGGTTTGAAAAGTCCAACTAAAATAATGGTTGAAAAAACTCATTTTTAGCAAAAAATAGGCACCGAACAAGCTTTAGTAAAAAAGTAAAAAAGACGTGTTTTACTCTAAAAAAAGTAAAAAAAACACAATTACTCTGAAAGAAGATCTCAACAAGCCTAATGATTTTGGTTGTATTTTTATTTTTGAGTCATTACTCTATTTTCAACACACAATCGTTTGTGCTATTTATATTTAATTTAAATGAATTATTTTTAAACGGTTCAACAAACTTGACATTTAAAGAGATTTTATTGGATAAAATCAACACTATTATAGACGTGTTTTATTTTGTAAGTTCGTCTCATGGTTAAAATCATGTGACGATGGCATTTACATGTCCTCACATTTTGCACGGTTCTATTTTCATCTTTTGAGTTCAAATGCATCTTCCCCTGATTAAAAGCTCCTCAATTTGTTATCAATTTCACGTAACGTTGACTTTTCACATATTTGAAAATCACCCTCCTCTAATAATCCATTATCTATCTGCATATTCTCATGGTTGAACTAATTAAACCACCTCAATCTTGTCCCATACCAATCTTGATTCATCAAGAACCCAGATCATGAACAGCACCACCACTTCCGGCGGATTTCTGGGCTCCGAAAACATCAGCGGTTTCGGTTACGGCATCGGAGTTTCCGTCGGAATCCTCCTGCTAATCACAACCATCACGGTAGCGTCATATTACTGCACCAGAAATACTACACCACAATTTGCACCACCGCGGAGAGCAGCTTCGCCACCGTCAGACGCTGAGCAACACTGTGTCATAGACGTCGGACTTGATGAGGTCACCATCACTAGCTACCCTAAGTTGCTTTACTCGGAGGCTAAGGTGAATCACAAGGACTCCACAGCCACGTGCTGTTCCATTTGTTTGGCAGATTACAAGAACAGTGATATGCTACGGGGGCTGCCGGATTGTGGCCACCTCTTCCACCTCCGCTGCGTCGACCCGTGGCTGCGGCTGCACCCCACTTGTCCGGTCTGCAGAACCTCCCCCATGCCGACGCCCCTGTCAACTCCTCTGGCGGAGGTGGTTCCCCTAGCAACCAGACCTATTTTATAGTTGATAGATTGAACACTACAATAAACAACATCTTTTAACTTCTTTTTGTTTTTCATTTTTCTTAATTTTCGGTGTCATCTAATCCTCCGTACCAAATACACGGAAAGAACATTGCATCAAAACCCGACTCTTCAATTTTCCATGTACACTACACTGTAGATCGAAGGTCTTTTTTTTTCCCCCCTTCCTTTTCTGAAGTTTTTTAGAGTTATTAGTTATTACTTACAGCTACTCATACAAACGTTGGATAGAAATTTTTGTCCCTTCTTGTTTTATTTAATTTCTGATATTATGATTTATGATTGTTATTAAACAGTGGTCATTGCCATGTTAATAGAAAAATTTCCACTATATAATTTATTTTATATTAATGATTTTGTTGATGATTTCTTTGTGGCTGAAAATTAAATGAACAACTTACTTAAATTACATGAGATTTTTTTATAAATGGAAAATGTAAGATCGTGTTAGTTAGTCCTACGACAAATTAAAATTATGTGCAAACTGTTGCAAAGTGAACAAGTTTAGATGTTTAATATGCATTGCTCCGACTTAAAGCAAACAAATACATGGGTAATTACCTTTTGTTTCGTTCGTGATTGACAATTTCTTGTATATTCAAATTTTATCGAATTTTTCGCACTCTAAACTCTCGAATCTTCTTAGTATTCTCTAAAGATTCATTGCACATCTTCAACCAATTGATATAAAAGTTTAAGTAGTTAAATAGAGTTACATGTATATCATTTAAATATTATCTTCAATACGCACTTTGACGTGTAGGCGAGATTTATTTTTTCTCATCAAAATCTAACACGTGCACAATTTATTTAAATAGATGACGGTAAGACTTGAACTCATGACCTTTATTTACTCTGATACCACGTTAAACTACTTGATCTAAAAATATTAAATTATTAAATAAAATCACATATATATTATTTAAATATTATCTTCATCACCTTTAAAACCGTATGTGTACCAAGTTTTGGAACAAGAAATCAAGATCAAATCCTCTCTCTCTCTAATTGGCGGTCGCGGCCATAGGGATATTATTACCCTATGGTTGCCCCTCTTGTCCTTCTAGGTTTGGGACTAAACTTTGAACATTTCGCATTTCATCACTTACGTATTTAAGTCCATTTTTTTCTTGGAATTACTAACGTGTTTGACAAATATGACCCTTTCTTAATGATGTAGACCAAAGGCAGTTGATCTCCTGCCCACTTGTGGGGCAGGATATAGGGGGTAGGAGATCAGCTTCTATAGACCAAAATGCACATAATTGTAGGTCCCACGTTTTATAAGTCAAATAAGTTGGAAATTAAGTACTTATTTGGTAAAAAATTTGTAGACTATAAGTAATAAATCTTACGAAATGTATAAATAAAAAATAGATAAAAATTATAGATCTTACAAAATGTGTAAATAACAAAAAAATAAAAATAAAAATTGTGGATTCTATGCAATATAGAAATAAAAATGATGTTTGACCAATTTATAAATTTAAAAAAACACACTCAAACATGCTCTAAAGATCCGACCATACTCATATAATCAATTACTAGTCTATGACCAACTAATCAACATGTCTTACTTCCATCTAACACCCAATAATTAGAGTGAAGTGCAAAATGATCATTTTGTTCATTTATTATTCTTGCCCCTTAAGTTACATTTCCTCTAGCAATTTCTTGTGATCCAATCACAAATATAATTTAGCGATACTATTGTCAAATTATTGAGTTCAAATTTAATCATTTACCAAAAAATATAAGAGATCCTAGTCCTTGATTAGGATGATGGATTCCCATATATGTTTGCTAGTTGGTTTATCCTAAACTCCTACAATACATAGGTATTGATAGTATGTATTAGTATGGACTTTGATCTGGTGGGCAGCAGATTCGGCCCACCTGCTGAGGTGTCAGCAAGTGGGCCGTTTATGATAAAGATTGTTTTATCATGGATGGCCCACCTGCTGACACCTCAGCAGGTGGGTCGAATAAGCTGCCCACTTGTAGGCAGCAGATCGAAACTGGTATTAGTATAACTCTTTGATATATCAGAGTTTCAAACTCATAAATAAAGTCCATTAAATGCACTATTGTAACTATTCAAAAGTCTTGCATTTCTACAGTTAAGACCGCTATCCCTAATTGGTGGAATAATCGACAATCTATCGTGGACTAATTAATTTTCGATCAAAATAAAGATTATAACTTATTTTTATTTCTTGATAATACACTTATATTATTAGACATTAGTAATGTAGTATACAAAATAATAAAAGAATATTTTTAATTATTTATGTTTTATACAAACTATAAAGGAGATTTTAGCTTACTTTTATTTTCTTGATAATATAGGTAACACATATTATAAAACAATACCACTCAAAATTATAAAGAAGATATTAACTTATTTTTGTTTTATACAAAACTATAAAGAAGATTTTATCCTAATTTAATTTCTTGATTTTATAACTTGTCATAGATATGACTTGATGTCGTTTAATTTGCCTGCTCTAAAAGTATATTAAACTGATAGGGAGAAACATTATTTATTTATTTACTCTTATATAATAGAGCATTAAGACATATCGACTATATATTATTAGATACTACTATACAAAATTATAAAAAAGATCTTAACTTGTTTTCAATTTTTTCAAAATTGTTGATGTCAAAATTCGTCAACGGTCGAAATGTGCAGAAATCTTTAAATGTTGTTAATTCAAGGATTGATCTACAAAAAATACAAGTCTAAAATGACGCTAGGGTTGTCCAACGTCGACCCCCAATGCTTAAGTCAGTCGAACAATTTAAACATATATATTGCATATAATACAATTATATAAGTATAACTAGTTTGGGCACGTGCTATGCACGTGATGAATCAATAATTAGAATTGTAATAATGTTTATTATAAAAAAAATCATTCTAATTGACATTTATATTGCAAATCTAGAAGAGATTTCTCTCTCTCTCTGAGAAAGACTATGGGCATTTGTAACATTTCCATCCCAGCCCTAACTAACATATATATATAATCATTTGGAGGCTCGGCAAGCTTTGCACTTTATTTTTTATTTTTTTGAATTTGTTCCGAGTTGTTTGGGGATCACACTCGTAATTTTTGTTGAATCTAATGTATAATTTGAGTGACCAATTTGGAAGACACAAAATCTAAATCATGGATAAATACAACTTCTTATTTGAACTGATTAGCATTTGAGTCCCTTGTTATAGCTTTCATGTACAAGTATTAAAGAAATCAATTCGACAGAAAAATCAAAGTAATGCTGAAAATTGAAGAATACTTTTAAATAATAGATCCAAGTGCAACAAGCCTGGTGTCACCCTTCGAGCCTACATCGGATGCCTTTCATCATTTTCAAAAACTTAAATTTATGAGCTCAAAGAAAATAACCAAACAAATGAATGTGAACACAAGGCATAATCTACAAACCTAGGAATATCTAAAGGTGTACACATGAGAACTATTTTTGAACGATAAATACCAAACCATGAACTTGCACAACATTTATCTGCTTATCTTTGATATATCAGGAGTAATTTTTGTAAAGTGGCAATACTTCCAGAAACATAACCAAATAAAAAGCTAGTGGTAGTGGGAGTGGGAGTGGGGGCAATAGAAAAAGAATGCAGAAAAAGTGGTGCATATAGAACATATTTTACATTTCTGTACAGTTAATAAAAAAATATCAAACAACTATTATATTGTTAATAAACAAATATCAAAACAACAAACTTCACATGAATCAATTCATTTCAAATAAGTGAATAATTCTTCAAGGGGGAGTGATCAATTTCAAAACAATGATTTAACAAAAAGAAATTTTGTTGACTTCAGCTGTAAAGAATAGAAACACCAACTGCAATTTCACAAAGCCAAAAGCAACAATTGAAGTCAACTTGGAAAAATGCCAAAGCAGTTTTATAATATGAAAGAACAACATGTAAAATACATTGACATGCCAAAGATACATACACAAATTATATGTGCACGTTGTTGCCAGTCTTGATGAATACAAAGTAAAATCATGGTCCAAACAAGCATCATTGAAGTAGACTCAAAACCTGCAAAGTAAAATAACTTGAGTTGTCTTAAGACATCATCAACATTCTTAATGCCATGTGCTTCTGCGACTTGATCAAGTTCCAAAAACATGTCGAAGAAATGGTCCCCTTTTGTTTTCCGTCCCTTGATTGCATTTGCTTTGTCGTTGATTCGTTCCATAAATAAAATTTTCAATTCACTCATGATTTGTTTAGCTCTTCGATTTTCCTTCGTTCGTCAGTACCTGTATACAAAATATTAGCATGTACACTGTGTGGCTAAGCTTAAAAAGAGTTGCAATCAAGTTAACATGTCAATTTGGAAACAAAACTTAGCCAAACATCCTTAAAATAAGGATTAAAATTTGTGGAATATTTATGTTTGAATTGAAGTTTCATGACTTACTTTGCTACAGGAATATAAACAATTTGGGTAGTTTGTTTAGCCATAATAGACATTTAATTGGATATGCCCCTCGCTGTCACTCAAAGAACTCTGTTTCTCCCGATGAAGAAGCTCCTGCTCTTGCTACTGGTAAATCCGGTTCCAGGTCTAAACTGAAGGAAAGTGTCTCTTACAATGTTGCATCTGTGCTGCAATCGACTAATAATAACAATGATGGATTGCCTGCTGATGCCACTGAAAAAGTGGGAACCACTCAGTCAGAAGCACAAGCTAGAAATCATAGTCATACATTTTCAATCAACGGGAGGCCTCAAGTAGAACCTGTATCAAATCAAATTACTCAAAACTTGAGTGTGAAGGTAAATTACATTGTTTTAAGTATTTTTGCTGCTTGATTTGTACAACAATTTTTTTATTGAATCTGAATTTTTTCTATTAAAACACTCTGAAGGAAGTGATTTGTATTCTTTACTATTTTTATTCCTATATTTCACCACATTTATCACCTTTTTCCCTTTCAGTTTTTTTGATTCATTCCTCTGGAAACTTTTTTCTTTGCTCTGTCATGCTGCTTTTAGCTGCATCCGCACTATCACAAGTTTGTAAAGTACTCACTCATGGTGATTCAATGTTCTAAAGTAGTGGTCAGAGTCCATAATGTGTTCATTAAATTGAAGTGTTAGCTCTTTTTTCCTGGCTTAATGCCCAGTTGTTTTCCCATCATATACAGACTGAAGTGGTTTGCAGATATGCATATGCGGCTTATCCTTCCACAACAGAGATGATACTTAGTTTGACAGAAGAGAATAAATCCTTGAGAAAGAGGTAGTTAATTTAATTGTCATATATATTATGGAACTTATTTTCGACTTTAGGTAATAAATTGGATCCCGTTGTTTTTTCTGATTTTTGTCGTTTTCTTTTTTGATTTTCCTCCTGCAGTTTAGAGGAAGTCCTGCAAAATTTGATGTTTGAAAGGGACAAGAACATATCCCTTCAAAATCAAGTAAGCACGTCTTTGTTGTCTTCAGTTTTCATATTTTTTTTGCTACTTATCCCAGATACGAGATTGTGGGGATTTTAGATCCGTTAAGCTAATTAATCACAGGACAAGTAAACATGGAGCAAGTAAATTTATGCTTTATGTAAATCTAATATGTAATAAGTGTCCAATTTCACTTGAAATGATTGCAGAACCACAAAAAAGAAAAGAAAAGAAAAACTTAATATGATTTCTAAGTTCATGAATCATGTGGAGTCAATGTATAACTCAGCCATGCATCTAAGCAAATAGACTAAAAAATTTAACAATGCCATTACTTGCTACAGCTTTAGGATACACATCAAAAAACTGGAAAAATCCGATGAAGAAAGAGAAGTTTTTGTTAGTTCATTGGCAGAAGAAAGAAGCAGGCGAGATCAAGAGGAAGTGCGTTTGAGGAAACGAATAAAGGTCAGGACTCAGGAGGGCTTTATCATTCTTTGTTTACTGTTTATCTGGTATTTTGTTCTTCATTTTTCTCAAGTAGTCGAAATGTTTCTTGTTGTTGCAGGATGCTTCTGAAACCATTGAAGGGTTGCTCCATAAAATCAAGATGCTAGACAACAGAGGAGTATAGTTGCAAAACTGAAATTCAACTTGTGCAGAAAACACTACATTTTTAGTAAACTGCTTGCTGGACCAAACATCATCAGGCCATTAATTTCATGTAGTCAGAGAAAACAAAACAATTTCCAAAGAGTTCTTCAATATATGTAGTCCAAGAAAACAAAACAACATCATCAGGTCATTAATTTCTTGTACTTATGTATGAAACAATTTCCAAAGAGTTCTTCAATATATACTTGTTCAACAGTAGAATGGCAAATCGTGTAGTATTCATAGAATGCTTGGTAAATTAAGAATGCCTTGGTTAATTAAGTTTTATTAGCATAGTCTATGCTAGACTCCAACATAAACATTTCTTATTCTACGGAACCCCCATCCAACTTTTATTGTTTCTTTCAATCTTCTACTACAATTATTCAAGCATATATATAATCATATACATTCAAATATCAACTCAGCAAGAATTCAATACAACTGAAACAATTACAAATCCAATACTCGATAAACAAACTGGGAACAAAGAAGTACCTGAGCCAAACACTGGATGGGCGATTTGAGATTTGCGGAAAGGATGGCAACAACGAGGTAGAAGAATGTGACGTCATTTGTTCGATTCCAAGGGACCAAGTTCAAACAAATTGCATATGTTCTTGGAAAATTCGATTTCTCAAAGACCTCAAATGAGAAAACACGGCTAGATGCATGAATATTAACTGAAATAAAAATAAATAAATCGAGAAAACACAGCCAGATGCATTATGAACAAAAATTTGAAAATAAAATAAAGAAGAAAGTTAACTTCAGAAAACTTATCGTCATTACCGTCATCCACTTCACCACCATAGACGTCATCTGCTTCTTCATTGTAGGCGAGTCTTGTACAGTGAGTTCAACTGAAATTCTTGGCTTTTGGGGTTGAATAAGCTTGATTTCTGTATGGGTTTGGAGTTTTGAGTTGTCTTCCATTGTGCTTTTGTTAATAAAAAAGGATTTCTTCAAATTGCAAAGTGGAATTGTAGGAGGGTTTTGGTTGAAAAGAAAACCCAAAATCAAAATACTTATCCTAAACCAGAAATCCACAAAGAAACATATAAAATGAAAGTATCAAAACTCGTGGCGACGAAGACGGCGGCAAAGGGCGGATGCATAAATTAATTGTTTGAATGAAGATAAATTAGGGCTTCTTGTTGAAGAAGCTCAAACTGTTGCGTGTTGAAGTGAATATCTGGGTCGTGTGTGGAAAGATTGAATGTTTGGTTACTGTTCAAATGGGCAAAAACGACGCCGTTTTGGTTGACCATTTTGAACAGTAACCTAAACATTCACACTTTTAATATAGGTAGGATATGAAGTGTATACCCTGTAGTTTTGGACTGCCTGTTAACTACCTCGTATGTGGTCCTCTTTATATACTTGTAATGTAATATTTTATAAAAGAAATTACACGTCCATCCAATAGAATTGTAGATAATTTAGTCAATCAATCACGATATTTATTCCGTGACTAGTTGGACACACGTGCGCTGTACTTACTTTTACAATAATATTGTCAATTTTTAATATTTTCAAAAAAAATATTTTTTAATTATTAATAATTAAAATGTAAAATTATCAATTGCAATAAAGGTAAAACAACAAGGTTCTTGTTAACATGATATATTGTATTGTTCTATGTTATAATGAAGATTGTTGATATTTTATTTACATACATAGAGTACAATTACAATTAGATATGGGTTTTATGTGTTGGTATTGTCAACAGTAACTTGAACCAATTAAAGATTTTTTGGTGATTTGAGTTTTGATGATTGACGAACCCTTTATATCAAATCTTTACAGAATTGATGATGTATTAATAGGGATTTCTAAGGCTGCATTTTACTAAGAATAAAATTATTAATTATTAATTTTATTGTCAGAAAATGTAATGATTGACTACATAATATTATATATTTGTTGGAGTAGTAGCTCATTGTAAATAATATTATTTGTGTATGTTCTCTTTTTATTAGACGTGTTTGATTTGACGATGTAAATAAAAACTACATAAATGTAAGTAAGGAGCAAAAAATTAAAGAAGCGTGAATTCTTGCCTATATTGTTGAGTGGTAGAAGTAAGTTTCAAACGTTAGTTTTTAATTATAATCTCTGCAATATAATGTATTAAAAATAAAATTTTCATTTCTATTTTATTTTTGATAACTATGGTTTGAATTTAGGGAAATTGGCGCAAATGGTCCATAACCTTTGCCTTAATTGTGCAGATGGTCCATAACTTTTCATTTTTAGTGGACTGGTCCCTAACCTATCAATTTAAGTGCGCAATTGATCTTTATTTGATAAAAATGATAAATATGCCCTTATTTTTATTTTAAAAATTTTTAATTGGATTCTTAACATTTGTAAAAAGTACAAATTGGTCCGATACTTTTATTTTTTTAAAAAAATTAAAAGAAACTAACAAATTGATAATATACTAAATTATTTTGCATATTTTACGAACTATTATAAAATAACTAAAATTTAAGTTCATAATTATTAACAAACGTGTTTATTAAAAATATTTTATTATTCTTAAGTAATCATTAAAATTTAAACTTTAATTTTATCATTACAATATAAAAAAAAATTGTCATAAACTTAATAATCAAATATTATTATTTCATTGTGCTATTCGTTTATTAACTACAAATATTAGAACTCAAATTGTATTATTCATATTTTTAATTAGAAAAATTACTAATAAGTCATCTCCACATGACTTGTTTCAAATTAGGTCAAATTTTTTTTTTTAAAATTGTGATTAAGTCATATTTTACAGCAATATTTTATGTTAATTCCAAAATCACCATTTTTAACCATATTTTCTATTGGCACCATCTTCCAACTCCACAAACCTCATCCACCTCTGACGACAACCTCCTCCACATCCGGCGACCTCCGACAGCGACCTCTTCCACCTCCGGTGACCTCCGGTGACCTCCGGCGACCTCCGGCGAGTGCTTACGGTGCAGTATCACTTTGTAATTCTCTATAGTAAAATCTGGGCCATCTATTATTGAAATTGTGAAGATATCTAAACATTCATGGAATAAATGAAGGATTTGTGAAAGATTTTGGTGTAGCTAAACTGGTTTTGGGATTGGTTTTAGGCAGTTCTTTGGTGAAGATTTTGGATCAATTTTCAGTTGGGGTTTTAGGGTTTCTTTTGTTGTTTACTGGGATTAAGTTGGCTATGTGTTCAAGGGACATGAATTCTAAGAAAGAGTTATGCTTATTTGCACGTTGTTTCACTTGTTGGCTTAAGTGCAACACTTGTTGTGGGATTGTTGTGCATTTGCTTTTTAGGATGGGTAATGACCCATATTGTTCCACAGTTAAGTGCAATAATCTGTAGATCAAATGTTGAACTAGAGTTGTCTCCGTACTAAAGTATTTATAAAGATGATTTTTTTGATTTTGTTCTATAGGGATGAAACTGTATTATAGAAAACAGTATCATAGAATATAGTATCATTATATTAGTTGTGACCATGATTTGCCGCTTGATATTGTATTATAGAAAACAGCTTGATACTGTATTATAGAATATCAACTTGATGTTGTACTAAGTTGGCCATTAGATTATTTCCTTGTATTGTTAATTAGTCATGAAAGTTGTTTGATACTGTATTATACAAAATAGTATCACAACAGAAATTGGTATAGAATGCTGTAAATATGAGATTGAATACTCTACTATCTTATGTAAATAAAAGCTTGAATGCTCCACCATCTAATTGCTGTAAATAGGAGCTTGAATGTTCTACCATTTAATGTTTAGTCATGTTGTGTTGTTTGATACTGTATTATGCAAAACAATATCACAGAAAACAGTATCACAATAAAAATGAACATAGAATTCGCATACGTGCTCAGAATTTTTATTATAATATGTTTTCGGAATGGTCTCGACGAGACGGTCAAGACCAGTTGCTTTGCCACTGCGTACGATGGATTTTACCTATTTGAAGTCGTCTCCTTAGTTTAAAATAACAATCTTTGATTTTTTTTTATCAAAAACAGTATCATATATCCTCTAAAATAGTATCACAGATACTGCATGATACTGTTTTAATCTATGATACTGTTTTAATCTATGTGGAATGTATTTTATTTATGATATCGTTCTTTTATCTTTGATACTGTTTAATTATAGCAAGGTTTGAACATGTGATACTGTTTGAATGTCTTAGTTTTGTCTATGATACTGTTTTAATCCATGATACTGTTTTGTTTAGGTAATGTGCATTAGTATATTTTGATACTGTTTTAATCTATGATACTGATTAATCCTATGATACTGTTTGAATGTCTTAGTTTTAATACATGATACTGTTTTAATCCATGATACTCTTTTATTTAGGTAACGTGCATTAATATATTTTGATACTGTTTTAATATATGATACTGTTTTATTCCATGTTACTGTTTGAATCTATGTGGAATGAGTTTTATTTATGATACCATGCTTTTATCTTTGATACTGTTTAATTATGGCAAGATTTGAACATGTGATATTGTTTGAATGTCTTAGTTTTCTCTATGATACTGTTTTATTTAGGTAATGTGCATTAGTAATTTTGATACTGTTTTAATCCATGATACTGTTTGAATCTATGTGCAATGAGTTTTATTTATAATACCATGTTTTTATCTTTGATACTGTTTAATAAGTCATGTGTGTTGTTTGATACTGTTTTATGCAAAACAGTAACACAGAAAATAGTATCACAATAAAAATGAACATAGAAATTGCATATGTACTCAGAATTTTTATTATAATATGTTTTCGGAATGGTCTCGACGAGACGGTCAAGACCAGTTGCTTTGCTACTGTATACGATAGATTTTACCTATTTAAAGTCGTCTCCTTAGTTTAAAATAGCAATCTTTAATTTTTTTGTCAAAACAGTATCATACATCCCTTAAAACAGTATCACAGATATATGTATCTTTATTGAAGCCACCATTCATCTTTTTCTTGTTGAACATCCTTTGAATTTGATCATTTTTCATTAACACTCCTAGTTCTTGATAAGGGATGGTAATTTACCCCGCGTCCCGCCCCGCCCCGCCCCGCCCCGCCCCGGACAATCGGGTATTCAGGACAGGTACGGGATGGGGTCGAAGCAGGTTCGGGACGGAATAGCCTCGTCCCGAAATACTTTTTTTTTTAAATTACAGTTACAAAAAAATTCAAAAAAAATAAAAAAATTTTAAAAAAATAAGCGGGGCAGCAAACTTAACGCCCCGACCCACCTCGATTTAAACAGGGAACGAGGCGGGAATGGGGTAAACATTCCCCGACGGGGATGGGGAGGGCCGCCCCGACCCCGGCCCCGACCCGCCCTGCCCCACCCCACCCCACCCCACCCCACCCCGCTCCGTTCCGTTGTCATCCCTATTCTTGATTAGTCTTCTGCTATTAATGGACCAACTAATTAATCAGACCCTAAAATATTGAAATTTCAACAATATCTAATTCATGGCTTACCTTGAGATTCACGAATTAGCTTAAAACCTTGGAGTTTTCGATATGACAATATTTTCTGCATAAAATATATTCAGACAATTTAAATAAATAAATAAATGTCTTCATTCTCTAATGACTTGCATTTAAACAAACTGTTCAACATTATCAATCATAGATCGAAAGAGTATCACGACAAAACAGTATCACAACAAAATAAAACAGTATCACAATTAACTTTTTTTACAATTAAGGGTATGTTAGTCTTTTGACTATAAAATATGACTTTAATTGAATTAAGTTTTGACTATATGACTTTAGAGCTCATAAGTGCCAAAACAGTGACCGGCCTTGAATTTACCCTTTTAAATTTATCGTTTTATTATCGTTCAAAAATATAGAACACAAAATATGTAAATTATTTTTTGTTAGTATTTTTATGTTAAAAAATAATAATAACTCTAACAACACAATCCCACAGCTATATACATCAATCTCTCGTTCCTCTTATTCGTGAAAATTTTAAATTCTCGTTTATTTTGTTATATAAATTGGACAAACTGCATAAGCACGTTAAATTAGCTTTTATTTGATTTAGTTTAAAAATTTGTTAAAAATTTGAGATCAACATTAACAATTAGTTTTAATTTGAGCTGGCAAATGGGCTGGTCCAACCCGTCAAAATAGGGCCACACATAAAACTGGATTGGGCTGGCCCAACTCAATTTTGTATGGGCCAGAAATAGGGAGATTTACACCCACTACTTACAAATATTAAAATAATTTTAAATCTAACAACTTAACTTATTTATTTCAAAAATACTACATAATTAATATTATATTAAATAATAAAATAATGAATTAAAATTAAATAACTATTTCCACGTGAATTCACTCAAATTTGTTTTTGAGTCCTTGATTATTTGCACAATAAGTCCTTCATCTTTATAAAATTTTTACTTTAGTCCCTATACTTCGTCTTTCATTTCAATTTTGTCCTTTTTTATTTGCAACTCAAGTCCTTCAACTTTTAAATTTGTACAAGTTGGTCCCCATATTTATACTTTTATATCAATTTAGTCCTTTGTATCACTATTTGATACATATGTTACAAATGATATTTTGTATCATTGAATATGTTACATATTATATTATGTTATTTTACATATCACATGTTACATGAATTGGTATTTTGTATCACTGATGTTACGTATGTTACAAATGATGAAATCAATAGTTTTATTTGTTAAATTTAACATTGTGTTTCATATCTATATCATACTATAACGAACTTATTGAAGTTTAGAGTTGATTTTGCAGTTGTAACAATTTCTGTTTAGTATCGCAATCTGTTACAAATGTTACAAATCTTATTGTGTATCATTGTTTGATACAAATGTTACAAATAATATTTTGTATCACTGAATATGTTACAGATTATATTATGTTATTTTACACAATACATGCTACATGAATTAATATTTTGTATCACTAATATTTTATATTTCAATTTGTAACACAGATTGTTACAAAATATCATTTGTAATATTTGTATCAAACATTGATACACAATATCATTTGTAACATATGTATCAAATAGTGATACTATAAAGGACTAAACTGATATAAAAGTATAAATATGGGGACCAACTTGTACAAATTTAAAAGTTGAAGGACTTGAGTTGCAAATAAAAAAGGACGAAATTGAAATGAAAGATAAAATATAGGGACTAAAGTGAAAATTTTATAAAGATGAAGGACTTATTGTGCAAATAATTAAGGACTCAAATGCAAATTTAAGTAAGTTCACGTGGAAATATATATTTTGTAGTATATATTTAATTTTAATTTATTATTTTATTAATTAATATAATTTTAAGAATGTAGTATTTTTGGAATAAATTTGTTAAGTTGATAAAATTAGAATTATTTTTAAAAAGTGGTTTATTTATGAAAAGATCCCCCAGAAATATGCTAGCACAGTCCAGTCTATTGGTCCAACTTGGTCTTAATTTTCTTTTCTTTCTTTTTTTTTAAAATAAATTTTTATACAATCTAATACATTACATCAAATACAATATTAGATAAATTTAGATTATATATTTTGTGATTTTTAAAGAGATTAATTTATAAAATTGGGACTCTCGTGTATTAGTCAATAGATAAATGTCAATTTTATTTTAAAATAATAATTTTTTTTTGTTAATTGTAAACTATTTGTAGACATTCAAAAAAAAAAATACAAATATTAAAATCATGCTAGTTTTATTGCTTTGAGATATAAGCATGTTTGGCTTAAATTAATAAGTTTACTTAAATTTAAAATAAATAATTTACTTGTCACACCAAATATATTTTGGATTGAAACTTAAATTAAACTAAATTTTAATTATATCTAAACAATTTTATGTTTGATCTTGGGATTTTTGAACCAATGTTTATTGATGACTTGGGCTTAGATAATTTTAGATTGATATTATTTGGATTATATATTTGTGCTATTCACAAAATGAGTGATTAGTGTTAAAAAGCAAAAAAATCAAAATCAAAAAAATCAAAATCGGGCCGGCCCAACTAGCTCGCGGGCTAGATGGGTCAGACCATATTGGCCCGATTTTATTTGGGCCAGGGCCAGCCCAACCCAAAATGTCGGGTTATATGGGCTGAGCCGATTTTGCCACCTCTAGTTTTAATCACACATTATAAAATCCACAACTTTTATCAATTTTGTAAGTGAAAATTATATTTTCCGCCTACTTTTTTGTCTCTCCAAATTTTTAAATATGACAGGTTTTTTTTTTTTAATATTACTATATAACATTTATATATACTGTTACTATTTTAAAAACAAATTAATTAATTAATTTAGTATCATTATCATTTATTAACTGCTTAAGCTAATTTTTTGGGATTAAGCCATATTATTATAGATTTAAGCCTTTATCAAAACCAATTTTTAATTTACCCTCATTATTACGCATTGAATAATGATCATTGTATCACACATCTGATCAATTCTTACAAAAATAATAAAATCATCCTCCATTTTTCTCCTATTATCAATTATTTTTCAGTAATTTTTCGACAACAACACTACCAATTGCAAACTCAGTTTCTGCATAGTAAGTGCATTCATTGTAACAAGTTGGGTTAGTAACGAACCTCCTAATGTATCTGATTTCTCGCTAAGGGACAATAGAGATGTTTTATTCTCAAAATCATTTTTCTTCCATTTCTTGAATCCATCAAATCTCCATTGCTTCTTTCCTGATTTCATATTTTCTTTTTCCTTGGACCATGATCATCGCCACCATTCCCTTGTCCCTCTCTCTGAAATAGGGTCGTAAATGGGTAATTTTTAGGTTTGTCACCAATGCTTCTTCGCTTGTCCATCTTTACAGAATCTGCTGGCAAGATCTCTGCCATGAGAATCGAATTTGTTTCACTTTTTTTCTCATTGAAATTACTATTCCATAAGGGAATTTTAGTAGAAAGCCCAACTTCAATCTTTTTAAAACTTTGGTGCTTACATTTTGATCAATTGGCATTGGGCTCAAGTTGTTATCACCATTTTCTTCCTTCAACTTGCAATTTTTAATGGGTGATACAAAGCTAAATACAGATACATCTCCTTTAATTTGCTTTATTGTTGAACCCATTTTCGATTTATTTTTTGACATTAACACCTCTTGACTAACCAAGCATTTCCCATAACCGACCACTCTTCATTTGAAGTCTATTTCTATGCCCCCAATATGACTTATTGCACCTCAATCTCTACTTCTTGAACTATTAACCTCTGTAACAATGTCCGTTTCGATGCACGGTACTCAAGCAAACATGTTATCATATTGTAGTATATTAATTAATATAGTGTAGTTACATTGTTACGTGATTCTTCTAGTTATAATGTTATCCTCAATTGTTCACGTCTTACGTTAATTTCTTGTATAATATTAACATTTTAAATTCGTTTAGTTACATTGTTACGAAAATTCATTTTATCTGCATTCAATTTGAATTTTTTTTTTGTATGGATGTTAGTTTGAAATTTGAATTCACGGTTTGAAATTTGAATTCCCTATCTTCTTAGCCGATAAAGTGTAATGTATGATTATTAACTTGTCTTGTAACATGGCGTTGATTGTGGACTTTTATCTGTATCGTTTTGGTATCAATCATATTGAAATGGACATCATTAAAAGTCCAGTAATAATCAGGGGCGGATCTAGTAAATCCAATTAACATATGAGAAAAATAAATTTTTTATATAAAAAACGTATTTTTTCAAAGTTTCCAAAGTTAGTATGCAGATAACAAAGGGGAGTCCCTCCTAGATCCTCTCCTCATAATATAAAAAGTTTTGATTTGTAATATAGTAATATTATAATTATAAATTTTATCTTAGTATTTTTGAAATTTATGTTTACAAGTAATGTGTGTGTGTGTGTGTGTATATATATATATATATATATATATATATATATATATATACACACACACACACACTAGTTTTGGCATGTGCGTTGCACGTTTTGTAGATGCCGTTAAATTGTTAGTTGTCATTATGTTGATTGAATGTAGTAAAGATAAAAAAAAAAATTGTATACAAATCAGCTGAAATGAAACTAATAGAGAATTAATCCAACATATATGTCCTAATTGACAATTGAGGAGTAGCAAGAATCAGGAAAAAAAAAAGGAATTCAAATGACAAAAGTAGACGAACATGATTTATTTACACATAGAAATTGTTCTTGGATTTCATAGTGTCCTTGCCCTATTACAAAAGAGGAGAGTATGTTGTCAAATTTGTGCAAGTGAACTCCTGTCATCTGGAAGTAATGAGAGTGCCTATGGTGTGGATAAAAGACTTTGACATTTCTGAAAACTAATATAACTACACAACATGGACAATATTAGCAGGCAAGGACAACAAAAACAACAAAAAGATGAGCCAAAAGAGATCATGTCATCATGTGAATTCCATCATGTAAACTCATGCTGTTGCTGGACTCTTTTCTTTGGATTTGGTGGCTTGTGCAGCTGAACTGGACAATGCCAGAATAGAATTGCCAGCAGTGCCATGAAGGTGGTTATCTTCAGTAAGTCTTTTGTTCGATATTGAAGTGGATCTGACTTCAAATAGCATTCGTTTTGCTGGTGGAGGCAGTGGATGTGACACAGAGATAAGAAAGGTGGAACTTAAATGTTCAGGGTGGTTAACTTGTTGTACGTTCTCTGTCGTTGCCGATGGTTCGATCATGAAAATAATATCTTATTTCCATTGATCTGTATGACCATTTTTTTTGACAGCCTTCAGGTAAAACAAGTGGCTTTCTTCGACTGTAATTCAGATTTCATTTAAGACTTGCAATTGGTTGTCCTACGGGAAAAAAAACATGTATGTCACTATTAGTAAGAGGACAAAGGTTGTTTATAATGGTAATGGTGGTGTGTTATGTACTTACTTGCACTCGAGATTTTGTTGCATATGTCACAGGCCATATACCAAAACGATTGGTTGAACATCCTTATATAAGCCCTTGCCTCTACCCAAAAGTAGTTTTGCTGTATTTATAATCATTATTATACAGTTAAGAAGTTAAGCATGTGGAAAAGTTCATATAAGGTAGTGAGGTTGGGGAAGTTAATCAAATTTAGAAGTTGTTTGCATACGTATGCATGAAAATGCAAAAGGTGATATTACTTACCACAACCAGTAGTCCGTGGTTATTCTTAATTTTGGTTACTTTGTCTTTGTTTGGAGACGACAACTTGGTCGGTATTGTAACAAGATAGTCCTTCTTTATGAACATTTAGTTCAGTTAGTCAATGTGTTCTTCAACCCTTCAATCCAGCAAATGGATTGTATGAGTCTAGCAATTGTGTATAATTATTAATATGGAATTGTATATGTATCTTATGTAGTATGTACCCGGCATGAAGTTGAATAGCTTGTTCAATTGGAGCATTGAAGTTGAAGGTGCTGTTTGCTTTCGTGGAGATTGAGATACCTACGAAGCAAGCAAGTAAATATGTTCTAAGCAGAAGATGATCAGTTATGGAACAAATACAGCGCATGATTCATATTATTTTACAGCAAGTAGGATTTAGCTTGTAATTGGCGCTTACCATTGAAGGATGAAACTTTTAGATGGCTGCCAACGATGATTGGTTTTTTGTTTAAGTTCTCTGTTATGTAGGTGCATTCTTTGTCAACAAATTGTCCCACATAGTTAATAAGGCTGTTTCAAATCTGTTTGATGGAGGAGTATATTATATTAGGTGTGATGAAAAAATAGTATCGCATAAAATAATTGATGGATGTGTATGCAAAGTGAATTATCATTGATGTAAATTAATTTATATATGCCGTTTTGGCTTGATGTCAATAGCTACTCCGATTATACTTGTAAAAGAACCGTATGAGCAACAAACAAAATGTGTAATTAACTGGTATCTGGGAAAATGTATAAATATATATTTGGGTGCATCATATGGGAACGTAAGAAGTAGGTAATATTACTAATATCTGTCTTCGAGTCCATATGTTCGTACAGTCCATTGAATGGAGTGAAGACATATGTCGAGGATATGAATGCAGTATGGTCTTCATGGAGTTCTTGAACTTTTGTTCGGCCAGATATTGTCCATTGAACTTCACCAACTGTTGATCTGTACTGCGGTTTTGTTAGCCGAACAGCAGCGTTTGATATGAGGTAAGTTCTTGATGGTATGAGTTGGTCTTGAAATGCTTGAATGTTGGTATCGTATATGGTTGCCTGCACTTTGTTTCTCTGTTTTACATAATACATGTAATTAATATGTGTAGGAAAGGAAGTGAAATTGCTAATGAAAATGCAAACATTACGTAAGAAGCAGTGAGTAGTTCGTATATCAACTAAATATGTTTCAGATTTGCAAGATATACCTCCATGTCCATCAGCACGACATTTTGATACTTAGTTAGACTGTGGTATGCTGATGTTTTTTCAAGAACAACTACTTTTGCTGTCCAGTTGGTAGTGGCAGGAGTTATGGCAGGTATGAATTTGTAATCTTCACCCATGTTTTGGTACCTGAAGAAGCAGATTGTGAGTACATGAAGGTCAAGTTTGTAGTATTTGTAAAAAACCAATCAGCAAGTTAATGTTCAGTAATCCAAAGTAGGAAAAATAGTTGCATTTGCATGTGGAACCAAGTGTAAGAGATACATGAGAAAGGAATGATTTTATAGTGAACTAAAGGATTTGTAAAATGGGTAGAAAATATTAGAGGACCATATGAAGTTATTTTTCATTAAAAGGATTTGAAATATAGATCTCAGGAGTTTTTACTTTGAAGAATTTCTTGTAAATAAGGATGTGAATTTGGTATGGTCTTCTGGAAATTTCAGAAGCAATTCCAAGGTTAATGAGAATGAGTGGATCTTATTATATAGAGGTAGAAGTAGCAGTTGTGTATGCATGTATTTTTTTTTTATTTTTATGTTACATTATTATATTAACTTGCTACAGTAAGTGAAAATAACACAGAAGCAATGCACGTGTGATATATGTCTGTGTGGGAAGAAAATATTTAAATAGTGCAGACAAGATGTGCAACACTCTAATGTGTATGGATTGTAGATATTTAAATGTAACAACTCCATGAGCACACTGCTATGGTTGTATTATTTTAGTTAAAGTAATAAAAAGTAGGGATGGACTAGGTAAATGCTTGTTTTTAAGATAACCTATGTGTGTAAGAAATCAAGGATTGAGGATGGGTTTACCTTATTTTCAGGTCTAGCAGACTTCTGTAGTGAACAGAGAAATGGGAGTTGGGAAAGTGTGGTTGGTTGTGAACTTGGAAGTCATTGGTAGAACACAATTGGTTGCAGTTGACATCAGCAGCCCTTAATTAAATGCTATATGATATTAATTGTTAGAAATCAGGAAAGAAGGATAGAAATAAACGGATCAGATTTACTTAGAATGGAGAATTGAATATATAAATAGAATGTGGAAAAAATGTAATCAGTGAATAAAGCAATGGTTGCACCTGAATTGAGGGATATAATTTGCGACCTTGATGATGATATGGCATGTGATTGTTTTCTTTGTTGACAACGGCAGATGACTACTAAGAAGTTCGATACATAGAGATTCGGTAACACGTATAAGTTCGATACTTCGATCCTCCTTCACAAATAAAAACGGGAAAATGGTCATCCCAATCCATCGAACAAAAATGATAGTCATACCAAATCTGTCGTTAAGGATTTATGAATTACCTTGATGACAAGGCCATAGGAATCATCAAGTCCGTTGATGGATTTATGAATTACCTTGATGACAACGCCAGGGGAATCATGAAGTACTTGCATCAACTCCAGGAGAATCATGAAGTACTTGCATGAGCGGACAATCAGCTGGGGGTGAAAGATTCCATATGAACAAAGTGACGTAAAGCTGTCAAAGAAAATCAATAAATTTAATACTTTTCTAGATAAAAAACCTACAGATATTACTACTCGTGAGAGATAAAGATATCCAAAAGCTTTCTTTATTTTCCTTTTCAATATAGGTAAAAAGTGGAACAAGGACAAGAATGCAGACCAAATGAGAACGCGAAAATCATCTACCTCAAAGTCATTTGAAGGATCAAGGTTTTTAGTCAGTATGTCTATCGGTCTAGTACGCCAGTCTTGTAATCGAATCTCGGATTTGATTTTGCTTTAACGAAAATGGAATTGGAAATTGAACAAGTCAGCAGATAACCAAAGATTATTTTTGGAAATCAGTAACTCAAGAAATTCACAAGGAAGATAAGCAAAAGATACTACTTTTTGAAAAAGCAGTGAATGATTTACCTCTTCTTCTTTATTCTTCTAGTCTTGGAACTCAGCCCGAGCACACTCTCTTGCTAACAATGCCTGCAAGAGTTAGGGTCATCTCCATTTGAACTAAGATGGGATATACAATAATAGGATAACTAAAAAAAATATCATAGTAGCTATGTGGACCTTAAAGCTTACACTCAGAGACAAACATCACTATTACACAGGCTAAATTCTTCAAATTCAAACAGTTGTTTGAAAATGGTGATCCGTCATTTTGTAGTCCATTACAACTTTAGAATCATCCAGTGTTGAAGAAAATGATTCAAAAATCACAGAGGAACTCAAGAGCACGTTACCAAGAATGAAGTCAAACTATACAAATATATAAGACAAGAACAAAAATTAAACAGCTACATTGAATGGAACAAAATCATCTTTATACAATCGTGCTTTATGAACCAAATCATCTTTACTATCAAAAGTTCCATTCTACACAAACACAAGACCCGGTGCAATAAAGGTACAATCGTGCTTTATGAACCATCTATATAAATGGAACAAAATCATGTCTCCTCTCAAAACTGTACTAACCGATCCTTGTGTGCATTGAATGGAACTGATTTGGTTGCCTAATTTATTGAATAACATGATTTGGTTTTTAGATTCAAAATGAAGAAATCATGAGGCAACAAGATGGAATCATAAGTGCATACCACTCCTGATTCATTGAATAACATGATTTGTTTTTTAGATTAAAAATGAGGCAATAAGATGGAATCATAAGTGCATACCACTCCTAGTCCGTCTGGGTACATTATTCGATTGATGACTCCTTTTACCAATTCTTGCACGAAATGTTACCTGAAGGTAATTAAGGCATGTATTATTAGTATGTATTCAATTAATTATGCATGAAGAGAAGTAGACCGTAAAAATCCACGAGTTCTTTGCTTAGACGAAGATCAGAATTTTAGAAAAGTGAATAACAAAGAAAACAAAATAAAAAGTATCTCTTTGGGCTACGTGACAACAAATTTTAAAATGATATCCTACTATGAGAAACATAAAAAAAAATCAAATTCAATGGTGCACTGCCTCAGGTTGATTGCTCGTCTCCCTGCAAAACCTTCAACTCATAAATAATGGAATGATGCACAAAATTTCAGCCCTTCGACACATCAACGAAACCAAATTCAACCCTTCAACTCATAACCAGTGTAAAACCTTGATTAGAAAATCAAAACCCCAAAACTCCATCAATGAAATCTCATTACAAAATCCATATCAATTTTTTCCCAAAATTACGGATATATTAAAGAATGATGCACAAAATAAAAAATGAAGAAAAATTTCATGTTTTTACTTCCTTTTTTCGGTAGTTACACAAACAAATCGGCGAAATCCAGCAAAATAAAAAAAAACTTAATAGAAATTAGTTTAGGTTTACCGTGAGAAAAGAGAGAGTGAAGAGATAAAAACCATCAACATCTTGATAATTTAGCTTAACACTGCAATCCGAAGCCCAAATACTCCATTCTTGATTATATGCCCTAGGGTCATTGTAGCTTCCAAATCCAATACAACCATTAAATTTAAGCCCACCTTCGATGGATATTAAATCCACTAATGGCTTTTGTCTTTTGAAATTCCTCCTGTTAAACCACTCAATGCAACCATCACAGATTTCGATTATTGAACCATCTGGAGAATTATTAAGAGATGGAATTTTGTAAGGATTGAAATCTGAATGGTTAGGATTTTGTAAAGAAAGGTGAAAGAATTGAATTTCTGCAATCTTAGTTGCATCAATAGCATGACTAAGAGCCTGGTTTTTCGCATCATATGTCATGGCCAGTTCTTGCTTCACCTTTTGTCAATCCTTGGGCTTCCTTAAGCTCATCAAGTGCTTGTGCTTTTTCTTTCTCAACCAAAACCAACTTCTCGTTGGCCTTCCTAAGATCTTCCTGAGCAAGATGTAATTCTGCCTGAAGTTCTGACGGCTTCAATATTCGAGTTGTTTTTTTCTGACCATAAAAGATCAATAAACGATGCAGATTAAAACACAAGTATTTCAGGATGTTCAAACAGATGTATGTTTATCATTTCTAAGTAAATTGATTTCATGGGAATTTCATTCATTAGGTAAAAGACTGGCTTTGACCTTGGTGTTATCCTATAGAAGCAGTATTGATCTTTATCTCCAGACTCTCCACTTGACATTAGTCAATTTTTTCTATGCAAACCCGTAACATTTACATTATGTACAGTCCTGTAGATGAACTAAATGTAGAATTTTTGTGTAACCAACAGTTTTCGTACATGTTTTATGTGATTTTGATTTTTCATTTGGTTTTATTAGCACTTTGATGTATTTACTTGTTTTGGCTATAGTTAATGCGACATATAATTGTCCATGTGAAAATACAGATTCTGGAAGATACAATCCAATAAAATCTAATGTCTGTCCTTGGACTTTATTTATCATCATTGCAAAATATGGACAAATTGAAAATTGAGTTCTTTTAAAAGGAAATAAGTTTTTTTCACTTTCGAGTGAAATAAATGGAATTCTAGGTAAAAAAACTTGAGTGCCACAATATTCTCCAGTAACTATTGCTGCATGAACAACGTTTCTTTCAAATTTACGACAAATTAATCTTGTCTCGTTGCATAAACCTTCTGAACGATTAATATTCCTAAGTAACATAACAGGACAATTTTGTTTTAGTACAAGTTCATGTGATGGAATACCATTTGGAGTTAGTGTGTTTAGGAAATCTTCGTGGATACTTTGTTCATGTTTCTCTAATGTTTCATCATAGCTATAATATGTAAATGTTTGTCCTGGAATTTCTTGTAGTAGAATATTGTTAGTTTGATCTACAAATTCATTTTTTGGCGTTAGAATTACTCGATTTATCATTGAGCTCAAATTGTTTACATAGGAATTTAAATCTGGAAAAACAATACTAATCAATTTTTTTAAGGAAGCTACTTCTTCTATAAAAGGTATAGTTATCTCAGTTGACAATGTAATCATCTTGCACGTATGTTCTGGTTCAATCTCATTACCAATGTTAAGTAATAATTTGGAGAAGTATGGATCTGATTGAGCTCTCATATTTTGAACCAACGTGAATTGTCTAAAATGCGGCCATAGACTGGAATAGACTAAACTGGCCTGCATAATATCCTCCTGTGTGCCTTTTTGAATAACTGGCAATATTTGTCTAAAATCTCCACCTAACACAACAACTTTTCCTCCAAATGGCAACTCACAGTCATTTATATCTCTTAACATTTTATCTACAGCTTCAACAGCATAACGGTGAACCATTGGTGCTTGATCCCAAATAATTAATTTTGTCATTCTAAACAAACATGCTAATGCAGATTGTTTACTAACTGAACAAGTCATATGGCTATTGATTTCCAAAGGTATTTTGAAGTGTGAATGTGCAGTTCGTGCCTCAAGTAATAAAGCAGCTGCGACTCCGGAAGAAGCAGTAGCTAAAGCTATTAGTTTTTTTGATCTAACAGTCATAAGTAATGCTTTATACAAATATGTTTTCCCCGTCCCACCTAGCCCATCTACGAAAAACATACCAGATTTATTATGAAGGACGTGCCCTAGGATTTCATCATATGCAATCTGTTGGTGTTCATTTAAAGTAGTTACGCATGAAACATCACCGTCATGAACAAAATATCTCGTTTCCTCGTCAATTATAGTAGCCAGGTTGTCATCCATGTTTGTAATTACTTCAAACGGTACAAGACAATAATCATTTATATGTTTCCTACTTGGTTCTAATAAACAATTTATATCACGCAAACACTTCATTTCTGCTTCGGTGATTGACATACCGTTGTTTGTATAATCATCGTACATAAAAGTTTTAAATTTAAGCCATAACGCTTGTGGATCATTTGGCCCGTACAAAGTTAATATAGTAGCAAATAAACGACGCAAACAATTAGGCATCTGGTAAGTAATGGCATCTTCCATACAAAGGTCACAGTAATTATCACCGCTTAATAAGCCATGTGCAATAGCTGCTTCACGAAATGAAGACATATGAACACCATTAACTATTCTCAAACTGTCGAACGATGTAACTCCTTTAATATGATATAACAATATTCGTAGATAATACCTTTCTTCCTCATTTATATTAGCCGATACCATTCTACCAATTACGTTTCTTTGTTTTCTTTGAGTCCATATTTTGCCCTGTGCATTCTATACAAAATGTTGAGGAAAATCTTTGTACAACAATGTTTTTGCATGTTCGTTAGTAGTATTTATTTCAAAGAATTCTGTTAGCATTGTTTTTTTCCTATAATCTGTATTAATAATGGTAGACAAATTTTCTGAATTCCTGTATGTTACTAATTGATTATCCTGGAGATGCAGTTGCAGCGAAACAACTGATGGACAAACTTCAGATAAGATGAAACCATATATTCTCCACATTGCTTCAGGTGGAGAAATCCATCTGCCAGTTTGGTATCTTTCAATTTCATCGATTGTATCTAGATTTGTATTATTGTTAACATGAAAACTTACTCTATCATGTCCATTGTAAACATATTTATATAAGTATTTAACAACCTTCACAGTTGAACAAATTTCCACATTTATATGACAGTCAAATTTTGCAGATAGATAAAGATTGTAAGGCACGACCCATCGGTTATCTAATAAATGTCCTCTAACTCTGAATGATTGATTATTGTTGCGTCGTCTATAAGTTGGATAAGAATTATCACCAAGGTAAGTTTTTGTAGAAAATGTTTTGGATATTTATTTTTGCACTTTCCCTTTTTATTCATACACACATTATTTGGATTTAATACACCATACGAACCATGCATCATGTGCTTGACTATAATAGAATGTAAATGAGGATATTAATCTTTATGTGGTATTTCACACGAAACAAGTTTATCAATCAAATCAATATTAGTTATTTTTGAACCCTTGATAAGAATTAAGAGAAAATGAGTATGTGGAAGACCTCTTTTTTAAAATTCTACCACGTAAATATAACCAGATAGTATGCCAAATATATTTCTTTTAAGTAAATCAACTTTTAATTCCTCCACTTTAGCTCTAAATATACACGCTATCAAATCAGGTCTATTTTGATTTATGTCATTATGTTCTAATTCTTGCTTTATTTCGTTCTAGTTAGGATTGCAAGTTATTGTTAAAAAAATATCAGATTTTCCAAACCTTTGGACTAACGCCATTGCGTCCATAAAACATTTCTTCATATCTCTAGGACCACCAGTGAAAGATGAAGGTAGAATAATTTTTCGACCAACATTACAACATCTAAGTTCACTTATTTCTACACTATCAACAATCCCATGATAAAGCTCAGCACGTATTTCGTTTTGGTGCTGGCGAAAATAATCTAATCGACTTGTTTCAATCTTCACGTAGATATCTACTACATATTGTTGGAAAAGTCTATTAGCATGCAACAAAATAAAATTAGTTGAAGCCCGTACCTGTAATTTGAAACAGTAGTATTCTCGACAAGATATCTGCGATCTCTTTTTCTGCCCTTTCAAAGCTACAAAGACACGAAAGGATGAACTTGGTATTAGTAAAATTTGGAACAACTAACGCAAATATAGATTAAGTAAGTACAAAATTAACAACAACATTTGTTCTCTTTCATGATTAGTTCATTTATAGAACCTACATTATTTATGTCAAGTACGTTTTCTACTATTTCTTTGTTGCACTTTTCTATACCTTCATGCCTTCCAGGCTCACCAAAAGAGAATAATAAAGGATATTGAAGTGGATCATAACAACCAAAATAGTAATGAACTCTATGCGAAGTGTTAGAATGACAATAAATAACTATGTCTCGAAATTTAACTTCTGCAGATGGATCTTCATTTACCCAAATAGCAGCAACCTGTGAGGTAGTAGGTGTATTATACACCCTCTAGTCAAGACCTGAGTCGCATCTTATATGTATTTCACACATTTCTATACAATCTATATCCTTAAGGAACGGAAGAATTTGCAGTACGGATTAACTGTTAATATGTGTATAATTTGTTGCAACATGGATGGCAAAAATTTATCTGATTTTTTCATCCGATTTTGTACTTCATGTTCAGTATAGTAAAAGTACAATTGTAAATAATAAGGATTATTATTAGTAGGTAAAATTGGATTTATATAATGATACACCTGGCCCTGGATCCTAAATGTATAAATACCTTTATAATTTGTCAATATGTCCTTATTATGATGTACACCGAAAGACGTGAATGAGAAATGGTTATTGTAGTTTCGTACATTTTTTTTGAAAATGTAATGCTTCAGTTGAAGTTGACGTATACAACTCATACAGTTCATCAGGCACATTATTTATGTGTAATTTGACCTTCCCATCACCACAACAAAAACCTTTACTTTCTTTCTCAAACTTTTTAGCACTACAATGTTTGCAAATTGTTGGGGTTTGTAGCATGTACGTTTGAGTTGGGATGTTTGATATATCAATTTCTGTAACACATGTAGTTTTTTTTTAGCACTACAATGTTTGCAAATTGTTGGGGTTTGTAGCATTTGACTTATGCGCAGATCTTTATTCAATGAATGAGGATTGGGTAAGCTATATTGGAGAATACTATTTGAGACATCAACGAATTCTTCGTCATCGATTTTGTCTACTACAATAACGAAAGTGCATTTTAAAACTCTGTACTAAGAACCATTGGACGACAACATATTGCACATTCAATACAAACCAAGCAATACTTACCATGTAAAGTTGAACTACTACCCACATTGTATGAAGTATCTTGCACTGAATCCAAAAACTGGATTCTTGTTTTGTGTATTGCCTTTTTGGACGCAAATTTTTTATGCTCGGCCTTCAATTCTCATCGCCGTTTTCTTTGTTCTTCTTTCCTTGTTGAAACATTTTCCTTTAAATCCATCTACTGCAAGTACAAAAATTAAAAACAACAAAATGTGATACACGACAAATTGAATACACATGTCGAATGTTAACGAAAAATATTATCATAATCATGAGAAGTAAAGCATATAAGATAATATAATTGAGGTTATATTGAATGCCCACTATGATTGATTTATTAGAATTCACAAGGGACTTACTATACGAACAAATGACATTGGAAAAATATAAGTATTTTGGGTTTTGATAATATCTTTTGGTTTTTAATCTTTTAGGTTATAATCTTGGGTTTAAGCTACAGTATGGAACTTCAAAGTTCAATGTTGCTTGACAAAGATTGTTTAATAATTTTGAACAATTGATTGTCAATTGAAGTATGTAGTAAATAATTTATGAGAAATAAAAATTAAAGTGATAAATACTAGTTTGGGCACTTCAGAAGACACGCCATATTGTAGGCTGTAGATATAACTTATTAGAAATAAAATTTGCACTTAGTTATTTATTTATTAAACATGAATATTACGTAAATCGAAAGTCTTTTAATTTGTATATCACTTAAATAACAATTTATAAAATAGATTGGAGAAGATGTACATACAATGAATTCAATTATTGATTTCTTGTAATCAAGACACCCATTTTTAATAAATTAATTATAAAAATATCAAGAGTTGACCGGTCAAAGACATATGGAAGATTTACTAAAGATAAAGGCAACTTTGAATATTGAACGGGACATGCATTGATAAAATTATTTCCCCCTTTTTTTGAGTGCTGCCTTGTAAACATAGAACACTAACGAAACAAATAAAAACACAATAAAACTCTATTTATTTCAGCATAAAGGCAAGGGTAAAAAAAAAAAATCATGAATAAGATAATAATTTGAGTTACATTCCTCAATAATTTATATATGTAAAGAAGAATTAATTAACGGCATCAATAAATAAATTATGCTAAAAATAGCAGCAGTGATAATGAAGAGATTACGATGATAAAGAAGATAAAGAGAAGAAGCGTCGAATTTGTAGTGTTTGTCGACCGCAACAGATACATCACAGAGATACATCCCAGATGCACACAATTGAGAACAAGGACATGTAACATAAATCAGTGAGGGACCATTTATATTCCTTTTTTTTGAGTAAAATTGAGAAGCATTAACGTGGAAATTAAATCATACCGAATGGCATAACCAGTCACAAGGATGGCGGACTTCAATTGGCTTGACCAACAAGAGCTTCACTCGAAAAGTGGTATTGCCTTTGCTGAAGACCAAAAATGAAATCAACAATTACAATATAATTGTGTCTCATAGTATTATATACAAACAATAAACAACAAATAAAAAAAAACAAAATAAAATTATCACAACTGAAATTAAACAGTTACACTCGAAAACCAAGGATTCCATATATTTTTTTGCCCCATATGAAGAAAGCTAAAACTAAACATGCAAAAATGAGGAAAAAAACAAAACAAATTAAGCTCACAAAGATCAATCATATCAATACCAACACACTTGCAAACCGAGCCTAAAAAAAAACTGAATACCAAATAAAATAAAATCAAACGATGCAGTCGAGGAATTCCCTAGATTCAAAATAAGGTGAAAGTTGAAAGAAGGAAACCTGTAAGTGCAAAAAGAACAAACCCAATAGGACAAAATGAAAGTAAGAAGCCCAAATATAAGCAACAAATTGTTTGGACGCGGCTGTGAGTTTTTTTTTATTTTTCTAAACTACAAAAAACAACGGAAACTTTCAGATCCTGGATGAAGAATGTTGTGCTATTTTTTTGCGAGTAGTGACGACAAAAGCATTCTTCTTTTTGTGAATGGAACTGCGTAAACGCGTGTATATATGTATGTCTCTGCCAGGTGTATGTGGCCGCAGAGAAGGGGGAAAAAACAATAACTAAAATATAGAACCCATCGATTCCAGTAGGACCTGGGTCATTTGAATGCCCGGATAGAACAAATGATGTTGTGTACAAAATGAAGGACCAAAAAATTAATGAAAACGAAAGACAACGGTAGGCTTATAGTTGGGACGCGCTGTGATTCCTGGTCTCCACCGGATCTCTACTAGATCTCCATCGGATCTGTGCGTGAACCGGTGTGCGCGGAGTAGGCAGTAGATCTAGGAAGATGAAGTGGAAGATAGGTGTGGTATGCATACAGCTTCCAGGCGGCATTGTTTGCCCCTTTTCAGGCTTTTTCTCTTGTTTTGTCTACATCCCAAAACGACATCGTTTTGTAAATGACCAAAACGACGCCGTATTGGGCGTTGGATGAACAGTGGCGATAAACCCATTATTATATGTTGTAAGGATATATGTAAAGAACTCACTTTTTAATCATATATTTTATTAAATTTTATCAAAATCTGCTAAATTTTTATCAATCATACCTAACTACAACTCCAAACTCCTAAGTACTTTGAAACACCCATGTCGATGTTATTACTTGAAGATTTTGTGAATTGGGCCCATGCCCAAACCCAATGGACCAACCATGTTTGATTTGAACTGGTTCGATTATTGCCCAAGTTTCAGGCGGGTTGGTTTGGGTTTGGATTCAATAAACCGAACTGTTCGGTTCGGTTTCGGGTTGGCGCAAAAACCGAACCAACGGGAACCATGACCACCCTAGTAACTAGCAATCCTTTGCCAACACTACACAGATCCCATATTCCAGCCAAGCAGAAGCTTCGTGCTATCATTTTTTCTTAGCCATGGCTTTATCTTCTTGGCTATCTCGCTTGCGTTCTTCTTCAAAACCCATTTATTCCAATTATAAAAACTCATTTCTCCATAAACAGAACACCCTTCTATCAAGAACTCTCATCGTGGGCTCTGAAAACAGTAAAAAACAATTTCAATCCTCATGGTCCAACCCTTTGGTTCTCATGGCCATGGCTGCCTCTGCTTGCTCACTTTCTGTTCAATTACAGAACAACGAAGGCCCAACGTTTTGTGATGCTCCCAATACTAATCAAATGTAACTATCACACCACTTTTCAGTTTCTTGAATATTTTGTATTTTTTTTTTTTAATTTTTGATGGATTGTTTACGGTTTGGAAGTTTGGAAGTTTGATTCTTTTCTGTGTTGTGGAGGTTTTTTTGACTACAAATTCAACGAAGGAAACAAGATGAGATTTTTTTTTTTTTTTTTAATCATAATATATCTGTCCGTTCTGTTAGGAGGTTTAAGAGCACGTTTGGCTAAGCGTAGAAAGTTCTTATAAGTGAATAAGTAAGTTTTAAAACTAGTATACCTATTATTTGCGATAGGATCTGACCAAGCTCTATTATGATGATGGTTTGAAGCGGTGAATAGATTTTGAAGATGATCGGTAGACGGAGATGGTCAATTGAGGGAGACGGATTAAGGAGGTGAGCAGATTTTGGATATGATTGGTTGAGGGAAATTATCGAATCAAAAGGTGATGATTTTGTGAAGAAAAAAATTGAAGACGTAGTGATAGTGTGATACACGGACGTTAAAGCATTTTTTTTTACTGTAGCGGAGAAATCTCCCCCACGGTCATGATAAATAATTTTTTTTTATATGTGATGCCCTAAATATTAGTATACCGCTTCTTTGCGGTAGGATCTGATCGTATGTTCTATTATGATGATAGATTGAAGCGATAAATAGATTTTGGAGATGATCGATTGAGGAAGATGGAATGAGGATGTGAGCAGATTTTGAAAATGATCGGTTGAAAGAGATGATCGAATCAAGGAGATTTTGGAAGTGATGATTTTGTGAAGGAAAATATTGAAGACGTAGTGACAGTGTGACACACGGATGTTTAAGCATTTTTTTCTTCTCGTAGCGGAGAAAATTCTCTATAGTTGTGATTCGTCAATGTAACTAGTATATTACTTTTTTTATAATGGAATTCGACTGTATGTTCTATTATAATAATAGATTGACGCGGTCAGTAGATTTTGGAGATGATCGGTGGAGGGAAATAATCGATTGAGGAGGATGGATTGAGAAGATGAACAAATTTTGGAGATGCTATGTTGAAGAAGATGATTGAAAAGCAAATTTTGGAGGTGATGAAATTGAAGACGTAGTGACAGCATGACACACAGACGTGTTTTTTTTTTCCCCATAGAAGAGAAAATTCCCTACGGTCGTGACTAGTAAACCCCATGTTAGTTTCTTGAATATTTTCTGTTTATTTTGAATTTTTAATGGATTTGTTAAGGTTTGGAAGTTATGAATTAGGAGTCTTTCTGTGTTTTGCTTGAAATTTATGGACAGTTCTATGACACATATTCATTAAGGAAAAGATTGGATTTTCTCTCTCGTTATATATGAGTTGGTGGCTTTTGTGGCTTTTTTCTTTCTTTCTTTTTTTTTTTTTTTGGTGTGAGATGGATTCATATTACAAAAACTTAATTGGGTTAATATATATAAGGAATTTTACGATAATAATCTATTGGAAGTTATGAAGTTGGAACCTTTATAGTTTTCAAGAACTCGCTTAATGGGAAATTATATTTTTCAGAAACATGAATGATGTTATGTAGATTTTTTATTTTATTTTTAATCTTGTGTAATACCTTTGAGTTCTAGAGGTAAGAGCATTGGTGGCAAAGGTAGTACTGATTATCTGGTCAAAGGTTCACATAGAAAAGTTCCACAACAGCTTATTGATGAATTGAAGGCCATCTGTCAGGTACTATCTTCCCCCCTTTAAGCCCTCCAATTGCCGAAGTTCCACTTTGACATTAATCAAGTATCGATTGTTTTCTCCAACACTGCTCCGGCATTCTTTTTCCTCAATCATACTGTTTTCTGTTTCATGTTAATTTCCAGTTTCTTGTACACTTGTTTCTTCGTGAAATACAACCTTTTGAATTTCTTTTTGTGTTAAAACAAACATACTGGAAAATATTTAACTACATTCGTTCTTTTGAATTTTGAGTTGAAAGAGAGGATATGATTGCAGACGTTTTTGTTTGCTTTGAATGGATTATAATGTTATTCAGCATGTAGGATAACATGACAATGGACTACGATGATAGATACTTCCATGGGAAGCCTCAGAATAGCTTTCATAAAGCAGTGAACATCCCTGATGTGGTTGTTTTTCCAAGGTGAGATTAGTTCTTGTATCCTCAGAAATTTATAGAACTTAATTTTACCTAGCATTTCTGTGGCTTGTTGTGTGAGGTGCACTCTTTTTTCTTTGCAAGGAAAGTGCAGTCTGAATATTTTTTTGCTTTTCTTTTTGGTCTTTTTTTTTCAAGAAATGTTATCAAAATGATAGTAAGGATGCTTTGATTATTGAAGTGTCTGAGAAAATTTGTAAAGGTTGATTGGCACATTTTCTTGTGGTAATTGTTGCTCTTGTTATTGGAATTTATTTTGAAAGTGATGTATCCCTGCATGTTTGAGTTAATTCTTTGTGGGTTGCAATTACATTGTGATAATCAGTGTCGGATTAATGTATGTGGTTGGGGGTATGTAAGTTGGGCATATCTCGGGGTCCAACCATTTAAACGTAATTTTCTCAAGAATATTTCTTAATCTTAGGAGACTTCATGTAATATCGTGGAACTTTTATTGGGGAGAGAAGGGCTTCTGGCCTTAGTGTTCCAACATTGGCAGCGTTGTGGTGAATAAGTGGGTGATGGACTGATAGTAGTCAGCGAGGAAATGCATTCACCAAAAGTTATGTAAGAGAGTTTTTTGATGCAGGAAAAGTGTGGAAACCACTTTCCTACCGCGAAGCACTTAAAAATCCTATTTCTATTTAACCTAACCTCAAATCTAATAACACGCTGCTGTAGAATAGGAATTCTGGTGTCTGTTAAGGTCTGTTGAGGGGTGGCAAGAATGTTGATGATCTGTGACATAACAGTAACTTTAGGGAAGCTGGGCTCTGTCGTTAGAGTATTTTTCTTTTCTCGCCTTTTTTTTTTTTTTTTTGTTTGGTGAGTGAATGGCCTCTATAAAGTAACGAATTTTGATTGCAAGAAAGAAAAAGTAGCATGGAAAATGGGTTACCACATGTTGTATCATACATGTAAATGGGTGTGTGATAAAATGATGCTTCCGTTCCATGATCTACTGTATGATGTGTAAGTTGTTTATCTTGTCATTCAGTTAAACAATAGAAACTAAAAGAAAAATAGCATGTGCACGTATCATCTTATCTTTGTAAATGATTTAGCAGTTTATTGCAAATGACATTGAAGAGCTAAAACTTGTTTCCCTAGCTTTTAGCTGCATTCTTCTTTTGGGATCACATCATGTACATAGTTCCTGGTTTTCTCGCCAAATTGCAGGTCTCAAGAGGAGGTGTCCAAGATCGTCAAATCTTGTAACGAGCACAAGGTCCAAGCTTCTATTCTGTTCAAAGTTTCTGATTTAATATTTTAATACTACCGAGTAATTGTTTTTCTTCCAGATTGTGTAGTGGTTCTTACCACCTTATAAAAAATGAATTGTGAAAGAGGAGCAAATTTTGATAATTAATATGGAAGGAAGTTATACCCAATCAATTAATCCAAATCATTTTGGTCATTTTAGTTAAGTGTCTACTCCATTTGATTTTTACTTCTGTACTTCTCTAATTATTGTTATCAGGTCCCTATTGTCCCCTATGGTGGAGCTACATCAATTGAGGGCCATACGTTATCCCCTAATGGTGGCGTTTGTATCGACATGTCTCTAATGAAAGTATGAGTACTGCAAATTTTATATACCAGAGTTCATTTGATGTCTAAGACTTACAAGATGACCCGCCTTTCCTTTTAGCTTTGAATAAATCATTTTTCTGGCTTGACACAATCTTATTTTATTCTTATCTTTTCAGGAATGACTGTAATTGTCAAATCATATTCTCATTTCTGTTTGTTTATGTGGCTAAAAAGGAAATTTAATTGAAAAAGATGAGTAGTAGAAAGTGGACTACGAGTCCCCAAATACATTGGAGATAACTCAAAACCGTGATAAGAAAATAATCAAAAACTGATCTTTAAGCTTGCATACACCACACCATACATCTAAAAGAGCTAGACCACCAAAAGAGTACGTTATTTTTGTGAGGACAAGAAAATGATCATTTCCCTAATACAATACAAATTTTATTTCCCTAATGAAAGAAAAATATCTGAAATCTAATACTTAACATGATTATATAACAAAAAAGTTTCTATGTAAATGTCCTGTCTGTTTAAAGTAAGTGCTATATAGATTTAGAGAACATGTGGCTAGATGGATGCTGAGATCAACAAAAAAAATTGAATTCGATAATAATGTTTTCTCAGCAAAAGTCTCGATTAGTTGGTGAACATAAGTTTTTCTCTAATATTTTCACTGGCCTCACTTCTACCCAGCGCTCCTTCACAGGATATAATGCTTAGACACCTTTTCTCTATGGTTCTTGGTTTACTTCAAGTGTTGAATATTTCTCGCCATGTATGTTTATCAGTTCTTAGTTCCAAAATTCTTGCCATATGTTTATCAGGTTTTATTTTTTCCAAAAATTTTACTTTGTTAGTTTCAATATCCGTGCAAGTAACTACACTAGGAGGCTGCCATCAATTGCAATAGTATCTGTAACCATAGTTGGAAATTTTCCTAGTTACTTACCTTGCAAACTGTTTAAATTGTAGAACATCAAATCATTAAATCTTGAGGACATGGATGTGGTTGTTGAACCTGGGATTGGGTGGATGGAACTTAATGAATACCTGGAGTCTTATGGCCTATTCTTTCCTCTTGATCCAGGTCAGCTTTTATTGATCTTTGTCAGTCAGTGCTTCTACATTTTCCATCTTCGACAAAACTTGTGTGTTTAATTTCACCTCTTTTGTTTTAGGATGATGTTTATTTATTTTCTGTAGAGAAAATGGTAGAAATCGTGTAAATACCAATTTCTCAGACCAATATAGATCTTATTAAAACAAAGGCATGTGAAGATTTGACATGTGAAAGCATAAGACTGTTCCAATGTGGAAATTGACCTGGTGGTTGAATTCTTGAAAAAATTAATTCACGCAGTAACTTGACATCGTCAAGTTCTAGAGATTGTGTTTGATAAATATACATATTTTATATATATGCTTGTTTGACGTGGTTGCAAAAGATTTGATTTCATTGGACTTTCTATAGATGCATTTCTGGATTGGTGAAAAAAGGACTTATGTGCCTGTGATGAAATTTTCTGATTGGACTTGAAAGCTATTTCTACTCATGCTTAATGTATGAAAGTTCACAAGAAGCTGGTGACACGTTATGCATTAAAGACCTCCCTTATCTAGGTGGGACCAATGCTGGAGTAGTTGTATGAATTTCTCTCAAATCCTGCTCCTCCCCAGGCTCAATGCACATAGTTTCGCTTGACAAATGAAGATATACATGCTGCTTAATTCCTATCTCGATTGAAATTGAAAATAGTATTTTCTTGCCTTGAGCTCTCAGACAGGTTTTCACGCTTGATCATCAAAATTGTGTGGGCGTGTGTAGAGTCAGAGGTGAAAATAATTTACTAATTGTAGAGGAATCTTCTTTCCTGTACAACTGCCAGCTTTCATGCTCATAGATTAGATCAAATGATAGTTAGAATGTGGACTAAATATCTTTTTTTGCTGTAACTAACTGCTTGCCAAATAGTCATTTGACTGGTTTCGTTGCAAAGAAAGAAAATAGTAAATTACTCCTGAATCAAGTTATTTCTAAACCATAAAAATTTGCTCACTTTCGCATTGCTTTATTATGTAATCAACCAAAGAGATTTATCACTTTTGTACTATGTCTTAAAACCTTTCTAATTGGCAGGGCCTGGAGCAACCATAGGGGGAATGTGTGCTACACGTTGCTCTGGTTCTTTAGCTGTAAGGTAATACCCCTCTTTCAATTTTATAAACATGGATGTTATTTACTTCACATCATTCCTTTTGAGCATCGGGGTATTGATAAAAATGATATGATTCTTTCTGAATGTGGCACTTTTTTAAGTCTACCATTTATTGGCTACCGTCTCATGCATTGACATTATAGTTTTCTTCAAATTCCCATGACTGATTTGCTATAGTATATAATAATAAACATTCCCACTGCTCAGTTTACCTAGTCAAATTGTTGTACCACCAGCAGCCCAGTGTGCTGCTCTTGACTGATCCCCATGTCGGCATAAATAGCTTTTGCCTATAGCTTAGAGTGAGAAAAATCTAAATTTTGTGACAATACTATTACCTTCGTAATTGAGTTTGGTTAATTATTTTTTATTTCTAGCATGTAGGTATGGAACTATGCGCGATAATGTCATCAATCTTAAGGTTTGTTATAACCTCATTAAATGTGTGGTTGATCATTTACGTACATCACATTGATGAAGTTTCTTTCTAGTAGGTTGTTCTAGCCAATGGAGACATCGTCAAGACAGGATCCCGTGCAAGGAAAAGTGCTGCAGGGTGTGTCCCTTATTTTTGTCTATTGTTTACATTGTCCTAAAAAAACATTTATCTTTATACTTTGTTTCAAACATCTTAAATTACTACGATAAACACAAAGTGAAAGCATTTTCTAACAAGCATAAGACCTAAACTTGGTATCTCATTCTATCCCTTTGATCTAAATCATTGGTGGGTAGGATTGGGAAGAAGAGGAGGCTATATATTACCCATAATATGAGTCAGTTCTTTTTTGAATAGCCGCTATTGATTATTGCAGTTTAAAAATGAGGCTATGGGTTATATTGTAAAGAAATGATGTGGGTTTTTCTTTTTCTTGGCCACATGATTTAGATATCTTGGTCATTTGTAAAATATAGAGCTTGTTTGAGAGAGTTTTTTTAGCAAATTTTGATAAACAGTTGATAAAATGTGTGGTTAAAATTAATTGTTGACTTTTTTGCTTCAGCTTCTTAGCAGATTTTAATCTGGACCAAACAAGTACAAAAAGTAAATCAATTAAATGCAGTTGAAGACACAATTTAAATACATAAATGTGGACTTTCCTAAAACCTTAAGATTTTAGATTAAGCGGTTCAACATGATATGAAAGTAGGTAATGATCTTGAGTTTAAGTCTCGCCGCAACTCATTTATTAAAATTGTGCACGTAGTAGGCCTTTGATGGGAAAAGCAAACCAGGCCTATAAGTGGGGTCATGTTGAAGGCACAATTTAAATATGTAGATGTGGCCCCTCTCTAACAACTTTAGCTGTTAGATCAAGTGGTAAACAATTCTTATAATCTTGGTTAGCGATTGAAAGACACCGGTGGAAGTCATTGTTACATTCATACGCAGACGTTTAGAACTTTCAGTTTGGAAGCTTCTTTCTGCATAAGAAGTCATATCATTTGTTGCATACTTGGTAGTGTGTTTTCACTCATAAGCATTGGTTATCTGCATAATGATATTGTAATTACCCCCATCGCGTCAGTAAAGACTGATATCTATTTCAGTAAGGACTAGTAGCATTTCTGCTACTAGTACTCTTTCTTGCAAATGTATTGGATTAGCCTTGTATTAACACAGAAAAAAGTTTGAGATCAATTACTTGAAGGCACGTTTAGCAATGAGGTCAGCTATCATCTATATTTACTTTTGCCTTGTTTTCCATCTTTTGAGTACACTTACTTTCCACGGCATAAAAGAAACATTTCTTTAGCTTCCTTCTGCTTGAAATTTGCATAGGTAATTTTCATCAAATATTTTGCCTTTTTCGGCGGCAAAATTTTATTTTTTTTTGAAACACCACCAAAGCCTAGGTGGGATTATTAGGCCTCAAATTAAACCCAGTCGCCAGAGGGGGCAATACCCCTACCGTGTCTATTGATAAAAAAAAGTGCAAATGGGAGGGGGATGTTCCTGCCTTACCTTCAGAGTTACATAAGGAGAGGATGATAGAAGTTGCAACGTAACTAAAGATTAAAACAAATAAAAGAAACATGCGTCTATTTATGGAGAACACATGGAATTTGTAGCCTATCCAATCTGACAATCCCTGTAAGTTTACCTGATATAATTAGGTGGCAGCAAAATTTAATTAATTTGAATTAAGTCCCATTTTCTCTTTGACTATAATAAGTCCCATCTTTTATTTTTTTAGATCAGAAGGTCAATATCATTTTCCTCCGTAGCTTCTTGTTTTCAATATGTTGAGTGCTCAGAGAGGACCCCATATGTAACTGTTGTAGCCTATTATATGAGACTTTTGCTGCATTATGCGATTGAAACATAAGGGAATATCCAGAGTTACTAGGTTCGTATATTTTTACGACGAAAAAGGTTCTACTCTCTTTTGTATAATTTCTGTTTATTTGATCACTGTGTAATGTGTATTATTGGCTCTTATCAATCTTCATGTTCATTTATTCATTTTTGCCAGTTCCTTTTTTGTTGGAATTTACCAATTCTTGGTGTGGCTTCTGATTCTTACTGGAAAAAGGAAATAATTTGGTGTGCTTTATCGTAAAATTTTGTTTCTCTGAGTAATGAGAAATAATTTCACTCAACAACCTTAGTAACTTATGTAGTTGCAAACTTCCTAGGTATGATCTGACACGTCTGATGATTGGAAGTGAAGGAACCTTGGGTGTTATAACTGAAGTTACTCTACGTCTGCAAAAGATTCCACAATACTCAGTGGTATTCCCTAGTCGTTCACAATGGTGGTCCTTTTTTGGTTTGACACTAGCTCAGTGTTTTTCCTCGTCTTAACATGTTTTAATGAACTTATGTGCTGGTGATGTATTGCATATGTGAGTGTATGGCTTTCGTTAGCTTACACATAAGTTAGTTAACAAGGGGCAAGAGCCCACATTGTTCCTCTGATCAGTATACATTACTAATGAATCACGATCACGTCCTTTGAATCTCACACACATGCATGTGTATGTGAGATGTAACATTATTTTGATTGGTGCAATTGTAATGTAAAATGTTTAGTTCTGATTAATTTGGTCTGGAGTTTTGTTTAGGCCTAAAATGTGCATTTTTTGTTGGCTTTGATTATGGTTCAGGTTGCAATGTGTAACTTCCCTACAATTAAAAATGCAGCAGATGTTGCTATTTCCACTATGCTGTCCGGCATACAGGTCAGAATCTTATGTTAAATTTGCTGTCAATTGCATTTCAGTGTCATCCCTGTACAGGTCTGGCACTGGGTTGTGTTGTGGCCCAGCCTGGAAATTTCTTGCCCGTGCTGGGCCGAGGTTCTGAGGCTCGCTCGTGCCAAGAAATTCTGGCCTTTTGGGGTCTTTTCCTTTTTCTTTTCTAAAAAGAAAAAGAAAAAAAAAATTTGAATGAAAAGTTTTTTATTGGTCAGCATGGGTCAGTTGCCTTGACTCAATTTGTTTGTCCTTTCTTTTTCCTTAACTGAAAATTTGAATAAAAGATTTTTATTTTTTTAATTCACCCTGTGAGCCAAAATGGCTGGCACAGTCCACTTTACCGTCTATATGAAGTTGGATATAAAATGACTGATTTTTTGCAGTAGTACTTGCATCATATTGCATGTTGCCCATGTCTGCTGAAATCTTATGATGGACTTTTATATTAATGCCCTGTTGTAAGCAAAGGATTTTCAGTGATATGCTTGCATGTTCATTTCATCTTTCTCCAACAAGGGTTTGTAACGAGACCTCATCTGAACTACCTAGACTGGATTTAGTTGACATGAATATTTTGAAATTATGGCATATGCTAATAAGGTTAGATTTTCTCCATCGCTTCGTCGCTATGTTATTGTTCTGTTATGCTTAATAGGTTTCAAGGGTAGAGCTTATGGATGAAGTTCAAGTGAGGGCGATTAATCTTGCTAATGGAAAAAATTTACCCGAAGTTCCAACTTTGATGTTTGAATTTATTGGCACAGGTGAAACATGTTACATTTCCGATTATCGACCACAACACACGACATTTTGTTTTATATGTCATAATGCTTGCTAACATTGAAGTTGATCTTGTTGTATCATGAGGTGAGACTAGTCACCTTCTCTCCCTTTTTTGCTTTTTTGGTTTTGTGTGTGTCTCTTGCGGTGGAGACATGGGTGCATGTATGTGATTATGCGCAATAGCTTTGGTGGCAAATAATTGAAAACTTGTGGTCTCCATTGGGAGGGGATGGAGGATAAATTGTTAATATTTTAGTGAGAAAGTTGACTTGTATTTCATTCTCACATTTATAGGAACATGGGACTCTACATATGTTTCTTAAAAGGAGGGTTGATACCAAGTTTAAAACTTTGTTACATCTTATTATCTGAGTCGTTCTGTACATTTTGTTGGTGATGCTTGTGGTGGTTATTAAAAAGAGGTAAAAAATGATAAATTTCGAGTTCAAACAATTAAGATGATGGACTTGCAAGGTGAAAAACAAGTAAATGTGTAGGATGAAGTTTTGAAGGAAGGAAAATAACATATAGATGAAGATAGTAATGTAAGCATCCTATATGCTTAAATAACAGTAAATACGATTAAATGCGGAATTTGAATGATCAAAATACCTTTAGCTATTGACGACGTGATAGCTTTTCGTAGCCGCTGGATTTCTGGTTTTGGGAGCTTCTAATGCATTGTTCCGGTCTCTGAATGATGGTGCAAAGTGAAGGAGCAGATGAAATGGCAATAGGGATCCCAAAGATTTTTTTTTAATAGACTCGGTTCATCACCGGGTATTTCTCAAGATTGATTCCATAATGGTAGGAATTATGGACTAATCTCAGCAATTTTCAAATTGGCCAAACTTTTATTTGGAAATTCAAAATCAATGCAAATCAATAATTAAGATTGAATGATTTGGGCCATATACGTTTTTCTTGATCAACGGGTTTTTTCTTACTCTGAAAAGGAAATTTTTACATTCTCCCACTTGGTCCAATATATTCCATTATTTACCATAGTAAGAACAAATACATGAATCGTGGCGATAGATACTTTTAGAACGAGTATTATCTTCCATGTATCACAATGTATTTCGTATTTTAACTTTAGTCCATAAATCTTAATGAATAAACCTCATGTTTATTCTAGGTCCAAACTTAATTGATATTTTTCCAACAATAATAAATAAATGCGCATAAAACAAATATAAGAAATTATCATAACTGAAATAGAATTTTATTAAAAATTAGCATCGTCACATATAATGAAATTAAACTAAAAGACCAAGTCCCATACGGTCTACAAGATCCTTGAACTTGAACGGTGGCATGTTTTTTGTCAAGGGATCAGTACTCACCAATTCAGTATTTATGTGCTGAATGACCACTATTTTGTTTTTAACACGTTCTCTTATAGCCAAATATTTAATGTCGATATGCTTGCTTCGACTACCACTTTTGTTGTTTTTAACCATAAAAATTGCAGCTAAATAGTCAAAATATAATCGTAATGGCCTAGAAATAGAATCTACAATTCTGAGCCAGAAATAAAACTCTTCATCCATACACCATGCGATGTAACCTCAAAACACAAAACGAACTCGCCTCCATAGTGGAATAGTGGAAGTAACAGTCAGAGTCTACTTTGCACTCCTCCACGATACAGCTCCATCGGCAAACATGAAAATGTATCCAGATGTTGATTTTCGTGAATTTACACAGCAAAGTCTGAATTAGAGTAGCCAACTACCACCAAATTATCAGTTCGTTTGTACATAAGCATGTAATCCTTTGTTCCTTGAAGGTATCTCAAAACATTCTTTGCAGTTCTCTAGTGGTCTATAAACAAATATACTGTCAGGCCTTGTACAGACCTAAGCATACATTTGGCTTCCAACAACTGAAGCATATGGGATGTTTCTCATTTGTTCCTTTTCAAGATCATTCCTTGGACATTGATTCAAATGAAACTTATCACCCTTCACTATAGGAGCTATACTTAGTAAACAATCTTTCATCTTAAATCTCTCTAAAATTTTATTAATATAAGTTTCTTGTGACAAACCCAAAATGTCCTTATGTCTGTCTCTAAAGATCTTTATGCCAATGACATAATATGCATTACCCATATCCTCCATGTCAAAATTTTTAGAGAGGTATTGTTATCGTTGGTTGTAAGTAAAATATCATCCACATATAGAATAAGAAAACAAATTTTCCTCTCACTAACCTTCTGGTATATACATTGATCTATAATGTTTTCTACGAAACCAAATGAAGAGATAACATCATGAAATTTTAAATACCATTGACGAGAGGTTTATTTTAATCCATAAATGGATTTCTTAAGCTTGCACACCAAATGCTCACTATTAATAGAGGAGAATCCTTCCGGTTGTTTCATGTACACCTCTTCTTCTAGTACTCCATTGAGAAATGCAGTTTTCACATCCATCTGTTGTAACTCAAAATCAAAATGTGCAACTATTGCTAAAATAATGCGAAGAGAATCTTTCTTCGATATAGGATAAAAGGTTCTTCTTTTTGAGTAAATCCTTTGGCTACGAGTCTTGCTTTATATCTTTCGATGTTGCCTAATGAGTCCTTCTTCGTCTTAAAGACCCATTTACACTCTATGACCTTTGTATCATTAGACAACACGACAAGATTCCATACTCCATTAGATGTCATAGAATTTATCTCATCTTTCATAGCATTATACCATAAATCGGATTCCTTACAACTTATGGCATGTGAAAATGTTTCGGGATTATTTTCAGCTCCAATATTATAGTCCAATTCTTGTAGATTCACGACATAGTCATCTAAAATTGCTGATCTTCTCTCTCTTGTAGATCTTAATATTGGTTCAATATTTTGCTGAGGGTCATGTTGTCCAACTGGTTGTTCAACCATTTCTGGCATTTTCTGAACAACTTGATATACAGAATCATTAACAGATTGTGGAATTTCATTAATTTGTTGTACAACACCCGTTTGGACCTGAAGAGTGTTGTGAACAATAACCAATCTTTCACTTGATGTGGAAGGTTGATTTCTTTCAGAGACTATGTTCTGAAATTGATCACTCTCACTGATTAAGTCATTCTCAAGAAACTTTGCATTTCTGGATTCCACAATTCTAGTGCTATGAGATGGACAATAAAATCTGTAACCTTTAGACCTTTCGGCATATTTAATGAAATACCCACTAATAGTCCTTGGCATCTCCAAACGCGCATATGTCGCAAACTCGGCTTCCAACTTTGCCATAGTTCAAATAGTATCTTTGGGACAGCCTTGGTTGGAACTCGGTTCAATATATACACAGCCGTTTTAAGAGCTTCAGTCCACAAAGATTTAGGAAGCTTGGAGCTGCTAAGCATATTCCGCACCATGTCTAATAATGTTTGGTTTTTTTTTTCTGACACACCATTCTGGTCTGGAGAACCAGGCATAATGTATTGGATAACTATTCTATGCTCTTCAAGAAATTTCGCAAATGGACTAGGTGCTTGTCCATCCTCAGTGTATCTACCATAATATTCTCTACCTCTATCTGTTCTCACGATCTTTATTCGCTTATTACATTGTTTCTCTACATCTGCCTTAAAAACTTTAAAGGCATCTAATGCTTCGCTCTTGTTATGAAGCAAGAGATACATGTATCGTGAATAATCATCTATAAAAGAGAAAGTATTTTGAACCATGTGTGTCCATGTCTAGATAACAAATATCTGAATGTATGATTTCTAAGATATCTGTACTCCTCTTGGCACCTTTCTTTGACTTGTTAGTCTGCTTTCCTTTAATGCAGTCCACACAAGTTTCAAAATTAGCAAAATTCAAAGTAGTAAGTACTCCGTCATTTACTAATCTTTTAATTATATCTATAGAGATATGTCATAATCTCCGGTGCCACAATATAGAGGAATCTTCATTCACAATACAACGTTTATTACCGGTGTAAACATGCAAAACATTATTAGCAACACCATGTTGTAAATTAATAGAGAAAAGACCATCACACAAAATACCATTCCCAACAAGCCCAGATTTATAAAACAAACTAAAAGATGTATCTGAAAAATTAAACAAATGTCCCAAAGTTACAAGTCTTGAAATTGAAACCAAATTTCTAGAAAAACTGGAACATAAAAGGTCTTTTCCAATTTTAAAACATAGTCATTATTTAAAACTAAATTGCATATTCCAATAGCCTCCACATGTGAACCCATCTTGTTTTCTAATATGATGCTTTGCTTATTTTCCACTGACTTCTTTAGGTTTCACATACCCTGCAAGGTATTTGAAATATAGATTGTAGCACCGGAATCAATCCACCGTGTATTATGATTAACATCAACCATATTAGATCCATAATAAACAAAAGATATTGATTTACCTTTTTCTCAAACCAATTCTTAAATTTGGTGCAATCCTTCTTCATGTGTCCCTTCTTTTTATAGAAGAAACACTTATTTTCCTTTTTGATTTCACCTTGGGGTGGTATTTTACCTTTTCCCTTTTCTTTGGCTTGGTTCTGATTCTTTCCTTGGTACTGGTCCTTTTCATGTGTTACCAATAATGCATTTTCACCTATTTTCATAACTAGCCTTCTTTCTTCTTGAACACACATGGTCATTGATTGACAATTTGTTCTTATGTGTGTTATAAGAGATTTTGAAAGGTCCATGTTGCTGTAGAAGAGTGTTCAGTAAGTAGTGCACAAGGAAGGAATCAGACATATCAACTTCAAGAGTTTTCAACTGAGCTGCAACGTCCCTCATTTGCATGATGTGCTCACGTGCACCTCTTACACTGGTGAACTTTAAGGATGAAAACTTCATTATTAGGGTGCTAGCAAGTGATTTATCTGAAGTCACAAACTGTTCATCAATAGCCTTTAGTAATGCCTTAACATCGTCATGCTTATCGACAAAACTTCGAATACCAGCAGAGAATTTGGTCTTTATGAATATTACGCTAAGACGATTAGATCGCTCCCATTGTTCATAAAGAGCATTTTCTTCTGAAGTGCTGTTGGTCATAGTAATAGTCAATTTGTCTTTTCTAATAGCATAATCAATGTCTATGCATCCTAAATGAAGGAGAATTCTCTCCTTCCATACCTTGTAGTTGTCCCCTTTAAGTTCGAGAATTTTACACTTAATATTAGAAAAATTCGCAGGCTGCATGGCTACGTAAAAATCAAACATACATGCATATATTACATTAATTTGAGACTAATAAATTCATATTGTGTTTTACTAATGTAAATCACGTTCCAAAAATTAAGAATCTAGTGACATAAAACTTGCCTGTGGGCCCAAGTCCTAATTCAATTAGATTCAAATATCTTTATGATAAAACTATCCAGTCATGTCCCTTTTCTTAATTTCTGTGGGTAAATTAAGAAATACAATTTGACATTTTACCATAATTAATCATACCAATACAATAAAAATTCATGTGGGATACATGTACAATTAATTACAATAAATGCCTATTTTTTTATATGTGATTCTAAACCACTTAATATATAATTTTGCATGATTAAAGATGTTGTGGCTAATCTCTAATTATTTAAAACTATATGGATCACTAGACATTTAAAATTCTCCAAAATTGTTCATATACAAAATTGTATGTAATAATAAGTAATATGAACAAATATAAACAAAATTCATAATTATGCACTCCAAATATTTTATTCAAATTAGTATGTATAATGAAACAAATGAATTATTCATACAAAATTAAAATAATCATAGCACATAATAATTTAAAATTCCAATTCATAAGAAATGCCAAAATTATGAATGAAACATTTCATTTAGGCCAAAATTTGCCATTCTATTTCCAAAGCCTTTGATTGAACAAAACTGGAAACCAATATGTTTTGGGCCCAAAATAAAATGTCCAAATCGTTTGCTGAATAAAGGTCAAACATTTTTTTTTAGTTGTCTTCAACTTCATATGGGTTATCTTATATCCATCCTAAACCCAATTATAGATCCGCTATTTTCTCAACCTCCTGAACACCAAAAACAGCGTTTCTTTCATAGAAATGTTAGAAAATCAATTTACTAATGATTTCTAATCTTATTCCTCATAAAAACTCCAAAAATTATATTTCAAAATCTCGGGTATTTTGATTAAAAAATAATTTGCAAATTAATAAAGCATCAAGACATTTGACGACGTGATAGCTTTTCGTAGCCGTTGCATTTTTGGTTTTGGGAGCTTCTAATGCCTTGTTCCAGTCTTTGAATGATGGTGCAAAGTGAAGGAGCAAACAGAATGGCAATAAGGACTCCAAAGATTCTTTCTTTTATACACTCGGTCCATTACCAAGTATTTCTCAAGATTGATTCCATAATGGTAGGAATTATGGACTAATCTCACCAATTTCCAAATTGGCTAAACTTTTATTTGGAAATTCAGAATCATGCAAATCAATTATTAAGATGGAATGATTTGGGCCATATACGTTTTCCTTGATCATTGGGTTTTTTCCTTAATATGAAAAGGAAATTTTTACAAGTAAATGATGCGGAATGAGGTGGCTAGTCGCGTCCGGAACATAACAAATGAGGTATTAGGAGAGACTAATTGTGTGCTTGCATAGGAAGTAGAGATCTTTAGACCCATTTAAAATTAGGCTATTTGTGTGTGCTTGCATAGGAGACTAAATGAGAACAACCATGGTTGTCACGACCGTAGGGAGTTTTCTTCGCTACGGGAAGAAAAAAGCACTATCGTGTGTTACATTGTCACTACTACGTCTTCAATTTTATCTTCTCCAAAATTTGTTGTTTAATCATCTTCTTCAACGGGTCATCTCCAAAATCTGTTTATCTTCTCAATTCATCCCCCTCAATCGATCATTTTCCTCCACCAATTATCTCTAAAATCTGTTCACCACTTCAATCCATTATTATAATAGAGCCTACGGTCAGATTCTACTGCAAAGAAGCGGTTTACTAGTAGTGTGATACCTAGGGTTTCCTAGGTGATATTGGATGCACAAAAAGCTTCCCACCATATGGCTCAGTCCTTCTATAATAATTTAACTTGTAACTTTTGTATGAGAGTGAACCTTGGAGCCATGCACTGATATTAGGGTTTTTACCCCCCGCCCCCCATAGAGGCTGGTGGAGACTCTTCTTTTGTCTTACGATAATCAAGAAATGCCCAGTTAGGGATCACTTACATGGAAAGAGGAGGTCGCAAAATTAGAACCCTAGTTTATGTGCTTTCTTGGGAAGATAAACCTTGTCTGCAAAATGAGAGAGAGAGAGAGAGAGAGAGAGAGAGACAAATGGACAAAATTATGGTCTCGGGGGTTTGATTTTAGACATGTCATGTTCTGGTTGTCACATACTATCGGTTGTAGATCTAGAAGCCATGATTTTCAATGGGATATGAGTTATTCCTTGATCATTCCCTCCTACGCACATATCAAAGAATTAAGTGTGAAATAATGTACAACAGTCAAAAATAAAAATCAACTACAGGGTGGGCATAAGCTATATATTTGAATTACTGCTAGTTCACGTTTGAATCTGTTGTAGGTTTGACTGTTGTATCCTTAATCTTCTGCGTTTCAGTTCTCATATTGTAGTATTGTACTCTTAATTAGAGTTTTGGTAGACATATAGCCTAACAGCTAGTGCAATTCAGATTTCGAGTTAAATTAGTCTAAACCATTGAATTCCTGTGAACTAAGAAATTTAAATTCATCCTAATTTTCTGGATAAGATCTTTAATGGGTTTAAATTTAGTAAGAACGTTTTTGACTTATTAACAACTCATAACAGTGCCATAGAATTAACTAGATTTTCTATTTAAATCATTTAATTCTTTGGAGCATTTAAATGACCTTTACACTTCAATACAGGGTATTTTGAGGTTGGAATTTTTTTAGTTTTTGATTGCCAAATTTGTTTTGGTTTCAATGTCCACCAGAAGCATATACGCGTGAACAAACATTTATAGTTCAGAAGATAGCTTCAGAGCACAATGGCTCTGATTTTGTGTTTGCAGAGGATTCTGAAGCGAAAAAGGAACTTTGGAAGGTATGCGGGTTAAAATCACGAGCCAATGTGCTGCAATCATTTTTTTTCTCTCCCTAGTCTTTTTTGTAGCATTCTTGCCCTTGAGACTCAGTACCTTCTGCTTCCATTTTTCTTTATCTAATATTGGAGATGCTAAATAGCCTTTTAATCATCTTTATTTAGTAATTCTTTGATTTTCAATATTTGGAGTTCTAACACTGTTTGATAACATTTATGAACATTTTTTCTTCTTCGGACAAGTATAAAGATGACATGCAGTATAGGGTTTTCATTCCAAAGAAGGTTGACTACTTAAATTCATAACATCAGCCAATAGCCTTAATCCCAGCTTAGTTAGTTTTAAGTGGACCCGTTTATTAAACAAGATTTTTCCTTGCTTTAATAAATTTATCTTGTATCCTATATCTGCCAAAATGATTTTTACCTTTCGTGTTTCCTCCCATGAAAATTGATTTGATCCCGAGGGGATCTGAGAGACTTCAAATAAAAGATTATGCAAATGATTAACTTTTCTTATTCTGTATTTTTAATTGTAATGATTCTTTTCTTTTTCTCTAGTTTAGCTAATTTCTTCAAAAAAAAATTACATGTAGCTAAGAAAGGAGGCACTTTGGGCGTGCTTTGCAATGGAACCAAATTTTGAAGCTATGATAACGGTGAGTTTTTCTCTTTATATTGGACATCCATATTTTAGGCTAAAAACTATTAATGTGCATATCTAGGTAAAGCACAAAACTTTTAGGTTTTGGATGTGGTGTAGTTTTGGTAATCTCTCTCTTCCCCTTTTCAGTTTGATCCGTTTCTGCGTCTGGCTATTTCATGCTTCTTAGGGTTCTAAATTTCAAATAATTCATGGATCTTTTTCGTTCTTAGCTAGCCATAGTAAGTTGCTTTCTAGACACTCATTGAACTTGAAAAATCTGAGATATTTTGTTATCAAGCAGGATGTGTGTGTTCCGCTATCACGCCTTGCAGAATTAATATCAAGATCCAAGCAAGAGCTGGATTCTTCATCTTTAGTATGGTATAGTATTTCTATGTGGACATGAACTCTTGGGAGTTAGTAAGCCATGTTTCTAGGCCTTGCTTTTCATATGCTCTTGCATTACATATGCTTTAACAGCACTGTCATTGCTCATGCTGGTGATGGAAACTTCCACACCGTGGTTCTATTTGATCCTGACCAAGAGGAACAAAGGAATGAAGCTGAGAGATTAAACCACTTCATGGTTCATGCGGCTTTAGCCATGGAAGGTATTGCACGATCTGTTTAAGCAAACTCTATTTTCTTTCAGCCATAAATTTCTAAAATCGATGTTTCTTTTTCAGACTAATGAAGTCTTCTCATATACTACCCCGTCCTTTATTAATCATGTTATTTTGCACTACTGATGTGGAAAAAGGAGCTTACATATCCACTTACGTACTCACCAGCATGTAGTACCAATTTATTTCCTACAGTTTGCTTTTGCAAACCACCCACTTTTTTCAGCTTTGTGGCAAACTAGTTCCACATTTTCTCTTTGGCGTAGTTTTTGGATATCTGTCTCTATGATGCTTGACGGGGATGTTAGTTTATGGTATAAATCTGTCAATCTTTTGATAAGAAGAAAGGTATTTTCAATGATGGCCCAGTCGAGCACCAGTTCGTTCACGATGAATTAGTGTGTCACATCCACGAAGATACAGTAAATTGAGTGGCATCCTTTCCGTTCTTTAAGGTTTACTTGGTAGCTACCTCTGTCTTCACTAGATTTTAGTTGACGATTAAAATAAATGAGCACGTACTTAATGCTGCATGCTTTTGTTAATATGTGTATAACTGAAGTCACTCTTTTTGCACACGACACAACTTTTAACTTCTGAATGCCCACAATGATGATAAGCCTATACGCTTGAGTTACTCTTCCAACTCCTGCACTGGCTTTTACATATATGTTTCATGTGGAATAGTGTTATACAAAGTGTGGAATCGTGTGAAAAATTGAGAAAAACATATTCCATTACGACGTTTTCTAATTATTTGACTCCATGGCTAAGCAGGAACATGCACTGGGGAACATGGCGTTGGCACAGGGAAAATAAAGGTATTATTAAATGTACTGAGACTTCCAGTACCGTTGACACACTGACTTCAAAGAGACAACAGCAGATATGCAAAGCCCATCTATCTTGTGACATTTAGGGAAGGATGGGTTAGATGTTTGGGACATGTTTTGCATAGAGACCTAAAGAAGTAACGTAAAGTTTATAAGAGTGACTCGATCTCAGTGGAAGATGTCGAGAAAGGGTAGATAAAAAATAACACGGCGTTGGTAATTATTATGGATCTAGTTGCTTTAAAAGATCTAGCAATTAACCTAATGAAGTAGTGGAAAAATATTTATGTAGCCAATTCCAAATCTGATTGGAAAAAGGCTTAGGCTGTTCGTTGTATTCTGACTTGGGGTGCATAGCTACAATTTGCCCAGTTTCCTTAACTGTTTAAGCGAAATTTCATATTGGTTAGTTGTTTCTAAGTTTGTCGTTAAATTTAAACTTTGTTACAGTTCACTCCATCTATTTGAGTAACGGGAAAAATGACGTGGCAGTCTAGTGATTTGCCAATTAGCCAACTATACTACCATTTCAGATTGTCCGTTATTTCATGTCAACTAACATGAAATTTTGCTAAAATTTCAATAACGGAGTAGTGTTTTTAACCCCGTATCTATGTCCATGTTCTCCTCTAATTCAAAAATATCACTCTGAAGATGGCTGATTATCTTTTTCTGATTCTTTTTTCTATATATTCAGTATCTCGAGAAAGAACTAGGAATCGAGAATCTGAGGACAATGAAAAGGATAAAAGACGCCTTAGATCCCAACGGCATCATGAATCCAGGAAAGCTCATCCCACCTCATGTTTGTCTGTAAGTAAACTTGCACTGTACCTGCTGATGCTACAACTGATCTTTTTCTCTCTATTTACAAGCAGTCGAGTTACTGAAGATTTTTCGAACATTACATGGCATAACTCTACAGTTTGCATCTGAAATACTTTTAACTTTTAATGGAACACACTGTTTTATCTGGCGTTGAAAATTCTGCTCGACATCTGTTTAATTTTTAATTTTGAAAGACGTTTCTTTTGTCACGAAAATTACCATGTTAGCATGAAGAATTACGTCTACTGATGTGACTCTCTGTTCAATTTCGTACTGTTGGAATGCAGTGAGATACTGTAGTGTTGTCCAATATTATTCAATCTATCATATGAAACAACGTGTGGATTGAATGTGGACACAAACCAAGAGAGGACTTTGATTTGGAAAAAGGCTGCAGATAAGTGTAAAAATTATTGGCTTAGGCTTAGGTTTAGGCTACATGAATAAAAATAAAAGGGTCAAGTCAACCCATAGAAAGGGACAATATAGGAGTTAGGACAAAATAAGAGAAAGACAAACTAGGCATAGGATTGGATATGATACTATAATAAGATTTTTCATAATGCCTTTGATTAAAATGTTGAATGTTTTCACAGAAAAATATGAAGATTTATCCTTTATCATGTTTCGTGAATTTTCCGTAATTTAATTTTTAGCATTATGGCATGTTTAGTACACAGAATTGGAAAGCAATCGAAATGGTAATGTACAATACTTTATACCAAACATGTCCTTTTAGTTTCTTTATTAAATAGAATTTATATTATCTATTATACTTTCCTTCTAATAAATTTTTGGTCGTACTAAGTCAACTAAAATGCTTAGCAACTATTACGGGTCAAGATTATATTAAATTTGTCTGGACTTGTTGTCAAGTCGAGGTTTGTCGTATAATAAGAAAGTTTTAAAGGCAAATCCATGTGCTTAACTGCAAATCATGTTTAAGAAACATGCAATCATCCTTAACTTGATGCAAAAAAAATAGCACTCAACTTAGCTACTCCAATTCCCATTGACAAGTTTAATATTATACGATTTTTTCACGAAATCGAGATTGCAAATTGTGGGTTCTTTAGATATGTTTTCACTTTTTTAAAATTGTTTAAATTAAATTTTTTGTTTATTATTTGAAAAATATATTTGACTTTAGCACATGAGGTGGCGGGTTTAGTTAGGTAACATGATGGAAATGTGTTTAATTGCAAATTTAGTATGGTAGTTTGACTTGTCTAACATTTTTAAGAGTTTATCTGCAAACGAGGTTGCTGTTTCATTTGCTCTTCATCTTATCTGCTATAGTCTAATAGTGAAAGATGAATAGTTTAGGCCACGAGATTTTTTTTATTTTTTTTATTTTTTTTTGGGTAATTGGGATTGGACCTCACTTGATAGAATTGAAAATAATAGTTGATTTCATCACTTTTTTTGGTGAAAATTTACTAAAAAAATCATTTAAATTCGGCATTGGAATATAATTGTTTGAATAAGACTAAATATTACTAATAATTAAAAGTCGTGTAATCAATGTGAAAACAACATTGCATGTGGAACATTTGTTTGGTTGAAAATTACCTTAGCAATAATTTTTATGATGATTGCACGTCGTGGTAGGATGGGACCTATTAAGTGCACTAGAGATGTATGGTCACTATTTACTATTTAGAATATTATGAATTATTAATCGTGCTCGATATTGTCATTACATGTAACGATTATATGAATCAATTAGTGAGTATTAGACCTTCTTATGTCAGTCTCTACATACAAACACAGGCCTTGTACGAAGTTAGCGACTGTAAAATTAATTCTAAATTTATTTAAAATATCTTTGAAAAGAAAATTTGTTTTTTTGTGGATCTGTAATTTGAATGTTTTAGTCGACTGAATAGCTTTTTGAAATTACATTTTGTCATTACTTTACTTTATCAAAGAGATAAATTGCCGCATCATGTATTCGCAGGAGCGGATTTAGGGGGAAGATTGGACTGTAGCTCGGTCCCGCCCAGCGGATTTAGGGGGAAGATTGGACTATAGCTCGGTCTCGCCCCGAAAAAAATCGTTTTTTACAGTATAAAAATAAAAATTTATTAGAAGTCTAATTTTGAAGTGCAATTTTTTTTTTCCAATAACAGTTTGACCTCTAAAAATTTCTAGTTCTGTCCTTGTGTATTCATGTTTGAGTTATGTATAGTAGATCTCCTAAATATTGGTAATTAGCTTGTGCTAAGCATCGATGACATGACATATTAATTACCAACAAATCTAATATTTTACAATAAATTAATCCAAGCATGTGAAGAAGAAGTCTATCTAATGTATATTTTATTTATTAATTTATTATGTTGGATCTACCATTATCTTATAATAATTTGTCATGTCACTTGTGCTTAGGAGATCATATCTGATGTACAGTAAATAATTTTTCTTTTAATAAAATAAATAAATTAACAAAAAAATAGAAAAGAACATAAAAGAAGAAACTGTACGCCACCAAAACCACAAACCCTGTCTCGTACCCAATTTGATGGCAAAACCCTAAAACCCCAATTATAAATTCTCTCTCTCTCTCTCAATTTTTTTTTTTTTTTTTTTGCATTTTTCGATCTCGTTTATTTTTAATTTTATAGATACTAACAACTATTGCAGATTTGCATTGTATATCAATCGATAGCTGGAATTTGTCTTTTATTTCTAAGGAATTCGTGGTCATTATTAATAAATGTACAACCAGATTATGTCGTGGTTGTTGAAATCAAACAAAAGAGAGTTCATAGAATTTGGATGATTTCTACTTATTTCAACATCCGTACTTATTTTCCATCTCATTATTTTTGAATTCTTGCTTAAAAGCAATGAAAAGGGTAATAATAAAAAGTGGTTAAGGATTAGAACGAATAAATGTTGAGAGTGCATGTCTGGGAGTGTTTATATGTCCTAGTCAAATATAATTTTTATCTATATAAACTTTTATCTACACATTTCATAAAATTCATTACTTATAATTTTAAAAAAAAAATATTGGTTAGAATTTCTCTTGTTGTGGGAGACGATTAAAGTGAATTAATCACAAGCAGGTCTCGAACCGTTTGTATAAACAAATGCACATAGAAATTACTTAAAAGTTAGTCGAGTGTCTAGTTTGTGAACTTTTTTGAGTAGAAAATTTATGGCCCCTCTTGGAACAGGTTAGTTACGTTTAAAAATAAGTAAAAGTTACTTTTAATGTATAAACATTTTTCATGAAGTTAATATTTTTCTTATTTTAAGTACAAAATTTTATTTATTTTAAAATTAACTCGTACTTTACTTATTGATTTTCAAATTTGATTTGTAAAAAAATTACTTATTTACTTATAAGTAAGCTTAAATAAATAAAGTTGTATTGTAAGTAAGAATGAATGAGGCGCCAAAAAAAAAAAACATGTACAATAGAGTGGTTATTTAACTTACGGTCATTTTAGTAAAGATAGTTATGATGACACCACAATTTCTTCATGTTCATCACATTATAAAATGAGTTAATTGTGCTAAAGGTTTTCAAGCTTTATTTATTTTCGCACTTATATTTCCAAAAAATTTATGTTGCATTCTTATCTTCAACTTTCTATTAATTAACACAAATTATCCTTAATTACAATTTTCGTCTAAAAAATTTATTAAAAGTGCATAAAAACAACTTATTACTCATATTTTTATAAGCAAAAAGCAACAAATAAAAAAACCAAAGCACAAGCAATGTCTTCTTTCCCCAATTCCTAATCCCCACCTATGTAAGCATCAACCAATTTTTGGAACTATATTTTGTGAACTCATGAAAGATTGGGAATAAGAATGCCACAAATAATATTGAGAATATAAGTGCAATAATAAATAAAGATCGAAGATTTTTAGTATAATTAATTATTTTTATAATGTGGTGTAACAAAAGGCAATAGTAATACTATCTAGAACAGCTGTATGTGACATTGAAATTCTTTGTCTAGATAACATGATACAAAAATAAATAAAATAATTTATGGTGACAATATAACAATAAATAGGGATAGCAATCCAAATCGAATGTTCCGATCCCCACAGAGACCTGTCTCGAATGGAGCGAGGAATCAATTAATCGAATAATCAAAGTAGGACCAGGACGAAAGTCCCTGCCAAGGGTTGGGGGCGAGGGCAGGGAACATGGTGCCCACCCCGCACCCGCTCCTATTCCAAATAAATAATTTTTTAAAATTATTATTATTATATTTAGAATTATAAAAATAAAAAAATATAAAAAAAAAAAGTACTAATGGAAAAAATATTAATTAAAAGACCACAAATCCACTTCATAGCCCATCCAAAATGTAAAACTACTATTTATTTAATGATAAATTGGTCCAACACTTCCTTTTATAGACTTCTCTTCAACATACTTATTTAAAGAATATAATGTGGGATTCCTTCTATACATTTTACATTTAGTACCTGTTTGGTGTAGTTTATAAACTGGTTTATTTGATAAAAAATTTGTCTTCACATCATGACATTGTTGATCGTTCTTGGTCAAATAAATTATTTTTAGTTGAAAAACTAGTTTATAATCTATATCAAACAAGCCCTTACTATTTAAGTGTTAAGACTTTAGTAAAATATTTTATTTTGTCTCACATCGAAAAACTATACCTCATAATAGAAAAGAAATATTTATTAATAATATAATTTTATTATATTCTTTTAATATCTTAATATTCAAGTATTTTTTTAATAATTTAATCTAATATTTAAAATTAAAAAATAAATAAATAGGAAAATAAACGTTCCCTGCCCCGACCCCGCTTTAATCCGGGATCGGGGCGGGGAGGGCTCTTCCGTTGTAATCCACTAATCCCAAACAAACAAATTGCAAATTGCTAGTGAATCTAGTCAAATTTTGTCCGCAGTAGCGTAGTATGATTACAAAAATAACCTTGAAACATTTATTTATCTCTTGCATGTCCCCTAATTTCCTACCTATTTATATATCTTCGTTTTGCTTGTCTGTTAACCGTCCAAACTCAACCCCCACCCCACCACTACACACACACACACACACACACACACACAGAGAGAGAGATGGGTTCACTTGCTCATCTTGTGGAAGACTGTCTAGGACTAATCCAAGTTTACAGTGATGGCTCCATTTTTCGGTCTGAGGTAATATCATCAATCTTATTAAGACGAGCTGTTCAAACTCTTATGTGTTGAGTATTATTTTCATGTTTAATCCAAGTGAGATTTCACCATTAACAGGTAGCAGATTTCCCCATGAAAGTCCAAGACGATGGGTCTGCTATATGGAAAGACTGTCTATTTGACAAGAAACACAATCTTTACCTCCGCCTCTACAAGCCGCTGTCCGCTTCCAATGCCAAACTCCCAATTCTCTACTTCTTCCACGGAGGCGGCTTCTGTCTCGGTTCACGCACATGGCCCAACTGTCACAACTGTTGCCTCCGTCTCTCTTCAGCACTACCCGCAGTCGTTATCTCCCCTGACTACCGCTTGGCGCCAGAGTACCGACTCCCGGCAGCTATGGACGATGCACTCAGTGCGGTTAAATGGCTCCAAATTCAGGCTCTATCAAATAATCCTGATCCATTGTTGTCTGACGGAGTCGACTTTGACCAGGTTTTCATAGTGGGCGACTCCTCAGGTGGAAACCTAGCTCACCATTTGGCGGTTAAGCTTGGACCCGGGTCTCCGGAGTTGAGCCCGGTAAGGGTTAGAGGCTACGTGCTAATGGCACCCTTTTTTGGTGGAACTGAGAGAACCAAATCAGAAGTAGAGGGGCCGCCGGAATCCTACTTGAACTTGGAGATTCTTGACCGGTAAGGAAACGAAAGGCTTTTATTTTATTTCTGTTCTACATCCAAATTTTGCATTGCATGGGGATGAGACTCGAGACCACATTTTTACAAATATTCTTCTTGATTTCATGCATTTGATTTGGATGCACGTTAGAAATTGCATAGCATGAACTAAATGTGCTCCGCATGAAAAAAGTACTTATTAAAATGTGCTTTTAAACATGAATAAACGTGTGCATTTCTTTTTTTTCTTAACATTATTTAGTATTTTAGAGAGAATATAAGGATATTAAAGATTACAAAGACATACTATAAATCTTGTTTATAACTTAAATTTTATCTTATCTACCGCTCATTTAAGAGACTAAATTGGTGGGCTACAGGCTACAGCCCAAGGTAATTGTTTTTATTTAATAAATTTAAGAGGCTATTAAGCTAAGTTACCTATAGTGTATTGAAAATGAGAGCAAAATTAAGTGGGACTTTTGGAAGTTTGAGAGCAATTAAGGGAAGAGAGAGAAAATAAATTCAAAATCGTACATTAAACGAGTCAAAAGTAATAATTGGATCTTGATTCTTTTTAATGAAAATGACTTAAATTACAATGATAGAGAGTGTTAAAAAGTGTTGAGTGGGATTAAGACAAGTGAGTGTGGGAGAAGAACAAAATTCATTATTTCACACATGCAATGACTCTCTCTATGTGGTTGTAAAAGATTAATGTTGTTGGCCTTTTGTAATATGGACTTAGTCTAACAATTGAGAAATATCTAGAAATTCACTAACAGCCACAATACTAAGATTAGCTTTTCCATCTTATCTAGCAGCCACCCCTTTCTCATGGGAGGAGGGCCTATGATTTTATGGAATATACCTTGGAAAGATTTTTGGACCCTCTCTAGGTGTTTATCACGTAATGGACTAGTGGTTGTCACAATCCTAAAAACAATCTTAAAACTTATATACAAAAAAATACATGTTTAATATATCAAATTCAACGGTACAAAATAAGATTAAGGACGAGATATATGTAATAAAATACTTATGCAACTCAATCTTGTCTAGTCAACTAGGAGTGACAATTGGGCCGAGCCGCACGTGGGCCCGGGGCTCGGCCCATGATGGGCCCAGTCTGATCCTCCCTTTTGAAACAAGGGCCAAGTTAATACAGGCCGACTCATATAAAATATGCATTTTTTTAAAAAAATAAATAAATAAATAAGTCGGGCTCATGGGCCGGCCTGGCCATGGGTTGGGCCAGGCCGGACTAGGCTTTTGGAGACAAACCGAGCCCATACTCGACTCGGCCCTTATTGGCATGGACTGAGCCGGTCCGACTAGATCAATTACCATTCCTAAGTCTACATACAAAACTCATCATAAATGTTGTCTATATATATCTTAATTTTTTATTTTCTTGTTAAAAAGATAGTTAATCACTCACAATATAATTATATTTATTACAACTTTTACTTAATCTCCATATCACGAAATTATTTTCAACTAGGGTTCTTCAAATGAATGAGAACCCCCGAAAAAAATATAAAAAAAATTGGGGTGGGGTGGCGTGGGGTGGGGTGGGGTGGGGGGGTCTTAAAAATAGTTTCGATTAGTGATTACCAAACTAAGAGCATGTTCGGTAGAGTTTTTTCTCCAAAAAATCCATTTTTTTGCCCACAATTTTTGACTTTTCAACTCTTTTTACACTACAAAAAACTTTGAAAAGTCAAAAAGTAACAAAAAAAACTCATTTTTTCCTCAAAAAAACTCTACCGAACAAGCCCTAAATTTCACGTTTGTCATTGAACTTTTTTCCATTTTCAATTAGTCAATAATTTATTGTTTCAAATTAGATAATTGAATTTTAACATTTCTTTTAAGTTGGTCAATCTATGTATGTTAATTTCATTAATGGAAAAGTTGATGTGTTAACTTAGTTGATAAATAGCTAAATTGTTACGTTACTTTTTCCATTAGTCAAATTATCAAAATTAAAATCAAAATTTAAGTTCAGTATCTAATTTAAAATAAAATAAAGTTTAATAATCAAGATGAAATTTAGTCAATATATTTAACTCGTATTTCCTCATGAAATTAATAATATTTAATTTGCAAAAGTAAGTGAAACGTGAATAATCTCAATCAAGGCAATGTTCAAATTCAGGTACGATTGAAATATTGTCACATTTCTTTAACATCTGATTTTATCAAAAACAGTCATAAACTTTAGCAATTATCTATATTTGGGAATTCGAACGCTGTCATATGATCATGTATTGTCCCCTTTTTAGAAGATCTTGTAGGGACAAAAATCGTCTAAGTACAGTAATCTATGTGGAATACACCTTTTCCCATTATAATAAAATTATTTCATGTTCTTCCATTATTAGATAGTGGCTTATCCTGTTGTAAAGATGGCCCTATTCTTGTACCATAAACAATATTGGTCATGAGTCAAAAGCTAAATTAATTACTTATTAAACATATAGAGGTGATAGGATTATGTAATGGGATTAGATTAGGATAAGTGTTACACACACACACTATCTATGAGCTCTTTGAACTTATGTCCACGTGTCGATCATTTCTTGAAAAAATATATATCATTGAAAGATGTTTTATTCTGTGTTCAATTTTGAAATTGGTTCAATCAAAGAGTAGTTGCATAATGATTATTCATGATTGTCTAACTCGAAAATCTTCATTATAATCTCTACAAAACCACCTAATTTAAAACTTGTTAGCTAGAAAGTGAACAACTCCAAATTTATATTTTATCTTCATCATGTCAACTTGCCTGCTAGCTGGATACATTTTTCAATAAAGAAAGCCTTGAAATGTGAAATTTTCATTGGTGGGGTGGTGGTAATACTTAAAATCAAAACTCGTGTATGCTCCAATACTATCCTGAAGCCTACGGCAGAGGAGTATGATAGTGATGGAAATTTAGAGTCATCTTCCACAATTTTTGAAGTAGATACCCATACAGGTGGAGCAGTTAGTTTTGGAACTGCTGACCAAGATGTCCAACTTTATAATCACGATGTGCCAACGTCAAAGCCTGGTGATATCCAGCTTGATGACATTAAGTGGGATGGAGCAGTTAATTTTGGATCCGTAGACCAAATGGACGTCCAACTTTGTAATCACGATGTGCCATCATCAAAGCCTGGTGATATCCAGCTTGATGACATCGAGGGGGTTGAAACTCATAATCAAGGGAATAACTTTGGTGCCTCTTTAATGGAGAAAAAAAGGATTCTTTAGATTCTCGATCTAATGGTTGCATGGCATAAGTTGGATGGAAAACACATTCAATGTAGCCCGATCCATTTCTTGAATCTAAATTTGACTTCTCTCCCACGTCTGATTTTAATGTAGCATCAACTATGGGCACAGTTTGAAAAGGAGAAATTTGCCCATCAACACTCAGTTGAGAGAATCGTGTTCTGCAATGTTAAAGCATCCAAACATAATTTTTAAATAACCTCAAATCTTCAGATGAAACAATCAAAATCATGTGCTAGTGCCATGTTAAACTCGTATATATTTGGTATGAACGATTTTACCATGGTTTCTTTCTACTACTATGGTTAACATTCAATTTTCTCCCAATTAACAGATTTTGGAGGCTATCAGTGCCAGCTGGAGACACTGCAGACCATCCCCTGGCAAACCCTTTTGGGCCTCATAGCCCAAACCTTGAATCAGTAATGCTTGACCCAATATTGGTGATGGTAGGAGGACGCGAAGTGATGAAGGACAGAATTGAGGACTATGCAAAGAGACTAAAAGAAATAAGAAAGAAAATTAACTACGTTGAATTCCAAGGAAAACAACATGGTTTCTTCACAAATGACCCTTTCTCAGACTTGGCAAACAAAGTGTTGGAAGAAATAAAACATTTCATGTCTGAAAACTCCAAGTGAATATGTAGGGTGGGGTGGGGGTGTCTAGATGTGCTTTATTTGTATGCTTGTGTTAGCTCGAAGTGTATGTAGAGAAGAAAGTTAGAGATATATGTCAAAGTAGAATGTCTATTATTGTTAGATGAAGTGTGTACAATAATGATTATCATAAACAAGCAATCTTATGTGAATTCCTCATTTTAATTATTATGGATATAACTCAGCCTATAGTGAAAATGTATTCTTAAAATATAAGTGAATTTGGAATTAAAATGATAGTTACAAATATAATATCCTTTAATTCTAGACTTCTAACTGCAAACGCAGCCTAGTGTAACATTTGCAGAATTTGTTGGAGGGGAAGATGTTTTATACATGCTAAGGCCAGCGAGCTTTATTTGACTGGAATCATATTCGAATCAAGTGGCAGGCCCATAGACCCAGGGTTCAACAACGAGGTCTCGCCCAAACCATATCCACCCAAATAGGATTCGCCAAGACAGCCTCGACTGCACGCGTAAAGGTGGTACTGGCTGCCCAGTCACGAACGGCTTGTGAGCTGTGGCCACCTAGTATCAAGCCCAAGTTTATTGGCCGGCGGCTCGAGCTACAACCCCAATTAAATCTATTTTCATCTCTCTCTTTTTCTTTATTTATAGAATAACAGGAAAATTCCGAGAACAGCTAAGAATAATGCACTCAAAAATAGATATATAGAATTAGAACTGCCATTAAATGACGGAAAATTACATAGAAAACATGTATTTCCCTTTTCATTTCATTTCTAAACTGCAAAGATGAGAACAAGTTTTCTTCACATACAAATCCTTCATACCAGAGGCTATGTAATTGAAGTTATCAAACTTCATATCTGAAATTTCCAGCAAACGAGATACAGTAATCCGCAATGCAAGAGATCATGTGTTAATGCATTGTCAGATGGTCGTTTTGTCTTTAATTCTTCTTCTATTTTTCCCTATTCTCTTCCAAAACAGATTCACAAAGCAAACTTCGACACTGCTTCATGTGTATCCATAACATTACACAATTGTAAAAATCGAAAGTTTATTTACCTCCGAATAGCTGAAGGTTGCTCAGCTGTACAAAAGAATCATAGCTCCAAGTCCCTCGTCCTCCTTTTTTTCCTTATTTCAGTTTAAAGTCCATTGCCTCGTGCATTATGTGTATCCAAATGACTGACAAAATGAATCAGCAAGAGCAACTAGTGGCAATGACTTTTTTACCCTCTCGAGTAGACATGACAATGCTTGTCCGACTGATCAAACAAAGCCAAATCACCTAGGTGGCAAATTAACAACATTAGGCACATCAGCAACACCAGATGGTGGAGTCTGTGGCCTTGGTGTGACGATTGAAGCCATTCCAAACTCGTCACCAAGCATATCGATCTCATTCCACCCTACACCAGCTGCAATTGAAGTCAAGGAATAGCAGTTAAAGGAAAAAATTGCATCGAATCTCAGACGAGCATTCGAGGAAGGATACAATCTGTCTTCCACATGTCTGTGATGCTGACATCTGCATCTGATAGTAGCCAGTAATCTGCATCATTCTGTGGCAATGGAAAGATTAGTACATTCAGATAGAATAAAACTACTCTTAGAAATAAATCAAATATATATCTAATTAAATTTGGAGAAAATGTACGGAAATTTGATTAATAAAACCTAGAACAGATTAACTAAATATTGGCATGTCAGGCACTTTATCTCTGTCGCATGGTTGCGCCAAATTAAGTCCTATTCCAGAAATTATTTGGAATCGACTACATGAATCATTTATCTCCACTCCTTCATGTCCATCTCTACATCAACTGGAACGTCCAATGCAATCAGACTCTTCAAACTCACAATAGGCCATACTAGTTTTGGTTCACATTCCTCCCTCTTATGACGTGTTGCGTCATTCTTGTGAACATGAGCTTTTTAGGCCTACGCAAGATATGTCCCGACCACCTAAGTCGCTTTTCTTTTAATTTATCCTCAACTGGTGTCCACTTGTTGAGTACATTCTCATTTTTATCTTATTCATTCTGGCGTAGACAGTCACACATCTTATTACATGAATCCTTTCACAAATTTAAAATTCATTCTTCAGTTCACTTTATAATAAAATATAGTATATATATCCACACCATGTTAACAGTTTACATTCAGAACAACCACACTTACATCAATATTTGAAGGGACAATCTTCGTCATTCCTCCAGCACACTCCTGTAAAGCACCAAAATCATTGCTTATTCTATGGTTATCTTGTGCTTGAGCTTCAATCTCCCTCCCACTGCTTGCCAACAAGGCTCCTTCTGTTGTGGGATTTTCACTTGAACCAAGAGGCAAGCTTGTAGATGGTTCACCGCCATTCATCTCTTCAAACTTCTCCTCAAACTGACTGAAGTTTTTGTGGAAGAGGTTTCGATAAGGAAAAATAGAATTGTCAAAAACAAAAAGATATGAACAATAAGGGAGGGTGATTAAAATGTTTCAAGGGTCAGGAGCATAAAAAAGGAAATTGTAATAGTACCTAACAAGGTAAACATCAATAGGACCCATTGTGCTTCTAAGTATTATTCTATATCTTCTTTGTGGGTAGTCAACAGCCTGTATATGACAAAGAAAAATTTCTTCACAACTAGAAACATCCACAGTAAAGCTTCACACAGGCTTCCCATTTTCTAGCTTCACCTCATCAGGATCTGGAACTTCAAGTGTGGTCCCATGTGGAGCTTTAATCGCTATCAGGGTTTTATCCTGTCATAACCAAAGCCCAAAAGGTCAATCACTAGAGAGATCTGTACATAATTGATAGACAATGCAGTTGTCACAGACAGTAATATTCCTCTCTTCTTTTATCTTCTTTTAAGTTGTCACAGACAAAGCAGAATGGTGCTACACATTACAAAAGGACAAGAAAATGAACCTTGAAAAAAGGCAATCCTTTGATATCATCTTCAGTCACAAAAAGCCATCTAAAATAATCACCATTAAAATGTGTTTTAGTGAAAGGGAAATTTGTATTACTCCGTTCAAATAATGCAATTAAGGATGCTAGGGAGAATTTACCTTTGATTATTTTCATCTTCACTCAAATCCCTCAATTTTTCTTGCATTTCACTGCAACAGCTTGAAAGATCAACATACTCAATAATTTGAACAAGGCAGCATACATTGTTTCGCAAAACAATAAATTCTTAACCTTATTCCCTCATCCAGTCCTCTTTCTTCCATGGAAAGGTTCTCGATTTCTGCCTGTAGACAAACAAGAACGAATCGCAAAGCTAATGATTCACATGTAAACAACTTTAATTTGACCTTTTACATGCAAATATATAGCCGGCCCGAGTATATTGGCAATGAGGTCTAACTTAATGTTGTATAAGTAAACTTATAAAACAATTAAATTGCAATTTGCAGGTAAAAAGAAAAATATCAGGATGCATGAATACTTAGGCAAGTCCATGTTTAACTCTACTCAATGGACAATATATGGAACAAAATAAATAATATACTTGAGGTTTAGCCTTTCTTCTTTCACGTACCTGCAAAAGGGTACTATCGTTGTCCACTTGTCCAGGTCTTGAAGGATCAAGTCCCCTAATAAGTAATTATAAGAATTTTCATTAAGTTTCAAGCTTCAAATGTCACTACCTTTATCGATAATGATATGCTCATGTGAAAGGTAAAAGCATTATACCGCATTTTTTGTAAACAAAATGCGGACTTACTTCCAGTGAATTCTGTTCTTGAGCTTCTTTTCAATAAGACCAATTCCTTCAAGGACATTTGTTATGTCATAAATCCGTCTCTTCTGCACCTGTACAACCACAACTGCAATGAATTTCTGAAACTGAAAGGACAGCTAATCTAGCAGATAGATCACCTGCAAAGTGTCTGCAGCTTTGTTTAAATCGAGAATACCATCTTCTGCATACTTTATCAAGTTGATGAATTTCTTTGTTAGAAGACCTGAGAAGCATGCCATACATTTATCACTTGTGCACTTGTGCAACTAAAGGTTGATATTCTAAATCCGAAATACAAGGTAACAAGATTACTCAAGGAACTATCATAGCGGCAGCTGCCAGCAGGAGTAAGAGCTAAGGGAGTATCTGCAAATTTAAAAAGTCATCATGTTATATGATGCTATACAAAGGAAACAGTGAACAAATTTAAAAGGTCATCATGTTATATGTTGTTATACAAAGGAAACGGTGAAGTTATAAAAATAATCCAATGATCAACAGCTGCAGATCAAAAGAATGCACTTGTAACTGTTGTCAATTAATTTCTTTCAAGAAAATGATCCCACTGTTGTTGATAAGTTAACAATCAATCAGCTCTGGAGAATCTAGAAGAATGTATCTCACCAGCACTGGAGGCAGGAGTGGGAGGTGCAGATCTATTGTTCTTTGTCACCTTTGACTGGCTAGTTATCCTTCTTCCTTTCCCAGATATAGGTGTACGGAAGGGACTGCTAGCCGCATCATTGTATGCGGGACTTGCTGTCCTCTCACTAGCCTCAAACTCATTTTTTTCAAACCCTTTTTTCCGCTTCAATGCCTGAGAGACACCATTTAGTTGGAAACAATGGAGTCAGTAAAGAAACTAAGATGAAAATGATCAACATAGACTATACATATTTCATCAGGTGCTATTAGGGGAACCCATTAAGAGAAAATCAAATAAACCTGGTTCGCAATGCAACAAGATCTTCTAACTGCCATTCCAATTACCGTGGACTATTTTAAGAACGAGATATATATTTTTAGTGCATGCCACTTATATAACACCACCTCCATATTTGTTAGATAGTTAGCATACCATTAAGGGAGTCTACAGATTGAATTAAACATTACTGAGAATTTTGACTTCCAGTGACTAACAGTTATTTTATATAAAATAGGAAACAAAAATTTGTGTACATCCGGAGTAAGAGGTGATAAATTAAAATTTCTATGCAATAATAGCTCAGTCATTGACTGGAGAACTAAAATATATAGCTTCTGGGAGAATTGCGGATGATGAATTCTCTTGCCCTTGGATTCGAGTTGCCGCAAGACTCTGCTACATGCCTAGATTTTGTGTGTTGAATTTTGAAAGTAATGGGGAATGCCATTTCATATGAGAATTGTAGATGTACTAAGTTTTGCTCTATATGTATATATATCTATCAACATCATGCTTATAAATCTAGCAAACTATATGCTCATTAAGTAAAAATAATATAAAACTAGTATACAGCTTATCGGTGGAATTCGACCGTAGAAAAATAAATAGAGATTGATAGGAGGAACAAAGTTGAGAATGAAATATTTGGAGAAGAGCGGTGAAGAAAAGAGAATTGGGAAGGAGAGAATTGAGAAAATTGAAACAAAAAATTTGGAGTGAGTGAAGACACTGTATATATTTTGGTTGAGTGTCGTGATTACTGGCTAGAATTCAACATAAACATATCTAAAATATAAGCAATCATATAAAAATATACTAATGACTAGTGAATTTACATTCATCTCAGAAATTAATAGAAGAATGAAGAAAATTCCAAAAAAAAAAAGCAAATTCAGTGAAGAAAAAACGTAAATTAGAGAATTCAGGACGCACAGGAGACTTGACTACAATAGCATCGGGAGGATGATTTGAGGAGGAGGGAGGTCGACCGGGGGTAGAGAAACGGTGGTAGTCATCGGTGGGAGCAAACGGCGGCTTCATGGATTCGAAGGGGAGGTGCCGCCTGATAGCCGGCGGCGGCGTCTGCTGCTGGTAGATGATCTGACCATTTCCCGCCGCAGCTGGAGGCGTCGCCGCTGCGTCGCGGGTCGGAGCTCCGGGTCCAGCCATTTAAACAATTATTTAATTAATTCAATCAATTAAATCCAATTGATCTATTCAAGGGTTTAGATTTGAAGAGAGAGGGAAAATGAGGGTTTTGTGATTTTCTATGATGAAAGTGTGACTGGGGTGGGGTGGGGGGTGGAAGGGAGGGAATTTTGGTTCGGATAGATATGGAGGGAAGTGGAGAGAAAATGAGAAAAATGAAACAAATACTTTGGGATATTTTTACGAGTTGGTCCTTATATTTATGGAGTTCTTGTACATTTACCTCTAAAAGACTGGTTTTCTTCTATTCTGCTCCAAGTTTGTCTTTTTGTTTTTGCTTTGTGTGTCAATTTTACATATATTACGCAACTCCTGAAATGCTCGATTTTTTTACTATAAAATTTAAATGAATAAATTTATCTCCTTTTTAATAGTTAAGTTTTAACCTTATAATTCGTTTGTTTTTAATTAAAATTTTGTTAAAAAATTGAAGTCAAAGTCAATAATTAATTTTAACCACACATTTCGAAGACCTACAATTTTTTAATCACACATTTCACAAACTTTTATTAACTTTTTAAAAAAAATTGATTTTAATCAAAATCATCAAACCCTTAATTACACTCCTATTACTTATTAGGCTAATTTGTGCAAAATACCCCTATTATTTAAGGTCCCTACAGAAATGGAACGTATCATTTCAGTCTTAACATTCTGACCTTTATTTCAATAATTTTTATCACCATTTACGTGTGCGACCGTGTATTTAACTTAAAAAGTTTTAGGGTGTGTTTGATTCATTGCCATGGAAAAGAAAAGATTTTCCATGTAAAGTGGAAAAAAAATTCCACCAAATAGGTAAGAAAAGATTTTCCAAGAAAGTAGGCAAATGCGTGCTTTAAATGCTTGTACCTAGAAAATTCATTTTCTTTTCCATGTGTAATCAAACAACAAAGGTGGAAAATAAAAGTTTTGGATTTGACAACATTTTCTATGGAAGTGACATTTTCCATGGAAAATGTGCCAATCAAACACACCCTTAATCGAAAATACTGATAATAAATAACCCATGTCTCATTCCATCTTCTAAATTCGTTGATACACACATAACTAAAAATAAATTTTTTTTTTCAAACTTAATTTCAACTACATATTTATCAACTTTTCAACCACACATCTCACAAACTTTTTTCAAAATCTCTTAAAAACTACTTTTAAACTTGTTACCACCCGATTTTGGTAGGGCCTCCACATCAGCAAATATCCAATGAAGACCCCGTAAAGGTCCAATTCAGTCATCGCTAAAGTCTTATAGACCCAGCGAAGACCTTCCAAATTCATAAAAGTCTCATAAAACTGGCGAAGGCCCAGGAGGCCCAGTAAGGGTACCATAACATCCATGGATCAAAGTATTGTGAAGCCTTTGAATGTACTCAACACTCGCGACCAACCCATAAAGCCTCTCTGGGTTCCGTATTTATGGTAATTGACAGGCAGCACGATATTTTGGGATGATCAGTGAAATAATTAAAGGCAAATTGTATTAGATTGGCGCACGGATCCTCACAAGAAAACCAAATTTCAATCTCATAAAGATTATGCAATGCGATGAATCCAAATAAGGGCGATAATCTAGGAGATTGCCTTAACAACCGATCATCTCCATCTCTTAAGGAATGAGGATCTGATTAGATATCTAATTGATTTGTTTTATAAATCAGTGCTATAAACACAACGTCTCCGGTTATCCTAAGGTACGCTCTTTTTGCACTCGAATTTCACCTCAAACTCTATTCAAATATTTGTCTGCTTGTCCCTCCCACACCCAATTACTTTCACCCCCCGTGTATTACTTTATATACCGATAGTTGACTTGATCGTCAGAGTACCAACGATCGCTGGACTCTTTTTTTTCAGAGATCTTAGTGCTTAACGATTGTCCGAGTGTGCATGTAACATACAAGTTGGCAGATGAGTGACTAAAGATCTGTTGACACGTAGACAGTACAAATTTCGACGTCAACAAAACTCCATCAAACAAACACCGAGTAATTCTTCCGATAAGGGTAAAGTCCCGAAGGCGAAGCCCTCCCCACCAGTGTCAGAGACCCCTTGACCAGGCAGGTTGTAAATCGAGGGATGTGGACGAGTGACAGAGACTTGAGGGAGAGAGCCAATATGTCAATCCCCAGGACAGACCTCCACAATATTTCAGTGAAAATCTGCCCCACACGGGAATCGAACATGCGTTGTCAGATGATTTCTCCCCACGTCACCTCAAGTTTTACCAACTCGCATATGCTCCTGGGGGCAACACCGAGTAATTCTTTATTTTACTTCAACTGGATCACTAATTAACTTTTAGGTTTTGTCTTAACCCTACTCTATACATCCGTGCTATTGCTAAATGCTAACCACAATTTCATTAACTACGTATATTCGAATTTTTTTTATTAGCCTCCCATCATTTTCCATCAATACTGGTAATAAGAATCATTGACCGATAATTTCTCAACTTATTACACCATCTAATATTTGCCGTAAAAATATATAAACAAAATAAGGTGCATTTTAGTCTTGTTAAATCTTGAATAAATTATTTTTACAATCTCCATTCTTTAAATTTTGTAACAATATTATTCATATTCAATTTTATTTGAATGTATCGTCAACATTCTTTCATTAATTCTCACATTCAATTTTATTTGTAGATATCGTCTACATTCTTTCATTAATTCACACAGATGATTTCAAAATAATTTTTTTGATAATTTTGCCTTTAGTGTAAATAAATTAAAATAACAAAAAATAACAAACCTAATGGAAAAATTGCAGTTGAAGTCCCTCACTTTTTCAAAAATACAAAATTATCTCTTTATAATCTATTATTTCAAAATTGTAGTTGAGGTCCCTGACTTTGTCTGCACATTTTCATCTTGATGTATGTGTGGTTAAAAAGTTGTGGATCCCATGAAATTTGTTGTTAAAATTAATTATTGACTTTTCTTCAAATTTTTAGTAATATTTTAATTGAATTCAAACAAGTCCTTATTGTTATTTCATTCTCGAATATAAAAAAAGAGAATTCGTCTGGACTCTAACTTTTGTCTTTAGTATAGAAATAGTCTTTAACGTTTATTTTTTGGCCCAATTGTCTCTCAACTATGTATTTTGGTGCGCAATTGGTCTTTATTTGATCAAAAAAGACTGATACGTCATTGAATTTAATTAGAAAAAATTGTAATTGAGTTTCTAACATTTGTAAAATGTGCAACTCGATCTGGTACATTTATTCAATAACGTATTAGTGTAGTGACTAGGTCATTGTAGTCATGTCAATTAAAATTTTCATAATAAAAAAGTGTTAAATTGTTTTGTTTTAAGTATATGTAATTGCTATGTGATTTTAAAAATATGAATAAAATTTAAGATAAATAAATAACAAAATAACGTATACAATTTTACGACTTTGAAACAATCTTATTATTATTATTATAACATAAAAATATTAATAAAATTAATTTACAAACTGTGTGTTCTTTATTTTCGAATGATAATAAAATGATAAATTAAAATATAAAAAATACAATTGAAGCTCTAATATTTATAAATAATAAACAAATATCTCAACTAAATAAAAGTATTTGAAGACCAAGTTTGTGACAAAGTTATTTTTCTCTTTTTATTCTAAACATAAAAAATTTTAAATTTTAAATTTTAAATAATATAATCACTTAATAATAAAATTAATAATTTTTTACATGTTTGTCAATAATTTGTAGTTAAATTTTAATTATTTCATAATAGTTCGTAGAATATACAAAATAATTTACGTATATTATCAATTTGGTCAATAAAAGTCTTAATTCAAAAAAAAATCGTTAGTTTTCTTTAATTTTTTATAAAAAAGTAAACATATTTGACCCATGACCCATTTGTACATTTTGCAAAAGTTGGAAAACTAACTGCATTTTTTCTTAATTAAAATTAAAGATATATCACTTTCATAAATAAGTACAAATTATGCGTCAAAATACATAGATTAGAAATGTTCGTGCCAAAAATCAAATGTAAGTGACCATTTCTTTATTGAGGGCAAAAGTTAAGGACCATTTGCGACAAATTCCCATACAAAAACAGAGAAAAAAAAATCTTAGAAAATATACGCCGCGGCAGCATTTAGTATTTACCAAGTTGGAGCAAGTACGATGGCATGCTTTACAAATGATGTTTCTCGAGATAACTGTCTTGCGAGTATCAAATTTAACGAATCATGATTATAAGAAATTATTGGTGTACAATGTTAAAAAAGGTGCTGATGTCATTATATAAAATTTATTTCAAATTATGTAGTGCATCACATTTAAATTGTATAAATAGTCCATAATCTTTAATTATTATTACATTTATATCCCTAATATTTTTTCATCGTATTCTTATCATCAATCTTTCTTTAATTAGCACATATTGTCTCTGATAATAGTTTACGTCCAATAATTCAATTAAGAAAGAACAAAAAGGTTCATTTTCACATCGTATCTTTAAATAAGCAAATATATATATATATATATATATATATATATATATATATATATATATATATATAAAATTTCGATTAAATATTTGTCATTCACTTTAAAGCACACTAATAAAAATTTTAGATAAAAATCATTAGTAGGAACAAGATGTGTTAATTAATAGAGCGTTAAATATAAGAATCCGATGAAAAAAAAAAAGTTAAAGACATAAATGTAACAATAAATAAAAGTTAAATTTTTTTTATACAATTAAAATGTGGTGTATTTATAATAAATGTAACCACCCTTGTGTTTATCTTGCAACATGACAATCGACAAATTTATATAAAAGTGTGTTCAATTTTGATTAAAATTATTTTTTTTCGTTAAAAATTGATAAAAAAATAATGAAATGTATAGTTGAAAGTTGTAAAAATATATCGATTTCACTAAATATGTGATTAAAATTAATTTGTAGACTTTGATTTCAACTTTTTAGTAAAATTTTAATTGAAATCAAACAAACTATAAATTTACATATTGATTTGCAGTATTTTCTGTATTTGCATTGTACAAATCGTGCTTTAATTTAAAAAACCAAGCGATAATCTTCTTCGTGCTAGTCTACTCTCTAGGGGTGGCCTTACAACTGCACAAGAGAAAGTACTTGCGTGATTATTAGTCTGGTTGTGCAACGTCGTGACCACCATAGGAGATGCCGCCTAACACCATAAAGGCTCGAATCAACTCAAAAACATTTTCATACAGATTCAAAGCCTATATCGAAGTATCAAACAATTGAGCAACTCTTAGTGTTCATTGAGCCCTGATTATTTTTCAACCGCAATGTATAGATCCGTTTCAACAGCATTTTAAGAATTTTTATCATCCCAGATGCTAATGAAAACATCAAGAGACGCCATACTGTTGGTATCATTGATTAGAATTAAAAAAATCGTAATTTTCTAGGCATCGTTTTGTGCTGTAGGAAGTAGATTACATAATTAGCATGGAAGATCCAAGCATTCCCCTTAAAGGACACTCCAATGAATACATATAAACTGGCGTGTGCTAGGGCCAGCCCAAGTTTCGTGTGCCTGTTTGTGCCAGCCACTTCACAAGGTCTTTGCTATTTGACCCGGTCTAGCAGAGGTTTTCTTTCTTGTGCTGTGCATTTCAACTCACCTTACACCTCTAATGTCTATGGATTCAGCAAATCCAGATATGTGCATCCGGAGACAATTTTTTTCTTTTTCCATGCTAATTCCTAACACAGAGTTCATGCCTCGATCATCAAGTCAACATTTGCATAGTCTGTGATGCATGTGACTTGTACTGCTTTAGCATCTACTAATAATTTCCATGGTTTTTGAGGCATACTGTTACCACCAATGCCTCGCCAACTATGGTTAAAACAATGTCTCATAATTACCATAAAATGAAAATGTCATCCTACTTACACGACCAACTCAGAAGACCAGGAGTAGCTCTATGAGAGTTAACAGCGTTAGGACGCTGAGATCAATGGGAGGAAACACCCCCAAGAAAGCTACCCTCAGAATGAGAAGTAAAAAGGTACCTCAGGAGAGTTTTACATTCTCATTTCAAGTATTCTAGCAGCAAAGAGTTGATTACAAATCAGCTAGGAAATGACATTCAAGATATTCAACTCGACAATCTAGTTTAAGAACTTGAAGCAATTCCAGAAGGAGACAACAAGCATCATGAATGAAGTAATCAAGGATTCACCGTGAAGGCCCTAAGCGTAATGCATTTCCCTATGCTTGCAAGTAATATGAGTAATTTGGTACAAAGTCCCAACAAAGAAAAAATGAGATGTTTGCCACAATTCATCAAGTTCATTTTACACTAGGTACCTAACTGTAAGCAAGTGAACCACAAGGATTAACTCATTACGAGTCAAGAATCGCAAATTCTTGAATTCAAGGGCATACTGTGGGAGCACACCTCATAAACTACTTTTAGCTTTTGAAAATCTGAATGCCAATTTCTGAATTACACCCCAAAGTCATATAATCAACATGTGAAGCACATGACATGCATAAATTGCTATAATGTCTAATGGTACGGGTCATAATATTTCTAAACATAAACTTTCTTGTGTAGGGTAAACTGAAAAAGATTAATTCGGTATGCAAAATTACCAAGACTTGCTTAACTGAATCTTTCTTTCATCTAGCTCATTGAGAAATAAATCACCCTTTAAGCATTTAAACAGTAATCCCACACAACTCAATCCTAGATCGAGTACATCATGAAACACGTACATCCAGAAGTGTAAAGCAAATTGCACCAAAAATGATATTCCAACACCATGATGGAAGTACAAGAAACAAAGTATTCCTTATGCATAAATTGTGGATACACAAAAACTTCATCTAGTTCTGAAATTAGTGAAGGGAATATACAAGACATATGAGTTTAGAAGAATTTTTACAGCACTTCACACTACTAAGTAGAAATAACCTAGAAGTCAAATAGTCAATCATAGCATTACTATTACTAAAATCTTCCCCCTTCCCATTTCTCAAGTGTAAAGGGGAAAAAAGAAGTACAGAAAAAAAACTCGTAAAATCTAGGCCGTAAAAGAAGTAGACTAGAAATCTGGAGCGAGTAATAAAAAGCCTAGAAAAGGCAAGACAAGCAAATGCACATCTCAGCTGCCTTGAAACATAACCTCGAGGCATAAGGCTCAGTGAGTCGAGGTGTAAAGCTAAAAAAAATGACACTAAAGACTGTAAGCTTCGAGGCATTTTAATGAACACGTCACTTGAGGCATGCCTCGAGACGGGATAAGATTCTTAAGTTAACACTAATTATGTATAACTTCTAACAGGAAATCCAGTTCCAAGAATACAAACTTGTACAATTAGAAATTAAGGACATCGAAGAAATTGATCTGCGATCAGTTAAAATTGTGTAAGAATATTTTCTTATAAACAAATGGTGCTAATTTGTCAACAAATATGTCTTTATCTATGTAGCATTATCACCAATAGTATTTGCATTTGTACACCACAAAGCAGAGTTTCTCACCGGCATTGAAGAACTACAACACACCTCCAACCTATCCCGGAACCGTGCTTCTGATGACTTCAACATCGTTGGCAATGCCAAACACACCCCCTTCTCGACGCACATTTTGTGCCTCGGCTTTATCCTATTCTCTAAGCTAAATGAAAAGTACTGGGGAAACACTGCCAATTCCTTCAGTTCCCGTCCCATTTCCACTACAAAGTAATCGAATTTAGGCTCGAAATTCTCCTTAATACTGTAACAAAACAATGATGGGAACCTCCGAAACATGGCAATTGTATCCTTGTAGGAAAATCCGAGCTTCTGTAAGTACTCAATCCGGGGGATGAACTTGGATTCCACGGAGCAGGACAAGAGTGGAGCACACTTGCTTACATCGTCGATGCCAATTGTGCCCTGGAGGAAGTACAGGGAGGGGCGGAGTTGGCTGTCGACACAGCACATAAGGAGGCGGGGGCGACGGTGGATGACGTGGCGGAGGTCGCCGGAGTCCACGAGGGCCTCCCGGAGGAGAAAAGTGGTGGCGGGAATTATGGTAGTGGACAAAGGGACAGTTAAAATTTCCGGGCACATGGGGAAAATGCGGCGAAGATCCTGTGTGGTCAGACCCAGGGAGTAAAGGAATTCCACAGTGGATTTTACTTGCGAAAGGAGTGTGGAGTAAAGAGACGGATTCACGTGTAGGCAGTAAAAGGAGTCAATGCCAAGGGAGTCTAAGTAGAGGAGTTTTTCTTGGAGTTGAGAGGATTTGGTGGGATTTGGGGTGGAAAGCGGAGGTGAAATTGTGAGGGGGATTTCATTCTTGGGAGGAGGCGAGGGAAAATGGAGGTGTTTGGGGCGGAAAATGGAAGGGGGATTGGGAATGGGAGCGGCGGCGGCGTTGGTGGAGGAGGCAGCGGCGGCGAGGTGGAGAGTTTCTTGCATTGTTTCTACATGTTTGGGCGGAGACAGGGAAACGAATTGGCGGTGGAGATTTATTCAGTGGTGGGAAGAGAGATAAGGCGGTGGGTTTTCCGTTATCTGGAAATCCAAGTTGTTGATAAAAGGGCGAAGGGGTGGGGTACGTGGAGTGGGGGTACAGCTAGTTTAGTTGGACCAATCATAAAAGATACCAAAAGGCCCAACCCATAGACCACGCGGGTCGATTTCGGGCTAGATTAAGTTACCGAATTTTAGTAGCTCCACGTTACAGCCATATAGTTTGTCACAATTCAACACTCCTTCAATCAGAAGTTGTTCATTACAACAAAAAGAAAGAGAAGTGCAGCTTTTTATAGAACGACGTGAAGGTTCATGCCGATCCATGCAATCCAACAACTCAAATCCAACGGCTAGGGAGTGAGACTCATTCCTTGCAACACGACCTTACCTGCATAATCCTTTCAACAGCAGAGAAGACTTTATTGTGTAAAATATTCCTCTTCGTTGGAGCTTTTTAGCAGTAGTTGTGACCAACATCCATCAGATGCCGGTCCACCGTCGTTAACTATCGATGTCCTATCATCAATGTTCTTCCAGCGCTAAATATATCGTACACCCATGGAGATGCTTATCAACATATCTGCTTAACTTTTTTTTTTTTAATATCTGAACTGGTGAAGAGTTGCTATTATTCTTTTGAAAAATTCAAGGCCGGTCACTGCTTTGGCACTTATGGGCTCTAAAGTCATATTGTCAAAATTTAATTCAATTATAGTCACATTTTAGAGCTAAAAGACCAACATACCATCAACTGGTAAAACATCTATGATACTGTTTTAATCTATAATAATGTTATTGAATGCAAACAGTATCAATGATCTTGTACTATTGATGGAGCATTTTAAGAACAATATAATTACTTCAACCAGTAAAACAGATCTATGATATTGTTTTATTTAAATAAAGTGATATGGTATACTTATACTATGTTTTTATCTTTGATAATGTTTTACTATGATAATGTTTCAATCTATGATACTGTTATTTTATTGGGTTGTAGTTTATGTATGTGATATTGTTTTATTAAGATATTTTCATGTATGATACTAATAAATTAAGATACGTTTATATGTTATACTGTTTTAGTATGTATAATACTGTTTTGACAAGAAAAATTAAAGATTAACATTTTAAGCTAAGGAGACGACTTCAAATGGCTAAAATTTATCGTACACAGTGGCGAAAATCCATCGTCGAGACCATTCCAAAAATATATTATAATAAAAATTCCGAGTACGTGTGCGAATACTAACTATTTCTATTATGATAATATTTTGTGATACTGTTTTGTATAATACAGTATCAAACAACACACATGACTAACAACACAAAGAAATAATCTAATGGCCAACTTAATACAGTATCAAGCTACACTCTGGTAATGGTATTGAATCAACATATTTCACTTCTCTCTATTTTTTCCAATTCAATCAAATGGTTGAGCATTATCATCTATCTTTGTTCCATATCTTCATTCTTCATAATCTTTTTCACATACAATTCGATTCTTTTCAAAATCCAAATACTAACCACCTGTGTATGTGAAGCATGTGAATGTGTACAAACCAAGGTCTGCCTCTGCCTCAATATCCATCGCCACCACCGGCGAGACCAGAATTAAACCTTGAATGAATGTAATTTTGAACTTCTATTTCCCTGTTTGCAATTAGAAATTGGAATTCAATGAGAACAGAGTATTTCCAACTAATTGATTCACGTAAGAAACACCAAAAAACCAGAAACCAGAACCATGTTTCTTATGGTAGACCCGACCCCAAAACTACCAGACCCGGACTTCACCATGGGCGGACCACCTTCGGTCACCCTCGTCGCACCCATACCCGGCCTCACCCCATCAAATTCAGCCCCCACTCCAAAAAATAGCACCTAAATCGCGGCGGACCTAGGTTTAGTCCTTAGCGCCGCCGTGACCTCCTCCACCGAACGCATGACCACCGTACGGTTACCGGTTGACTCGCCCATGCTCAAGTGACCGATGGAGAGTAAGGTTTGTGGAGATGTAGAAGAAGACGCCAAGGTTTGTGGAGGGTAATTTTGGAATTAATTTAAAATATTGGTGAAAGTATGACTTAATCACAATTTTGAAAAATGTCTTGACCTAATTTGAAACAAGTAATGTACAAGTGACTTATAGACAATTTTCCTTTATTCTTTTAGCATGGAGCCTTAACTTCTTCTTTTTAGCTTTTTTTCATGACATTTCGCACGAGAAGAAATACCCGATTTTACACACTTGAATAAAACACTGTCATGTAGGAAAAGTTTTAAGCGAAATTTAGGTGCTTTATTGGTTTTTTATGAGGAAAGAGAAATTGGCATAAATGGTCCATAACGTATGACATTAGTGCGTAAATGGTCTCTAACCTTTCATTTTTTGTAGAATGGTTCCTAACCTATCTATTTAGGTGAGCAATTAGTCCATTTTTACCGATTTCGTTAAAAATTCGTTAAAAACCTATTATTTAGGTGCACAAATGGTACTCTCATTTTTTTTTGTCTTTATTAGTGGGGTAAAATTGTCAAGTTTCATTTTTTTTCCCTTTCAATTGGCACAAATGGTCTCTAACCTTAGTTTTAATTAAAGAAATTTGCAATTGGATTCCTAAACTTTGCAAAAAGTGAAAATGAGTCCGATACTTTAATTTTGAAAAAAAATTAAAAGAAACTAAAATTTGTTTGGACCCAAATCACCCAACCCATTTATCTACCCAACCACCACCCCAACCTAACCCAACCCAATCCAACCCAACCCAAAAATGGGAGGAATTTATCCCATGTTTATGCGATCGAAACCAGGGAAATTCTTCTTCCTGGGTTCAACCAGATCATCCCCCACAGTCGCTAACACGGTGTCGACGACTGAGAGGGAGAAATCCCCCCATGATCTGGTTGACTTACGGTCGGTGGGTGGGTGGGTCGCGTGGAGGTGAAGATGGTGAAGACTTTTTTTCTTCTTTTTTTTTTAAATAGAAAAATAAATTAAAATTTAAGATTGGGCTGGCCCAGTAGTCTTGTAGCTCAAAAGCGGACTGGGTTGACCCAATAAATATGAGACCGTATAAAATCGAGTTAGGTTGAACATAATTAAAATTTTTATTTGTGATAAATTTATTTTTCTTTTTATGTTGTAATGATAAAATTAAAGTTTGAATTTTAAATAATATAAATACTTAATAATAAAAAAATAATTTTAATTAGCATATTTGTTAATAATTATGAGTTTAAATTTTAGTTATTTTATAATAGTTCATAAAATATACAAAATAATTTAGTATATTATCAATTTGTTAGTTTCTTTTAATTTTTAATTAAAAAAATTAAAGTATCGGACCCATTTTCACTTTTTGCAAAGGTTAGGAATCCAATTGCAAATTTCTTTAATTAAAACTAAGGTTAGGGACCGTTTGCGTCAATTGAAAGAAAGAAAGAAAATTTAACTGACAATTTTACCCCCACTAATAAAGAAAAAAAAAATAGAGGGACTATTTGCGCACCTAAATGATAGGTTTTTAACAAATTTTTAACAGGATTTGTAAAAAACGACCAATTGCGCACCTAAATAGATAGGTTAGAGATCATTCTGTCAAAAATGAAAAGTTATAGACCATTTGCACACTAATATCATATGTTAAGGATCATTTGCGTCAATTTTCCATAAGGAAATGAAATATACTACAGTAGAAATTTATTGATAAATACGATGTATTTTTTAAATTTATTGATGTTTTCTGTATTAATAATATTTAATTCATTTTTAAATTTGTGTTACTTTTCATATCAATCATATAAGTGACAAAATTTCTCAATTCAAATGACCTACGAAATTGTTATTCACTTTTCCAAAATATTGGGGATGCTTCATACTTGCTACAAAATTGAACCTAACTCGAATCAACCATAAAAAAAAGTGAACTCAAAAGAAAAAAAAAATCATAAAATAAAAACTCAAAGTCAATCTATCCCTCGTCCCATCAGATCCATTCCTAATCTCTCTTATTTTCCTCAGGCCCGAACCTGTGTCGCACAGGCTCAGACTTTATAAGAGACTAAAGAGACGGCTGCCTCGGGCCTAAAATATTTGAGGATCCATAGATTTTTTGAAAATGTGTTATATTTGTTTAGGTTTATTTCAAGGGTAAATTCAAGGCCGGTCACTGTTTTGGTACTTATGGGCTCTAAAGTCATATGGTCAAAATTTAATTCAATTAAAGTCACATTTTAGTGCTAAAAGACCAACATACCCTTAATTATAAAAAAAACGATAATTGTGATACTGTTTTGATGCGATACTGTTTTGTCTATGATACTATTTTATATAGATAATGTGCTATGGTACACTTACAACATACTTTTATCTTTGATATTGATTTATTATGATAATGTTTCAACCTATAATTATAAAATTTTTGATACTCTTTCGATCTATGATACTGTTTCTATTTGCCAAATTTTTTCATTGTTTCTAATGATACTGAAATATTATGACAAATTTCAACCTGTGATACTATTTTAATTTCTTAATTTTATCTTTGATACTATTTAATTATGATAAAGTTGTCTAAGAGTATAATGCGAAATGCTTGATACTCTTTCGATCTATGATAATGTTTGTATTTGTCGAATTTTTTCCTTGTTTCTAATGATAGTTAAATATTATGACAAAGTTTCAACATATGATATTGTTCCAATCTCTTAGTTTTATCTTTGATACTGTTTAATTATGACAATGTTTCAATCTCTTAGTTTTGTCTATGATATTGTTTTAATCTATGATATTGTTTTATTTAAGTAATGTGCATTCGTATACTTTAATACTGTTTTATTTAAGTATCATGTTGGACCAAGTTTTACAATTAGAAATTGTACAAAATGCAACAATCCTGACTTGCAACAATCCTGACTTCAACTAGTAAAACAAATCTATGATACTGTTTTAATTAGATAAAGTGATATGGTATACTTATACCATGTTTTTATCTTTGATACTATTTTATTATGATAATGTTTCAACCTATGATACTGTTATTTTATTGGATTGTAATTTGTGTATGTGATATTATTTTATTAAGATATTTTCATGTATGATACTAATATATTAAGATACATTTATCTGTGATACTGTTTTAGATGATATATGATACTGTTTTGACAAGAAAAATTAAAGATTGTCATTTTAAACTAAAGAGACGACTTCAAAAAGGTAAAATCCATCGTACGCAATAGCAAAGCTATTGGTCTTGACCGTCTCGTCGAGACCATTCTGAAAACATATTATAATAAAAATTCTGAACACGTATACAAATTCTATACTCATTTCTATTGTGATACTGTTTTGTATAATACAGTATCAAACAACACACATGACTAATTAACAACACAAATAAATAATATAATGGCCAACTTAATACAATATAAAGCTGCTATTCTATAATACAGTATCAAACTGTTTTCTATAATACAATATCAAGCGGTAAATCATGGTCACAACTAATATAATAATACTATATTCTATGATACTGTTTTGTTATGATACTGTTTTCTATAATACAATATCATCCCTATAGAAATTCATCAAATAAATTATCCATATAGACACTCCAGCATTGAGACAACTCTAGTTCAACATTTGATCTACAGGTTATTGCACTTAATTGTAGGACAAGATTAGAACAAGATTGGCTATCACCCAATATTCTTGTCCTAAGAAGCAAATGCACAACAATCCTATAAAGAAATTCAAGTGTTGCACTTGAGCCAACAAGTGAAACAGCGTGCAAATAAGCATAACAATGGATTCTTTCTTAGAATTCATATCCCTTGAACACATAGCCAACTCACGAAAACATATTATAATAAAAATTCTGAGCACGTATGCAAATTATATACTCATTTCTATTGTGATACTGTTTTATATAATACAGTATCAAACAACACACATGACTAATTAACAACACAAATAAATAATATAATGGCCAACTTAATACAATATAAAGCTGTTATTCTATAATACAGTATCAAACTGTTTTCTATAATACAATATCAAGCGGTAAATCATGGTCACAACTAATATAATAATACTATATTCTATGATACTGTTTTGTTATGATACTGTTTTCTATAATACAATATCATCCCTATAGAAATTCATCAAATAAATTATCCATATAGACACTCCAGCATTGAGACAACTCTAGTTCAACATTTGATCTACAGGTTATTGCACTTAATTGTAGAACAAGATTGGCTATCACCCAATATTCTTGTCCTAAGAAGCAAATGCACAACAATCCTATAAAGAAATTCAAGTGTTGCACTTGAGCCAACAAGTGAAACAGCGTGCAAATAAGCATAACAATGGATTCTTTCTTAGAATTCATATCCCTTGAACACATAGCCAACTCAATCCCAGCAAACAACAAAAGAATCCCTAAAATCCAAACTGGAAATTGATCCAAAATCTTCACCAAAGAACTACCCAATCCCATAACCAGTTTAGCTACACCAAGAAGTGTCACACACCCTTCACTCCTCCCACCAAATTTGTACTGCCCGGCTAGCCCTCCAGCGCTATGGCAGCACAGCGTTGCACCGAACCAGCACCCGATTAAGACTGAATTTACATACAGCAATGACTGAATTTAGGATTGATAAAAGAAGTTGTGGAATAGTCTCTTTCGCAAATCATTCCTTCTATGAATGCTTAAATATCTTCACAATTTCAAGAGCAGATGACCCAGATTTTATTATAGGGAATTAAAAAGTGACACTGCGTCGTATAAGCACTCACCTGAGGTCGCCGGAGGTGGAAGAGGTTATCGCCGGAGGTGGAGAAGGTTTGTGGTGGTGGAGATTGTGCCAATGGAAAATATGGTTACAAATGGTGATTTTTGAATTAATTTAAAATATTGTTGTAAAGTATGATTTAATCACAATTTTGAAAAAACAATTGACCTAATTTGAAACAAGTCATGTAGAGATGATTTATTGACAATTTTCCCTTATTTCAAAGCATCGATTTAAGACAACTCAAGTCCATATCTAACAAAAAAACTTCAAAATCTATCTTCTCCCCAATTTGAAAGTTGAAACTTTTCAAAGTTTGGACCACCAACTCCCTCTCTAATCCAGCCACGTCGAATCAACATAGTTATTAGAGTTGTAAACGATATTTCTCTTTTACTCATTCTATTTTATTATACATAATGTATATAGTCCATAAGTTAACCTATTACATTTTTTGGTAATGATTGAAAAAATTGAATTGATTAAGGTAGACTTGATTTTGTCATTTATTGTCGACATCATATTTTGCATTATTGAATTTTTTCCCCTCAAATATATCCATATGCCGATAAAATTAATGCAAATTTGGTTATGATAAAAATAAATAAAAAATCATAGCATTCTCTATTGTTGAGTATTACATTTTGTTTATCAATTTATTGTTGGATTTTGAGTTTATAGATTTAGTTCTGGAAAACTCTTATGAGATAAAAAATATAAATACATACTACGATTTGAGGGCCCAATTTTTAAATTTCGACTCAGGCCTACAAAACCTAAAGTCCGGCCCTGGCGCCGCACTTCCCAGGCCGGCACCTCCAAGGCTACTCGTTGGTATCAAAGCCAGGTTTACATTAAAATTTTTACATTAACATGAGAGATTGCAGAATGTGCAAACTTTATACATTTAATATAGAGAATTTTTTTACTCTCTATATGTATCATTATGACAAATGTTCTCAGTTAGTAGCTTATAGAAATATAAGTCTATACCTTTATGCATATAGAATTCATGAAAATGAAAGAAATATTGCATCAACAAATTATAATGCTGAGTTAGAATGCTATTTAATGCATTATTCATTAAATCATCTTACATAATGATTGAATGTCGTTTATGTAATACACACATTGTTACCATTACGAAACATTATGGTATGTGTGATAACGAAAAGGAAATCCTTGCTATGAAAAAGGCAATCTCAAAGTTCAGACTCTACATTATTTCCAACAAATTTCTGGTAAGAACAGACTCTTCAGTTTGTAAATCTTTCCTAAATTGCAAAATCCACCCTGATTACAAACAAGGTAGATTAATCAGATGGCAAATGTGGTTTAGCCATTATGATTTTGACATTGAAATCATTAAAAGTAAAGATAATTATCTTGCTGATTCCCTAACACGTGAATTGCAATTGTGCAGTTAAAATGACAGACATTGAGAAACAATTGGAGGACCTTGAAGAACAATTGGAAATCAAAGAAATGGAAATACAGGTAATTAAGAAAAAAATCTCTAATTTGAAAAAGAGATTAAAAGGCGACATTACCAAGAGTAATGAAACCAATGAAACATTACCACAAATTGTGAAGGATACTTTTGAAACTAGTTCGCAAGAACCTGTGGATATTCAAAACCCAGTTTCAAATCCCCAACTAGGAGGGAAGCATATGTATTTTAATAAAGATGGAAAAATATATATTTGATTGGGAAATGAAGAAAGAAAATGGATTTGTTGGGGGGTGGGGAAAATTCAACAATTAATGAAAAAAGACACATTAGATACCAACTTGAACACCTTGCAATAATAAACTAGAGATTAATCTTAAAAGCCTTACTGTATTTTGATTGGTGCCTCTGTATATATTTTTCTGCCTCACTCCTGGATTTTCTGCACTTACACTCTCACTGGCCACCTGCCTTTGGTGTATTGGCTGAAAGACGGAGATCCGTACAAAATGATATATAAAGAGTAGTGAAATTAAAACATGAAGTTTTATTTCAAGGCTTAAGAGAAAACTCTCTTAGCTTATTTAATTACAATGATGATGCAAATGGATCTAATGTATCAAGGTGGTTTAGTTACAACACATTTCTAAAGCTCAAAAATTACAGAGAAATTTTTCTAAGCTCAGATTGCGGATGCCTTGGATGTCTGAATGATGAATAATCGGATTCAGTGTCTGTAGATAAGTAATACAGGGATTCTGTATCACTAGGATCTTCAACTGGATAAAACCCTTGTTTTTCAAAGGTTTTTAACAGTTTGACACGATCTTCATTTCCAATTCTTGCAGGGCACTCATTTGCATAGTGTCCTCATAGGAGTGAAGTCTCCTATGGGTCTTTTTCCATCCCCTTTTGGGTTTGATGATGTAGGTTCATAGTCCATTGGGACTGCTTCAGATTCAATTTTTGGTTCTCTAATTTTTACTCCAATGTCAGTGTTTGTTAAATGATCAAGAAGTCATTCTTACAGCCAAATCAATTGAAAATCATCCAGAAATAAACGATCCAATAACAGTAGATAATAATTCAGAAAGTTCTGAAGAAGAAACTATCATACATGAAAGATTCTTCACAAACACTGACATTGGAGTAAAAATTAGAGAACCAAAAATTGAATCTGAAGCAGTCCCAATGGACTATGAACCTACATCATCAAACCCAAAAGGGGATGGAAAAAGACCCATAGGAGACTTCACTCCTAGACCAAAAGTTGGCAGACAACAGAATCGTCCTTTTGTTATATTTTTATTACTCATAATCAGAAGATTCTGATGATGAATAATCGGATTCAGTGTCTGTAGATAAGTAATACAGGGATTCTGTATCACTAGGATCTTCAACTGGATAAAATTCCCCCCTTTTTTGAAGGATTCCAAATTTTTTATATGGTTTAACTGAGTTTTTTGATGTTGAGGCATTTGGATTCTTGATTTCAGTTATGATTATTGCTGAATGTTGGTCTAAAGATTTTTCAGTCTTTGAGTAATAATCTTTAAGATCATTTTTTAATTCTTCTATAATGTCTTTTAAAGATTTTATTTCTTTCAAGATTTCTCCTAATGACATTATTTTTCTGTTAAGAGAACATTAGCAAGTTGGTTTACTGTTTCTTTAATTTCTCTTATTTCTCTTTTTTGACTACTTTCTGGAGTGTCTTCTTTCCATCTATACATAGGATCTTTCCTAGTTGATGTTGAATGTAGAAGTAAAGGTTTTTGTTCTTTAACAAGAGTCCTTTTTTGTTCGAGATCTATTTGTAATGACTTTCTTGCCGGTTGGACAAGCCAATCAAATTCAGTTTCTTTATGTTCAAGGTAATCTGAGAATAAAGGGTCAATCTTTATTCCTTTTGGTTCTTTAACAATTGTCATATTATGTTGGTTATGAATTGCATAACTCACAAGATATGAAACTGAAAAAGGGACATTGTTGTCTTTGACTAAATCTTTTCTTCCGTATTTGAATACGAAGGAAAGAATTCCATCAAAATCTTGGTCATGAAGACTTACTGAAAGTCTTGGGTGTGATGTGAAAATCAATTTTCCACATGCCAGGTTTCCATTTAAGGTGCCTAAGCAACCTTCTTTAGGATTTTTGATTCTTTCATCAATTAATCCCATCACAATGGGTTGATCAATTTTGTCAGATAGGGTGCTTCGGAGTTGAATCCGAATAGCTCCTATGGTGACCCAATAAAGGTTTTTATTGTTATCCAAGTCAATCTTTTGCTTGGCTTTGTTAATGTCTTGTTTAGTAAGAAGGGAGATTCCTATTTTACCATAAGTGTGTTGTATGTGAATAGCAAATTCCTTTTGGGAAACCCCATAATAAATATGCTTATTTCTATTCATAAATTTGTCGATGAAGTTAGGTTGTACAAATACTTCACTTGGATTTAATGTCAGATTTGTTTTGCAAATTTTTGCAAGTTTCTTGTCAGAAATCAAAATTTCTTTTGAAAAGTTTCCAAGAGACTCAGTTTGTTCAACAACTTCGTCAACTTCAATTTCAGTAGATATTTCGCTACTCATAATGATGATAAAGATAATGTATCATAAATTCTTTGACCTCTTCTTCAAATAATGTTTTGTATTTGTCACGTTGTTGTCTCATATAAATTCTAACTGAATGATGAACATGTTCAAACATTAGTTGGAATCTATACTCTTCATAGTATTCATAAAGGTTACTTTTATTAGCAATTGAATGTGTATATGCTGAACATATTTTACAATTTATCATGGTGTATGGTGATGTAAAATATAATGAAGTAAAAATATTTTAGTTTCTTCTAAGTGATTACTTAAGGCAGTATTCACTTTTTCTTTCATTTGGTCTATTGCTATTCTGTGTGCTCCTATCATGCACAGATATGTATATCTATAATACCAGTATGTGTACATACCATAATGTTTCGTAATGGTAACAATGTGTGTATTACATAAACGACATTCAATCATTATGTAAGATGATTTAATGAATAATGCATTAAATAGCATTCTAACTCAGCATTATAATTTGTTGATGCAATATTTCTTTCATTTTCATGAATTCTATATGCATAAAGGTATAGACTTATATTTCTATAAGCTACTAACTGAGAACATTTGTCATAATGATACATATAGAGAGTAAAAAAATTCTCTATATTAAATGTATAAAGTTTGCACATTCTGCAATCTCTCATGTTAATGTAAAAATTTTAATGTAAACCTGGCTCTGATACCAATTTTTAAACGCATAATGTTTAAACTGCGGAAAGATCGAAAATTCAACAATTAATGAAAATAGACACATTAGATACCAACTTGAACACCTTGCAATAATAAACTAGAGATTAATCTTAAAAGCCTTACTGTATTTTGATTGGTGCCTCTGTATATATTTTTCTGCCTCACTCCTGGATTTTCTGCACTTACACTCTCACTGGCCACCTGCCTTTGGTGTATTGGCTGAAAGACGGAGATCCGTACAAAATGATATATAAAGAGTAGTGAAATTAAAACATGAAGTTTTATTTCAAGGCTTAAGAGAAAACTCTCTTAGCTTATTTAATTACAATGATGATCCAAATGGATCTAATGTATCAAGGTGGTTTAGTTACAACACATTTCTAAAGCTCAAAAATTACAGAGAAATTTTTCTAAGCTCAGATTGCGGATGCCTTGGATGTCTGAATGAACTTCCTTAAATAGACCACCAAGAGATGCTCCATTATTTGCATTATGCAAGCTGTAAAAGGTGTTTTGTTTTCTTCTGAGTTTTTCTTCCTTTCATCCCGTGATTGAACAGTAAGGAATCTGCTTTTCACTGTAGATGAATAGTGATTTTGACTTTTACTGTAGCAGCATAGTGGTTTTTTGTCAGATGTGGAAAATTTTGGCAAAAGGACGATTCTGTTGTCTGCCAACTTTTGAAATCTGAAAAACTCGGATTTTTTGTCAGATCTTAGATGTATGCGTAGAACTGTGGCACGCGTTTCACCGGGAAACATCTGGCCAAAAGGTATTTCAGATTTTACTCTGAATGGTAAGCACTGTCAGCGTGCTGACTGTCTTTCTCAACTCGAGAACATTCATCTTCTACAAAATTTTCAATATCATCAAGATGAATCTCTTTTTCTTTTTCTTTTCCTTTGTTTTTTGTTTCTTTGTTTTTGCAAAATTTACAATTATGGTATTCTCCTAAACTGGATTTAAGAGCTTCGCATAAATGTCCATTATATTCAGGAGTGGCGTTAAACAAATTGTAAAAACTTTTTTCAAAATTACAAATAATTTTTACAGCTTCCGATGTAATGGGAACACCAGTTTTGCTTGTAACCAAAATGTATTTTGAATGAAAATTTACTTTGGCTTTGGATTCACCACTAAATGTTTTTAAAGATGTCACAATCCTTTGAAATGATAAGGATCTCCAATCTTCTAGTATTAGCTCACTAACACTAGAATATTGTCCTTCTTTTGGTTTGTCCAAATACACTTGTTGGGAAGTTTTAATTTGGATATGATGATATCCTTTGTATAAAACATTGTTTTCATCCCAAAAAGGTATGGTGCTGTTAAATTTCAAAATGATTTGTAGTTCAGGATTTTTAACAACATATTTTTTGAAATCAATTAAACACTGTAAAAGTTTTGGATCTATTAAAGATAATTCTCTAAAATCCGGACTAGGAATCATCATCTTAATAAGACCACAATAAAATGCATTTCTTACAAATGTGGGTTCAGCTCCTTCGAAAAAGATGAACTGACCAAATTTCTTTTCAAACGTGCCAATGTAAGTTTGTTCAGGAGCAGAATCACAAATGACTCTGGCTTCACCTTCAAGAGAAAGAAAGTCTTGAAGTGCAATGTCAGAAATGGTTGCACTTTCTTTGCTTTGGGTTTTTCCTAGACTTTTGAATCTGTCAGGAAAGTTTTCTTGGCTTGTTTGGACAGCTTCTTTGTAGGAGAAGTTTCTGAATCTTTGGTTTTCAGGAATTGGAAAAGTAGGCATTCTTGGTCTTGAATGGATGTCTTTCTGGAAAGGTTGGGGTCTCAGAGATAATTGGGAATGATCAATGAGATGTTTGTAAGGTGAAGGATCTGATCCTTTATTTTTATGGAATTCAAGGAAAGCTGTTTGGGCATCAATGAATGCTTTGAAGCTTTTGTGTCTGTATGGTTTGTTTTTGACAAGTGGTTCAATTTGCTCCCAATTGGTATAAAAACCACGGTTTGGGCCATCAAAGATGACATAGAATTTTTTACCAGGCATTGAAGTGCCAAATCCTACAAGAGGAGTACTGTCTTTTTGTTGGGGATTTGAAACTGGGTTTTGAATATCCACAGGTTCTTGCGAACTAGTTTCAAAAGTATCCTTCACAATTTGTGGTAATGTTTCATTGGTTTCATTACTCTTGGTAATGTCGCCTTTTAATCTCTTTTTCAAATTAGAGATTTTTTTCTTAATTACCTGTATTTCCATTTCTTTGATTTCCAATTGTTCTTCAAGGTCCTCCAATTGTTTTTCAATGTCTGTCATTTTAACTGCACAATTGCAATTCACGTGTTAGGGAATCAGCAAGATAATTATCTTTACTTTTAATGATTTCAATGTCAAAATCATAATGGCTAAACCACATTTGCCATCTGATTAATCTACCTTGTTTGTAATCAGGGTGGATTTTGCAATTTAGGAAAGATTTACAAACTGAAGAGTCTGTTCTTACCAGAAATTTGTTGGAAATAATGTAGAGTCTGAACTTTGAGATTGCCTTTTTCATAGCAAGGATTTCCTTTTCGTTAATGTGATAGTTCTTTTCTGAATCTGTAAAAGTTCCAGAAGAGTAACTACATAATTTTTCTTCTTCTTCAGAAAAACTGTTTTTGGCTTTTAATACTCCCCCCCAAAAATCTTGGGAAGCATCAGTTTCAATAATCATTTTATCAGCTGGTAAAGGATGATAAAGAGATGGAATATTTTTAATCTTTGATTTAATCTTTTGGATGTAAAGACTATCTTTTTTAGTCCAATTCCATTTGTAATTTTTCTTGAGTTTCTTTTGAAGAGGTGCTCTCATTTTTGCAAGGTTTAAAATAAATGATTCAGCATAGTTTAAACAACCTAAAAATCTCATAAGTTGTTTTTGGTCTGTAATTTCATTTGGAAAATTTTGGATATGGTCAAGGATATGGGGCTTGAGTTGTTTAAAACCGTAAGCAATTTCCAATCCAAGGTATCCAATTTTTTCTTTAAAAAGTTCTGCCTTTTTCTTTGACAAAACGATTCCTTCTTTTTGAACCCTTTTAAGAACTTGTAAAACATGTTGTTCATGATCTTCTTCGTTTTCTGAGAAAACTAAGATATCATCAATGTATACACAACAAAATTCATTTAGGTTTTTGAAAGTATTATCCATATGTCTTTGGAAGATACCTGGAGCCTGTTTGAGGCCAAAAGGTACTACTGTCCATTGAAAGTGTCCTTGCGGACAACTAAAAGCTGTAAGGGATTTTGTTGATTCTTCAAATCTAACTTGATGAAAACCAGATTTTAGATCAAAAGATGAAAATATCATTTTTCCTTTTATAAGGTGGATGAGACTTTGCATATTTGGAAGAATGTAACCATCAGCTTTTGTGATTTTGTTAAGTTGTGAATAGTCAATGACCATTCTAGCTTTTCCTCTTCTTTTTTCTGCTTCTTTTCTAACCATAAAGGCTGGAGAAGAGAAAGGGGATTTACTAGGTTCAATAACACCTAGTTCTAGGAGTTCTTTGATTTGAATAGAGAATTCTTCTCTATCTTTTGGACTGTATGCCATTGCCTTGGCACGGATGATTTTATTCTTGAATTCATCAAGAATTTCAATTTTTGCTGTGAAAGTTCCTTTGTTGATGTTTGGATCAAGGGGATTTTCAGAACAGCAAAGTTCGAAGAGTTTAGCAATTTCTTGCCTTTTTGTATTAATTTTGAAGGTTTCTAATTCTTCATTAGAAATGAAAATATTTGAATTTTTTGCAATATTCTCACCTTTTGGGGGAACAAAATTTTTTGAATTTGGGATTTTGAACATGTCTAAAAAATTTTCTTTTAGAGAGCTAAAAGCTATGGCTTTTCTTTTCTTTAAAATCCAAATTTGTTTATGTTTCAAAGTAAAACTTACTGAGTTGATTTCTTGAATAAATGGATGATATAACTGACAAAAGTTATTTCCAATTATGAAATCAATTCCTGTTTCTAGTTGATAAACTGTTGGAATTTTAAATTCAAAAGTTTGAATAGTGGAGTTGTGGCTTCCGTATATTCCTATATTAATGTTTTTAACGACTTTTGAAGTAGATATTTCTGAATTATTCGCAATTTTTAATTTTAAAGTTCTTTCAGAAAAAACCCAAAATTGCTTTGGAATAATCCATTTGCTTGCAGTGCATACAGATGCTCCTGTATCAATGTAAGCATGTATTGTGTATTTTTTGTATCCTTCAAAACTAAGTCTGATAGGAATGTAAATAGAATTGGGATTTGTTATATTTTTATTACTCATAATCAGAAGATTCTGATGATGAATAATCGGATTCAGTGTCTGTAGATAAGTAATACAGGGATTCTGTATCACTAGGATCTTCAACTGGATAAAACCCTTGTTTTTCAAAGGTTTTTAACAGTTTGACACGATCTTCATTTCCAATTCTTGCAGGGCACTCATTTGCATAGTGTCCTGATTCGTTGCAGAGCCAACATCTGCAATTTTTTTTTCTTTTGAGGACAAAATTTCTTTTTGTCTTCAAACTTTCCTTTTTTAGGTTTAGTGTATTTTTTAAAGAATTTCTTTTTTCTAAAGAATTTCTTTTTATAAGGTTTTTTATATTTTTTGAACCTATAACTTTTTCTTTTTTGTTTTTGGATTGATTTTTCTTTCTTCTTTCTTTCAGGATAACATCCATAATGTCCTGGGATTCTATCCAAGTATTTGCCACAGCAAATTCTAGGATTTCTGGGTACAGTTTTAACACTAGATCTTGTTAAATGTGCTTGCTTACATTTATCTGCAATTAGGTTTCTTGTAACAGTAATTGCTAGTCCTAAGGAGGAATCAATTTGCATGTTAGCTTTGAAATTGTCTGTGCTTGGTTCTTGAATTTTAATGGCTTCATTAAAATCCAGGATGACTTCATCATTAAAAGGATAAGGAAGCTTTCTCATAAACTTTTCTGTTAATTGTTTCCATTCTGTTGGAGGGCAAATGTAATAGTATTTTGAGAATTCGCATGTGTATTCTTCAAAATAGCACATATCACAAATTGTCATTTTTTCTAAATGGTTTAAGGCATCTCCTTGATCTATAATTGATCTGACGCTTTTGTAAAGTTCAAAGGTTTGACCAGTGAATTGTTTGTATATTTGTTCCACAATTCTTTTGATGAATTGGGGAATGTTTCCTTGGGTTTCAAGCCATAGAGCATTTTTTGCTTCATAGCTAAATGTTGTAAGAAATGCTTTCACATTTCCTCTTGTGCTTGAGATTACATAGTGCCATGAGTTTTGTTTATTTTTATGTATTTCTTTATGAATGATCATTGAAATCATGATATTATTATACCAATCCTCAATGACTGTTTCAGGATTCATTACACAGTCTAAGTCAAGTATCTTAACGTCTATAGGTGATTTCTTTGGTTTGTTAAGAAGATATGAGGGATCAATTTCACTATCTTCATAAGGTCTTGGTCTAGGAGTGAAGTCTCCTATGGGTCTTTTTCCATCCCCTTTTGGGTTTGATGATGTAGGTTCATAGTCCATTGGGACTGCTTCAGATTCAATTTTTGGTTCTCTAATTTTTACTCCAATGTCAGTGTTTGTGAAGAATCTTTCATGTATGATAGTTTCTTCTTCAGAACTTTCTGAATTATTATCTACTGTTATTGGATCGTTTATTTCTGGATGATTTTCAATTGATTTGGCTGTAAGAATGACTTCTTGATCATTTATGTTGACTTTTTTGAAGATTGAAGCTATCTTTTCAAGTTCATCATCTTCAAATGCCAATAGAACATTAAGATGTCCTAAATCATTGTATGATTCATAAATGTTTTCAAGGATTTTTCTTACTTCAGTCATTCTGATTCTGATTCTGAATTTTCAAAATCGAATTTTCCTTTTCTTGTATTTTTTTGTTTTTCTGTAAATGAATCCTGAAACAGTCATTGAGGATTGGTATAATAATATCATGATTTCAATTATCATTCATAAAGAAATACATAAAAATGAACAAAACTCATGACACTATGTAATCTCAAGCACAAGAGGAAATGTGAAAGCATTTCTTACAACATTTAGCTATGAAGCAAAAAATGCTCTATGGCTTGAAACCCAAGGAAACATTCCCCAATTCATCAAAAGAATTGTGGAACAAATATACAAACAATTCACTGGTCAAACCTTTGAACTTTCCCCGGCATTTCATGTGTGTAAGGCTCTCTATATGTATCATTATGACAAATGTTCTCAGTTAGTAGCTTATAGAAATATAAGCCTATATCTTTATGCATATAGAATTCATGAAAATGAAAGAAATATTGCATCAACAAATTATAATGCTGCACAATTGCAATTCACGTGTTAGGGAATCAGCCAGATAATTATCTTTACTTTTAATGATTTCAATGTCAAAATCATAATGGCTAAACCACATTTGCCATCTGATTAATCTACCTTGTTTGTAATCAGGGTGGCCAGTGAGAGTGTAAGTGCAGAAAATCCAGGAGTGAGGCAGAAAAATATATACAGAGGCACCAATCAAAATACAGTAAGGCTTTTAAGATTAATCTCTAGTTTATTATTGCAAGGTGTTCAAGTTGGTATCTAATGTGTCTTTTTTCATTAATTGTTGAATTTTCGATCTTTTTAAACGCATAATGTTTAAACTGTGCTGAATCATTTATTTTAAACCTTGCAAAAATGAGAGCACCTCTTCAAAAGAAACTCAAGAAAAATTACAAATGGAATTGGACTAAAGAAGATAGTCTTTACATCCAAAAGATTAAATCAAAGATTAAAAATATTGCATCTCTTTATCATCCTTTACCAGCTGATAAAATGATTATTGAAACTGATGCTTCCCAAGATTTTTGGGGGGGAGTATTAAAAGCCAAAAACCTAAAGTCCGGCCCTGGCGCCGCACTTCCCAGGCCGGCACCTCCAAGGCTACTCGTTGTTTGTATTTATGCTCATCACCAATAATTTACTCTTCTTTTCTATTTCTATTTCTAGTCTTTTTAAAAATAAAAATAAAATTTTTTCAATAGAACTTTAATTTGATTTTAAAATTTTCCCTACGATAACAAATTAATTTATTCCAAGAGAGTTGTGCTAGTCATTTGTTCTAGATTGGTGAAGAACTATTTCGAGAAATGTATGTTTTTTTTTTTTAATCTTGAATTTTATGAAATTTTATTGTAACTAATCATTTTTTTCTACTGATATTAGTCTCATAATTTTCTATTAATATTTTTCGATATCTTCAAGTTATTTATATTTGTGTGTCGTTTTCTTTTATGGTATGTAAATCACTTTCAACTTTTAAAAGTTCTTATATTCTCAATACACTCAGCTATAGTTTTGATTGAATTTGATTCAATATCACAGTCGAGAACAATCTAAAATTTCACAATTGGACTCTCTGTTCACGATTTGATTGAATTTGTAGCTCAAAGTTGTTCCTTTTATTGGTTCCAAATACATACGAGCTAACTTGACCAATTAGACCCAATCATGTTTGATTTGGGTTGGTTCAAGTATAAGCTTAATTTCGGTTCGGGTCAGGTCGGGTCGGGGTCTAATTAATCCTTCAAGAAAACTGGCTGTTTGATTTGATTACAAGTAGACTTAAGAACTAAACCAATTCAATCTATGGACAACCCTACTGATGGGTCATATCATGATATCAACACACATTGTTTTAAATAACGTAAAGTGTAGGTAGGTGTAGAAGTCGAATTCTAAATTTTTCAAGTCTAGACAAGACCTAAATAAGGGCGAGTCGAAGGTGACGATTGAGGCATGAAGGCTACGCCTTATGCCCAGGCGAGCTTTCAACACATTAAAAAAGTAACAAACTTCTTAGAGATTGACATTAACTTGACAATAAATTATCGATAAATTTTTTGCATTTTATTGCAAAAACTATAAAATGTCATCCAATAACTTTGTGCAAGTATAACGATAATAAATTATAATTTATTTTTGATAAATTTAAGATCGACTTATATGATATTTTATTTTATTATTTTGTTCGATTTATTGATAAAGATTCATGACAATTAAATTTTTAGCAACTACGACATATCATATGAGTTTTAGTTTACTTGTATTTATCCTAACTTATTGTATTATGGTTGCTTTACTTTTACATTTCTAGATAAGAAACTATTTAAGTCATTATTTTATCGATTTATTTACAACTTGTGCCAACTCTACTTCTTGGAAACGCAATTTCTTTAAGCTATTAAGACCGTGTTTGTCTAATTTTAAAATGTTTACTTATAAGTAAATAAATTTAAAAATCAAAAATAATTTTTCTATAGATCATAATTGAAAATAAATAATTTTAAAAAATATTTAAAAATAACTTTACTTATTTTTAAGCTTAATCAAATAAATTCAAGTTTATTATATCTTATTCTCTCAAGTGCACCTCGTCGTTATCTTTAAGCGTGCCCATAATTACTTTTAAATAACGTTAGGTCACTAGTTTCGAGCAATTTATAAAGTGTCCCTCGTCACATGTTTAAATATTGGAGCTTAATTACGTCATTTTCTTCATAAATTAGCCACCTACTATGCAAATTTATTACCAAAAAAGGTCAAATTTCACATGTAGCTTGCTTGCTTGACTTTGTACTTATCTATAATCCACCTTTTTTTTAACTTACTCAATAAAGGAGAATGTTATTGAATTAATGATATTTTAGTCCTCATATGGTTTATAATTAATTAAACATTGACATTTGCTTGAATACTATATTTAAATTTTTGTTATGGTCATTTTACAAGAAAAATTAAATATTTAGCACATCTAGTCTAACAAAGATTATAGATTGCTTTTTTTTCCCTGTTTTGTTATGGTCATTTTACAAGAATTTAGCACATCTAGTCTAACAAAGATTATAAATTGCATTTTTTTTCCCTGTTTTGTTTAGATATTATTACGATAATTTTTTCTAATAAGATAATTTTTAGTTGAGCTTAAAAGTAACTTAATTAACTTTAAGTAATTTTTATTAATCTCTAAAGATATTTGGTTATGTTACTCTTTGTTTACTTATAAAAAAAAATATTACTTATTTTGAGAGTAAATTAAAAGTTATTTTTAAAAACCTTGATCAACCAAAAAGCTATTTGTTTTAAATTTTAATTATTCACTTAGAAGTAAGTTTACTTATTGTCATGATTTGTGGTTCAATCTAAAAAAATATGAAGTAAAGTAGTATAATCTCCTCCTTATAAGCCCTATTGTCACAATGTGGTGCTTTTATTCGCAAATCTCCAACAATTTTACTCGAATTAAACACTACATCATCATGACCTACATATTATGATCCCCTTCAAGTCCGTCTCCTCTTAACGAAGAAGATTACAAGCGATCAAGACTATATGATATCCATCGTGTCAAGCTCACGTTACCATTAAGGCTCCATTATCTCGAGAGTTCATTGTCATGAAATATCAGTCTATTGCGATTAATTTGGCCACGTCTTTGGTACGAGTCTAGAGATTCGTCTTGCTTGTTTGTGTAACTGGCTAAGTGTGAGCTTGTGATGTATATTTTGAGCACCTTTTAAAATGAAAATCTATTTAGTGAAGTAGAACAATTCTTTTATAGGAAACTGATCTCCTGCCCGTAGTAGGCAGGAAATCCTTGCCCACATGCTGATTTGTCAGCATGTGGGCTGTTGATGCAAAAAGCAACTTTTTGCATCAACAGCCCACATGCTGACAAATCAGCATGTGGGCAAGAAATTGCTGCCCACTAGGGGCAGCAGATCATCACTCTTCTTTTATAAACTCAACATAATTTACGTGTCTAGTCGATATTAACATATCTTTAAAGTCTTTTTATTCACCTTTCTTTCCACGCATTAAATTTGTAATTAACTAAAAGCACACCCTCCCCTTCTACCCACCCACTTCATCTTCTTCCAATCCCAAACGGTATCCAACCTCCATCTTCACCTCAAACAAATCACATAATCTCATTTTCCACTTCATAGTAATTCACTTACAGCAATCAATATGAGTACTGGCGGTGGCGGCCTAAGCAAACTAGGCACAGCACTAACTATAATCTTTGTAATCTCAGTGGTGGCACTCTTCACTGAACTCTTCTATGTCTTGTGGCGACGCCGTGTCTTCCGCCGTCAAAACCCCACCGTCATCCAAGGCAGTGGCGGAGATCAAATCTCCCAGTATTCTTCAGACTGCTCTGTATCCTCTGTAGCCTCCTCCAAAGAGCTCCTCTACTTCTTCTGCATTAAACCACGCGAAACCAACTCAGATACAGACAGTCAGAACTCGAATGCGCCGCCGCAGATGGAGGTTGTTGATATAGATGTGCTGAAACTTCAGGGCATGTATGGACCGTCAAGATTCTTGTTCACTATCAATGAAGAGGAGAGAGAGGATTTTGAATTGACTTCTGCAGAAAAAGATCAGAATCAGAGTGAGAACGTGATCAGCTTGGAGGAGGATTTTAGTTTGGCTGAAGAATCACCAGAGGAGTTGGTAGTGGTGGTGGTGGCGGAGGAGGAGGAGGAAGTTGACCATGTTAGAAGTATTGATGCGACGCCGTTTTCAACGCCTTGTGCTTCGCCTGTGTATTTCACTCCCTCGGCTTCTCCGGTTCACGAATTGGTCAATGCTCGGTCCAGTGTTTCTGACATTGAAACGGCGGCGTTTAGTTTACAAGTATAGGGTGATAGCCAAGTGCCAACTAGGTATATTATGTTTTTTCTTATTAGGAAAAAAAATTGTATAGTATTTGAGTGAAATTAAAAGGTTGTCGAAACTTTTTTATATCACTTTATGTGAATCGTGATTAATATTATATTTTCTATTTTTAATTAATGAAATTTTTTTAGAAATAATGTTACTCACAACCCTATAAGAGTCAATCCCATTCCAAATTGTACATTTGATGAATTTTAGTATTTGAATAATTAATTTCTCGAGAGAAAACATTTTTTTTTTAAAATTTGACCCAAATAAAATAGTACAAAAATATGTTTTGATACTCTTATGCATACTATTTCAAAACATGAAAATTTTTATTTTAAATAATTAGAAATATATCGTTGTGAAGGTGTGAAAACTCAAACTATAAAATAATTGTTGTATTTTTACTTCTTCAAATATGGAATTTTGACATTGTAATTGTGTCTCAACCATAGTATGTTATTTTTTTTTTCTTTCTTTATTACTCTCTTGCTAGTCGATCTCTCTTTTCTTTTTTGTGTTTGTGCTCACATTGAATTCCTCGAGTTGTTTTTTACAAAAATATGGGGAAACAATTGCTCCTAGTGAAAATGTTTGGGGACTTAAAATGCAAAATTCCCAAAAATATGCTACTCTGTGTTGGGCTATAACCCTAGGTGTTAGATATTTATGCGCTAAAATTATTTTTTAAATTTTTATGAATTTTGTGTTCTATACAATGTGTTAATAATAAGTAAATTGTAAATTATAAATCTTATGAAATATATATTTAAATTATAATTTAAATTTTAAGCCAATATCAACCTATTTTACCTATGCAAGAATATGCAATTATTGAAAAAGTACAAAAATATGGTACGTGACTTTTTACTAAAGAATAACACGGTATGTGACTAGTTATCATTGCGTTTTGATTTTCAATTTCAAGGACGGATTTGACTAATGGATTACAAACTTCCGAACCAAGGGCGCAAGACGTTGGAAAGATTGGGGCTTTGGCTCGTCCAACTGATATTAATGGGCTGAAATTACATAGGAATCAAACGACAATTGGATCCAATCCAGATTATATTTTAAGAAGGATCTTTTTGCCCAATACTTCAATAGATTATTTGTGATAGCCCAATTAAAGAAAATGTAGGACACTACAGTGGAATAATTATTGTCATAAATAGGTATCGACAAATAATGATTTTATAACAATTATTTGTCATGGTTAATCAACAACGTGGTAAAAGTTATTATGAGGCCGTGCATCGTTGTTAATGTATTTAGTATTTATACGGTATTTTATGTGACGGAGGATGTCAAAGTAGATTCACGTAGAAACCTTTTACAATGAATACTATGATGCGATAACATATTGATTTCGTGTAGTGGTTAGCAAATGAATTTATGTCATTATAGAAAAGTTCAGGTCACGAGGTGTGACAAAAATTTAGGCTCGTTGTTGAATAAAGTGCACACATTATGACTATCAATTAAACAACTTTATACCTAGTTTCCACATAAAATTTTGAAGTGACTTTATTAATTAACAAATTATTTATAAGACATGACCAAACCTCTATCACTTTATAATCATTGGATGCACTAAATTGTTCAACCTTTATCTTAGCACAAATTAGAAATGTTCACGTGAAATGAATAAGTTAAATTTTGATATTGATAAATATTAAATAGATATCGATACACAAAAATATTTTTGTCATTCATTCGATCTAATCTTTTCCTAATGTAACATATATCACGTGATGTGACGATTGTATTTTGCCTAAGATTTAACGTTTTACTTCTTTTTAGCTTAGCCAAACATATACGAAAAAACTATTTTTTATTTTTATGTTTTATATATAACATATGAATGTGGAAGAATTTGAGTAGGATAGCAGGAAGAAGTACTAGAAATTCAACGGACCAACAATTAAAAAAAAAAAAGTTAAAAGAATTACTTAAGTTCTACTTTAAACAGAAATTAATTAACTAAACACGAAGAATTATATATAAAACAAAAAGAGTAAACATAAAGTGAGCATGAAAAAGTAAGAAAATTAAAAGTGAAACCATAAATTAACTCCAGTACTAAAAGCTCCAATCACTTTTTTAATGGAGAAGAAATAATCAGCATTCAATTATTACAGAATTGTAATTTTGCTTTCTTATTCATCAGCAAAATGTACAATTATATGATCCATACAACATTAATTAAAAAAAAAGTTTATAAATTATAACATAGCTAGGAAGAAAAATGAGCCTTTTCTTGATCACACATTGACACTACAGGTCTGTGAAAGCTGATATTTGATTGCATTTCCGATGACAATCCCAGTATTCCGGCTATTTCCGAGAGGTATATAAGCCGGACAGGTGACGTGGAGATGGTACCGGCCGGAGACGAAGGACCCAACTCTCCATTTAACACGGCCATTCATCTTGATGATAAGCCAAATGGCTCCATTGGATTTGTCCTGGCTGAGGGCGACGCCGTTGTAGGGCGCCACCGGGACACTGGTTCCGTAAACAAACGGAGACCAGACGTTGACATCCTTATGTCCTTGGTACACCGGAGGAATGACGGTGTAGTATGTGATTTGCTGGTTGTGGTAGGTGGCGTAGACGTCCATTTTGTCGTAGTAAATGCCGATTTTGGAATTAGGGTTTCGAGAGTTGATGGTGACTTGAATGCTAGTGGAGATGATATTGGGGGAAGAGACGTTGAGGCCGAAGATGGTGGCGTCTTGGAGGGTGAAATGGGGTTTTTTGGGTTGAAGAATGGCCCAAACTAGGAAGATTATTACTAGGATGGTGAAGATGAAGATTAGAAGACCGGTGCCACATCGCCGGATTATTATCCGTCGCTCGTCATGGTCATCAGAGCACTTTTCCTCCGTCATGTTTCTAGTGGTGGTGGTGATGGCGGATATGGCGGTGGAAGGTGGAGTTGAGTTGTTGAGAGGTTGATGAGTTCTAAGAGAATGGGGAAGGGGTGGTTTACTATTTATATTAGGCTTGTGGGGGTGGGGGTGGGGGTGGGGGTGGGGGTGGGAGTGGGGGTGGGTACAATATTTATTTCCTTTTATGATTTAGAGTATGCATGATCACCTTTTAACATGGAAAAGTGCATGATAGATTGAGCATGTAAGTAACTTGTGATTCAACAGACACTATCATCACAAAAGAAAACTTGTATGTAAAAAAAAAGTCATTTTAAAAATCTATGTTTAAACAAATAAATAATTTAAATTTACGCTGTTACTTAACTTATTCTTAAGTATGTTAGTTTTTACGCACGATAAATAAAAATGCTTGTGATGCAACATCAAAAAACTTGTGTAAAAAAGAGGAAATTCTATATTTCTTGATTCCCCAATCGACCCACAATTTGTTCTAACGTTATTTAACCATATTATTCAATGTTATACCAATGAAATTAGATTTATTTAGCAAATTCTAAATTCGAAAGAACGCAGAAGAATAAGAAAGGATGTTTAATATTTTGAATTATATCATTTAAAAACTTAGAACGAACACGTTTATTTATTTAGAGTGCGTTTGATAGAGATTATAAACAGTTTATAAACCAATTTTGGTTTATTTGAGTTGAAATTGTTGACTTTTCATGTTAAACATGAATTGAAAATTTAAAAATTACGGACTGAAAAAAACCAAAATGGGTTTTTAATCCCTACCAAACCAAATGCATGCTTAAATTTTTGTCTCCTCTTTATATGCATGTTAGATTCGTTTTTACTAAATATCCGTCTTGTGTAAAATATAACACGATTTTATTGATTTCCTTAAATCTTGGAAATTATTTGAATTGTAAAAAATAAAAAATAAAAAATAACAGCTTTAATGAAATCGAATGTGTGTGAAAGATAAGGAAAAGTTACCTTTTCATTTGAGAAAATTTTGTTTAAGATGATAAGGTAGTTAAATGTAGTTTATGTAATTAGTGCTTTGATGAATCATGACCGTTTGATGGTGATTGCCATGCCCTCTACGATTGGGGTCCACTTATCATGATAAAAGGATCCTTCCATCTCAATCTACGTACTACTTGATATTTGGATTATAGGAAAAGAACATGTGCATTCTATCATTATAGAATTTATCAATCACATGCTTCGATTAATCTATAGATAATTATATTCACACAATATTTTTTATTTTTTGCATCATATTTTAATTATATTTAACATTCTTAATCTTTTAATATTATAGCACTCATATCCCCAACTTTTTTATCACATTTTTATCTTCAACTTTTCATTAATTAGTACATCTCGTGTTTGATAACAGTTTCTGTAAAAAATATTTGTTGAGAATTCGCAAAAATATTTATTTGTCTGTCATATTTTAAAAAAATATATAAAAATACGATAAAATATTTTTCCCTCATTTCAAAGTACGTAAATAAAATATATGGACAGAAACCATCATCAATGATGAAATGTGCTAATTAATAAAAGTTGAAGATAAGAATTCGATGATAACAAATTAAGAGCATAATTACAATAATAAACAAAAGTTGAGGATCTTAAGTACAATTAAAATGTAGTGCACTTATAACAAATTGTAGTGTGAATATAATCACTCTTAATCTATTTATACAATTTTTAATTTATGATGATTAATTCAATTTAATTTAATGTACTAAATATACTCTAAAAAATAGATTATACAAAGTTTAAATTGAAAAATTATATTTTTCACTATATAGTATTAATATTAATAAAAAAATTGATGCAACATAAATAGAAAAAGATGACACCGTCCAAAAAGAAGAAATGAAACATAGCTTTGTTCTTATATTAATCATTTTGCCTAGATAATGGTCCTTTTACCTGCCATTGATCTGTTGGGACAAATGTCTCCTCCCACTCTCTCTCTCTCTCTCTCTCTCTCTCTCTCTCAATGTAATCCACATAATCACGAGATTTATATTGAATAAATATAAATGTCTTCTTCTTTTTTTTCTATGTATTTAAATTTTTACTGTAAGTCTTTTCACAATTGACCTATTTTCTTCTAAGGATGCTTGTTAGTGATGGATTCTGAAAAACAAGAGAAAATCACAAGAGACGAGCCATAGTTTGCTTTTTCTTTATTCCAAGCAAGATAAGGGAAAAACAAGAAAAAATAAAAAATAACACACGGGGAAATAGTAGTGAGGAAAAAAAAAACACACAAAAAGATGGGATAAGGCATCTTGAAACAGTAGAAAAGAAGTCTAGAGATACCCACTAAACAAAAGACATGGGTGGCCTTGTACCAAAACCCTGTGGCCGATCCCCCCCACCCCCCCAAAAAAAAAAAAATTCAACCTTTTCCTCTTACAATTTGGGGCTTATTCCAATATTCTTCATTGCACTAACAGAAGTCCCTACAAAATCAACCTTGGAGTTTGAAATCTCTCAACAAGTACCACATTAAATTTAGTTGTGTGTGTATACACGCGCATGTAGACGTATGAAAATAATTCTTGACTTGAAATTACGTAAATTAATTTTGTCTAAAAAACAAAATACTCGTCGAAAGAAAATATTTCTTAACATAAAACTACAAAGAACTAATTTTCATATAGGTAAAAGAGTAAGACATATACACGTGCACACTATCCTCAAAATCTCCAATTTTCAATCTTAATTGTAATTAATTTTTTGTGGGATTTCTAGGAAAATTCATAAAACCACACCTTCCCCAGTATTAGGCTTAATCTTCCGAATATAATGCTTAATATTCTTCACTATATATGGAAAAGACAACTAAAAAAGTGGAAGACGAAAAATAGTGGATATTGACACATGCACACCATCCTCAAATTCTTGATTTCTCAATCTAAATCACAATAATTTCTGGTGGGATGTCTTGAAAATTCCCTATAACGACCCAATTCCAAATACTAAGTTTGAAAATTTTCACAATGTATGAAAAAGACAATTCAAAAAGTGGAAGGGAATAAAGCATGTGATGAAACTTTGGTTGATAGGAAATTTTTGCAACCGATGCTACAAGTTGAAAAGTGAGGGAAAAAGAAGACATGTAAAAGGAAAGAAAGCATCTATGTAGGAATGGAAATACAAACCCTAGGAGGATCCAATGGTGTGATTTGAGGACTAAAATCATTTAACTTCTTGCTTACATCACTTGGAATAAAGGTTAATAGTGAGAAGTGGAGGATAAAAGAAAAGATGTAAGATGATAGTATATTCTCGTAACATGACACGCACTAGTTAAGATTCACCAAATTTTAAATTATAAGCACATTGGAAGTGTAGAAAACTACAATAGTCTACAATATGTAAAAACCCAAATAAGACTACTTATTCCATTTATATCAATGGTTCCCGTTATTATTAATTTTCCAGTCAAATCATAATATCCTAAAGTTATCGTCTATATATCGACATTTGATTATTTCATTCTAATCATTGTGCGATTGATTATTACCAACAATTATTTGGTCACATAATTGTACAATGAATAAAACCTCAAGAGAAAAGAGCTTATACAAAATAAAAACCTGCTCTTGATCCAAAAAAAGGAAAAAGAAAAAAACTACCGCCTTGGATCAATCGATGTCTTCCCTTCAAAAAACTCAGCCAGCATTCTTTCAAGATCTTCTGGACTATATCTGATGTACTTCTGTGGATTTTTACCACCCTGAATTAAAGGCCTAAGCATAGATATAAGATTCAACAAACTCATCAATCATCGAGAAAGCCAACTTTGGAAAAATGGAACAAGGTGTACTTATCAATATTATTCGGGGAGGGGTGTCATCGAGTCTAAGAAAGCGTACCCATAACGTTTTATGAAAGACCTATAAGCAGGCAATAGGACCTCTGCAACTGCCAGCCTCAACGATTCGCGTAATTCGGTGTCAGGAACAGTCCATTGAGACTGCCTTTGATGAAGCTCCTCGAATTGTATGTTGAAGGACTTGAACCTGTCTTTAATCATTGCCCGGGAAACGTTACTAGTGCTGCCACCATCTCCAAATGAACCGCTCCCACCCTGAAGTCCCTGAATGGAGAGACACTGCAAAATCTGCTGATCATAACTAAGAGTGAGTCTCCCCCAATGTTCCAAGACAGACTATGTATTATAACTAAAAATGATTTTCAAAGAAAATGGAATCCATTTCGACTTTCAAGATCGAACTTGGTTAACAAAGTGGAGGGAAGTGAAGAAAAAACTTAGAGATCATTTTGTCACTGATGTGTTTCCTGTATTTCTGTTTTTGCTATCGTAAATTGACAAACAAGAAATAAAAAACACATTTAGTTCCCTCTTTTTACATTTGTTATATGAAAAGAGAAACACAAATAGTTCCGAAAAGAGACAAATACATTAAAGGTATTTTGCAACTTCTAAAACTGACCAAACCCCCCGTAGGTTACTATTCATTAATGAGGTTTAGTTATCAAATTATTTCCACAATATGAATCACTATTCCTCCCCTTTTCCCTGTCAAGCATTGCCCACCAGACACCTATGGCGACAGGCGTCAAAATCTTCAAACTGCACCACACCATTAACAACTTTATTGCTACTCCAGTTGCAACATAATACACCAAACAACTATTGCAACAATAGCATCAACAATGTTCTGAAATGAAAAGTTGAACAAAAGGAAATAGATACCAAATAATTACACAAAGAAATAGAAATGGATACTGAAATAGAAAAATAGATAAGAAGGGCATTACAAAGTCCAGACTTTCCCATTAAATACAACTGATTGCAATTGAATGGGTTTAGCGGCCAGATGATATCTCAGAGGAAAAGGGGAAGAGTTTGCAGCATCCATTCTGGTATTCCACCATTAATGGTTCCTTATTGTTCTCTCTCATTTTTCTTATTCTTTTGGATTATTGGTGTTGGGAAGAATGTATTTTAGTCTTTCAGACACATAACCAGAGATTTTAATATGAATTATATGCAATATGTACATCAATTTTTCTCTTCCATTTTTGGGAAATGGCAAAATCAGCATACTTCATGTCATCTAGCTTCAAATTAAATATGTGTGAACAACCTAATCCCATGAGCTACATCAATAAAGAGGAGTCGTACGGATATGCATTGCATTCACCATAACAAAGATGATGAGTCTTGATGCATGTGAAAAAAGGTGCTGTAAGTACATCAAACCTTAGACCAAGATATCCTCTTATATTGATTTGCATGCTGCTGGACAACTCTTCTGTGTATTTGCACCCAGTCATCCCCTAACAGATCCTTTGCCTCTGACCTAGATAACAACACTCCATAAATTGGTCTGAGTTTTTACTAGTTTGTTACACAGAGAAAATGAACTAAGTGCATTTTTTATACGTTGTATTAGATACAACTAGACAGTATAATGAACATCTTTCTTATTACTGTCGAGTGCTATCCAATACTCCCGACCAACACATTCCATGAAAGCATGACATACTTGCGCACAGATCTAACAATATAGTGTATATTGTTCATCAGAAATAATTGAGTTAAAGCAGGATCTTTGTATTGCTTAGATTTCCCATCTAGGTTACTTTGGAGAGCCTGCATTATCCGCGTTGTTATGGATGCTAACTGCTCATCTTCATCACCATCATTGAACTCCTTGAAAAGTTGCTTTAGAGTTGATTGATAGCTGAAATTATCGACAACAACAGTAAGATATTGTAATTTATGTCATAACAACCTTAAAAAATAAACATGCATAAGCAGTCAGATAGCAAAAATATAATAGTAGTAAAAATGCTTGTAAAGTGAAAAATAATGGATGTTGTGGTTGAAAATACAAGATATCTTAAATTGGAAAAATTGGTTGGGGTAAAAGTAAAATCAGCAGAAACTGGAGCCTGCAAAAGATGTATAAACTAGACGAATTGGAAACATAATTTGCAAAAACTTCTTTGTAGTACTAATTATCAAAATAGAAATTTAATAATTCTATATTTCTATTGTATATACATGAAAAGTCTGAATACTAACTACGCGAATTATTGACATATTTTATTGGGGAAGGACTTCTAATCTGCAATGCACACAGTGATTTCTACCTTTGGAGGAATTTGGTTTAGACTTTAGAGAATTATGAAATTCTTGTTCACTTGAGAAAATAATAAGGATATTCAAGAATCAACCAAACATGAGAAGTTCAACCTTATTTAGTTCAACAAAAATTAGTTTATTCGAAGCATAGATATACTTAGTAGGATGTATATTTCGTTTAAAGGCTCTAATATTGAAGGAGACGGGAAAAGTCCTTTTCTAAGTGGAACCCATTTAAGAACTATGATATGATAAAGTTGATAATATCACACTTCGTTTTTAAATCACAAGGATCCTAAATAGAAGTTCAAGGAATGAATAAAATGAAGATCAAAGCATCAAAGGTTATTTTACAAATAAAGTATAATACATGCAACTATATGCAAATATAGCGTCCGTTCGGTTTAGCTTAATAAGTTGCTAAAAAATTGATGTCAAAGTCAATAATTAATTTTAACCACAAAACACATGGGACCCACAACTTTTATCAACATTTTAACCACACATTTCATCAACTTTTATCAATATCTGTTAAAACTTTTATCAAAAACTTTGTCAAATAGACTTACAATAACTAATAGCTCTTAACAATTAATATTTTTTATAACCAAACAACAAAAGTCTAAAGCTCCCCAAGGCAAACTTACTCAAAGACAAACTTCACATAGTTGATCACATAGCTGGTCAAAGGATGGACTGTTCCATCGAGAACAGCAGTTTTTGTGGCATCTTTTTCAACTGCTTCTTCAAAATCACCAAAGGTCTCCTGGGCGGTCTGAGCTAGACGTTTTGTCAACACCTTAGCAGCCTCCCGCATCTCACCACAATATTTACTTCCAAATATGATATCCATCTGTCAAAAACAGCAAATCCGAACACCCAAACCCCCCCGCAAAAATACAATTAATTAATAATAGGGGAAACAGAAGGAATAGAAAATAGACAAACATAACAAATTTGAGATGAAGACAAAAAATTGAATGAGATAACAAACATGTAGACAAGTTATGGTAATGCCATAGTATGATTTGTGAAATATAACTGAGGCCTACTTACCAACAATATTTGCGAACTGAACAAAAACGTTCACCGAAAAACAGGGTAGGAACTAGTGGGAACTTCCTATAACTACTTCCACAAACAAGTTGGAAGATCTAATAATCTCATAGCACTAAATTTATTGAAATTATATTGAAAATCCAAATAGTTAAGGTCCCAAAACTTTGCATTTATGAGAATAAGCTCTCATCTGCATATTGCAAAAATCATTTAGTAGAAGGGATTCCTATTCCCTGGAAAAATGGAAGCACAACGTTAAGTGAAGATTATGTGTGTATGTATCTACACACTTATACATTAACAAGTTAGTGTGCATCCATATATATGTACGTATGTATTGCGGAGAGAGAGAGCGATGAGAGAGAATCTATGGGTTAAAAAGGCCAATAAATTTATATCCACAAGTGCAATCAGAAACATAGTAACTAATTACCAAATAGAAATTTCTGCTTATAGCTTAAAGAACTTATATATAGATTTTCAAGTAATGTAATATTAGTAGGGACCTATAAACTTCTTTTCTTTTGCACACAGTGTTCTTTGCTGCCACCCATGAAGTAAGTTTCAACAGATAATTCATTGAGCAGTGGCGAATCCAAAACGACCACCAGTGCATATATGTCAAGAGTACATACAAGGGAGCTTAGGAATTTGGCAAAAAATTTATCCGCAGAAAATTATTCTTCTGATTAACTTTCACAGGGTAGAAAGAGTTTTTTCAAAACTAACTTCCAACAGATATTTTATAGATGTAAAGGAAAAAAATTGCTTTCAATCAAACCAAGGAAGAGAAGAAGAAAAAGACAAGCTGAATAAGAATGTCAAGATGCATTTTAGTGCAAAAGTTGCTATATTGAATAAGCAGGGCTGAATGGGTTAATTAGAAGGCTGACTGCATCATACATCTGGCTGAATTTCTCTCATTATCTCGTACATGTCTAAGAGGACAAATAGCTTTTCAGGTGATCTCCTGCTCTTGGCAATAGCTTCTCCAAAACTAAGTAGCATGGCTACACTATTTGCTGTGACTTCTGCAAAACACTGATCCCTAAGACTCTCATGATCAAAAATCTGATCACACACACTCTTTTCTGCAACAAACAAAAGTTTCACCTGTTTTTCATATAGGATAATAACGTCAGTGAACGAAGAAATCAAATAAAAAAAATTATGGAACATATGTCAAAATTTACCACAATCCGCATAAAATGAATCCAGTCTCCAATCTTTGCTTCCAAAACTTCCCACTGCATCTTTTGTACATCATCTTTACTAAGTCTTTCAACACCTAGTTTCCTGAGAGTCTGCTCCACTGCCGAAGACCGAGTTTCCCTAAATACAATAATGATAAACAATGATGACAGCACATAACAAATACACTCAAGTGCGCACATGTATATATAGACATAATTGCAAACACACCAAGTCAACATATTCAGACATCTATACGCAAAAATATTGCTATAAATCATCTCAACTAAATTATACAGATTAAAGTCATATTAACACGATAGAGAAAAAAAATCACCTACAAGTATTATGGATTTGATTGTAGAATATGTTGACTCTTGGACTACATTGACCAGAATAGGTATTAAGGAATCAAAATAAAATTTAGTAACATAATGGGAATGAAAATATGAACTAAATATTAAGCCTACTAACACGCCCAAAAATCACATGAAATACGAAATAATCAGAATTCAAAAGAATTAGTAAATGAAATTATCTGAATAGCCAAATGACGACTTGTACATGATTTGACCATTTTTTAGAAAACATATACCTTCCTTTGGCAGCTGAAGGCAACTTGATAGCCACGGAATTATAGCATTTATTGGGAACTACCTGATAATTTTTGTTAATGCGTTCACACTACTTGTATACATCCCATCATTTGAAGATGTAATAGTTTACCTGCCTACCAGTTCAAAGGATTTGAGATCCAGACTAGAGTTACTTACACATCTAACTCCCTCACTTGGTCATCAATTGTATGAAACAAGAACCGACTCAAATTTTCCCTGAGAAACATCTTCAGTAGAACCATGTTTATGCTAGAGGTTTTAGCAAATCTTAAACACACAATAGGGCATCAAAGGAATAGGATCACTACTGACAACAATAGCCAAAGTGTTACTTGTAGATAATGCTTTTCATACAAGTAGAAATATAAGGTACATTATAAAAACTGTTCAAAAGAAAAGATAAACCTTCTGCTAGTAAAACATACAACTTAATATAAACCTAGCTGTATCCAGGGCAAAATTTTTATAATTACATCCCTTGATTTTTTAAGTTGATTGATTATAGGTGCTCTCTCTCTCTCTCTGCAAATGATAACAACGGTTCCTGCTCCCTCATCTTGTATGCTTCTATTTTTCAATGAACAAGGCAATTCTCTCTCCAATAAGGTATAGAAATATAAGATATAACATATAATTAAGCAGAAATAAAACTCACCTTGTTGTTTGGCTGTCATTGTACAATCAAGAGTCCATTGTCAATGGATATTTTTCTCAATAAAAAGAAAAGAGAAGAAAACTGATTCACCGGGTAATGCTTTTAATTATTGTCAATTTTCGATCATTGTGGGCTTGTATTTCATCTTTTTCTTATCCTTGTCTGTCAAGAAACTTATCTAGAAAAGCAGTACATAAAGCTTTACAAAAGAGCAACAGCCGTACTATTATCCCAGAAACTACATCAAAATTGAGTAAACAATCAGAATATTACCTATATATATTGAAGAGTTGCTGTTGTTGGCCAGCTTCAACCATTTGTTGAGCTAAGTCATGTAACAAAGGCATAATTCTAGCAGGAATTAGAGCCGGGGGGTGAAAAACAGCAGTCTCCAAACTTTTAGTTTGGTGCTCTGAATGTGGTTTAGTTCCAGTAGCATCACCCCCACCAGATGATGCTGCTGATGGTCGCAGAGAATTGGGTAGGCAATCGAAAAGACGATCTGGTTCCACGGGTTTGCTGAAATCATTAGAAGTATAATTTACTAGGGCAGCTGTATCGCTCATATTTATAAAGAACCTTAATACCTTGGAAAAGAAAACCTTATATTGAATCCATGAACTAGGTTGAGCATTACGAACAATTACAAAATTCAATATTTTTATGTGCACTCAGATAAAAACATGCATCATATTACATTAAGGAAGCACAAAATCAAAACGAAGAAAATCATTCTCTTCGTTGTAAAAAATTAGAAAAGAACAGTGCCATAGACCACCCTTTAGAAGTATATCTTCAAGTCATCCTTATATTTTAGAAGCTTATATTGATTTGATAATAGCCAGATCTGTCTTTATTAACCAGAACTAGGCAAGGATAAAATACTTGATCTTTTTTGCTAATCTTTCAGTTAAGTCTGCTCAATACTCCTAAGTGCTTGGCTAACTTAATTCCTGAGCTCATACTCCTTAGACATGAAGCTTCATTATTTTATTACCTCCCCATACTTCCAAATCAGTGGACTTGTTATATAGAGCCTCATATTCCTTTATTACTCCTTTCTTAAGAGTTCACAATACTTTACACTATAAAGGGGGGTTAAAGATGAAACATAAGTAAATAAATTCCTCCAGTCTCAAACAACTTTAGATTTTAGACGAGGTGGCTCAATATAGTATTAGAGCTGGGAATAGCCATGGGTTTAAGTCTTGCCGCCACCCATTTACAAAACTTTTACGTGTCAAGCCTTTGGTAAAATAATGAAACCAGCCTGTACATGAGGAGTTTGTCGACAATATAAATACAAATACTCTCTAACTGCTTGAGCTTTCAGATGAAGTTATTTAAAAAAAATGAATCATGAATGTGAGAGGGTGTTTTTGAAGAAAAAATATAAATAAATAAATTTCATGACCCTCTAACATATTGAGCTTTTAGACAGGTGAAAAGATGGGAATCACAATTCATGGGAGGCTTGCAAAAGGTAAAGAATATTATGTATGAGAGAATCACACGGCCTCACTTTGCAATAGGCAAAACTCTAGGAGTCTTATTCATCTTTTGAACAATTTAAACCAACATTAATCTAGATTTTTTGTCCACCATCACATGCAGCATTTAACAGCATAGAAGATAAAGTTCAATATTTGTTCATATCTACTACTGTCTTTTGCAACTAGCAGTGCAGTGACAAATGACGCGTGATGAATCTGCTAAAATTTGTTTAATTCAATGAAAAGTGGATATCTCCGGATTTCTTTGGGGGAACCTAGACCTCCAGAGACATTCTGGCTCTGATTTTTTTATTCATTGAAGAGTTCTTAATGTTTACGCAAAAAGTTGAAACTGCAAATCCTACAACACAGCAACTAAGACTTCTGAAAACTACCCACTATCACCAATAAATTATACACTAAAGCAACCATTACTTATCCTTGCACAGTTCAGCAATTAGATTAAACACAAGAAAAATCTAGATAATGCTTATCCATAATAGCTACATCTTGACATGTAATGTCAATCAACATCTCCAAAAGTAAAGACTTGAACACATAATAGAGACTGAACAATGCTTATTGTGACACATTCCAAGCTTATATACTCAATTTAAATGGTCGTTTGAAGATTTTATGACTGGATTGGACCATTTTTCTAAACCCAGAGAGTACAGTGACAAAATATAACCACTCAGCTGCAGGCTTCAGTCATCAAGCACAAAGAATTAGATAAAGAATTGTGTAGTAATTAAGATGATATGGGAAATGTAAGGACTGGGGAAATTTGATCAGACATCAACGATAGTTGAACCATATAGAGACAATGTCAACGAGATAAAGAAAAAGTTTTTACACAAGAAAAAACTGCATTAATTCAAACCAAAAAGAAGCGACTTGATTTTGTGACCCTCTTGGCCATAATAAACAAGTTTACTTGATGAGAACAAGAAATTCTATGAATTCAATCAAATTTCATATGATGTTAGTCACATTTTAAATAAGAATACAAGAAAAAAAACATGTGTATTTCTCAAACAAAGTCAAGAAAGAGTCTTCACGCAAGATCAACCAATCCTAGTCTTCCAATACACGGTACGGTCATTAACTAAAAAATTGCTTATCCAAGGGTCTATTGTATAAAGAACAATCTGAAACATTTTTTTGAAAAACGTAGTGTATGTGTATATGCGTGGAGGAAAGGAGGAAGTCCGGGGGAAAAAAAACTGACAAGTCACTAGTGAAACACAAGACTGCACAAACTGGTTATAGATTTTGCTTGATATTGTTGAGCATAAGCTATGAATGTAATCAGTAAAAATAGTTGAGAAGATAAAAGGAAAATCGGAGAACTAAGATATATAAGACGATTGCTGCAATAGGGCAAACCTGTATGAGGTAAGAAGCTGCCGAAACTCTTCTTCTAGTTTGAAGATTGCCTTTCCAAGTAAGTTATTGGCCTGGTTAATCACCCCAATACTACTTTTAAGACTTTTATTGCCACTGAAAAAACGAACAATACTCCTTAGTTGATCAACTGCTTCTAGGTAGCTCTCCAAATCTTCATGTGGCCCCCTCAATATTTTAGCCTCAGCCTGAAAATTTAAATTTTGATAAGCTAGGCAGTGATATTAACATAATCTACAATTCATTACTGGCCTGGTTTCAATAGCAGTGGAAATAAGGTAGCAATCTTCACACTAATTCATAGAATCTTGGTGAGTAAAATAGTTAAAGAAATTGGAACATTCACCGATCCAAATTTGCAATCACATTCAAGTTTAGAACACGTTTAACCTTAAGTGTACATGTTCTCTTTACTGTGCACCTTCTACAATTTGCCCACTTTGAGACCTAACTGTTAATGAACACTTCTCCATCCACATGCAGGCAGCAAAAAGCAAAATTGTCAAGGGTAAAAGTAAGTGCCAGAACTTGTAAAACTTCAACAGTGAAAACTGCCAAAACTCAAAAACTTGAAGCATACAAGTGCCAAACTGCTGGTGACATGGGAAAATTAGACTAAAGTAATTTCATTCAGAACTATTTGGAAGCGTTTTCAATAAATTATACCACAAGACTGCTTCACAGAACATGTTAGGAAAACCCTTTTCCTAAATGTTCTTACATGTGAGACTCTCCATTTAGGAAAATAGAAAACAAGAAATTGGATGAATTCAAAGTTTCAAACAACTATAGATGAGCTCCTCTCAATTAAAATATTATATCTTTCCTCCACAGCAGAATTGGTGCGCTTATATTCAGAAACTGTTTAAGAAAATAGAGCAGATCAGCTTGTATTTCAATATAAGAGTTAACACGTCAAACCACCATAAACCATTTTTGATAGTGAAATCAAACAGACTATTGTTCTCTATTAGTAATTGAGAATCAAATTGCACAATAGGGTGCAAAATACTCAAAACCCAGTCTTAATATCAGTTTAAATTATGCACATAAATCTTGCCTCCACTAAAATATTGATCCGAGACGAGCAAAATTTACGCGCACTTTGAGCTCCAAAGGAATTTTTTTTAAAATACAGCATGTTTATTCAATTTTCTCTTGCAACAGTAAATTTTACATACACATATACTGTAAATTCTACATATATATATATGTTCATTCGATTTCTCTTGTGACAACAGTAAATTCTACATATAAATACAGTAAACTGTACTCATATATACTGTATATAAGTTAAAAGGTAAAAGAAATCCGAGCAAAACGAATATAAATTCAAGAATGAGAGACCTGGCGTTTGAGATCAAATTGTCCTAGAATAACCTCAGCCACCTTGAGCGTTTTGTCAATGTTCTCGTGCGCTCTCCTTATCGAATGCGTTCTCAGCTAAACAAAATCCACAAACAAAAAATTAACCAAATCAACTAAAATTTCATTAAAATCATAGAAACCTACATGCAATAGTCAGTTCCTAGTGTTAGTTAAAATTTCATATCCTTCAAAATTTCAAAGTGCCGTAGAACGAAAAGAAAGCAAGGGAATACCTGGGTGGGTCGCATGGCGGTTTCGAGGGCGGAGAGGCGGTGGTCGAAAGAGCCGAGAATGGCGACCATATTATCGGTAACAGACTGGCTTTTCTGCATTGATTCTCTCATCAATGCCGCTCGTTCGCTTAGGGTTTCCATTTCTACTACGTATAAATATGCTTCTCTTTATCTATATGTATCGATCATTCTTCGTCATGCATGAATTTTTTTTTTGTGATTAATCAAATGGGGGAAAATGGTGAAATGGGAAGGGGAAATTGGATCGAGAAAAGGGAAAATAACGAAATGAACGGTTTGTTTGGTGCGTGTTTATATAGGTTTCTGTTGTTTAATAATTTATTATTAGTGTATATATTAGGTGGGTCACCTCTCTTGTCACAGGTCACGTGACCTGTAGGAATATTTTTGCATTATTGCCCTTGTTTCTGTCTCTCGGATTTCCATTCTCCCCACCCCCAGTCCTATAAAGTGGGCTTAAGCCGAGTTGTGAAAAGTTTGAAAAATTAAAAATATTAGACAAAAAAATGAAATTTTTTAAGAAAAAATAGTTATCGAACAAGTTGGAAGTCTAACTTATTTTTGGTCACTTAATTCATTTATTTTTAAGCACTTCAAAACACCAGTTTTTTATTTATTTTTTATTTTTAAACAAATTAGAAGATATCATTTCAAAAGGTAATATCATTTATATGATATTGTGCTAAAGTTTTCTCATTAAGGGTTTTTTTTATTTCACTTAAATTTTGTTAAAAAGTTGAAGTCAAAGTCAACCATTAATTTTAACCACACATTTCATATGACTCACAATTTTTTATAATTTTTCAACCACACATCTTATCAATTTTTATTAACTTTTTCAAAAAATCTAATTTTAATTAAAATCAAACACACCCTAAACTACATTAACTAATGTAACAAGAAGTTCCATCACAAATAAACCATAACCAGATTAAATTGCAGACACCGCCCCCTGGGGCACAGCCAAGTTGGCAAAGGACGGACATTGCGGGGCTCGCAACCTCAGGGTGGGGAGTTCGATTCCTGGATGGAGCAGCTAGGTGATGTAATATTCATTTATGGGTGGAGCAGCTTGGTGATGTAATATCCATGGAGGAAGGCTCCCTTGGGGCCAGGAGTATAAAGGGTGTACGAACCCTGGTCAACTTGGGCATATTCCACGATTTACCTCCACCCATCACTGAGGGGCCGGGGATGGGTGGTCCAGGACATAGTCTGGTCTAACTGGGATACCTGGGTATCAAAAAAAAAAAAAAAAATTGCAGACACCGACCGAGGGTGTTGGGTCTGCAATTGACCTATATCTATTTTATTTATTTTTTAAAAATTTCTACGAAATTTTCTTACACTAGACCATGTGAGATGGGCCAGATGGCCTTGCAATGGCTGACATGAGTTATGAAGACCTGAAGACCATGTAATTTTTCATCGTGTCAGACCTGACTTGCATGCGAAGATATTGAGACTTGAGTCCACTATTAAAAGGTAATTAACAAATTTCATTCCTAACTTTTTTTTTTTTTAATTGTGTAAAGCATTCTTATTGTTTAAATTTTGACATCTAAATTCTTAAATAAACATTTTTTTTTGCAAAAAAATGTTCTTGCCGTCCATATTTATTAACATTTACCGTTAAAATTATTAAAATAGTTCATTATCGCAAATAAATCAAACGATAAAGATGATTTGCGCAAAAAATAGTAAATGATAAGGGCTTTTTGCACCACAAATATTTGAAGTCAGATTTTTGGTCTTCTTCTTCCAACAACTATAAAATTTCACACACACATATAAAATCACATATATTGTAATATTACACTTAAATATAGTGAATAAAACTCATACACATTACAAGAACTTGACGCATCCAAACAAATATATGCCGTCATATACACATTCTTGCATAATATATTTTGCAAATGATAGGGACAAAAGTGTGTCACAGTAGAGATAGCACCTGGTTTGCTTAGATCCAATAATACGTATGACGAAAAATTATTAAATTTGCAGAAAGAGAATAACTTGTTCAATTTTAGAACGTGGTATTTAGTTTTTGTGTGCAGGTTGGTTGTAATATGGCTTATTGAAGTGTTTAGAATGTATTTGTCGATATACATTTGTTTGGATGTGTCATATTCTTGTAATGTGTATGAGTTTCATTTACTATGTTTAAATGTAATATTACAATATATGTGATTTTATCTGTTTATGTAAAATTTTATAGTTGTTGAAAGAAGAAAATCCAAAATCTGGCTTTAAATATTTGTGTGCACAAAATCTCCCATTCGCTTTTTGTGCAAATTATCCTTATCATTTGATTTATTTGCAGTAATGAACTATTTTGATAAATTTAACGGTAAATATTTGCGGATATGAACGGCAGAGATCTTTTCTGCAAAGAAACGTTTATTTCGGAACCCATGTGCCAAAATTCAAACGATAAATACGCTTTGCACAATAAGAGCAAACGTTATGGACCAAATGTGCTAATTACCCTTATGAAAATGATACGGTCTACTTTAAAAGGTGTATTCAATTGAAATTTTTATAGATTTTTATAAGTAGATAACTTTTGTAGAATTCGTGCACTTTTAAATGACTTATATAAATTTATCTAAAATTAATAAAAATCTTCCTTAAACTTCGGTAGACATTTATTAAAGACTTCTATATACTTTAATTAAAGACTTTCATTTTTTTTGAATATTAAGCTAAATTTTTATATAATATAATATTATTTTGTTTAATTTCTCGCATGTCCAAATCATCTACAACATATATAATTAAGAATTCAAAATAATAAATCATATTTCTCATGACAATAAAAATATTTATTAAAAAATAAAAAATAAAAAAGTTACCTCAATTAAATTTACAAGTAATATAAATCTCAAAAATAATTAATAAAATTTTAGTAATGTTCAATAAAAAAATATCAAATATTCCCAACATATGAGGGTAGACAAAAGAGATACGAGAATTCTCTGGAAAAAAAAAAAGCATTCTTTATTTTGGGGCTATGAAGTCATCACAACTCTCAAAGTAGACCGAGAGATTTCTTTTAGATTTGTTATTTATACTCTTCATCAAAAAGTCTCTAGATATCTCCAAAAGTCTGGTAAATAAAGAATTTCTAAAAATCTTTCTCAATTTAAATATCTCATGATTTATGGAAACTCTTAAAAAAATTTAATTAAATGCCCCGTGACTTTTAAAAACTTTTTTAAACTCTCTAAAAACTTCTATCGAATATACAAATACTTTTAGAGAGTTTTAAAAAATTTACATAGAATACCTTAAATTTTTAAATCATTAAAAGTCTCAATTAGAACACACACTCAAGTCTTTATGACTTTTTTGGCAATGTAGATTTTATTATATTGAATAGCTATAAGAAGGAAAAAAGAATCTAAATATTGTCCATTGGATAATCATGACTTTGGAGTCGGTTGATTGGTGACCGTATAAAGTGTTATGACTTGTTACTATAATTTTTAAATATAGCCAAACTATTTCATATCGAGCTCAATATAATGACTCACATGTCATGTCGTATAATCACATTTTAATATTGCTTTATGGAATTTACACTTAGAATGAGGCGATCGACTTACAGGTTAACTATTTTTCGAATGAGTTGATTAATTTTCATTAGCGTCCATATTATTTTAAATTTAAAAAAGACAAGTGTACCCGGCTACCTGTTGATTTGCCAAATATGTGTATGTGATTGTTTTGGCCTTTTGGGCCTAACACTTGCTACAAGGTCGTTTTCTTTAGGTTGCTTTCATTTTCCCATTTTTAGTGAAAAAAAAAAAGCTATATTGTTCAATGGCGTTAAAAGGGCATGGTCAATTGGTCAATTGGCCAATTGGCAAATCAGCAAGTAGAAAGGTGGACGCATCTTTTTCCAAATTGAAAAAATTGTGTATCTCAATTCCAGAAAACTATTCATTACTCAAATCTTATTTTATGATTTATCCAGAAAAGAACCAATTGCCTTTGTTATAAATTTCTCTAAAAAGAAAAATGAAAAGCATTTCAAACTTCAAAGACACAAACAATGAAAGATTAGGAATATATCGGCTGTGTTTAATTGTAAGTGAAAAATTTGGGTGGAAAGAAAATATTTTACATAGAAATAAATTACAAATAAATTATGGGTTGGAAAAGATAAACAAATTTTTCATGGAAAATAAATTCTCCTATCCTACAAAAAAAATATTTTTTTTGAAAACAAGAAAAATGTGGCCAAAAGTGGATTTTCTATGAAAAAAAAAGTTGCAATAAAAAAAAACAAGGAAAATAGGTGAAAAATTCTTTTTCCATAGAAAATTTTGTCAATCAAACAGTCCAGTTGGAAAATTGGTAGAAAATTTTCATTTTCCATAGAAAAAAGGGGAATCAAACACAACCTAAAAGAATCTTAAAAAGGAAAAGAGAGAGATCCGTAGATAAGCCGCACTCTACAACAAATTAAAAACTGTTTATCTCTAGATATTTTCTATTTTGTCAACCAAAACTAGCTCAAAAATCTTCAATTCCCCACATAAAACTGAATGGCATAAATGAACAGTATCAAAGACAATTAATATGTAATAATTATAAATATTAAACCGAGTAATATACATATTATCATATTCGGTATCAAATAAGTTATAACAAAAAGTTTGAAAAATTGAATTAAAAAGAATCGAAAAAATCAAATTTTCTCTATTTTATAAACTGTCCAATTCCATGCACTAATGGAAAACAACCCATAACAAACACAATTGTGTCCCATTACAGATAACCCTTCTCAATCAGTACTAATCTACGTCGCCTGCAAACCAAAACAGTCTTATTCAAAGGGCATATCAGTCAAATGCCATGTCTCTGTATGTAACTTTTATCAACGCCTAAACTATATACTAACAGCACCATCACAAAACAATCAACGGCTTGCATGTGCTACTTTCATCAAATCAATTCACAAAATCCAACGGCTCATCTTCACAAGCCCTTTTTGTTTATCTGAGGAAAAAAATAAAGAAAGAAACCGATCGGCCAAAAGAATTCATTTACTGGGCCGAGCGATGGGCCCGAACCGGGATCGAAACTGAGTAATTACCGGGTCATTTACACATGGATGAAACGACGCCGCTTTTCCGTTATTCTTCGAGTTCGCACATTCCTTGCAGAAGGCCTTATTCACATTTTTCGACATCATCGGGTACGAATACGAATTCGAATTCGAATTCAAAATCGGATCAGGGTCCAAACCCGGAATGAAGTTCGGTCTCGCCATTGGCATCTGATAATTCTCCTTCTGAACCCTCAGATTCTGCAGCCGATCGTTCAAATTCTCCAACTCCGTCTGCGTAATCTGATCGAATAACGGCGCCGTTTGGTTACGCCGAAGCAGAATTAAATTATCCGGAACCGGTTCCGGTGTGTAGTCGTTTTCCGGCAAGAAATCGGCAAACTCTAGTCCATTCATTCCGACCCTTCGGTTTCTAGATTTTCGCGATCTTTTCAACACCACGAGGAAGCAGCAGTCCTTTTCACGAGAAATCAACGCAAAATTAACCTTGCCAGTAATCGGAATTCTCCGGCGATCCTCAAACTTGGAATTCCTCTTCCGGTCAACGAGATAAATGGAGATTTGATTAGGTGAGATTCCGATCTTGTGGCTCAACATCAACTGGAACGACTTGTACTGCATCGTCGCGTCGATATTCACGCTCCCTATATTCATCTCCCTCTCTCCATCAAAAAAAACCACCGGAAACGCCGTTCCGCCGCCTCCATCCACCATAATTTCCCGCCAATATCCACCAAAACCAGAATAAAAAAAAAAAGGAAAAGGAAAACTTGAAGAAAAATCTTTCTCGAGTGAAAAACCTTCAGGGGAGGTGTTCATATATATAGGGAGGTGGGGTGGGGGTTTAAGGGGATAGTATGAGAATTATAAAAAGGCGGTGGGGGTAATTTGGGAATAAAATGAAGAAAAATGCATAATTCATGTGGCGGGAGGAAGGAATTGGGAGAGAAGATGCTTTTTAGTAAATTACTTTGGATTCAAGCAAAAAAAAATGTGTTTGTCAGAGATAGAGTCCAACGCGTAAGGGAATATTTTTCTGTTTTGGAGTTTTGGGTTTAATAAATGCTATTTCTTATCGCGACTTTCTGACGATACTACCCTTTTGACAGGAATTTGAACTTCTATTCGAATTTGAATTCATGTAGAACAAAAATTTATGTTTGGTGGTGTTGAAATTATTTTTTAAGTGTTTATAAATTGTGGGTATAGATAATAAGTAGGTAGTAAGTTATAGATCTTACAAAATATATAAATAAAAAGTATATTTAACTAGTTTAATCCGTTGAAATTATAATTTATGTTTGACCAAACATATATTGAGCTTGCGTTTGGTAGGAATTAAAAATCCATTTTGGTTTTTTTTAGTCGTAATTTTTGACTTTTCAACCCATTTTTAACATGAAAAGTCAACAATTTCAATTCAAATAAACCAATTTTAGTTTATAAATTGTTTATAATCTCTATCAAACGCACTCTGAATATGGGTATAGCATACTACCATATACTGACGGGATGGGACATGTCAGAATGGATCGACATAATCTACCTAATAAATGAACCGATTTAACGTAGATTGAGTCTTCGTAAACTTGTCCTATGAAGGGTGTCTATTATTACATTCTTTTATGTTTTAACAAATGATAGTTACGTCCCAAAACTATATATATTATATACTCCCTTCGTTTCATAAAAATAAACTTATTTTTATTTTCACAAAGATTAAAAAAAAATAAAAATTATTATAGTTGAAATAATGAATTTTACTTATATTTTTTCTAATATACCCATATATTAATATAATACTTCACATTTGTTGATAAGAATGCATATTAAATAAGAGTATATTAGAAAATTAAGAAATTAACTATACTATCAACAAAAAAATTGAACTATAATTTAGTACACGTAAATAAAGAAAACAAGCTAATCTGTATGGAATGGAAAGAGTAGCATTTTTTGCTTTCATAACTTTGGTGTCATATTTGGTGATTAAGAGAAAATAGTTAGTTTCTAAGTAATTGAGGTGCTATTTTCATATGATTGAAAATTCGTTCTATCTATGATAAATTGTCCATAACTCATTAGAGGTAACAAATTTATCTTAAAAGGACACAATGTCAGTTCGTTGAGTTCGGATGAGTTTAAGTTAAATTTAATTCTATTTATTAATACGATTGTTATGCATAATAGTTTTCATGATTAAATATTGCAATAAATATGTCAAGAGTGATAAGAACAAAGATATTAGATAAGATTGATATGGTTAATAAATATAAGCATGTAACATAAATTTATCATTTTTTTCTATCAAATTAGCTTAAAAATTAAAATACTTCATTTATGTTACTTTTTATAAATATTTAGGCACATTTTTATTTTATTTTTTAAATATTTAGGCATATTTTAATTTTCCAAGAATATTCTTTCTTAATTCTATTTTATCTTTTCTTATTGTTGTTTTCCTCCCCCATTTTAAATAAGATATAGAAAATAATTTTTCCTTCGTCTATTAAAACTATATAATCTTTTTTTTTTTTTTTTTTTTTGCTTTCTAGGAGAAATAATTCTCAAGGTGAGGTTGAATACTATATATATATAGTTTATGATTACGATTTAATTTATATATATATATATATATATATAGTTTATGATTACGAAATAATAAATTAAATCTTGTTCTTAATAAAATTAAAATTAATTAAAATAATACATTTCCATTTCCATATTTATTGAAAGATTTAAAATAATTTCATCTAGTGTGCATGCAAGTAATAATAATAAAAATATAATATTTTAGCATATTGTGGTTTTCCTTTTCCAATTTCTGGTAACATTTGAGTTTGAAAGGTTTAATTTAAAAATGGGTTAATTACACTATAGGTCCCACCTTTTGCACTTTTAATCTTAATTTCATCTCGATTAATTTTTTTGTAGCGCTTTCATTCTCAAACTTTTAGTAAGTCACGTAAATGTAGATCGTCCCTCCTAACAAATTCGTCTAAATCTTCCATGAAGTTAAGTAGGTGCATTGCACGCGACTTATTTTCAAAAGAGATTTCATCGAGTTACTTATTGTTATACCAAAGCAGTTCAAACCTTCAAAGATTTCATATTCCATACAAAAACCAAATGTACTATCAAGGTGATCGTTCATATTCTAGGGTTCTTATCTCCATAGAATTATAGATGAAACCCTAAATCTATCTTTCACACTGCTAGTTTTAGGAATTTAGGGGAAAAAGTCAATGTTTATTGTTTTATATATGGTTATCCCTTTTGTTGTCAATTATCTAAATATTTTGTGATAAAAACGTGTCACGGTATGCTAGATTTCAAAAATCCTCCACATTACGGCCAGGGGCGGAGCCAGGATGTAGCATAGGACTGGGCCATGGTTTAAAATACATTGGGCCATAACACTAAAAAAAATTTTTTTTTTTTTTTTTAAAACTGATTATTCTGGAAATTTTTGGGACAGGGCTGGGCCTGGGCCCAGACAGGCCCAGCCCTGTCTGCGCCCCTGATTACGGCAAGTTTTTGCAATTTTGTTTTTATAGATTTTGTATTGCAAAATTTTGAAGACATTTACTCGCATTATAGTTTATGGTACCCGATTTTCTTTTTTACATAAGAGAGGAATCGACGTTGTTCATGAGAACTTTTTTTGGAGAATGAAAAACGATTTCTAATCAAATGGTAAGGTAGAGTACATTGACAATATCACATCTAGTCGTTTTTCTAAGCATGAGTTAGATGAGATTGCTTAAATTCAATGGTTTTATCCACCAATGGGTTACATGTATAGAAGACTTAAATTGTTCATTGCCAATGGACTTAAGAGACTGATGACTGACTAAGACATATTGAATTTATAAATAATCCTAGCAAATCTAGGGTTCTCGCACCACTAAAACTTATTAGTATCACTTGGGACAAAGACATAGTCATTGTTGAATTGGTCGATGATCTTGAACATGAGACAAAATAACTCTATGAAGGTAAGAAGGAAGTTCAATACAAATCAAAGAAATAATTGTTGAGGTCGAGAAAGTCCATGAAAGTCAGCCATTGGTTCATAGCATCTTGTAACGTCCCAAAATGATGGCGGCTAGTAAAAATTTGTTGATTGGTTTTACTTTGTTGTAGAGCAATGTTGTGTAGTTGACAAAAATTCAAATGTTTGTAGGGATATATATGTTGTGCTGTGTGGGGACATGTCCAAATTTGTTTTTAAATAGATTGACAACACAGGTCCCCAACCATTTGTTTCTGCTACAGTGTAGGTCCCCAACCTTTAGATAAACTTCCAGTATAGGTCTCAAACCTATAGGTATACTCATAGTACTGGTCCATACATTTTAACCCATTTACAGGAAAGGTCTCCAACATTTTGACAAAAAGTGTTTAACTGAACAACTAAACAAACACCACAACTTCATTCCATTCATGAAGTGAAATTTATAAATGACAATGTTACAATTTGGACCACATCAGCAAATCCAACAAACCTAAAACGACAAGATACGGGCTAAAAACAACCCTATTATAACAAAAGAAATTTAATCGCAACTGACCATAGGTTCGGATATTCTATTTTTAGGTAACATTTCGTCGATCTTTGTTTCTAATCTTGTATTCTTCAAAATTTCTAATCTATGTTTCTAATTTTGTATTATTTGCTTATAATCTTCGCGTTGACCTAAACAATCCAAAAATTACTTCCTTCCACCAACTGCACATAAGTGGGTCAAACCACTCGAAGTAATGATAACGAATTCCTACAACATTAAAATTTAGACTAGGAGAAATAAAATCCCTACACAATGAACAGAGTAGTTGTTATTTACAAACACAAAATCTTCTTATAAGGTTTGCATCAGTCCAGAGGTCTTCATATAATGAGATTTGCATAGCCTACCTTCCATATTTTTGTGATACGATGGCAACAGTGGACAAAGGAAAGAGAAAAAAGTGTATGAGAGAAGAAAGAAGAGACTGCTACAATTATAGTGTAATGTCGGACTTTGAACGCGTTAATATAAGATTTTTTATCTGTATGAAAAATGAAGAGAAGGAATAAGTGACTTGACGAAATTACTCTTCGGAAAAAAGTCACGTGCAGTGCCCGTGCAAATCTTAACGGCAAATTTGGACGGAAGACGTCAAAAGGAACGACATTAGTGAATTGTTGAAAGATTGGAATGGAAGTGCAATAAAAAACTTAATGGGAACTATGCAAGATTAAAGACCTATGGTGTAATAAACCCCTAAAAAAGCAATTTTAAACCTTTTTACCAAACTAAAATAGAAATGTTAGGTGTTGAATGCCTTTCGAAATTGTTTCAAATGTTCAATCAACAGGCCAATTCATGAAAGACATCATATGGATCATCAAAACATGTGAAAGACATTATGAAATTACTTGCAGAAGAACCTATTACCCCTCGCACTGCCCCCACCAATAAAGTCAAATGCATTTGACCCTTTCTACAATAAATAATATTAAAAATACGAATTAAAGAATTTTTATCTTAATAGATAATTTTTATTTGAGAGAATAGTAGAAATATATCTTCACCTAACAGAAGAGAATGCATGCCCGTTTGAAGCCTCACAACATAAAAGATCATACGTCCATCCATCACAACGTAAAAGACCATAAATCGATCCATCATCGTACACAACAATGTAAAAGTGCACAAGTCAATCCATCATCGTACACGACGATGTATAAGAGCATACATTTTGCGTATCACAGTTCAAAGGTTAAATAGCCAGCAACAGCCACATAAAATCAACATTCAGTTTACACACAACACTCGGGTTTAAATAAACTGGGAACATTAGCTGATGGGAGATGGAAGAGCTGGGAGAGTTGGTTCAACAACCTGAAGCAAGCCCGTCTCAAGCCTCCTTGTAAGATCCTCGACTGGTACTTTAACCACATCCTTCCTCATGCCAATATCAGCCGCATATCGGCTGGCACAATAAACTCCAATAGCAGTTGCTGCCATTCCATAAACATTGGTGGTGACAAGACGTAGTGGTGTAGACAAAACGGCAGCAAGAGGGCCACCTATAATAGATACAGCTTGTCCGCTTTGTCCCATTGTACTTTGGTCAAGCACAAGCAATCCCGTCTTGCAGTAAATCGCAAAGTCCTCACAATTGTTTTTAAATACATTATAGCAACCAAACCCATTGTCGAGCAGGTATTTTGCTCGATGGACAACATCAGCAGCAGCATCCGAGACAGCAAGAGTACAAGTCCCTCCACGTGCTTTCGCAAGAAAGAGAGCCGGGCTAACTGCATACTCGAAGCGGTACAGTATTCCGCCAGCAAGGAAACACTCCAAACATGAGGACACAACACCATGACCTTCTTCGGGTGGGGTACACGTGGCACAAGGCACATGAGATCGAGATGGTCCAGAGCTTACTAAAAGCACGTCTAATACAGTTCCAGTTCCTACTTCTTGGCCACGTCTAGTGAAATGAATAACTTTGTCATCCCCAATATAGATGCCTGCAGTCATCCATATTTATGCAATATAATACGTGTATTGTATGAGTAATATATAGCCCGGAAAAGAAGACAGAAACAAATAAATTCTCGTGTCATACTGTAAAAAAAATCATCTTAAAAACAACAGCAGATAATGAAGACAGTTAACAAATGAAAGTAAGAGATCTCATTAGCTATTTGTAAGGTTTAAATTCCTCTTTAAACACATCCAAACTCTACAGTTTAATCTTAAGTTTATTTAATTATTTTATTTCTAGTTAAACACTTTTCTTTTCCTATACATATATGTATTCACATAAAATCAAAAATACATTCAAAAGGCAAGGAAAACCAGAATTCGCCACCCCTCTTTCAAGCCTATTTCCAGCAGCCTTAACGCCTCCCATTTTACGTCTTTAAACCCCTAGAAACATACCATAAGCATATACATACATTGGCATTGGGTTTTCAACAAAAATATAGTCAAAAAGTCAAGTTTTCAAGTGTTTTCCGGGGTGTTCGGTCAAAATCCGAATCCAACATACACCTTTCAAGATCAATCAAGATTTTACAAGTTTTCATATGAGGTAAGATACATAAGGTGCGAGTGGTTAAATACTTCTTCATAATGTTTACACAAGGAATTTCATTGACCACTTTTAAACCTTTGACTTAAGAAATGTAAATCCTTCGGGATAGACTTTCGGGTTAAAAAATGTAGGAGTTCTAAGAAATTCCTTGAGCAGATGATTAAGGTGGTTAGTTGCTCTAAATCTAAGAAATGGTGTGGAACGATATGTTATGATTTTTGTGATATCACGTTGGATGAGAATTGCACATATCTTAGCGAGTGTTTTCAATTCGAAGTATTCACTTTCACTATTAAATTTCAGATTAGATCAAGACATGTTGGATGTGTGGCGGATTGGTGGAGCTGTTGTGTCAATGGTCGCCAAGTAAACTTAGAGTTATTTAGGATATATTCAATTAATATAATTTGAAGTTAATTTCAACTTCTAGTTCGAAGTATTAGTGATGAAAAACAACTAAAGGTCTATTCCAAGCGAAATAAGTAGGATAGATAAACTTTCAGTTAGATTAGATTTTCTCATTTTATCGAATAGGATTTTGTTTTAGTTTAATTAGATAAGTATTTTTGCTATTGAGTAGAAGTTCCTTTTGATTGAAAGACTATATTTTATAAAAAGGAACTTAGGTTTTTCATTCAATGACAGATTATTATTATTGAATTAAAGTATACATATTTTCCTTCTCTCCTTCTCCTTCTCCTTCTCCTTCTCCTTCCCTATTCTAGTTCTTGTTGCTACGTTCCACGTCAATTAGTTGTCTTGTTTCTTTTTATTAAATCATATTTTTGAGACATGTTTAAAGGTTCATGAAGTTCGAATTATTTTGTTAGGAAAAGTTTTCAATTATTAAGATTTATTCCACTATACTATGTTAAGTTATAAATTTTAGTAACTCTCCGAGTTTATTAAAATTTGGGGCGTTACAATGTGGTCAACTTTCCAATCTCGCACAATCAGTGACAGAAAAATTCTAGAAGATTACTAATATTATATAAAACGCCAAGATCTGGCAATGTGTTAACACCATAATCTCTTTAGCTTACCTGCCTCTAGCATCATGTAACGATATCCATATAGAGCAAGAGGCTAGAAAATATTTCTAGTGGCAATTTATCAATAGTCTAAGCAAAAGTACCCCGGGGGTGAGACTCATTCCACCGGTTCTTCTCCCGTGATACTCACAAGGGCGAATCTGGGAGTGGCAACCCTGGGCTGTAGTCTAGGGCTGCCCAAGTCCAGATCCAAAAGCCCAATGCAAATTATATATATATATATTAGTTTAGTCTAGTCTAATTTGTTAATTCATTTTTTTCTGGGCCAATTAAATACCCAGATAGCCCAAACTAGGACTATTGCAGACCAGCACTTCCCAATTCGAGAAAATTCAAACTTTAGAAAGTTCAAAATTCGAAAGTGGACTTGATTTTTTTAATTTGTTGCACCTTCCACTATTTGGTGTTGAAATATTATTTTATGTTCTAGCTTAGTTGTAATATTATTCTGTTGTGTATGACTTATTTATATGTCGTTTCATTAAATATAGGATTACAAAATAATTGTATATCACTATTAAAGAGTTAAAATATTTTGTGCATCGACTACATAACTTAATTTTAGATAAAATAGATATAGATTATATTATACAACAATTTTTGTGCATCGACTACATAACAATTTTTATTGAAAAGACCTTGTTAATAAATTAGATATATATTCTATTATAGAAGAATTCGCAGTTATAAAAGATCGCTAGGCACAACTTTCTTTAACTAGTTTTAGATCTTGAATATTTTTGTGTAATGACTTCTTATAATCTTTTTAAAGATTAAGACTTATAAAAAAATATTAGATTCTCATAAAAATTGGCTAAGTAATTGTGGTTTGAGGAGGGGGGGCCCTCTCCCCCAGCCCACCCTTTTGTCATATCCTGGCTCCGCCCCTGGATACTCATATGAATATAAAATAAATATACAAACTATGGATTCCCATTAGGCCATTTGACATCACCAACTTCATAAATTCACTTACTTCAGAAAAGAAAAAGAAATACGAACCTCCCTACTTGGTTGAGAAGAAAAAAGAAAGAAGTGCAAGAAAGTTGTTTTAAACTTTTACTGTATTTTCTCAAGATGAACACTGTGCAGACCACTTCATTGCAAATAAATCTTTCTTCCTACTTTTGAGCAACTACCATTTGCTTTCAGCTTTTTTTAATTTTGTCCTTTCAACTAAAATGTGGAGGACAGGATTATCTATTTATTTACTTCTTTTCCTGGAAAACAGTGTACCCAAAGCTTTCTTGCTGCTCAAAGTCTCAAGATTCTGAATTTATAGGCAATCACATTGGTTTAGCACCTTTTCCTTAGACAAGGTGTTACATTAGAAAAAACTATTCTATGCCCATCACTATGAAAGACAGCTTTTGAAGGTGTCACCTTCATATATATACAAAGCCAATATGAGTTCTACCGCAGGTAGAAAATGATCGTGTGATATGATGCTATAGATGAATATAATAAGCCTTCAAATTTGTCTATATATTATTCCAACCATGTTTTCATCACATTTCTTTCAGTCAAAAATAAGGAGAACTGGCAACCTGCTATTCTTGTTTCGAACTCTCTTCTCAGTTTCTTTATCTATCCACTCAACATATGATTAGCATATCACCCATCCACAAAGAAAGTGAAATCCAACTCAATGTTACAGGACTAATTGAACAAAGGTCCATTTATGATCAAGTACGAGGTATTCGTGCAACAACAATCAGGTTGTCTATATTTAACAATGGTGATGGTGTTTTAACTGCAAAGGGTTGAATAGTTGATAGCAATAACAAACTTTAGGTGACAACAACGATGGAGAGTTTTGCTTGTGGAAAATAATACCAATTATCAAATTTATGCAGAATTGAAAAGTACCAGTACTCACCAACTTTTTTTTTCTTAAGTTGTATAGAAGTAGTAAGTGTGAAAAAGAAGTACATGATGCAAAGAGTGTCAAATTGTCAATCACCACGAAACTCTAGAAAAAATTTCATATTTACTCAAAAAAGTTGAAAGCTTAAGTATGGTGGAAAATGGATTAAACAAACAAGGAAGGTGTGATTTATCATTGATTTTGAGCAAACAAGTAACCTTGAAGCAGAGGGATATGTATGACATTGTAAAAACCTTCAAGCGTGAGAGTGGGTTGGTGTCTGTTTTATCAGCCGTGCAGTAGATTCATGAACACCAAATTTTTGCCTCGGAATTCATGAAAGATGGCAGAGAGGAATGTAAACGAGATAAAAGGCAGCAAACCATTTAGTTGGGAAAGAAATTTTCTAAAGGTGTTCCTAACCCTTGCAGCATTTTAGATTTACAAAATGGTTTGCAAGAGTAAAAATGAGAATGCACACAATATTATATGAGCATCGTGCAGAAAATTCTGTTAATTCCAGAACAAATACCCCTATTTTGCCGCAAAATCATCCAACAATGAAATCACAACTTTTACCTCCACAAATGTGAACTTCTAGTCGACCACAATGATAGAGTTTATTGTTTATTATTATTTATTTTACAACAATCATGCATAATCATTGCCACTATTGTTAACCAACATCACCCACTCAATTTTGCAGATGAATACTGTTCCTCTTAAACTTCCAGTACAACACAAGAATCACCAATTCAATATATTTGTTTTTCCCTCTATTGTTAACCGCTGGGTTGGCATTCATCACCAGCTGTTATTAAGATACATGTGTTACTCTTCGTCCCCTCACTCTCCACTGCACTCCCATCCCACTTGAGACCAACAAAAAGCAACGACCCTTCCACTGATGCAATTGTTAGTGAACACAATGTTATAAGCACAGCGGATAGAACTCGCCATTAAAACTGGATTATAAGAAGAGAGTACCCAAGTGGTGATTAAAAAAAAAAAAAAAAAGGTGCTTATAAGCCCATACATTGAGCCTTAATTTAGAAATGTGGGACTCAATTAGGATCCTCGCAATCCACTACTCATTCCAATAACACCTTCCACGGTGACCCTTATTCCCAACTATGTGACTTTGCAGACCTAGCCTTCAACAAGAAGCAAAGGCCCCCAGGTTGCTCCTTCCACAACAAGATTCATTTTCAAAAGGGAAGTTGCTTTGATACCATTGTTACCGTAGTGGACAGTAGAGGGAAGGGCCCAAGTCCAAGTGCTTATGAGGTCACAAACCAAGTCTTAACTTTGAGATGTGAAACTTAACGAGGTTCATCTTGACATCCGCCTCCTAGACATAAAATAATCACCAATGCATTGTACAAAACATTTTGGATCTTTTAAAAAAAAAAAAAACTTTTGTTCTACTAATACAAGTAACTTCGTATATTTTTGCAATCCTCAAATCATAAATTTAGGAACATTTCCCTGTCGTATGATATCCTCAACTTAAGCGCAGCATCTAAAATCTTATTCTCAAGGAATTAAAATTTGACGAATATTGGCATTGAAGCAAAAATAATAACCTAAAATCAAAAATCCTTTTAACGATTTTTTTAAAAAAAGTATTACCAACCACAGCAACATCATCAAATGTTTAATTAACCCATTAATAAGCCACATTAAACAAATGCAATAATTACATATACTCCACATACATCAACAAAACTACACATCCATAGAATGATACAACGAACATTTAAAACTGACCGTGATGTGCATAAATATATGCAGTACGCCAGGAGTAAATATGATCTCCTGGTTTGAGGCTGGCCCTTTCAACTCTGCTTGTTTTCATTCACATTCATATACAACAACAAAAACCCCGATTTACAGATCAATTTTTTTTAAATAACAAAAAAAAAAACAGGTAATTCTTCAAATAAGAAAATATGAATAGGTTATGCTTACCTATTGGAGAGCAGCCCCATTTTCCCTCTCGAACTCTGAATCAATCAATCTGATTAAGTTGAAAATAGATGAAAGGGTATTACACTATTACTTTGCCGGGAATAATGGTCGAAAGTGGTTGCCACAGAAAGATTTTTGCTTTTTCTTAAAGGTGGGAGAAGTTCGTTAATGAAAGGACATAAACACCCTTAACTTCTGTGCAAATTTTCATTACTTCGTCGCTAAAGCAAATTAATTGGGCGGGTGGAACGGATGGACTATGGAGTTTCGTAAGTGAATAAAAACTCACCGTTGTCCCATCTGAAAATCAACAGGGATTTTGGGATAAATTTTGTTCCATGCTAATTACAGTTGTTCAAATATTGTGGTGAAAGCGAATATACTTAAAATGAGGACCAAATTCTTTTTTCTTATGCCAGGGCTTGATTAATTAACAATATTTTTGTATGAAATCTGCAAGGGAAAATCCAAGTTATCAAAATTAAAGTTTGAAAACTCAAAATGTCAAAAAAGTTGTCTTGAAACTTGAGTGATCTCTTAATGATAGATCGAGACCATAAATAAGAGTATAGTCAAATATATTAAATTCAAAATAGATTGGTCGATCCAACCATAAAATCGGTGAACCAAACCCTGGTCTAGTTTGATTAGTATGTTTAAATTGTTCAACCACTAAATAACTCATAAATCTGACGAACAATTCCATTTATTGTTACAAAAAATTTAACAAGGTAGGTTTGATTTCAAGACTTCTAGTAATGATGGCAAAATCCATCGCTACTTCACCATGTTGCTTACCTCGAATGGCGTGGGTCGAGACGGGAACATGGTCCTGCCCTGTCCATTTTTTTTCTTTTTTATGTTTTTTTATATTTAATCATATTTATGAAATCTATATATATTTTATTTTATATATATATATTATAATAGGATAAATGTCAAAAAATTCCACGCACACATTTTTCCGCCATTTTTTCTTTCCAGATTTGGTAAGTTCTGCCATAAATGCTGAATAAGAGTTTATTTTATTTAATTGGTTTCACACATTGATTTGGTAAATTCCACCATAAATGCAACATAAGAGTTTTTTTCTTTAATTTGTTTCACACACATTGATTGTTTTTTCTTTTTCTTACAAAAAACGAAGTGTAACATTTAATATTATATACGATAAATAAAAAAAAATCAGATTTTTAATTGGTTTCACACATTGATTGTTTATTTATTTATTTTTTTCTCTTTTTTTGCAAAAAACGAATTGTAACATTTAATATATATATGATAAATGTCACAACTTTTCAAATATTTTAATTTATATCGTTTATCAAATGATCTGATTTATTGATTAAAAATAATAAGTCGATTAAACTAATAAACTAGATATGATAATTTTAAAATTAAATTCATACAATTCAAAACCCGCCTCAGTTCGACCACAAACGTGATTTTCAAAAAAGTGCTTCAAATTCTGGATTAGCTATATTGTTTTTTTTTTTCCAATATCAATGAGTAATCAAATCTTATTTATATGATATTTTTTGTTATTTGAATGTAATAAATAAACAATATACTCTTAGAATATTTTAAAATTACTATCATGAAAAACAAGTATTGAGCATCGCACGGGTAATATACTAGTAAATAATTATAATATAATAAAATAAATAAATAAATAAAATAAAACAATAATTGAGAATTTTTTTATTCTCGTCCTACCTCTTAAAAATCTCCAACAAGTCGGGGCATGAGAAGACCGCCCCGCTCCGTTTGCCGATGCTAACCACTAGCTTATCATGAGAAGTAAGCAACCACTATGCTAATTGTTTATAACTTTATTTTATAAAAGTATATACTTGTAATATATATAAAGTTATTTCAAGTATCTAAAAGGAAAAAATCACCATTAACCAAACTCCAACAAATATAATCTTCAATTTTTTATTTAGGAAATGTTTTTATAACATCGACTGAGTTACAAATAAATCCATTATTTTTGTGGGCAACAACAAATCATATAAAACTTCTATTTCATTTTCAATAATTAGAAAACATAAAACGATTCTAGAGTCTAAATAATTTTATTAAGTGTTTGTTTGATCTAGATTAAAATATGATCAAAAATTATGATCAAAACTCAATAATTAATTTTAACCACATATTCATTAGATCCACAATTTTTATTAATTTTTTAAATATATATTTCATCTTTTTATCAAAATTTGTTAAAAATACTCTTTCAAACAAACTCTAATTGTTTATATGTATACTAGTTATATGTACGTGCTATGCACGTAAATTGTCTGTGATAATCTACTAATTAAAAGCGATTGTGTTAATATAATTTTGACAGAATTTAAATATTTTTTTGTACTTGTCAAATAATGAACTCATTAATTTTTGTAAAGTTATGTTGTTCCAATTGTGGGATTTTATTTCTAATTGTCCCATGCCTTTGCTAAGTTAAAAAATTCGAACTCTTTGTTTAATAATCTAATAAGCTTAATAATCAGTTCTCCAGAAGCAGCGACAAAAAATAATACAACTCTTAGCATTTTCAGTGAATCATCTTAGATATGCACGCATGAACTCTCAAAGCTGCACAAAAATCCTCATTTTTTCCTTGTGAATAATTTTAAATATTAAAAAGTGAAAAAATATACAGAGAAAGAGGGTCATAATATAATTAATTTTTGTTTACACCTATTCTAATCAAATTTTAATTTATAACATTATTAGTAAGAATGTTATAATTAATAGTTATAAAAAATAAAATATGTTGTTGATTTTTTTTATTGAAAAAAAAAATTAGAAATGTAAAAGCTCACCATAAAAAATAAAAAAAATAAAAAAAAAATTCATGAACAGTAACTTTTTCGAGTTACTATTCACATCGAAAAAGTTTGTCGAGTTGAATAGTAACTCGACAAACTTTTTCGAATTTTAAAAAAAAATAAATAAAAAATTCATGAACAGTAACTTTTTCGAGTTACTATTCACCTCGAAAAAGTTTGTCGAGTTGAATAGTAACTCGACAAACTTTTTCGAATTTTAAAAAAAAAAAAAATCATGAACAGTAACTTTTTTGAGTTACTATTCATCTCGAAAAAGTTTGTCGAGTTAAGTTTGTCGAGTTGAATAGTAACTCGACAAACTTTTTGAATTTTTTTAAAAAAAAAAAAAAATCATGAACAGTAACTTTTTCGAGTTACTATTCATCTCGAAAAAAGTTTGTCGAGTTGAATAGTAACTCGACAAACTTTTTCGAATTTTAAAAAAAAAAAAAAAATTAAAATTTGTCGAGTTACTCGACAAAAAAATTAAAAAAATAAATTTTTTTTTTTAAATTCCAGAAACTCGACAAAAGTTAAATTTTTTTTTTTTAATTCGAGTAACTCGACAAAAGTTAAAATTTTTTTTTTTTTTTAAATTCGAGTAACTCGACAAAAGTTAAAAAAAAAAAAAATTTGTTTTTTTTTTAAATTCGAGTAACTCGACAAAATTTTAAAAAAAAAAAAAATTTTAAAAATTCGAGTAACTCGTTAAAAAATTTTTAAAATTTTTTTTAAAATTCGAGTAACTCGACAAAATTTAAAAAAAAAAAAAATTTATTTTTTAAAATTCGAGTAACTTGACAAGATTTACAAATATTTTTTTTTTTTTTAATTCGAGTAACTCTACAAAATTTTAAAAAAAAATGTTTTTATTTTTTTTTGGCTAGTAACTCGACAAATTTAAAAAAAAAAAAAAAAAAATTTTAACATCGAGTAACTCGACAAAATTTAAAAAAAAAAAAATTTATTTTTATTTTTTTGTCGAGTAACTCAATGTTAAAAAAAAAATTTATTTTTATTTATATATATATATATATATATATATATATATATATTTTAAATTCGAGGAACTCGACAAAATGTAAAAAAAAAAAAAAAAAAATTTATTTTTTTGTCGAATAACTCGAGAAATTTTAAAAAAAAATTTTAAAAATGTCAAAATAAAATTGGGCTACTTTTTAAAAGTTGTAGGACTTCATATACATTTTTATTTTATTTTGTTGTTATTTGTTTTTTTATTATTATTTAAAGAGGTGGACAAAATAAAATTTGTAACGAAATTTAAAAGTCGGGGATGGCCAAAGCAAAAAAAAAGGTTATGGGTAAATTTGTTATAAAATGAAAAGAATATGGACTAAAAGTGCAAATTAGAAAAAAAAAAAAATTTAATGTTTCCCACTTTGTCGAGTTACTCGGCAAAGTGGGAAAATTAAAAACAAAGTGGGATAAATTAAAAAAAAAAAAAATTCCCCCACTTTGCCGAATTTTTTTTTTTTTTTTTTATATTTGTCATGAAAAAGTCCACCTACAAAAAAAAAAATTTAAACAGTAACTTTTCCATTACACGTACGTGGGAAAAAAAATTTCAAAACTTTATTTAGTTATAGATTAACAAAAATTCATTTGACATAGAAAACGATCACCAAAAAATATGAAATTTTCAGGGAACATAGAATACTCATGTAGCTACCACATATCAAAATTTGACAGTCCGACGGCATATTTCGGCTTACTAAAATGCTAACCGAAACATCCTAGTTAGTTTTTCAGATTTATGCTGTCACAGTTTACAAAATTGTCCATAAATTGAGTTATATAACATGAAATTATGTAAAACCAATGCTAATGGTTAGGTAACCCATAGGGCTATCGTCTCCAACTGGAATTATGTAAAAATACTCAATATATAAGGTGCAGTAAATGTTTGAGTTGGACAACAGAAACTGTATCTTAGAAAAACATGAAGTTTAGCAAAACCTTTCAAGTTCACATCATTAACGTGTAACCAAAACATGGAAATCCACTAAAACTACCACAAAACCAAGGTCCAAAATTTTTAAGAAGATATTTACACTACTTAAAGTTTTTTTATTGGTTTATAATAGCGAATCCGGCACGCCGACGGCATAAATTCGAAAAACAGCCTAGGAGGTTTCGCGGTAAGTATTTTAGTATGCCTAAACATGCCGTCGGACTACTAATTTTTGGTATGTGGTAGCTACCTGAGTATTCTATGTCCCTTGAAAATTTCGTATTGTTCGGTGATCGTTTTCTATGTCAAAATTTTTTTTGTTACTCCATGACCAGGTGAATAAAAATTTTAAAATAAGGGCACTGTTACAAAAATTTCTTCACCCGGTCAGGAGTAACAAAAATTTGTTTGACATAGAAAACGATAACCGAAAAATATGAAATTTTCAGGGAACATAGAATACTCATTTAGCTACCACATATCAAAATTTGATAATCCGACGGCATGTTTCGGCTTACTAAAATGCTCACCGAAACACCCTAGGCAGTTTCTCGGATTTATGCGGTCGCAGTTTACAAAATTGTCCATAACTTGAGTTATATACCATGAAATTATGTGAAATCAAAGCCAATGGTTAGGTAACCCATAGAGCTATCGTCTTCAACTAGAATTATGTAAAAATACTTAATATATAAGGTGCAGCATATTTTTGAGTTGGTCAACAGAAAGTGCAGTTTCGAGAAATAATTCACCCAATCATGGAGCAAAAAATATTTATTTGACATAGAAAACGATTACCGAACAATATAAAATTTTCACGGAACGTAGAATACCCATGTAGCTAACACATATAAAAATTTGATAATCCGACAACATGTTTTGACACACTAAAATGCCCACCGAAACATCACAGGCAGTTTCTCAGATTCATGCTATCGCAATTTACAAAATTGTCCATAACATGAGTTATATAACATGAAATCATGTGAAACCAAAGCCAATGGTTAGGTAACCCATAGAGCTATCGTCTCCAACTGGAATTATGTAAAAATACTTAATATATAAGGTGCAACATATTTTTGAGTTGGTGAACAGAAAGACAATTTAGAGAAACAATTCACCCGATTATGGAGTAAAAAAAATTTATTTGACATAGAAAACGATCACCGAACAATATGAAATTTTCAAGGAACGTAGAATACCCATGTAGCTACCACATATAAAAATTTTATAGTCCGAAGGCATGTTTCGGCATACTAAAATGATCACCAAAACATCTAAGTCAGTTTCTAGGATTCATACTGTCGTAGTTTACAAAAATATCCATACCTTGAGTTATACAACATGAAATTATGTGAAACCAAATCCAATGGTTAGGTAACCCATAGGGATATCGTCTCCAACTGGAATTATGTAAAAATACTTAATGTATAAAGTGCAGCAAATATTTATGTTGGACAAAAAAACTGCAGTTTAGAGAAAATGAAATTTAGCAAAATCTTTAAGAATCGATTGTATTTCGTCATTTGTTCTCCATAGCAACTGGGGATAAAAAAGCACCAAATTTGATGACTTATTAAGGGAAAAATGAATATATATTGACTATAATATATAAGAAGTCAATAATTGCGGCTAAAAGACACTAATATATGTATATTAAAACAAATAAAAGAAAAAAAAAAGATGAAGAAGTCAAAAAATGCGGCCAAAGATATTAATTTAATATACAAAAAGTGTCAAAAGATTAGGACAAAATGGTGAGATTTGGACAAAATTAAGACTAATACAACATCAAAATGACGTCGCGTTGGTTGAAGGGTGAATAGTAAACAGGCCATAGACACTTATATTATAGTATAGAAATATCGACCCAATAATTCGACCATTGACCCATTGAGCCAGTAACTAAACCGAGTCAATGTCCCTATCAGATATAACTATGGGTAATTTCCTCTTTCCCCTTAGGGTATCATGAGGATTGGAGTGAACACATAAGCCCAAGTTCCAAAATCTATGTCCAGGAAAAGCCCAATTACAACGGGCTTGGCCCACAAGGTCCTTTGGCTAGCGGGTACTCTGCTATTTGCTTATAGGATCATAGATGAACTTCCAACCACTTCAAGCTATATTTTCTTAATTTGTTATTTCGATTATTAATTATGAATATTGGTTTTATATAATACTTTATATATCTAAGTTCTTGTTATTAGGTAAACTCATCAATTTCTAACGTCTCACACTGTCACGCATAGATATCAAAAAGTCCAAATACCAACTTCATATTCAATATTTGTGATCTTTATTTTCGAACAACCCCTCTCGTTTGAAGTATATTTTTATGTTTCTTTAAAACTTTTTTTTATGACTCCTTTTAAAGAAAATGTGCTCAAGAAATGTAAAACTTGTCCTATGAACATAATCTAGTAGCACATGTGTATTTAATAATGTTGTGTGTATGCACTTTATAGTTAATATATTAGTATATTTGTTGGTTGATAAAAGAGAAACCAAATCAAGTCATTGAAAGATAAATGTATTAAATAATCCTTATAGCGATGGATATTGCCTATATTATAAAGATTTTTTAGGATCTAGAATTGTCTATACTTTCTTAGGCACCAAAACCACCCAACTTCCAAGCATGCACTCCATAATGGAGAAGCAACCAATATGATTAATAAATATAATAATCATGAAAAGTAAGATAAGTAATTTTAAATATGATTTGTATAGTATTTTTGTATCTACTTGATGTATTAATGTTTATTTAAGTGATCACTTTAGAACAATTATGTAAAAGTTTAGTTTAAAGATTTGTCGTATACAGAAATAACATAGCACTTCTAGATTTATTGAGTCAGCTTGATAAGAAAGATCATGACTAAGTTGAGCTTGAGAGGCTGAGCACAAATAAGAACAAGTTGAGTCGATTGGAGACATGCTAAGCATAAGAGGTCAAGTGTATACCATGAGAAGATTGAATGAGTTTAAAGTAGAAATATAATTCATGAAGCGCAACATCAAGCAACCAAGTTGGTATATCTAACATGAGTATTTATGAGAGGATCGTACATCACACTCCGACAAGGAGTGGAGCTAACCCAGAAAATGTAGAGATGACAATTGTGAGTCTAGTATCAACCAACATGCTCTTATGTGCTTAACAAAAACTGCGATGGCTTTCCAAATTGGGCGATTATTTTTCTTACATAAACTTCTACGTCGTTCTATTTTAAGTTAGTTGGATGTTTACTACAAATAAAATACGAAATTAACCATTATAATGAAATTTACCATATCTCTGGCGGTCTAGTTTATTGACTGGGTCTTATTTTTTGAAATTTTTAAATACCAGGTTCATGACATTGAGTGGAGATGTCAATAATATTTGACGTCTACATATTCTGTTAGGATTGAATTTTAACCATATCATCTAAAAATTAATTAGTGTCTAATGAGGGTATGCTAAACTTTTTATGACATTTGACGACCATACCCAATCTATGGGCTTAAGAACAGCATTGTTGCTCTTCAACAATCTCTCCCACAACATGACGCTCTTGTGACTCGAACCCATGATCATGACTCTGATACCACTTGTTAAGATTGAGCTTTAACCTTCTCATCTAAAAATCAATTGGTGTCCAGAGAGGACAGGCTAAAACATTTTATGGTATTCGACAACCATCGTTTGAGTGACCCAACCCATGGGTTTAAAAACGATATTGTTGCTCCCCAACATATTTTAATAAAAAAAATTTAATTTTGACATACAAAAAAAATCGTACATTAAATGAAGTGTGACAGAGTATAATTTTAAGAAAGTAAAACAAGAACTAAAAATATCAAGAAAAATTAAATAAGAAATTCTTTAAAATATTAAGAAAATATATAATGGTGTTGAAATTATTTTTTAAGTGCTTATAAGTTGTGAGTCATATAGAATGTATAGATAGTAAATTATTCGTCTTACAAAAGATGTGGATAAAAAAAATATTTAAATAATTTGACTAACTAAAATTATAATTTAAAAAAAGACAAACAATCACTGAATTAAAAGAGTTGCAGAGAATGAAATAATGATGTGATTTGTGATAGTGCACACACAAACATGAGTAGGGCTCAATTTAGAGGAAGGATTCTATAAAGATGTAATGTTGGAGCTGCTTTTAGTCATGTTAGTGCTATCTATCTTTCTTAAGATAATAAGTTGTCTAAGCAATTAATATCTTAGGATAACATCTTTAAGGTCACAATCCATTTCTTTTTGACATAGAATCGATACTACAATCTTTTTACTAGATTCCAAAATGCCACCCCATTATCCCCCCACCCCTCTCCCTCTCCCTCTCCCTCTCCCTCTCACTCTCACTCTCTCCAATATATATATATATATATGAAAAAAATTTCATCATACTAAGCCGATCTTAACTAAATATAAGCGGATGACGAGAATTGAAACCCACATCATTAACTTGGTATGCTAAGGGTTATATATATATAGGTAAGTGGTTTTGAATGCAAATTATGATAGAATGGTCGGCTGTTAATCGATTAGTCATAGATTTGAAACCTGTTTGTGGAAATTTAGTTCATACTGAATTAATAATTTTAGAACAAAAAGAGTTTGCTTTGATTGTTAAAATTAGACAACTTGTTTATCATTGTTGTTTATATAACTATTTACTAAATTAAAAAACGCATATAAAAAAAATCGATATATAAATAAATTATAGAATTATAGTGTAGTGGACACTTATTAATATTAAGTTACGGGTGTCCCATGGTTGATTGGCATATGTAAAGCACCCCAAAACATGTTGTCTAGAACATGTCATCGTGACATGGTTTTTTATTTTTTAATTGAAATGAGTCAATATAAAATCATTATTGAGACTTGTTTCCTAAAGTCTTTACCTAATAATCCAATTCTTTGGATGTAGAAAGGCCACGTTTACTATAAAAGTGTACAAGATTTCAATTTCTAAATTTCTCCTACCTCAAAGTCTAGCATGTAAATAGGTTTATGGGATAATTGCATGGTCCCCAACGTTTCAAAATCGTTGAAGATATGCCCCCAACCTAAAAAAATAGCACCACACATCTCCAATGTATGAAAACCTTGCGCGTAGTAGGTCCTTTATGACCAAATTGCCATTCTCTTTAAATAAATAAATAAAGAAAAAACAAGATTGAAAACTAACCAAATGTACTCAAAAAAATAAAAAGTAAAAAATATACCTCAAAAAAATAAAAAGTAAGAAAGAGATCCATATTCTCTAAAAACCCAAAATTCCTCCTCTTATATAGGCATTCTTGAGGATCAAGTTTTGGTACTTTAGAGTCCACTAACGGAAGCTCATGAACCGACTCGATACGGTCGCCCAGAGCAAGGACAAGCGAGGGAACTGCGGAGGCAGCAATTACGGAGACCACGGCATGTCGTTTCTGGGTAACATTCATGGCCTTATGCCACCGGCGCCACATCATGGTTGGGGCAAACACGCGGCCATCGCGGCACATATTACCAAAAGCACCCTGCCCAACGCGATGGGTACCACCACCGGGGACACGAGGAATACGTGATACCGCACGTCCAGTACCCCAGGACTCAATGGAGGTCTGGTGGCCGACGCGTTTGAACACCGCGTAAGGCTGACGGGAATTCTTCGAAATCTGCCAGTGCACAGAAGTAACGAAGTCGACCCAGATTGAAGCCTTCATGACATCGGGGAGGGGGAGGGAATTAACGGCCGAGCTGCCGTCAGTGGCCATGTCATTCTCCAATGATTGTACGGTGACAAAGGGCCGAGATGCAGCGGCTGCCATTTCTGAGTTGTGGAGTTTTTGGTGCGAGTGAGAAGCGACATGCCACCTCCAATGATTCCTCCTCTTACAGTATCATTCCACCAAAGCGTCAAGTTCCCATTTTCCTGGAGCTTCAATGAGTAGAGCCCAGATGAAAGTGTATGTCTTAAAGTGAAAGTTTGCGTCGGAACAATCACGTCAGTTGGGTGGTCGAAGAAGGTCCCCACAGCAGACCCAGAAGCGTTCTTGAGGATCAAGTTGCCAGAATTTTCAAGTGCAACGGCGGTGATGCTAAGATTGCCAGTGCCGGAGGACCACACAAGAGTGGTAGAGGTGGAGGAAGCGAGGAGACTTGATGTTGAATTGTAAGAGGGGGAATTTTGGGTTGGATTTTGGGTTTTTGGAGAAGATTGACCCCTTTCTTACTTTTTGTTTTTTTGAGATATATTTATTACTTTCTATTTTTGGGGTACATTTGGTTAGTTGTCAATCTTGTTTTTCTTTTTTCTTGTTTTTTCTTTTTTTATTTATTTAAAGAGAAGGGCAATTTGGTCATAAAGGACCTATCACGCCAATATTTTCATATGTTGGAGATGTGTGGAACTATTTTTTTAGATTGAGGACATATCTCCAACGATTTTGAAACATTGAAGACATTTGATGCAATTATCCCTAGATTTATAGATGCCACGTTAGTTGTAAACAATGCCATAATTTTCACTTTTAAATAATAATGAATTAAAATTCAAGATTGAGAATTTTTAAAAATAACAAATTTAAACGTCAATTCAAGTATTCATTTAATTATAGAATGGAAATTGGCGATACAATTTTTCTCATATAGTAGTTGCACTAAACATGGTTGCAAACCATCTCAATGAACATTGAAATATTTTAATTATAACGTTTTAACCAAAAACCATAATAAGATTGAGTAGATTCAAAAACTCAAGTCAAAAATATAAAATTAAGAAACGTCAGACTACTATTAATTTATCGAGATCACGTACATCTTATAAATTTATTAATAATTCTACTCTAAATTCTAACTTTGTACTAGAATTTTTTCCGAATATTCTCGTACACTTTACACGAAATAAAAATCTGAACAACGAAAACTTTTAAATCGAGTCATCGAAGTTAAGTCATAATTATGATTAAGATGTTCTCGAGACCCACTAAGAGTCGAGCAATTCTTGCAAAGCAACCACTTCACAACTTTTTTTGTGTCACATTAATTGGAGTGGCAAAGAAATCCACAATTTTTTTCTTTCTTTCTCTCAATGGTCCTTTGGCTTTGGCTCCATACACAAATTATAGTGTTTGTGGTCCAAGAGCTTATGCACTAAAAAAGCTTGGATCACGTGGGCTTAAAGGGGCTATGATATGACTCTTTAATGTTTTGGGGGGGCCATATGCTTTGTTGCATTACTATCTTTTCCTCAATGTGCATACATTAGGGATAATAATTCGGAGTATCGAAACCTAACTATGTTTCAAGTGAGTCATCGTTGAAATCATTGAATTTAAAGTTTTGATCTAACTGAATCACTTAGCCCATGTTTGTCATTGCTTAAATTTTATTTTAAACTGGTAAATTAGTCAAACACACTTTCTATTTACACATTTCACATGACCCACAATTTACAATTCATTTTTTATTTACATATTCACGCACAACTTATAATATAAGTACTTAAAAAATAATTTCAACACTACCAAACATATACTTATTTTAAGTCAAGTAACTTAGCAAACGAAAATACTAATATTTATTTATGTTATGTCTAAAAACATATCTTTTTTAAAAAAATAATAATAATTTTACAGAGCTTGATAGAATGACTTGATTGAAATTTAAGTATAAATTAATTGACACATCTATAACAAAACAAAGTTAAGTGACTATTTGAAATTAGATTACAAGTTTAGTGACTTCTAAACTCTATTTTAGATTTCTCATTTTAATACTTTTGTTAAGATTTTAATTCTCGTTTTATCTCGATTTATTTGCTAGAAACTCAGATAAAACAAATAATGAAACTAAAAACGAAGTTCTATATACTAAGGCTAAACCCTAAACTTGAAAAGTCATTGATTCGAGGCCCAACCAAAGGTGCATATACTAGTTTATTACCGAAATTAATAATTTTTCTCACTTTTTAATATGTATTTCGACTAATAAATTGATCGATTTTATATTTTGTACTAAAATTTTCATTATTTTACTACCATAACTTCACTTCAAAAACAGTAAAAGAAATAGAGAAATAAAATTGTGCATGATATGATCACTTCAATAACTTTCAATTTGAAAAGTGCATATGTAACCATTTGAAATGATGAGCCATGTGCATTATAAATATCCCATCTCAAATCCAAAAGCAAAGGATGAACGACCTCTACTAAAGTAAAGACAAAATAATCCTTGGTGTTATCCTTATCTACCCGCAACACACGGCGGCCCGACCTTTCTCGTCCCTACAAAGAAATTAAACCAACGTTAAAATCATTATTTTTAAAATCTAGTCCACGCATGTACTTGAAAAAAGTAAGGTCGAATTGGACTCAAGGTCAAAAACCGATGTTGAATTGATAATTTAAAAAAAAATTAAAATATAAAATTTTGACCGGATCCCAATTCTTCGATCATAAAAAGATGGTGAAAAAGATAAATAATATCGAATCCCAATTCTTCGATCAAATCGGCCACTTCCGGCAGATTTAGACCGCATTGGGTAAAATAAGTGAAGGAATTAGAAATAATGTTTTTGTTTAAATGTGTCCTAGAATACTAAATATTAAGATACACCATTTATATGTTGAATAAAGTACAATTAATGAACTTATTTAATGTGCCTAAAATCATTAACGCAATAATAATTTACCTCTTGGTAAAAGAGAATGACTTCAATCATTGTATCAAGGAGTAATGAGTGGCTCTTCATCATATATAAATAAAGATGGGAGAAAAAAGATAAATAAAAAAAAACTATACTTCTCATGCATAAAAAGATGTTTTTTCATAATGTGATCTAAAAATAAAATAAAAACTATTTATTTATCTAATATTATTTTAACTAATTTTTCTAATGTCATTTTATTTCAACATATCTAAATTTCTAACTCATAGAAAATTGTAGAAGAAATGAATTGATCGAGATACGAGTTGAACTTTGTGCATGTTTGGTCAAATTTAATTTATAATTTCAATTGGTCAAACTAATCAAATATACTTTTTAGCCATACATTTCGTAAGATTAAAAATTTACTAAGCACTTAAAACTTCAGTACTAGTCTCCAATGTTGCAACAACTGTTTCTCATAATCATAGCACTCCAAATTACAAGAAGAGCGAACCAAACAAAATTTCTAAACTCAAACTCTTTTCTGTAAATTTTTAAGATTAATTTTATCTCAGATAAGTTAAGTTTATCTTATATTAGAAGCTACAAAAGAAAAATTATATATGTTTTTTAAAATAAATATACCATTCACAAAGAATACATATAAGCAACTTTATACCTTAGAGAACATATAAAATAATTTAAAATACATGCAATATGTTAAAATGCAATAATAAAAATAAAAATTAGTTTATATATTTTTTTTTTATATGCTAGTTTTCTAGTGTAGGATAAAACTAGAATTTTAGCTTGTTTTACATATTTTGCAATATCTTGTAGGTTTTCTAGTGAGTAGTGTTTGGTGGACATTAAGTTGAACCAAAAGTTGAACCACTATGAGTGAAATGTCAAATGTGTCCTTTGCAGACATTAAGTTGAACCAAAACTTGAACCACTATGGGTGAAATGTCAAATGTGTCCTTTGCAAGGACATAATTTAAAATTTTAAATTATGTCCTTGCAAAGGACACATTTGACATTTCACCCATAGTGGTTCAAGTTTTGGTTCAAATTAATGTCCACCATGCATTTTTCTTTTCCAATGCGCCGTGATTGTGTATAGATTTACTTTTTGTTGATTTTTTCCAAAAAAATATGTAGCACATGTATGCCAAAGAACAAATAAAAACTTGACAAAATAAGGTAAACGACAAATAGCATAATCTTACTTTAATACGAGAAGATGAAGACGTCGCCTTTATCTTAGGTTTATTTGAGACTGTGTGTCCATGCGAATAAAAACGTTGAGATATAACTATCCGGTTAAAGACTATGTTATCTTTAACATATGTCCAAAAAAAAAGGTGTACAAATAATGACATTATGTAATTTAATATATTGACTTCAATTCGTTATGCTTAGAAGTTCTAACAAGCAATACAAGAAATTTTACTTTTTGAACGATGTATTTTTTTTTTTTTTTTTGTAATAGAAAATCTTTTTTAAGTTGTTTAATTGAAAAAAGGTCGTCGAGAAATATTAGAAGACCAAAATCTTCATCGTTCAAAGTGAAATTTCTTATAGTGAAGTCCTAAAGTCTTTTGTTGTATTTGTCACGAGAGAGCTGTTTTTGCAATAATGGTTGATTTTTTTAATAATACTTATTGGTTTTCTAAATTATAATAATTACTTGAATTTTTTGATTAATTTTATAGCTAGTTTGAATTTTTAAAATGATTTATTTTTCAATTAAAATTAGTTGGAAAGTCAAGAATTTAAAAAGTTTATCATTACTAAAAAAGGAAACCTGAAAATTTTGGAATGTTTACCAGTTTACGTTTATAAAAATCAGTCAGTTTCCACTCAACATGTCCAAAATTTATATGAGAAATATCTTTTGACATTATTTCCTTGATGATTGCAAAGAGATTTTGTTTTATTATTATACTAGTAGTGATATTGTCTTATAGAAGGATATTTAATTGTCGTGTACATAACAAGGTGGCTATTTAATGTATAACCATTTTTTTGTATTGTGTTTTGATGTATAAAGGTTTTTTGTACACATTATTCTCTTTTAAGCGTCAAATGATTTTTTTTTTTTTTAAATTTCGAGTTCTACTTTCTAGGGTTTTGACTTATTCTGGATTCAACTTTCTCATAAGGACATCCAACAGCGACAGAGACATGTAAACACTTTCATAGATGATTCAAACATAGCAACTAGTGTGTTATTTGTGTTAGATCGTCTTTGTTGCTTGAGATTGGAGATGCTTGTGACAAGTGATGGGGACGTAGCTTATCAACGTACAAGAAAGGCAGATTGGTGGAAGGTGAAGACGAGTCTTTGCCTCAGTCGCGATCGTAGGATTCAAGTTACAATCATGAAATTGTGTGAAGACCAAGACTAGAGGCCTTGATTCCATTCCTATTTGGATACTAAAAGTTTTGCAAACCCAAAAATTGTTAGATTCATTCTTAGTAGAGGTTGATTGATGTTTTCCGTTTGGGGTTTTACCACCTAAAAACTTGTGTTCATTTTTTTATACTTTATATTTTAGCATGTCGTATTCCGCAAATTGATGTTTTAATGATCTGGTAAAACATCTACTACTCATAATTTTGAACAATGACTAAAATATTTTGACATTTAAGTATTGAATGCAATTGAATTGAACAAATATAATACAATAAACAACGTGGAAATTCATCTCACGTGTAATATGTTGATTCACATCTGTGAGTTAATGTTTTTCAAAATATCTGCACATTTTGATGAAAAGTAATTCTAATTGTCTTGATACTCGCAATTTTTTTTGTTAATTTAAAATTGAAAGAAACAATCGACGGAACTCTCTTTGTAAGTTGCTTTACACTAGATTTAGACTATATATACACGTGTACATCGGGCTAATATTCTTTTCTAGCATAGGATAAAACTAATATTCTAGCGTACATGTCGTGAATTGTTTTGTAGGTGCTCCAATACATGAGGTTATATATATATTTGTTATTTTTATATTTTTTTCAACAAATGTGTCGTACATATATTCGAAAGAACATATAGAAGTTTGACAAAATAAGATAAGCGACAAAAAAAGTGTTGTTGCTTTAATACGAAAAGATATAAATATCGAGACTTAAATAGTTGGTAAAAAGATAATATTAGGCTTCAAATATATCAAAAAGAAAAGTATACAAAATTGAATATATTGGCAAAGTTGAGGGTATGAATTAGGACTTTTTGTTAGCCTACAAATGGACGAGAGTAAAAATGATTTAACCCGAAAATTCGGGTCGGATTATGGGCTTATGATAATAAAATGACGGAGCTGATGACGTGGCGATGATATTGACAGTGAGAAGATCATGCTCTAGTGACACGTGTTCTGTCGGAGGATAGTCCCAAAAATGAATAAAAAGTATTTGCTGACACGCGGCCTTTTTCTTATTGGCTACTTTATTGACTTATTAATGGGCCGTGAGGGCCCACTGAGTCATGGAATTACGCAACCAGACACGGCTCCCAAGAAAAATCCGAAACAATTGGGCCCAATTAGGCCGGCGAAGCGAATCTTCTTGCGTTTTGTGGGCTTTGGGGATGTATGGTTGACGCGTATACAGTTCTTGTGGGGCCCGGGGACGCTAAGGACCACAATGGTAAATCTAGAAGTCCACGCGATAAGAAGGAGCGTGGTATGGACGCCCTTTAGTGCTCCGTAGCATTTGGCTTTTTGGAACCCCATCCGCTTCCCACCACTCACTTTTTTGTCTTCTTTTGTTGGATTTTTATTTTATTTTTTTGACAATTTTCTAATTTTTATTTTCAAAAAATAAAACTGTAGATTTTATATTTATATTTGTAAATTCTTCCATAATATCTTCAGCTTATTTTTTTTATGACAGGTGATAGAAATTGAAGAGTTATTGCAATGACTATAATTCAAAAAAAAAAAAAAAAAGTTAGAAATGGGTTTTGATTTTTGAACGAGCTAAAGAATATAATTTCAATTATCCCATATCAAGAATTTAGTGGGGGCGTGCATGTTTTTACCTCGAGGACACCTACCACAATAATGAACGTCGTTTATGTAAAGTCACACTACTCAAACGCTTTATTATAATTATTAGCAGAATAAAATACATTCTTTTTCAAAAAAATTAGTTTATTCATTTGTAATAGACATAGATCTGAGTTGTAGGAACTTTTTTTTTTTGTTCCAAATGACACAAAGAACCTTTGTACGCTTTATGTAAAATTGTATAGGTTATATAACAATGGCATTGATCTCCTAGCCTCCAAAGGGGCAGAATATCATGCCTAGCTCAGGTGTCAGCAGGTAGACATTTAATAATATTTGATTGTTTTATCATCAATTGTCAGTAGATGAGCAAGATATCCTGCTCCCAAAGGGACAGGAGATCAGTGCTCTGTATAACAAAAGAGTTATATTTTGCATTACAATAGTGGAAACTTTTTGTGGTTCTCCTCTATATCAAAACTGTACAAATATTATAAGGAAATAGAGATGTCAAAACGAAGCTCTACCCGAGTCCCAAGGTGCTCAGACTATGAGTCAGCCTGGGCTCATGCTGTCATGCATGCCTTTTTTCAAAAATTTTATTTCATTTTAATTTGTAATTTTCTCAATTAAAATCCTTTAAAAACATTAAAAAAAAATTAAATACATTTGAGTACGGACCAATCACCAACCTAGTGTTACAACTTACAACTAGTGATGGCAGCGGAGCGAATTGGAGCTGGGGCGACCCTCTCCGTCCCCACTCTACTTGTGATTTTTCTGCCCCAGCCCCGGCCCGATCCGATCTCTACTTAAAGCGGGGTCAGGGCAGAGTCGGGTCATCTCCTGTTTATTTCTCTGTTTAATTTTTTTTTAAAATTTTAAATTATTAAAAATATATAACAAAATTATATTATTTATAGACAATTCTTTTCTAATATGAAGTATAGCTTTTTAATGTGAGACAAAATATAATATCTTAGTAAATTCCAATACTTAAAGAGTAAATGTATATAATGAATCCCACATCGAATTCTTTCAGAATGAGAACTACATAAAAAAGAATGGTAGACCAATACATCATTAAATAAATAATGAGTTTTACATTTCGATGGGCCATAAAGTAGATTTGAAGTCTTCCAATTAATATATTTAACCATTAGTTCTTTTTTTATATTTCTATTTATATAATTTATAATTTATAATTTATAATTATAATAAAAAAAAAAATTAATTGATCCGGGGCAGGGACTTTTGCCCCAGTCCCGCCCTGATTCCCAAATTAGTTGGGGATTTCCTGCCCCGTTTGGGGCGAGGATCAGAGCATCTAGGTTAGAATGCCATCACTAATTACAACTTGTCGTTTTTTAAACGATCAATCCAATTCATCTGTTATGACACTTGTGTAATACAATATAAATATCAAAATTACAAACTCAATTAAATAATTACGTACTCTTTATAAATATCTTATTTTCTTTTATATTATCAAATTCATTTCATGTTCGAATTAAATAAAACAGCCAACAATCTTCTATAAACTAAATGCTAATGCTATTACTTCTCCTTGCTGAATAATGTGTTGGTATATCAAGTATGTTCCATTTCTAGTAGCCTATTTAAACCTTTAAAGGGTTGCCAATAGCATCCCACGTGTAATGCTCCTTAAAGTTAATCTAATTTATTAATTCTTAATTGTGTGATTTTGTGCACGTCTAAGAGCATTTCCAATGCGTTCTGTCTATTGCAATCTATATAGCATGTAAAATAGACGAACTTCTAGTCCATGTGGCACTACTTGTATAAAATAAATAGTCAAATTAAAATTTATCTCCAATGGATTCCGTCTAAAACTAATACTACCGCTTATATGGAATTAACTTTTTTATAAAATAATAAAAAAAAAAGTCCACATAACAGTGGAGATTTAAATTTGCTGACTAACTCCGTATAGAAGTCCGTCTAAATTTAGTCGAACTTCTAAACAGAATCTATTTTTTTGTGTGCTACATCAGCTAGATGGAGACCTCATCAGTATGTATTGGAGATTGTTTTTTATAACTACATCTAAATGTACTTATGAGGCACGTCTCAAAACCAAAGACCGAGTGCATTGGAGATGCTCCAATAATGTCAAAATCAGTTTTAGCTAAGAAGAATTGTAAGTAGCATTCAATTGATTATGCATTAATAATTAAAGAGTAATAGATTAATTGGTCCGAATTTATTCTGTTGCTTTGTAACTTACTACTAATTTTAATTCAGAAAAAATTACACCATACGTTGGTCTTTGACCTTTCATTATAGTCGCACAATTAGTTTTTAACGGTATAGATAATCTAATTCTCTAATAAATTGTCACGTGACTCATGGGTTTCCAATCTTGTGAATCCGAGTTTTGCTTCTCAACATGCCCGAGGTCCAAAATTTAAAATGAGACATGTTTTCATTAGAGTTGCATGATAATTTTACGAGAATTCCAAAACTTATTTGTCGTTAGAGACTGAGTGTGTAACTTATAATAAAAGACTGAAGAACAAATTGTTACATTTTAAAAATTAAAGACCAACTTACTAGCAAAGCAATAGGTGTAGTCGTTACTTTAAAAGTTCCCATTAGTCGTACATGCTAAACATTCAAATATTGTATATTTTTGTATTTAATTTTAAAAATTAGTGTATACGACATGGATTAAAATTAATTCAATCTTGACTAAATCTTTAAAATTGTTGACTGATTTTTAATAATTTGATTCTATCAACAGATGAACGTAAAATGTCCAGGTTCCATCAATTCAAGAATTAATTAGCTCACCAACTCTAGTGATTAGCTACAAAAGTGGGTCCAAAACCATTGTTTTTTTCCTTAATCTTATCTTAATCATGGGTTCCTAGTTAAACATCTCATTATTATCCTTAACAATGATGTAATTAATGATGTAACTGGTTTTTGGATTCATGGTGGGTGCTTTTGAGATTAATATATTTTCATAGAAGCGTTCGAGGATTGTAAATTTAAAGTTCAAAGATTGGACTAATTACTCGAGAGGGTGTCCTAATTCATTTTCATACTATATAGAGGTATTGAGATCTAATCTCATTATTGTCAAATACAGAAATTTTATTTGTCATCAATTCATAATTACAAAAATAAATTTGACGTAAACAATAAGAAATATATACAAAATGGTAATCACTTCATGGTTGTCAGATTTTAATTGAATTAGTGAAGGAGTATTGTAAATTGGATCGAATCGAAAATCATAAGATTTTATTAATATATTAAAACATAGATAAAGTCAAATATTTTAAACAACAAATTAACAACTATAACTAACTAAAGTTAAAATTGCAACTACTTTATAAAGGTCCACATTTGATTTTTGAAATGTAAAGAAAGTTAAATAAAATTAGACTTACATAGAAACTTCATTAAGTATTGAACTAAAATTTGAAGTCAAAGTATACTTTCATTTAACATGTAGAAATAAAAAGATTTCGAAAATATCACAAACGAAGGAATGCCACAAAGTCGATTTCCACAAGAGGCGGCACAGAATGAAGGACAACCTATTTTAGATTAGGGATTTTAATTTTTAGTTTGATTTGGGTTTTAATTCAAAATGAAACTCTCAAACGCCCCATTGTCCTAGCCTACTTAATTCATTAAAATAAAGCTGAAAAGTCCTTATAAAAAAATAGAGGATCATTGGGATTGCTAGACTCCAACAATGGGATCGTAAGATTTTAAAATTTTAAGACTTTACATCAAGATTGTATTGTTTTATCATTTTAGAATCAAAGAATCGTACGATCATAAGATTTGAATCGAAATTTATAATTACCATGTTTATTATATATTATACATTATAACATTCATCTATAAAATTTATATTATTATTTTATATTATATGTATGTAGGTATGCGTGTGCAATGAGATGAGGAGCATAATTTTGGATTGCTTAGATACGTTACGATGCAAATTAATAATGTTTGGAAAATAACATATTAATGCCACTAGAGAGACAATTGTACGGACATGTACAAAGATTTACCCCCACACACACTTGCAAATGTTGCCATGTGCCTTTAATTCAAATCAGATTATTCACTTATAAGTGGGTCACTTCTATGATAATCATATCTATATTAGTAATTGCACTTTGATATTTTTCTATTTCTGCAATTATTATAATATATATTTAATATCACTACGTTGGGACGTGATTAATGAGGCCATTTTGTTTCAGCATGAAAATGCCCGTAGACTATAAATTATAAGGTTCACAAACAAAAATGAGTTCTAGTGCAACATCTATAGGGTGATAAATGATCCAAACGGTTAACATGAACTATGTTGAAAGCAAAATTTAAATTATGTACATATTTGTTTTTTTTTTTTTTTTTTTTTTTTTTAAAGGGGATCAAATGATTTCACCCCTCTCCTCGGAAGAGATTCAAACCTAGTCCTATTGGTTTGGAAAGATTTCGCCCTTACCACCTGAACTAGGCATTGGCTCCTTACATGATATACATTTTTTTTTTTTTACTTTTTACACGGCGTCATATCAAGTAAAGATCTTAAATTCAAGTATGAGTCATCTATTTAATGAAATTTTGTATATGTTAGATTTTGATGGAAAAAATGAAATAAAATGCAATATTTAAATAATATATATATACAATATTGTCTAATGTCTTCAAACTTTTAGATTAAATCATTCAACAAATTATACCATTACAAAATATAAAGAAATATTATTGAGAGAACGATAATCAACTGGAAAATTTAGTAATCGGGTCAATAACCGATATATTACTTCATGCAAAATCGTCTCGCAAACACACACGTGATTCAATTGACACCTTTTTTTATTTTTTTATTTTTTTTTATGACTCAGGTGTTTCAAGCTTCGCGTGACTAATTCTGAGGAGTGGCGGCCTTCCCTCCTGGTTAGCCACCCAGGTAAATTCAAATGCGGTTACAGCTTATACACACTTGGGGCAGACATTCGACGATTCTCCTCTTTGTAGATCAGTGCCTTCCAACATAGTTGTTGCCTTCCAACATTAAATGTTGCCTTCAAACAAGAAATGTTCCCTTCTAGGTGCCGCGGGGATTCGAACCTCGATCATTCGTAGAGAATCCTACTGCTTTACCACTGTACCATGTCCATGAGGACAATTCAATTGACACCTTTAAAATATAAGAAATGGACAAAGAATCCATAAATCGAGAAAAATACTTAAATGCAGTACTGTATAAGATTAATAAAATAAAATAAAAAAATAAAATGTTATTTAGTATATTATTTAATTTTAGCTAGTCTTATATACTACTTCTGTTAAAATGTTTTTATAATTGATAGATACATCTTGATCACTTGATGTATGTGTAATGGATAATGTATGTATAGTTAAAGGGCGCAGGGTGTACCATTTGATTAAAATAAAATATACAGTGTAGTCCTTTAAGGGAGAATCTTAGGAAGTAGGTGTTCTCTTGACATTCATTATTCATATGATCATGGGAGAATGACAGTTAAACTATCGCACGAGACAATTAATTAATTAATTTCCACCTCCTTAAATGCATGCTTTAATTAATTACCACATTAATTTACATGAAATTTCAGTTGAAAACCCCTAAAAATTCAAATTTTTCGACTAAATGATATATAATTCTTCCAATAGTAACATTTTTTTGAAAGATGTTGCCTTTTGTACTCTAGTGAGTTTTTAAATTATTTAGATGATTTATACTGGATTAAAAGGATATCTACTTAATCTCATCGATTGAGTAAATTTCATGACAAATACACAATCAGAGAAAAATAGAAAATGAGGAGCTAAATGAAGTCCTTTCGGGATCTTTGATTAGAGCTTCATATCTTGATTAGGGATAAGGGGATGAGGGTTGTCTCCTTCTCTCTAGTCCACCACCAGTACATTAAATGAAGCCTTTTTCGCTTCCGCATTTGGCTTGAAAGTGGCTGAAAGAGGACTTGCTCCAGTGTTTCATCTTCTGACGTACACTTGACACTCGTCTTATATATTGTTTCAGTGAGCCGGTGTGCAATTGCTTTCAACTTGTGATTTTGGTTGACAATTAAGACATATTAAGTAGGTTAGATTGAATAGAATAATAGATAAACATTTGCATATATATTTTTTTAATTTTATTCAAAGTAGCGTGGGTATAGTTGCTCTGATTTAGTTTAATTTAGGGTTTTACATCAATAGGGAATATGCTATTCAAATTGTGTTGTATATTATGCTATTTCAAATTGTGAAGATTACTAGCCGAACTCGCATTCAAAACGATCGAAACGCTTTATAAATTAGAATTAACAAGCGTCATCAAATTTATTGTCAAAGTTCACATTTCAAATGAGTAATTTTTTTTTAAAAAAAAAGGGCAGTTAAACTCCATTTATGTCTAAATTATTTTATTCTAAACTTATTTAAATTATGAACATAGGCAGGACAGCTGGAACTTTTTATAACAAATTTTGAACAATTACATGTATATTTTGTTGATTAGACAAATATTTTTAAATAGACAAAAATATTAAAGATAATAATATTTTAAATTTTTGGCATTAAGTTGGTAGAATGGTGGTTGGTTCTTTGTTTCTATGCATTTCAAATGCTTTATCGTCAAACTATGCCATCCAGTCATCCACCACAAAAAAATATCAAGATTAAACATACAAAAGAAAATAAAAAATAAAAGCATAAAAGACAAAAGAGGATTCAATAATGTAAAGGGTAAAAAACACTAGAGGTCACTCAACTTTCAGTTAAGTTTCATTTTAGTCACCCAACTTTATTTTGTTCCAAACTCATCACTTAAGTTTTAGTTTTGTTTCAATTTGGCTACCAATAACGATAATTCCACCAAAATTTGTCTGTCACGTAGGAAATGACGTTAAATTTTCCGATGCAGTGTTATAGGCGGCCAACAAAGTTAAATGACTAAAATAAAATTTAGCTCGAAGTAGGATGACCTCCAAAATATAACACCCCGCCCCAACCCACCCCACCCCACCCCACCCCACCATCTATAGTATATCATCATAATCATCTTCTTCTCTCTCTATCTCTTTCTTTATTCTTGATTTGCATTGCATAAAATATTTAGTGAGAAGGAGACGTTTCCTCGTTTTTCAGCTGTTTGTATGTATTGATGATCTTCTGACACACAATTGATAATAGCATTTTCATACAACTTAAAGAAACATACATATCCACATCTTTCTCTCTCTAAAAAATTCTTTATAGCTCATAGTATGATCAGTCCTGGATGCATCAAATGATTTGGAAAGGAGGGTCATATCACTGAAGAATTCCCTTGTTTGACCAAATTCACAGGTACCTCTTTCAAAAGAGGGAAATGGATAGAGATATATATTTATATACTTAAACAGTTCAGGTTTCTTTTTCTTGCAGTACTGGGATTCTTTAATTTCTTTTTATTTTTCTTAATTTCTTTGGTAATTTTCTGAAATAAAAAAGAGTTATAGATGCGTGGATAAATGAGTGAATAAAGATGTGTATCTTTTTCTCAACCTTTTTAGCCCCCAACTCTCTCTCTCTCTCTCTCTCTCTCTCTCTCTCTTCACTTTCTTTCTTTCCTTATCAAGTGAGAGAAAGTTGCAGAGACTCATTGATTTGGGTCTGACACTGTAAAGAAGGTACTCTACTGATATACATACAATATATATATATATATATATATAGACCCCTAAGATATGGCCTGTCTCTGTGTTTTCAACTTTTTTTTTTTTTGATTTGGGTCTGACACTGTAAAGAAGGTACTCTACTGATATACATACAATATATATATATATATATATATATAGACCCCTAAGATATGGCCTGTCTCTGTGTTTTCAACTTTTCATGTATTATCAATGGCCTCTAGATACAACTGCATGTCATGTGAGCTCTCTGTCTATATATGTGTGTGTGTGTGTGTATTGAAGAAGCTACAGAAGAACTAATTATGTGTTCTTTCCGGTGAATTCTTGGATTTGATCGAGAAGATAATAACAGAATTGTAATTATATGATCGGATATTTTGTTTTTTGTGTCGGTATTTAGACAGTAATCATTAATTTACTGTCTGAATTTTGCCAGGTTTCACCCGATTATTACATCGGTCAACCCATACAGTTTCTTGAACAGTAATCACAAATGATTTAAAACCATAAGACCCCATCTAATTCACACATCACCAACAGGTACACACTTACAATATGTGCTAGTAAATTTCTTGTGCATAAGCTTTTGAAAGACGTAACCATCTGGACACGATTTCGACTAAGTACTAAGTATTATTTTTTTTGCAGATATATAATTTGGAAGATTGATGGCGACTTATTTTCATGGAAATTCAGATATCCAAGGAGGTGGTGATGGGTTACAGACACTGATTTTGATGAATCCTGGCTATGTTGGATACTCTGACAATCATCAGCCTCAGCCACCGGGTAGCAACTTCGTTTTCCTCAACTCCAACACCACCGGAAACTCACTCAACTTACCCCACGCGCCGCCTTCTCAAACTCAGCACTTTGTGGGTATTCCTCTCCAGTCTAACCCTTCTACCACCGCCGCCTCGTCCCAAGATCCTCACGCTCCGTCTGTTCATTCCCAGCATGATGTCTCGGCTCTCCACGGGTTCTTCCCTCGCGTCCCGTACAATTTGTATGCTTCGTCAATGGATCTTGCGGCTGCACGTGAAGTCACACGCGCTCAGCAAGGACTTTCCTTGAGCCTCTCTTCACAGCAGCCATCCGGGTATGGATCTTTTAGGCCTGAACGTGAGATGATACCGCAACCCCTTGTGACCACGGTATCGCCGACTCGTGTGGGTGGCGATGATGTTAGAATTTCAGGAGGGTCGCCGTCCTCGGCCTCGGCTTCGGGGATTTCGAATGGTGTGAACAGTATGCAAAGTGTGCTGTTAAGTTCTAAGTATTTGAAGGCTGCACAGGAAGTTCTTGATGAAGTTGTTAGTGTTGGTAAGGGAGTTATAAAGAGTGCCTCAGAATCTTCGAAGAACCCTAATGGACAAGGCAAGAATATTGGAGAACCGCCGCCGCGGTCGGCCGGAGATGGACAAAGTGGAGGAGACACCAGTGCAAAACGTGATGCTGAGCTCACTACAGCGGAAAGACAGGAAATTCAGATGAAGAAAGCAAAGCTTCTCAACATGCTTGATGAGGTAAGACAATTTCATAAATTTATATTATCTTCAATACCTCTCTTTTAGATTCATTTTTTCTAATTAAAAAACAACACTTCGTACAATTTTCTTAAATGAGCTGGAACAAAACTTGATTCCATAACTTTATGTGCTCTAATACCTTTTTGAACTACCTCGTCTAACTCAAGTCTAACTGCTTAAACTGTTGCAAGTAGTCTTCGAGGAAGACTAGTGTGTGTATTCTTGTGGGATAATTTCTGTGTATATATGTGATGATCTTGATGAGGTATTGCTGATTTTGCTGACATAGACAGTACTGCAAACGTTTGATTTTGATGTTGAAAACCTTAAATCTAACTAAATTTTGTTTTTTCAAGCAAGTGTTTGATGAGGTCTTCATGTCAGATGTTTTCTTTTCTCTGTCCTGTTTCATAATGTATAAGAGTTCATATTAAGATTTTTAATTTTGTTTTTCTACAAACTGGTTTAGTGGGATCTAGGTCGAACGCGTTCTTCGAGGAGATATATTTGTGGTATATTTGGTTTCGGAAAAAGTTATTTGTTTTGTATCCAATTCTAAGCTTTACTTGTGAAATTTGTGATTTGAAGGTTGAGCAGAGGTACAGGCAGTACCACCACCAGATGCAGATTGTAATCTCATGGTTTGAACAAGCAGCAGGAATAGGTTCTGCAAAGACATACACTGCCCTGGCTTTGCAAACAATCTCGAAGCAATTCCGATGCCTAAAAGACGCGATTTTAGGCCAAATTCGAGCTGCCAGCAAGAGTTTAGGCGAAGACGATGGTTTGATAGGGAAGATTGAGGGTTCGAGACTCAAATATGTCGATAATCAGCTTCGACAACAAAGAGCCTTACAGCAATTGGGAATGATCCAGCATAATGCTTGGAGACCCCAGAGAGGATTGCCCGAACGTTCTGTTTCTGTCCTTCGTGCTTGGCTCTTTGAACACTTCCTTCACCCGTAAGTCGTCTAGAACTATCTCGTCTAAAAGCTTAAGCTCTTGCCATATCCGTTACAAAAAAAACTCAGTTGGATTTCAAGACTTAGTAGTTGGATTTCTTGTTTTGCACTAAATTGCCTGAAATTTGGTTTCAGTTATCCCAAGGATTCAGACAAGATCATGCTTGCAAAACAGACAGGGCTTACCAGGAGTCAGGTATCAATAGCCCTTAAATTCTTTATCATTTTCTGCTTTTTTTCAGTGGAATTACTTATATCAAATCATTTTTCAGGTGTCGAATTGGTTCATCAATGCTCGTGTTCGACTCTGGAAACCGATGGTTGAGGAGATGTACACTGAGGAGGTTAAAGAACAAGAAAAGAAAGGACCAGAAGAAATGACTGGCAAAAGTGAACAAAATGAAGATTCAGTATCAAAATCCCCAGTTCCACAAGAAAAGAGGCCTACCAAAGAAAGTCGAAACAAGAATTTCATCGACAAACAAGAGAATCCCATGAATCAGAACACAAATCCAGCGACATTAATGTCCACAACCACAACTTCTCCAACCGGAGCCAGTATCAGGAATCATTCAGGTTTCAACCTAATTGGATCATCAGAAATGGAGAGTATTACTCAAGGAAGTCCAAAGAAACCGCGCAACAGCATAGACATGTTACATTCGCCAAGCAGTGTCCCGTCCATAAATATGGATTTGAAGCCTACGGATACGAACAACGAGCAAATTTCCATGAGATTCATCAATGAGAGGCAGAGCAGGGATGAGTTTACTCTAATGGGGGCTCCAACTAACTTCATCTCGGGTTTTGGTTCATATCCCATCGAGGACATTGGAAGGTATGGCGGAGAGCACTTCCAAGCACCGTATTCAGGCAATGGCGTTTCTCTCACTCTCGGCCTCCCACATTGCGAAAATCTCTCCATTTCAGGCACACATCAAAACTTTCTTCCAAATCAAAGCATACAGCTCGGACGTGGAATTGAAATCGGTGAAGCAAATGAGTTTGGTGGTATGAACACTCCAACATCCCCTCATTCATCCAATGTGTATGAAAACATCAATATTCAGAACCGGAAGAGGTTCGCTGCACAGTTGTTGCCAGACTTTGTAGCTTGATCACGGGTCGAGTAGTGCAACGGTGAGGACTGACAAAAAGGCAAACCTCACACAACGCGAACTAAGGCCTTATGTAATGACATCTATAACAAGTATTAAGTCGTTACGTATAGGGATCGATGTCTTAAAAAAGGTTACTACAACGGTCATAACAACCCGACACAGTTTGAAATGTTGCCTATTTAAGGTCTTCTTCTTCTCCTATTCCTTGATTACTAGGAAGAAAGGGATAGCATTATAGTGTAGAGAAGGCAAACTTCTGCATATTATAGGGTTTATACATTTCACTAGAATAGGGTTTTAGAAATATGATTGGGGATTGTATATTAATTTTGTTGCTGCAGATACATAGATGAGTGTAATAATGAATGTGGAATACTAGTTATTTTGGGTGGTATAGAAGAATAATATTGATTTTACATCACATATAATTATATTAATCATTTTGAATTTGTTGGTTATATGTATATTAATTTTGTTGCTGCAGATACATAGATGATTGTCGGAGATTCAGACATTCAGACATTCAGAAAAAAGTAAAGCATCAAAAAGTAATGTTCTAAAAAGCGTAAAGCGTGACTAGGCGTGAAGGTGAGTTTCAAGCTTTTCGAACCTATGCGAGTCATAAGCGAGAGCAAAATAAGGGCAAAGCGAGAGCGATACGTGATGAGTGGTTAGGCGTGGAGGCTAAGTTTCAAGCCTAGACGAAACTTAGACGGACTTTTTAGAACAAAAAATAACACAAATATCAAATTCATTAAAAAAAAAATTACAAAAAATTCCGATTGTTTTTTGCACTTCACAGTCAATTTGTCGGACATTCCGCACTCTCCCACTAGTCCCTCAAACTTTGCAGTCGCCGGTCATCGCTGGTCAGGGAAGAAAACAAATGGAGCTGGCACAATAAGTTAACGGATTTTGGAGTTGATCTTGGCAGATTGGAGCTTGAATTAAGGAATGGAGTGAAATTGATGAAACAACTGCAATTGAATTTAAGGAAAGATTGAACTTATCAATTTTGGGCTCGATTCGTGAGCTTGAGCCTAGGAGTGAAAGGGAAAAAAAAAATATTAATAAAAAATAAAAGCAAGCTAGCGAAAAAAATCGGCCTAGCCCACACTGAGGCCAATTGGCTCAACATGCTAATCGGTCCGGGTCATATAGGCCCCATTTTTTTTACTATATTTTTATAGTGTCGGGTTGGGGATATGCTTAATAAATAAATTAATTAAGTTTTATTGTCAATAATTTTAAAAAAATTGTATATAAATAATTTTCACCACTTCGTTAACATCTGCAAATTCGAAACATATTTTTGAAAGTCATATTTCGACTTGGACGTTTTCGAAATGCCATTGATAAGGAAGGAATGGCAAGTGCTGGATTTCATATGTTTCATATGGGAAAAGACATTAGGTAATTCAGTTTATGGTTCTTTATAGCTTCTCCAAATATTACGTGGATTGCTTAAAATATTTGCACATAAGCAAAAGTAGTCAATGTCAAAAAGAAAATCATCTAAGTGCAATCCAATGAAAACCCTATCTAGTTGACGTCAATGTTAAAAAGAAAATCATCTTTAGTGCAATCTAATGAAAACCCTATCTAGTTGACGTGGCAAAAGAAACATAAATATTATCTATAGTTCCGTCTACATTTAAAAGCTCTTTAGACATGCTGAATCAACAAAATTTATATTTATTTTTAGATTTAGACGTGATTTTATTTTTATTTTAGACACCTATACACGATTCTTCAATTATAATCTATTGAAAATTAATTTTAGACTTAGTGTCAAGTCATTAGACATCAATGACATATGGACTGAAAGTCTCTCAACTTGCATGTCATCTAGATAGCATTCTATGCATTGGAGATGCTCTTATCATCTACAAGTGGTTTTTTTCCCGAGTGTTCATTTCGTTTGAACTTTTAGTTTCTATCCAATGAACATGATTACTAACGAGAACTTGTTGAATCCACCACTGCCCACTCAAGGTCTTAAGCATAGTACAAGGACGAGCAGTTGTAGGACACTAGGAGTAACCCATTACTTTCTAAATGGAATTGCCACAACACGGGCACTTTTCTTTGCAAGCGTTATGGGCGTTTTAACCATTCAACCATGGATGCTTAGCGGGCATCCTAGTACATGGCGAATAACCAAATTCAAATTGAAATGAAATCTCAATGTGACCTAGAAGGAATCAATAAAAGAATATCAATTCAGATCCTGGATTTTTGAATTGAGAAATATCTAGAATTATCACTATATATCTCGTTACCTACTATTGGTTCCCCTACCACCGCCAGAGAAAGTGAATTGGTCAAGCCTAGCGCTTGAGTTGTAGACGAATTTATTGGAGATCAATTTTAGACTTAATATGTATTCATTTCACATCAATGCCACTGGAAGTCTTTCAACTTACATGTAACCAAGATAACATTCTATGCATTGGAGATGCTCTTATAATCTACAAGTGGTTTTTTTTTTTTCAAGTGCTCATTTCGTATAGACGTTTGGTTTCTATTCAATGAACATGATACTGACAAGAACTTATTGAACCTGCCATTTAGACTCATGATCATAGACTCATGATCAATTAAAAGTTACTCATAGTACTTAGTCAAGGTCTTAAGCATAGTACAAAGACAAGCAGTTGTGGGTTACTGAGTGCATGTTTGGTAGTACTGAAATTATTTTTTAAGTGCTTATAAGTTATGGGTTCTTTTGAATATGTGGGTAGTATATTGTGGGTCATACAAAATGTGTGAATAAAAATTATATTTAACCATTTTGATCAATTTAAATTATAATTTAAGATATGACAAACATGGAATAAGAGTAACCTAATACCTTTTAAACGGAATTGCCACAACATGGGCATTATTCTTTGCAAGCATTATAGGCCCTTTAACCATGCAAGCATCCTCGTACATAGTGAATAATTCAATTCAAATTGGAATGAAATCTCAATGTGATCTAGAAGGATCGATGAAATGAAATCAATTCAAATCTTGAATTTTTGAATTGAGAGAGATTAGCACTATTTATTATATTCATGGACTCAATTCATGTCGTTAAAATCTTTCATTTACATTTTTTTTTTTCCATAAAGAAAGTTTTCTAAACTTCTTTGCCCCCTGAATTCAGAGTATTGGCTAATTCATTACTAAGATTTATTATAAGATTCAACCAATTGTATGCTTTGTAATCACGATAAGCCATGTTAGTTCTAATTTATCCCTTTCATTTTTTAATATTTTCGAGCCATGTTTGTTACTTTGGGTTGTGTTGAGCATTTTGTAAGGGAGAACCAGATAGCTGGGCTGTCCAAGAAGTGGGAGCCAGGCTACCAACTAGTAGGCCCAAAAGGAAGGAGGCGGATAGGGGCTGGCCCATGAATAACAGCCTACAGATGATAATGAATGGGCTTCGGCCCATTTGATACTAGGGACTAGGGAATTGGGTAACTTGGACAAGATGAGCATTGAGCAGCAGTTGGGTATAAAGTAGACATTTATACGAGGATAGTTCCACAACACACCATAAAAAATAAAAGAATTTAAAAAATATTATTTTATTTTTTTTATTCTGAAATTATTGTTTTTACTTAACATTTATTGTTACATTTTTTATAAAAAAATATGTGTTACATTTATTATATTTGAAATTTAAAATATTTAAAAATAATTACAGAATTTCAATAATAAATCAAGTATATAACAAAATTATCACTGCACAACCAAGCAAGGAGGCAGGGGTCCAGTGGAGACTTGGACCCCCCAACTTTTAGAGTTTTTTTTTTTGTAGTTTTAAATTTTTTTAATTTTTTCATATGCAATTTAACATTAACTTAATATCAATTTAATGGATGACAATTCGATTTATTGACTCAATATCAATTTAATGTAAGACAATTGGACCTATTGACCCAATAAAATTAATAATACAAAATTACAAATGATTGGTTCATTCCTCAAATGATAATACAAAATTGATAAAGGCACTTTGCTTGTTAATATAAATCGTGTTCAATTGATTTTTTTCATTTTCCTTTTGAGTTTGAGTGATATTTAATTTTATTTGTGTACCGGATCTTTCTAGTTTGAAGGATAATTTTGTAGAAGGCAACGTGAATAAGAAGTGTTTGACTAATTTTAGATTTTGAATATTTTTGTACAATGACTTCTGGTAAGCTATTTAAAAATTATGACTTATAAAAAAAATTAGATTCTCATAAAATTTGGTTTAATAATTGTGGTTTAAGAAAAAAAAGTTCGGGGGCAGCCCCCGTGAGAGGAGTTACACCTGGCTCACTCTTATTTGGAAATTCCTTAATTTAAAATATCTGACTCCGTCACTATGCACAGCTGTATTAAACTTCCCGGGCACCCTTTGAAAGAAGCACGGTCCAATTCGTAACTGATCGTATCATGGGTCACTCTTTTCTCAAAGTTGAGTCGTGCTAGGCATGACTATAGAGGTTCGTGGTCCTCCAAACTATGCCTGACTGCCGAATCTCATTATAGGGGCCCACAATTCATTAAGACCACATTGAACAATCCGGCCTTTGTTTGAAAAAACAAAATGGCTATAATTTAAAAAATATAAATTAATTTTTATCCATAAAAATAAATTGAATTGACCTAATATGAAGATTCTTTAATTAATATCACAAAAACTCATAAAATCATTCATAACAAGTTTGCTCCTTAAACCAAAAAATAAATAATTCTTTTTACAAATACTAACCAAAAAACCTAGTTAATCTGTAGTTAGGTAGTGCAATTTGTAATTGAATCGACCCATTGGATTTCATCCAGATTTTATACATAAATTTTTTAGTATATAACTAAATGCTTGTTTAGTCTAGATTATAATCTAATAAGAAGTTGTGGTTAAAAATCAACAATTAATTTTAACTACACAATTTTTATTAATTTTTGAACTGCATACGACACATTTGACATTTCATAAAAGAATTTCAAAATTTACTAAAAACCTCACTTAAACAAGCTCTAAATCAATAGAATTTAGAAGTAACAACTCTGATCTATTTTAGGAATAATTTGATCATTATTTTAAGAATGTTTCTTTGATTTTTTTGTTCTTTTAAGCACGTCCAACAGCAAGCTTGATACACGAAGAGTTATTCTATGTTTTGCGGCGGTCCACGGCGGTGGTGAGTTGGATCATTTTCTTTCAACCTTTTATGTCGGTGGCGGAATCTAGTGAGCGCCAAAGTACCAGTGCTCACTGCATGTGTGAGCACTTACGCATTCAATTTTGGAATTTTTCAGAAAAGTCGCACCATTTGTTGGTATTTAAACAAAACCACCATTGCCTCTTAAATACAAAACCAAGAAAAAAAATGAGAGAGAGAGAGAGAGATCAATCAAATATGTGTTATAGAGTAAGAAACAGAAAACAAAAATAAAAAGTAATAATAAGTTACAACAGATTATCAGATTATTTATTCAAAAGAAGGGTACAATAAAGTTTATTACGACGGATAAAACTTAACTTATTATTCACATATTTTGTAGGACCTGCAGTTTACGACTTATAAAAAAACATTTTCAATGCATGCTGACAAGAGCTCCGTCTAGAAGTCCATCTATATATATAAACGAACTTCTAGACGAAGTGATTCAACAAATTTAAATCCAACTCAATATTTTTTTTTTAAAATCAGATGAGAAATAAAAATTGAACATCTGCCAATTTAAAAAAATAATAATGCCACATAAGCGGTAATATTAGTTTTAGATAAAATCTATTGAAAATGAATTTATAATTTGACCGTCTATTCAATAGACACAGTACCACATGACTGGAAGTCCGTCTATTTTACATGCCACATAGATTACAATAGACAGAGTGCATTCAAATAAAGCCTAAATTCATTTAGTGATATATTTATTATTTTTACATAAAAGTGTATACCATTGTTACTATTTCAATTTAAATTAACTTTGAAAGAAAATTCATTAAATACTAGTATATTAATTAATTTATTAACATCATTATAATTTCTCCCTAAAAGAAGAAAATCTTTGGAATTAAACAATAAATAAATCAATCCCCGATAAATATTGAGTTTACTTATCGATATATTTTTTTTAATCAGACACTCAATTAATTTTTAATTAATATATCAATTTTTAAATCGTGTTTGAAACGACTAATCGAGTTGCCATATGCTCATTCTCCTCTTATCACTACTAGGGTATACATATATAAATAAAATACTATGATTAGCGACGAATGGTCGTCGGCAGCCATATACGTGTTCCATGCAATTAAGCACGAGAACAAGAGCCATTTCTTTGACAGTGAGAGAGAGAGAGAGAGAGAGAGAGAGTCAAAAGACTTTGCCAAACAATAATTCTTTACAATTCGCCCACACATAATAGACACACACATTAGACTTTGGTAGCGCTGTCAGTCCAATCTTAGAAAAGTCCAAAGTCCAACCCCCAAGTCGAGAAAAGAAAATTAATTTTTTTTTTTGTATTGCAACAAATTGGCCTCCAACTTTTAAAAAAGAACATGTTAGTCTTCAAACTTTCATTATAATTGCACAATCAATCAAGTAAAACAAATCTAAATATTCGTTAAACTATCACGTGTTCCTCACATAAGCATGTTTTACTTCAAATTTGTAAGCATCAATTCAAATCGAAAGACAACCTAATGTTATGATGACAAATAGTAGAGAGAATCTTGATTTTTTTTTATCTCATAAGTTTTCTCTAACATTGTTCTTTCTTTTGGGTTGTGTTCAATATTTCAATCACTGGTTCCTTCAAATGGTTTCCATGTAGGAGAGTCCATTTAGATCGAGCTTCCACATATAAAACTGGCTACGTGCCAGTGTTGGCTCAACAGCTCGTGCATGGCTTGCTAAGTCAGACTTACATGCAGGTTTTTAAGTTTATGTATTAAAAAAAAGAAAACTAAATTTTTTATATATAAACAATAACATTTGAAAAATGCATCGAGTTGTTCTATGAGGGAACTCTTAGAAATGTGTCAAGCAAGTCTACATTTTTTGACACTCCTAATTAGTAATTACTAGAGATTCTGAAGACCTGTTTTCTTCTTTTTAAACGCTAGAAACCAACTTACTACTGGTGGAGTAGGTTGGGATCCAACCGTGCAAAGTTCTCAAATGAAAATTTTCCTCTCTCACACACACACGCTCAAAACTCACACTCATTCCGTGTTTTGACTTTGAATCACTCCTCTCTCTCTCTCTCTCTCTCTCTCTCTCTCTCTCTCTCTCTTTATATATAAAACCAAACCCTCCCTACTCCTAACGTCTACAAACAAACCCACAACTCTTCACCAGTTTCATCTTCTTCATTTCTGGTTTTTCTTGTCCAAAAATACACACGTCTTATTCTCTAATTCTTTCTTAGATTATCTAAATATTAATCTTCATTTACAGTTTCTCCATGGATCGTGAAATTGAAGTTCCACCATATTTTCTCTGCCCCATTACCCTTGAAATCATGAAAGACCCTGTAACAGTCTCAACTGGCATAACTTATGATCGTGAAAGCATAGAAAAATGGCTATTTTCCCAGAAAAATGATACCTGCCCAGTAACTAAACAAGTTCTTGTAGATTCTGAATTGACCCCGAATGTCACTCTCCGACGAGTGATTCAATCATGGTGCACTCTCCACTCGTCGGACGGCGTAGAAAGGTTCCCTACGCCGAAGGCTCCGGTCGGAAAACAACAGCTTTTGAAGCTTCTGAATGATGCCAAAAGCCCTCAAATGCAAATGAAATGCCTTAAAAGATTGAGATCCATTGCTGCCCACAGTGAATCGAATCGTAGATGCATGGAATCATTTGGCGTAGCCGAGTTTTTAGCGTCGTTAGTTGTGGAGAAAATCAACGAATTGTCCATAGGAGAAGTAGCAGACAGCATGTTTGATGAATTGACCACAAGAAGAACCGATGAAGCCTTGAGCATTCTCCATCATTTACAATTATCAGAAACTGGTCTTAATTACCTTATGAGCTATAGAAATGGTGAATTCCTCGAATCCTTAACCCAGATTATGCAATGCGGGAGCTATGAATCTCGAGCTTATGTCGTCATGCTATTGAAATCAATGCTTGAAGTAGCTAGTGACACAATGCAACTGATCGGTTTAAAATACAAATTCTTCACTGGCCTAGTTCAAATCCTGCACGATCAAATATCGCGAAAGGCCACGAAAGCCACACTCAAAGTACTAGTCAGTGTGTGTCCATGGGGAAGAAACAGGATCAAAGCTGTAGAAGCCGGCGCAGTCCCTCTACTGATCAATCTTCTTCTCAATCTCGATTCATCGGACAAAAGGGATTGCGAGATGATCCTAATCGTTCTTGATTTCCTATGCCAATGCGCCGAAGGAAGAGCTGAATTCTTAAAACACTGCGCAGGATTAGCCATTGTATCCAAGAAAATTCTTCGGATCTCGCAGGGTGCAAGCGAAAGGGCTGTCCGAATTCTTTATTCGATCTCCAAATTCTCGGCCACTCCCGTCGTTCTCCAGGAAATGCTGCAGCTTGGCGTTGTAACAAAATTGTATCTGGTGCTTCAAGTTGATTGTGGAAGAAAGACAAAGGAGAGAGCAAAAGAGATTCTTAAATTGCATGCCAAGGCATGGAAGAATTCTTCTTGTATACCTAACCAATTGCTTGTTTCATATCCATATTGAGATGGCATACAATTTTGTATGTATATATTAGATGTAATTGGATTTTGCTAGAACATGACGGGAATCAATACATGGACAATAAAATGTGTTCATGGATTGAACTTTAATATTTCTGTACAAAGAAATGTTTCTGATATTATTTTAGGAAAGGTTCAATTTTTAATTAGAATGATAAGTATTGCATTCTTTACTACCACTCAATTTTTATTGTTATTCCCCACTATCATTTCTCCAATATCCATAGCTCTTTCTTTTCAATAAATTCAGTCGACCATACGAATTTCGATGACATTAAGTTAATTGTACATATTCGACGTTTAAAAACAAAATGCTTGTGAGATGATGTAAAGAATATGAAGACGTGTGTGGTTTGAATTAAGATAAGAAATGAAATATACACCATCACGTAGAGTCGGTTTATTTTCTAGACAAGTGGAACGGTTGCCTAGGATCCATATTTAGGGCATGTTCGGTGTAGTTTTTTTAGGAAAAAATTGATTTTTTTGGGTACTTTATTGACTTTTCAAACTTTTTTTTAGTGTAAAAATGTTGAAAAGTCAAAAATTGTAGGCAAAAAAATGGATTTTTTTGGAGAAAAAATGGCTATCAAACATAGCCTTAGTTAAGACGCGCAAATTTTATATACAATCGTTCCAAATTATCAACAAAATCTCCCAATCAAAATTTTCTTTTAGTAATATTTAAAAACTTAATTTAATAAATTTAATTTATAGACATAATTTCATCACTAAATAAAGTAATAAAAATAAATTAAATAAATATTATCCCTGGGTACAAAATAACAATTAAACAATAATTCAAGATTAATATTGATCAGTTTTTCATAATTGATATTTAAAAAATAATAATTTAACGATACAATTTCCGTCATTAAATAAAACAATACAAATATATATAAAAAAAAAAAATTAGAAAATTCTAGATAAGTTAACATTTCGCAAATCCTAATAGTGGATAAACATTTTGGAATCATATTTTTTGTTAATAATTTATGTCGGTGCATTGTCCCTTCGAATTATATATTGTATTGTTTAATTAAAGTAATTAACAATTATGTAACTCAAAATCAACCCCCATATTCCTTTGTTTGTGTGTTAACGGTACATAATATTATTAGAAGTGGAAGTTCTTGATTTAAAATAGAAGATATTGTGCTTCTTGATTGCATTATGGAGACATGAATTATTAATGGCCATCCCTCCATTCATTAAGATTAATTTGCACACAAAAGTCTCACTTATGAAAAGAAAAATTCAATGACAATTAATTATTTAAAACATTATCTTTGCTTAAGTGTAGTTCACAATTTTACTGATTTTCTAAAAGAAAATCTTAATTTTTGCTCCAAAATCACACACAGTGAAGAAGAAATTAAGTGTTGAATGTGAATGATGTGATTCACAAGCTTCAACTTGCATCAAAGATGAGAACCATCTATTTGCCGAGGGGGAGAGCAACAATAATAGACACGCACGACTTTTTTTTATTGAAATTTTAGAGACGGTCTGTTTGATTTAATGATAATATGTAAAAACTATTGTACATTTAATTGGAATACAACAAATAATACATTGCGTTGTGTTTTCAAACGTTTGATTCTTGTATTTTAATTGTAAATTTTAATTGAACTACGATTTTTAAAAATATTTCATATTATCATACGACGAAGTCGCATACAATATTATAAAATATTGGTGGATCTAATCAGCCATTGACGCGCAGTTTCAATTGACTGAAATCAGCATGATTAATGGACCTATTTAGCAATTCAAACTATCGAGGACCAGTTCGATTAATTATATATAATTATATTCATAGTCATTGAAATAATTGTCTAATGCATGCAAAAAGAAGTTTCCATATAATTATTTATTTATAGCCGCTTTTGTGGAATATAGAATTTGAAAGCATTAATTGATATTTCTTGAATTTTCGCGAACATGCAACATTTGAAGATTTTCAAACCTCGTGATTAATGATTCAACTAATTACTACTATTTTGGGTCAACTCATGGAAAATTAATGCAGCTATAAAATTTACAAAAGAAGATAAAGTAAAGATTTTGAGTTCGAATCTTTTCCACCACCTAGGTATGAAATTCATGTACGAATCAAGTTTTGTTAAACAACATATATTTGACGTGCATGAGTAGACACGTTTAAGGAAAAGTTCAAACTGAAAGAGTTCTTTTGGTTGGCGTCACGCGTTAGCTTTGTGGCACGCGGCTTTTTTACGGTGTTAGCTTATTATTTCTTGAAGTGGAAATTCTATAATAAATATATTTTTTATTTCTACAATTTAATTTTTTAAATAAAATAGTTGAATACTTGCTTGTTCAATTCATATAAAATTCATGAAATATTATGTAAGAAGGAATAACACCAAAATTATTCCTTTAATGAATGAACATAATTCAATGAAAAATTACGAACAATCTAAAATTATCTATTCAGATGTTTTTGGATTTGGTTTTATGAGTTTAGGTTGTGTCACATTGTTCGCTTGAAATCTGCAAGCGCACAGTATCGTAGATAAATAATAAAGTGATAAATAAAGTACTATTTCCACTAAAACCGTGTCACTAAATATCGAAATTGATAATCAAAATTTATTTGAACAATCGATTTAAACGTGATTTTGAACTAAAACTACTAAAAAAAAAAGTATTAGTTGGAATCAATGAAGTTCATATTTTATGACTTCACGATTTTACCATAGTTTATCTGGTTCAATTTTACTAGTTCGTGCATGAATACCAAACGCAACCAAAATTGTGGTAAAAACTGTCAAATATAATAATTTCAATTAAAACAAAGCCAAAAACATAATGTTGGCAGGCGAATACATAGAGCAAACTAACCTAATTGCCAATTTGATTGAAATTGCGCCCATGTCCCTGAACTCTTAAGGATAATTAAAAGACCCTAAAGTAAACAAATATAAAACCTATGACTAAACATAAAAATAACATAGAATTAAAACTAATATTCCCTGCGTATGTGTATCCATCCTTACCAAATTTGTCTCTTTTCATCAATCTCATTATCAAAATTATGAAAGCTCAAAGTTAAACTCTTTCATATCAACACTTAATAAAATTTTCTCGTTTTGTTTATTTTTATCGCCAATGCATCTATTATTATTAAAGAAAAGATAGCATTCCCAACCATGAATGCATCTATTATCTTTTAACTACTTCATTTTTGGGCCTTAATCTTATTTCGGACATGTTGTTGGAAGTTATTTATCTATTATTATTATTAAAAATTCAGTTTTCAGATTTTTCAGTTCTAAGCTTAGAACCATGAATCGGACCGGAATAGTCAGATTTTCAAATTTAACGCCTAAAACAGATTGAAAATTAGGCAGAAGCTGCAGAACTGGACCAAGGTTTGGTCTTATTCTGATTTGGACCATGCCAGACTTAATTATAGCCCAACAACCTATAAGGAACAGCCCAGTATGCCCGACTATTAAAAAAGTTAAAAATTAACAAAAATTGTTGAATACTCTTGAGCTCGTGATTCGACAATTCTTTCTTTCATAATCTGATTTTTAATTTTTGAAAAAATTAATTATTTGACTATTAATACTCAATTTTCTTCTACAATTATCACAGATTTCCCATCTTCTTGCACAATTATTTTCCCCAATTGTGGCTTAATTTCAATCATATTAACTTCCCAAAAAAAAAAAAAAACAAATAAATGAGAGATTGGTCTGGCTTGCCTTGCAATTTTGACAGGTCCATAGGCCAGTTTAGTTCTCAAATTCAAGCGATAATTTTGCCACATATTTAATTTTATTTTTCGACATTTTAAATTTCAAACATAACACACCCTTTTTTGTAAGAAATTTAACAAAAAGTGTTACAAAAGTTTAAAAAAAAAAAAAATTATTATTTTTTATTTTTTATAATATAAATGGTGAAACTATCTCATAATTCAATCCAAGCGCATACCATAAATTTAGATGAGCGGATTAAAGCCCACAAGGAATCTGAACCAGGCCTAGTTGCATGCGGCCCGACCCACCTATTTTGATCCTTAAAAAATTTGCCTACAAAACTGGCGCCAACTCCAGAATTTTTAGTTTCATTTTGCCTCCATGATTAAATTTTCGTGTTTCTACACTGTCCCGCCCAAACCCTAAATCAAATAATCCCCTTCCCTATTAGAAATAGCATACGCATTCTCAGATTCTTTGTCTTTTACTTTTCATCAGAAGCAATACAAATGGCGGGCAGCGGAGCACCGAAATCTTCGAACCCACCGAGAGGGAGGAAGAGAGTGGAGGCCGACTCTACGACTTCTTCCGCTACCACTACTCTCAAGCGTGCTAAAGATGGAAGTGCTTTTGCCAAATGGTATATAACTACAATTATACATCTTTCTGTATATTGATTTATGCTTATTTATATCGATACAAGTTTCAATTTCCGTTGCTCTTTTTGATGAAATTTGCAGTAATGATTGCAACAAAGATGTACCCGTGGCGTTAATTAGCTTCCATGACTGCAGCCTTAATGCTAAAATCAGGATGCATTTAGGTATTACTGTATTAGTCTTTTTTTTTTTGGTTATTATTGTAGATCTGGCGGGATTTAATTGATTAAATTACTTAATACAGTTTATATGTAAATTTCTGCTGTTGATTTTCTGGAAAAAGCTGCTGGCGATGTATATTAGGGTTGGAGCTTTATGAGATGTTTAAAATTTATGATTTTGAATGGATTAATTCAATTCTATACAGGATCTGAGGATGTGGAAATGCCTATTGCGGTCAAGAAGAACCCGGCAGAAAAGTAATCTCACATATTTTTCTTACCGTAAAATGTTATTTTCACTTTTCATTTGATTTTTTGTGTATTTTATCTTCACATTATTTTATTGTTGAGCAGAAAGAAGGCAAAATCAACAGAACCAAAAGCAAAGAAGGAAAAGAAAGCGAAAAATCCAAATGCACCGAAACGCCCTCCTACTGCCTTCTTCCTTTTCCTGTACAACCTCTTCCTTTTATGCTGTTTACTGAATAAGAATGAGCAATTTGTTTAATGTTTTCTGTTAATAATTTTTTAAAATTATGACCAGGGATGACTTTAGGAAAACATACAAGGCAGCTAATCCCAATTGCAAGAGTGTATCAGAGGTAAAAATACTCTCATGTATTGTTTGTTGTTTTGTACTGTGCATTGCGTTTTTATGTTTCTACTACAAGTTTGGGTTCTTGAATATTAGGTTGCCAAAGAGGGTGGTGAAAAATGGAAATCCATGACTATTGAAGTGAGTTTTTTATTTAACTTGTACAACAATGCACTCTCTCGAGGAACATTAATTCTTTTGAAATGTTTGATCTGATTCTAACTTTTTGCAACTTTAATGATCACTAGGAGAAAAAGCTCTATGCTGATAGAGCTGCAGAGCTTAAAGCAGAATACCTCAAGGTCTTGAAGTCAAATGAAGAAGAAAATGAACAAGTTTGTTCTTAATCAATATGGCATTGACATTTATCTTTTCCCCTTCTTGTTAATGGTCTAATGTTACTTATAAATTGGTTTAGGATGAAGATGACACTACAGAGAAGGAAACTAAGGAGGAGGTAGAAGTGGATGATGAATAGAGCCTTTACCATTTTTTTTCCTACTTGAAGACATATCTTAGTTAATGCTTACTGGTGCTCTTGTAAATTTGCCTCCTATTAATTTTCTGAGTTAAGATGCTAGGTCTCTGTTCTGCTTCTGGAATGCTATTCTGCATTGCATTTTGTTACTCCTTTAGTTATATGAGAATTTTTAATATGAAAATTTGAAAGGATTACGCACTTCTCCCATTCATTCAGGCCTTGTGCTAGATCAGTGATAATATCTCCTTGATACTGCTTATTTGCATGCTAATTGATATTTTCAGCATTGCTTTTTTGGGTACACTTGGAACACAAGTAGATCGGTTTGAGCTGAATTAGTTCCACAGCGTGAGCATGACATAGAGAACTTATATAACTAAGATTTATTCATTTGTCAATGAAATGGTGGCTTATAATGTTAACAAAAAGTAATCCAAATGAGCTGGTCTAAAAAAAAAGGGTAATTTGCAATTTTGGTCCCCAATTTTTTATATTTGTTACTAATCTACTCCAATTAATTCTTTAGCATCGGACATTCTTAACTTTTCAAATAATTACAAATTATGTCTCAATTGATATATTTTGACGGATTTGCCCTTTTTTTTAAACAAAAAATAAATAAAAAACAACAAAAAAATAAAAGAAAATTGTAAATAAAGTCTTATAATTTTTAGAAAGCACAAAATAATTCCATTTTTTTCAAAAACTACCCCGACAAGGATTTGACTCTAGAAGTTGAAAATAGTTGCTAATCCAGCATATTTGAAGATGGTGGTGATTTGGTTATGGGTGGGGTAGGTTTTTGGAAAAGATAAAGTTATTTTGTATTTTTTAAAAGTTATGAGATTTTATTTGTAATTTTTTTTTGTTATTTTTAGCTCTTTTTTTTTGTTTATTTAAAGAAGATGACAAATTTGTTAAATATGTTAATTGGAATGTGATTTGCAACAAATTGTAAAGGTTGTGGATGTTTAATGTTATAAAAATTGGTTGGAGGTAGATTAGTAACCAATTGCAAAAGTTGAGGACCAAAAGTGCAAATCACCCTAAAAAAAATGTGTATCTGAACTTCCCTGTAAACAGTGCTCATATAGCATGATCCCATGCCTTCCATCTAAATAGAATCAGCATATCACTGACACATCTTCCCCATTTGTTTGCCCTTACAATGTGGCAAATATTTGCAGCTACACGGATGACGTTAAACAATCTTCTTTGTGGTATCCCTCCACATAATATACTTTCCCCGAAGCATGCATGTCTTAGTTGTTGGATAGGTCTAAGCTGCTAAAGGAGTTGGTACGGGTAAAGTTTAGGAGGGTCCCTCTGAACTTGCAGCCTGCTTGATGGACATCAGAAAGTTGATCCATTTTGGGAATCTCCCTAAATTAAGATATTGTTATAGGACAGATCTATGGATAGCAGAGAAGGAAGGCCCTTGAAAAAAGCTATATTAGGTGTTGGATCCATACGCATATTTCTTGACAGATTAAGATGCCACAAAAGACACTTTAAGTAGCCACTTTGTGTTGGAATTCTTCTAGTGAAGCAGATTTTGATCAATTGACAGCTCCAAAGGCTAGACTAGGTTTACACAAAGAATTTGGTATTTGGCATTTGCCTTGTTAACTGGTTGTTGGTGACCACAAGATATGCCGAGGATTAAAGCTTCCCTAAAAAACCCGGATAGATCCAGGTTATGAATTGAAGCTGCGATCAAGAGAGATGTAGACGGGCGGATGAGGTTCCCAAGGTTTGATGGAATGGGACTTAAAATTGTTGGAGACTTGATGGTTTTTATTCATGTTTACCAAATGTAATTTTGATTCAGGTTTAGCATTTTCTAATGTTAAAAATGATATAAAAGTTGAATGATCCAAAAGATTATTATATGACACAACTAAATAGGCTATTTTGGATTAATAATGATTCGCTGAATTATTACTTTGAACTCATGACATTAGTGTCGAGTTGCTTGATCTTTTGTTGTTGTTGTGGTTGAATAGTCTATTTTTGGTTGGTTGTTTCAAATTAAAGCATATGTTCTGATAATGATTTGACTTGATATTTTATACAAATATATTCTTTTATTTAAAATCATTATGCTATGTAATTTTAGTATAGCACTTATAACGTGTTCTTTTGTATATGAGTTGTATTCATTTTTTAATTTTCTCAAAGATCTAAAAAGTAGAAGTTTTGTAATTAGAGTTTCATAATTAATCATAAGAATTAATCTCATAATCTTCATATCTCACACCAATCCAACTCACCTAAAAGAAATTCACCTGTCAAGTCTCATGGATGTTCTTTCCCGTTCCATGTGAATAATGTCACAAAATGATTAATTGTCAAAAATAAGAAACTTAATCTAAGGTAAAATTTTGTACTTAGGTTTGGAATTTGATTAAAGTACCTAAAGAGACTAATAGCATAATTAGAAATGCTAAAATTATTTTTTAAGTTCTTAAAAATTATAAGTTCTATAAAATGTGACAAATAAATAACCAGTCTTACAAAATATATAAGATAAAAAATGTACTTCACTAATGCTAGGTGGATTCCATTTTAAGCATATTTGACCTTTTTTCACTTCATGAATATTTGCAATCTCATTAAAGTACTGTTACGCTTATGCTATATCCGATCGGGACTTTATTTTGGCTATTCACGCCAATATGGAGTCCATTTCTTCTCCAACCTATATATGGCGTCAGCACTGTAAATATAGAGAAGAAATGGTGTAACATATTTATTTCGATTTTGTCTTCATACTTACAATACAAAAATTTATTATTCCTCCTATATCTTTGTTTATTATCATTTTATTATCATAGTGATTTCAAGTGATTTATATTTTATTAGTGAATATATTAATTCCAAGAGTTAAATGACAATTAATTATATTTTATGTTTGTTTTTTGGATATTTTTTATATGTTATGTGAATTTTTATTATTTTATGATGTTAAATATTTTATTTTGTTAATCGTGATATTGAGGATTATGTTTGTTTTTAATTTTTTTAATAAACACAATAATTTAGGTGAATAAATGTAATTTTTAATTTATAAATTTAATATAAATACAATATATAATTAAGTAATTTTTGAAATAAATTAATTGTTTAGAATTAAAAAAAATAAGGAAATAAAATATACACTAACTACTTGGTACAAAATTTGAAGTAATGGATTGAAGACGACATTTGAATTTGGTGCAAAAGTTGCACTACTTTGAAGATATAGATTAAAAATAGCCTTAGAATTTATGGGCCGCTTATTTTTCAACAAACGTTCTTTCACTTGTACTTCACTATGCTGTTTTTAATTAAAATAAGTTGAAAACAAGGATTTTATATTGTTTTAAAAAATTGAAATAAAATCACGAGGATATATTTAATAAGTAACAATCTAATTCATTTTCATGCTAACATGAGAGCAAATCCATTTCCATATACCCAACACACTAATTAAACGCTAGCAATCTTCACCGATAGAAATTGCTATAAAATAATAAGTTTCAAGATCCAAACATCAAGAATTTTTGAACGAAAATTATTTTTTAAAAAAGAAATATCAAGACTTCCATGTGGGAAAAACAAAAAAATAACATTACTCGACTAGAGAAAGTCCCAACTATTTTCACATAATACCTAAAAATAACAATGATAGATACAAAAAAAGACTAACGAGCCTTAAAAATTTTAACAGTTCAGCTTTCGTTCTTTTAACAGTAATTCAAATAATCAAATGGAACGGCAGAACTGGAAAAAAAAATTAACTAGTTAATTTACAATTCCTGCCTAAAAATATACTATAATGGTACAAATCCAACTCAAAGTACAAAATATAAGCCAAAGAGTGAATCATATTTTTCAAGGAAAACACGTTCAATTTTGACGTCCTCCAGAAGAGAATGCACTGATGTACCACTATAAATGGCCCAGTCGTTCCTGTTACACCACGAGGAAAATATTCAAACAAGGCAAAATGTTATACTTGCAATCTTACAAATTCCCCATAGACACTGGATGGCGTGAAACTTAAAGACAAGAAACCCGATTTTGTCCAGTTTTTATTTCTATTAAAGGGAAGAAACGATTATTTTTCTCTCCAAACATGTTATGATAACTTGTTTTTCCTTATAAGTTAAAAAAGAGTTGCTTTTTCAGAAAGCAAATCTTACCTTAGTGTCAAAATAAGAAACTTACTTCCAACTTTACCCCAAAAAAGGTTATTTACTTTTAATACTTAAATGTAAATTTTTAAACTTTGCCAGTCAAGCTCTTAGTGTATATCACAGTTATTCCATGAAAATAGCATTAGTGTGCATGTGCAGAATTTGTAATGTCTCAACAAAGTTGCAAACAAGCACAGTTCAGAATGTGGTTTTATGCTACCCTGGTGTTTTATATGAAATTGATCGTATGGATAAATAATCCCAAGCATGAGTGCGACAAAGATAAATACATCAAGACAGCGCGACGTTGTGAGTCCTAGTGCAAGCATAGGAGAAATGGATCAGTGAGGTTAACCTGCAGCATCTGCATCAACTTTGGATGTTCTTCTAGAAGCTGACAAAGTTTATCACGATCACTCAACAGAGACTGCAATCAGGTACCAAAAATAACAATCAGAATGGATGCTATTACCAACCTGGGCTAGTACATTGTATAAATTTTGCCAGAGCAATTCAAAGTACAGTACCTGAATAGCTTCTGGGGATTTAAAGTACTCCTGCAACGACATTCCAGAATCTTGTTGCTGGGACGTGCCATCCGCTTGCTGATGCTGAACTCGTGACTGCTCAACTTGTTGAGATGAATGTGAAGCATTATCCTGTTGTCGGGCCTGATAGTACATGTGGGCAGGAGAGAGTTGGGGCACTTGTAGGGGACTTTGCAACACAGAAACGCCTTGCTCCGACTGCGGGGAAGCAGGAATAGATGGCCGAAGATGCTGTGGAGGCGGGCGAGGAATTTGCGGTGGCTGTAGTGGCTGCAACTGAGTAAGAGGTGGTATGGAGTGAAATGGAGGAAGAGACAAGGGAAGGTTTTGTGAAATACTCGGTAGGTTTTCTCCGTGATGTGGAACTAAACTATTTCCATAAAGACTGATAGGTACGGAACCCGGCCTGAAAAGCAAGGGTTGCACTGAAGGTGGCGGGGGATAAGAAGTTAGCATCGTCCGTGATGCTGAAGGGTTGCCCAATCCAGTTTCCATTGAAGGTGCAACGGGGTTTTGCTGAAGCTCGGAACTACCAACAGTTTGAATGTACATTGGAGACTGAGAATTTGGATTTTTAAATGAGGGTATTCCAGAAGGGTTGGATGAATATGGAGGTGGCGTAGGAGGAAGAGGAGGCGGCGGTCTACCAGATCCGCCAGGGGAAGAAAGGGAAGTCCGTCCGAATCTTGAATCAGGCAAAGGACTGGAGGTTGCCAGTGAAGAATTGCTCGCCAAAACAGACAGATATTCCGACTGAACCTGCAAAAGAGAGAGAAGATGGGTTATTAAACTTGTAGGAACAATTAACTGCAGGCTGCACATCTGCCCACAGAATTGAAAATGGAAAAAGGCCGACTTACAGTGGTATCTGTAGTTTGAGACAATACAGGTGAGACAGATGGCGGAGGTGGCATTGGAGGCAAAGGAGGCTGATTTAATGGAAATTTTTTATCGTAGAATCCTTGAGAAACACCACTTAAAGGTACAATTCCACTTTGTGGAAAATTCGCTTGCGAATAGAAGGCAGGAGGTGCCCTAGAGCCAAAAGCTAATTGTCCAGTTGAAGGAGTGTTTGCATAACCAGGAGTTGAAATCCCGGAACCACTAGCTCCTGCAGGAGAATCAATCCTCGGTGTTTGGACTGGAAAATTCTTCAAGTCCTCTGACTGATCAGGAAACTTTCTACCTGAAGAAATGCTTGGTTCTCGAGTCAATGGCAACTCTGGACGAGATGCAGACATTCTTGAAGAAAATTCACTTGGAGTATTTTCATCCATGTTTGACGCTAATGGCGTACCCAAGCGAGAAAAATGACTCCCTTCATTCACATCACTATCTGTCTCCTCAACTATTGAATGAGGAGAACGCTGCTCAACTACAACAGATGGAAGCTGCTGTAGATGGGCATCCGGTTGAGGAAACATCAGTTTATCATCAGGTTCAGATTCCTCGGCATCAAATACGATATCAATTCCCTGTAGATCATCATCAAGATCGGGTTTCAACTTCTGAGGTTTACTATACTTCTCAACATCTGTGTTGTTCTCTGGAGCTGTTGCTTGCACCTGTGCTGTTGTATCGGTACCAGTCGATCCCACAGAATTTTGGCGCTCCCTTTGTCTGGCCATGAATTCGTCCACATGGATAGATGGTGGTCTACCGCTGGTAGATCCTATCCGTTGGACAGCAATTACATTAGAATTTGTGCCATCAGCATTTCTTTCTCTCGCAACATAGTCATCCACATGCATGGAAGGAGGCCTGCTAGTATTTGGCTTACGCTGTCGAAAGGTATCCCTACGAGTAGGACCAGAGGGGGCAGCAAGAGGTACCGACCCCCTGGAGAATGTACTTTGTGTGATGGCCTCAGCTGCTGCATTGTCCCCTCTGGCACGCCTATTTGGTCCCTCCAACGAGGAGATCTTTCTTTTTTGAGGAAGACCGGTCTGTGCAAGTCTATCACGCAAATTTTCAGGACATTCCCAAAAGAACTCGTCTCCAAATTCATCCAAGCTGTAATCATCCATCCATTGTATACTACTGTTTGCAATTTTATGCACCCTCGAAGGAACAGGGGAAACAACTAACGAGCTGGTGAGACTGGAAAGTGAAACATCCTCATTCACTGTATCAGTCGACTTTTGCAACAAAAGCATTAATGAGTTTGCAGACTCCTTAACCTGCACATCCATGATATCATAATTGAGAGAAACGTTGGAAGGAGCTAAAATAGGGGAAGGAAAATGAGAAACTATACCTCGTATGAAGTGGGGTGCAAATCCCCTGCAGCTGAATATGCATCACTGCTTGTCTCTGACTCTAATAGATTTGCAAACTCCTCGATATGTTTCATGCTCTCTTCAACAAAACCATCTAGAGAACTCTCGTTCTTAATTCTGAAAAAGAACTTGACAGCAGCAACCCTCTCCAAGTTGAGGCTAAAGAAGAAACAATACAATTGGCAATTTATTTCATGCTATTGAGAAAATCAATTTTCTAAATCTTACCTCATAGAAGTTGATTGACATAAATCAGAAATTCAGTAACAGAAAATCTAGTCTGAAAATGAAAAGAGCTGGCCAACAGAAATGAAAATATATTTCTAGTAAATCTCGGCAAAGAAAAGGAGAGTAGATAGCTCAGCCAAGTTGTGTAATAAAGATGAAAAATAAAGTGTTGTCTCATAGCAATAAGATCACGACAAAATGGAAAAATTAGTTTAATAAATTATTTAAATGTGGATTGTGGGAATCTATCTCCTTTACTGAAAATAATAATAATAATTATACTATAAATACCAGGTCTCAAAAGTGAGGTGGCTATGAAGGGGATGGAAATAAGAAAAGCATTTAGTACATAAATCATTCAATAAGATCTTAAAGAGTAATATGTGCTTTTATGCAAGGTTTTCAACATGTCAACTTGGGGACCAAAGCTTTAGCTGTGAGATAATCGGCTCTTAATGACATAACCCAAACTGAAACAAGCAGAAAGTAGGACAAGCTCAGCTCATCCACGTTTAACCTTACACTTCATTTAAGTACAGCCTTGTTATCAAGGAAATAATGCAATGTGATAATCATCATAAATGGCAGTCGGCAGTGGAGTATGATAAGTTAAAGAATAGATATATATATATTTGAAACATTATAAGCTGAAATTTTGAATTAGAGTTGGCAGAAATCTTCAGGTTAACGTAGAGAACAAAGAGAAATTTTTGAACAAACCTTTCTCCGTCCATGCAAAAGCGTAATGCTCCTGTGGATAATGTAACAATAGCTGCAGCAGTATATGCTGGAGAAATATCCTTCAAGACAATCGACCTCAATAAAGTAGTCCAGCAACATAACAACGGAGGATGCTCCCTCCAATCAGGTACGTCAATTAGATTGTATCTTCCATCGCTTTCACGTCTACTTTGGGACTCAGAAACCTCAATGCCTGAGGAACGAATATGCATAAAAATGGACAGTAAAGCACTTTGGCCTTCAGTAGAGGAACCCATTTCTTTGAAAGCTGACAGACAGGCAACTAATTCTTTTCCAACAGGCAAGACCTACAATTTATGTGGAAAAAAAAACCGGAAACAAAAGGAATATCAATGGGAAAGCAAGATGTCTAAAGAAAACTGACTTTGGAATATGCAGAACAACATTGACTCCCATATTCCAGAAGAGTTAAAGGACAGCCTATCACGTATGAGAATGATCACTTGAAAAGAAGGAAGCATCTATACAAATAAAGGGAGAACAAAAACACCATATTCCAAAGATGATGATGTACAGTTCCTCAAACTACATCCTTAAGATATGAGATTGCTAATTTAACCATTACTTGCTCAAAGATCTGAACAGTATCAAAAGAGCATTGGAGCCTCGAGGTATACCATGTCAAAGTAACAACAAAGAGACCACAAGTCATATAGAGAAATGGAGAAAAAACTCAAAACTCCCTCTACAATGATATTCATTCCAAAGATTCTGCAAAATTATTATTCAAGTCAAAGAAACCCAACCTAAATACTACAGTCCATTAACCATTTCACATCCATGTAAGAACCCAAGTGAAAGTATTTACATCATTCCTTCTCTTCCAATGATAACTCCAACATGTTCCTTTAGACATGAGCGTCACAACCCACTGATAGAATCCCTTAATAATTGGCTGCCTCTAGGGTGTGAACTACTGACAAGTTAAAGGATGGCATATTCTTTTCAAACCAAAAAAAAAAAAAAAAACTAAAAAAGTCATTGATCTTCTATTTTTAATTTTTATTCAATCCATTCTCTTCTACCCCACTGGAGAAGCCATAACACGTGTTTGAGGGTGTCTTTCAAAAAAATATCCTTATAATCTCGTATCATTATCTCTCCATCCCACTAATCCCTGCAGGGTGGCCTAAATTATGCTAATTCACACTTATGACCAAGGAGCTAAAATTTCTTCCCTTAATTTAGAGTTTGGATAAAACACAAGCATCTTTTGATATGCACAAACTCCCCCCACTCTTTCTATTGGCAAGCGATATTATCCTCCGTTTATTGTAGAAAGTGATCTTAGATTACATTAACTGCCAGTTATTTGAATAAACACATACAGCTGTAAATCCAAAATATGAAGAACACACATGCCGAAACAGTCTTCAAAATAGTAGGACACGGGCACGTCAGAGACAAATTGATTATAAGATTCATAAAATTAAATTAGTTTGTTGCTTACTATTAAATTCTTGTTTCAAACAGATAAAAAGAACTCCGGAAATTGTATTAAAAATTTTGTGTTTAATACAAAATAGTAAAGTGATTCAATTAAAGAAAGAAAAAAAGTACACTTTTAATCAACAAAAATTCACTCTAGTAAACATCCTTTCACGTCCAATTTTACCAAAAGCTTCCTCCTCCAAATTATATTCTTCCCAATGCACATCTATTTTCCAGAAGCTCCTCTCCCCATTTCCCATCTCTCTCTCTCGCTCCTTTAACCGGAGGGCTCCCTCTCCCTCCCTTGTCTCTCTCTCTCTTTCCACAGTCACGACCCATACCCTACTCTCTTCGACGGTCTTCACCATCCCGTCCGTCTTCCACAAGCCCAGACGTGCTTTAGGAAATGTGAATTTGCCATGGGACGGTGAGGAACACCCATCTATCTCTGACTCTCCATCATCTCCTCTCAGATGTTGGATTAATGGAAATTACATTTGATTTCATTTTCAGGTTAGTTTCTCTTTTGTTTTGGTCATTTTGAAATGAATTTGTAGTGTTGGCACCAATTCGGCGACATATCAAGATGAAAATTACACGCCACCTAGCATGTCCGATATGTGTCACACACTGGCACACTGGCTCCTGTGGCGTGCCGGTGCTTCTGTGTATAGCATAGAGGTTTAGTGCAACATATGAATTATCTCTAATGTTAAAAACTACTAATGAAAAATTACGAGAGCCAGCTCATAAGCATTATTGCAAGGTTTTGAGTTTTACAACTAAGGACTTGTTATCAACATGATGCAGATACACAAATGAGAAACATACCACGGAAAATTTAAGGAGATAGGACAAAAGTTTGATGCATTCTTCAGCTGTCAAACTCTCACGAACACACCTGGGAATCATAAAATAATTCTTGTAAGCACAATCATAAATCTCTATCTGTGCATGAGGAAAGGAAAAGAGTAATTGCATTAGATGAAAGCTCTTAAAAACATCTTCTAACCTTCCATTAGCTCCAGCACATTGCACAGAAGCTCGAGCATCACTAATTAATGAGATAGACTTAAATACAGGTACACACCAACTAAGCAAAGAAAATTCATCTTTAGCTACATTTCTGTTTTCTGGGAACTGTTTTACATCTGAGTTAGTGGCACCAATACACCTTTCGAGCACTTTCGTGAGCATCTGAACACCACCCTCCTTCAACAATAATGACTGACAAGGATAATAAAAATAATGAGTTAATAATATTGTAAATTGTAAGCATTTTAATTAGATATGTGTTGAACGGACAAATTTTGTAAATTAAACACCACCTTCCCATTTGGATGTTCCAATAAGCAACCAAGAAAACTCAGCAATCTATAACCCTGAATGAAACCACAAGAAATGGTAATGCCAAGATGAAAGTTATGTAAAACTGACTGAAATTTTTGAAACATGAGTTTATTATGACCTTATAAGCATCCACATCAGACAATGTCAAGGGTTCTGAAAGGCGATGAGAGATCCACAATACGATAGGTTGAAGCAGTACTGAAGCATTATCGATATTTAAGTTCGCAATACGGATTATGAAGACCCGCAGCATATCTTGTATGACAACTGACGTCTGATAAGTGAGAATTACACAATCAGAGAAAAATACTAAACATAAAGTAAGCCTATGATCAAGGAGAGGCACAAAGAAAAATTAGACATGTTTGACAGACCACAACACCCAGAATAAGAACATCAATATGAAGATAATGGAAATAACACGAAAGTACACATAAATTTATGATAGAGAATCACATACACTGATAGCACAATGCAGAACAACTTCTGCCAGCTTCAAAAGATGTGGTGACAATTGACAAACCAGCTTTTCAGGGTGTCCAGAAAGTAAATACCAGTTGACCTGTTTCTCTTTCTGAGATCCCAACAATGTTCCCACAGACAACGATCTGAGGGCAGTCAACATTGGCGTCCCATTCTTCCACAGCCAGATACTTTCATCTGGAAACAAATCATTCTAGAAAGCCAGATAATATTGGGGAGAACTAAGTCAAACTCACTTCTATCATCAAATCATTATTTATAGAAAGAACAATGCAATGGGAAGGCTCAAATACCAGTAGACAAAGTAGACTACAGGTTTCTTTTGGGCCCAGTGCCAGTACAGATGTAGTATGAATATTGTCGAGGAGGAAGTGAAAAAGGCCAGGAGTCCAACCATACACTGGCCAACAGGCTAGTGCTGACGCAAGAAGATGGCACACAGTTTCAAAACCAAGTGCAGAATCGGGGCAAGGATAGCATAAGTCTGCAGCACATGCTGCTAATTTGGGGCTGCAAATGGAAGAAATCATTCATTTCTTCACAAACTGTATTCAATGAACTATGTGAAATTCCATCCTACCTCACTTCTCGATGCAATTGTAGAAGAGCGTTCATTAGCTTCGTATTCCTGTGTTGCTCCTTGGCTTCCTACAGGTGGAGCAAGAAAATGATACGTCTCAATATCACATAGCTCTGTATACAATCAGCTTAAATGGAAGAATATCCATACAAGTGAAGCTATAACAGACCACAGAAGGTAAACAGTGTCAGATAGAAAATACAGTCTGCATCCGGGCTAGTAGTTTTTGTTTTTTTTTTTGGTTTGGAGGAGGGGAGGGGGGGAATAAAAAACATAATTTTATCAATTGCAAAAGCATTGTTCCAACTGTTAAGAGGATAACGATCCTCTATTCACCAAACAAAAAAGTCAAATCAAGAATAGAATTCGTTTTTCCATCTAAGGATAATTAACAAGAAAATAACGCCCTTAAACTCCTTATCCATAGATAGCCATATAGATGATAAGAACTTAGATCTGTCCCATGACTCAAGAGGTTCTTGCTCTTTTGCTTCACATATCCTATTGTTTCTCTCTATCCATATCACCCAGAAAATAGCGGAATTAACAATTTCCATATGATTCCACCTCTTTTTGATGATGGCACATTCCTCACTTAATCATTCTCACACAAATGATTGCGATTCCACCATGATGTTTGAAAAAATCAAGTAAAAGCACATCTTAATAGTCATATAAAAGAGAGATTCTTACATCACTTTCCAAAATAAAATGAACTTTCAAACAAGAGAAATGACTGGTTTCCAATAACACGCAAAAACATCATCATAAAACAACAAATCGTCAAGAAAATTCTTTGGAAAGAAACCTCTAGCTCCTATATTAAGGTTGAGCAAAACAAAATGTTTCGCTCTCACAAAATAGCAGTGAAATCAGCAATTTCTTGCAAGTGTAAGAAAATATACAATCACCTTGTCTCCAGATCAGGAGAGAAGTTATCCGCTGTTTTCCTCAATAAATCAAGCAGCTACTTAAGCTAGGGGGTAATGACCTTTTACTATTCATTATTTTATATTTTTTGCAAAGGGGAAAGAAGGGTAAAATCTACTCTTTCCTTACCATAATAGTGGTTAGCACAACACTTGAGCATTTACCATGCATAAAACTAGATCATTTACTAATGAACATTTATATACATGCAGAGAACTAACAATGAATAGAAATCCAGTCCCAGATGAGAAATAAAGAAAAAGAACCGTTGATGCTAACCTCTAACTTCTGCAACAGATTAATCAGCAGGACCAAAGGTGGAATCAACAGGTCAACAAGGCTCTTCTCGCGATAACGTTCCAGCAGTAAATCTGAAGTTGAATTGCCCTCTGTACCCTCATCAACTAAATAATCTGCTTAAGACAAGAAAAAACATGTTTTCAGTCTACACAAGTGTTGAAGATTTGACTTTCCTTTGTTAGTCAAATCCTTTATAAGCAGGAAATGAGAAATATCTTCGCACCAGCTTAAGGGGGAGTTTTGGAAGATTTGATTTTCCTTGTCATTCAAATCCTAGATAGGCTGGGTTTTAATATGACCACTTATTTAGAAGATAAAATCTAGTTTCCTTTTCTTTATATAGGACATATTATGGTAAGTCCTTATAGTCAAATTATGGTAGGTATTATAGGAACGATTGTGGTAGTTATACAAATTCTCAATTTCTCTTAGCATTTCTGTCTCAATTATCTATATTCTATAATTTCTGATAAGAAGAAAGCAGCATAATGTACTAAATAAAGCCCAACCAAGTTCCGTTGCACAAAAGATAAGCTATTGAGTATAGAAATACTGCAGCAAAAATGCAAAACTTATGAAGGGTCAAGAGATGGCAAGAACATTCATATTAGTAATTCACCACCGAGTCAGCCACTACGTCACCAAGCATGCACGTTGACCAGCCATATCAACCACCACAGCAACGCAATATCCACTGTTTCCATCAATGCTATAGCTCCAAAACTACCAATATTGCCAGCACAGCCACATTTGCGAAAGTGCATCTTGTGGGTATTTAATATTGTGCTCTTACCCACATTTTTTATTTGCAAAATCAATCTTGATCCAAAGAATGCGCAGAGTGCCTTTAAAATAGCCTCGATCATAGATTTTTCTGTCTAAAAGCAATGTTACAGACTCTCCTTTAAGGACTTCTGAGTGTGAGATCACATCCACACGTACTACCACGTCTCAGTTTTAGAAAAAGTATCAAAATACTTGGAGATGTAGTGCTAAGTGCTTTCACTAACACATCTCGGGAAATATCCATGCTTGAGATCACAGATATAGCAAACAGGTAGTTAATGTGCATTACCTTTTACTTCCCCAGAATCAAGAACATATGCACAGATTATTCCAAGCCATATGCGAATTGAAAAATGCCATTAACATGTAGATGATAAAGCAGTACTCAAAAACAGAATATTGCGTAGCATCTGCATCCCAATTATCGAATGAACAGAATAAATGCATGTAAAGATGATTACAATTAGCAATATTGGTGAAGCAGCAGGCTGCTCTTTAACATGGAGGAAAATATTAAAGTTGAGGTAATTCATATGACCAGTAACTAAATACAGATTTGACACAAGTAGATCAACTGATAGTGGTATGATCAATGGCTTGTTGTACCTTCAAGAACAAAATTTCCGAAAGGCTTACGAAAAACTTGGAACTAAAAATGCTAGTCAACACCAGCAAGAATTCATACTAACCATAAATGTTGGATGCCCTTTCAAGCATGAGTTTACAGTTGATCATTACAGCATGGATAACCATGACAGCACCTTCATCATAGAGAGCAGCAGCAACATCCTATACGGCTCAAACAAGAATTAGCCAGAAAGATCTCCTACACGTGCAGGATTATAGAGCTAATAAATCATTTCTTACCGAATTATCTGAAATAAATGCCAAAATTCGAAATGCCGCCGTCAATTGAGCAACAGAAGAATCGCGAAGAATGACGCCAGCAAAATCCTTCTCCGTAATACGTTTTCCAAGTAAATTATCAATAATGTTACCATCAGAATTGCTGGAAGAATCTCCAACTACATTATCAACATCCATCACATCAGATGCTAGAACGCTATTTGAGGCCATGTGAGCATCGCCTCCAGAAGCCAACACAGCAGCATAGCGTAAGAGACCAATAGCCCCATTTCTCTGGTAAACTACCCCGGCATCTATCCACTCAAGAAGCCGTGCAGGGGCATCTTTCTTATTGGACCCTGGCGAGGAGGAATGTAATACCCTATGAAGTTCCTTAGCATGATCTATCCAAGATGCTAAAGAAGATGCAGTTGAATCAGTAACAATAACTTCAAGAATCTCCGATGCTGCATGAAAGATTGCAAGACTTAATGGTGATACTCCTGCAATTGGATCGAGTTCCCTTCCAGAATGCAATGCAGTCATCAAAACTGAAAGAGCCTGCAGCAAAATCAGAAGATAAAGTTCATTATAATTAAAAACTGGAACATTCTACCATTCGAGATGATGTACAAACTGCAAGAATCAAAAAAAAGGAGACCAGAAATTTCAACCACTAATCAGATGGGTTCCAATCACCACCAAATAAAACAACTGATATTGCTGCTTCACGGTTGCACCAACAGTAACAATTAAATAAATTTCAGTTTCAGTTAAATACTTGGTGAGGTTCACTGGTATCGCTCCAAATTTACAGGCTATGCACCACATAATTGAGAATATTACAGAATCTCCATTACAAGCTAAATTGGTATCACTCAATGCAATACCTCTGGAAAATTCACCAAAGCCAACAGAGCCTGGCGTCCACACTCGGAGCTGAAATACATCATAGAAATGTTGGTCAAAAGACTACAGCTAATGCAAAATCCAGATAAATCCAGCCTTTAAATAAATCAACCAAATCCTACCGTGAAAGGCGACAAAGATCCCACAGTAACCATAGAAATTCTTCAGTATCTGGAGCCAATGTAAGTAAATTATCTACAGCACTTATCTGCAATAAGAGCAAAGGAAAATGCAAATGGTTTGAAATGGAGCCTTCAAAAGGAATACGAAAATATGTCAAACGCATGATTGGCTAAGCTTAAAAAGTTTGCTCATAAGTGTTAAAATAAATAACTTCCTTTAGTGGTTAAAGTAGAAAATTAAGTTACTTATTTTGCAACAACACGAGTCTACTTCCAAAAAATTAACATAAGTTACCCATACATGTTTGCGAACAAAAAGTTATAAGTAAATTCACATTTTGTAGCCTTAGCCAATCGTGCTCTAAGATGCATTACGAAACAAGAAAAAAATAAAAACTTGAAGAAAATCAAGAATAAGAAAAACTGAAATCAGAAATTGAAACCTTATAAAGAACAAAGAATCATTAAGAAATGGAACTGACCGCCCTAACATGCATCTCGATGATCAAGCTAACTTCCTGTGGGCGACAAAAGAAATTCTTCGATATCAGGACAGAGGCATACCGAAGAGAAATGGAGTCTTCCTTCCTAACATCATCCACACCCCGCAAGGCATGAAAGATCATACTGGAGACTTCAGGGTCATGTAGAAGAAAAGTTAACCCTGACAGCAAAAGCAGGCAGAATAAATCACTAGAACTCACAAATTTACATTGTCATGCAGTAAAGGTAACAGCCTTAGAACCTGAGCGACAAAAGAGTAGTGAGAGTATTATAGCTTCAATATGTGATACAATATCTAATAATAAGTCCAAAGCATGCCCTGTTTCAGATCTCAAAATAGAAGATGACAGCAAAGCAGCTGACAAAGGAAGGAAGCCCCTCTCCTGGTAGCAATAAAAAATAGAAATTAATTGTGCTGCCAAAAAAATGTTAATCAAACGAACTAGAAGAATAAACATAAGGAAGAGAAGAAAAATGGAAGCCATTTGTGGTTAGCAAACAACATCCATGGATCACAGGAAGTTGCAATGAACAGCAAAGTTCCATCATGCCAGAAAAGAGTGAATTCACAAAGTTGGAGTTCTCCAACTTAAGGTGCATTATATATTACGTTTTACCCAAAGAGGGAAAAGGAAAATCGAGAAACCAGTGTTCATAGTGTTAAGTGGCAGTAAAAAACATTAGGAAATGGGATTCTCCAAATTCATTGACTTTGCAGTAGGACCCAGGCATTGAGTGAAAATCTAGATCTGGGAACACAAACTGAAGATTTAATACCAGTTAATGACTATGAAGCTTCCACATAATGGAACAAGTGCAAAAAAGAATTGACTTTCATGCATAGGCAGCAAACGTCTTGCCAATACATGCAAGACGGTAAATAGCAATGTTGTCAAAACCGAATCGGACCAGCCGGTTCAACAGGAAAAAACAGGATCTGGAAACTGGTTCGGATTTAGGTGAAAAGCCGGAAAATTGCAAACCGTTAAAAGAAGTCTATTATCGGCCAGTTCACCTCAACTTTTGCTCTTTTTTTACTACTGGTTCAACCTTTGACCCTTTACTATTTCCAAGTTTTTAAAACACTGGTACACAGATATTTCACAATACATTCTTCAGAGCGTCATCAACATTGTAACCAGAAGACAATGAGGGTCATGCTAGGTCATTGTACTGCACATGCAATAGAGGAGAGACTCTCTCATGCTTACAGCTGTGATAACTACAACTCTGATGTGGTGATGCTTGAATATGCATCTTGCATTTTGAAATGTTTTATTATTTTTTCATTATCGTTGTTTTCTACTATTTAGTTTACATTGGATGATAAATCCCTAGGATAAGGAGGTTACACACGTCAACTTAGCACTCTCTTGACTTAGCACCTACAGGATGGTGACATGAGGCAGGTGCTTAAACACAAATCAAAGGATGATGTAAGCCTTATGCAACACACAGAAGATATGCAACTAAAGTAGAAAAACATCCCATCAAGGGATGTAGCAGGACATGATGTGTTAAATAAACATGAGTACAACAGCATACCTTGAGAAGGGAAAGCAAATGTGGGTCAACGTCCCAATTCGAAAAACAACAATTTGAGAGTTTAATCAAGCCACTTGTTGAGCTATATGGCAATAGTCCAGCATCATCGAGTATAAAAAATCTGCTTGCAGCAGCCATCGGAGAAGGGTCTTCAATTGGGCCACGTGAATTTATCAATTTCTGAAATAATACTTGTCAACAAATACGAACTAAGAAACCTTCATATTTCATATGACAATCAATCTCAACAAATACGAATTAAGAAACCAGCATATTTCATATGACCAGTATAAGAGACTACATCCAAGAGATAAATGAGTCACTGAGAAGCATAGCTTAAAAAATCATATTATATGACAAATTACCAAAAGCTTTTTAAGTTGAGCTTTAGCACTGGCAAGCATGTCCAGAGTGAAATTTGTAGCATGACCAACTGAAGAAATAACCCCCAGTACAGATACCATTGCGCACTGCAAGAGAGAGTACAACATTCTTTGATAAGTATTGGAAAATGATTCATAGCTCATTAAAGAATTTTTCTTCCATTAATGAACAAAACTTCCTCAGCTCTCTCTCTCTCTGTCTCCACCCCACCCCCCCCACCCCCCCCCAAAAAAAAAAAAATAAAACAAAACCAAACTGCAGAACCAGTCACATGCATAGTGGAAAGGTGAAGCACGTACCTCGTATCTGCAAGCAACTTCATAAAAACGCATACGATGAAGTATATAAGTTGCAAGTGAAGCAATATCATGCTTCTGAATCTGCAACAACAACTTCAACAACTGATTATAGCCATCACTATTACCAGAAGGGATGCTTTCATCTTCTCGAGGCCACCATCCTAGGAACCCTTCACAGCCAATTGAATGCCGAGTAGCCAGCTCAATAACTCCAAGCAACAAGATTGTAAGAGTGGTAGAATTCCGAGTCCTGTGGGTGAAAGCATATCCAAGCTGTGTCATACCACCATAATTAACAAAGTGAAAGCAGCTCTCCCTAGCAGAGCACAACAAAAGAGCCGCACTCAACAACATTATGGTGTTCTTATTCTGAAAACAAAAAAGAAAATCAAAAATCAGTACTTCAGCATTTCAAATATTTTGACATGTGTGAGAAATAACAAAGATGTGAGAGAATTGGTTTCACTTGTCTGTGAGATCTGCTACAAAATGCAAACAGATGCCACGAGGAATACAAAAAAAAAAAAAAAAAAATCCTGTTACCTGTGAAAGTTGGGGATATCCAACATTTCCAGAGTTGCAACAAAAATCAAAGTGTTCGTATAATGTGTCCACCAACTCTTTGGAAGTAGGAACCTCATATTCAAAACACGAGCTCCCCACTGAAAATTCAGCAGATGAACCTCCTGATTGATCTCGAAGGCTTTTAAAAACATCTGAAAGTTCCTTTCGGGCTTCAGTAAGAACATGATGAGCCTCACCGCCACTTCTCAATATATCTATGCCAAATTGCTTCTGATTAATAGTCTCGTGAGACAGGTGAGGAGTTGCATAAATTGAGGCCACTGATAACAAGGAACTAAGAACTTTATCGGCTGCCACCCCAAGGTTTGGAGACTCAAAAATCTTAAAAGCTAGATGTAAAAATTTCTTTATTTCAAGAGGAATATCCAATGCAACAACTGTTTGTGACAATATTTTCAAGGGAAATACAAGTTCCTCAATTGTCGGTTTCATGGGACGAAATGCAGGAGGTAGGTCTTCAAGTTTTCCCTCAATAGCACTAACATTGTCCGTCCAAGAGCTATCTAGGTCAACTTCTATGTTGAATTGACCTAAATCTTCTGCTGTGTTCCCGTATATGACCATACTTAAGCTGCGATAGCTGCCCCTTATGACCAGATGGTTAGTCACCACAGACTGCAAAAGGATAACGAAGAGAAGAAATAACTAAAAAAATGTGTGCCTGAATCACAAAATGAGTAAATTTTTACATAAGCAACATCATGCATGTGTAGGCTAACTGAAGGGAGTCAATGATTTAAAAAACAAAGAAAAGCGTTAAATCCAGGCCCAAGAATTTGTTTGGCATTTGCCACCAAGAAACTGATCCTTCTTGGATATTTCTAGCTATTAACTGTGTACTAGGACTTCTACAGCTCTATTTACGTTGTTTCAGTAGTTGGTTTTAGGTGTGTATGATTATTTTGTGTTAAACTCTATTTCTGTCTTTTGTCCTTGTGGATGCGGTATAGGCTTTCAGATTTGTGTAAAAGGAAATTTGTCCTTGTTAATTAGTCTTTAAGATGGATTATTGACTATAAATCACCTTTAGTTGATCTCTTCACATGGCGAGGTATTTCCATAACTTCCCAATTTCCTGTACTTTAAGTCCATGGTTGTTAAATTTGTTATTTCATTTCAATTTGAAGTCCTTACTAATCTAGAATTGATCTTAGAAGCAGGTAATTAGGATATCGCTATTTTGAGTTCTATTCGTCATCCTAGTTGGAGGAGTCTTATAGGCATATAAACACTTAGTCTTTATTCCAATAAACCTGTTTTCGCAAGCCCCAACCTTCAAACAATAAAACTTGCTAAGTACTGTACATAGCGCCTGGAGAGATCTCATTTATGTCACAAAATCTTTTCACATCATGCTAGAATCAATCCTAATTGTTTGTCTTCGTCTTTGGCTATCAAATTGAGCAAACACCTGACATGACCCCAACTCTATGAAGTTGTGCTGGTCAGATATATAATTTTTTTTTTCCTTTGTAGTATTTCTTTTAATGGAAAGTGGAAACACCCCAATTTTGGGGGCCTTACGCACAAGTTGAGCAAAATTATTTTCATAGAACCATAATCTGTAACAAATACAAGCACCCATCAAACCCATATCAATGAAAAGCTCTCACGTTGAGCAGCTATGACCATATCACAGAGGTATCAAGAATGTGAACGTCTATAACTGAATAAGATTCTCAAAATAGGAAAATCAGAAAACCCTTAAACTTTATTGAATACCTCTATTTCAAGTACATTTGACGATGAATGAGAATACAGACAGGGCTGACATAGCCGCCTAAATCTCGTTTCCCCTTCACAGTGAACAAAAACCTCCAAAGCAAATGAGGGAGGGGAAGTGGCCCTGTAAATTAAAGAAAATTAAATGAGGGAGGTGAAGTGGCCCTTCAAAGTACATGCCAACCCAGAAAATTAAAGAAACTGAACAAAAACCATTTGATCCCTTCCTTCAAGACATGATATCAGATTAATATAGATCATTAATTCCGTGGAAAATGTGAGATGGATAGCCACCATACCCCATAAGTTTCACTGCAGAACAAGCTGAAGATGCATTCTGCTCGAGAAACTCGCAAGCAGTGATGACTACAGGCTCCGCAAATAACACCTGGAGGGCAAACATAGTAGGAAAACTTACACCTTTAACAGGATATGCGTACACAGCATTTCAAGGGGGAATACAAGAAGTAAAATATCGTTGTGCGTATATGCATGTTCACGTGCATAAATTCTGGTGCACAGACATGAACAAGTTCCAGAACTTTCTGAAGGGGGCTGATTTTTGTTGTTTAGAGAGTTGGCTTAAGGGTTAAGCAAATAACTGAAGGAGGCAATATAATGTCATATGAAGAATGAAGGGCCAGATTTAAATTGCTGGACACAATAGGCTAGGCAGGCAACAGAGATTCAAAAGCAGAAAAGAAGAGGAAAAGAACACAATTGGTTTAATGCCCAAAACCTGCTTAAAGCAAGAAATAAGCTTTTGAGCCAAACCGACAGTTCCTGTGATTGTGAGGATAAATGAGGGTGACTAAGAGAATTGGGTTAACCAAGAATGATACGAAATGGAGTTTAGGGCGTTCATGAAGTGATAGGACAACTTGATTATTAGAGTTTGAAGAAATAATGGAGGACAAGAACTACATAATACTGACAACAAAAAGCCTCGATCTAATTCGATACAGTTATTTGAATTGTTCCTGTTATGTTTAATCTTTATTTGTATTATCTTCTAGATGATCTAATTCAATACAGTTATTTGAATTGTTCCTGTTATGTTTACACCTTTATTTGTATTATCTTCTAGATAATGAGGACGACATGGTGATGATTGAAGACAATGTTGATGTGTCAAAGTTAGATGGTGACAGTGGAGATGTGACTAGTACTATTGATGATGATAATTTATGTTGGACAGTGTCGCCTTTCATAGGCCCTACAAACCTTAAGAACTCCAAAACCATTCTCGCTTGGAATGCTTAATGATAGAAGAAGTCCAAAGCCTAATGTAACTAGGAAATCCCTAGGGGGAGGGGGAGGGGGAGGGGGAGGGGGGGGGAGGGGATTCAAAATTGAATACTAAAACAAGGAAATCTTTAACTGCCAGGAAAAACAGTCCTAAATTCTAGTTGGAAACCTAAACGAAACACTATGTGAACAGTCCAAACAAAAAAATTACTTATCTGACAGGGATTTTAAAATAAAAAATTAAATTTTCGTTCTTGCATCATATCCTTATAAGCTCACCCAAACATGCTCTCATAAATTTGATTGATTCAAAACAAATGTTTGTAGTTCTGCCTATCCACTTCATGTGTACAAAGTGTAGTAAGGATTCATAATGTATTGATCATTTGTTTTTTTGGTATTCTGGTATTCTGATGCCACAAAATGCTATAGCATAAACTTCTGAAGATGCTGGTTTTAATTGGGTTTTCCCAAAGAGGTGTGATGGATTACTCCTTGAAAAGAAATTGGCTTTGGAAAGGGCAAGAGTGGGTGTTTTTATGTGGAAATCGATTGTTTCGGCTACCTTTTGAGGTGATGTTGATAGAGGAAAAAATAGGACCGTTGAGGGACAAGAGCGAGAAGTTTCTGATTATGAGACAGAGCTAAGTTCTATGGTAAAGATCACGGGTGTTCCTTTTTCTTTAAATTATCTGCTGGTAAGATATATTATGTTGTTGACTTTGGTATTTCCAACTAATAAATATGAAGTGCGTCAGCTTATTTCTAGATGGGACAAGTTCAGTGAGTCTAATAACCCAATCAAAGATACAAAGGTTGGGCTAAAGAAGAAAGAGGTGCAAAGAGACAAATGGGGCTCAATGTTATCCGAAGTTATCATTTAGTCCTAAAGGACAAAAAGGCCAATAGAAGTATTCCGTGACAAATCATCTTAAAGATGCAACTTTTTTACCATATTATAGTAAATATTGTGCATGCCAGACTTTTTCTCCCGCTATTGAGCAACTTAAAATTTTATCTTATACCCTAAAAGTTTAACTATATTTTACACAAGTAAAATAAGACCTCCGGGTAATAGCTGAATTTATTACAAAAAAAAGGATTCCTGCTCCACGCTTTACCTACAGTAGCTAGTTATTCCAGCCTGTCTAAACATTTTACCATTTCATTTTTTACAGTAAATCCCTGATGGGGTTATGTCATCAACCAAACCTCCCGCACTGCCAAAGGAAGCCTTTAGATAGGTTGATCCCATTGAAACATGTAGTCCTGTGTGCTTATTCTTTCTCTTACTGCAAATGATGATCGACAATGCACACCAGGCATAGTATTCATGTAAGTATCAGTATTTACTAAACATTTGTCCGAGCCCTATTGAACTATAGTCTATTAGATGTAAAATTGTCTAAATCTAATGCCAGTCCAGTTTTCATATCTCACCCCCTCCTGAATCCGTACCATGCTTTCACAATGACGTGTACAGGCATAATTGTGTCAAACTATGTATTGAATAATAATAATAATAATAACCGACTACCTCGTTCAATTGTAACCACTCTTGGAAATTAAACATCTTTGATCTAAAGTAAAATTTATAATTCAGCTGCCAATTTTTTTGTAAGCACTGTAACAAAATTAACTAGCTTTGAGATGCTCGGCTAAGCTTAAAAATAAGTAAATGTTATTTTAAGTAACTTTTTGTTTGCAAACATGTTGGATAAGTTGCTTCTTTCTTTCTTTTAAGTAAAAAAGTCAATTGTATGGAAAATAACTCTTATACTCAAAATAAGTAACTTTCTTATTTCCAATTTTCATCATTACAGAAAGTTAATTATTTCAAAATGTACTCATTTAAAAGTAAAGTTACTTATAAGTAAGAGCGTATCTTTGTTGGGCAGTATCACTCTTGAAGCTGCCCCAGAAAAATCTTACTTCTAAGCTAAGCCAAACATGCTCTAAATCATTAAGCACGCCCAAATATGCACAAATTTGTAGTACACAAAATAATGCATAAACAGTCCACCCTTTCAACTCTCTGGAAAAACCCAGAAAGCAAAAACTTACAAGTTCAGACGCATCAATTCAATACTTTAATTTAATTTCAAATTCTATAAGACAAAAACAAAGCACCGTACTAAAATAAATTGAATGGATAAAATTAAGTAAATACCTCGTCGACGTATTCCTTGAGGTTGGGGTGAACGAATGTCTGAGCGAAGAGCACGCAGGGTTCGGGTCGACCCATTTCTGGAATGAACCGAATTGAAACACTCTGGAAATATCTAGGGTTTTAGTTGGTTTCTACATTAGTGTCAAGAGAGACGGTTGATTTAAAAGGAAGACCCAGGCAGAATTCTGTTAATTGCGGAGGTTAATGATGAAAATGCCCTTTATTATGTCCTTGGTGTTCAAAAGTCAAAATATTGAATACGTCGAATTGCAATAACAAAAGCACTTATATGGGGTAGGGAAATTTTCACCATTGGTCCTTAATCTGTGCCCTTTAGTATAACCTGACCCTCTAAACTATTTTTCTTACAGTAACTACTATTGTCAACTTTTTAGTAACGTTAAATAGTAATGGATTCTCATACCTTTGATCCTTGTAATGATAGGTTTCGAACTTTAATTTCTACCACTTCGCGTCTTTAACTTTTAAAAAATACGAGAGCAAAGTCATTTTGTTAAAAAAATCGTTAGTTTGACGGTTAAATAGTCAAATTTTTCTTTAAATGACAAGATTACCTTTTTTCAAATTAAAACAAAAATAATAATAATAACACACAAAAAAAACAAAAATTACAACAAACTCCATCTCTCACTTCTTTTTTTCCAACCAACCCCAACCAATTTAAAAAAATTGTAATCAACCCTCCGTCTTAAAACTTCTTCTATTCCAAAACTTGGCCATCGACCACCACCCCTATCACTCCCCAGAAGCTCTATACCACCGCAAAAAACACATGCTTGGTAATCCGAGATGGCATAACTCATTTCGAAAGACCCATCGGACACTGCCTTTCGATCACTGTGAATGGAATCGCAATCCATGGATGAATTCCCATTCGAATAAGTCCCAGGTCAAACCACGGTGGTCTTATCTACTTCACATTTTCATGCATTCACACTCCAACCTGGGTACACATTAGCACGGGGCAAGTACGGGTAAAAACACTGCACTGGAATTTGCTGACCCCAATTGTTTGTACACTGAATTTTAATTTCATGACAAATTCAAGTCTTTTGTAGCTTCATTTATTTTTCTCCTTTTTCCAAACTGCCTTTGCTGAGAATTTTTCATTTTCTTTAGTTTCTCTATCTCCAACTCTGCTTTGAAATTGTTGTGCCTCCAACCACAATTTATCCTCTACACAGCCCCCACATTTAGTCCTCAAGCACCTATAATTTTTTTTAACGTTTCTCATCTTTTTTTATGGGCTTCTTGCCTTCTTAAAGCCTAAATCTCTTGTTTCCTCAGATCCACAAACTCTAACCCATTTTCTGCTCCCAAATCTCCATTTATACAATAAAAATTGTTACGCCCCAACCCCAATCCCACGTGGAGTATTTGGGAAAAGTCAAGGTCAATGCTTGGAACCCTCCACCCCCATCCGAGGCAGTTTCCCTCACGTACGAAGCGGTTTTCCTCACGTCCGAGGCGGTTGGCTAAAATAACTATTCCTTTGGTTGAGGCAATTGAGTGTCCAAAAAGTTTTATCCTGACAAACTTATCACTCGGCTATGAAAAAAATGATGGGACAGCCTACAAAGGGTAGCGCGTCACCATCATAGCTAGTAGGTTGCAGCTGAAAGAGACTTCAACATTAATGCTACAGATGTGACACCCAATAAGTGACCCTAAAGCTTTTTAGATTGGGCCACGTGTCGCGAATCGAAAGAAGGATAATCTGATGGAATTTATTCATTTCTACAAGAAAGGAATGTTAAATTTAAGAGCTCACACAAATAGATAGAAAATCCTCCTTACTAGATTTGCTAAGTGTTAAGAACCACCTAGGAAAGTGCTAGTAGGGGGTCCTCAAGCCATTTACCTATTCCTAATGAGTTTTTCTTTTACCTCTGATTAGATACTTATTTTGTCCAAGGCTTCATCACGTGGTTGGATAAACCACGTGGCGTTCCAAACAGGAAGGAAAAGACACGTGGGAAGAGGTGGTGTGAGGTTCATGTTACTAGCCATTTTTTGAGGTCAAAAAGGATTTAGGAAAGATGATTACCTAAAACTAGGCCTTCAACGGGAATGCTGCCGGATAATTAAACGCCGGGTAAAAATTGCCTGAATAATGGGGGTTCTCAGAATTCTTCATAATAAATTCCTCTCAAATGTCATGCAAGAAATAAAGTTTACAAACAACTGCCTTATATATATAGACAACGGATGATAAATGTCCACTGTTGGATCTTATCAAGATCCATCCACACCGTACAAACTTCTGAAAACATCCAAACCCTTCAATTCCAAACAATACCAAGGGTCATTCAAGTCAGGGGCCACGATGCCTGCGTGTTACTCACAAGCGCATGACTCATTACCTCATTGGCAAAATCAAAGCCCCCAGAATTAATTACAGAAATCATTATTACCTGCAGTTGTCCTTTCATCGCGTCCGAAGATACGTGCGGCAGGAACCCAACCATCACGTTCCCCGTGGACACGCCATTACTGCTTGAGCAGACAGCCTCATCCATCCAGCCTCCCCCAACTTGGGACTCGGCTATACAGTCTCCTCCAACTAGGGACTCGGCTATTCAGCCTATCCCAACTTAGGACTCGGCTTTCAGCCCACCCCAACTTGGGACTCGGCTATCCAGCCTCCTCCAACTTTGGCTATCCAGCCTCTCCCAACTTTGGACTCGGCTATCCAGCCTTGTCCAACTTGGAACTCGGCTATTCAGCCTTCCCCAACTTGGGAATCGGCAATTCAGCCCTCATCCTCCAAGCTCAACACCTCACATAAATGAGAAAAAGTCTTGATCTTGTGGGACTAACTAACTGTCTTTCAAGTGCACCGCCTCTGTACCAAGTCTAGCACCCCTCATAAATAATGGGGCCCGGACTTGAGGGACTATTATTACGCCTTAATCCCACGTGGAATATTTGGGGAAAGTTAAGGTCAATGCTTGGAACCCGCCACCCCCATCCGAGGCGGTTTTCCTCACGTCCGAGACGGTTGGCTAAAATAACTATTCATTTTGCTGAGGCGATTGAGTGTCCAGAAAGTTTTCTCTTGACAAACATGTCACTCGACTATGAAAAGAATGATGGGACAGCTTACAAAGGGTGGCGCATCACCATTATAGCAGTAGGTTGCGGCTGAAAGAGACTTCAACATTAATGCTACGGATGTGACACCCAATAAGTGATCCTAAAGCTTCTTAGATTGGGCCGCGTGTCGCGAATCGAACGAAGGATAATCTGATAGAATTTATCTATAAATACTCAATTCATTTCCACAAGAAAGGAATGTTAAATTTGAGAGCTCACGCAAATAGATAGAAAATCCTCTTTACTAGATTTGCTAAGTGTTAAGAACCACCTATGAAAGTGTTAGTAGGGGGTCCTCAAGCCATTTACCTATTCCTAATGGGTTTTCCTTTTACCTTTGATTAGATACTTATTCTTTCCAAGGCTTCATCACGCGGTTGGATAAACCACGTGGCGTTCCAAACAGGAAGGGGAAGACAAGTGGGAAGAGGTGGTGTGAAGTTCCTGTTGATAGCTATTTTTGAAAGTCAACAAAAATCAAATATTGAAATAAATTCAAGACCCTTCATATTTTCCTGCGTCTACTTTTTTTGAGTTCTCTAATTTTCTATAATTTTCACCAATTGATAACTTCAAACTCAGCTCAATTTCTTTTTCTATTCCTTCCGGTAGGTGGTAAGTGATGGCTGACAGTAGTTTTGGAGTATAATAAGTTTTCGGATGGAGTTGATTTCAATATTTTTTAGTTGGTTGGGAATTGATTGAAGAAGAATAATTATGGAATTGAGATTGTTGTAATTTAATGGTCAAGCTAACGATTTTTTTAACAGAAAGACTTTGTTCACGTGTTAGTTAAAAGGTTAATGATCTAGAGTACTATAAATTGAAGATTTGGGACCTTATCGTCGTAAGGTTCAAAAGTTCATAACATCAGTGCTATTTACCCTTTCAATAATACTGCGTGGTTAGTTGATACATGACATTTTTTTTATTAATTTGAATGTTAAAAAAGTGGATATTTTTTTACCTATATTTTAGTTAATAAATATAGCATAAAGTAAAAGGGAAGTTTGAATATTAGTCCTCAACCTATTGTCTTAGTAGCAAAAAAGTCCCAAATCTATGTGTTTTGACATTTAAATCCCCAATCTAAGATTTTTTGTATCACCATCGTCCACAATGATGAATTTTCGTCAAAAAGTATGTTACACATGTATCCTATTTTGAGGGGTACGATGGCAAAGTACATTTTAATATATAACCTATTTATAATCTATATCTACAATCTATAATCTATAATAAACTAGTATATCGCTTGTTGGTGGAATCTGACCGTATCAAAATAAATGGAGATTGGTAGAAGTTGGTGAATAATGAGGAGGAACAATGTTGAAAAGGAAAAATTTTGAAAACAATAGTGAAGAAAAATATAATTGGGAATGAGATATTTGAGAAAAAAAATTTGAGAAAGTAAAGACAGACTTATATCAATTTTTTTTTTTTTTTGCGGGTGGAAGTCTCATTTACAGTCAGTGAGTAAATATCACATTAAGTGATAATTATTTTTTGGACAATTATACCCTTAATATACTTAAATCATTTCAATAATATCATTTTTTTAATACGTATCCCAATAAAACACGTATGTATCTATGCTTTTATGCATACTATACTTAAATTATTTCAATATTGCAATAATTTCATTACTTTTCTTTTTTCATATGTATTTAATTTATCATTTAACTCTCAATTAAATGTGTATGTATCTATACATATTTTTATGCATTACATACATTCACCCGCATATGTATTTGAATTATAATATACATGTCACAATTATTATATTTACATGTTACCACCCATTCAACTTCAAGCTTATTTAGATTCCACATAAAAGCAATTCTTCAAAAGGAATACTAAATAATAAAAGAGTGTCTGGCGCCAGGGGTGGATTCAGTAATTTTTTGAGTCCGGGCTACTGCTGAATTTTTTTTTTTGCACGGGCTGTTACTAAGAATTTTTTTTTAAAAAAATTTTACATTATAAAAAATGACTTTTCCCGGGGCGGGGTCTGGCGCTAACAACATGGAAAATAAAAACCTATCCAAACTTGAAAACAACAACTACTATTAGTACTCTATCTCTTTACGTCGTCATCACTAATCTAGTCACCATGCACTCTAGGAACTTTTAGCTGCAGGGCCTCGTCGAATATGTTTTTGTACAAGTTCTCTTAGTCCGTAGCATGAATGAGATATAAAAAAAGACAAAAAGATGAGTGATTTTGATTGTGAGATATAGATTGAGAGATAATGACTGTATTTTATAGATGGTGATTGAAGTTTGAATATGCGTTTAAATAAATAGATAAGTTGAATTCAACATGAAATATGCAAAGACTCGTTATCCCAAATGGATACATTGAATTGGAAGTCAACATTTACAACTAAAGTCCTGTTTGACATAGATTATAAACTAAAACTGGTTTATTTAAACTATTTTTTTTTTACTTTTTAAATTACTTTTAACATGAAATGATCATATTACCATTAATTAACAAATATTATTTTAAAGTAGAAATGACAATTTTATCATTTTACGTTAAAGGAATTTGAAAAGTCAACAATTTTGTCTTAAATAAACAAATATTAGTTTATAAGCTGATTTATAATTTCTGTCAAACCGACAGTAAATAATTTGAATAGATTAGTTAAACGGTTAAATAAATGTATGACTTTTAATATAATAATGTTTAAATATTTATGTTAAATAAATAAATTAAATACGTATTGGAAAACGAAAAGTAAGGATACAAGTATGGTAGGGATAGAATTGTCTAAAAAATGATTTTCAACACAATTTTTAGGCATTTTCAAGTATAATTAATAATTTAACCACGTGAATTCTTTGAATTTATTTACCACTTAACAAATATCATAAATGAAATCAAATAAATAAATAAATAAATAAAGCTTTGGATAATCAAAATATTCAATACTCCAAACTAAAAAAATTCATCTGCTGTGATTATTTTTATTAATTTAATGATACGAATGTCAAATACCTTTGTATGTATTATGAATTATTATCTCTCAATTTTGTATGGCCATGTTTTGTTCTGAACAATTGTTTTCAATAGAATAAAAGATAAATTATGAATGCACAACATGTTAACTATTCCGCCCAATGAATAAACATATCACCATTATTATATTCACCACTTAAGGAGACATCCTCGAATCGAGAAAAACAAAATCCAAATTAGACAACACTGCGATATCAAAATCTCTTATCATGAAATAACAAAACCAACCTCAGGTATTGGATATAATTTTTTGGCTTTATTCAAATATAATAAATAATTAACCGTGTGAATTATTTGAACTTATTTACCAATTAATAAATACAATAAATGAAATCAAAATAAATTACTAAATAATTAAAACTTTTCGATTATCAAAATTTTCAAAACTCAAAACTCAAAAATTCAGTTAGTGTGATAACCTTTATTAGCGTGATGTTTACGGATGCAAAATGCATTTGTATGTATTATTAATTATTATTTCTCAAATTTAGGTTTGACCATGTTTTGTGCTCAATTGTTTAGATCGAATAAAATATAAATTACAAATGCACATGTCAATCATTCCATCTAATTTATTATGTTGGAAGCAATATTTGAGCATTTAAGTTTAATATTTTGGATCAAGAAGTTGGTCGAAAAATTTAACAATGTAATACAAAGATGACCTTCTATTACCCAATAGAATAAAAAATAAAATAAACATAAAAAGGAAAGATCTGCATCATGTTTGGCTAAACTTAAAAAGTTTAACTATGAGTAAATAAATAAGTTGTAAATATTTTTTTATAAACCAAGATTAAAGATAGTAAGCTACCCAGTTTGACGGTTAAGTCTGGTAAGTGAAATAAACAATCTTGTTATGTGACATGTGTTTTGGTTTGTATCAAATTGTGAATTTTGTTCATTTAATTGATTATGTCTTATTTAATTATCTATTTATTTATCTTCATGTTTGATGCATTTAGATTTGTATAGTGATGATTGATAAATGATATTAAAATTTGTAATTTGATTAATTTTATACGAGTTTTTAATTTGTTACTCATTTAGGATTATTGTAGGTCCCTCATTTTGATATGAGACTTGACGTTAGGAGTGGAAGATGTTTGTCACGAATACAATCATTAAATTTACATCAATTAGATACATTTAAATTTATACGCAATATATCATTCTATTTACCTTTTGTACATCTTAACATCTATAGCATAAATCAATAGGAACCGAATTTGTATTAATTATTTTTTATATTCACACATTTTCAAATGTTATTTTTGTAGTACTTATAAAACCTTTCAGAATAACATGTCATGCACGTTCAAATATGATTAGTAAAAATAAATAAAAGGAAAAAGGAAAAACTAAAATGTAAAGAAAATGAAATTACACATTTTCTCGTCGTTCCTACCCCAATCTCCCCACTTATGTGCCAGCATTTCGCACCCCATCCTCTGTCGTTGTCGCCGCAGTCTCGACTTCATGTGCCCAAATTTTGCCGACCGTAAACATCACAACACTTGCAGCACATGCTTATCCTTCACATCCAAAATGTCTCTATTGCTCACCTCTCTTTCTTTCGCACAATCGACCAAAGCTTAAAATTTTAGGGAGTTGGAAAGATGAAGTTATTATCTAAGCCAAAACGTACATTAATGGAATGCATAGTTTGAAAACAACGCAAAATCAATAAGATGCTTATCGATGGAAATAAGGCTGATATAACAACTTTATTTTTCACAACATGAATATTTTAGGATTTGGCTTCCAAATTATTTAGGAATTTATTCAGCAAGATGCTTGCTGGATAATGAAGTCCAAATCAATAGTTGACAAATGGATTTGTTTAGAATTCCAATCATAAAATTGTTTTTTTTAAGAATTAGAGTATGAAGTGTCATTGATGCAAAATAGCTTTTGGAATTGGCATTATTGGTCCATAAAGATAACACTCAAGCAACAATTTTTTCTAAGAAGTATGTGCTTGATTTTTCTTGTTGTGCGATTCGAACTGTTGTCGCATTCCATGCTTGCAGGAGTTTCAAAAATCATTGTTGGTTAGAGATGAGAAAAAGAACAGTGGATTATAGAATGAAAGAATTTGGGCCAACAAATGGTATAATTGTCTTTCAGATAAAAATTTACTACTTAATAGACTTTTGATGGAATCCTTAGATTAATGACTGCGGTGTGGTGCCGCAAAAACCATAGACTTAAACGTCCAAAAAAGTAGAACGGGAACTGTTCACTATTGAACCTATAGGTTGGGTACTAATGCTGTAATTTTCTCTAAAATAAACCAAACAAATAAAGAAAAATAGCACACGCAACACACGTTGGCTCAATTTTCAATGACGTTTGTCACCTCCACGGCTCCACACACGACACTGATGACGCTTCAAATAGATTCAACCATCTCTTTTTTTTTTTTTTTTTTATCGTAACAATTCAACCATCTTCATTCGAGTTAAGGTGTAATCTTTGAGACTAATTTTGTGTCTACTCCCTCTTTGTCGCAAAGAACTATCGGCCGCCAAGTCTTTTTTGCAACAAATCCATAATTCTAAAACCATGCATTTGAATGTATTTTTCAATGGAAAATTTAACAACTGCGCTACTATTAAAAAAAAAAGAAAAAAAAGAAAAAAACATTATTTTTCAATTTTTGGATTTTTATCTATACCTAAATAATTTTTTTGATTTTCTTTTTTGTTAATTATTGTTAAAGCTAATTCACAAAAGATTACATACTTTGTTACTTTTATTAAAAATTGAAATTTTAGTTTTGTATTTTTTCACAAATTATATATTGTGTTACTTATATTACTTTCCATTAAAAATCAAGATTTTATCAGGAGCGTAGGGAGTAAATATATCATCTAGTAGCCCAAAGAACACATATACATCTATTTCTCCATCTTCATTTTCAAAATTGATTTTTCTCCAATTTCTTATATTCTTCAAATTCAATCTTCTCAAATTAAATTCTCAAGTCCACATTTTTCTTCATCTACTACACATCATTATTAGAATTGATTTTTTTTCCCAATCATATCTCATGTGTTCTTCAAATTCTCAAATTCATTTTATTTTTCATCTGTTATATATTTGAATTGCCATTTTAAATTATAACTTACAATCAAATACACAACGAAAAAGCGGTATATAAACCCAACACAATCACATACATGAAAAGTTAATTTTAACCGTGATATCCGATCCGAGCTATCTGTGTAAAGAGGAAGGCCAAAGTTTTGCCCCTAGTCCAATTTAATTTTCTGGGGCCCATTTTCATATCCACCGGGCCTTCGTCGGCCCATATTGGCGCTACCTTTCAAGTTCTCCTTCTTCCTTCTCAATATCTGACTATCTGAGTGCAGCTTTCTCACATCATAAATCGATAACAAACGAGTCAACCCAGTCGAGTTCACTCCCGAGTGACTGAGTGAGTAAGTTGGCAAGATTCGGTTTTTCGCCAACCGGAATAGGATCCGAAGAAGATGGTGGATCCGGCGAACACGACACTTGGCAGGGTGCTGTTGGACGAGATCTCCCCGGTGGTCATGGTCCTCCGTACGCCACTCGTAGAGGAGTCCTGCCGGAAAAACGGCCTCTCCTTCATTGAAATGCTCAGCCCCTTCTGTAATTTCAACAATATCGACGGTACAAATCCTAATTCACTTGGTATAATATTTTATTGCTTTGATATTTTGTGTGGTTATGCTAGTTCTTTTCATTTGTTAATCTTCAGTGCCAGTGAGGACAGCTAGTGATCAGCCTTACAGGCTAAGAAAATTCAGATTGAGGTTATTCTATGCATCTGAAATTCGGCAGCCGAATATTGAGGTGCATTTACTTAAAAGTATATTTGTTTATACGTTCATAATATTTTATGCAATCCCGGTGTGTAAATTTTCTAGATTGAATTGATTGAAATCTGAGTTAGTAAATGGCATTAAGGTTTTACTCCCAACATGTTTGGCTGCTCTTAGAAGCATATTTTTAAGTTCTTTTTTGGGCAGTAAGAGCTAATCACCGGAAAAGAGGTGCTTTTAAGCACGGATAAATGTGCTCTCCAAGCCCTCAGTGTGGAAGAAAAAATTTGTAGTTGAAAAAGACAACTTTCTTTCTAAATGAGTCACAGCATAATAAAGCTAGGAAAATGACATCTGGGCATGTTTGTGTTTCAATAGAATAAATCAGACACGGTGTGAAAGCAGGGACTTTGGGCCTATATTTTCTTTAGGGATGGCTGCCGGGGGGTTGGGGGGATTCATGTGCTGTGGAGGTTTCGATGCTTTAGAACTTCACTAAAGGAAAGAGTTTTTGACATTTGATGCATAATGGTTACTAGATTCTCAGTGTTTGTTGAAGCGAGATCTCTACTTTGAAGGTTTTAAAGTGCGAACACTGATTTATAAAGTTCTATGGTCTTTTAATTGCAACACTTAACGTAATACGTAATGGCTAATAATTTTGCAAGCAATTATTAATCTAGTGCCAGTTTGATTTTGCTATTTTTAGTAAATTTTGATAAAAGTTGGTGAAATGTGTGATTGAAAAGTTGATAAAAGTTGTGAGTCCCATGAAATGCGTAGTTAAAATTAATTGTTGACTTTGACTTTACATTTTTAGCAAAATTGTAATCAAAATCAAACAAAGCACTAATTGCAAAAGATGATGAAGTTTATCAGCTACCCAGTGGTCCCAGTCTTAGATAAATAGGATCAGGAAATCTGGAAACTTGTTAACATATATTTTACTTTTTGATTATCTCAAGGAGAATTGATTTGTGAAGTCTTGGGGTCGAAGGGGAATATGGGTGTCAGAAAGTTAATTTATTTCTCCTGGTGGTGGATTTGTTTGGATTGCAAGGATTAAAATTCACAGTGAGATGGATTATGTCTATGCATTTGGAAAAGAGAATATTAGAATTCAAACATTTCTTAAACGAGGAAACATAGAGAATAAAGAAAGATTAAATCACAGTTTAAATTTTCTGAAAGTTCACTCCATAGGTAAAGTTTTGAGCATAACAAACATGCTTCAGTCAAATCCTAAACTCAATTCTCGTTGCAGTGCTAACTTATCTGCTAAGGCTTTGGCTTTATTATTGTCCAAAAATCGAGCTGATGCTCTATAAAAGTGTACATGGCGGTTCTACATAACTTCAAGTTATAGATTTTTGTCGAAAGGGACGAAGAAAGAGAAAATAGCTACTGAAATGTGATTCGTTTTGGATAAGTAAGATATTTTGATTGTTTCAAGATTAGAAACTGATTCTGGAGATTTGCAGTGTTGGGGTTGTGCCATTAGAAAGCTGGCAGACACTCAACTGTGTTACAGATGCATTTATCTTTACTTCTTGTTTACTTTTCTTGGTCTACAATAACTCCATCCCCAACTATCCAAAGATGAAAATCTTTGTAATATTCTGAACCATTCATGAACATCACAACAAAAATAATTAAAACATTTATAGCTCCCGCATAAATAAGGAGCTGCGCTGCAGCTACAGAATACAAGTTCGATATAATATAGAATAAGAATATACAAAAAAGAACCAATCCCAATGCTCTACAGGGGTAGATGAGAACCGACTGCACTGTGAAAGGTGTTCATGAGTATTGGGGAAGTTGAGAGTCAAATTTCAATAGCGTATGGAGATGTAAAGTTGATGTGGGAGAATATAGACTTGTATTGTATCTTTGTATTAGCTTGGAATTTTCATTTCTGGTTGAGAGACATTCCTTGGCTCCTTTTTCTTGTCAAACCCAATATTATCGAAGGTGGTGTTTTCTCATGAGCAGAGTTTGTCATGCTTTTCCTTTAAAAAGCAACATGTTAGATGGGCCAATCAGAAGGTGATTATTACTTGCTTTCTACTTAGAAAAGCCTTTTTATTCTAAATTTTGGAGTAGGGAAGGTTCATTTTCATGAAAAGAATATTCATGAATCTATAGAAATTAGTACTCACAGTGGGATGCCTCACTTTCTTTGTAAGGCTGTCTAAGAACTAATTTGTCTGGAGGAATTTGGGGTCAAGGAACATGCCATCTATTGTAGATTGACATGTCTTTGGTTTGTTGCATACATACAATTTTTTACCATCACATTCCGTCTCTATAAAATGAATATTTCTTAGAAAAAACAGTAAGTTGGAACAACACAATAAGTATAGTCGACGAATTGATTATGCCATGTTAATGTATGCACTGCCTGTCATTCTTACACAATAATAGACTTAATGGGCTGATAAATAGCATGCCTTGTCAGGCATTGACCTAAGTACACGATCAGATCTGGCATGGACATCCAGTTGTAGTGGACACTCTCTGTCTTCCATAATCAGCTTTATTCTGAGCGTTGAGTGTGTTAGTGCCGTGTTCAAATTCATCCATAATGCTCCCCTGCAATTTTTTTTGGAATCTGATTTTTGCTGATCCAGGTTGCAAAGGAGAGGCTAAAACAAGTTATCACTCATGCAGGAGAAAAAGATCTTCCGGAGCTGTCTTCAGACCCACCTCAAATTGAGACTGTACTAGCGAGTAAGTTGCACTCCCAGCTTGAAACAGTGGAAGTCCATTTGTGATTCCACAGGAAAAAAGAAATGGAAACATGAATAGACATAAGTGTATCTGTATGTCTGCATCTGTGTGCATATTAGACTGTTGAACATTTATTATTGAAGCTGACTGCCAACATTCCCTATTCTCACTTTATCACTAGTATGTATGTGTTGATCTAATGTTATCTAACTTTCATGTCCTAAATCAGTATTATAAGTTTCTTTCAGAATGTTACGTCATTACCCATATACTGAGAATTTTGACATTGATTTAGACTAATCGACAGTTGACATATGCATGCAGCCTCTGAACTGGAGTTTCTGCCATCATGGTTTCAATATTTTAACAAAGAGCTAGTAGGTGCTGCCTCTTTTGCAGAACATGAAGCTTTCGACCATCCCGTGGCATGTAAGCCTATGTTTTTTATTTAACTTTTAGGGAAAAGTTTGCACGATTTTGGGTATCTTTTGATCTCCCTCTCCCCCTCTTGAAAGATAATTTTGGCAGCCCTTGTATGCTTGTAGTATGATAACTTTTAAATTTGTGCTTATATATTCTCTCTCTTTCTGATTTTTGTGCGGCTGCATCAGGTCTTTTGGCTGTTTCATCTAAGGATGAAGATCCCGTCAACAAATTTGTTGACCTCTTCAATATGAACCAGTTGCCTTCTCTTCTTAATGATGGAGCAATGGATTCAAAGATTCCTAAGCATTTTTTGTTGGTGCATGATAACCAAGATGGCTTATCAGAGAAGTACTTTGTCTAGTCCCCCCTTTTTAGCGTGTAAAATTCTGATATTGGAGACTACATGCATATGCCTACGCTTTTCTGATTTTTTAAGGATTACTCTTGCTGTTGAATCCCAATCATGATATCGTACATCCAATACTGCGGCATTGCTGTGTTATGAAAAAGGAGGGATTGTATTTGTTGTGTTCATCAAATGTGAGAAATATGAAGTTCTTTTCAAAGGGGTGAACAATCTATAGCAAAGATTGAAGACTAATTTTGAATAGCATAAAAGTATTCAAGCTCCTTGATTCTTTTGCATAATTTTTTGGTCTAATATAATCTAGTTGAGGAATGCTAAGGGAATGTGCCTACTTGTTAAATGAGATGAGCAAGAACTAATGCGTCATATCCTTAGAGGAATACTGATTTTATCATTGAAAGAAGTATGACATAAAGATCTCACTGGGAAAGAGAAGGAATCTCAATAAATTAGAAGAACAAATGAGGACAAAAATAATTGCTTATGCAGATTTTTTTAAAATTCCTATATTATAGTAAGTGTAGTTTCTAACATCCACATTAGAGATTCTTTCATCTTGTAGTGGATGTTTGATGTAAATTATTTCTAGGGATAAAGCCTTTAATTGCCCAGGGGCATTTTGCATGAATTAAAATAGATTTCTGCTATGGGAGTTAAAAATGACAGGCTTTTGAGGGGGCTACATTTTCTTGAATTAAGCAATTGAAGAAGCACTGAATACTTGATATGATCCACGGAAGTGCCAGAATCATTTAAATGAGCGGGAATGATTTTTTTAAATCTTAATGTTATTATATATATAGTTTCACACTCCTTGTTTACGCTGCTGAGTGAATGCAATTCAATTATATAAATATCTTATTTTAACATATGTTAGCTTTTGTTTTCGTAATCAAAGCTTTTCCTGATAATATGCTATATGATAATTCTGAGTAGTTGTAGTAGTTACAGTAATACTACGTGTATAGCTAAAAAATGCATAAGAGCATGAAAATGATCGCATCTATGATACAATCAGTTAAGAAACATCATCAACACCGTGGCCTTTACTCATTTGACAAGGACAACTTCAAAGCCATGGATGCATCTGATATTGGTGTTTGTTCTGCAGAGCCACTAGAATCTTGACAGAAATGAGGAGTACATTTGGAGTGAATGATTGTCGCTTAATATGTATAAACTCTTCTGCAGATGGGTTTGGAGAACATCAAGAAAATCCATGGGCATCCTATGTAAGCCAATTTTCAAAAACTGATATTTGTTTGGGCCTCCTTCCATTTTTCATATTCAACTTTTGCTTGTTACAGAAAAATAGCCCTTCTCATAACCAGCAGCAGGATTGCTTCCTTAACGTAGATGATATAGATGAGGTAATTTCTTCCAGGCATTAATAGCTTGCTTGCTAGGGCGTTTTGAGGATTATAAGCCCATTATTTTGCTTATCAGTTGTCTTTGAAATGACGAATATCAGCAATTTCTTAAACTGTACAGTTGAGGAATGCAATGCAAGATCTGTCATCTAAACACATCATTCCTCACATGGAGCTAAAAATCCGCATGCTGAATCAGCAGGTTTTATTTAAACTTCCGATCCATTTACAATGAGCTTGCACTTCTAAAGTTGGTAGTTTCAACATTGAATTATTATTCATGCCTTTGCTTCTCTTCTACTCCCTCAAACTTCCTTATTGCATGCATGCCCCCTCAGAAGAGCACTCTAATGTCTATTTTCACCAGGTTTCTGCAACAAGGAAAGGTTTTAAAAACCAAATAAAAAACTTATGGTGGAGAAAAGGGAAAGAAGATGGACCAGACAATCCCAATGGACCGACGTATGATCGAGACTTAGTTTTCATGATGAATTTGTTCTTTCCATTTTTTCTTTTTGCCAACTAACTTGGTTTGTTTAATCTCTGCTGAAGGTACACTTTTAGCTCCATTGAAACTCAAATAAGAGTTTTGGGTGACCATGCTTTCATGTTACGAGACTATGAACTTGCACTATCAAACTATCGACTAATTTCTACGGATTACAAGCTTGATAAAGCATGGAAACACTATGCTGGTGTTCAGGTACTTTTTGTCTTCTTCTTAGTATGCGGTCTTGTGCATATTGATTTATATGTGGCCATCTGCTGGTTTTCTTTGGTGGAAAATACTACTATACTATCTCTCTCCCACCTTCCCACCTTTACATGTACAGTTAGAAGCTTTCTGCTTAAACTGTGTTCTTTTTGTTGATTACTTGGTGTCGTGGTGCATGGTTGATGATTTGAAGGTGGTAAATCAATTGAGTTTCAAGAAACTGTTGCTTTTGTCCCATGGTGTACTGTATTTGTTTGATTAGACATTCTTGCAACTCAAGATACTTTGTCCTCTATTGGTTCTACTTTGGCTGCATAAGAGAGTAAAGTGGCTTTAGCTGGAAATATGTTATCATATGGAAGAGAAGGCTGCCTTGCTTTCTCATTCAAGAGAAACTTGTTGAATCAGTTGATTTAGCAACCTAAGCAAATCAACTAAGCTTTTAGATTAAGTGGTTTAACATGGTATAAGAGCATGCAAAGGTCTTGGGTTCAAGTCTCACCGCCACCCATTTAATGAATAGTGCACGTGTGGGCGGGATTTATTTCTTTTCCCATTAAAGGCCTAACAAGAACCAGGCACGCGAGGAGTGTAAGACAACAAATGTGATGGAAATAAATGTGGTGAAAGAGAAGACATGAATTTTTTCCATACGGTTGGGCAAGTAATCAACAAACAGAGCAAGCAGCCAAATTTCAAATTCTAGATCATACTGGATGCAAATTCCAAATATCATCTTCCAGACTATCTAGAGGCAAAACCAAACAAATTAGATTCAAAACCAACCAAATTCTAGAACACTTGGAAGCAAATTAGCCAATTTCAAAACACCTGAACAATAATACCCTATTGTTCCATTCCACGGCAACTCTTGAGAAACAATTTCAAAGGGTTCCAAAAGAGAAGTGTCACACATCACAAGACATAATGTAATCCCCAAATTACGGTCACATGTAGAATACTGCCCACTAAGAACACAAGTTTGTGGCTGAAAGATTAACATTTCATAAACCCTTCATAACTAGACTACAATAAAATGCGCTTACAGCAAAATCCAATTAAAAGTTGCAACTTTCAATGAGGCCCAAGATATACTTCCTCTGTGAAAGAAATATTCCCTTACTAGACCTCGCTACTTCCCTAAGAAATATCTCAAATTTCCGAGATCCTTAATTTCAAATTCCTTGGCAAGCATTCATTTAAGTCTTCTTATTTCATCAACGTTGTCATCCATTAATGATATCATCTACATAAATAACGAGAACAATGATTTTATCATTATTCGAGTGTATAAAAAATAAGGTACGATCACCTTGACTTTAGTGTAATCAAATTGGCATGGTGCTTTAGTAAATCTATCAAACTAGGCTCGAAGTGATTGTTTTAGTCCATACAGAAATTTCTTCAACCTACATACTTTACTCTACCAAAAGCATCTTCCAAACCAGGTACAATTCCATATAGACCTCCTCCTCTAAATCACGTCTCTGATTGAGCTCATTTTTGCCATTGAAGCAAATATTTCTTGGTAGTCAATCCCATAAGTCTGTGTAAATCCTTTAGCCACGAGTCTCACCTCATATCTTCCAACTGTCCCATCATGTTTGTGTTTAATTGTAAACACCCATATATATCCTTACAGAAGATCAACAAGTTTCCATATACAATTCTTTCATAACGCCCTCATTTCCTCAATCAATGACCTCCTTGCTCCTTGGAACCGTAAGTACTTCGTGTATAGTACTTGAAATAAATTTACAAGACAGATTAGCACGAAGGCTCCATAGGAAGGGGACAATCTTTGATACGAAACAAATTTCAAAATAGAGTGTGAGGTACAAGACCTAATGGCTTTCTTATGAGCAATTGTAATATCAAGATTGGAAATTTCAGTTAAATTGAGGTTTCTAGACATGTTAGGATTAGAAGAAGAATTACTGTATTTTCCACAATCTTTTTGCTCGATTCAGGTGATAGTTGATGTTCATCAAGTTGTGACTTGTTCCTCCTTGAGTAAACTTTTAGATTTCGGTCTCTATCACACACTCAAATGGAGTTCTACGATCCAAAGAAAAAGTCTTACGGACAATAAACGAACAATAAGAGAAGACTCAGGGTTTTATTATTAGATGGCTGAACAATATGAGATTTATGGGAACACTCAGCGACAAAGAACTCATGATTTGAAGAAGATTGAACCCAAGGAACGGCGAAAGACTCGTTAATAGAAGATTGAACAACAGAGGAAAGATGGGATATTTATAATTAGAAGATTGAACAACAGGCAATACATTCCAAAATTGATATTCACTCTTTTCATTCTCTCCGTGAATATAAATTTTGGTGAAAAAGAGGGGTTCTTGAAAAAGGCAACATCCATAGATATAAAGAATTTTCTTGTTGGAGGATAATAACACTTGTAACCTTTTTGAGTAGGCGAATAACTTAGAAAAACACATCTTAGAACCCTTGGGTCCAATTTTCCCCTATTAAGACTATGCACATAGACAAATGCAAGACAACCAAAAACCTTAGGTGGAAGAGAACAAAAAAGTTTGGACGTTGGATACATGTGTTTAAGGGTATCGAGAGGTGTTTTGAAATTAAGGACCGTGTTGGCATTCTATTGATAAGGTAAGTAGCATTAAGAATGGCTTCGCCCCAAAAATATTTTGGAACCCTCTTGGTAAACATTATAGCTTTGATACCATGTAGAAAATGGTATTTTCATTCGTGCTTCAATTGGAAAATATACGAGACTTATATAGGGGTCTCATGACAACTCAAAAAGGAAAAATTCCTATAACCTAGCTAAATCCTACATCCTAACTAATTGCTAATTACAAGGGAATGCTAGTTACAAGGAAATAAATTAGTCAACAATAATCAAGTTATGAATGAATTCTTCAACAAGCATAAATATGGTGATGCTTATGTAGGATAATGGCATAACATGACAGTTAACATAGTTATTCTCATCATTTATGGCCTACTTTGAAAAATATCTGATTAATTTGCTAGTTAGATTCCGTCATGTTTTTTACGTATCTGTTCCAAGTTGATTAATTATACTGAACCACGACTACATTATCTTGGGTAGTGCATATGTTAACACGTGGGATATAGTTATCTAGAAAATATCAGAACAAAGCTACTTTACGCTTCAATTCTTATTCATCACTTGGTTCAACTTCTGCTTCTCAGTTTTTCTCGAAACTTGAATATGTTGTTGTAGTCATTTGGATTGTTAGGGTCCACATATAAATTCAGATATTGTTGATTTATGTAATTTTATAAGAAATAGATCTGGTTATAGTTATAGTTATACTTCGTTCAAAACTTCCCTACAAATGAGTCTGTAAATAGTCTTCATGTTGTGAACCATCATTAATAAATAAAAAGAATAAAGACTCAAATTCTCGAGTAAAACAATCATATCAAATCTTTATCAACTTTTATTAGGGATCCAGATGATTTCTTCCCCATCTACAATTTAAGTAGTCAGAGATACTCCATGTGGTGATTAACTTTAGAAGTCTAAAGATACTCCATAGAGTGAGGTGTATTATTTCATTTATTCTTAATGCATCTGTTTTTTGTTTACCTAGAAATGCTAGAAATTCGCTGTGACATGTAAGACAAAGTATTTGGATTCACCTGTTCTTTAAAACCATTCTCCAGAGTATTAAATCGTGTATTAACTGAACAATGTTTAGATTTACTTTCTAGAGACAAGTTTCATGGTTTATTATGGGTGAGAGCTGTTTTAATAGCCTGTTCAGCGTTATGCTAATTTCGTTGTTTCAGGAGGTGTCGAAAAGAAATTTTGCCTCTATCACTTTTGATTTTTAACCATTTGGCTGTGACTGCATGCTTTATCCTTAAACCTTTACCTGCAAATATCTTCTTTCTATGGATTTTACTTATAATTTGTATGGTTTTCCAGGAGATGATGGGATTGTCATACTTCATGTTGGATCAGTCAAGAAAGGATGCTGAGTACTGCATGGAAAATGCATTTAGCACTTATTTAGTATGTGTAACCCTAACTTGCTTGATTTGAATACTTTATGTTTTATGTGTGTGTGTCTGAAGTCTAGTATCATCTCCTCCTCCTACCTAAAGTGGAAACATATCCTTTGAGAAAACATTATTTATAATTGTTAAACATAAATTGTTATTCTTACATGTTGCCTTAGTATGACCAGAAAAGATATTGTCAAACCTGATTGCTGCAATTATTCAAGATTCCCTTTTTAGCTTGTAGGGTGTATTTTTTAGTTCAAGATTCTTCTTAGTAACTGGAATCAAAGAACTAGTGGATCTTAAGATCTTGATGCATCATCTGCCTTCGTGAGCGAAATGTGACAAAATGAAAGGAAAACAACATCATCATCTCCACTCTTCTGATGAAGGCCTTAAGAACCATTAAAGGGGGAACATTTTATGGAAAACAAATTCCAGGGGAGGGTTGTGTAACTTTTGGGAAGGGCTGTTATAATTTGTGGCTCAAATATGGACTTAGCCATTGATTCATTCCTACAGACTATAGAATTTGTGTAGCCACGTAGAATAATTTGGATTTAACTTTGTAGAGTTGAGTCAATTGAGTTGTGACAAAATTGAGACACGATGAATATTTGAATACTATTTGTTAAATAAGCATGCAAGATGATAAGGGCAAGATGTTTAAATATTCAATTTGGACTAAGAACTGATGAATCCTTGTAAAGGTAATAAAAACAAGATTTGGTGTTGAAGTTGTCAAGTCTCCTCTTCAGTAGCTCCGAGAGGATATTTCTAGAATCAAACTCAGTGGTTTTTCTTATGACAAATAAAAAAGAATAGAGTCCAAGTTGACATCAATGACAGGACCGTAATATGTCTGATTATGCTCACCTGGTCCCCTTCATTGAATGAAAAGTTTGGGAGAAAAATGTGTATTGGAATCAAGGATAAGCTACTAACTATTAAAAATTTGAGAGATAATTAGCAAACTGTCTCACTAGTATTAGGTGACAAGATTCTCCTGTTGAATGGTATCGAGGGTCCAACTGCTCTTTGATCTTAATGAGTCACAGGTTTAGTCGCTTGATCTCTCGTTCCAATCCATACTCGAAGACATTGCATGACCTCTTATTGTACATTGAAGTCTTTGTTAGTGTTAATAATACTCAAAACTGGGTTTGGAAAAATTATGTCTCTACCAAGTGTTTCCATTTGGCTGTTAATTCATTGATAATTTTTTGATTATATAAATCCATGTACTTTCAGAAAATTGGATCATCTGGTCTGCAAAACGCTACACGGTGTGGTCTTTGGTGGGCAGAAATGTTAAAGGCTAGGGATCAGTATAAAGATGCTGCAGGTGTTTATTTCCGTATCTCTGGTGAGGTAATGCCCATATTTTTTACAACAGTACTGATGGGAAATCGTCATATTCTACTCTGAAATTTATCATTGTTAGGAACCCCTGCATTCGGCTGTGATGCTTGAGCAAGCATCTTACTGTTATTTGTTTTCCTCGCCGCCCATGTTGCGCAAGTATGGGTTTCATCTCGTTCTTTCTGGTGATCTCTACAAGAAATGTGATCAGGTTGGTTCTTATCTAAGCATGAAAATTATACATGCATGTAAACAATGTAATTTCAAGAATGCTTTACCTTGCCTTCTAGCAGATAAAACATGCTATTAGAACATATAGAGGTGCTCTTTCCGTCTTCAATGGCACTGCATGGAACCGCATCAGGGATCATGTTCATTTTCATATTGGAAAGTAAGTTTCAGAAATCCGGCCAATTTGGTATTGGGAGCAAATTATTGCTTTTTACAGCATCAATATGGAATTCTGTGGTACTTATCTCATAATTGATTCAGGTGGTACGCATTTCTTGGAATTTCTGACGAGGCTATTAAACATATGTTAGAAGTCCTGGCCTGTGGTCATCAATCAAAAACGACACAGGAGTTGTTTCTAAGGGACTTTTTTCAAATTGTTCAGGTTGTTGCTGATGCCAAGTTTGTTTTCTTTTATTTATCACGTTCCTTTCCTTTTCTCCCCAACTGTAGCTTTTTCCCCCATGAGCTGGAAAAGGGGAACTAATAGCAATTATCTCAGAGTAGAATGGAAATATTGTCATCTTCTTTTCTTCAAATTCAATAAGCTTTAAATATGATGATATGCTTGAAACATATCCAGGTATTTCACTACATTTAGTTTTTTGTTTGGACGAACAACCTTGTGTCCATGTGCATCTTTGATTTCTATTAATGATAGCAGTAAAAACTAAAATGCATTATTAATGCATCAAAATAGCTTTTGAACTGATGAATTTTAACATGACTATTATTTCGTTTTTTCCAGTCTACTTGAGATTTTGATGCAGTTTTATGTTTCTAGTTCACGTTTAGATCACAGTAATGCTGCCCAAACACCATTGGTATCTGTTCTTGACTTAGTTCATTTGGATTGTGTAGAAAACAGGGAAAACATTTGAGGTGTCGAGGCTTCAGCTGCCCATGATCAACATTTCTTCATTCAGAGTTGTTTTTGAAGATCATCGAACTTATGCTTCATCTTCAGCTGTAAGTTGATTAGGGTTTTTCCTTTCTGACTTATTAGCCAATGGGTGGTCGATTTATCTTTTTATCATTATATTTATGGAGATAGGCAGAACAATAACATATCATAAATGTCGAATGTTACATTAGGTTTTGAGGCATAGATCCCAGTATTACCTTGTTTGCACTTCTGTATATGGCTGTATTCATATTTAATTTCACTACTTCCTAAATTTCAGGCCAGTGTTAGAGAAAATTTGTGGTGGTCTTTGGAGGAGGACATGGTTCCATCACTTTCTGTTATGAAGACTAACTGGCTGGACCAACCAAAGATTTTACCAAAGAAGTATAGAGAATCAAATGTTTGTGTTGCTGGAGGTATGAAGGTGATATTATTTTTCTAGTTTCAAAGTTGGATGCATTTGCATGTCTTTCTGCTGTACCTTCTCCCCTCACTAATGGTTCCAGGCTCAATGGATCACTGTCAACTAAAGCTTTGTTACTTGTTATAACTACTCGAAGATGATCATGAAACATATGTAATTTAGTCATTTAATACTGGATTAGATAGGTGTGATTTATTATCTTTACAGATGTTCATTCACAAGTATATGTAATGCTTATGTTGCGAAAGATCTGACTCTGTGAATTAAATAACAGGAATGATCAAATATTCCATGCTTTTTGAGAGGGCGAAATAACCCAAAGTGGTTTAGAATCAATCTTTATGTGCTTATGTATTAAATTGTTCCACATGATTGTCAAGGCAAAAACAGTACGTGAAGAGTTAGTGTGGCAGTCTTGGATGGAATACACAATTTGAGAAATATTGCGAATCTTCAAAATTCTATATACAGAAGGAAGACAGAATCAATGAAATCTAACTTGCTTTTTGAATCTGGAAAAGAAAATCTTACTTGGTATTTATGGTGGATTTCAGAAAAGGAAAGATGCTTTGAAATAGGCCCTTTTTACATTTGGTAGTCAGAATCTTTTAATTCAATGCACTTGGTATAGCTATATGAGCCATGTGTATGCAAATTTACTTGCCCTGTCATTAATGGGATTAAAGATGTAGCAGATTCCTCTTACTGGATCAGCCGCTGAAAGCAGACTTTCTTGTGCTGCATCCATCACTGATCCTATGTTGTAGAGGCAGTGAGTTACAAATTATATATAGATGGCTAGTGAAAGTTTCTGAAATGTACAGAATGACAATATGGTAATTTTTCACTGGAGTAATGAGTAATCTATTTTGGGTATTGCACCAAATCGATTCGTCATGCAAAAACTTGTGTGTTTTTATAGCAAAATCCTCTTTCCAGAATATTGGGGATTGACAATCGTGATCTTCTTTTTCCTATAGTTATTTGTATTCTTAGTGAGCTTGAAGATACATTTTATTTTCATGCTTTTTGCAGAGGCAATCAAGGTGAATGTTGGTTTTAGAAACCCTCTTCAAATTCCTATTTCCATCTCAAGCGTTTCCCTAATATGCGAGCATTATGCTAGTTCTGATGAAGAAGATTCTGGTAAATCTATACATTGCCCGTTTATGTTCATTGTCTGTACGTTTACAAATCACATCCATCCTTTCTCCCCTAGTTCGAGTTGATACACATTTAAGCTATCCTCTATGGATATTTTGTCATTCGTTTCAAAATTTAAATTGATATCAATTTCTAGTGTAACTTTGGCGATCACCGTTATCAATGATGCAGATGCAAGTAGCTCAATAATTGATCATCACAATGACGAAGAGTCAACTAAATTATCTGTTAGCAGGTGTGTTAGTGATTCTTCCAGGTTGCGCTGCCTTATTTTTATATTTGGTTTGCTGATACCTTCACTTTGTAATTCGTAATTTTCAAGAACTTTGGCTTTATGATACAGGGACTTCAGTGTAGACACATCTTTGTTTAATTTATCAGAAATTGAAATTACCTTGGAAGGAGGTGAAACAACTGTGGTGAGTTTTACATGTGAAAAGTTTGGGCCAAATTTACTAGTTTCTTGTAGTTATATTTGTCTGCAGATGTTGAACTTTTGTGAGATGAACGGTGCAATCAAGTGGACTTTTATGAGAAATTAATTTTTCTTGCTTCTTATAGCAGAATGACTACAAGTTGGTCCGAAATCGTCTCATTTTAATGTGTTATTGTATATCGAAGGTGTCTGGAATTACCTTTGATTTTTTCCCCCTTTTTTGGTATTTTTATTTGTTGCTGGATTTTTTTTGGCAGTATTGTATTTTAGCCCTTGTTTAGTTTAGCTTAAAAAGTTTCTAGGTCAAAGTCAACCGTTAATTTTAACCACATATTTCTTAGGACCCACGACTTTTATAAACTTATCAATGACACATTTCATCAATTTTTATCAAAATCTGCTAAAACTTTATCAAAAGCTTTGTCAAACACGCCCTTAATTTTAGATCCTATTCATGATAAAGATCTAATTAGAAGTATGTCATGAAGGTGTCACCCTTGATAGGCTAAGCTATACTGTACATCAATGATGGCTTTATTACCCAACAGCGTGATTCTCTGTTCATATCCCTCAACCATTTGTTATATTCATCTTGCTGAGGCTTTATTATGGACCATTAGCAATTTAAATGTAACGATGACATTTCAAATATTAATATAACGATGACTTTTCAAATAACATATTTATATTGAAGTTTTACGGTTGTTGATATCAAAGAAAGGTAGGTTGATATATTTTTATTGAATTGAGCTTGTGAGGATAATAAAGAACTTTACCCAGTAGAAAGGGGAGAAATTTAAATTGCAATATCTTTCCATGAATCTCACTCTTGCTCTAGTATGAGTCAAAACAAGTAAATCTCTCTGACCTAACCCCTCAATGCCCCTAAAAAACTTACACAAACACAATCACACTCTCCCAAATATATCTACTATGTTTGTTCGGTTGTTGGGGGAATATGGAGTTGAGTGATGTAACATTGGCATTTTTTCAATAAATGTCTGCTTGCATACCTATTATCATTCTTAATTGGGCGATGACATTCATCACCTTGGATTATTGCATCCATCTTCTCAGTTTTATACATGCTTAGTGTGCCTTAAAAACGAGGCACTCCAGATAAAATTCTTGGTAGCGCGTGAAATATTTTATGGTACCTAATTATCCTCTTTCCCCTCTCTCTTCTTTTTAAAATTTTCAGGTTCAGCTTACAGTTACTCCCAAAATAGAAGGTACCCTAAAAATAGTTGGTGTGAGGTGGAAACTCTCAGGTTTAGTGGTTGGACTTAGCAATTTTGAATCGGACATGATTAGAAAGAAAGTTGCGAAAGGAAAAAGGAAGTCAAAGAAGTCTATGAAAGATAATCTGAAGTTCTTGGTGATAAAGGTACCACTGTTCACTTTCCTATGGAACATGGTGTGTTTTTCTTGTGTAAACTTGATTGAACTTGGCATCTCTGAAATGGATTGTTTATTATGTTTCGGCTACAACTTGCTCAATGTTCAGAGTCTACCCAGGCTAGAGGGTGTTATTCATCACCTACCTAGAACAGTTTATGCCGGAGATCTGCGCCGCCTTACTTTAGAGTTGAGGAATCCGTCAGAAACTTCTGTCAAGGTATGGTTATTTCTTACATTAGGTTTTTTCTGCCTATTGTCGTAAAAAACATGTAGGATACAAATTTTTCTTTCCACTTGAGGCTATAACAGTCAACCCCTCAATCAATCTGAATAGATTCTGTTGGGTCAAATAGACTCTGATCTGTCATGGCTGGTATAAGAGATATTATGCTAGGATCCTGTTGTCTTCCATTTTTTTCTCAACAATGTCAAATACTACTAAAACCATCCGATGCAGTATTCTGGGCATGAGAAAACACCTCCACGAGCTTATCATATACGTTATTCCAATCGGATTGTTGGATATTTCTCCAGTTTTATATGTTCCAATTTTCGAAGTCGTATCAAATATTGTAAACAAATGTTAGAATGTTCAATGTTATGGGGATATCTATATTGTTGGAATGAATGCTTATGGTTGTGCATTATCTTCTGCTAGAAGTACTTAAATTATTTATTAGCCTCGTACTCCCTCTAGCAATGTGAAACATTGTCCGATGGGAAGTGTACTGGTATCTCACTCCCATACAGAAACGATGCTTATATATAAATTCTATAGAATGAGGTGTGGGCATTGATCTCCTAAGGTCCTTTAAGCATGATGGGAAGTTCTTGACACTTGAGAACTATTGAGACTCAAAAGCTTATATCAAGTGGAAGTGTTTAGATCCTGTTTTCCTTGGTCATCAATCAATAATACTAATGATGGTTTCGAGTGGAAGTTGATAATTGTGGTCTAAAAACTAAAAAAATATTATTATATTACTTCTGGAGCATAGAGACCTTTTCCTTTCCAGATTAGTACCATTACCAGTGTTTCGTATATATTATTTTTGAGTTCTAATTATATTAGTGAAAAATAATAAAAAAATCTGATAAAATTTGTTTGTTTTCCAAAGACTTCAGACAGGCTGTATCTTCTCATAGGTTATTTTATTTTCTAAAGGTATAAACAGCTATAGAATTTGAAGCAAATCTGGGAAATCACTTTAGCTATAGGTCCGTGTTATCATGCTAAAAATTTAGGATTTTCGAATTCCATATTATTTTTTGAAAAGAGGAGATTGCTTGCCATTTGGGGGAATCGTTTATTCTTGCTGCATCTTTGACTGAGTTTCTACTTATGAAATATCCGGGCTTTGGAGGTAGCCTGGACAGTAGATCTTGTGAAGTGACGTGATGGAAATTACTTGGTTTACTTGGACAAAAGAAATGCAGGAGCATTTCAGGATCACAAACTGGCATGTAGCTGCTTATGGGAAAGAGTCCTACTTATTCCTTCCTTTTGGGCCAAGGCAGATGGGCAAACTTTAATGGACACACGTAGCTGGAGGGAATTATTTGAGTGATTTCTTTTATTCCATTATTTTTATTTAAAAACTGAGGACACATTGTGCTCTATTTTTTATCTCTTTGCTTCTACTTCTTTTAATAACTTTTCTCATAGAAATTGTTCCCCATATCCAAACCTTTTTCTTCATAAAGGATAATGATATTTGCTAATTCATGTCCTAACCTTTCACTTGATCAATAACTTGGAGAAGAAATTTGGCAATTTAACATGGAGTAATTTTGTTCATATCATGATGCCCACTAAGATTGGACGAGGAAATCATAGTCTTATTCACTTTATGGACTATGTTCTCTTTTGGCAGAATTTGAAGATGAAGGTCAATAATCCAAGATTTCTTAATGCTGCGGATCAGGATGTCGTGAACATGGAATTTCCTGCTTGCCTTGAAAAGCAGGCAAATTCGACACGCAGTAGTGTACAAGTGGAGACCTCCAAATCATCTAGCAGTATTTTTCAATTCCCTGAGGTTAGTACGCCCCCTATCTTAATCATTAGAAATTTGAACCAGGAAGTGACTGGATTTCCCTGTTTTACTTACTGTGATTCTATTTTCCAGAATGCAGCAATTTCTGGGGAAAAAGCATTCATGTGGCCTCTTTGGTTTAGGGCAGCTGCTCCCGGAAGCATTTCATTATATATAACGATATACTATGAGGTGGAAGATTTATCAGCTGTGATAAGATATCGCACATTACGCATGCATTACAATTTGGAGGTATGTTTTGAATGGGATGACGAGTCATTGTTTTTTATGGTATTCCACTAATTAACTATAACTCCGCAACTGGATATCATTTTCCTAAATTTCAATGATTTCTCACACAGCAGGAGATTTATGTTCAGTTGTTGATTAGATCATCTATTATCTTGATTTATCCTCATTCTTTTCCCAAAAGAATCATGAAGCCGGTGAATATAGAATTTTGATGGTTAAATTGACTTTACTTGGACTGATACTCGTCAATTTATGGCTGACTATCTTTAAAAAGTCAGTTAATTATGATAATTATTTTGAAGTCATCACTTGGCCATTCATCTATCTCATTCACAAATCTGGTCTTGATGTGCGCAATTTTATTGCATTAAATAATGTTTTATAGGTACTGCCATCATTAGAGGTGTCATTCAAAATTAGTCCTCGCCCTTCAAGATTGCAAGAGTTTCTTGTGCGGATGGATGTTGTCAACAAGACCAATTCAGAGAGTTTCCAGGTTCACCAATTGTCATCTGTTGGAGATGAGTGGGAAATTGCATTGCTTGAACCTATAGATGCTATTCCTTTGGAATTTTTAATGGCCGGTCAGGTTCTTTCATGCTTTTTCAAGCTCAAGGTTTGTACCAAAAAATGGGATTTTGACTGAGTAATTTGTTGAGACACCTTTCATTATGTAGTGAACTGTTGTGTTTTTCTTTAAAGATGTAGTTTATGACAGCTCTAGTTTATCCTGGACAAGGCCTCACTGAAATTTGACCTTATAAAATGGCACCTTTTGTTCTATCTGGAATAAGGACACATTTTGTGTATGTGTACCTTGTACTTGTATTTCTACAGGATTGACACGTTAACTGCGACATTTTGGCTCCAAGCTGGACACTATTCCAAGCGTCCTTTTTTGTTTTAGATAATTATTTGTACCTACTAATATTAAAAATTAACACCATGAAGCATATACACTTCTACTAGGGCGGCATGTCCGTGTCCGATATGTGTCATGTCGTGTTGGACACCGACACTCCAGGACATGTGTCCGACAAGCCACATGCTTTGTACTATTGTTTATATATTTTTCAAATTTCACAAACTTGATAGATATTTTAGGGACACTCCTCGTGCAAGTGTTTGATATGCCATGTGTTGTGTTCTTCAAAAGTACAAAATAAAGACATAATATATAAACAATTTTGAAGAATTTAAATTGACGTGTCCCCTACACGTCCGGGTCCTACTGTTTAGTAAAAATCATGTGTTGGTGTGTCCGTGCCCGTGTTTCTTAGCATTAACATTTTGGGCTCCCCCCTCCCCCCTCCCCCCCTTTTTTTTTTCTTTTTCCAATTTATGCTGACATACTTCTGCGTTGCTATGGTACACTGGCGTTTTCTCTTTTTAACCTTTTGGCCAACCGATGATATGTATTGCTTGGTTTTTTTGATTTTGTTACTTTTGCCTTCAGAACTGCAGGGATCGATTAACTGCTGAAAATGAGATATGTTCTACATCAAAAAAAGCTGATGTTAGATTGGGTAATGGTCATATGGGAGGGCTTTTTGATATTTCCAGCTCACCTTTGACCATGTTTCATCATTATGAAAGATTGCATGAAGAAATGTTGGATCGGGTATGCTATCTCTTGCCATTTTAATTAGCCTTGTTAAGGTTACAAGTGCATGTTTATTTTGTTGGAACACCATAAACTGCACAACTAATGGTGAATTTAACCTTAAAATAGCTACAAAGATGGTTAGCCATGATTGGTTGATATTTTTTGATTAGTGTGAGTCATTCTGTATTATAAGAATGACATAACTTGCCTTAAAATCTTTTTGTTTATATGGGGTCAAGGCAAAAATGCAGATCTATTGCACTGTTATCTTATTATCATTTCTTGGATCTCTTTTATCACATGCAAGGAACATCAGAATACAGTCGACTTCATCTTGATATCTCAGACGCAAAGTGATAGCAACCCTGAGTGGCCAAATTCCATTAAAGTTTTTTCTCATCACACGTGTCATTGTAGGTATGTTTGCTAAGTTTTTGGTCCTCGATGATGAACTTGTAGTTCATCTGATCTTTTATTGCTTATAATTGGGTAGTTATTATCTTACTTTTTTCTGTGTTTTTACTTGCTGTACTTTAATACAGCATTGCAAGTAGAAGCCCAATATGGTGGCTAATGGAGAGCCCCCGGACAATAAAACACGACTTTTCAACTACTTTTTGTGAAATAAATTTGAACATGACTGTCCACAACTCTTCAGAAGATGACATGTCGGTTAGCATTAACACAATTGATTCTACAACTACCATCAACTCAGTAAGCAGTCCGGCTCCAGTTTCGGGTAATGAAGTGGGATGGCACGATTTGTCTCATCTGACTGAAATTAAAGTCACGTCAGATGTTCTGGGAGCTCGAGTCGCAAAGTCGCTATCACCCGAGAGTGTTTCACCGTTCATTTGGTCAGGAGCAAGTTCTACTCGATTCAAACTTAAATCCTTGTCGTCTGCTGAAATTCCTCTCCAAATTTGTGTATTTACTCCCGGGACTTATGATTTGTCTAACTATTCTTTGCATTGGAATCTTCTATCCTCCAGCGATAAACGAGACAATCTGAATGAATTGGGACCGTCATCAGGTACATGCCAGGGGTATCCTTACTACATTACAGTGCTGCAAAAAGATTAAGCTTTTGTCTGATGTAAGTTGTTTGTTTTTTAGTAATTTTATACTTTCAGCTTGTAAAAATCTCGATGATTCTACCTATTTATATAGGGACACACAAATATTAGAAGTGAAACAAAATTCTTTTAGACGAAACCGAGAGGCTGATAGAAGTTTTCCCCCGTCCATGGAATTATTTAGACTGAATTTAATAGAGATGGAATTTGTGGAAAGTTTTCCTTGTACTGATTGGTACTGTTCTTTTTGTTTCTTTCATTCTTTTTTCCTCGAAGAAACTGATTGTTACGTTCATTTGTATTAAATTTGGAGGTACGATGGAAAATAATATGGCTAAAATTTTATCATTTGTTGAAATATTTTGGCAAAATCATTATATGTTTGTTTAAATTTTAGCTTGGATATGTTAACAGGATTATAACTGTGTTCTGCAGGCGGTCCAAAATCTATACTTTTCCCTTGTTTTTCCTTCTTCATTTTCCTTTTATAAAGTTTTTTGCTGGGTCAGGCTTTTGTATATCTAGAATGCTCAAAGGTCGTCATTTTAATTTCTTTTAGAAATATATTTGGATTTAATGATCTAGTTGTTTTGGATGTTTGTATAGGTCGAGTAATAATCTGAATAGAGCGACGGAAAAAGATTTGTGTAACTGATTTTTAATTTATTAGCATTAGCCTCTTTGGTACATCAATACATGTTTCTATGTTCGTTCCAATGTTGTTGACTTTGCCAACTCCCCCTATCAACCCGTATCTTGTTTGTTTTCATTCTATCTTTCCTTGAATCTCCTTTAACATAAGAATAGAGTTTGAGAAGGAATTTTGAAACTTAATTTTCTTGTTGAGTCTCTTTGAATCCCATGTAGGGTGTGTCAAAGGGCTGTGCTCTGACCAATCCTTCTACCGTAGGGGGGCCGCCCCCGTGGCCGGGGGCATAAGGTTTTCGTAATTAAGGCCCTTCGTTGCCCATACCACTAGGGTTGACTGTAGTGGTATGACCCTCCAAGGGTCTGAGCTGGCCCTCGGGCCTATTTTAACGGACCTGACGGCTTGGTCAATTTTAACGTGTCTACACGACTATATCTATGGCTAAATGGGTAGAATGTCCATTTGGGAATAAAATAATGTTATTCATTAGTAGAGACTATTATCGATTTACTTAGCAGTAGTTATTGATTCAATGAAATTGTGATGCATTTTAATGCATTGACAATGATTCAGAGAACCTACTACTATTTGATTGATAATGATCTCTACTATGATGAATAAAATTATTATTGGGACGACTAATGTTTGTTGTTTATTTGTATAGCAACATTGACTAGAAATTATTTTAATAATTTTGAAAGAATTCTAGAATCTTGAAAGGTCTCCATTTGCATGCCTAGTCTTTCATTAACTTTAATTTAATTTAATTCAATTTTCGCTCACGGGTCCGCTTGGTGCCGGCTAGTGCTTATAATTGATTTTGAGGTTGTTTATTCTTTACTTAAATATATTATCACGTATTTTTTTATATTTTAATAAGTTTGGTAAAATCAATACTTATAAACTATTAAACCCACAGAATGTCAAAACAATGCTATTTATCACAAAGTGTTGGGATATGAATGAGAATTGTGTCAAATTTGAATGGAATAATTCATTTTATTAGAAGGTATTTATATTAGCGTTTTATTTTTTCTAACGACACCACATTTTGATTATAATGAAGGACTCCAACTACTACTTATTTTTGTATTTGTCCTCATCTATTTTTTGTATTGTAAATTAATGATAAAAATGCTACGAAAAAAATTGGAGACACAAGTGCCAAAACGTCGAAGGTTGGAAGACATTTATTGCAATTAAAACATAGTGTAGATAATACAAACTATTGCGTATAATTATCCTTTAATTGATTTTATTGAAATTTAGGTGTTCTCAATTCGAATTTAAATAGATTATTTAGAAATTTAAATTTCCTTAATAAATACCGAATTTCTAAATATTTCATTAATTATAAGATTTTAATAGATTTCAAGTCCATAAATATAAATACTAAATTCTTTAGGAATTCTAGTCCAGCCCTTCAAAATTTCAATCCACAACTTCTCTTAAGCCCCTCCCCCTCTATTTTTGCCACATATTTTTGTACTAAACACTTGTTTTTTTTATTTTACTCATATATATAAAATTATGCTAATTTGTTGAATTGTTTGATTTTAATAATAATAATTTTTTTTAACAAATGTTAAACATAATCTTTGAAATTTCATTATTGATTCTCAATGACCGAACCAAACAATTGGATTCAAGAATATAAATAATATATTAGTAAACTATAATTAGATAACTTGTTTAATACTATATTTTAAGCGTAAAATCAAAATTTATATAATTTGCCTCATGTTTTAACCATAAAGTACACACAAGAATCCATTAGAATCTATATTTAATTCTATTGATATCTGCTAAATTCTGTAGAATTCTATTCAAATTTATGTATAAATTTTATAGAATTATATTCAAATTCATGAAATCTATGATAATTTATAAATATTTTTTTTTTAAATTCTGAATTAAAGACACCCCTCTTATATTTGAATTAATTTATTTTATCAAAATATAAAAGTTTTTTTTTATTTGAATCTTACTATATAATAATATTTAAGTTTAACTTTAGTATGGAATAACTATAATAACTTTATGTATGTACTAAACATGTAAAAAAGGTATTTTAAATAACTTTAGCCTACTTATTAAGGGCTTGTTCGGTAGAGTTTTTTTTGGAAAAAAATGAGTTTTTTTGGTTACTTTTTGACTTTTCAAATTTTTTGGTAGTGTAAAAAAGGTTGAAAAGTCAAAAATTGTAGGCAAAAAAATAGATTTTTTTGGAGAAAATGGATACCGAACAAGCCCTAAATGTGATAAACATGCTTATTAATTAATTTTTTGGATTTATGATAAATTACTTATAAGATAAGTATAAGAAACAGGATGATCCCATCAAGAAAATACAATGGACAAAACTCAATAGGAGGAAATTAAATAAATAAACAACAAAGCCCAAAATACCTTCAAGAAAAGAACAATTCAATCAACTTCAAAATAAGAATAGTTACAAAATGGCAACTCCAACTCCCCCTGATAATGAAGTGTCCCAAAATTTCTCTTATGTCAACATTGGTGGGCTTTGGGGGTAGGGGAAGAGGGGTGACCTCACTCAAGTTCAACAAAATCAAAACAATCAAAATTATGAATTTTCTAAGTGGGAATGAATTATGTCCAAGCATTTCTTTGACTATTCGGGCTATAAACTAAGTCAATCGTCGAATTTAGAATTTTAGTTTCAATCTCATCAGATATCTTTTCTTCGTTTCAAAATAGTCACCCAACTCTATTTTTGTTTCAAAGATTTTTGGTTGAAGTGATTAGTATGAAACAAAATGTAAAGTCGGGCGACCATTTTAGAAACAAACAAAAGATATGACGAAATTGAGACAAGACCTTAAATTCGGCAAGCAACACCGTTTCTAACCTTTGACTAGTCATATAGTCTATTTCCAAGGGCGGATCGACAATACAATAATGAGAATAATAATCAACAACAAAATAATTGCAAAACAAGTCCATTTCCTAGTATTCTTTTGATGTTTCCTGGCCACTTGCAGCTGCTGAGTTCCCCCTCTAACAAAAGAATTTGCCCTTCCTACTTGACTTTCAATATCATCCAATACTTCCCCCTGACTCTCCACAAGCACAGCCATGTCCAAGAAAACTTGATGCAATTCCTTCAGATTCTTCTCCATTTCTCTTACAGCATCATGTCTTTCTTGAATTTCCATAATGGTGTCCATTACCTGTCCTCTTCCTTGCTCCTGTATGGCCTTCTGCAAGAATGTCTCGCTCTCGCCCGTCTCGATTAGATTGTCAAGAATTTTCTCATCAGGATTTTCACCAGTTACCGTGTAGTACCTGTCGAAGATAATTTAAGTATATTCATTATGTCGACTCTATAGAAGTTTTAAGCTTTTAAACGAAATACTTCAATAGGGCATCAGAGAACACAAGGACCTTGACTTCAACCTAGTTTTGACTAAAGAAAATGAATCAAGCCTACACGTGAAGAGACGTGTTGAATATAATTTAAGTATAAGCTCAGCTTCTAGATGAGTTAGTTCAACCGTACCTTCTCTGCACCGTATCCCGGTACTCGGAAGCCATTCTTTCCCTCAAATCCTTGAACCTGTTCATTATATCCTGCAATTTTTTCCTCAGGCCATTGACTACAGAAGTCCTTGTCCTGTCTGAAGAACTTCCAGGGCCACATCCTGGAATTTTCCTGTTATCAGAATTGGTCTTTTCCAGCGCCTGCAATCCCACCTTAATCACTTTTGCTTTCTTTAATGATGTCGAGACATCATTATCCATTTTTGCTCGAAGATTTTTAACTGCTTTGGCATTGTGTAGCGTTTTGCTTTGCTCGTGTGCCGCCTGGAGCTGGCCGAAGAGTACTTCCAGGGCGTCGAGCTCGACTTTTATGGAATCCACATCTTTGAAAAAATTTTCAAGATCGACTCCGCCTAAGTCAGTCATCTGAATGGAGTGGGACAGCGGTGGCGACTGATCTTGGCCGCCGGAAAACGGTGATGATAAGAGATCATTCATTGTTTGGTATGCACTATTGAATAGGATCAAACAATAGAATAAACAAGAATTTAACTTATGAGCACAATCTACCTTACCAAAGAAGCTATGTACGAAAATACTAGAGGATTTGAGAGAAAAAGAAGATGAAAAATGAAATGGCAAAGGGGATGAGGTTTAATTATATGGATGATGGCTGGGAATTAAATAAAGTTTAATTAATGGCTAAGCAAAGATTTGTCAAAAGATTCATCTGGTATTCAACATAATTCCTGTAGGAGGGAAAGGAAATATCAAGGAAAATACCAAGGAAAAGTTGAAAATTCAACGTTCTCATTCAACATATACATATACGTGTAGTTTTACTAATGCAGATTCAAGACGCGTATTGAGGAAAATTTATTGACGCAGATTGAAATAAAAATTATATTTACATTATTCAATAATATTCTTAATAAATAACCAACTATGAACCCTAGAAACTCAATAAAAATAAAAATACAGGGGTAGTTATATCGATACTATATATATTTTTATATAAATTCACTATATTTTAATTATATTAAAGGTCTCTAACTTTTATTTATCGTCACAAAATGCCCCCTTTTTTTCATTTGATTCTTATTATTAACTTTCCATTAATTATTACATCTTGTCTCTAATGACGATTTTAATTAGACATAATACAGTAAAATTGTGATTACTAACACCTTGTTCATTATACTTTTCTCAAATTATAGTTGTTAACATTATTCAATGCTTTTGTAAAATTTTAATTGCTACCTTTTGAACTAATCGTTCAAATATAGATAGGATTATCAATTTCGATAGTTTGTAATACGGTTTTTGAGGGAACGATATTGTACTTGTTATTATATTACTTATCGCAATATCGTGCACTTGCAATTTTCACTAACAAAATGGATGCAAATAATATTAAGAAATGTGCATATCTTTTTCCTGCCTTTGTAATAGTTTGTATGATACTTTATAAGTCGTAGATATGTGTTTGTCTTGGTGTGGGGAGATTATAATCTAGGCGTGGCTTTAGAGGATCTCTTGATTTCAAGGTTGATTAATCAAGCACATAATAATTGATGTCAATTATGTTGAGATTTGCGTATTTATGTATTTATATAGCATTTCTCTAAAAGTTGTCTCGCCACATAGTTTATATGATTTAGTTCCTCTTTAAGGTGAATATCGAGAAAGAGAGATGAATGATGTTCCTAGTGAAATTGCTTGTGCTTTATTTTGGGGTAGTGATAAGCCATTGTTATCTTTCGGAGTTTATAGGGTAGCTCGTTTGTGTTTATGATCAAAGGCTACTCCTCGAATTCTCTAGCATTTAGTTATAAGGCGAGATCAAATATCACATTTTTAGCACGATTGTGATGGATATAAACTTCAAATGTATGTTTAATATGTAGTACCAGATAATATAATGAGCAATATTTTAAAATTATTTAAAATTATATTAATATGTATGACTGAATTATTAATAGATATGGACTTCAAAACAGTGTTTTAAAAAAAGTATTAAGCGTAGTTAGGCGTGAGAGTTAAACTTCAAGTTTTTCGGATTTAGTCGAGGTCGAAGTGTGAAATGTAATTAGGTGTGGAGGTCGCGCCTCACGCTTAAACTGAATCACTTATACAAACTTTTTAGAACATAGATTGAAAGATATATAACCATATTCAACGACAAGGTAGTCAAGAAAATGGGTTGGGCCAGCCTGGAAATCGCTACGAAAGCCTAATTTGGGTCTATCAAGAAGTCTCACTGTGAGTCAGTTTCATGGTTTGGGTCTAAACAACTGGACCGGACTAGTGAAGACTAAACCCAACTGGGGGCCCGAAAGTTCTTTACATTTTGAGAAAAAAGTTTTTTATTACTATTTCCTAGACACTTATTTTATTTTTATTTTTTTTAACATATTTTGCATTTAGTATAGTAGACATTCCTCAATTAGAATAATTATTTATAATTATTGACCATAAATGACATTACTTATTTGAAATAAATAATTATTCAATAATACCACATAAGCTGACTAAACAATTATGCATAACATTATTCATCGTATCATTTTAAATAAAATTTTTGTATAACTACTCAAAGACGAGTAATCATTATAATATTTTCTTTATTATTTTCTTGACATGGAATGAGAACAGAAACAGCTTTTGGTTTGTTTTTTAATTTTATTTTGTTTTTTCTATTGTATATTCTATTAAAATTAGAATTTTAGTGTTTGTTCACCTTTCAAAGAGATGTCATGTGACTTACTCGATATAAATTGAAACTTTGAGGAATCATTTGCTATAAATTAAAGATTGAGAACGTATTTGATCTATTTCAAATAGTTCGGGGAGCAATCTTATTTTCTCATATAATTAACAGAAATTGAGGGGAAAAGGGAAAATAATTTTCTGTTCTCTACACAGTCACTCGCTCTCTCCCCAACATAGCCATGGCGAGCACACGGATGATAGGCAAGCAATTTAACATCATTTTTCAGTTTCCATTGAATATCAAATACTCACTAAAATATTTTTCTTTGTTTTTGTTCTTTTTTTTTTCATAATTTAACTCAAGAACAGATATAGCGGTGAATTTCACAGGTAAGTGGCAAGCATTATATTTCATTTTTTTTTTTCCTGTTTTCTTGTGTAAGTTTAAACTAATAAAATTTGAATCATTCCGATAAATAAATGCAGATAGTATGTTTAGAGGAATATACAATGGGAAGCAATATCATGTAGCTGATATTCCAGCTGTGCTTAGCAGGGCTTGGAGTGCTGGCATTGATCGAATTATCGTAAATTATTTTTCTCTGTAGCTTTTTCAGCAAGAAATTCTTACCTATTTCTGATTTTTAACGAGTTCGGTCAAGTGAGGGAGGGGTAGACTGAAATTATCTTGGGCTGCATCTAGGAAATAACAGAAGGGAATGGCAAATAAGGATTCACGTAGCTGATCTCAAATTTATTGGGAATAAGGCTTAGTTTATTCTTGATTATTAAGTTGTTTTACATAACATTTTCCCATGTATTGTTGTTTCTTTTCTTTCTATATAAGTTCTTCTTTTTTGAATTTCAAACCCCTTTTTAAGAAAATGTAGACTTAAAGGATACTAAAATGACATTCTTCTATTTTGTAGAATTTCAGTATGACCAATGATGAAATGAAAATCTTAATTACATGATATATAATGAAGGAACAATGGCAGTTTAAAATGTAGAGTATCTGATGAATCAATTTGGAGTTGAGAAAGATGAATATATGATGTATTGAAGTTGTGGGATGAAATTTTTTTTGCTTCATTTTCATCTTTTTTGTTTCTGTTGCTGTTTTGGCAATTTGGGAAGTGTAACAAATTTGAAAACTCAATCTTTGGTCTTTTTAAAGCTGCACGGCTTAATTTTATTCTGTGTTTGAAGCTCTGCAAAGTCTTTGTTCTTTTGATACTTAACCTGATCTGGTAATGATAAAATATGAAAATTAAGTTGTAATCTGAAACTTTAATCTTTATTATAAGTGGCCTTCATATTATCTTCATCCTGGTTTTCTCTGAAAATTTGTAATTTGGTTCAAGTTTGTCATTCCAGGTGACCGGTGGCTCCCTTGAGGAATCAAAGGAAGCTCTTGCTATCGCAGAAAGTGATGGTCTGTCCACACGTACCATTTTACACTATATTTAACTTTACCTTCTGTTTTTTGTTCTCAGCTCATTTCCTTAACCAGTTGTACCATAGTTTCTAATCTTGAAATTTGATTGATTATGGAAGCAAGACTTTTCTGCACAGTTGGTGTACACCCAACAAGATGCAAAGTGAGAATTTTGTTCTCAATATTATATGTTCATTGCCCACCCAAGTTTTTCTATATGCATGACCCTAAGATACTTAGGCCTGAGGTGTTGTGATGTTCGATTCTTGTGCTCCCCACCAGGAATTTGATGAAAGTGGCGATCCAGAGAAACATTTTCAGGCTCTTGTGTCATTGGCTAAAGAGGGAGTTGAGAAAGGCAAGGTATGCTTTATTCTATTAGCAAACACGTTTTAGTTCGTATCCTATTTAGAAGTATCATGGCACTCTGAGGTAATGTGCATATCTTACAAATGAACAAATTTTGCCAAGCACTTTGCCAAATATGTAGTGTTAAGACGTAACTTTACTCTTCCTTGCAACATTTATGCCATGAATCCTGTTAATTCAGCTCCCCATGCATTATTTATGTGCTCGTGTACACACACACATCTGCATGTTTGTGCATAGGTGTGCTTGTGAATGTGAGCGTGTGTCCACAAGGGAACATATTGATGCAGAATTAATTAATGTATCTTAACTTAAGAGTGAAAGGAGTCAAAGGAGTCAAAGGGTCATTGTTTAGTTTTAGAGCATCTCCAAGAGAATCTCTATTTATAAAGAGCATATTTTGCATTTTAGAGAGCATCTTTTTAAAGTGAATACTTCATTTTACTTCTCCCAATAAGTATTTATTAGTTTTTCCTATATTTTATTTTGACATGCTTCTCTCGTAATTATTATATAATTTTCTTCTATTTTTCTCTATTTTATTTAATGTAGTCAACATATGGAGTATTGAAAATTGGAATTCTTTGAATGCATTTAATTATAAATCTCTATTTTAAAAGGTTATGGAGAGTCTCTTGGAGCATAATTTTAAGGATGGCATCTTATGCCTCTTCAAGATGCTCTTATGCCAGTCTTTGTTGAGTTTAATTATGTGTGTAGAGTCAATGATTAAATTATTATGCATTTAGTAGATGTCTAGGTATTCTAAGAGTCGTTTGTTTAGCATAAAAGAGTCTATGAATTGGGAAGAAAGACAGAACATTATTTTCAATTAAAATATCAAGCTTTATTACTATCTCGCTTCATACTTTCTGGGTTTTCTTCCAGAATTCTTCCTTAAAGAAATCTAGACTCCAACAGTGATTGGAGTATTAAATCTTGTTTACATCACATATGAAACTGAATTTAAATGATGTAACTTGAACAAAATTCATATTGCCTGAATATGCAACATATGTTCTCATCCCATAGTTTCTTTGGAGACTTTGTGGATATAAACTCCGTTCTATAATCAGTTGATAAGTTTATGCCAATGTATTCTTGGTACACAATTCAAATTTCCCATGTTGGTTGGCTTTAATTGTCTATTTCTTAATGCCAAAACATAATTTCATGCAAGGTGGTGGCAATTGGCGAATGTGGATTGGATTATGACAGGCTTCACTTTTGCCCAGCTGAGATTCAAAAGAAGTATGTGCTTGATTCCAGTATCTTTCTTTTTTTCCTTTCTCCTGCTTTTAATTTACATTATTTCCTCCGAATGAGGGAGTCTGAAGAGAATGGTGGACTTAGAAATTCTGATTCTTTATTTTCTTTTCTGAATATCTTTCTTTTCGTCACTTTGTCTCATTCAGCAATTCTATATTTTAACATCTATTTCATATTGGAAAATTTTAGGTACTTTGAGAAGCAGTTTGAATTAGCATGGACCATGAAGCTGCCAATGTTTCTCCACATGCGAGCAGCTGCCGGGGACTTTTGCAACATTCTTGAACAAAATAATCATAGGTAAAGTTTGTGGGCTTAACAAATGATGCTAATCCTGTTTGGCAGATGCAGTTACTTAGTTGTTGCTCTAGTCACCCCATTATAGACCTCATTGTCTGTATACTTTGTGAGAACTTGGACTTCTGTTTCTGCGTGGTAGATAAATTAACTACATCATGTCTGTCTTGAGATAAATCTCTACTCGGTAATTGATAGAATTTGTGAGTGGAATGTTGAATTAGTACTCCTACAAATAAAGAATGATATATTTTGTGGTGTAAGTGAGAGTTCCATGCATTATTACACCCTACCATGAGGCATATATAGAGTTTCTCAGTGCTTATCTGGACATAATATTTACTGTAATTCCACACTTAAAACTTCCATATCCATAATGTGTTATACGTCTTCACATGTGTATGCATAGCAATATGTATTTGGAAGAGTTCCACAGTGATGATTTAGTTTTTACATAAATCAAGATTGAAATATGGTGTCAAAGTTTTTGTTATCAAGCATCACTTTTGATGCAGTGCAAAGCGAGAAATATACGTGAATGAAGAAAGAGCACTACTAAAAATATGTTGATTCTGAAAATGCCCGCATATTTAGTAAGTCAATAATCATAGATTCGAAATTGAATACCGAGACAAAATATTGAGAAAACTCTCAACAAAATATCATAAATTTAAAAATAAAATCATTAAGTATTGGTTCAAGCTTTGCAGCTTTCTGTTTCGAATAGCATCAACTTTGCTCTTGACTATCATTTTTTAGTTACAATGACAAATTAAGCCTTATTCCCAATAAATTTGGGGTCGGCTACATGAATCTTTTTCGCTACTCTGTTTAGTCAATTGATACATCTATTGGAATATCCAGTGGCAATAAGATCTTTTGCAATTTGCAACGATATTCTTTCTTTTTTTAACATGTTCTATTGAGATTGCATCACTCTTGTTAGTAGTTATTTTAGGTTTAAGATATGAGTACCATGTCATGTTATAATTAATTTTGAAAAATCTCCATTCAGGGACTATGCCGTTTGGTTCATCTTAGAGAATCTAATCTCTGCAGGTCAATTCTAAACAATGCTAATTATCCAGGAAAACCTCATAATTAACTAAGGGCGTGTTTGCTATGCTTCTTTTTACAAAAGCAGAAGCTTTTTTGCCAAAATTGATTAAACATTTTTATAATTAATTTTTAAAATGGACTATGCCATTTGGATCATCTAAGAAAATCTAATCTCTGCAGGTCAATTCTAACCTATGCTAATTTTATCCATGAAAACCTCATAATTAACTAAGAGCATGTTTGCTATGCTTCTTTCTACATAAGAAGCAATTTTTTTGCCAAAATTGATTAAACATTTTTGCTTCTTTCGGCAGTAACACCCTTCTTACTCCCGAAAGAAGCAAGTTTTTGGCTACTTTTGGCATTTGAGCTAAGCCAGACATGCTCTAGTTCTTATAGGTCATTTACAAATACACAATCTAATGTTGATATCTAAAGAGCTTTCTCATTCTTTTGCATTAAGTGAAAATAAAATTAATTAGAACCTGACTTTAAGTAGTTAGGAGCTTGTTGAGGTAGGGACCTTGACACCGGCCAAAGGAATATAAATACCCTCCTTGAGCCTGAGGTGCGGGGTGAATTGCACCTAGCAGCATCACAACAATGTTCACCAACTCTTCTTTAGTAACATTGTTATTATTTTGACTATTTAAGTGAGGCACAATTTGATCCTTCATAAACCATAACAGCTGGCAAATGCAGCTGACTGTATACTCTAGTTAGCAGGAACCGTATGCTTAATTGGAAACCTATGGGTTTCAATCTATAAACAAGTGTTTGCATGCAGATGAACTGATGAATATTATTATTTTGCATAATTATCACAGAAATTTCTAATTGTGTTTGTGAGATGAGCACCATCAATGTACCACCCCTTGACTCTGATTCTTTTACCTCTCTCAAAAAAAATTCTTGAACTAATAATAGGAGCTAAAAATAATACAATGTGGATAAGTGCAAGAAACTTGATGCATCAAGATGGTTGATAATTAGTTGAATTTATTGTATTCTCTCACTTTTATAATTTTTTCCTATAAACATTAAATCCATTTACTGTCATTTTTGGTACATATTTTCTTCGCCGTAAGCATCAATGATTTTATTATCAAAAGTTAACCATATTTTCTTTGGTTTTAGCTATCAAATGTATAATGTTTTTAGTCTGTGTTATCTTTCTCAATGCCACGTTGAGATCTGCAGATTAATCACATTTGTTTCCTTGTCTAACAGGTTCTGCTCTGGGGTTGCTCACTCTTTTACTGGTAGTGCCGAAGATTGTGAAAGACTACTTTCATTCAGTAATCTTTTAATAGGTGAATGCTGACTAATACTTGATTTTCCAATGCACATATTGTATCAAGACACTTGGTTCTTGATGGTTTCTATTTTCTAACTATTACTTGTTCTTTTTTCTGTTCCCATTCTTATGTAGGTGTAAATGGATGCTCTCTCAAGACTGCTGAGAACCTAGATGTTGTAAAGGGGATTCCTGTTGAAAGAATGATGATCGAAACAGATTCGCCATATTGTGAAATCAAGAACACGCATGCAGGGATTAGTTATGTGAAATCCTTATGGCCATCTAAGAAAAAGGAGAAATATGATCCAGATTCCACTGTCAAAGGTCGCAACGAACCATGTTTAGTACGGTGAGTGGCAAAGCATGCATCTTGCTACATAAATATTTGTATTGTCCATATTTTATCATAGATAAGTTTAGTCCATTCTGAGAACTCTTGGGATTAAGGAATTGAGTTGTTATGGGAGCACCTAAGGGTTTGTTTGATTTCAAAAAAAAAAATTCTAAAAAGTTGAAGTCAAAGTCAACAATTAATTTTAATTACACATTTCATGAGACCTACAACTTTTTACAACTTTTCAATCACACATTTCATCAACTTCTACAAATTTTTTTAATCAAAATCAAACACACCTTAAATGCTACGAATTATGACATTTGAGTTTTTATGTTTGCAAGTTCCTGTTACCCGCCAATGCCACATATGTGCCTAATTACAACTTCTATTTTCCCTATGAACTGCAGAGTGCTACATTTAGAAACATTACATTTTGTGGTTTCAGAAAATAGAACTTTACAAATTCTGTCCAATATCATCCCTAGCTTCTTTATCTGTGTGGAAAAATGAGATGGGTGTGTATTGGTAGGCATAAATTCTAATAAGACCTACAAAAAAAAGTCGGATGCATAGATTAAGAGGTTCCAAATTTTTAGTTCATTCTCTTTTCAATAGATTCATTTGACCCCACCATTTGAATATACTCTTTCACTGTACTCAAATCAAGTATCTCAATTTTCATGTTTTAAATCTTGCCAAGTTAAATGATAACAATTATGTCCTGTCCTTGAAACATATGCAGCAAATTCTCTGTTTTGAAAGAACCATTGTTGCATGTAAAGTTCTCTATATATTAGTTTTATATTTAAATAAGCCTTTTATCAGTGTACCATAGTTGACATGTGGTAGTGAATCAGGTTCCTGCTCCTTCCACAGCAATGGCCCATGCTATTGGTAGAACGGGATATGATGGATTTTTATTAACAACATGTTGATAATGTGAATGACCATCACAGTTGTGTTTAATTATGAGGGCATATACTGGTATCATGATTTTTCTAGACATAATGAATTCTAAATGAGTTGCTAACACGACAGCATGCTAATGAACATGTCTATCCTGCTGGAGTAAGTTTTATCAGAACAACTCAATATTGTAATTAACATATTTGCTTGCTGTCATACTTTTCTGTCAGCTCTACTAATAATGAAATGGGAAGATGGTACAAATGATGAAGTACTTGTTATATTTTCTTAATTTTTGTGAACGTTGAAGTAGAAAATCTTGAGGGACAGAGGGAGTATTATTATGTGATACTCTTCATCATTCTTATGTTTTCTGACTCGTGAAATTTAATCCCATCTGTAGTATAGACAATCTAATTTTGTGCTTAACATTATAGATTTTTGGTTAAATTGTTTCTTCTTTCACGTCATGGCGATCATCTCCAGGCAAGTACTCGAGGTGGTAGCTGGCTGTAAAGGTATTGCTGACATAGATCAACTGAGCAAGACGATATATCACAATACATGCAGGTAACTTTTCATTTGACATTCTGTCACATTGTTACAAATGGAAATGCTTTTTCTTAATCTGGATAGAACTACCATGCAAAAAAAATACTTGAAATGATTTCAAAGAAGTGTTGATTTAATGTCTGCAATCATATATAATTCCTCCAGTTCTTTTTAAAGAGTGCGTTTGCTGCAGGGTTTTCTTTCCACACGATTTGGATTCTGCAGCAGATGCGCTTCTTTCTGGTGATCACGACGCCATTTGAATTCTTTTTATCTTTCCATCAATCTGAAAATAACAGTTGTGCTGTGATACATCTTTTCAATCATATCTTTCGTTAGTTTTTTTTGTGACACTAAAATTAAGTTTCTTTAGGTGGATGATACATTAAAGAAGGATTGTTATGAGCTTTTAATGTTTAATTATTGTAAGAATTTTGTGTGTACTTGTAATGAAACTCCCGGTGGGATTTCTTTTCGAAGACTTCCAATGTCTACTTCTTAGCACTAAATAACAAAACCAGGATTTCGTCTCCGTTCCCTTTTTATACTCTTCTTTGAAGTGCTTTTGCTAAAACCAGTAGGTGGCATCATTTGAACACAAAGAAAAGAACAATTTAGGTGGTTTGAATATATTTCGCTTAGGTTCAAAGGACTCTTATAAGAAACGTGGTTTTAAACTCTTAATAGAACATGTTAAAAGACACAGGAACATATTAAAACTAACATGGAATATTGTTATTGTTAAAGATATTGATACTTTGCAACTTTCAGTACATCTAACAATGAATAAATCTAGCAATAAAACGAATAGAATAATGAAAAACAATTTACGTAGTTAACCCTTATTTACTAGAAACAAGCTTTAATACTCGTAAGGGCAATGTTATAATGCCCACTTGGACAATGCCCACTGTGGATATTAGAACGGTAGTGTAATTTGTAATGGTCAACTCTCATGCAACAAATAGACAGTCTTCTGAAACTAGTTAACTATTGAACAGCTGAAAATCAGTAATTGGACAAGACTAAACATTACAATAACAAGGTTGTCGTATTTAATAATGTCTAGTTGTGTGTAGCCAATCTGACGGAACAAGCAAGTTCAGCATTCTGCTGCAAGCAATGACAAACAAATATGGATGGATTTCAGACATTGAATGAACACTGGTTCAGTTAATGAATAATCTGAGAATCAAATACTTTGAAGTATATGAAATCATACAATAGGCATAACCTACAAATGCAGCTTCTACTCATACATCCTTTGCTGTTTGTCCATATAAACATTTTGAAGATGGAGGATAACTAGGTAGAGAAAATAAAAGTATGAATACTATAGAGCCCACGACATGCACCGATAACAAAATCGTGCTTTGGCATTAGTTCTGCACGCATTCTGCTCTCTGTTATCCCTCTTGACCAATAAGAACAATTCCAGTTTTCTTTGAAATGCTCTGGTATGTTCAGTAATGAGTGATAGAACTCGATAGCATTGATAAAGAAAATAAGCATAAATCTTGTTCATTATACTATCAAGTCTTGTACAACACAATACGGCGTACTGGTCATGTGCCTCAGGTACTAAGACTTGAAAGCATCTCACTGTTCTCCAGATCATTATCTGAAATACTGCTAATAGCCTCAGGAGGAGATACAGGAGCTCTCTGCTCTGCCAAGTTCAACCTTAGTGGCCGGCCTTCGAGCTCCTAATTGCATTGCATAGAAAAATAGAGGTGTCAACAAGGATAAGCACGGAAGGCTACGGACAAATGAATTACAATTTAAGTCAAACTTACCACTCCATCCATGGCATTTAGTGCAGATTCTACTTCTTCAGCCGACGCAAAACTAATAAACCCAAAACCTCGAGATCTTCCAGACTCCCGGTCAAAGATGACCTTAGCACTCAGGAATCCTGGCTGATCTGCAAAAGCTTCTCTTAGGCCTTGAGACGTTAGGGTCCAGCTGAGGTTCCCAGCATATAACTTATGTGGACTGTCTACAAAACCTTGATAACTGCTTCTTATCTTTGGAGCCATTACTTCCCTTTCACCTCCCCTTGGCACCTCTGGGAAGTTCACCTTTGCAGTTCGGCCTCCAATTTGCTTTTGACAGATTACAGTCACAGTTGAAAGCATTATTGTTAGTCGCACTCCGATATCACATAAGCTGATTAATTTTGGGTAGAAGCGAGGAAAAAAGAAAGAAAATGATTTAATTTTTGGTGATTAGTGATTATTATTCAAGGGTGGAAACACGCATTAACACTTCCGGAAATGCTAGCCATGACTTCAATTCTCATAGCCACTATGTTAACTTATCCTCGTACTTCTCTTCCTCTGAATTGTAAGCATCCGTTTACATGTGTATTGAAGTATGAAAATGAACCAGTGCAAAACATGTATAGCTGGGAGCTTCTTCTCATGTAGTCTTGATATTTTTGTGTTTTGTAAGGTTTTTCTTCATGTAATCAAGTTTAATTGCCACAATTTTTTCTCATTTTAAAATATAAAATACGAGTGTATGCTAGAATGTGTGTATTTCTTTTGAATTTCTATCCTGCAGAATCACAGCAAGTTCAAAGGTCGTCCAGATATCTCTATAGACTATAGTAAACATCAGAGTTCTGTTATTGCCTAACAGGGAATTCACCCAGTTGACACTTTCCAGAGCCAAGTACCAAGGAAATCTCAACTAAAGTCATAGCAGCACACGATAAGCAATTGCCAACAGGAAAACTGGTTAAACTTATCATATGAAAGCATTTAGGAGATCTATTGATGCCAATCTCAAGCCTTTGTTAGATACTAATTTGGTGTTATATATCTCGTCATAGAGCTACTATTCACTTGTGTTTTTAAGGGCCCCACGAGTTCAAGAATAATTGAACGAAATTTTCCAACTAGCGGGTACATATACATATTTAAGCTATAGAAATCAGTTGCATTATCACAAGTGAGCACAGTATAGAAGTGTTTGGTATGCAGGATTGGGCTGTATAATAGATAAGATTTTATCTTCTTTTTCTTTCCTTTCTTAATACCGTCAATACTGTACACCTTTCCAAACAGCCATATGTGTACGAGGAGGAACAGACACTTACAGATCCATCAAACAACCGAATTGCCTCTTTTGCTTCTTCAGCACTGCCCATTGTAACAAATGCAAATCCACGGCTCCTATCCGTAACTCTGTCATAGACGATCTATGAAAGAAAAAATCAGCATGTTCTCATAACTATTTCACATTCCAATATCAAAAAGAAAAATGAAACAGCAACAGAACAAATCCAGCTTCATTGCAATGTCTCATTCCAAATTACATATAACTAAAAATCTCATTTCTCAAGTTACTATAATACTTAAATAGCAACAGCAGAAAGTATATTGAAGAGCAAGTAACACTTTCTTATGCAAATTGGAAGAGGGATACAAAAACTCCAATTCCCATCTATATATATTTAAACCAGCAAACACAAGAATGTAGGGCAAAATAAAACAACTTAATGTAAAGAATATCCATTGTTACCTATATCTTTATTTTTCCTTCTTTTAATCTTTGGTAGAACAATGTCACCTATATTGTCAGTTCAACTTTGGCCATTCTTCATCTTCCCTTTTCAACAATAACTTTGTGAATTATGTGGTTAAAATTTCATAATGCTCTGTTAAAATTTGGTAGCGCAATGTACACAAGGTGAACAAAAATCCAAAGAAGCCTCAATGTAACTAACAATGAACATGTTTGTATTGTCTACAAAGGAATGACATGTTTACGGAACCATCTCTTCTCTTTCTCTAAGCTGAGTGAGAACCAATTGCTAAGATGTCAAATTCGGGAGTGAAAAGCAAATGTTCTTTATTGGCTCTTAACTTAAGTAAGGATAAGTAACTCGCCTAAGTATTTTACTATGTTTTATTTGCATGCAATGAATTATCTAAAGGAAGGACATGAACCATACGAAGCACGGATTGGTTACAAAGCATGCCAATATGCTATTATGGAAATAATGTTGGAGAATCTAGAAAATATCACTATGTTAAAAGAATATGAAAATATTTATATCTTTAGCAATACGAAATAAGAAACCAAACAACCAACTAGTAGTAAAAGTGTATGAATCAAGAAAAAGCTAAAAGCTGACCTCCACGGAAACAACGCGACCAGCCTCTGCAAAAATTTCTGATAACTGGGAAGATGTCATTGAAAAAGGCAAGTTGCCCACGTACAATCTTCCAGCTTCAGCTGACTGTGATTCCACTCCCTCATCGTCTTCACCCTCTTCAACCACGTCTTGTTCTGCTTCTTCTTCTGGCAATATTTCTTGAGTGATTTCGACACTATCAAATGCAGCCGAAGCACAGAATAATAAAGAGTGGGAAAAAGGTGGGGAATTGAGATTGTAATGGGACTTGAGGTTTGGAGTCTTTATGGGCTTTGGTTTAACGGGGAAGAAATGAGTGGGGGTGAGAGAAAAATGGTGAAGTGAAGTTGAAGAATTGGAAATGGTAGCGGCAGTGGCTGCCACTGTAAGAGAAGAAGCTGACATACTTCTTGGTTCTTGAAATCAAAAGAAAATAATGAAAATTGAGATACAGATTTTATCCGGCAAGGGGGGAGAGAGAGAGGGCGGTGGACCTGGTAGTTCTTTGGTGTGGGGAGTAGGGCCGTAGGGGTGGGGGTAGTGGTATGTGGCGGTAATCCAGGAAGATAGAAGCGGGGGGATAAGGTTTGCCAAAGCGTGACTGTGCAACTAAAAGCGTTTTTAAGTTGGCTCAACGTTTTTAATTGGGGTTAATTTCGTTGGCACTCACTGAAGTTTTAAATAAATTACAAAACGGTCACTGAAGTTACAAAATTTCAACGCCAATCACTGAAGTATATTGACACGTTCACCAACGATCACTTTATTAAATTTTCAATGTGAATTAATAATGCGTCACTGTTAAGTGTTCACGTGGCATACAATCGATCAACATTTAACAAAAAGTGACACCGCGTAAACTTAATATACTAAATAACAATAAATTCGTACAATAAAAAATATACTCAACTCATTAGAGTTTGAATTCAAGTTATATAACATTTTAGAAACTAATATTGAATTTATAGAATAATTATAATATATAACAAAATTAATTTGCACAACATTCCATGCCTACTTAAAAAAATACTCCTCTGTCCTATCTATATAAATTGATTTTTCTTATTTGTCTATTCCAAATTATAGTCCACTTATCTTGTTGATGATGTATTTAATTTTTTTCATTTTCTAATATACTCCTCTTACCTATTGAATGTATTTTGTTATAAAAACAAATAAATTTGTATTGTTTCAAATGTAGTGAGAATTGATAATACTTATTTAAATTAAGAAAATTCTTTGTAAAATTTATTTTTTCAATAATATTAATTAAAATTTTTTAGTTTGTGTGAAAAACAAAATCAGTCTATATAAATGGGACAGAGAGAGTAACAGTTTTGCACGTGATATCACGTTTTCTATTTCTATGCAACCTAGGCTACCTGCCATCATTTTGATTTGGAACAGGTAGCTAGCAGAGATCAAGATCAAGGCTTGCAAAGTTGAAATAAACAGGAAATCTATTCAACATTACATGCATAACTGATAATACAATATGTTGACCTCCAAAAATGGCTGTCAACAGGATCCCCACGCTACCTCTGCCTACGTGGATTTTCCTCCCTATCAAGACTGCCACGTGGTTTGTTCAACCCCGTAGATATGCCTTGGTCCGAACAGGGGAAGAATAAAAGGTCGAGGACCCTTTGAGACAAAGGTGACAGCCTGAGGGCCTCGGACTAACAGATTTCCAGGTGGATAAGATACTTGAGAATAGTTAGAATAAAGGACTTGTTAGATGTATACTTAGAGTAATATTTTCAACATCCCTCTATTGTGGAAATGAGCTTAGTATTTATAGGCAAATTCTACAAGAATGATCCCCTTTGATGTGCGACACGTGGTTCCATCTGAAGGGTTCTTGAGTCACATCTTTGGTGTCACGTCATTAGCATTAAATGGGAAAGTCACTATCAGCCGTAAACTAAGGGGCTATGATCATGACCAGCCGCATTGGCAGGTTGTCCCATCAATCTTTTCAAGGTTGAGTTGCAGGGAGGCTTCCTGGACACGTAACCTGGGTCGGCTAATGAGGTTGTTCCGACCCATGGGCCTCGGTACAATGCCTCACCGCCTCGGATAAGGGTTAGGTGAGAGCGTATTTGTTTAGATTATGTCTACGTGGCGCGGGGGTGGGACTATATTCCCCCACGGGCTGCCAGGTAAGACCGGCACATAACACAATACATATAATACACACCCAGAATTTACAGTGGATTTTTTTTTAATTTCATCACAAACTAGAAATCCAGATTTTCCTTATCTTCAGTCAGACAACACAACACACACTATTCATACTAGGTTATACTACAGGCACTGCCATATCAAGCATGGATGTTTGACCGTGCGACTCTTTAGCTGTTTTTCTCGACAACACGTAGAGATATTATAGGTATCGAGAATAAAACACACACATAACACACACTACTCGTACTAGCTAGTTTCCACTTCAGGCACGGCCATCTCAATTCTCAAGCATGGATGTTTGGGCCCTCTTCAACAGCTTTTCTTCACAACATCGTAGAAATATGCTGCTGAGAAGCCTAAAAAGCAGCATGGCTGCCAAAAATCATATTTTTGTTTATAAGAGAAATATATAGCCAAGGATGATTTGCCAAGCGCAACCAACACCATTTGGTTGCAAGGTGGGGTGGGGTGCCATAAACAGGACTCGCCCCCACCCCACTCCTCCCCCATCTTCAAACCTTATCTGCTGCAGTAATCCAATCACCAGCCATGACAATCCCAGGACCAGGATTTGCAACATGATCTGATCGGGGCTGAAAGCAAGGGTGGAGATGAAGGGAATGGAGACCAATCCCGGCTCTGGAGAATATTCGGCTAGTCTCCTCTGAAGAACCTGGACTGTTTAATCTGCTGCCATTTGAGCTTGAATTTTCTCCTCCAGATTGCAGTATTTCAGAAATTTGGGATCCAGCGGACTGCTCATAAAATACTACTTTTTCTTGATCAGTCATTTTGGTTTCAGTCTTGTCCTTACTGCCATTGGAGTTCCTGGTGTTGAGGAAGCGGCCACCGCAGCCTCTTGGGCGGCGCAAGGCGTGAAGATGCCGGGACAGGTGCAGATATGGCTGAAAAATACAAAAAAGATTGAGAAAATTTAATACAACTTGTTTATGAAAATCTTAACCTGTGGCTCGTCTGATGTCTAACTTGTCACATGACAATTTAAGAAAGATTTGGACAGTTTTTGCAATTATAATGATTTAAGTTAACTTACTCATTTATAAAGTCGAGTCAGTATTCTTTCTCTAATAATTTAAGTTTAAACTTTTAAATAAGACGTATCATTAGGTGAAGAAATTTCACCTTGCGAAGTTTTAGCACTTTATTCTGCAGCTCTGCCTTTGCACGCAACTGTCTACGCTTTATAATTCTGTGGTACTGCTTAGCGTTTACAAACATTGGCCCTCCATTATCAGTGCTCATATTCAAGGGTAACATCATACGTCCCTAAAAATCATTGACAGACGAGTTCACTACATGAATTCTTTTTCGTCAGAATGCACGACTACCTCTAAATATACACATTAGGCTCGTTTTTCTAACATGACCTTATCAAGTTGTTGGCGTATATATGAATACTAAAATAGTAGAAGCCAGTTAGGAAGAAGACAAACCGCAACTTGAGGACTATAAGTTGAGTATACTCCATAGCACTGTTCTGCTGCATGAGGATACTTTGCATAAACCTAAGCCATTACAAAGACAATGGAAACAGATAGCATCTGGTTATATATATTATACACACACACACACACACACATACACGTGTGTGTGTGTGTAAATCAAACTGTCAAGAAAGTTACCAGTGGTTGACCAAATCCAAGCTCAAAAAGGGCTGAATATTCCATAGCAGTCTGGAGTTGAGTTTTTGCAACACTTGCACCAGTTTTGCAATCATCTAAATGATAAACATTTGTATAGTTAATGGACATTAATTACCCCTATCTGCAAATTTCCAACTCTCAGTTTAAAAGTACATGTATAACGAGTTGAGATCTGCTGTCTCAATTCCGTGTTCCATTGGCTGTCCCTCTAATGAAAACATTACATATAATCTATATGAATGCAATAAATAAGTAAGTGAACAAGATTTAATATATTCACATTGATTATGTGTAATATTTTTATTGGAGGGACAGCCAAGAGGATACGGAATTGGGACAGCAGATCTCAACTCATGTATAACACATAAAAATGTGTCCTCCATCACATACAAAACTATAAGTGAGAATACTAAGGACTTGTTTGATATAAATTATGTACCAATTTTTCAACTAAAAAGAGTTTATTTGCCTAAGAATTGTCAACAATGCCATGCTATGAAGGCAAATTTTTTAGTCAAATAAACCAGTTTATAAACTACACCAAACGGACACTAATTCTAGAAAAAACTTGGATATCGAACGCTATGAAAATATTGTACTTACTCCGTTCCATAAACATAAACTTTCTTTATTCATCTGTTCCAAATTATAGATGACTTTCCTTGTTGATAGTATAATTAATTTCTTAATTTTCTAATATACCCCTATTTAATGTGTCTTGTTATTACCAAATATGAACTACCATTATATTAATTGTAAGAGTATATTAAGATAAATGTAGGTAAAATTTATTGTTCCAACTATAATAACTAAATTTTCTTAATTTGTATAAAAATAGAAGTAAACCTATATTTATGGGATGGAGGAGTAAATATTGTTTATTCTCATAAAATAAATATTGAATTTTAAAAAAAAAAATTCAAAATCTATACGCTTGTTAATTTTATTCAAGTATAACAATTAAAGCATGAAATTATGTAAATTAGTAGTCGTGGGCGGAGCAAGGATGTTTTGAAGAGGGGACAACTACTTAAAAAGGGAAAAAAAAAAAATTTACACTTTAAAATCGGACTGCTACTGGAAAAAAAATTGATTTTTTTCCAGAATAGGACCGCCACTTATCTCTGCCCTTGTTAGTAGTTGAAATTCGTAATTAAGTTAATTCTTAGTCGAAGTCCACAAAAAAGTCCATAATAATGTGCAATTTGTAATATAAGTTTTCTAAATATTTCCGTAAAGTTTCCTAATTTTATTAAAAAATTAAAAAAAATGGTAAACTTTTTTGGAGTTTTTGAAACGTTTTCTAGAGTTTTCGAAGAGTTTTGGTTTTTGAAACATGTCCGAAATGGTAATGCTAGCAGCTTTGAAATTTCTGTGCAACTTAGCATATAGTTTACTTCTTTTTCATTAAATTTACATGACTTATTATGGTTGTTTATATTTTAATTTTTTTTTTTAATCTTCCATTAAGTGAGGAACCAGAGGCAGTGGAGAAAAAGATTTCAAGTAATTCATCTTAATAATACTTCAGGACTTTTTTAAATGAAAATTGTATACTGGGTATTATTAAGCATGTTTAGCAAAAAAATAGCTTTCTTATAAGTTAGAGAGGCTACAAATGGTTGGACCAAAATCCACACAACCTTAGGTCCCAACTTACTTTTTAGAAGTTGCGAGACTCACAGTTGTTCGAATTTTGGTCCATTGTCCACACAATTTTATGGGTTTTGGGAGGTAGAAAGAGGATGAGGTCGGAGTTCCGACTGAATTGGAGTTAAGGTGTGGCAAATTGGGTGTACAGTGGGGTTGGGGGTTCCGGAGATGATTTAGGAATCAAAAGGAGTGGAGAAAAAGAAATTTATGTAATTGATATTAAATTTATTGAAAATAAAACTTGAATTTTTGTTGTTTTTCAAGTGGACTTGTTCCATTACTACATTGTTGCAAACAAAGTTAAAACCTACTTTAAATGCTTATAATTGTTATTATTTGAATGGTAGTATTTATAATAAGTAATCATAAATCATATTTTACTTTTGATAAACAAAAAATAAATAAAAAAAAAAAAATCATCATCCCTAAGATCATCGTGTCGCCCCCATCCTCTATTATCGTATCATGCACGGTTGAGGCAGAAGGCAACACAAGGTGTTGGGGTAGAGAGGGAAGACAAACGAGGAATTAAAGCCGAGGGGCAAGACAAATCAAGGGTTGGGTGGGGAAAGGTCCTATGAGGTGAGGATGCTGGGAGAGGGGATCAGCCGGGAATTTGGGGTAAGAGGTGGCAGACTTGGAGTAGCGTGAGGTTAGGGGGTGCAAGATGTGGTTTATTATTTCTTTGAGTTTTTTCTTTTTTATTTATTTTTGCATTGGTATAACTATTTTACACTAAGAAGAGAGAGACGTGTAAGGATGGCAACGGACGGGTGGGGCCGGAACAGTCATTCCCGTCGGTGATTTTCCGCCCCTTGCCCTGCCCATATCCCTGCTTAAGGCGGGGCAGGGTAGTCCATCCCCCGTTTACTGTTCTATTTTAAAAACTACTTTACACTGGAAAAAAAACACGTCGGGATGGCAACAAATGAGATAAGATGAGATGGGGGTGGGACAGTCATTCCATCGATGATTTTCCGCCCCTATTCCCATTTAAGGCGAGGCAGGGGCAGTCCCATGCCTTGTTTATTGCCCTATTTATTATTATTATTATTATTATTTAGATCATCATTAAACTATTCACGAATCCACACTTTTATCAAGTCTTTTTGGTTGAGCATTGATGGTAATATAATATTACAAATAAATAGGGCATGGACCATGTTCTCCGTCCTCGCTCCATTCGGGACGGGACCCCGCAATGATTGAATTTAACGGGGTTTTTTGCCATCCTAAAACACGTGTTAGTTACACACTATTTTTAAATGAAAAAAAAAAATGTAAGTGGTGATCAAGTTGCTATAAACTTAAAAGTTGGGTACCACTAGTGAGTGACTTGCTACAGTGTGAACAAATCGAGGACCTACAATATTGCTATTTATGCCTTCTCAAAAGATCTTGTTATTAATGCCAACATGTTTTCTTTGGCAAAATAGTTTTCTTTATATTGAAAACTCACCTTAGTAAAATTGCCTTGCAATCACGACGCACGTCAACTCAATCAACTCGCTCCACTTTTGGAGTTAGACGAGTTTGGAGAGTTGGCCCTCTCTTCAGCCAACTTACCTAATTCGACGAGTTGGGGTGGAACTAGTACTTCAAATGTGAACTTAATGATATTGTATCTTTAAAATTTATGACATCTAAAGAACATTTAACATGAGGACGAAGATGGGGGGCAATTGAATAATACATCCATAGTTAAGAATGAAGATCAAATACATCCTTGTGCAATAATTTTTCTTACTATCAATGATCTCGTGCGTTATGCAATTATTTTTTCGTTATATTTTCTCGATTTAAAGGTATTTTTTTCTTTTTCTATTAACATATTTTGTAATAAATAATTATATTCACAATGCATTTTTTTGTTTACTACACCATATTTTTATTGCAATGAAGGTCTTAATTTTTGCTCATTATTGCACTTAAGTCTTCAATTTGTTTTCGTTGCGTTCTTATCTTCAACATTTAATTAATTAGCACATTTTGTCCCCGATAACAGTTTTTATTCAAATATTATATTAGCATTCTTTACAATGAAGAACAAATATTTTGTCGAACTTTTATATATATTTATTTGCTTATTTAAAAATATGAGGGGCAAATAAAATATTTTTATACCATCATGACATATTTTTTTTACATAAACCATCATCACTAATAGAAAGTTGAAGATAAGAATACGATAAAAAAAGTTCAGGACATAAATACAGTAGTGAGCAAAAATTGAGGACCTTTATTACAATTAAATTGTGGTGCAGTAAAGAAAATTTGTAGTTTGAATATAGTTACTCTTTTATGTTTACAGTTCCCATCTTTTCAAGTTTGTAAGAATTTCGTTTACATTCAATTTTATTTGCACTTATCATCCCAAACATTTCAGTAATTTTCACAGATTGTACCTTCTAACAATTTTGGCCATAACTTAAATAATCTAAAATAGCAAAAAAAAAAAAAAAAAGTAAATAGAATGAAAAAATTACAGTTGGGGTCCCTGACATTTTCAAACAACTAAAAATAGAAACAAAAAAATCACGAAAACAATCTTCTTCTTCTCCCACCTTACACACCTATAACGAACCCGGGGAGAAATCTCCCTAGTGGGGATGGGGATGGGGATGGGGATGGGGATGGGGGTGGGGGGGGATGGAGAAAAAGAAGACATTTTCCTTTTTTAAAATTTTTACTTCTTTGTTTTTATTTTCTTATTTTTTTAATTGTTTGAAATATTGAATGTAAAAATATCATTTTACCTTTGTTAAATTGATTAAATTTAAGTCACATACTTGATTATTTGTCAACTAACAGACTTTTGGACAATATCTATCCAAACTTCAGAGGTCTTCCGGCACACATATGCTTAGGGACGTATGTGCAAGGATTAGAAAGTTTGGAATCTTGTTGCACATTTTTTTATTATTTTAAGTGAAAATGTAAAAAAAATAAAAGGTTAATGATTTATTTGCACTTTTGAAAATGTTTGTGACCCCAACCATAATTTTTCCATTTTATTCTTCTTTTTTTTGCTATTTTAGTTTATTTAAGCTGTGGAAAAATTATCAAAATGGACATCTATGCGAATTACTAAAAGATTAGGGATAATAGGTGTAAATAAAATTACAATAAACCTAAAAAGATGAAAATTGTGAATGTAATCTATCCTTTGAAATATTAGTAAGATTGGCTAGATATTAGCACATGTAAGTAGTAATCCTAGATATTTCTTCTCTTGACAATTCACAATTTAGTGTATGTTTTTTTATTGCAGATATTATTTTTTAAGTACTTATAAGTTGTGAGTTCTATGAAATGTGTAGATAAAAAATATATTTAACCAATTTAATCAACTGAAATTTGTATAGAATGACCCCTAAAATATTAGACGACGTTTTTATGTATAGAATGAAAGCTAAATTACTAATTGTCATACAAAACCTAAAATAAACGATGTTGTATCTTTTATGAATAATTTTTATTTTTACAGTTCTTGCATATCCTAATGTGTATAGTAAAAGATTTCACTTTATTAGACTTTTTGATAAATGTAGTAACATATTAAATGAAGTAGGGAAGAAATGATTGAGAGCATGTTCGTCTATGTTTTTCAAGCTTATAAACTGGTCAATTTAACAAATGACGAAATCAAATTTACTATCTATTTTACATCAAGCAATACACGGAGTAACTTTCGATATAGTAGTAAAAGGAATATTTGTTAAATTGAGTAAGAAGAATTACCAGGGAAAAAAGTGAAGTGAGTTGAATTATTCCCCTTTCCCAGGTGGTTCTCAGAAGCTGATGAATTATTAGATTTTAAATGGGCAAAAGCTTCACCCAATTGAGACCCAAGTCCCATCCACAAAGGCACTGTTGTCAATGCCCCTAATTCATGTTCTTTGGAAAATACTGAATGCATGGTCATATTATCAAAATGCAACTTTCCTGCATAATTTCCATCAATTTAATTAATTAATTAATTAATAGGTAAATGTGAAGGAAAAAAATTGAAGTCTAGAAAAAAAAAAGTGAATAAAAACAAAAGAATTATCCATTTCTTCCATGTATAAATTTTTTAAAAAAAGAAAAAAAAAATTAAACTGAACTTTCATAACCACGTATATATAAAAACAAGATTTAAATTATAACAAAAAGTTTAAATAATATATACAGAGAGAGAGAGAGGAAGTGAAGAAATAAAAAGAAGAAGATGAACACATACCTAGTTGAAATCAATCAACCTCAAATCCTATGCTGTCCTTACAATATCAACCAGAGAGAGAGAGAGAGAGAGAGAGAGAGGGAGGGGGGAAGGGAGGGAGGGAGACAGAGGGGTGTATGTATATATAGTGTGTATAATATGGAACTACCCAATGAAATATCTCTTTCATGCAATTCTTTGTTTATTATATATATTCACATATTATAGTTTCTAATAAGAATCTCTTTTCTGATTATTATTCTTTTACAATTACTTATTTTTAAGTCAAGTTTTATTTACTTATTGCTTTTATCTGTTCATCCTCAATCAAGATAAGTGTTACTTCGGGGCGGAGTCACGCGAGAACAGGATTTACTATGACTAATTTTTCCAAACAAAATAATAATATAATAATATTAAAAATCATACATTTTTTAAAATTATTTTTTTACGGTTTTCATATAAAAAATAATTAATTACATATAGAATTTTAAAAAGGAATTCCAAATATTTGCCTTCCCTTAAATATAATAAGATTTTATATATTTATCCGAGTAGAGGTGGTGTGGATAACAAATTCATAATATGCGGCAAAATATCCATCGTGCTAAGAATCATGCACGACAATATCGACTATTATATTGACAATTTATGATTTGGTGCTACATAATTTTTGAAGTTTTATTTATTTAATATTGTTAAGAAACAGACTTTATATAAGTAGAAAGTATCAAATTGAACTAAAATCGGACCAAATTAATAGTTTTGATTTGGTTCCAGTTCAAATATATAGTCAGTTCTAGTTTTTAGAATCCAAAATCTAATTAGATTATATGTATTAAGAACAGTTAATACTTTTGTTTTCTCAAAGAAATTTATACCTTTTAAAATTTTGATTAGTTTGAGGTGTCTTTTCTCCTTCTTCCCCGCACACTCTCCTGCTCCTTTTCCATGGCTGAATCTGCCCCCCTCGTGGTACTTATTAATATTAAAATTAATTGAGTCTTATATTATTTGATACATATTAATTTAAAAATGTACTTTCGACCTCGACCTAACTCCAAGTGTCCAATTTAGGATGACAAATTTGGACTTATTCTCAACAATTATTTAGAATTAACTACACGAATTTTTCTTCATTCTCCATTCAATTTATTATTATGTTTATATGAAAAAACGATAATTGCGTTCGAAGAATGTAAGAGACACCCATCGTAGTGTATATAAGATCGTGCATGTTATAATTTGTATATTTTTTCATTAATTTTTAATTAACAATTTAAATCTGATGAAAATGTGTCAGGTTGACAATGAGACAATTACTTGTACAGAACAAGAAAAAAAATGGCAATCTAGTAATTAGTTGAAAGTTGCAACTATTTCCTAGTGCTATCCAAGTTGAAAGTCTTTGGGTTCGCTTGGCACATTGTGAGTAGAATTTTTAGCAGAATTTAAAAAGTAATATAAATATTAAATTAAGTATTTGATTGTATCACTATAAAAATATTTTTGTATAAATTTTATATTTATTTAACTAAACAGTAATTAATTATTGTATATCTCATATTATTATTATTTTATATCATTTAATAACTATTAAAATGAATATATTATTTATAATAACATAATTATTTTAGTATATATTATATTACTTAACATTAATTAATTGGTTAAATCAAACATACTATGTGTAATTTGTATTACATTATTTAACACGTCAATATATATTTTTCAATTTATATAAATATGTGAAGTGACAATTTGTTATAAGTAATTAACGTGGTAAATAAATTAATATATTAATGCAGTAAATAAATTAAAAAAAATTGATATATTAATGATAGTTTTGTTAATTTTTAAGTTCATTAAATGTAATTACAACTTCTTGTAAAAGTTAAATTAGAGTTTTTTAGAGTATCTACAATGCAACAATGTCAAGACACAATGTCTAATACTTTTTTCACAAATGGTCAAAAAGTGTTTATGTGGCATAATTAATACTAGAAGGTGTCTAACACAATATCTAATTCTAGACATTGTTCTTGACAATGTCCATCATTAATTTAATAATATCTATCCAATCAATACATTTCTATCTCTTTCTTTTTTTAAAAAGCTAATAATAATTTGCCACATTAAAAAACACAAAATATATAAACAACGTGCACTTTGATAATCAATCAAAACAATAATTTCAAGAAACGCAGAAAATATATAAATAGAGAAAGAATAGGAGGACAATGAAAATTAGTTCGATCTCACAATTCTTGAAGAATCAAAACTTCAATTATCCTTGTACTGGAATAGAAATCCATGAAAATATTCAAGAAAACCTAAGAGATAAGAGATGGGAGTAAAAAACGTTCCGGAGAAGAAGATGAGAGAACCCCTTTTCTAGGAGGAAGTGGAGAGAGAAAAAGGTAAGATTTTGTTGCATATTTCTAGTCTAATTATCTCCCTTCCAAAGATTCTAAAGATTCTTAAATTATATAAAATAATCCCTTTAAAATATCCATATTCCTTTGGTGTAAATCAATTAGGATCTCTTTTTGTAGTCGTCCCATTATTTATTTCCAAAAATTCGTGCATGTAGACTTTGGTTGTTCGAGTCAGTAAGGCGTGCCCACGACGTACGCAAAGTTCGCTTTTGTTGGTAAAAACTTTGAGATCAAGCGTGCCCATGTCTTGAGTAAGGTTCGCTTATGCATTGTGCATCATTTCGAGCTTCAATTATCATCTCCAAAACTTGTGAAATAGTTCCAACTCTTTCATATAATCCACAAAACACAAAATGCAATCAAAATTCAAAACTTAAACAATTGTAAACATCGAAATATGAGGAAATATATAGCCATTATGCATTATATCAAGCGCTTCACTGGTTTTCGTATTCTCGTAATATGATGTTTTAGGATAACCAGATAAGTAATTAAAGAAAGATTGTGTGTGATTGTCATAAGGATACTCACAAAGAACCAACTCATGATCTCCTAAATATTAGGCAACGTGATCAACTCAAATAAGGGATAAAATCATGGAGATTGCCTTGAAAGCCAATTGCCCTTATCTCATAAGGAAGGAGGATCAAATCAGATACCTAATTGATTGTTTTCCTAGATCAATTAGGACTCTGTAGCTATAAATACAAGGGCTTCGGTTATTCCAAGGTACTCTCTTTTTTACGCATTATTATCACACTTAAACTCTGCTCAAATATCTGCCTAATTGTCCCTCCTACACCCAATTTGTTATTCTCCCGTATATTATATCACATACCGACAGTTGACTTGATAGTCGGAGTACCAACAATTGCCGGGCATTTTTCTCCGGTGATCTTGGTACTTAACGGTCGTCCTAGTATGCAGGTAACATACATGTTGGCAAATAAGTGACTGGAGATCTGTTGACTCGTGGTTGGTGCGGAATCTGACGTCAACAAAGCTCTACTGCTAAAAATTTTACTACCAAAAGTTCTACTCACAACAACTGTACTAAACAGACCCTTAGTCTATCTACAGTACCAAAGAGATTGGTCCCCATTTTGTCGGATGGATATTTCGATAAATCCTAAGTTGTTTGTTATTAATTGTGTCTAAATTATTTTTCTATTAATTCATGATTTTTTAAACTATATTTTCCCGTCGTTGTCATACTATTAGTCATTCTCATTGACTCATTGTCATTGTCGAATTTGAAGATTCCTTGAACATTTTCGTACTTAAATGTTATTTTGCAAAAACATGTACGATTTTAAAGCGATTTACCAAGTACATTTTCTGCCGTCTAATAATGCAATTAGCTAGCATACAAATGTCAGATAATTTTTCATTCCATTAATTTGAGGTTGTCTTTTCCTTTGTCAGAGTGTGTAGGATAACGACTTTCGTCCATGTCATTAACATTTTTGTCATGTATAGGAGAGTATTTAACAATATGGTAATTTGCAATTTTGGTTTCTAACTTTTCAAATATGTAACAAATCTACTCTAACTTTTTTTTTTGGCATTGACCATCCCCAACCTTTGAATTTTTTTGCAAATCGCATCATTTTGACATATTTTGACGGTTTTTCCCTCATCTTTAAATAAACAAAAATACAAAAAAAATTTAAAACAAAAAAAATAAAAATAAAAATAAAAAAATTACAAATGAAGTCACATAACTTTTAAAAAGTACAAAGTAAGTTCACGCCACCCCACGTAGGAGGCGACATTAGCCTACGACAAGGCGGCGTACAAGGAATGTAAAAAAGGAACAGCTCACCAAACTCAATCGAAAAAAAAAATTACTAATAATAAAGGCTCGGTTCTGCAATTGCCAAAAACTCCATTGCCGAAGCTAAACATTTAGACTAAACGCTAATACACAACAATTACATATAGAAATTACTGCAAATAATTGAAAACCTTGATAAAAATTATAAAGTCGACCAATCAATGTCATATGATGGATACTTCTCCAAGGAATTCATGTCCCACGACAAATCCTCCTATGTGAACTCCAGGAATGTAAGATCCGAGATGGATGATGTCCCACTGATCCGTCACTTTCGAATGCAGGTTCAACAACATTCTTAGTGGAACTTTCTTCTAACGCGGCAGCTAGCGGCAATTTTTTGGACCTTCCTTCAGACTTCTTCAAGTCAATGCTCTTTCCCCCCGCCAGGGTTTGGCAAATGCATCCCACCAGCTTTGCTTAAACGAAAGGTTTGGATTAAATCGAAACTACTGTGACACATCGTTGGCCTTGTGATTTTCAGCCGAATTTCTTCCTACTCTATGAATGTCATCACCCAAGCATTTGATGGACACCTTGGTGATACAGAGCTTGCTACTATCTCCATTGTCAATAATGTCATCACCGGATTTGATTTTGGCCTTTTGGTTGGTATTTTTACTTGATTTCTCTTTATATTCATCTTTGTGTAGATTCAAAAAATGAGAAGAAATGTTGTTGAGCTTTGTTTTTCAGTTCCCACTACAAAATGGAGGGGGTGCTTTTTAAAAGTTATAGGACTTTATTTGTAATTTTTTTAATTTTTTTTAGCTTTTTTGTATTTTTGTTTATTTAAAAAGGATGGCAAAACTGTCAAAATATATGATTGAGGACGTGATTTGCAAAAAAATAAAAGATTGGGAATACCTGGTGCTAAAAAAAATATTATGGGTAAATTTGTTACAAATTTAAAAAATTGGGGACCAAAATTGCAAATTATCCTTAATAATTTTAAAAAATAAAAAATAAAAGTAAAATCTTATTTATTATATGATTTAGTTGTATGTCAAGTCATACATATCAAGCACCTCATTCAAATCTAAATGTTTATTTAAACCCCAAATTATACTTTTGCACCACAATACTACTTATGAGATCTAGCTTATAAGCAGTGAAGGCCAAGACCATAGTTTTAAATAAACTAACTAAATTTTATCAAATTCGACATTTGAAGATAATATCATTCAAATTAAGGTAGTCGAATAATTTGTATTATTTAAGTAATTCGAATAATTCAAGTACAACTTTAACAGATTAGCACATTTCTATTTCTTGATTTTAATTAATTTTATCTAATCCTGTCCAATATATCAAACATATAATTAAGTAATTAACCCCTTTATCATCCAATGTGTTGCAACAAAAGGGGACCCAAAATGCCCCCTGTCATCTAGCAAACTGAGGTGGTCTGGTGGTCCAACTCTTTTGGTCACTTTCAAACTTGATTTTTGGCTTTTAGCATTGGTTCTTGTTAAAGATTTAGGTTGATGACGTGTGCCACGTGTCGAGAGCCCATTAATGGTCAAAGTGGAATTCACAAAGTGTACAAAAGATTTCTGTTTTTATCTTCTGTCTATATTTGCAATCCACATCAGAAACAGACAACTAATATATTATATATAATTTGTATGTATAGCTAGCTAGCACTCCTGGATTTTGTTGTACAAGTGTACAACCTTTTTCAAGTAATAAAAGATGCATAGATTGAAAATCCTTTAATGTTGCTAATTAACATCATCAATGATGTCATTAGTCAAGCCACTAGTAATTTATCTAGTTCAAAATATATAAAGAAACTTGGGGTTTGTTTGATTAGAAGCAAAAAATTTGAGTGGAAAAAAAATGAATTTCATTAAATTAAATTGTCAAAAAATTGTTAATTGAAAAATAAGATAAATTTTCAATAGAAAATAAAACTTCATCCCTCCTTATAAAAACGTTTTCATTGTTTTCAAGGAAAATATTGTTTTTTTAAGATAAATGAGAAAACATTTTATTTGGAAAAAAATACAAATCAATCAAACACGTAATTGAAAAATAAGTGGAAAATAGTTTTTTCTATAGAAAAATGTGACTATCAAACGCAGTTAGTTGAAAAATATGTGGAAAATAGACTTTTTCCATAAAAAATGTATTGCAATCAAACGCACCCTTAAAGAATACGACAATTTTACCTCTTTTAATTCTTTAATATTGTCCAATATCATACGATTCACTTGTCAAATAAACTACAAGAGTATTATTACAAAAAAAAGAAAAAAGAAAAAGAAAAAAACAATAACATTATCGAAGTATCTTTGAAGTCAAAATCACAAGTGATACGTATCAAACTAATGTCTCAGACAGTCGTATAGATCTGCAATATGAAAATTCGAACATGTGTGGGATAACCGAACGTATGAAAAATTGTATTTAGCCATCATGGTAGTTGTGCCCAAGTAAGCCATTGATTCTTAATGTAGTGGAAGAATTAGATCTTGATGAAAGTGTATTCCTTCCTAATTTGAGAAATATGGAGTGGTAAATTATCTCACGAGGGGAGTCGAGATAATGCGGTACTTTATATGAGTGGAGATTGCTAAGAAAGTGAAAATAAAAGTCTCACATTAACTAAACACGAAGATGGTCGTAAATTTACAAAGGAATTTGATTAGTTCCAACTAGTTTTAATTTTTATGTTAAACCCCCAATGCCAACATGATCTGCCTTGTAGCTCCCCCTATCTCTAGAGGGCGCCACTAAATGACGAAGTCTCAAGCTGTTCAACTTAAAATGATAAAAGTTCCAATTTTTTACCAGTCTTTTTTATCTCAACAATAAAAAAAATTATTGATATTTGTACTTAGTTAAGTGGTTGACATACTTGCATTATGTCTTTTCTTTCGGTTTTTCTTCCTCAATTATTACGTCAAGTTTGTAAAACAACTAAATTGTTGATTTTGGAGGGGGGAAAAGCTAAACATTATCAGATTTTTCTAAAGAGACTATTAATCAAATGTTTTATGGGTTGGACGAACAGGGATAGCCACTAACTGCAGAAGCTTATAGATTAAAATTACCTAATTAATCTTTATCTATCAGATAGTGGTGATTAAATCTTAATTAATAGAGAATATCCCAATGACAAGCTCTCTAACACTAATAACAACCTATTCTTTTTCTTCAGTGGAGTTCCTTTTCCATATTACTATTGCCCCTACACTGAATAAATTAATTTATAAAACTCTATAATAAATTACACTAGATCATATGTATAGACATTGTCAGCAACTAAACTCGGATGGGGCCGACTGTCGCATATCCAAATACTCGGTTGCTGCATATTGAAGGTTGAACAGTCCTATTAAGCTCAGAAGTTCCCCGAGACAGGTTTATCTATGCGGAAATGACAACTCTTTTGAAGACCTGTTTGCTCTATTTCGAATAGGTTGGAGGGCTCAACTCTACATTTGGGAAGAATCTCCCAACCATCAAATCAAAATAGGGAGGTTCATCCTTCACACCCATAAATCATACAAAACACACAAACACAAAGCAAAAATCTCTTCATCATTCAAACACTGATTGATATGGATAAGAAACAGGCAATGATGACAGTTAGAGTCGTGACACAGAATGCACAAGTCGTTAGAAGCAGTTCTAAAATACATATATGCATGTAGTATACCAATGGATTACCCTATTTCCTCCATGCGGAAGAAAGAAAATTAAGTAACCCCTCCATATTTGCAAAAATGCAGATCTGATATGATGAAGAAGAAGATTCTATATAATTACATGGCCAAAAACCACCAAAACTAGCAGTTATAAAGTTCAGAGACCAGAGTTAGAGCCATCTGACCTCAAATCAAGCGATATAGTGAAAGAGGGATGAAAGAAGATATTTCCAAACCTATATCTGAAATACTGCCTAAGTTTGCCAACAGAGACTTCTTCTACTTTCCTGCATGATCTCAAAGGCAAGTTTGTATCTTTCCAAAGATGCGGTGCCTGCCTCAATATAATTCCGAGCCTCCTCTCTTAAACTCCACAACATCAGGGCCTTAAAATCTTGAGAGCCACCTCCTGAATCAACATCACGTATCATACCATATTTTGCATTTTTAGCCCATCGATGCAAGATATAACGAGATGGAAGTTCCCCTATGTTCATTATTTGGAACACCTTCAAAGCATGCCTACAAAGAACACCTTCATACTCGTACATTTTACAACTACAACTGATATTGAGATTTGATGAATTAAAGGCAACAGTATTCCTCTCATCTCCATTTCCACACTTCTGCACCAGATATCTAATAATGGCTCCTTCAACATTAATCTTCATTCCGACATAGCTGTAGCATTCTAAAAGCTCTTTCTGAAACACTTTGAACATGGTAATAGTGTAAAGCCTTCTACACTGTTCTTCTATGGGGTCTTTTGTGTGCAAAACTACTTGCAAGTTAAATGAGTTAAAATCCTCCTTTCTTTCCTCTTCACGGCGTTGTTCTAGCGCTTGCTCATAGCGTACAACAAATTCGTTGATGGGTGTTTGGGCAGTCAAAAGCGAACTGAAATATGATTTTAAGCTTCCATCCATAGGGATGCCAGCAAAGAATGTACCCTTTATGTGCAAAGGAACCCAACTTTTACGCATTCTATACATTTCCTTTAACCAAGCATTCTCTCTCAAGTTATATTTGTTAATAAGCATATTCCAGGCAGAATCAAATTCAGTAGCCGTTTGACTCTGAAATATGCAAGTTTTATACTCATATTTGAACTCAGCATCCATGGAGAGTAATGCACCCAAGTTTTCCTGTTCCTTCACAATAATTTGCCATATAGAAAATCGATGATGTGTCCCAGGAAAAATTTGAGCAATCGAACGTTGAATGGCCTTGTCCTGATCGGCTATTATTGACACAGGACAGCGCCCTGACATTGCCCTTTGCCAAGCCTGAAATATCCAAGTAAATGACTCCTCAGATTCATCTGCAACTAAAGCACTACCAAGAAGTGCTGGTTGCTTATGATGATTAATCCCAATAAACGAAGCAAATGGCACCAAATAACTACCTCTCCTGTATGTTGTATCAAACACAATGCAATCACCAAACTGAGTGCAGGAAAATCTAGATCGGGCATCAGCCCAGAAAATATTCATGCCTTTACCATCACGAATTTCCACTGCATAAAAGAAACCTGTATCCTCAGCTTGCCGAGACTGAAAATACCCAAGAAGCACATCATACCAATCACTTCCAATGTTACTTTCTTGCACTCTTTTGACAAGGCTGAGACAACCATTTGTCTCAACTAAATCCAAATTTTCCAACACACTACTTCCTTCCTCTTTAAATTGATTTGATGCAATGGTCACACTTCTACTGGGATCAGCCGGAGTGTCAAATTCGTGAGAATGTTCCTTTTGAAGACGATCAACTACCCACCTTCCTGATTCTTGTCTTTGTATTCTCAAGTATGCACCACAACCTACTCTTGAAGGGTGCTGACGCCCTTCCTTTGAACATACAAATCTTCGAGACGTAATTGACCCATCATGTTTAGAGCGGAATAACTGACCTATCCTGACTTTGAACCCTTTATTAGCCGCATAGATGTAGTAAAATTTGTATGCTTCATTGGCAGAATTGAATTCAAGACCTTTATATGGTTCACCTGCAAGTGCTCCAACTCCATCCAACTCTTCCATTTTAAGACGTTTGACATCGACAACACCAGTCAAACCATCATCCTCATTTGATCTGATTCCAGTCCTACCAGCCCCACCAGCTGATGATCTTGCAGTTGGAAAACTTTTCCTTTGTATCCTAGGGGTACAATTTTCTCCAGTGTCTTTTAGTTCGTGATTGTGTTCCTTTTTTATATTGTCTAGAACCCATTTCCCAGAATCAGCTCTTTGCACTCTTATGAAAGCTTGACAACCAGTTCTTGAGTTTGTCTGAAATCCCTCCTTTGAACACACAAATTTCCGAGAAATAACAGAACCATCAACTCTGGATCGATACAGCTGACCAATCCTAATTTTGAACCCCACTTCAGTGGCATAAACATTGTAGAACTCCTGTGCATCTTCTGCTGAATCAAACTCTAATCCCACCCGTGGTTCCACCTGAGCTTCTCTATCATCATCCCTATGCCCATTACTTTTTCCAATCACTAGACCAGCTGGTTTCGTCTTTATAGTCATAATATTCCCTAGATATTCTCTATTCATATCAGTATCTGTGGCACATCAGTAAATGAAATAATTACAAAAAAGAAAGAGGGAAACCAGTATATAAGAAAAAGAATAGTGGATATACAGTACAAACTGTTTTTATTCACATCAGACTGCTGAAAGTAGATACTAGACAACAGAAACAAAAGAAAACCCGCACTGTAATGAACAAAAAGAAAATCCAATGAAGCACATAATACAAAACCCATAAAGTTGATAGGGAAAATACAAGATAAATTTCACCCACCAGCAGTGCTGTACAATTATTTTTTCTTTGAACAAATACAAGAAAGCAAGAGCAGAAATCAAATCTTGCCATGTCAACTTGACAAGGACTTCAAGATTAAAAATTCAGCAAAAAAAAAAAAAAGATTCGAGGTGGTGTCACATCACCATCAGTGCGGAAATGCAAGGATTTATTCAGCACGCATAAATTGGGTAGAAAAGATGTTATGCACAGATATTAAAAGAAACAAATAAATCTCGTATCCTAAAGCAAAGAAATCAGATAAGTGTAAACATTGTTTAATATAAAAGCAGATTTTGCAGTGAATTATTTGAACTGCCACATGCATGCAAGGACTCTGAAAAACAATACAATCCGATAGATATAGAAATCATTAATGAAAACAGCTTTCTCCAAATAAGTATCATCCAGTGACTCTTAGAGCATCCTTCTTCATTTTACAATTTAAAGCCCTTACCCGACAAGATAAATTCGTCAAAATCTGGTAAGGCTTAGGCAATAAGGATAAAAGTAAGCCATTTGCAACAAAGTGAAACTGCTTATGCTATGTCAATGGAAACTCGTTGACATGTTATTAAAAATCCAAAAAACTTTATACACACAAATAGCGTATAGAATCCTACCAAAGCATTTCCTGCCTATGCCTCAAAAGGCACTAGTCATAACTTTTCCTACGTAACATTTGTAAGCAATCAAAACAACCTTAATAATAGAAGCTCATTCACAAAACACCAAAATCATGCAAACTTGGAATCGTGTTTGATATATCCCGCAACTTAAAAACCAAACTGAAACTTTCCAAATTAACTATGTCCTAAATCACCATTCATATTCTACCCATTTCTCCAAATAAATCTTTCAATTATACCGTTTGCATAATTATTACATTACCAAATGATAACTCTTCTACTAGCCATCCCAAAGTAGTAAACTGGACCATATTTGTTAGCAATCAATGCCACAACCCATAATTATTACACTAATGTACCTCTGTACAGTCCTCAATATCAAAAGAATGCAAAGCACAAGAAAAGGTGAGGCTGTTGAAGGGGAAAAGTACACTCAAATTTGAAACAATCAATAAATCCATGAACTCCAAATTAGCCTTAAAGTTAATAAGTAATTGACAATAAAACACGATTTGTGGGAAGAAAATGAGTCCAAACAAATTTCAAATCATCAGTCCCACACCAAACAAAGGATGAAGAACCCATTTCAGCGCAAGCACATAAAATCTCATCCAATCAACACGGATTCATCTCTAATTCATAAAACCCACAAAAATCTAGGCATAATCAAACCTAAAACCAGAAGAAATGGGCAAAAATAGTACAAAATACAACCAAAAACAGATCAAAAATTGCAACATTAATATCAGCAAATCAATAATTGGGAGGTATAAACATTAGGGTTTTACCTCTTGCATATCGGAGAAGAGGGAAATTGCAAAGAAGGGTTTTAATGACCTCGACAAATTACTGCGAACTTGAGTGGATCACCAAGACATTGAACACAAAATCGGGTGCTTCATGGGTGGACCACTCAAATACTATTCAGAATCTAAAGACGGAAGAAATTAAATAAAATCTCAACATTTCTATGGAAAACATGGATCAGAATTGAAATAATTTTTTATCCAATTTTTCATTTACCAATATTCGAGATGGTCGCTTTGGCTAAAAGGCGAGTCAAACTAGCGGAATCCGAAAAAGCATAGGTTATAAAATTTAAGTTGTAAAGTATTTTTAAGAATGAAAACACTCAAATCAGGGCTAATTATGTGATTTTTTTTTTTTTTTTTTTTTGGGGGGGGGGGGGGGGGGGGGGGGTGGGGGGGTTGAATTCCATAAATCATTTTTTAAAACACCTCAAATTTTTGTATGCATTTAAAATTCAAAATTCTTTTAAAAACTTTTACATGAATAGTCTACTATTTAAAATTAATTAAATAAAAATATATATGTACTATAAATTTCAAATATACTTGTCCGTAAATTTTTTTAATTACATTATATATATCATAACTAAAGTTCTAAAAAACGTAAAACGTAGTAGGTGTGTAGACCAAACTTCAAGTTTTTTGGGCCTAGGCGAGGTTTAGGCGTGAGCAAGGCGTTAAAAAGTATTTTCTTATTTTTAATATTATTTTAAATATAAAAAAAAGATAAAAAAATATTTTTAACTAAAAAACGCACGCCTAAACGCACCTATGCGTGACTAAGCGAGTCAAGTCGTTCGTTTTTTAGTTAAAAAAATAGTTGACCAAAAAAGCGCACGCCTAAGGCCTAAGCGAAGCGTGAAGGTCACGCTTCGCGTCTATGTGCGCTTTTTAGAATACTGATCATAACTAAAAGTTAATTAATAGAGACTCATTGTAATCCAAGATTGTAAAATCTTTAATTATGGGATAACTGTTTCAAACATCCAAATATAACTTTGATATATCTGTTTGAAGAAAAAAAATTATCTCTCTTCACAAAAAAATAAAAAATAAAATCATTCATTAACCACTCATAAACATCACTTCAATCAGTTAATATAACGTGGCAGAATTAAAAATTCCAACAACATCACATTTGTAACAGTTTGTGCTATATATAGTAAAGTTCATGATAATAACTTTTGCAGCACTTTATGATACATAACATTTGTATTGCTTCATCTTACATACCATTTGCCATAGACATTCATCTCGCAATTACTTAACGTAACATGACAAAACTCAAAAATCTCAACAATATATCATTTATAATTGTTCGTATTACAAATTAAAAAGATCATGATAATATGGCATATAACATTTGTGAAGATGTCAATAATCCTACACTATCAGTTGACATAATATGACAATAATCAAAAATTACACTTGATCATGTTTGTTACAATTTATTGATATCCAATTCGATTTGTTACATCATCTAAGTAATTCTTCACCGGCGCTACAAGAGCAGGTCGGACCTCATTCCCATCTAGGTATTACTACATGTTGGATCTCATTCCCAAGCGGGTCTTACTATAGGTCGGACCTCATTTCTAAGCGGGTCTTGCTCCAGGTCGGAAGACCTCCCATCCTGCTCTTGCGTTTAAGCTCACATCATCAGTATGACATATCCTGTCACGTGTCAGACGTCAGACTAGTTGCCACAATTAATGCAAATGTCACTTCACAATAAATACCTAAAAAAAAAATGTCTTGTAGACATTTAATGCTGAACTTGGCATTAAATGCTTGTAATCATTACATATCTTCCTATAAATAGGAGACATAAATGTCCTACAAGTCGGACATTCAACTGCTGAAATAAAAACACTCTTACAAAGATTATACAAACAGGTCTTCCAATACATTTACATATCTGTCGCTTATCACTGTCACAGCTGACCTCAATATCTTAACATTAAGTTGGCTTGGGAAGTGCAACGTCATTTTTCAACGTCAACAATTTGTTGCTAGAATGAGGGGCTCCCTCTTAAAAGGCTCTTCATATTCCAGAAGCTCACCAAAAAAGATTAGCCTTTGATCTCCTCAAAGTGAATCTCTCCTCTCACACCTAAACACTTTATCTCTAAAACACATTCAACATGAGTCATAGCCATGACTCAATAACTCACAACCACATAAGAAAATAGAGTCAACTTATTGATCTCCTACCAGGCTTCCACCGAAGACATCCCATAGAAACCTTAGCTCAAGCCTGTGCTCCCCGTAAGGAAAGCAGTCCTACAAACGTTGGAGTACCAAACTCACGTTATCGAATGGCTTGAAAAGAATCAAGCCACATATAGATGCATCTCAAACTCACAAGCAGTCGCCAGCTCAAAACCGACCTGAAGATTGTCGGGCTAAACAACACCTAGTCGAGCTGAAAGCTAAGCAAAAGAAAACTTCAAGGACACAAAATAGCTTCGTTGACACTGTAACTCAACTCACTACAAGTGAAGGAAAAGAAGAAATAGAAAGCATTCCGATCAAAAGAATCAGCAGTCCAACGATCACCCAACTTGAGCCAATGCTCACCACGTAGAAGTCAACCCCAACTAGATGGATGAAATCGTCCAATTTTTTAAAGATGGTAGGGTGTCCCAAATAATGCGGAGGCCATGGAATCATCGACAACATCCTATTCAAAAGAAGCTTTTCACTTCTACTACTCAAATGTTTAAGGGAAGACGAAGCACAAATACGTCCTCAACAAAGTTCATGAAGGATTATGTGGCAGTCACACTGGGGGGCAATCACTAGCACATAAAACTTTGAGGTAGGGATACTTCTGGCCATCACTAAATAAGGACTTTATCTAGTTTGTCCAAAAATGCAACAAGTGCCAGAGGTTTGCCCCCATCACCAGATCTCTCCCATATAGGGGTGGGCGTGGGTCGGGTTTCGACCCGACCTGACCCGAATCGAATAAAATTTGGTTTGGCAAAAAGCCAAACTGAAACCAACAAAAAAAATTCGAGCCCGAAACATTCGAGTTGGTTCGGATTTTCGGTTTTGAGCTAATTATAGCAAAAAAAAAAAAATTTAAAAAAATCGAGTCAGTTTTGGGTTGGGTTTTTCCAACCCGAAAACCTACTCGAAAATAACCCAAACCGACCTAGGTCAGGTCGGGTCGGTTTGGCAGTTATTTTGCCCAGCCCTACTCCCATAAGAGTTGACCTCAGTCCTCAGTCCATGACCCTTTTTCAAAGTAAATGATTGATCTAATACGTCCAAAGTCCATGAGAAAAGACGGGATAAAATTTGCCATAGTCAATGCTTACTATTTCACCAAATGAGCAGAAGCAGAACCATTGGCCAAGGTTGAGGTCGTTCGATGAAGAACTGAAAATCATCAAACACTCTCTAAAGACGCAATTGGATGAACTCAAAGGTGCCTGGGCAGAAAAACTTCCGAATATACTTTGGTCTTATCGCACAACTTGCCGCTCTAGCACAGGAGAGACGTCTTTCTCACTAGCCTTTAGAGTAGAGCCCATAATTGGAAAGGTCCTTAAAAAATTACCACGGCCTTGAAGAATGGGGCTTACTAGCTCAAGAACATGGAGGGCTTCCTATTCTAGCACTCTTGGAACAGCTACAAAGTTAGTAAATCTAACCAACATTCGAACTGAGGATGTGACCAATGCCATAAACCTCTGGACACAAAGGTCCCACACAGCTCAAACCCACGTCAATCAGCATAAGTGTTGCACTGCTGACATCAGCTCAAGAAGCCAACGTTCGAACTGAGGATGTTTCCAAGGTCATGAACCTCTGGACACAAAGGTCCCATACAACTCGGACCCACGTCAATCAGCGTAAGTGTTGCACTACCGACATCAGCTCAAGAAGCCAACGTCTGAACTGAAGATGTGACCAAGGTCACGAACCTCTGGACACAAAGGTCTCACACAGATCAGACCCACGCCGAACAGCGTAAATACTGTGATGCCGACATTAGCTCAAGAAGTCAACGTTCGAACTGATGATATGACCAAGGTCACGAACCTCTGGACACAAAGGTCCCACATAGCTCAGACCCACGCCTGACAGCGTAAATGCTGCGCTGTCGACATCAGCTCAAAAAATCAACGTCTGAACTGAGGATGTGACCAATGTTACAAACCTCTAGACACAAAGGTCCCACAGAGCTCGAACCCACGTCAATCAACGAAAATGCTGCCCTGCTGACATCAGCTCATAAAGCTAACGTCTGAACTAAAGTTGTGACCAAGGTCACGAATCTTTGGACATAAAGGTCCCACACAGCTCAGACTCCACTCTGGACATCATATGTGTTGTGGTCCGACGTAAGTCTAAGAACGTCGACTTAACAATGAAAACTCAGAAATGGCCTCCGTCAAAAGTATAGAGCTCAGCCTTGAATCCAACCAAAATTATGAAACAAGTCCTATGTGCACCTTCAGTGAACAGCTCGACTATTGAATAAGCTAAGAGCTTTAAGAAAGTAATATCATCAAAAGTTGGGTCAGAAGTTAGAGATCAAACTGCCAAAGTTTAGGTCAATTATACTTTGAGGTCAAATAAATCATTTAAACAGATCGTAAAATAAAGGACAAAGCTATAAGAAAAGAAATTTTCATTAATAAAGTAGTTCATACAGTAAGAAGGAAAGTTTTGAAATGCCAAAAGATTACATGATCTTCTAAAGCCAAGAGAGGCTAAGCTTAGTCCTGGCCTTCAGGCTGATGTTCCTCTCCAGAAGAATAAGGATTGAACTTGGAGTTTTTCTTAAACTCGTCCAGCTCATCGTTCAAGAATTGGACATCTCAGTCCAGATGCCAATTAGCTCCTCCATGGTGAGGAAGTAAACCTTCTCCTGGTTGGCCAAGTCTGCATCTGAGGACCTGAACTCAGCCACGACTTCTTCTTTGTCCACCGACCTCTTTAGGACAACTCGGAGGTCTACTTGGCTCCTTTCCAATGAAGTATCCAGCTCAGATTTCCTCCTCTTATCTTTTTCCACTTGGCGTGCTAAAGCCTGGAGCTCGAACTCATTCGCAGCAAGCTTTTCCTATTTTCTCCTCAGTTCCTCTACGACCTCATAACAGAGCCTCATTTCCTCATCCAGGTCAGCTAGAGCCTTTCCATCTTCTTCCTTCATCCCCTGGAAGTCTACCAACTAATGTTATATCAGCTATGTGAGAATCTTCAAAATGGATCAGAGCAATAGTACGAACTAAAGGCTGTCGACATTTGGTTAACTTTAAACCTTAATGTTTTGATTACAACAAACAAAATAGTTGTGTTTACTAACAATCTATTTTCAAGCAATATTCAAAGCGCTACAAATCGAACTCTCATGCAATGTCAAGATCAAGTCAAAATCAAATACAAGAGTTCAAGTATCTTAAGATCCGAAATTCAAAATTCGAAGATCAAGATTGAAGAATAGATTTTTAGATAAAATTGTAAATGTATTAACTCTTTAATCCTTAGCAATTAAATGAACGAAAGCTTAAAAATATTTTTTATCACTTGCATAAAAATATTTTTATCAAAGCCAAAAAATTAATTTTTCAAAACTATGGAAACGGACAATCCGTTTGCTAAACTGGTTGAACCGGTCGACCGTTTGAATGTCACTTTCCAAAAAGTGTCCGTTCTAATTTTTTTGCAGTTCAACGGCTAGTTCTGACCAATCTAACCGGTCGACCATTTGGTCATCCGTTTCAACAGAAAATGACAAAAATTCATCTCTATAAATACCACTTTATTTATTATCATTAAACAACACTTACAAGAGTATTTATAGAGATAATCATATTGAAAAACTTCATTTAAAGCTTCATTGCATTTATATCTTCAATATCTCTTATTGAAAAACTTTGTTTGATCAAATCAAACTTTTGATTCATCTTTCTCAACAAAGTTTTTTTCTAACACTTGAGTTTTCCTCATCTTTTGCTATTCATTAAAGTGTTAGTCTCTCTTAGAACTAAACTTGTATCTATTATTCATCTAGAGAGAAACACTCAAATCAATCTCTTTACATTTTTGGGTTATATTGAGGTCCCTTGAAAAGTTCAATATTGTATAAGGATCGGTGCTCCTTGTTTGTAAGTCACCAGATAAATTGTAAGAGTTTGGATTGCACCATAAGTCAATCAAAATAGTGGAAAGGTCGTGCTCGTGTTGGAGAGCTTGGTAACGGGGAACGTAGATCATTGGTTGGATCGAACCTCCATAAAAATATCATTTGCACTCTCTCTTCTCTTTTATTTACTTATATTGTGCTTATATTTTTGTGGATTAATTTTCATTTCTTAAATATCATTTTATTTAGAATATTTTTCGAAAAAATTTAAGAAAACCAATTCACCCTGCTCTTGGTTAGTTATTCTTGGGCTATCAATTGGTATCAGAGTGAGGTGCTCTTTTTTTTTAAGATTATACAATCTTGAGTAATAGCTAACTAAAATATTCAAAGTCTTGAGGGACACTCTACAAATCGTCTTCTCTTTTTTAATGGCACCCACTATAACTATTAAAAAACTAGAATGATGATTTATATTGAATCAATAGATTATAATATTTGAGAAGTCATTGAATTTGGTCCTTTTGTACCTACAAAAATTATTAAAGTTGATGATAAATCGGATCAAACTATTTGTAAGCCTAAAGAAGAATATGATGAAGAGGATAAAAGAAAATTATCTTTGAATGCTAGAGCCAAAAATTTACTTTATTGTGCTTTAGATAAAAATGAATTTAATCGTATTAGCACATGTGATTCCGCATATGATATTTGTCATGCATTAGAGATAACTCACTTAGGTACCAATAAGGTTAAATAAACTAAAATAAATCTATTGACAAAAGATTTTAAAAATTTCTTTATGAAACAAGATATACCTATTGTTGATATGATTACTCGCCTTACCGATATTATTAATGGCCTTAAGGGCTTTGATAGAAAATTCACTAACGATGAACTTGTGAGCAAAATGCTTAGGTCTCTATCGGAAGATTGGAACCCCTTGATGATGTTGATAGAGAATACAAAAGATGTCAACACTTATCTATTGGAGGAGCTATATGGAACATTGATGACGTATGAGCTCAACAATGCCGAAACAAAGGAGAAAACAAGAAGAAGCAAAGAAGAGACGAATGAGCCTTCCAAGAAGCAAATTGCATTGAAATAAACAAACGATGAAGGATCCTCCAACACAAACTTGAGTGATGAAGAATTTGATGACTTAGTTCTTCTTGTCAAAAAATAGAGAGGATTTCGAAACAATAGGCGATTTCAAAAGAAGGATGATAAAGGTGAAGAGAAAAACAAAAAGATCATATGTTATGATTTTGACAAACCCGGTCACAAGAGGACCGAATGTCCGAACAAAAAGAAGTTTACCAAAAAGAAAACTCTTCAAGCTACATGGGACGATAGTGATGAAGATGATCTTGAAGAAGATGAAGTTCAAGAAGAAATCGCCAACATGTGCTTCATGGCTATTGAGGATGAGGTAAGTACAAACAACGATGACTCTTACATTGACATATCTACCTCTTATGACGAAATTCTTGAAGAATTTGAGAAACTTATTTCAAAATACTCTATTCTTAATAATAAACACTCATTATTGAAAAAGGTAGTCAAGAAACTCTTTATTGCACAAAAAGACTTTGAAAAAGAAAAAGATGATCATAAGTCCTTAATTAAAGAAAATATTTCATTGAAAGAAAAAGTGGTTGATTTAACAAGTATTATTCACAAATTTACTCAATAAAATAAAAATTTTGAATTAATACTTGGTGAGCAAAAATGTGTGTTCAACAAAAGAGGAATTGGGTATAAACCTCTCTTGAAACAAAAATCCCTTGAAACCATATTTGTAAAATCATCCAATTTTTCTCAACAAAACATTACATGTAGTTTTTGCAAGAAAAGTGGTCATATTGCTTATAATTGTTCAACTAAAAAGAGACTATACTTTGAAAAGAAACACAAGTGGATAAAAGAATCTACAAACACTAACTATCAAGGACCAAACTTATGTGGGTATCAAAAATCAAAAATTAAAATTATTTTTGTAGGTACCACAAAAAGTCAAGAGCAATTAGTTCTTGGATAGTGGTTGTTCAAAACACATGACGGGAGATCGATCATTACTATCAAATCTCAAAAGAAAATATGGAGGCCATATAACTTTTGGAGACAATGCCAAAGGAAAAATCATAGACATTAGAAATATTGGTAATCGTTCTTCTCCCTCTATTAAAAATGTTTTATCAGTTGATAACCTTAAACATAACTTGCTTAGTATAAGTCAATTGTGTGATAAAAGTTATCTCATTAAATTTGATTCTTTCAAATGCCTTATTGAGAATGCTATATCTAAAAAGGTATTCTTCATGGAGAGCTGAAGTAAGGATGTCTACATCATATCTATTGAATTTGAACTTGAAAAAGAAATGAAATGTCTTTCAAGTATAATGGATGATTATTGGTTATGGCATAGGAGATTAGGTCATGTTAGCATGGACTTACTTTCAAAAATCTCCAAAAATAATTTTGTAAAAAGTTTACCAAATATAAAGTTTGAAAAGGATAAAATTTGTAATGTTTGTCAATTTGAAAAACAAGTAAAGAGTTATTTCAAACTTAAACAACACTCATCTACTTCGAGACCTTTACAATTTCTCCACATAGACTTATTTGAACCCTCTAGAACTGCTAGTTTAAGTGGAAAATATTATACATTTGTTATTGTTGATGATTTTTCAAGATTAACTTAGGTCATTTTCTTGAATTTAAAAGATAAAGCTTTAAATGCATTTAAACATTTTTGCAAAAGAGTCCAAAATGAAAAAGGATACACCATTACCACAATTAGAAGTGATCATGGTGGAGAATTTGAAAATATAGCTTTTGATGAGTTTTACAAATCAAATGGATATGAACATAATTTCTCGGCTCCTAGAACTCCTCAACAAAATAGTGTAGTAGAAAGGAAAAATCGAACATTGCAAGAAATGGCTCAGACCATGTTGAATGAAAACAATTTACCAAAATACTTTTGGGTTGAAACCGTAAATACTTCATGTTATATTTTAAATAGAGTTTTTGTTAGTCGAAAGAAAACCAAAACTCCATATGAGTTTTGGAAAAATAGAATTCCCAATATCGAATATTTTAAAATTTTTGGTTGCAAGTGCTTTATCTTAAACACAAAAGAAAATTTGGGAAAATTTGATCCAAAATCCGATATTAGAATTTTTCTTGGATATTCATCTACTAGCAAAGCTTTTAGAGTTTTTAACAAAAGAACTTTAGTAGTTGAAGAATCTATGCATGTTATCTTTGATGAAACTAACTCCATTAAACAAGAAAAAGTCATTGATGATGAAGATTTGAAAATTCCATTTGAACAACTAAATGTTCAAAATCAAGACAAAGGGAATCCAAATAACATTGAAAGTCAACATGAGGAGGAAACGAGTATACAACAAAATGAAGAAGAATCTCATGAAGATCTCAACACTTCATCATTACCAAAAGAATTGAGGTTTGTCCCCTCTCACCCAAAAGATCTCATTATTAGTGATTCGTCAAAAGGGGTAAGCACAAGAAATTCTTCTAGAAATTTTCATAACAATTGTGCATTTCTTTCACAGATCGAGCCAAAGAACTTTAAAGAAGCCGAGTTTGATGAATTTTGGATTCTAGCTATGCAAGATGAACTAAATCAATTTGAAAAAAATCATGTTTGGGATTTGGTTGCTAGACCAAATTCACAAACCGTAATTGGCACAAAATAGGTTTTTTGAAACAAACGAGATGAAAAATAGTATAATTGTGCGTAACAAAGCTAGATTAGTGGCTCAAGGTTACAATCAAGAAGAAGGCATTGATTTCGAAGAAACTTTTGCACCGGTTGCTAGATTAGAATCAATTCGCATGCTTCTTGCTTTTGCTTGTCATAAGAATTTTACTTTATCTCAAATGAATGTCAAAAGTATATTCTTGAATGGAGTCGTTCAAGAAGAAGTTTTTGTTGAGCAACCACTCAATTTTAAAAATCATAAGTATCCAGACAAAGTTTTCAAACTTAGAAAAGCCCTTTACGGATTAAAACAAGCTCCTAGAACATGGTATGAGAGATTAAGTAAATTTCTCTTATCAAATGGTTTTTTAATGGGTAAGACGGATACAACACTATTTATAAAAACCAAAAAGAATGATATAATTGTTGTTCAAATTTATGTTGACGATATCATTTTTGGCGTTACTAACATTTCTCTATGTGAAGAATTTTCCAAGTGCATGAGTAGGGAATTTGAGATGAGCATGATGGGTGAACTCAAGTTTTTTCTTGGACTTCAAATCAAACAAACTAATGATGGAATATTCATTAGTCAAACCAAGTATATCTTGGATATGCTCAAAAAGTTCGAAATGGAAGAATTGAAGCCAATGAACACTCCAATGAGCTCATCAATCAAACTAGATAAAGATGAGCAAGGCACTTTTGTTGATATAACAAAATATCGAGGTATGATCGGATTCCTTCTTTATTTAACCGCTAGTAGACTCGATATTATGTTTAGTGTATGCTTATATGCTAGATATCAATTTAATCTAAGAATTCCCATCTTAGTGCCGTAAAACGCATTTTTCGTTATCTAAGTAGTACTAGATCTTTAGGTCTTTGGTATCCCAAAGAAACTCGTTTTGATTTACTTAGTTATTCGGATGCCGATTGGGCCAGTTGCACAATTGATCGTAAAAGTACTAGTGGAACGTGCCATTTTCTAGGCTTTGCTTTAGTTTATTGGTTTAGTAAGAAACAAAATTCCGTTGTCTTGTCAACCGCCGAAGCCGAGTATATCTCCGCTGCTAGTTGTTGTGCTCAAATCCTATGGATAAAACAAACTCTAAATGATTATCACATTTTCTTTGAAAAAGTTCCTATTATGTGTGATAACACTAGTGCCATCAACTTATCTAAAAATCCCATTTTGCATTCTCGTACCAAACACATCGAGATTAGACATCACTTTTTACGAGACCATGCACAAAAGGGAGATATAACTTTGAAGTTTGTAAACATTGAAAAACAATTGGCCGATATTCTCACAAAACCATTAGCACTCGAAAGATTTTCATACATTCGACGAAATTTAGGTATAATTGATGAATGTGAAATATGTGGCTAACTCCTTATGTTTTCTATAATTGATTGTATTTTATGTGACAAACATGCTTTAAAATTATTTGACAAAGGATCACATCAATGATTTTGGTAAAAATTTTGCAAAGTTGTCAAACTGGACGACCGTTCATTAAAATGGACGTCCGTTTCATATCAAACGGATGAACCATTGTTAAATCTGGTTCATCATCCGTCTAAACAGAAACTTTTGCCAAAATTGAAAAGTTTAAACGGTTGACCGTTTTAACTTAAACGGATGTCTGTATGATTTTAAACGAACGATCGCCACATCATCCATCTGAACAGAGAGTTCAATTTCAAAAATTCAGTTCAAACGGTCGACCGTCTGACGTTTCTGGTCGTCCGTCTCAGCGTAAATCAATGTTTTAACTTAGAAAAATTTCAAATTTCTTCATTTCAACTTCGCGCGAACCACGATTTTCTCTCCAAATCTTCATCCAATCTTCCAATCTTCCTAAAATCTTTCCAATTTACACTCAAAATCACAAAACCCATATCATTTCACAATAAAATCAGAAAAATTCCCAATTTTTTGTCCACGAAATCATCTCATTTCCCAAACGGATGAACTCAAACCCTAGATTCAAATCATCCGTTTCTAACACAATTCTTCGGGTTAAAATGGCTGCCAAGCGATCTAGAAGGGAAAGGCTACCTTCTTCTCCATCCTCCTCCGAAGAAGATCCTTACACAAAATGAATAGATCGGTGTCCCGTCCTCATAGGTAAGAACGTCGACCTTGTCTCCTTCACACACGACGCACCCTCATTCAATATCAAAAACCTTTTTATGGGTATGGGTTAGGTTCCTCTTCTTACCCTAAATGATAAGGTTTACCCCTCCATTGTCAAAGAATTTTACACAAATATGATTTTCCCTCCGGGGTCAGGTATTTTGTGCTTTCTTAGGAACAAACGAATAAAGATCACTCAAGACCTTATTCGTTCCATTCTTCATCTTGAGGATGGTGGTATGCGTCTCTATACCACCAAAACAATTCCTCACACTACCGAATATGATCCGGTAGAGGCTTGTTGTCACGTCACTGGCAAGTATTTTAAGGTTGTCGTACGTCTTAGCACGAATCAACTCACTCTTTCATGTCGTGTCCTCCATAACATCATCGCCCATATTATTGTCCCTCAAAAGGGTCATTTGGATGAGGTTAATCATTTTGATATCTTCGTGCTCGACTCTATCCTCTGTGGACGTAAGCTCGATTTTTCATATATTATGATCCAACACATGCACTGCGTTCTTAGCGGCACTAGAGCTAAGGCGCTTCCCTACGGAATGATTCTTACAAAAAAATTTCAACATTTTGAAATCTCCTTCCGTGATTCGGTTGCCATTCTTCCTAAAGCCACCGACACCATCAATATCCTTACACTCAAACAGATGAAGATTTTCAAAGAAAACGGACAATGGGTGGCAAAGTCAAAAGGGTTTGACGATGAGTCGGGACCATGCTACCCTTCGAGGGTGAGGATATACACGATGAAGAAGATGCTCCTCTCCCGTCCCCACTTCGACAAAGATCACAACGGCCATCGTCCTCCACCTCCAGCTTCAACGAGGACCAATTTACTTTACTACATGGACGGATCGACTCGCTTTCCTCTTCGATCGAGGGTCTACACCATACCGTGGGAACTCTCCAACATTCGGTTGACGGCATGACTACATTGCTTCAAGCTCTTCACTCCCGTCTTGATGCCGTGCTTCCCTCGCATCCGCCACCGGAGACCTAGCTTATTTCTTTTGTTTTTGTTGTTTTTGTCTCTATGTTTTTGAAAACAATCCTATGTTCTAGCTTTCATTTATGTATCTTAGAACTATGTTTGTTTTTAGATTTCAATTTTATCAATGAATGGCATATCTTATTTCATTTAGGGATAATATGTTTTAACCTTAGTGTTTTGATTATGTTTTTTTTTTGTTTATGCCAAAAGGGAGAAAATATGTGATGTGAGGAGATAAATTTGGAATATATGTAATATGTGATGTGAGGAGATAAGTTTGGAATATATGTGATGTGATGAACTTGATGAATATGATGATACATAAATATTTTAAAATTTGAAAATATTTGATAAACAACTTGGACATTTGATATATAATACAAAATGGTTTGGACATTAGATATGTAATACAAAATGGTTTCATATAATCAAAACATGTTCACTTGAAAAAGAAAGGGTGAATATATTTGCTTTAATTTATCTCATTATTCTATATTCTCACATTAATTGTCATAACCAAAAAGGAGGAAATTGTTGACCTTTGGTTAACTTTAAATCTTAATGTTTTGATTATAACAAACAAAATAGTTGCATTTTCTAACAATCTATTTTCAAGCAATATTCAAAGCGCTACAAATCGAACTCTCATGCAATGTCAAGATCAAGTCAAAATCAAATACAAGAGTTCAAGTATCTCAAGATCCGAAATTCAAGATTCGAAGATCAAGATTGAAGAACAGATTTCTCGATAAAATTGTAAATGTATTAACTCTTTAATCCTTAGCAATTAAATGAACAAAAGCTCAAAAATATTTTTTATCACTTGCATAAAAATATTTTTATCAAAGCCAAAAAATCAATTTTTCAAACTGTGGAAACGAATAATCCGTTTGCTAAACCGGTTGAACCGGTCGACCGTTTGAATGTCACTTTTCAAAAAGTGTCTGTTCTGATTTTTTTGCAGTTCAACGGCTAGTTCTGACCAATCTGACCAGTCGATCGTTTGGTCATCCGTTTTAACCAATGTTCGAAAAACCGGACCAGCCATCGACTCGGAAAAGACAACGGGTCAAGGGTTAAAAGGTCGAACCGGGTTGAACCGAGGTTGAACCGGTTTCAATTAAAAAAATTAAAAAAAATAATCTATAAATCTCACAATTCTAAAAATAAATTATTTGCAAATAAACAAACATTTATAAACAAAATAACTCACAAAAATTAGCTTCAAATAGATTTTTTTTAATGTCTATATCTAATATTAGTAGAAAATACTTAAAATAGTCGAAACTTGAAATACATGTAAATGCATACTACCAATCTTAATTTTAAATGATAAAAATTCAAAATCCCCATATACATAATAGTTAAATAAAAATTCCACTTGACAGCCCGATTACGCCATAATGAAATACAATATCATCACAAAAGACGCCAGGCCGTAGGGTGTAAGTATGAATTTTACATACTTAAGAAAACATTCAAGTCAATAGAAACAAATTATACTCCCTAAACTACATTATAAAATAATCAATTGCTGGGCCAACTAAATCATTCAAATTGAGGTAATCCCAATAAAAAAAATTGATCTTTTTTACAAAGACAATGAGCGAGTCCTTCCGGTTCATCTGGGTCACTGAAAGAACCCACACGAACATCCATTGAAGCTGCGTACTGCACATCAAAGAAGTAAGGAGAGAAGAATCCAAGAACATGAAGCAGCAAGAATCCAAGAACAAGAACCAGACGACAAAGAAGAATTCAAAATTCAAACAGAAATAAAAAAAATGGAGAAGATTTTCAAAAAGAAATCGGAAGAAGGAGATAAGAAGTTCGCATCGCCTCAACTGAAGAAGGAAGCAAACGGCTGAAATGTGAGTGTAAAACTGATTTTGACCTAATTAAGTCACACCACCGGTTTAACCGCCTAATAGTGCGAACCCGGTTCGCGGTTGAACCTCTTAAAAACCCGGTTTCCAGTCTGGTTTTTCTCTGGACGGTTAATTGTAATGTCCGGACCGGTTTTAAGGCCGGTTCCCAGTTTTTTCGGTCGAACCGGCCGGTCCGATCCGATTTTCCAAACATTGGTTTTAACAGAAAATGACAAAAATTCATCTCTATAAATACCACTTCATTTATTATCATTAAATAACACTTACAAGATCATTTATAGAGATAATCATATTGAAAAACTTCATTCGAAGCTTTATTGCATTTATATCTTCAATATCTCTTATTGAAAAATTTTGTTTGATTAAATCAAACTTTTGATTCATCTTTCTCAACAAAGCTTTTTTCTAACACTTAAGCTTTCCTCATCTTTTACTATTCATTAAAGTGTTAGTCTCTCTTAGAACTAAACTTGTATCTATCATTCACTTAGAGAGAAATACTTAAATCAATCTCTTTACATTTTTAGATCATATTGAGGTCCCTTGAAAAACTCAATATTGTATAAGGATCGGTGCTCCTTGTTTATAAGTCACCAGATAAATTGTAAGGGTTTGGATTGCACCATAAGTCAATTAAAATAGTGGAAAGGCCGTGCTCGTGTTGGAGAGCTTGGTAACGGAGGACGTAGATCATTGGTTGGATCGAACCTCTATAAAAATATCGTTTGCACTATCTCTTCTCTTTTATTTACTTATATTGTGCTTGTATTTTTGTGGATTAATTTTCATTTCTTAAATATCATTTTATTTAGAATATTTTTCGAAAAAGTTTGAGAAAACCAATTCACCCCCCTCTTGGTTAGTTATTCTTGGGCTATCAAAGGCCACCCCTGACTAAAGTCAAGAGCAGAAGGTCCTACCCAACCTCTATAGAGAGGGAGTTCCATCGTTAAGGAGGTCCTACCCAACTCCTAATAGTAGAGCGCTGCCTAACATCCACGATGAGAGACATTATCGTCCAAGAGGTCCTACCTCAATATATCAGGTGCTACCTCGATATCTTAGGTCCTACTCATTCAGGTCCTATCTACAACCTCTATAGAGATGGGGTTCCTTCGTCAAAGAGGTCCTACCGAATCATACGAAGGATGTACTACCTATAACAGGTCCTACCCAATCTCTATGTAGAGGGGGTTCTCTCAGGGAGGTCCTACCCTTTCAGGTCCTACCGAATCATACAAAGGAGGTCCTACCTATAACATGTCCTACCCAACATCTATAGAGGTGGGGCTCCCTTATCAGAGAAGTCCTACTCCTTCAAGTCCTACCGAATCATAAGAAATAGGTCATACCTACAACAGGTCCTACCCAACCTCTATGGAGAGAGGGTTCCCTCATCAGAGAAGTCCTACTCCTTCAGGTCCTACCCAACCATATGGAGATGGGTTCACTCATCAAAGAGGTCCTACCCATTCAGGTTCTATCGAATCACAAGAAGGAGGTCCTACTCCTTCATGTCCTACCAAATTATACGAATGATGTCCTACCTACAACAGGTCCTACCCAACCTCTATGGAGATGAGGTTCACTCATTAGGGAGGTCCTACCCTTTCAGGTCCTACCGAATCACATGAGGGAGGTCCTACCTACAACAGGTCCTACACAACCTCTATGGAGAGTGAGTTCCTTCATCAGAGAGGTCCTACTCCTTTAGGTCCTACCGAATCACACGAAGGAGGTCCTACATACAACATGTCCTACCCAACCTCTATAGAGAGGAGGTTCCATCGTTAGGGAAGTCCTACCCCTTCAGGTCCTACCCAACTCCCAAGAGCGAAGTGCAACCTAACCTCTACGAAGAGGGACACTATTGTCCAGGAGGTCCTACCTCCTACCTTGATATCTCAGGTCCTACTTAACCTTCACGAGGGATGTCCAATCTAACCTCCACGAAGAAGGACACTATCGTCCAAAAGGTCATATCTCAATATATCAAGTGCTACATTGATATCTCAAGTCCTACCCAACCTCCACGAGGGAGGTCCTACCTAACCTTCATGAAGAGGGGTTCGAGGATGTGTTTTAATGGAGCATCATCATTACACCATCATGTCATTATTGCAGCTTTTATTGTGCTGCCTCTTCACCTCATTTCTCTATAAATATGGAGAAATGGGGCTCATTTGAGACTCTTACCTTCACGCTTTCTTCATTTCAATTGATGTGCCACTTGTCAACCAAAGATACAAACTGTCAGTAGTATTACGTCGCCTACGTGTGCACACACGAAGCAGATCAAAACGACCCAGAGCTATGGTACGAACTGAAGGCCACCCATGACTCAAGTCAAGAGCAGGCCTCGGGGGGCAATTGTTGATATCCAATTCGATTTGTTGCATCAGCTAAGTAATTCTTTACTGACACTACAAGAGCAGGTCGGATGTCATCTCCAGGTCGGACCTCACTCCCATCTAAGTCTTACTCCAGGTTGGACCTCGTTCCTAGGCGGGTCTTACTCTAGGTCGGACCTCATTCTCAAGCGGGTCTTATTACAGGTCGGACCTCGTCTTAAGCGGGTCTTGCTCTAGGTCGGAAGACCTCCAATCCAGGTATTGCGGTTAAGCTCACATCATCAGTATGGCATATCATGTCACGTGTCAGACGTCAGACTAGTTGCCACAATTAATGCAAATGTCACTTCACAATAAATACCAAAAAAGAAAATGTCTTGTAGACATTTAATGCTGAACTTGGCATTAAATGCTTGTAATCATTACATATCTTCCTATAAATAGGAGATATAAATGTCCAACAGGTCGGACATTCAACTGCTGAAATAAAAGCACTTTTACAAAGATTATACAAACAGGCCTTCCAACACATTTACATATCTGTCGCTTATCACGGTCACATCCGACCTCAAAATCTTAACATTAAGTTAGCTTGAGAAGTGCAACGTCATTTTCCAACGTCAACACAATTTATGATACATATAGTACTATCAATTGAAACACATAAATTTACAATTGTGACGTGTCATATACATATAGTAGTATCAATTGTAACACATAAATCCACAATTGTCTGATTTCGTTATACTAGACTTTTGATTTTTTGAGATTATTTTGGTGTTAAATATTTGATGCGCTGGTGAACACAACAATGGAAGCAATTTTGACGAAGACGACAATTGAGAAAATTCTAAATATTTGTTTTTCGATTTATGAGCTTCAATGGTTTGATGAAGATGTCAATAGAAGAAATTCAGTTATACTGAAAACACCTGCAGTTTTAGAGATTTAATCAATATTTTCAAACGCCTCTTTGAAAACCACGTTTGTGGTCGAATTGGTTGGCACTCCATCCTTATCACAAATCAACATCTTCAATTCCGTACGATTTGTAAATCTAGACAATGCAACATAAAGTTGTCCATGACTAAAAACTGGTCTTTAAGATATAATCTCACGTGGGAGAAAGATTGACCCTGACTCTTATTGATAGTCATAGCGTATGAGACAATTAATTAATTTTTGGCACATGTATATTATAATTTGAAATTTGATTTTCTAAATTGTAAAGATGTAGATTGCGTTAATAATATTATGCAAATTTATTGTTTTTCTATTTGTAGATAATTACTAATATTTACATACTTTAAATCTTATATTGATTAATTAAGAGCATTTCCAATGCAATCCGTCTATTGCAGTCTACGTGGCAAGTAAAATAAACGGACTTCCAATCCATGTGGCACTACGTCTATATAATAGACGGTCAAATTAAAATTCATTTCCAATGCACTCCGTCTAAAATTAAATTTGCTGACTCACTCCGTCTAGAAGTCCGTCTAAATATAGACGAACTTATAGACGGAGTCTATAATTTAATGTGCCACATCAGATAAACGGAGTCGTTGTCAACATGCATTGGAGATTGTTTTTTATAACTCCGTCTATAGATGCTTATGTGGCACGTCTAAAAAGTTATAGACGGAGTGCATTGGAGATACTCTAATGTAGCATTCAAATTTGTTATTAATAATAATTAAAATGAATTTATTTTGTTCTGGAAGATGTGTATTTTTTAATTGAAAATGTCAATTCGTAATTTTATTCATTTTTACCGAGTATCATAGAAAATTCAAAACATTGGGAAACTGAACTGGAGGTACTATTTACACTGTATTGGAATACTGATAATTAATTAATTGAAGTTGGAAAATTACTTAATAAATGATTCATTAGTAATCTCATCCGGGCTGCATTATTGTTTCATAAGCATTTTTTTTTGTTCAGTTGTGAGATTAGATACACATTTTTTTATTCAACTAGAGCGTTTCTATCATAACGCAATTAATCATTTATAAGTCTATTACTGTGAATTGAAACATTTACGATCTTAGAGAAGGACATTGTTTGAAAGTCTCGAAAACTCTTTCCATTACTCCGCAATATTTTAATCTCTACAAGTGTATAATTTTTTATTTATTCATCACTTAATTCTAAATTTGTAAATCGAGACAAACGGACAACTTTAATTAATTTAAAAGATAAAACAATAATAATTATTATCATGTAACATCGATGAGCTATAATCTGATTATTTAACGTTTTAAGTCTATGTAATAAAATATTATTATGTAATAAAAACATTAATAAAATTTAACACTGATTATTTAACGTTCTCAGCCTATCATTTGTCGTATGAATTTAATTTTGAAATTATCGTATCTAGTTTATTAGTTTAATCGACTTATTATTTTTAATCAATAAATCAAATGCTTTGATAATATAACACAGTTATATATTTTTCGTGTATCGATATTTTTTTTAACTGCAACATATTTAAACCCACTATAAGAAGCATAAAAAATTTGTGGAAAAAATAAGTCAATTTTTGAAAAACTATTACATTATTGCCAATAGTTCTTGTGCATTGATGTTTCATTTTTTTGAAAACATAACTTATTTAAATCCCTGTATAAATTAAGACATTAGAATACACAACCTCATATGTTTTGTGTTTTGAAGTGAATTTATCATGTTCTGGGAGATATGTATTTTTTTTTTTGAAAATGTTAATTCTTAATATTATTCATTTTAACCGAGTATCATAGGAAATTGAAACATTGGAAGCTCATCCTGATTAAATTGTATTGGAATACTGATTATTTACATTGAAATATTGATTATTAATTCTATGGAATTGTATAATTAATTTATTATATTAATTGATATTAAAATTATGTTATTTGATTTAATTATATATTTTTGCTGGCGTTGCATAAATATAAATAATAATAATAATAATATTATAAATTATAATATAAATATTTTAATATTATTTAATATTTAATATAAATATAAATAGCATGATATTAAAACTTATTGAGTAATTTTCTATTATAATTTGAAAAATAATTTTTGGGTATGAATAGTTAAGTTTTTTTAATAATCGACACAAATATTATTAGATGGATTAATTTTTCAGTTAGAATAACAGTTTAAATCTTATCATTTGTTTAAATCAAATGAATGTATTTTCTCATCTCTATTTAACAGTCAGATTGTGTATTTATATATATTTTGTAAATTACAATTAATTTTAACCGTTTCTTAGTTAACGTGGAAAAAAAAATTTAAGGGAATACTTGATTATCATTTTCTAATTTTTAAGAAGTGCTTCCGACTTAATTTTAGCGCGGCTCATTAAATAACTCACTAATTTTTATATTATAATTTGAAAATTAATTTTTTAAATTGTAAATATGCATATTGCGTTAATGATATTCTGCAAATTTATTGTTTTTCTATTTGTAGACAATTAGTATTATTTATATACTATAAATCTTATATTGATTAATTAATGTAGAATTCAAATTTGTTATTACTAATAATTAAAGTGAATTTATCTTGTTCTGGAAAATGTGTATTTTTTAATTGGAAATGTTAATTCATAATTTTATTTATTTTTATCGAGTATCATAGAAAATTCAAAAGACTGAGAAATTGAACCGACGGTACTATTTACACTGTATTAGAATAGTGATAATTAATTAATTAAAGTTGGACACTCATCCGAGTTGCACATTAAATCTGATTATTAATTACTTGATATTGGACAATTAATTAATTAAATTAAATATTTATTATGTAATATGTGGAAGACGTTATGGACGGGAAAATATGTTGACTTTTACTGATGATCATCCTTTTTTTTATATATATTAAGAAAGATTAAGAATAAGATTCTATGTCTAGAGTGCTATTAGAAATTATTTTTTAAATATTTATAAATTATAAATCTTATCACGATTGTAGGAAGTTTTTCTTTACTACTAGAAGAAAAAAGCGTGTCTATATGTCACTACGTCTCTAATTTCATCTCTTCCAACATATTCAATCATCTTCTTCAACGGACCATTTCCAAAATTTATTTATCTTTTCAATTCATCTCCCTCAATTGACCATCTATAAAATATGTAATTAATAAATTATTAATATTTCCTATTTCGTAATATGCTGATAAAAATTAACTAAAATTATAATTTAAAACAAACTCAGCCAATTAAATGCCCGCCCCTATTCGCATATATATACAGAGAAAGAAAATAAAAAAATAAAACCAATAAAACGAGAGATAGACTTTCATCAGATCAAGATCTCTCAAGATGTTCGGGTACACGGGGTTGAGCAGCAGCAGCCACGGGAAGGGTGAGGTTGACATAGAGGCTGGGGGAACGTTGTATCCGGGCATCGGGCACGGAGAGAATCAGCTCCGATGGGGTTTCATCCGAAAAGTCTACGGAATCTTGGCCGCGCAGATCCTCCTCACCACCGTCGTCTCCGCCGTCATTGTTCTCTACGCTCCCATCAATGACCTCCTCCGTGGAAATTCTGGTCTATTGCTGGTTCTCCTCTTCACCCCCTTCATCTGTAAGTGATTACTGAAAAAAAACCCCAAATTTGTTTGCAATCTTGATCTCATTATTGCGCATGGATGTAATATGAATATGTACATTATTATGATGTTCGAATTAGTATGTGTTTAATTATGTAAATATATGATTGTTTTGTTAGTGTTTTCTTTTTGGGATTTTTGAGCATTTATGTAATCTTTTACTAATTCTTAAAAAACTTTATTTAGAGTAGATCACCTAAATGGCTGATTCATTTTATGATGTATGGTGAGGATGGGGTTTTCAGATCACTACTTAAAATGATATGGGCTGATTTGTCACGGTGAGGTTATGTAAATGTATAAATGTAGAAATGGAAATTTTAAAATTTTAGAAAAATAGAAGTAAAATTGACATTAGAAGAGCTAAACTAAACCAAATGCACGGGATATATGTCCGTGTAAGTTACTAATCTGTCAAAATTGGCAATCTGGACCATGAATTGCTTGCGAGCTAGTTCAGATGGACCAAACATGATTCATTTATTTATTTTTTGTCGTTGTTTTTGGATGTGGGTGCTTAGCCAGTTCTGGCTAGTTAAGAGTAGCGTTATCTACAAGTTATATTTGTGTCAGTGTTTTTCATGGGAGTTTGGCCCTGGAATAAATCTTGGGTGACTGGAGAAGAAGTAGACCATGACGTAGTTTTTAAACAAATTAGTATATGAACATTTTGTACGTGCAAGTGGGAGTGTTTTGGGGATAATGAAAGAACACAAATCCAATATTATTTTTTATTTTATTAATATTTTGATCTTGTTAATTTAGTGACTGTTAAATGATTTTTGATTTACTGTTCTGAATTCAACAAAATGGGTATGTTTTCTATTAAGTTTTGATATGACATAGAATTCAAGCCAAATGTTATCCTTATTGTAATTTCTTTAACATATATAACGGATTGCCTAATCCATCAGTGCTTTTTCATTTAACGTGGTGTGTCAGTTCATGCATAATTAGTAGTATTATACACGTGCATTAAAGCCTTTTCCATCATTCTTCGCATTACTGCTTTGCTTTGTAATTGATAATTCTCTGAAAAATAAAATCATGGTGGTTTCATTTGTTTGGTTATCTGATATTGTTATTAACTAACGATATGACTGTAAAACATTTTATATTTATTGTCTTCTTGTTTTGATGTTTTGGTATCTATTGTCAGTATTTTTAAGCAAAGAGTAGTCTTTCGGATGTCTATTGGGTAAAGGACTGGTATAAATGCTCATCAATTTTATTGCCCATGAATGGATATAATTTATATCAGTCCCTAGATTTCATTTCGAGCATATATTATATTTTACGCACTATTATTTAACGTCACCGATTCCTCACATATTGGATAACCAATATAGTTCACCGCATGTTCGTGTACCTGTTCATACATTTTAAGTTACATTCAGATGATTACGAATGCATAGTCACTGGTTGTTTTGATACCTTCCCACAATGATTCGAACATTTACTTTTGAAGGGCATAATACCGATCAACTGCTTTGTATTTATTGTATGTTTGATTGTGCATTGCTTAAATTAGTGACCTTGAATCTAGGGGTGGGCATACAAAGCGCCAAACCGCTCAAACCGACCGAATCGAACCGATTCGGGTTGGTTTGGTTCGATTTTTCACACCTTGGCGGGTTGGTTTGGTTTACTAAACTAAAATAAATTTGGGTTGGTTCGGTTTCTGTTTGTGATAAATAAACCAAACTAATCCGAACCGAACTGAACCGAATTATAACTTATAAGAACAAAAATTAGATTAAACCCGGTTGTAAATGTCTAAAAATTAATAACTTGCATGTCCAAAAAAACGTTGTAAATGTTGGTTAATTTGTAAATGGGAGTTATATTTAAATGTTTTGTAAATAATTTGTTGCATGTCAAAAAGAAATTTTGAAATGGGAGTTATTGTTATTTTTTTATAATACAAATGCAAGTTTAAACCATTCAAGCCCAAACTGCCTAAATCAAACTGAACTGACCCATGATTAGTCAGTTCGGTTTGGATCGGTTTGTCCAACAAGGCGGTTTGGTTTGGTTTGGGAGAAACGTCAAACCGAAGTAGTCGGTTTGGTTTCGGTTTGGGCCCAAAACCGAACCAACCCAACCCATGCCCACCCTAGTTGAATCTATGTATTCCTGTGTAATTTCAGACTCTTGCAGTTCTAACATTCTTTCTCCCTACTTAGTTAATTCAAATGACAAGTAGGAGAAGATGCTTACGATAAATATGATGAAGTGTACACATATCCATTTTATCATGAATTATAAGTTGATAAAACCAATAATCTCTTGATAGTCTTGCGTATTTAAATTTTTGCAATGATGTATGACGGACTTTCATGTACGAGATATAGAAACTATAATATGTACATTAACATCATGGAGTCATATGCTTGTAACTCTTATTGCATGTTGTTTGATGGTTATATATTACTAATGCATCTAATAATATGCAGTACTGTGGCCGTTGCACATTTATCAACATAAGCATCCTCTGAACTTCATCTTCCTTGGGCTCTTTACCGCTTCCCTGAGTCTCACTATTGGTGTGAGCTGTGCCAATACTGAAGGTCAGTAGTTTTCCTGCAAATTTGAAGGTGTTATTGTAAACTATTACTTACTGGACTTTTTCCCTTGCATCTAAATCTTTGCAATTCACAGGAAGAATTGTACTTGAGGCCTTAATCTTGACTTCAGCCGTGGTTTTAGCTTTGACTGGGTATACTTTCTGGGCTTCGAAGAAGGGAAAGGAATTCAGCTTTCTAGGACCAATCTTGTTTACTGGCCTCATTGTACTGCTTTTGACCAGTTTTATCCAGGTCTCTCTCTCTCTCTCTTGTGTGCATGTGTGATTTCTGTCCATTTTATCTTTATTTTTGTGCCTTGAAAAATGACTATATTCACCAAGACGTCAATTGTCTGATAAACAATATTTCATGTGCCGGTGCAGATGTTCTTCCCTCTTGGACCTACATCTGTTGCTATCTACGGTGCATTCAGTGCCATTATTTTCTCAGGTTACATAATTTATGACACTTACAATCTGATCAAGCGCTTCACTTATGATGATTACATCTGGGCTTCTGTCACTCTTTATCTGGACGTTCTCAACCTCTTCCTTACTATTCTGAGGATGATGAGACAGGGAGACAATTAAGACTACGATGCATTACCGGCCGACTTGTTATTTGTCTTAGGTAGATATCGGGATGTTGATCTACTGTCTCATTTATCAAGTGTAAAGAAAGCTATACCGGCATATATGTCATTACTACTTGCTGGATCTTATGAATCGAGTAATTCCATAGACGAGCAAAAGTCAATCTGTAATAATGGGTGTAATTGATTCAGTGTGTGTGTGTGATTTTAGACATTGCTGCTATGTAATTTTAATTTCATTGTAAATTTAGCTGCTATGAATTTGAGCAGTTTTGAAGTGTTGTGAGTGCTAGGAAAAGCTGTTTTGCATGAATTTATACAAGATTGTCTTCATATGCTGTTACCCTTGTTTGAATGAGAAATTGGAATTAGATTAGTGAGAATTCGTTGCATCCCATATATTTAATTCTACAAAGTACTCATAGGTTGTAATGCCTTATTATTTTGGATATTTGACTCAATTTTAAATTTGAGTTTTTTTATTTTAAAGTGCTTTGATTATATTAATTAACTTGAAGAAAAGGAGAAAGTTGTGCACGAAATAAAGTGGCGCCAAAATAACATGAGAAAGGGGCTCGACTCAATTTGTTATTCTCATAAGTGTTTTTATTTATTTATTAAATATCCTTAATAAGTCATTTAAAATATGCTTTTATTAAAATGTCACAGACAAAATTGACGAAATTCTTGACAATATTGAATTTATTGAGAAATATTAGGGTATTTAGATAGATTGAATATTTTTTTGTCAATTTTGTTAACTTTGTAAAAAATGTTTAAAACATTCAAAATTCGGGGAGAAATTTTGACACCTGATGCCAAACTTAATCAAAATTTATCCTCTAGTCCCTAGACTCTTATCAAAATATGAATTTGACCCCACTTAAATAAAAATCATTTGAACTCTAATTAAATAAAACATCATATAAAATTACGAAATTCAAATCAAGCCCCGCATCTTTATGTCTTGTAATTCTGGGCTATTGCTGTTTCTTCTCTTCACGCCCTTCATCTGTAGGTAATTACTGAACACCCCCCCAACAAAAAAATTTGTTTGCAATATTGATCTCATTATTGCGCATGGATGTAATATGAATATGTACATTATTATGATGTTGGAATTAGTATGTGTTTAATTATGTAAATATATGATATGTTGGAATTAGTATGTGTTTAATTATGTAAATATATGATTGTTTTGTTAGTGTTTTGATTGAAATTTGTGTAATATAACCTCCCTATTTAAATAAAATTAGATGTTGAGGTTTACTGTTTTCTTTTTGGGATTTTTGCGAATTTATGTAATCTTTTACTAATTCTTAAAAAACTTTATTTTAGAGTAGATCACCTATTCGCTGATTCATTTTAGGGTAAATACTAAATAGCACTAGGGGTTTCGAACTTTTGAACTTTGTGACGATAAAGTCTCAAATTTTCAATTTCTAGCACTTCGGGTCCTTAACTTTTAAAAAGCTCGCGAACAAAGTCCTTCTGTTAGACCGTTAAATGGTCAATTTTTTTTTTTTTTTAAAATGACAAGATTACCTTTTTTCGAATTAAAACAAATAAAAAAACAAAATTATAACAAACCCACTCTCTCACTTCTATATCTTCAACCAACTAAAAAAAATTACAATCAACCCCTATCCTAAAACTTCTTCTTCTCCAAAACTGTCGTCACCCACCACCCACCAAAAGCTCTATACCACCACAAAAAACCCATGTTTGCACATTTTCCAAAGTCCAATAACTAACTCCGACCACTAAGATCCGACCCGGTTGGTAGTGCTTTTGAGTTATGGTAGGGTGGGCGTAGATGAGTTTGTTTGGTGAAACTGAAAACAAACTAGAGCTTGCCGGCCAAGCACGCACCTACACCGCTCGCCTTTGGAGAAAAGAAGGAAGTAAATTAACAAATATGATCTGTAAATTGATTTGAATATTTTTTCTTTCTAACTTGAGACCTCAAATACTGCTCACGATACTTCATCATTTTTTTGGCAAAAAGCATATGCAATTCTCTTGTTATTTACGATTATTTTCAAATTTTCGTTGAGGTTGAATCATTTTATTTATCTATTTTATTCATATAAGTTGAATAAAAATTTTATATTCGTATAGACTCCGTTACAATTTGAAGTGGCCTTATTTTACGCGACTTTTTGAGTAGTTGTGGCTGATTTTGCTTTTGACATTTTTAAACCAAGGCCATGAAGCGAAAACCTATGTAAATCAAGTCATCTAATGAAAATCTCACTTGAAACGTAAGTTTCAAATAACTATTTAAGAGTGAGTTTGGTAAAATTTATAAATTAGTTTATTTGACCAAAAAATTTGCTTTGATAGCCTGACATTTTACCATTCTTGATCAAATAAACTAATTTATAAATTCTACCAAACGAGCTCTAACAGGTCATCGTATAGCTTTCTAATGAAATTCTAAAGTTATAAAATTCATTACCATGTAAATAAAAAAAAAGGAGAGAGAGAGAGAGAGCCCCTTTGCGGGGGGGAGGGGATTAATAAAAGAAAAATGCTTGTTTAACCAAAAGATAGACCAAAACTTGGACCACTATTGATAAATTATCAAATATGTCGACATATTTGGAAATTTGAATTGTATCTTTTCAACTGACATATTAGACATTTTATCCATAATTGTCCAACTTTTGGTTTCAACTGACATATTAGACATTTTATCCATAATTGTCCAACTTTTGGTCTAACTTGTGATTATTGTAGTATTACTCTTAATAAAATCATGCATTTGAATGGATTGAAAAAATGACCATGAAATAAAATATCGAAGATTAAAATAAATGCAATAAATTTATTTTTCGAGTGAATTGACTTTAAGAAAGTAAGTGCTTCAACTAAAGCTATATACGCCCCCAACGAAATGTCTACTGTGATTCATATTTACTCTGAGTGTCAACCTAATTACCTCAATCTTTTGTTTTTACGCAAACTTAAAATTAGTGGCAGAACCAGACATTTTAAGTTGGAGAGGTCTTCAAACAGGGTTGGAACTAAGATATAACAAAGGGGTGGGGTGGGGGGAGAACGATTTTTTTTTTTCTTTTTTTGTCAAACCATAATTACTTAACCCATTTTTATAAGAATCTAATTTTTTTTATAAGTCATAATCTTTAAAGAGCTTACAAGATATCGAACAATGATGTTAGACGTATTCGATAATCACTTCGTGTTTGTTCTGATTGCTTGAAAAGACTAGTCTCAATACTTTCTTCTTGGTTATTGAATGGTTCAAACTTAACCCGAGTTAGTTTGTATGCATTACTAAATTTTTAATATGTTTTCTGATACTATGTTTCTTTTTCCAATTTGAGAACTCGCTGACAACAAAAAAATCACGACTTGAACTCGAGTTAGAATTTGTTTTGTGGAATTAATGTTTTACCATAGCAAGAAGAAAAAAATCTATAGCTTAAGTGAAAAAGGCTGAAGATGAAATCGCAATCAATTTTTTTTTTTTGGTCAAAGACTGAAGACGTGATCGTAGGCTGTGTCTGTGAAGAAGAAGAAGTGATTTTAGATAAATCAATTTTGTTGAACTTTATTTGTTTAGTTAATTTATTGTTGAGTTTGAGCATTGGTATTTTTTGCTTTAGTTGGTTATTAGAAAAAATGAAAAAAAAAAAAAAATTCAGAAAGTTGGGGGGTCCTCACCCCCCCCCCCCCTCCCTCAGACCAGCTATCGCAAACATTAATATAAACGTATTCTTTTTAGCACTGTTCTAAATAGTTCGTTTAAGCGGTGCCTAAGCTCTGCCTAGGCATGAGGCACAGTGTCCACACCTAGCTATATCTTACGCCTCACCTTCGTCTCGCCCTCACCTAGGATTTGCCTAAGGTTGAAAATCTTGAAGCTTGACTTCCACGCTCAAACCACACTTTACACTTTTTAGAACGCTGATTTTTAGATTGTGATTTTGGATATCTTGGATTCTTGAAATATCCAATAAAATCATACGTACCATAACAAGACTCGTGAGTTCAAAATTTAAAATTCAAATATTGCACACTGAAGAAATTCATTTGCCGAAACTCTGATATTGTACACTTCATTCCAATACTTCAAACTTTGCATATGATTGCAAAACTTGAAAATTGCACATAAGAGCAACTACTTATAGCCACATTTTATGCGTACCATTCAAATGCAATGTGAGCTGAACCAAATATAAAATCATGACCTTAAGTATGAAAAATTATCCACAACACGAACATAAGAAACATGATACGGAGCAAAACGATCAAATTATATATAGATTGTATGACATACCGCTCCATCCTCTTGTGTAAATTCTTCAGCTGCTCCTTGTAATATTTTTTATATACTGTTTTGCTGCAGCTACTCTCTTTTTTGTAAGATTTGAGGCTTCCTCAGATGAAAGCAGCTGCGGATCTTCTCTTTCACTACCCGTTGAATCCTTCTTCATAGTTGACGACCTCAAGCGATCCCATGATTGAAACCTTTGGAATCAACTCCTCAGCTGTAATGTTTTGCCATTATACCTTCTTGTCCTTTTGGCACGATCAAATTCTGATGGTTCTCCTCTCTTGTTTTTCCATCTATTTATTAATCATGTAATGATTTCTACTTTTTGAACAAAAAAATTGTTTGGTATCTTATTATAGCACCTTGCGCAATACACAAGTAATATCACGACTTAGCAGGCTCGTCATCGTCCTCAATATTCCATGTCAGATCCTTGTCTTCCTCAGCAGCACTCAATTGCTTATGCAAATCAGCTCTATTTGAACTTGAACTATGGCTCCTACGTCCGCTTCCCTTGCTATCATCCCCACTCCCAACATATTCAATCTCATCCCACCCAAGGTCCTCTTCCTCGTGCAATGATGGTCGACTCATCACAACTGAAAAATCACTCTCGTTAGTCCCTTCCGAACTTGCTTTTTCATCGGATTTCAATCTCTCTTCTAACTTCTTCTTCTCATCCACCCAACCATCAGTTTTTGTCCCCGAAACACCTGGTTTATCCTCGTTATCCCATTCCAAACCCTTCTCGTCTTCACCAGGTAAATTATCCAGTATCTTTTCATTCTCTTCATGATCATCAAAATTGCTATCAACATCCCAACTCAACTCCTCCTCTTCCTCCCCTGCAATCGCTCTTTTCACAATCATCGCCCTCATTTCCTCCACTTTCATCACCTTATACACCCTATAGAAGTACCTACTCCAGAATGTCTCCTCATCTACTTTCATAGGCACAAGTTCATCATGAATCTCCTTAATCACCCCATTTTCTTCAAACAGCTCCTCGATTTCCTCCTCCTTTTCCTCAACTTTAAACCCTAATTTCCATTCATTATAATCACTCTCCTCCACTTCCTCACAATACGTTTTAATATCACACTGTATCGTTTGTATTATTGCATCTATTCTGCTATACGGCTTAGAATTGTCACTAAAGCTCGAATCTTTATCATAAATCCCACTATTTTTCCGCTCACCATCGATTTCGTCCAAATGGGCATTCAAAAAATTATCAGGTGAAGTAAAGTTCAGCTCTTTACCGATAATTCCCGAGACGGTGGAACCCACGTTGTCGATGGCCTGGCCGACAGCCTCTAGGGACTCCTGAGCAATGGCGGCGCCGGATTCCAACCGAGCCGGGAGGTCATGTACAGCTCTGCTGGCGGCTTGGCGAATCACTGAGGTTTCTTCTTTCAATTCAGAACTGAATTCTTGAAGATCTTTATAGTAATTATCGATCAAAGATTCGGATTTAGAGGCTATGGTTCTCAAGAGGGTGGACCCAAATGCCCATGGGTTTGGTTTGGTGGGTGGATCGGGATGGGAATTTGGGGAGACGGGTGGGGTGGTTTGGGAATCAGAGGAGGAGGGGTCTGTGAAGACTGATTTGAAGAAATCCATGGGGTGTGTGTGCGCCTTCTTGAATATGAACAATATATGTATATAGATGTATGTATGTATGTTATAGGAGTTGTGAGAATGTATACTACAGTTGTATATACGTACTTATCTGTGTATTGACGGACGTAGTTGTACAGGGGTGAGTGGTAAGATTTGAAATATTTGTACAGAAAAGGGATTTGAAGTGTGTGTGATAATAGATACTATAGAGTGTGTATACTTTTAATTTTACGAATATTCTTTTTTTCTTTTTTTTTTGTGTGGCTAAAAATAGGTTTTTTTAGTGTTAAATTATTTTTTAAGTACTTATAATATAATTAATTGGTGAATGTGTAGTTAAAAAATAGATTATAAGTTGTGGGTCCTATTAAATGTATAGATAAAAATTATGTTTGACCAATTTAACCAGATGAAATTATAATTTAAGTGTTGCTAAATTAAATGGTAGTTGAAATGACTAAATTGTTATTTATTTGAAAAATGTAACAATTTTGATAAAGGGTAATTTGGAGACGTGATTTGCAATAAATTAAAATTTGGAGATGTTTAGTGTTAAAAAAATTGATTGGAGTAGATTAATAATAGATTTGAAAGGCTGAGAACTAAAAGTGAAAATTACCCTTTAGCATACGATGGCACGTGACAATCACCAAAAAAACAAAAAAAAATTAACCATATTTGTTATCGAGGATGACGGAAGCCACCATACCAAAAAAAATAAAATAAAAAAATAAAAAAAAATTAGGAGAAGTAAAGATCAAGGGTAAATAGCACAAAACGTCCCTACCTATTGAGGGTATTGTGAAAAACGTCCCTACCTTCAAAATTTTGGCATTTTCACCCTTACCTACTGGATTTCCTGCGCAAAACGTCATTCAGTCCAAAAATCAGCCATTAACTTAGGGGTAAATTAGTCCAACCACTTTTTTCACATATATATTACTTCTTTTAAAATTGGAGGGCTTTCCATTCAATTTTCAAAATTGCATGGCAGGCCCCCGTCCCCAAATCTGAAAAGCTGAAACCAGTGGAAACCATGGCACCTTTAATTTTAAAAACCAAGTGATAACCAGTGGAAACCATGGCACCTTGGGCAGTCTGCTTTTGGAGGGCAACGTGGGGGGACTAGAGTAGCTGCTTACTCCCCCACACCTGAGGTAGATGGTGGCAGCGGTACACAGCCAGTTGGTAAGCTTGAAACTATTTCAGCCATGCCCGCCTACAAAGATAAAAGCCACGAAGAACTTAGGTGGGAGGACTACCAGTTGGGAGATAAAGGTTTCTTTTTACAGGAACTTATGAAAATCTCAGTCCTAAACAACTTATTAAATCATATGCACTGATATTTTTCTACTTTTTGAATTCCAAGTGGGCCATCTCCAGCCAGTCAGTCTACAGGTGCGGTTGGCTTTGGTAGTTCAGGCTTTGGATCCTCGTCCACTCCAGCATTTGGTCAGCCACCTGCAAATCCTTTTTCATCCCCAACATCTTCCAACCCATTTGCTTCAAAAACTCCAGCTTTCGGTAGCGCTGGTTTTGGAGCTTCATTAGCTCCTTCATTTGGTTCTTCACCTTTTGGAGCGTCGACTACATCTAACCTTTTCGGTTCGACATCATCCTCCATATTTGGCTCCACGACTCCAGCATTTGGAGCCAGTACTTCCACCTCTCTGTTCGGTTCCTCAAGCTCGTCTGCTTTCGGATCTTCCACATCTATCTTTGGCTCTTCATCAGCACAGGGAACCACCCCATCATTTGGTTCGGGCTTAAGTTTTGGCAACACTCAGTCCTCCCCACCATTCCAGTCGGCTGCACCTTCACTTGGACAAGCTAGTTCTGCTTTTGGACAGACAACTTCAGCCTTTGGGCAAACCACCCCGGTCTAGCAGAAGTTTTCTTTCTTGTGCTGTGCCATTTCAACTCACCTTACACCTCTAATGTCTAGGGATTCAGTTTTCTTTCTTGTGCTGTGCTCAATTATCTGCAATATTGCAAGAAATGAGTAACTTAAGAGATGTTTAGTGGCCGAAAAAATTGAGGTCAGATCCTTTCATCCATGACCATTGGTGCGTTTGGAAATTTTGGGGACGGGGGCTGCCGTGTAATTTTGGAAATTGCATGGGAAGCCCCCCAATTTTAAAAGAAGTAATATATATGTGAAAAAAGTGGTTGGACTAATTTACCCCTAAGTTAATGCCTGATTTTTGGACTGAAGGACATTTTGCGCAGGAAATCCAGTAGGTAAGGGTGAAAATGCCAAAATTTTGAAGGTAGGGACGTTTTCCACAATACCCTCAATAGGTAGGGACGTTTTGTGCTATTTACCCAAAGATCAAAGACAAAACATAAAAGTGTACAATAGAACACACTTCGAGAATTGATGCCAGCAAATTTCCATCTGTAAAAGATGAGTTTTTTTTTTTTTTTTTTTAAATAGATATTAATTACACTTTGAAACGTTATTTTGTGTAGATGAACTTTTACTGTTAAAGTTTAAAAATTAAACACTTGTTTATCGTATCCATATAAAGCAACTCTTTTGTCGTTACAATTTAAAAAGTAAAAATGTATTTGTCAATAAAAATTAAATTGGGTCAATGCTTTTATATGTAAAGTGTGATAGAAAATTTTCCTTTTCCCAATTAACATTTTGTTAAGACAAATTTTTCTCCATTTAAAAGTGTTAGACGTAATTATTTATAGAAAAAAGGGGAAAATAAAATTTCTTTCAAGTTAAAAATAATTTCTTATCTAAATTTCATCATTCATTACATTGAATTGGCTTCAAAGACGGTTTAATAAAACATTTTTAATAGTCTGATTTATTACATGCAACACATGCAAACTCAAACATAAAAAAAAGATTTAAGAAAAGGTAATTATATTCACACAATATTTTTTATTTTTTTGCACTATCTTTTAATTACATTTAACATTCTTAATCTTTTAACATTATAACTCATGTCTCCAACTTTTTTTTATCATATTTTTATTTTCAACTTTTCATTAATCAGCACATCTTGTATTTGATAACGGTTTTCGTAAAAAATATTTGTTGAGAATTTGTAAAACAACTTATTTGTCTGTCATATTTTTTTTTAAAAAAAAATAGATACAAGAGTACAATAAAATATTTTTCCTCATTTCAAAGCATGTAAATAAAATATTTCGACAGAAACTATCATCAATGATGAAATGTGCTCATTAAAGAAAATTGAAGATAAGAATTCGATGACGAAAAGTTAAGAGCATAATTGTAATAATAAACAAAAGTTGATGATCTTAAGTATAATTAAAATGTATAATAAATTGCAGTGTGAAGAAAGAATAATTATTCTTTTGTAATCAAATATCCTTTTAATGTTTAAATATTATATAAGTTTTTATGTAGACATCTCGCCAACTTATAACTAAATTAGAATCAAGTATGTATTAATTAAATTAGTCAAATAGGATAAAAGTAGCGTAGCCAGATAGCACACGATGATTACAATTTTTTTAAATTAAATTTGTTAATAGGGATGATCGGCGCAAAAAGAGAAAAAAGAAAAATAAAAAGCTAAATAAAATTGCCATCCAAAAAAATTGAAGGTAAAGTCCACAATAGAACAAATTTCTAGAATAACAACCAAATTTTCCACCCATAAAAGAAGTTTCTCTCATTTTAGGTAGAAATTTTTATTACATCATTTTGTATATGTAAATTTTTACGGTTAAAGCTTAAAAATTAAAAAAACTAATTTTCATATAAAATGACTCATTTGTCGTTAAAGTTTAAAAAGTAAATACTCGTTCATCAATAAAAATTAAATTAGGTCAAATGCTTGCGTATGTAAAGTGTGAGAGCATTTTTTTCGTTTTCAGTTTCGAACATTTTGGTACGATAAAGTTCGAGTACCAAGATGCTACGATAAATATAATTTTGAGAGTAGTGATCTAATGTCCCAAGTGAGCATTGTTATAATGTTAATCGGGACAAGTGTTACAGAGCCGAGTGTAAATACCCACTTTACATTCATCCAATAAATATATGACATTTGTCTCGATGAATATTATAACAATGCCCACCAAAAACATTAAATCGCTACTCATAACTTTGAACAAGAGTTCGGACTATCACAAGGTATCGTGACAATTAAAATAAGTCGGGAGTTGAATCAACCAGACCGTCATACGGTTAAAATACACGTATGCCCTGGTATTTTTACCAGCGGTTCACTCCCGACTACAGAGCTTGCTCCACCCGATGTTCCAAATTGTCTCACACAAAAACAAACACTCTGTCTGTGTTTGTCCGCAAGAAAATACCAACAGATATGTATTGTCTCTTTATAGATATTTGCACGAATAATTACACAATAAAAGGGCAAAAATTCCATAAAATTTTGTAAAAAATTGAGGGGATTTGATCGGATTTGATTATCGTACTCACATAACTACAGAAGAGAAGTATAAGAATCCCGTAAATTATTGTGAAAAAATGAGGGGATTTGATTGGATAAATGTGCTGTTACCGGACGAGTTAATTCTGGAAATATTCCGGCATTTGGATTCGAAGACGAACCGGGACGCGTGCTCTTTGGTGTGCAAGCGGTGGCTGGTGCTGCAGAGGCTCAGCCGCTTCACCCTCCGTGTTGGTGCCTCCGCCAGTCCCCACGCCCTTGTCGACCTCCTCGCTCGCCGGTTTGTCAATGTCCGGAACGTGTTTATCGACGAGCGACTCTCCGTTTCGCTCCCTGTCCAATCTGTAAGGATTCGTTTAATTTTAAAGAATTGATGAAGAATCTCTATTCTTTTTGTTTTTGCATCTTTATATTATTTGATGTGTTGCATAACTGATAACAGAAACCCTAATTGATGTTATTTGGTTAAATAAAGTTTTAAATGAATGAAATGTTGATTTTTAAAAAGTTTTAGGCGAGGTGTTAGCTTTAGGTCTGTTAACTTGGATTTTTGTATGAGACTGTGTTGTGTGGTTGATGAAAGAAAATGGGATGATGTAATTTGATCGACAAGACTCAGAAATAAATGAAAGATACTTTTTTTTTTTTTCCCTCAAGCTTGTTTTTTGGGATCTACGCTTGTCATGTAACTGAGAAAAAGAAATCTATACCGGAAATATAGGCCGTGGATTTGTAGTCAGTTTTGGTACATTTTTAATCTCTGTCAATTCTGGGCGAGAGTTTAATTCTTTAGTTTCAAATGCAGCGAGACAATCACAAAAAAATGCTCGACACCAAACCCACAATAAAAAAATCATATAATGGTGTTTTTATGTTTGCTCCTAGTTACATAATGCTAAAGAGTTGTTTGTATAGCCACAAGTTTTCAAAATACCGTATTATTAGATGGCACAATAGTTGAGATTAAACTGAAAGCATCACTCTCCATCTTCATTTTGCAATTGTGTCGATCAGTAAAAATAATTGAACTCTTAAGTCTTTCTGGGAGTTTTGCATGATCGATTACGTCTTTTGTTGCTCATGATGCAGGGGAGAAGACAACGTGCCGATCAGTCTCCCCTTTCGGCCCTCAGGCTTCACTGTTTGAATGAAAGTGCATCTGAAGACAGCGGGGTGGATTCTTATTGCCTATCAGATTCTGGCTTGTCTGCTATTGGAGATGGCTTTGCGAAACTTGAGAAGTTGAGCTTGATATGGTGCTCTAACATTACCAGTGCTGGGCTACTATCTATTGCTGAGAAATGCAGATTCTTAAAATCATTGGATTTGCAGGTGAATATGCAGATTTTTACTTGGGTTTTCCATTCCATTTGCAGAAATTATTTTTCTCCGCAATCCAACACTGGGATGGATCAAGATATGGACACACAATATCTACGTCATGAAGATTATACTTGCACTTCAATTATTCACGCTTTTTCTATGGCATGGTTATTGCTTTCTGCTAAAGATCGAGTTTTTCACATTTAATGCTCACCTATAATTACTCTACTGTTTGATTTATTTTAAGTGCCATTCCTAAGTAAGCTTTGGTCTCATCTTCCTCTTGAAGGGATGCTATATCGGAGATGCAGGTCTAGCAGCAGTTGGGGAATGTTGCACACGACTCGAGGATTTAAATTTGCGATTTTGCGAAGGTTTGACCGACACAGGAGTGGTTCAGCTAACCTTTGGTTGTGGGAAGACTTTGAAATCGCTTGGTATTGCTGCTTGTGCAAAGATTACCGATGTCTCATTAGAAGCTGTGGGATCTCACTGCAAATATCTTGAGGCTTTGTCATTAGACTCGGAGTACATCCAGAACAAAGGCTTGCTTGCCGTGGCCAAAGGATGCCGCTTGTTGAAAGATCTGAAGCTACAGTGTGTTAACGTAACAGACGAGGCTTTGCAGGCAGTTGGCATTTTTTGTTCCGCATTGGAGTTGTTGGCTCTATACAGCTTCCAGAGATTCACAGACAAGTCAGTTTTTTTTTCTGGGCTTTTTCTCCAATTCGGGTCTTAGTTATTTCACTCCAAAAGTATGGCATCCCCTTGTCCCCCGTGGAATCTTAGGATTATCAGCTTGTATTTTCTCTTCTTACTGTTGCTGTTTTCAGTCAAGTACTTTAATTACATAAATATTAGTTTTTTTTTCCCATGATGTGGTTCAACTTTGAGGGCTTGTTTCATTCAACCACCAGGCCTTTTAGCATGCTTGTGGCTTTACTATCTCCGCATTTGACCTGGATATTTTTTGGACCTCTGTGCCTGTTGATATTCTATTGTAATTTTACCGAGGGTGATTGGTTTGATTTTGGTGCATGTAATGCAGGTTACACTTCATTTTATACTTTTTCGTTTGAGATTTGGTAATTCATGGCCATCTTACTGGGATTGGGTACAAGTGCATGCGTGCAAACATGTATCCAGAGACTGGATTGTTAATCTCCCTGATATGTGGACAGAGCAAGATTTTCAAATTAAATTTAGTAGGAATGGTGTTCAATGCATAGCGTGGGAATCATCCTTTACCTCTATCTATGCCTTGAGTTTCAATTATACGTAATTTACCAGAGTCCATGTGATTGATTGTGAATATCTGAAAGTAAACCTTGTTTTTACTTATTGTGTTCATATATTATTCTATCAGTTTGTTTCGTTTCATCTTTCTTTCCCCTTCTTTTTGGGTGGGAGTTGAAATTGGGAAGTAAGAAAAGGGGTTAATGTACTAGCTCACTTGTAAAAATGAAATTCTGCATACTTCTGCAGGAGCCTTGTTGCTATTGGGAAAGGATGTAAGAGGATGAAAAATATTACCCTTAGTGATTGCTACTTCCTGAGTGACAAGGGTTTAGAATCTGTTGCGGCTGGTTGCCCCGAGCTTACGCATCTTGAAGTTAATGGTTGCCACAATATTGGAGCACGTGGTCTGATGTCCATCGGAAAATCTTGCAAGTAAGTGTTTTGCATTCACTGTCTGCCTCCCCTCCTGCAAGCTTTTTCATTTTTATCATGTGAATCTCTCTACCTCCTATGCTTCACAAAAGAGGCACCTTCCCTTTCGGGCAGGGCCCGTGGGAGCTGAGGCCTGCATCCCACATGGGCCGATTGACGTTTCAATTAATGTACTGAATTCTACCTGCTATCCTCTCTTGATTGCGTCCTGTATTTTTATAGATACCGATCGTCGTTATCAATTTGTACTGGCCTAAATCTGTGAAGTTTGTTAATAAACCTAAGCACTTGGAATTTAAGATGTTAGTGCATTTAATAGGGCTTGCAACACCAACAGCCATTCCCACAAATCCCACCACCTTGAGCCCCAAATGCTGCATATACATACCCCATCAACCCCCCCCCCCCCCCCCCCCCCCCCAAAAAAAAAAACCACAAAAAAAAAAAGAAAAGAAAGGAAAAAAAAAAAAAACACCTCTCTCTACCTTCCTCTACTGTGAAAGTGAAAACACAGTTCTAGAAACGGCCACTACATGTCAAAACCAGAGCATTGGAAAAACTTCAGCAATTTAAAGAAACAAGGAAAGAGTGTTACGAAGAGATGCCAATGTCAAATAAATCTCCCATATTTTCCCTACCAGAATCTCAACACTTCAGTAACTTTGGAATTGACCCTCAAATTGACTATTTTTAGGTATTTGTTGAAACCCTCTTTGAATTCCATTTTTCAATTCAATGCACATGCGAAGCATGGACATTTTATGACAATGCTTATTGACTTGAAGGGTTCTTCTATTGGATGTAATGTGGGGTTTCTGAGACCAAATTCCCTTTCTTTTCAAGCATGTTACTTAAAATTAAGAAGATGACCGAATAAATTTTTGTTTAGATTTGAAAGAACTGAAAAAATGGCATAGGCCTTGGCTGAGGGCTGTGGCTGGGCCTCAAGGAAGTCTGCACGGGGCTGTCTAAGCTCTTGTTTGGCCTAGCTTAAATTATAATTTAAGCTAGTCAAACATATTTTTTATCCATACATTTCGTAAGACCCACAACTTACTACCTACTTATTATCCACACATTCCATAGGACCCACAATATATAAGCATACCAAACATGCTATAAATGTGGCCAGCACCTTACACCTTACACCTTACACTTTACACCTTACACCTCTAACTGGACTGGAACCGTAACCACTAGGCCAACCCTTAGCCACAGCTTTTCTCTGTTTTGCTTTGCTGCTTGATTGTTGCATTCTCTGTTTCACATTGAATCTTGATTCATGGTCTTGGAATGTGCACTGCAGTCGCCTTTCTGAGTTAGCCTTGTTGTACTGTCAAAAGATAGATGATAATGCACTATCTGAAATCGGCAGAGGCTGCAAGTATTTGCAAGCTCTTCATTTGGTAGATTGTTCGAGTATTGGGGATGATGCCATATGTAGTATTGCCAGAGGGTGTAGAAACTTGAAGAAGCTCCACATCCGTCGATGTTATGAGGTGCTCTTTCTTTTTTCTCTATTCGCATTTCTAGAACATCGCATTTACCATTTTTTATGATTTCAATACATTGTTATTTTTATTACATTGACATTTATCTTTAAAATGTTGACATGTTTTGGATGCTCTGAGTTTTTGTCTTTTTGATGATGAAAAGAAAAGATATCTATTGTAAATTACATCAACTTTTTTTCCGCTGTGGGATTATGGAAGTGCACTGATTTATATCCTGGTTGAAGCATGATTCTGTAGCTATCTTGGTTTATTCATATTACTAATTTACTAGGGATGTTTATAATATGAAATTTGGAGACGTTTGGTGTCTTTATTTCATTCAATGCAGTTACTGGGGACATAAGTGGCTCAACTGGTTACTTTCATTTATTAATTTATTACTTTCCATTATGCACTAATGATGTTATTCTGAAATATTACATAACTATCTTTGTGCTTTCTGCTGTTGCAACATAGTGAGACTTGTTCACTTTTCCATATTCAAAATTAAAAGTTACTTGGGCAGCTGAGTTTTACTGGATGTGAAATTGCCATAAATTCTCACCTGTTTGAAAGATTAGATAACTGAGTGTTTAAGGCAGATAGTGCGTGTTTTTTGATATGCAGTCTTAGATCGTATTGGACAATATAATGAACACCTCTAAAGAGATATATCTCATCCAATAAATTTTGAATGCTTTTTCTCTGCTGCATCTAATCAGAAACTATTTGTTTTAAGTCCTTGCATAGATGCTTTTGATGTTGATATCATCCTCATTTCTGGATGCCATTAGTTAATTGCCTGGTCAATTCATGTAATCTTGTAAACATTCAAATGATCTAAATCTTAAAAAGTCTCCTATACTCCAACAAATTGTACTTCTGTAATCTGTATTAAATAATATTTTCTTGCCTGTAATTGATTTCAGCTTTCTGCACGTGCATCCAATTTCCTCTGAACTTGATTTCATAGGCAATTTCTTTCAGCTTTTCTTTGCATTGTTGATAGGTCGGGAATGAAGGGATAATTGCCATCGGTCAGAACTGCAAGTTTCTTACAGACCTCAGCCTTCGGTTCTGTGATAGGTAGGCGATTGCCTCTTTCTTCACTTTTATATGGCTTCTCTGTTCTCTTGAAATCCATTGTTTTGATAAGCATTAAGGAAACCATCCTATATTATAGTTTCTTACAGACCTCAGCCTTCCGAAATCACAATTTCATTATTTTCTTGGAATCCTACGTTGTATGCCTGTTTAATTACAGGGTAGGGGATGAGGCCCTAATTTCAATAGGTGAAGGCTGTTCCTTGCAGCATTTAAATGTGAGTGGCTGTCACAAAATTGGGGATGCTGGTATTACTGCCATTGCTAGAGGTTGTCCTCGACTCAGTTATCTGGATGTAAGCGTTCTTCAGGTGCAGCCCGCAATCCTTTATCTCACCTCTCTCATACACACACCCCTCCTCTCTCTCACACACAAGTGCACAAACACGCATTCTTGTGAAACTTTCTTTTATGCATTAGAAAATTTTGAGATTTGATAGGGCATTTAGAACTTGATATCTCATATATGATTTAGATTACTATCTCACATCAGTAGGCCAATAAATTTAAACATTCTTAATTTTCCATGCAATTCCATAGTTAAATTACTTCTTTAACTTATTCCTCTTAATCCTACAGAACCTGGGGGATATTGCAATGGCGGAGTTAAGTGAAGGTTGTCTGTCACTAACGGATATCGTCCTTTCACACTGCCGTCAGATAACAGACATAGGTCTTAGCTATCTTGCTCAGAGATGCACCTTACTGGAAACCTGTCACATGGTTTACTGCCCTGGGATCACTGCATCCGGAGTTGCAACCGTAATTACAAGTTGCCTTAACATAAAGAAGGTATTGGTCGAAAAGTGGAAGGTTAGCCAAAGGACCAAACGACGAGCTGGATCAATCATCTCCTACCTCTGCGTTGACCTCTAAATGCCTCCGTTTTTCTGAACTTAAACAAGTTAGACGAGGATGAAAGCGACATCTCCCTGGGATCACTGCAGCCTGTGTAGTATATATGTTTCCTCATGTATGTTGTTTGTAATAAGGTTTTCTGAATGTATAAGGTCATGTTTTGTACCATTAAGGTTTTCTTACTAAAATAATGAGGCAATTTTGCCTATTAGCATTGACAATCAACACTTTATCGAGAATAGAAAGTATATCAACAAAACATTGTTATTTTTTTTTGTTATTTAGTCAAATTTTAATTAGGAAAATAATATTTACATAGCAGGTGAAAAATCTCGGGTTAATTACTTATATACCTTATATTCTTCCTAAAGTTAGAGTTTTACTGGGTGTGAAGAAAAAAAAAAAATACTAAATCCAAATTAAGTAAAATGAATTATACCATTAGAGTTAAACCATTCGGAGATTGCTTTTTTTACCATCCTAACCGAGCATTTCTTTAGTACCTTATCCCTTAATAACTTCAAAATTCAAATTTAAAAATTAAAGTCTATCTTCATCCATAACTGAAAGTTGGGGTCTTGTTTTAGAATTGTCCTTTGAAATTCTGTATTTTCCGTTGGGTGATTTGAAAAAATTTCAGGCTTTGTAATCGTTTCTTAATTTCTGTATTGTTGTCACACCATCATCATCAACAACTGAAAGTGGCAAAATTTGGTTTGGAATCATTGTTCAAATTCGTGTATTTTCATAATGTATCTATAGTCGTTTCTTAATTTCGATGATTCACTGGATGTATGACACTAGGTCAAATGAGTGGTTCCAAAAATGAACCATTTTGAATATTAATAAAAAAATCACAATTTATTTTTTGAGAATCGTACATAACTTCCAATTTATGGTTTGAAATTCAAAGGAATTAGATGGATGTTTTGATTAATTGATTTCACGAGAAGCTACAGTGAGGGATAGGAATTGAGGTTTTTTTTTTTTTTTGTGATAAAGGAGATGGTAAAGAATGAGGCACGTAGCGAAGTGAAAGACTACGTTCAAAAATTTTGTAAATAGAGAGTGATTTACTCCACTTAATATAATCAATTTTAATTATATATTAAATGGAAAATAATATTTTTTTAAATTTATAATAAATTTAGGACTAGCATATTTAAAAAAAAAAGGAAAAGAAGGTAGAATTTCTAGCTTACATAAAAATCTTTCTGAAGAGAAATATAAAAATGCTTTTATTCAAACACCTAAGGTGTGTTTACTATTCGGTAATAAAGAGAACTAATGTTAATATATATAAAAAATTGAACTTTTTTTTTGCGTGCTACAATCTATTTTAGAGCACGTGTAACTGTGCATAAAAGTAATAATTTTAAAAGATAAAATTGAGGGCATTGAGTTTTTTCTCAAAAAAATCTATTTTTTTGCATACAATTTTTAACGTTTTAATCTTTTTTACATTACAAAAAAATTTGAAAAGTCAAAAAATAACCAAAAAAACCAATTTTTTCCCCCCAAAAATCTATCGAACAACTTCTGAATTTACTTTTTGAAAAATAGATTTTGTTAAAAAAGTCAAAAAAGGCAAATTTTCTTTATTAATCACCACCATTCAATTTCTCTTCTCATAAAATCTCACCTTCCAAATTTGTTGAATGCTTCAATCTATTTCTATCATTTTCCTCAACTGATCATCTCCAAAATATGCTAAACTCTTCAATCTATCTCTTTTAATCGACTATCTCCTTTCATCGATCATTTTTAAAATCTATTCACCGCCATAATCCATTATCATAATAGAGCGTAAGGTCAAATCCCACCGCAACGAAGCGATAGATTAGTTACTATCGTATGAAGTATTATCTGCTATTGAAAAAAAAAAAAATACTTAAACGAATTTCTCTCTTCACAAAATTATATTCTCTAAAATTTGTTGATCGCTTTTGTCTATCTTCCTGATTTGGTTATCTCCGTCAACTGATGATCTCCAAAATCTACTTATCTCCTTAATTTATTTTCAATCAAACGATCATTTTTCTCCACCAATCATTTCTAAAGTTTGTTGACCACCTTAGTCCTCCATTGTGTGTGTAAAGCTTATGGTCATATCAGACCATAACAAATAGTTTATTTTAAGCACGACTAAAAATGTGCTTTGAAAAATAAACAGAAATATTATAGGAAGTCGCCATTTAAGCACAAGAAAGGAATTCTCCATTGAGCTTTGTTTCAAATCTTACAACCAAAACCCCAAACCCAAATTTAAAAATAAAAGGAAATTACTTCATAAATTGAAAGTTTGAGATAAAAGAAAATGCTCAGTAATTGCAGCATAAGGGCTCTCTGGATTCTCAACAATCAAGATTCCGTTATTTTCTCGAGGTACTCATTTTTTATTTAGTTCTTTGATTAACCTCAGTTTTCACTAAATTTGATATTTCTTTTTATTTTTGTAATTTAACAGGAAATTTCCGGTGGTGGAGAAGCGGTGTCGAGTCGCATATGAGAAGGAAATTAAAAGCTCTGGCGACGATAAATTTAAGTATAATGTGGTGCCTTATGATTCAGAGTTGGCTGCTGCTTTTGTTGACCGCAAAAAGAGGTTATTTTTAAGCCTATAAATATGGATTTTACTTTTAATTGTTACAGTTTTTGTTCAATTGATTATATAAAAATACTATCTTTATAGGGCAATTTTTGGTAAAACTACCTTTCCGGAAAGGGATTTTGATAAATATTCTTAAACGAAAGAAATGTGAACCTTTTTATTTGGGGTTTCATGCTAATTCACATTTTTTTGTTGGATATGTTTTCTTAATTAGCTCACTGTGATTTGTAGCTTAATTTTCACAAGACATACAAATCGAAGTAAATGAAATGCCTTTTGAGCAAAAGCAATGTAATAAATGAAAGGTGTGTTTTTAGTTGGAATATCGAACTGTTAGAAACTAATTGATGTGCATGATCATGAGTTATAGTATCTTTACCTCGGTTAGATGAAAATGAGTCTAGCTGATGATCTGGGTTCGAATTGCAAGATTTCTTGCTTTATGCTTTGCATGATATAGAAGTTAACTTTTATCTTACTTTAAATAGTATGGTATATACTGTATACATAATTGACGAGAAGAAATCTATGATATGTTTTCCACGATGCATATCGAATTTTGAGATGGGAACAAAAAAGGAACATACTTTTACTTCAGATCCCTTTTTGAAGTGCATGTTTGGCAGTCCTCAAATTATTTTCTAAGTGTTTATAAGCTGTGGTCCCATGGAATGTGTGGATAATAAGTGGGTAGTAGGTTGTGGATCTTACGAAATGTATGGATAAAAAGTACTTTTAAGTTTAAGTAGCTTACATACTTTTACCTCTATTTTATGATATGCATTCCTGTGCTGTAGTATTTTCATACAGTAAGATTGGTTGATACTGTTGAATGTATAATTTAGGGAAGGATCTGCTCGTGGCTATGGCCTACGTGTCAGTCAATCTGTTGAAGGATCAGATTTGTGGGTCGATGATCCAATTACCCGTCATATTTTAAGTCTTTACATTAATAAAGGAGAGGAAGGCGAGGGTTCTCTATTGTGGCCTTTAGTTTTGCACATGAAGAGTACATACTGCATTCTTGTTTTGCCTTTGGTTGAACCCCATCATTTGAAATCCTATGCAAGAATGTGCAAAAGATCAGACTGTGGAAATTCTGTCAGAGAAGATGAAAGTTTATCTTCCCTCTTGCTAGATCTTCCATCCATCACAGGGTACGGTAAGTTATATTTTTTAGTACACCATCCGCTTTTTTCTCTTCATTTGGGACACATTTGTTTTCATCTCAATCTTGTATTTTGAGATACAAATGATTTTCTCTAGCTCTTATTGAATTGTTCTTCATAAGTTGTTTTTTCTCTGTGTTGCTCCATTCTATCATTAGCTGAGGTAATTAATCATTGTTATTTCCATTACTTGTGTGCTTTGGCTTGCTATTCGCCGTAAGATGGATGAAATATCAATTCTTTTTTTTTTTTTTTCCGTTTTTCATTAATTGTGCACTGTCAAATATCTAGTTTGCAATTTCTATACTCACAGTGCCGCGGTGAAATATTTTCCTCATAAATGTCTGTTATTTGTAGGTATTCATTTACTGTTCGTAAGGATTTTGGGATTTTGGTTATAGTCGCAGATATGTAATATTAGATGCGTTCACAAGCAGCTTCTTAATTGCAAAATCTCTATGTTTTTTGTAATTTTCTCACGCAAGCAGCTTCTTAATTGCAAAATCTCTATGTTTTTTGTAATTTTCTCACGCAAGCAGCTTCTTAATTGCAAAATCTCTATGTTTTGTAATTTTCTCTGCTTACCCCTCTTCTCGCATAACAAACTAATTTTTACTTTGAGTAAAAACGGAAGAGTGCTGCACAGTGATTTACTAAAAGTCATTTTTGGTTGGAGTGGTAAATGTTTGTTGTGTTAATTTTGGATTTAATGGATGTTTATATAGTCAATGGACGATGCCAATTGACAGAGACGGTAAAGTGATAATGAATTAGAAGGATGACTTAGGTAATTGGGACATGTCATGTGTGGACCTAAAAAATTCATGTTCACTAAAGTGATGTGATCCCTATAGAACTATTAAAAGAGGGGGATATAGTCCAAAATTAATATGACTTCATGTGGACTGGATCAGATCGAATCTTCCAAGAGATGTAGAATTGGATAGAATGAAGTGGTGAAAAATGATTCATTTAGCTGACCCCAAATTTATTGGGAACAAGGCTTAGTTTGCATTGCACCATGTGTTAGTTGAATCTTCCTAAACATGGACTAGAGATCTTGTTGTTTGATCTGCTTTAACTATTGGGGAAAGGGGGTGTTCTTTCCAACAGTTCTGCTTCTGCTGCTGCTGCCGCCACCGCCGCCGCCATAAATTCTTTTCTCATAGTTCCTTTTCTCCACAGTTTATCAAATTACATTCAAACACAGTTTTCATTTGCAGCTTCAATCAAATGGTGCATGCTTTTTTGCATCCAAATTATTTCCAAGTATCATTATTAAATCTTGTAACTCGACTCATCTATAAACATTCTTTGATGCAGAATGAGCTGGTTTCCTTATTAAACTGTTATTTGTTCTTCTAACATCATTTATAATTACTTATTGAATAAGACACATCATGATTTGTTAGTTTCTCCTGAATTCAGGGCCTTTAGTGTGGCACATACGATAGGAGACATTATAACAGGTGACATCACAGAGCCTGAAGTATTCGTGACTGCCTCTCCATCAGTCGGAGGGCTGCTGGATTCCCTCACTGGCAGTATAGGGATTTCAGGTATCTCAGCAAGAGCCAAACCTGTAGCAGCACCTGTTGCAGCCTCCACTGCTCCCGGCGCTACTGTGAGTGGAGCTGTAATGTCTGATGCTCCAAAAATGGGTTCGAGGCCCTTGGACAAAGATGTACTTCGATCTTTCATCAGTAGTGCAATGCCCTTTGGTTGGTAATCTTTATTATGGTATTCTTCATCTCAAATTTATTATGCAATCTCTGCAGTGGTTCACTCTGCAGTTTTGTTTGTTATTCTTCACATTCCTCTCCCCGATCCAGGTACTCCACTTGACCTCAGCTATTCAAACATTTCTGCAATCAAGACTACAGGCTTTTCTTCAGCAGATATGCCTCCTGCAGACCGCAAGCAACCAGCGTGGAAGCCTTATCTTTACAGGGGGAAGCAGCGGATTCTGTTTACAGTTCACGAAACAGTTCATGCTTCAATGTATGATAGAGACGAGATTCCAGATAGCATATCGATTTCTGGCCAAGTGAACTGCCGGGCAGAGTTAGAAGGGTTGCCTGATGTTTCGTTCCCGTTGACAGGGTTGGACACTGCTCGTGTTGAGTCATTATCCTTCCATCCTTGTGCTCAAGTTCCAGAGCATGGAGGTGATAAGCAGGCTGTGACATTTTCACCGCCATTGGGAAATTTCGTCCTGATGCGTTATCAGGCTATTTGCTCCACTGGGTCTCCAGTAAAGGGGTTTTACCAGCTTTCAATGGTCTCTGAAAATGAAGGTGCATTTTTATTTAAGTTGACCTTCATGGAAGGTTACAAAGCTCCTCTAACAATGGAGTTCTGTACTGTGACTATGCCTTTTCCAAGGAGAAGGGTGGTTTCCTTTGATGGGACTCCTTCTGTTGGAACAGTGTCCACCACCGAACATTCAGTTGAATGGAAAATAATAACAGGTCCTCGAGGAGTTTCTGGAAAGAGCATTGAGGCAATTTTTCCTGGGACAGTTAAATTTGCTCCATGGCAAACTCAAAGACTGAATTCCTCTGGGTCTGCATTTGCTAGTATTGCTGATGAAGAAAGTGATCTTGAAACAGAGTCGAGTAGCAACATTGTAAATGTAGAGGATTACTTACTGGAAAAAATGAGCAAGGACCTTCAAGCAGTTGATCTAGATGAGCCTTTTTGCTGGCAGGCATATGACTATGCCAAAGTATGTGCTTTCCTTATAGCTTGCACTTCCCATGTGCATGTTTGGCTAAGCTTAAAAGAAATTTACTTATAAGTTAATAAGTTTTAAAAATGAACTTTTTTGTTGGTCAAAGTTGGAAATTAGTAAGTTCCTTATTTTGTAAGTAATGTAAATTCTTTTACATATAAGTAAAAAAAGGTAACTTATTCAAACATGTTTGGAAACAAAAAGTTACTCAAAAGTAAGTTGAAGTAACTTTTAAGGTTAGCCAAACATGCCGCAAGTGTAATGTTTCATTAAATTGTCAATCCAAATGTAGTTATGCTTTCTTATTGACTAATATCGCTCTTTGTTCTCTGATTTTCTAAACTGTACTTGAATTTTGTAAAATAAAAGTAGTACATGAACTGAACTTTGCTGGTAGAGGCATTGAAACAAACTGCAGCTTTATCATCATGAAAAGTTGTCCTTCAGAATTACTACGAAGATAGTTACTTCAATCAACAAAATTCTGTTGTCCCTGAGTAGAATTCTTGGCATCTTCACCTAGAAAGAAGTGATTTGGTGTAATTTTATTTTTATCTCCAACTGAAAAATCTTCAATACATTAGTGTTTTACCTGATCTGAATGACAGTAATTGACGCGAATATGATGAACTTCTTTCACAAAACTTAGTATCTTATTTGCCTTCTTAAAATTTGGAAAAACAGCCTTTACTGAAATAAGCATTTATTCCTGTGGTTGCAGGTGTCTTTCAAGATTGTGGGACCATCTTTATCAGGAATGTCTATTGATCCTAAATCTGTAAGTCTGTATAACTATGTTAGTTTTCCAAAAAAATAAAAATACAACATTACTATATCTTAATCTCTTTCTACGCATTGTCGCATTGTATTTAAACCTCTGTTTCTCTCTTAGTATTTTAAAAAGCATTTCTAAAATCGACAGGCGAAGGTGAAAAGCCCAAAGCTTAGGGTTCATGCCTTTCTTGTATTGATTTTTCGAAGTAAACCGAAATGGAAAAAATGCTAGAGAATATCATACATATCATAATAACACAATGAGCATCTGAGAGGAAAAGGAATAAATCAAAATAACTAAATTGCATTTGGACACGGTAACATGAATATTTGTCGTCAAATTCACAATATTTAGGTTACTAACACAAATGATAGGATTTTGCATATCACAATATGACGCGTTAATCCTAAATGCATGCTAAACTTATCTCATTTCTTAAGAGAACTCTTAATGTCTTTTTAAACTAAAATTAAATGAGTTTCCTGTGTTTGTTTCAATTACTTCTCCTTGTAAATTTTGAATTCCTAAAGCAATCATATTTTCCAACATAAATCCGATCTATGTTGCCACCAAATTCATTTTTGAAGCTTAGTAGTGCATACACCATTTTCATCCCCTTCGTCTTCAACATCATCTAAGCTGTCCAAGTAACTTTTTCATAATATGTTTTGAACCTCTTCTTTACATTTTGGATTGATAAAATATTCTATGCTCAGACAATTTTCATATGTAGTGTGAAATTTGGCAACCTATGCTTTCACCAAAAGAATTTTTAGGAGTTTTGTTTATACTGTACTCAATTCTATATGAATTTCTGTATTTGCTAAATGATATTTTCTACTTAACTTATCAATTGATATTTGATAATACTAGTCATAATCAAGTGTGCGTTGCACGTTATTTTTAATTTTTTTTAAGTTGTGTAAAAATGTTACCTTTAGATGTTGGATCAATACTACGAATAACACAAAAATGTAACAAGAAATAAAAAAATACACTTTCATGCATTGAGTATTACTTTCTTTTTGTACGACGGCTAATTCCCTAGAAAAACATCAACATAAAACTAGGAAAGTTCGAACAATAGTCAAGTCATCAATAATCACTAAGAAATATGAGAAAATAAAAAAAATGATCTATGCTTAAAGTTTAGAGCCAACAAAATAAATAATTCTTTTATCTTTAGATCGTAGAATTGGAAACGCATTGGCAATGCACATATAGACCGAAAAACCAAATCATGTTACCTACATCATAAACATTCACTTTGATAAATAAACATAAAAGTACAAGCATGTATATATGTACACATTATGTCATTACATTAATGTATACGGAATAGTGAATGGAATGTAAAGCATGGGATTTCATATTATCAAGAAGAAGAAAAAAAGATTAAAAGAGAACTTACATATATTTTGATTAGGAAAAAGGCAGAGAGAGATAGAGAGACATTTTGATTAAGAGAGAGACAATGGTGCATTTTATAGTTAGTGATTCAAGTTCGAATTCGTATTGAAGAATTATAAAATGACTCACTATTATAAATGGATATATTGAATAAGAAGTCAGCATTTAGAACTAAATGAATTGAAGAGCTTAGTAAAATAGTTCAATGAATGTATGAAGGGTATTATTAGAAATGATTTTCGTCTCATGGGACAACTTAGGTCTCGTTTGACAGAGATTATAAACCAGCTTATAAACCAATATTGGTTTATTTGAGCCGAAATTTTTGATTTTTCAAATCACTTTAACGTAAAATGACAAAATTGTCTTTTCTATTTTGAAATAACATTTTTTTGATTAGAGGTAATATGGTTATTTCATGTTAAAAGTAGTTTGAAAAGTCAAAAATTTTGGCTGAAATAAACCAAATTTGGATTATAATCTCTGTCAAACGGGAGCTTAATATATTATAGATATAGATATATTCATCATGTATACAAAGTTAAATATGTATATTTTCTGTGTAAAAAGTTAAATGCATACATATATAGAAATTATATTAATTTCCCTTCTAATAATCAATACTCAAGGTGTTATTATTAATTTTGAACCAGGAACAAACTTGGTTCCCAATAAATTCTATTAATTATTAATTTTATTAACTTACTGTATATTAATGATGCAATTGCAGACTTTATTTATAAAAGTATACAGTTACCCATTTGTCAATCTGCACTTGCGAGATGGTTCCTTTTTATCCTTGGTTTTTGCCATTCTGCCTGTGGTTTCCCTTGTCAAGTAGTGTTCAAGCATATAGTTCCCTATTCCAGCTTTGCACACTCATTTGATACATTATTTTTTTCCTTTTTTGTTTTGGATATCTAAGTTTAAAAGCGCTGCTTGCAGGTAAGCATATTTCCAGCAGTCAAAGCCCCTGTGGAATTCTCATGTCAGGTATACTTGTTTACAGTCAAATGGTTCTAAATACTAGGTTCTTATTGTTTGACTTAACTTGGAAGTAGTTACTCAAAAATATCAATAACTTTTTTCTTCTGAGTAGCCAATATTTAAAAAGGCACATTCGTGTACCAAGTCGATTTTCCATTGTGTGGAAAGGTGTAAGGCGCAACACGAACTAATAAAATAATTCAAAATATATATAAAAATTACAAAAATCTGCTCGTAATATATCATAAACCATCTTGAAGATTCATAATATAACAAATTAGCAAATTTTAAGTTTAACTTGCAAACAATCATAAATATGTCCATAAAGTAGCAAATAGTAAATCGTCAAATTAGTAATCACGTAGCAATAACTACTACTAGAATTAGAAAAAGCTTAAAAGAACAATCTATATATTGTCTCCCCGATCATTCTTCTCATCACTACTGTGTCTTCCCATTATTTTTCCTCATCCTTTGCTTACAATAGTGCATTCTCCTTCCGCTTACCCTTCCTCGTATCTGTAAAGGTCAGAAAAGAAAACAAAAACACAATGCAACAAGAAAAGAAAGATAGAAAAGAGTGAATTTACAAGTCATAGGTCTCTTGTGACTTGTCATCTAATGCTGAAAAGTTGCAATTTCACTTGGGAGAGGGGCTTATAATAATTAAATTGTAGGAGACTAGGGCATGCTTGTTTCTTGCTCTCTTCTTTTCTGTATTTCCTTATTTCTAGTTTTTAGGGTTCGATTCTGTTTCAAATAGCCCAAAACGTTCTTGGATATAAAAGAACAATGAATGAGCACACACCTTAATCGACCTGAGGCGTAAGCCTTGATAAGTTGATGAGTAAACCTTGAAAATGGCTCTCAAATCGTAAGTTTGATTCATTTAATAAAAGCCAGCTCCCCTCAAGGCGTAAGCCACTTGTCGCTTTTAAAATAATGTGAGTAGCAATAATACTTTTCTTAGATATATGTTTTAGTATACTATTCTAATGATGCAGTTAAATATTTTGCTAATCCAGCTTATAAGCTGATAGGGTCATAGTTAAATATTTTGCTAATCCAGCTTATAAGCTGATAGGATCCAAATGACCAAGGATGATATTTTTTTGCTGTAATTTAATTGAACTGTTCAAACACAATTCATCCATATTCTAGTTAAATGCACTTCTAGAGACATGCAGCATACGTGATTGTAAATGTATATAAGAAAATAATTTCATCTACTGGCTGGTCTTCTTTGCTGAAAGGTAGCCTGGATGGAGAGGATGTGGCCTGTGGGTGGTGCAGAGAAAGGCTGAGAGGGGGATGGTGTAGTGAGCTAGGGCTTGATGGTGGCAGGGAAGGGGAGAGGACAGTAGAGAGAGTTTGAGTTGGAACATGGGTTTTTGGGCAACAGGGATGAGGATAGACATCGGAAGAGATCGACAGAAAGAAGGGAAATATGCTGTGCCTCTGGCTGGCAGGTGACCTGGGGAAGGGGTGTTAGAGACTAGAGAGAGAATGGAAAGTGGGTTAGGATATGGCTAGTAAGGCCGTAGGGAGGCCGGGGGTTAGAAAGACAAAAGAGAGAGATGGAGAGAGGTGTTAGGATATGAGCAGTAATTTTATAAATTATTAAGGGTATTTATGTTGTTTTACCTCTTGAAGTTTACTGTTTCTGCTTATAAGCAAGTAGAAGAAAAAAACTTTTGACTTCACCAGACGTGAAAAAAGGTCAATTATAAGTAAATTTTACTTGTAAATTTAGTCAAAGACCCTCTGGGTGTTCTGTAAGGCTTCCATTTCCTTATATTATAGCAAATTTAATAAATCTGATTGCACCTGCTAAAATTGGTTTTCTGAAGGCTTCCATTACTGAAACATCAAACACTGATCCACACACGTTAGTAACTCTCTCTCTTTTCTTTCCACTTTTAGAGATTCTTGCAGGCATAATACACATTATTAGCCTTACTTGATAGAATCTTGGGGAAATGTCTGCTGATTTTTTTTTTTTCTTTTTTTTTGTTTTATATTAACGTGCAAAGTTCACAATAAAGCTATGCAGCAAATCAAGAATCACTGAATTTACCCAAGATTAACTGCATACTGATGGAATTTTAAATACTTTTGTTTTTATGAATGCACCAGGTTACTTCGGGGGAATATATTTTGTGGAATACATTGGGTAAATGCCCTGTTGTGGCCACACCAAAAGTGTAGAGGATTTATGGAAATTCTCAAACATCTTGTAGTTCGATGTTTCTACGAGTCATTCTGATATTTTGATTGGCTAAGACGTTCTATTTGCGACATTTTATGCCATCAAATATTGGATATTCCAATGACTAGTCCTGATGTAGCTACTCAACGCAGGCGATTATAGTTTTTTTGTGAAGAAAAGTTGTGACCCGTTGAGCGTTCCGTAACAAGATTGTTTGGCATTTAGTTTGGAATGTCAAGCATGGACAAGTGGCTGGTTTTATTGGAGCCGAGAGCCCCCAATGTGTCTGGTGCTGTCAATCTGAGTTTTGCAACCTGTATCTGGACCGCTCTATTTGAATATACTTGGTTTACTCCTTTCTTAATTCTCCGCAAAACTAAACGTTGTCCATTGTTTTTCTAAATTTGTATTCGATGTCATAACTTCTAGTGTCGGAGGGGTAATAAATTTTAATATATACGTAAAACATATATTATACACAGTTTAGTTTATTGACCAAAAAGCCTTTGTAGCTTAGTGGTATGGTAACAATATGTGGTCTTGAACACCTGGGTTTGAATCCAGTAGTCACACTATTAATTTTGCACAATTAGTTCTTAACTTTTAGCACCTATAACAAATACATCCTCAACTTATGCATAATTTCATCAACGTTATTAAATCTATGGAGCATCGAATTATTTGTCTTCATGTGTATAAATCTACCATTATGGGTGGATAAAATTATTGAAAAGCAGTGGCCATATTTGGTTCATAATTTGTTTGTCTCAATTCAACTTTTGAAAATGATGATACTAATCAAAATTGGTTATACTAAGGCTTACAAGATGATGATGAAACTTTTATTGTTGATCTCTAATCTCTAACGTTGCATTAGGCTGCATCCCAGCGTAAGATGGCAAGCTATTTGATTTATATTTTGTGTATCTTCTTTCTTAAATAAGAGGAGGAATTTGTTTTAAAGAGTTGAAAATCTTGTATGAGATTTTTCTGATGGATGTGCTTTGTTATAGGTGATATTAAAATAGAGTCAGCTTTACATTCTTTTATCATGACATGTTTGGTATGTTGGACTAGACATAATTAGATATGATAACAAACAAATATCTTGTACTTCTCATTTTCTTAATCATGTTTAAAATATACTGAACACGCGACTATAGTAAAAAAGATTAAATAGCATTTAACAGTATTTGAGTCGAATACATTAGATTATATTTGTAAGCAATTAGGCTCACATCAATGCACACCCACAAGTACCTCCATTTCCACTTTATGGTTCTCTCTACACACTCACAACCTGCACATTTATGACCCAGAGCATCAAAATGAACCAGAAAATATATACCAAATAACTTGATGAAGATGAATTTTTCATGGGATTAATTATCCTTAACATGTATATAGCAAAATGGTGCTCTTGGATCTATATATCGGGTTGATCGGATCGCGTACTTGGGTTTAATATTTATACATTTTGTCACAATTTACATTTTAAGCCTAACAAAAAAGAAGAGAAAAATCAATCTATTATATACCTTGGACACATTAGAGAGTCTCTTTAACTTGATAAATCCCAATTCATTCCTTCCATTCCCAATTTGTGTAAGCCATTTCACTCAAGCTTCTTTAAATTGCAAGGAAATGACTTCTCCTAAGTCTACCCTATCTAAAAAAAAAAAAAGGAAAAAATTTCTGTAATTTTGTTTGTCGTTTTATCATCCTTCTAATGCAACTCTAGATGAACGATGGAGATCGTATGGGGCCCACAAATAGTCGACCGTGCACGGCTTCCTCAAGTCCATTCTTAACCATGGTTTACCCTTCCCACTCCAATGTAGGAGGCTAATTGATCCAGGATGAAGCCCTCTACATTTGCCTTCAAGATTGTCACCACCTAAACCATGTTGATTCCATCGATGATCCACTGCCTTAATGTCACCTGCAAAAACAAGCAAAATAGGTGGCAATGACCCTAATTGATATATTCTATTGTGTTTTTGTAATGCCATCCATTCCTCAACCTTCTGTGAATACCCTCCTTTTCTCCATTTGTCCACGTCCACCACCATTACTCCGGTGTTGAAATAACAAGGCCGACGCCCTTCAAACGTCCTTGCCAAATTTACATCTGACCAAAATGTGTCTGTAAAATAGCTTGTGAAATTTGCATGGCAATATTCTGGTGCAGCCAATATTTTTTTACCTAAATCCACTCCCCATAGCTTTGCAATGTCATCCACCACAATGATATCCGAATCCAAGTATATAACACGTTCGACACCTAGAGGAAGAATGTCTGACATATAAATACGCGCGTAATTTAGGGGTTGATCCAAGGCTTGTCGAATGGACTTGGATATTTTTCCTCGAACCCTATTTGAGTCGAATCGATACAGTGTGAACGTAAGGTAAGGGAAGGTAGATTTGATCAATGAAAAGATTTCGGGTTCAAGACGAACCGTAAGGAAGTGGAATGAAACATTTTCAGGGCAAGTTGAGTGCTGCAAAATGGATAAAATAGCTGCCATTGTACCTCGAATGTAATTTGTATCAAGGGGCATGACAATATGAATATTATCTTTTACATTTGTGCTGCATGTATCGCTATTGCGAAAAGCCGGAGCCTCGCGGAAGGCCGGGATTGTGGTGGAGGACGGTTGTCGGACTACACGCAGCCGGATTCCGGTGGTGGTGGTGATTATAGGGTGGAGAAGGATGAGAGACAGGAGGCCAAGGAGTGGGAAATAAGAAGAAATGCTCCAAAAGGCCATCCTGTCTGCTGGATAACATTTAATTTCTTTGACTGTTAGAGGCTGTGAAGAAATTAAAGATTTTTATGTAACCATTAAAAGGGAAAAAATGAGAGAGAATTTTTTAAACAAGGGTTTGATTTTTGAGACAGTTTTGGTGATCAAGAAATGAACATCTTTAAATGTTTTCAAGGCTGGGAAAAAAAATCGGACAAAATTGCTGACTCAAGATGACTTGGATTGTTGAATTAGAAAAATAAAACATTTATTTATTTATTTATTTTTTATCAAAATTCAAAATAATAAAATATCTTAATTTTATTTTTTCTGGTCATAATTTGTTTGCCCCAAAATTGTTTCCACTACACAATATTATCATAAGAGGATTCCTTTTTCTTCTTCTTCTTTCTTTCTTTTTTTTCTTTTTTGTTTGGTTTGGTGGGGGGCGGGGGAGAGAGGACCAAAATAGTTAGAGGAAATGAGAAAAAATAAAAAAAAGTAGCTTACTTCTAATTTTTTTATTGTCCCCAATCTTTTCAATATGTTACTAATCCATCTCCAACTAATTTTTATAACAGACATCCTCAACCTTTTAATTAATGGCAAATCACATCTTCAATGACTGATAATGATAAATTTGCCCTCCTATTTAAATAAAAATAAAAATAAAAGAAACCAAAAAATAAGAAAAAATTGCAAAAAAAAAAAAGTTCTATAACTTTTCAAAAAATACAAAATATCTTCTCCACCCACCCCCACCAACCAATATGATAGGATAACAAAGAAGAACACTATTTCATGATTTATAATTTCAAAAATTTAACTAAAGATTTTCATAAAAATCTTTCAAAAATTAATCTGAAGAGCAAGTTTTTTTTTAAGCTTTCTTGATCTCAGATTTAGAAGCATCCGGGCGAATCATGAGTCTTTCATGGATCAATTACAGTAGAAAATAAATAAACACATGAAACACTAAACCCATTTTTCACATTCTTTTTTGAATCCAAGAACCTGATGCAGAACCACACTCCACAGCAACAGCCATTAAGAAAAAAAAAATTCAATAGTTTGAAAACTCATAATACAAAAATAGGAATTAGTGTTTATCTTTATATAGATTTTGGATTAAAGTAAAAATACAATAAAAATTAAATAAACCCACATTACCATTCTGATTACAGTGAAAATGTAGTCGGTCATAAATTTAATGAATTTATGGTACTAATAATTATTTAATGACTGGTTTAAGGAGACGAAATTTTTTCCATCTTAAATATGCTATTAATGATAGATTGAGGAGTTGTGTGTTGTTGGCTGCATGGAGGTGGATGTGATGTGATGTGATGAGATGAGATGGGATGAGATGGGAGGGTTTTGAGGAAGAATATATTTTGTACTTTTTAAAACGTTAAGAGATTTTTTTTTACAATTTTTGTTGTTGTTGTTGTTGTTGTTTTTAGCTTCTTCTTTTTTGTTTATTTAAATAGGAGGGCAAATCTGTCATTGTCTGTCATTATGGATGTGATTTGTAATTAATTGAAAGGTTGAGGATGTTTAGTGCTATAAAAATTAGTTGGAGATAGATTAGTAAGAGATTGTAAAGATTGAGAACGAAAATTAAATTTTTTTTTTATCTAACTTTTGTAAGTCAACAATTCGTAACATAAAATTGTGTTTCACGAGCTTTTGTATGTATAAAAGATAGGCAAGGACAAAGAGAGAAAACAAAAGAAACGAATAAGAAAATATGTACATGCACAAAAGTTCATGTCAACTTGATTGATCGAGTAGAAAGTTGATCAATTGGTCGAATTGAAGATCATATTGATCGAATAGAGAGTCGAGTTTTTGAATATGTCTTCATCAATAAAGATATACTAAAGAAAAAAAAACATATTTTTAAGAAAATGTTAAATATGGGGAATGCTCATTTATCTCTATTAACCTCACTAATCTTTTATTTAAGTTAAAAAAAAAATAGTAATGCGTGTGGCTGTAAAAAGAAGGGAAATTTGCAATTTTCGTCCTCCATCTTTCAAATCTATTACTAATCTATCCCCAACCAATTTTTTTTAGCACCAGACATCTCCAATCTTTTAAGTAATTGCAAATCAAGTCCCCATTGACATATTTTGACAGATTTGCCCTCATCTTTAAATAAACAAAAATAGAAAAAAATTAAAAATAAAAGAAAATTACAAATAAAGTCCCATAACTTTTAAAAAGTACAAAATAACTTAATCTTCCTCAAAAACTTACCCCACCCCATGGCCAAATCACCATCACCCAACCATGAGATGAAAAATCTAGCCATGAGAAGAGCAATCAATCACCACCATTGTTTCAAGCCACGAGCAATCAATCTGTCAACGTCTGGCCATGTTCCATTAATTCAAGCCTTTGTTTGAACCCGGGTAGTCCGTCGGGATCTGACGTAAGCAACTCAAGTGTTTCGGATTATCATGTATACCAACCCATTGCAAGAACCTGAGAGATCTCTCATCCAGATCCCCCGTCTTCTCAAGACCTACCCACATCACTAAGCCTTTCTCTACCGGAATCCAGAACCAATCTCCGTCTCATGTGAAACCCTTATCCTACCCAAATCCAAGAGATGTCATGTACTCGACCCAGATGATCCAAACCTAGCCTCCACCTTCATTTGTTCAAGTTCTCCAAGTGCCCCTTTCCTCGCCGACGCCGTCGCTACTAATACAGACTCAACATGCGAGTTATAAGTTTATCCCAACATCACAACCAACGCAACCTGTGGTGCCACAACAAAGGGAAGTGGAGACGCGACTTTTTAGCCAAGATTTCTTGGTAGTTATGCAAGAAAAATCATAGGAAGGAGGTGAGGAATTACATGGCGGGATTGACCGAAATGGATTTTGCATGCAGACTGACCTGATGAAGTTACTTTGTGCTTTTTAAAAGTTATGGAACTTCATTTGCAAATTTCTTTTATTTTTGGTTATTTTTAGCTTTTTTCTATTTTTGTTTATTTAAAGAGGAGGACAAATCCGTCAAAATATGTCAATGGGGACGTGATTTACAACAAACTGAAAGGTTGGGCACCAAAAGTGAAAATTTTCCTAAAAAGAAATATATTATAGATTTACTCACTTTTTATGTATACACTCTGTAGAATTTTTTATTTATAATCTTAAAAAAAATACCAAAGAACATATAAATTAACTAATTAAGGCATCCTTTTAAAGCATGATTGCCTCCGTGTGTACGTGTAGGTATCTATGGATTGCAGTCTACGTGGCATATAAATAGAATAGACTTTCAATCCATGTGGCATTACTGTCCAATTAATAGATGGTCAAGTCCAAAATTGATCTCCAATAGATTCTATCTACAACCCAATATTGTTGCATACATAGATTTTATCAACCCTAAAATAAAAATAAATAAATTAAAGAATAAGAGAGAAAATCTAAAAAATCATCTCTTCTCAACGTTCTGTCTTTGAATACTCTCTCTCTCAAGTTTCTCTCTCTATGAATAAGCGGGAATTTGAGTCACTTTGTCCGAACTTCTAAATCTAGACACGCGGAGTTCTAGACATTTTCTATTTTTTTTCCTGCCACGTCAGTTTGATAGAGTTTTTGTTAGCTTGCATTAGAGAAAAAAAATTGTAGACAATATCTACTTTACTTATGTGACAAAAATATTTTAGCAATCCACATTTGTAATAAATATACTCGTAAGGCCAAGAATCTCTTGGAACTCCCCACAATTGAAAATATTCTCCCTTAATTAAGCCAATTTAATTTAGCTCCTAAATAACAAGAATGACAACATCTTTATGTCAGCATCAATGTATATATATAGCAAGCTTGCTAACTTTTTATTCTAAGTAAATTTGAAATCAATTATAACAAGTTTTTTTTTTTCACTGTTATTTTTACTTAAAGATCTAATTCTAGTATACGTATCCCAATTGTAGTCTAATTTATATCTTCTAATTTACTTTACAAAGGTTGAAAAGTGACGTCTTTCTTCAATTTGTTCTTAGTCTCCAACAATTAAATATCTCGAGAACTTCTTTAGTTATGAGGCACGTCCCAATCACTTTTTTTGGTCCAAAAAATAGGAAGAAAAAGAAAAAAACTAGTTTGCCATGCTTGCGTGAAGCAATCGAGAGATATAGAAAAGGAAAAGGGAAAGACAGATATGATGCAGTCCACATCTACAGATTTGTGTTGCAGGGCTCGAGAAGCAGTGATCATCACCCATAAATTAATTTAAAAAATATATATTATATCTATATCATTTTATGTTACCAAAAACTTGAGCATCAACAATAATTATAATTAATTATAACAAAATTTGAGAAAATGTAAGTTAAATTTAGGTGGGTATTCAAGAAAATTATAGATGTCTATGAATCTCACCAAAATAGGTGATATTATAGAAAAATGAAATAGAGAGACGACTCTTTACTTTATATATCCATTCCATGTTGTTTCTAAAACATTCTGTAGTTACGTACGTGTTTAGTTTTAATGAATTATAAAATTTCATGTCAAATTCATCGGATAAGTGTTTCTATGAAAACAATAGAGAAAATGTCTTGTTGTAATTGATAATTATAAAAAATGAGAAATATTAATATTAATTTAATTTATACATACATAATGTGCTTTTTGTGTGTGTTGGGGCAATAATTAGAAGAGAGTGAAGTGTGAAGATTACAAGCACTTGAAACTCATAACATGTTGTGTTTGCTTCAAATCTTTCTTGAAGTAGCTTATAATCATTATTAAATGGGGTCTCAAAATCCATACCCATAATATTGAAGTGTCTTCTTCTCTTTCATTAATTGCAACAATTACAATGTCTACAATTGACTACTACCTAATTAATTAATTATATAACCCTATAAGGAATTAATTTCAATGATTAATCTTTCGAACAAAGTTATAATTTTCCTTTCCCGTTGGGATTTTTTTGGAAAGATTTCATTTTTCGAGTAGATTAAAGTAAATAATTAAGTCGCAATATAAATTAATCAATTACAATTGAATGTTAACGATATATAACTTCCATACATATTATAAGTAGTTCCACGTCCATACATAATAAATTACATAGAAAAACAATTTACTAAATTAAAACCTTAACATTGGAAAGTGGTACATGAAATATTGTAGTGGGCACCAAACGTGCAATTTTTGTGCGCATGTTACAGTAGCACTAACATATATGCGCTTTAGTGCTCAATTTGCACACTAGAATGTATATATAAATAAATAAATAAATATATAAACGTGTTTAATACGTGTGCGCATATGAGCATTTACGGCGGCTAAAGTCAGTTGTAACTTATCAAATTATGCAATTGTCTCCCTATGTGTCTTAGTGGGGACTTTGTGTCTGGAAATTGATCCAAGTTTGGATTGGGTATAGGGCATCCCTGTCATGGAGGTAGGGCACATATTAGATTATGTTTAGTTACATTGTCCTTAAATTCCAACCCTACTAGTACCCCTTTCTGGGTGAGGGATGAATTGCATTGTTATAAAAGAAGAAAATTAATTTTAATTTTAATTATTGTGTTATCGAATAGTTTATATCAATGTTTTTAAAAAAACTTTTACTTCATTGAATTTGATATTTATTGTGAGAAAAAATTAAATATTAATGGCAAGGTTCTAAAAAGTGTAAAACATGGTTATGAAGCTTCAAATTTTTTAGGCCTATGCGAGGCTTATGCGAGAGTGAGACGTGACCGAGACGTGAAAAATCATTTTCTTATTTTTAATATTATTTTAAATATTAAAAATAAAAGATAAACAAATATTTTTAATTAAAAAGAGCGTGTCTAAGCTAGCCTAGGCGTGACTAAGTGAGGCTATGCGTGCCTAGGCGCGCGTTTTTTAATTAAAAATATAGTTGACCAAAAAAGCGTGCGCCTAGAGCCTAAGCGAGGCGTGGATGTCACACTTCGGACGTCTAGGTGCCGTCTAGACGCGCTTTTTATAATTCTGATTAATGACATGTTTAATAAAGAATGTGTTGCTATGTTTCAACCCCAACTTCTAAGATCCTAGTACCAGTATTACGTATCAAACATGTTTAGTATTCAAAATTATGCAGGACTCTAAAATGGACAAATTTTTAATTTCTTTTTCATCTTTGAAATTATCCAATTTTATCCCAATCTACCTTATTAAAGTTATTAATGGATAAATTCACATGGGTTATAAATTAAATAAATAAAGTATATAATGATTTGGACTACTCTTTTTAACAATGCTGACATTTTAAGATGGCACTCAAAGTCTTAACATGATATGAGAGTAGATGTCTTGATTTCAAGTCTTCTTACCGTCTATTTAACGAAATTATGCACGTGTAAGGCTTTTATGAGAAAAAATTTGTCCCAAATCTTAGATCGAATAGTTCAATAAAAGCTAAGCCAAGACATTTGACACACATTGTCTATACAATAAACAAAATTTCAATTTTGTAGTGCAATCAAGTCACTATTTCTCTATATTGAACATCACTCCTGATCTCCTGCCCACAGAGGGGCAGGAGATCATCCTGTTATTGAACATATCATCAAGATATATTTGTTATACTAGATTAAACTGAATTGTAAAAGATTATACACAATAAAATTTATTACTATCTATTTAATATATAATAAAGCATAACATATTTTAGATGCATCGAGTACAATATATTCGTAGTAAAAGTTAAAACTATAACTTATACTATATAAAATACAAAAATTATTAATTGTCGGCTCACAATAAACTTTATTGTTGAACCAAAAGTTGTTGGTAGTATATTCTTTTCTTTGTCAATCTTACTTGTCCAAATTCAAACCCCTTAATCTTAGAGGAAATAATTTTGTTTCACCTTTTTAATGTAAAAAAGTACGAGATTTTATTAAACTTTTGGAGTAATTAAGATTTGGTCCAAAATATAGTTACCTTTGTCTTTAAAGTTGTAAGTAGTTGACCATTTCTTATCCCACCCCTACCTAGACAATTTTATCCTTGTGTTTGATTATAAACAAGAAAAAATCGAAGTTAACAGTAAAATTATCAATTGAAAACTTGAGTGCTGCAAAAAAACAAAAAGAAAGAAAGAAAATGGTTAGATATTACCAGTGTTCTAAAAAGCGCACAATTAAATGGTCGACCGTATTTTTTAACAAAAAAAAGTGTGCGCCCAGGTGCGCAATTTTTTCATTTTTTAAATATTTAATAATATTAAGAATAAGAAAATAATTTTTTACGTCTTGTCCTCGTCTAGACTTAAAAAGTTTGAACCTCGACTTTTATATTTAGCCGCGGTTTACGTCTTTTAGAACACTAATATTACAACTATCAAAATAATAAATTGTGTATCTACTTGCTATATTTTCAACGCGTGTGCGAGTTTATATGTTGTGTATGGAGTTTGGTACCTTCAACCCCCCCCCCCCTCCCACACACACACACACACACACACATATGTGTGTGTGTGTGTGTGTGTGTTATGGAGTTTGGTGGTGCGCGTGCAGCAAAAATGAGGGAAGATGTGATGATAATGTGTGTGTGTGGTAGCCACCATATGATTGTTGATAACGCATACATACCATTATGAATCGTATCATATCCTCTCTATAACCCAAATGCTAATTTTGATTCTAAACTCACAATTTTGAATCATTCTCTATTCAACTCTGTCCAACTGTCCATCCATCCTTTTTCTCATATTCAAAATTACGAAAATTCAAGTCGTTGGTCCCCAATTTATTCTCCGACCAACAAGTTAGTTTGTCATTCCTTAATATTTCAATCCCGATGATGAATTACGCAGTAGAGAACTTGTGAAACTATAATTAAATGTTGGAACTACATTGCTCGTTTTTAAAGATTGAGAACCAATTTGCTATCGGAGCACGATTGAGAACCAATGATACAATTTTCTCTTAAAATTACTCAAATAGGTTGAAGTTTGAGAATCATTTTCTATCTAGCTAGGACTTTTCAACTCCATCTATACATTATTTAGTTTTTTAGAGTAAAAACTACTTAAACAATCGAGATTTGACACGTACTCTATTAGTTAGTTAAGACAAAAGGTGTACTTGTCGGTGCACGAAAAAATTAAAACATAATATGTAATGGTGTAAAACATTCTTACTTACATGCCTTTTTACTTTACAAACTAACCAGATACTTGTATGATATGATTGAGGTATTAGGTGAAGTAAAAGTAACTTAAAAGCTAAGGGTTAAATTTTGTGATGAATACATAGGCAGTAGATTAATTACCCCCTAAAGCTATGCAATGATCTTTATATATATGCAACCTTTCTTCATTTAGAAACAACAAAATTATATTATAATCTAGTTTATATAGAAATTAGAAAGATATTTGCATGGGAGAAGATTTCATTGAAGACAATTTTTTTTAAAAAAAAAATTAAGATTATGATAATTTTTCACTTGTAGACAAAAAGGCAATCAAGTCATAAGATTAATGTTATTTGAAATAAGTTTTTGGAGTTCTCTATCATTGTATTTTTGTACTCGAACTTGCCTACATATTTTCGTGTTTATCGAAGGTCGTATCTTAATCTTTGTTTGAGTATGTGGCTCATATCGAATGGAACACATGTATACTAGAAGTATGTCGATGTCGGAACACAACAGGGCAAAACGACAGCCGATTCGCTCCTATGAAATAGGCCTACTACCAAACCACGTAAACTTGTGTATTTTCTCTCCAGCTCTTTTCCATTCCATACAATCTATCAACATTGAAAACACAACAATCGGTCTTCTCGATTGAGTCTTCACTCAAATAGTTATGACGTCTTTAATACGAAGATACGTAGTAAATTATATTTAGAAAGAAAAATAAGTTAATATGTAATATATTATAATCCATTTTTTTTCTATACACTAAACATATATACACTAGTGTTATTTTCTTGAAAGTTTGACATATTATAGTTCAATACGTGAATATATATACTTATATATAAGTGTGCGCGCGTGTGATTATATTTGGTAGAATTCATGGATTTTCTAAGAATTCAGCTGTCACGCCTGATTCATAATGTGTTTTTTTATACATGAAAAACAATTTGATAAATTTTGAGCATGCAAACATGTCCACTTCTGAAAAGTCTGAAAATAAAATACAGATAAATAAATTCTCAACTTTTAGTTAATATAATTTAATTTATTATGAGAGAAGATAAAACTTTAAAATTTCACGTGTCATATTTTTTATAAAAAAGAATCGTCACTACACAAAGGAGGATCGTATTAAAAAGAAAAACAAATAAATTCTTCTGAATAGTTTTTTAATATATCTAGTCCATTATTTAAAATTTTTAGAGCATTCTACTAATTTGTAGATGATATGAACTACCTCATTTTTTAGAGCATTCTACCTCATTTTACCTTATATAAAGGATAAATTTATTTATTTGAATCTATCTTTAACACGCGTCTCACGTTCAAATCAAGTTTCTTTTTTTTTTTTTGGTTTATCAAAATCCCAATATGTACAATACTTCATAAATAAATAGTATATACTTGAACATTTAATAAGTAGTACCATACATAAAACTATTAAAGAAAAAAGATTGTCATACGATTTAAACTTTTTCAATAGTGTTTACCAAACATAGAACGTTAATCTCCTCGTATGCATATATCCAACGTAGCCTTGTCTGTTCACTTGAGACCACCTATAAAACAAAATGAGCTCTAATAATTGATGTCATGCATTGAAGAATCTAAGTTTATAATTATGTCTCTAGCTAGTTTTCTAAGCTAATATGTAAACCTAGGTCTGTCCACCAAATTTGTTTTTTTTATTGATTTTACATTAATTGAATAAAACTCATTATTTTCTTTTTCTGAATGATCAGATTGATCTATTTTTTAAAATAAAAATAAGATGGTTAATTTTAATGAACATATTGTTCAAATGTAATCATTTTGAACAAAAAAGAGAAAGAAAATAGGAAATTAAATATATTTTAATTTGAAAAAAGGAAATAATGGATTTTATCTACAAATAATTAGATTATTCTGAGTATTATCTACTTTTAATTTGCTTAATTAATTAATTGTTTTTTAGATTTGCATGGAACTTTGTGTTCAAAATATGAATGATCACTTAATAGAAATTTATTCAAGGTTAAAGAGAAGAATAATGAAACTAAGAAAATGTCCATCATCTGTGCCACTCAGCAGGTGCAAGAGGCTAGTGGTACACCTTTTTTAGCAAAAGTAAATGATGTCAAAATTTGAATAAATGGGGACTATTTTCATAAATAATATAAATGCATAAACAATATTTAAACATGAAAAATATATTCAATTTATGTACTTGTCACACATTTAATATAAAATGTTAGCATACACGTGATGGAGTATGTCGTAGATGAAATTTAAATAAACAACATAATTCTTTTTTGCTATATAACGGTTTAAGAATTTTATATGAAATAATTTAACGCAGTTTCAATGTGTGTAAAAGTTTTGAAATCGTGTCTCCTTACTACACGGTACGTGTGTACATACTTGTTGGTCTTTTGAGTAAAAAATGACTCTAATATGCACCTAAGAAAAAATAAAAAATAATGAATGAATATCGAAGTGTTGAGATAATGTGATGAACAGTGACTGTACTGACATTGTACTACTTGATTAAAAATATAAAATTAGGGCTTGTTCGGTAGAGTTTTTTTGGGGAAAGAATGGGTTTTTCTGATTACTTTTTGACTTTTCAAATTTTTTTGTGCAAAAAAATGGATTTTTTTGGAAAAAAAACTCTACCGAACATGACTTTAATATGAAAATGTACAGAGAAATTTTATGTTGATGAAAAAGCAAAATCATGATTTTATATGAAGAAAAATGAAAGAAGAAGAAGAAAGAATGCGCGTGGTCATGAATTAGGGATCATGTTATTGTCTGTAGAAAGATCTCAAAAATGACCATCATCTTCTACTCATTATGCCTAGAATCATTATTTTTTGTTGCCTTCACCCGCATGCCCCCCCACCCCCTTCTCATATACTCTTCCAGTCTTCCTATATATATACACACTTATGTAACAGTAATGGCACCTCAGCTTCAACCCCCCCCCCCCCCCCCTCCCTCTCTGTCATGTCACGTCACGTCACGTCATAGGTCTTACCTTTTCTTGAATTCTTAAAACTTCTGTCGCTCCATACTCGCAGCACTGCTCGGGCTTCTCGCTCTAAACAGATAGAAATACTAACTTTTTTTCTTTTCCTTTGAAGTTTGAAAGTTAATATTTGAATCTTTCATCAATGGCAGTTTCCGGGTTCGAAGGATTTGAGAAGAGGCTTGAGCTAAACTTCTCCGGTGATGATCCGGCGATCGAAATAGGTTTCCGGCAGCTAGATTTTCAGTCTCTTGAGAAAGTATTGCATGCAGTGCAGTGCACAGTTGTATCAGCAGTTGGAAATCAGTATTTTGATTCTTATGTATTATCTGAATCAAGCCTGTTTGTATACCCTACAAAGATCATAATCAAAACATGTGGGACCACTCAACTCTTGAAATCCATCCCTCCATTGCTGCATCATGCTGCTACAATGGACCTCAAAATCTGTGCATGCAGATACACCAGAGGAAATTTCATTTTCCCTGAAGAACAACCCTATCCACATACAAGTTTTGAAGAAGAAATCGTTTATTTGGAGGATAATTTGCCTGAAAATCTTTGCTGTAGAAAGGCTTCTGTGATGCCTTCAAAGTTATCTTCTCATTCATGGCATGTATTTTCAGCTCGTGATCAGTCTCAAATGGCGATGCATAAGAGCCCATATGATGATCAGCTCTATACTGTGGAAGTTTGCATGACTGGGCTGGATAGGGTTCTGGCCCGGAAGTTTTTCCGACTACCAAATGACGGTAATGATGAATAACCTCATCTAAATTTATTTATATAAATTAAAAATAAACTAATTTATAATCCACACCCAACGGGCTCTAAGTCTTTAAGACACGCAATTTTCATAATTGAATAGCAGATAGATTTGGACTTCAGTTGTTTGGATGTTCTCGTATCGTATTAAACTATCTTGTCCAAAAGCTTTAGTTATTAGAGAAAAAGACACAATTATTTTTCATAATTGAATAGCAGATAGATTTGGACTTCAGTTGTTTGGATGTTCTCGTACCGTATTAAAAGTTTTAGTTATTAGATAAAAAGACACAATTATTGATATAAATTGTGTCTTTTACAGGTAAAACTGGAGACTCTGCCGGAAAAGAGATGTCAGAATCAACAGGCATATGTGACATCAACCCTAATGCACTTATCTGTGACTTTGCATTTGATCCTTGTGGATATTCTATGAATGGCATTGATGGTGATCGTTATTCGACAATCCACGTTACACCTGAGGATGGATTTAGTTATGCAAGTTTCGAGTGTGTGGCTTCAATTTACAATGATATTGTAGAGGTGTTGAACAAGGCAGTGAGAGTTTTCCTGCCGACGACAGTGACAGTGGCAACCACATGCACCAGCCATGAAGTGTGGATGCAAGTGGCAAAGGCAATTGAACCACTAGGAATGAAGTTCCAGAGTTGCACCGTGGATGACTTCCCAGCAGCACAGCGCGTCGTTTTCCAAGTGTTCACGGGTAGATGAAAATAAGCCATTAAAGGTGGTTATAACGGTGGTGCAACGGTTGGGGTAGGCTTGTGGTGGTGGAAGACATACCAAGAGGTTTAATAGAGCAAAAAGTAGGGGACTAGGGGGATTTAGAGTTCAGTTAAAATTCTTTTTTCTTTTTTCTTTTTTTCATTTTCTTAGGAAATATGGATATTATGCATGCTAATTTCATTACATTGGATTGTCAATGATTATAAAAATGGGGATGGGGGAGGGGGAGGGGGAGGGGGGGTTGGGGTTGGTGTGGGTTAATCATAATATTGCACCCCACTTAAATTTTGCACGCCTAGAATTTTGAGGGTGCAATATCTTAGTGGGGATGAAAAGTGCTCGACGCTGATGTTATATGAGCTTTAAACCATTTTTCTCATCGTTCGTGCATTTTCTTTATGTCTTTTTCGTCTCTATTATCATCTCCTACACATTATCTTGATATACATTTTTCATCTCATTATTAAACTTTCCAATTTTGGCTTCAAAAGATAAAAGAAAGGTATGATTTCAATTAATTGGAAGGCCTTCTTCAACCATGAACATTTTAGTTACTAAAGCTACAATGTTAATAGAAACAGAACTGAAAAACAACGAACAATTAATCGTACTACAAGGCAGATATAAAAATCGAGGCACTTACTACACTCGGGACACATTCCAGACAGCACGTGCTATTTTCACCGAACTGCCCTCTGTTGCTCCAATTTGATGAGTTGCATTCAAAACTAGCGATGTATGCAAAACCCACATGCCACTTTACTTTAGATTATAACACAAGTGATGAATCCAACGGTGTAAATGCAAAACCATGCCGGTATTCGACGGGCAAAGCCAAAGATCTTATTATCTATCTCGTCGCACAAATCACCATGGCAACCTTTCCCGTAACGAAATTTACATACACCTCGTTCTTTGTATACTTTCACAGCTACAGAATTTTTGACACAGAATCCATCGTACTAAAAATAGATCGACAACTTTTTGTCTATCAGGTTCTGCACAATATTGCACTTCTCCAACATCTGGCTTAATTTGTCAGCTTCTTTGGTAGATTTAGTGGGGAACCCTAGTGAGGTTCCATCATTTACTTCGTTCGTTACATTGTTGTCACTCGTCGTCACTATACCATTCCAGGTTTCATTCTTTTCATTCTCCACCAAGACAACTTCATTGTTAGGTGTCTGAATATCATGTCTGTCAGAGCCCATAGGCGACAAAGGTTGGAAAGCCACGTGTTCATCAGGAATCAGACCAGAATCGACAGGGTAGCAGCCAACTTCAACCATTTCATCCAGTGATAGAGAAACATGGAAAGGCGTCGACATGTTATAGTCAAGTTCTGATTTATCCAGAACTACAGAAGGGGTTGAAGATGCATTCTGGGGCAAGATATACGTCGAAGAAAAATCCCCACTAGTCAAATTCATCAACCGCCAATTGAATACCCGTCGAAAAATCATAACCCAACTGGGGATGATATAGTAGGTTGAATGATGAAGCTCAAGCCGGGCGCACTTTTGAAGAATTGCACTTGCCTCATTTCTTGCCAACGGCACTCCCAGCATCTGACTAGTCTCCGTGAAATAGTAAACTAAGCAATTTTCGAGGAGTAATTTCTGGTTTCCAATGTCAACACCCATATTTGAACCCTTATATAACCAAGAAATGTCATGCTCGAAGGTTGGAAGTTTAGAGTCATTTAACACGGACAAAAGTGCTTCAGTTCTTTGAGCCGAGCTCCATCCTATGCTCGGCAAGTACCAAACAGAAGCTCTGCACTCCTCACTAGACTTCTCCAGCAAGCTGATTTCAGGACAAGGCCAACCAGTAGGATTTGCGTTAGCTGCAGCAGCCACTTCCGCCATGGATCGATTCAAAGCATCATTGAAAGCTGTAATACATTGATTTGGATCAACACTGTTAGCACTAATCTCATCAAGAACCTCCAATGCAGAACTTAAGTGTGATAGAACTAATTCACGTGTCTTTGTGCAGTGGAGAACAGGCTGTGGCAGTGATTCGTTTGCCAGCCATTGCAATCCCTCTCTTAACTGTTCATCGCTGAAAAACCCATCAAACTGTTCCACCGGCTGGTTTCTGAGAAAAGAAATGTAATATGTACCCATCCGTGATCTGTCAATGTTATTGAGCCCTAATTTTTTAGATATAACAGAAGGATCGGAATCACCCTTATCTGTGCCACTTAAGATTAGAAAGGGTAAGCGAGAACCAGAAGGCAATGACATGAGGAGGTCATGAAGCCGATCCTTTTGGAGCTCCAATGGGATGCATTCTGACAGAAGGAAGATAACTGCAGTGGCACCTGTTACAGAGTCATTCAAATTCTCATAATTGACACTCTTAACAACTGACAAACAACATGTCAGATTGATGCCAGATTGGCTAGGAACCCATTTTTTCCAAATAGCCAAGTCGGAAGATGAAATAAGCAAATTATCATCCTCATTCCTCGCAGGCACGAGTTTAGAATGCAACCATGAACCTGCAGCCGTCTGCAGAGCTTCATTTCTTTGTGCAGTGATGTCCTGATGGAGGCTGTCCTCCTGAGAACATAAAACAATCTTCCAGCAAATGCATTTAGAATTTGGATTTCTTTCCACAAGTGTAGCTGCTACAACATCTGAAGGATTCAGTATTGACCATGATCTTTCTTGAACTTCATGTCTTTTACTCATGACCCGATCAATGTTGAACTCACCAAAAGTGCCTGATTGCTTCAAAAGAGAAGAAACAAAATACGAAGCCTTAGTGGAATAAGTGACGAATAAGGACATATTAGGGAAGGGAACGCATAATGCATTTAATTGCTCAATCTCAATAATCAACTGTGTAAGTGATGTATTTATTGTAGGAGATATGATAGTGATGTAGGTGGAAAGTTATATGAACTTGCACATGGATAGATAATTGTTATACATCTTTCTGTCTGCATGGATAAAGAAGCGAAATTTTCATTACAATTGCTTATGTTCATAACAAGTCAATCAAATTACTCGCTCTTGAAAACAATGCGAAAAGACTTCCAATCTCAACGAGATACAACTCCCTCTGCCCCAATTTAAGTCACTTTTGGAGATCCCTAAATAATAAAATGGTGGTTCTCTAACGATGGCACTAAAAGTATGACAATTAACATGATTTTCTGGGAGATTTAGTCAATATCACTTCAAGATGGGTAATTTAGCAAGTTAATAATATCCTTAACAAAGTGGACATATATTTCAGAGCATCCCAAAATCCTAATGATTTTTTTTTTCTGGATGCGACTACATATAGCTAATGAAAATGTAATAAAATTATTACTACCAATATTGCATTGGGCATCTTATAAACTCAAAAACGTCTGCTCATCGATTCCTACACCCAGATGAAAGATTTAATCAGTAATCAGCATTAGACATCCTAATTAATCTGCAAGTTTAACATCTGGTAGATAGGAACATATAACAACCTACCAGTTGCACGTGTAACATTTGCATGCATGTACTGTACATGTTAGATGATAAAGATGTCAGGCAATAAAAATGCAAGCACTTCATTCACTATATGCTAAATTAATTTTTTATTGTATAAAAACAGGCTACTAATAGCTAAAATCTTTACTAGAACAGCTTGCATCTTCACCATTATCACACAGGTAAACTATGCATATATAAAGTGAGAAAAATAGTTCCTAAATAATACTTACAACTTCATAGTGCCAAATTGGTGGGCCCAACGAGAGTGAACTCAGTGCTGCACGTGCAGCTAACTGTTTTTGATCGCGCAATTCTCTTTTCTTTGATGCACAACGCTTCCATCTCCTGACCAATAAAATAGTAAGATAATAGTGTGGAATAAAAGAAGCACAAAGAAATGACAGGCTAAAGAATAGCACATGTTACAACCTTAAAATAAGTTTAAGTTTTGCCTCAGCAATTTCTTCATCTAAATAACTTGTTCCCACTTCATCAGCTTTATCTTCTTCCAAAATACATGTCTGCTCTTCATCTTCTAAGTCTTCAATGAACACAGGCTGTGGCACTGGATTTTTCGCATTAAAATCAATTGGCAAAATGGGCAATCTTACTTCTGCTCTTTCTGGCATGATTTGTGATGGTGTGAATTCTGAGTCACGCTTCACCACTTTGTTGAAAGAGTTTCTGAAAAGCTGGTTATGCATCGGATTCCCTCCACTTCGAACCCTGCTTTCATCAGATTTAGGAGAGCTCTTGGACAAATCCCATACCAAAGGATTAGCTGGAGCGACCAGAACCTCATCTCCACTCTTTTGTTTTATTGGGATCCTTGTATCAACTGATGTTTCAAACATTAGTTTTCGTGTAGTGTCTTTGGGGGATGAGATGGTTCCATAATCATGCATCTCCTCATCGCTGGCCTGGGAAGTACTTTCAGGCACGATGAATTGAACAGGAGTTAGTTCTGGCTCATGACCCTTCTTCTCTTTCTCAGAGGCAAATGATTCAGCTAGACAAGGAGATGAGACATCAGTGACTATCATCTTTGACTTTTTCTGATGAACAAGTTTTGAAAGCTTGACAGGATAGTCATTCTCAACATTAGGAAATGCGATTTCTTTCACCATATAAGGTTCTTCGAACTTTTTTATCGAGAATCCATAATACTCCAGAAAGTTCTCTATGTCTTCTTCCTGATTTAAATAGGTAGGGGCACAGAAAACTGAATATGAAAGTTTTCGATGTTTTGAAACAACAGTAATCGATCTTAAACATTTACCTCCATCCCAAGCCACTTAGCCACATGAGAGACAGGAATTCCTTGGTTACTCTGCAGACCACTGTGCAAAGAAGCAAGAGCCTGGGCACGTAACTGGTCAACACAGAAACAAATTAATACAATGTCTGTATGCATAGCATTTGGATGACTAATCAAGTACGATAGCTGGAGGAAGAATTCGTGGAAAAGTTTTGAATGATAATGACTCAATGGTCATTGTTTTCCATTTTTATTAAAGAAAACTTTCCCTCGTTAACTTGCAATTGCAAGAGCAATGAGATGATAAAATTTGTTATCAAAATTGCCTCCACCTGGTGGAGTCCTGCCCTTGCTTCCGACACTTTTATCCCCCAAAACATCCACAATGCTAAAAGAGGGAGAAACTTGTATAATACCAACAGTCTTGTTATGGACATAGCAAAATTAATAGCGACGATAACTGGATGTATACACTGTCATATGTGATTGGAGATTAATTGCCAATATGATTATATTTTAAAACGAAAAGGAAGCAAAGTCCATACCTTTGAAAAATGAGCATGCATTAAGCATGCTTGAAAATAGCTAGCTTTTCGAGCAAGCCTAAAGAAGGAAATAAAATTGCCTGTTCTAGGTGATTGGAGATTAATTGCCAATATGATTCTATTTTAAAACGAAAAGGAAGCAAATTCCATACCTTCGAAAAATGAGCATGCATTAAGCATGCTTGAAAATAGCTAGCTTTTCGAGCAAGCCTAAAGAAGGCAATAAAATTGCCTGTTCTACAGGCTCTGCAATTAAGTAACGAAACTATGATTAACAGTTATTACCAACAAAAGAAAAAAACTTTCATGCAAATCTAAGAATGTCACAACCTGGCTACATCACGAGCAAATAACACCTCTGGAGTTTGCCTCATTTCTGGTGTCATCTTGGCCAGATCGAGTGACAGCTCTGCAGGTTCAACCTGACATGATTTTCTTATTTTCACAGAGACGTGGGAATGAGAGTTGCGGAATCACGTCTCATCATAGAAGACTTACTTTATATCCTGGGTGCTTGTCGAGCTTGAGGAGTGCATAATAACCTCTAAATTCTCTTTCTGATGCCACATGTATTCCTTTCTTCCTGTGATCATCGTACAACTGGAATAATTCAACCGAGGTTTTGTTCATCTGCTCAATATTTAGGTGAGCATCAAATCCCTCAGAGAATCCCTCTCCTTTGGTGTATTCGCATAACTCGTGCATGGCTATTATATGAAGTCTAATCTGCGAAGGATATTAGCAAGAGCAATTAGTTTTCTGAAATTGTCAATAATAAAAATATATCACCAAACGCAAAAACACTATTTGTTTAGAGGATTATTTTACAGAGAAGAAAATTACAAAAAGCAGGATGTCACAAGACTCTTCAATGAAAGGAAACTATTCATATATAAGAACCAAATAAGAAGTAAAAAATAAAAATTCCCATTTTCTTCATCCATTTTATAAGAGTGGAGAGACTAGATACTGAATAAATGGAGAGTTATCCATTAACAATCACCCAAACTTGTCAGCTTTCAGAACACAGCTACTATGATGGCATTTAACAAAATTATTTCTGCTTAGAAAGAGCAAGCAGAAAGAGAACAGACCATTTGCTCCAGCATCCTGATAGCTTCTAGGTTAAAAATATGTTGCATCCTCAGGTCCATACGGATTGCCCGCATCCTATCCCACAAGAAGTTATACAAGCCAAGAAACCTATCATCGTAAGGCTGATCCAGCAAATCCAGAAGGTAATCCATCGTCTTTTGCAGGATTGGCATTGGCCGTATTAGATCTGCTTCCCTCTCTGCTGTCCTAGTGTACTGATGTGTCATATGAAATTATTCATCAGCATGCTCTATGTGAAAACAAAACTGTTTCTTTTCTGCTTTATCATTATTTGTTATGCGAAAAATGCGGATTCCAATTATTTACCTTTTTAACGGCGAGAAATTTGCCGGTTTGATTCCTGTCCCCGTCCAAGCGTTCATACTGGTCGAGATCTCCTTTTCTTTCTCGTTCTGATCTCTCGGACTCTAAAGCAGGACAACAAGATGAAAAGTCAAGTCTTACCATGAAGCCAGAACTTCAATATACAAAATGCAAATTTACTCTAGAAAAGAGAAGTAAAGTTCTGACTTTCCACATTGCACGACCCTCTTTGGGGCACTGAGTTCTTGAGTGAGTGAGAAGTGGAGGATCAGGGCAATACTTAGGCCCTTGATTAAGAGAGAAAAAATTTCCTATGTATTCAATTGATGTATTCAATCATGACACAACGCATCACAGGCACGTGTGAAAGAACTCTTCCTTTGGTATGGTGATGGCAGAACAATTTTAATTGCACCAAAAACTTGGTACAAGGTAGTTGAGGCCGTGATGATTACACCTTGCTCAAGTGGCATGAAGAAGGCTCTGGAATTTATATTATTCTGTTCTAACCTTGTTAGAAACTATGAAATAAATATCACTGAGACAAAAAAATAAAAGAACTAGAGAATTTGTATAACTATTGTGTCCTAGAATTACAAATTATAGGGTGAGGTACAAATAACCGTAAAAGGAAAGAATCTATATTATCACACTCTAATAAAATTAATCACAGGGTTGACTAAGAGCGTATTAGGCTAAGCTTAAGAAGAGTAAAGTTACTATAAGTACTTTTTTGTCTCTAAATATGTTTGGATAACTTACTTTCAAGTAAATCAAGTTACTTCATTTGAAAGTCACCTCACTGTCAAAATAAGTAATTCATTTATTTCCAACTTTGACCTGTAGAAAAAATTGTTAACTTTGAAACTTGCTTATTTACTTTTAAGTGTAAACTTTTTAAGCTTAGCCAAACATGCTCTAAATATCCAAAATTAGAAAACGAATCAAGTTAAACCCAAATTTGTAGGATTTGAAAATACTATACACCTAAGGAAATAAATACAGAAAAAGGAACTAGTGAACAAGGAAAGTGAAATTAACAACAAACCATAAGGACTTTATGATTTTTTAATATGTTTGTTTTGCAGACTGCATGAATCTCAATTTTACACACATGCACAAACGTCTGACACAACTTGCTGATATTAAATTTGGCAGTTGCAGAATCTCAATTTTACACACATGCACAAATGTCGGACACAACTTGTTGATATTAAATTTGGCAGAGATAACTTTGATGTGAGAGGCCAAACTTGCTCATTTACTTTTTAAGTGTAAACTTTTTAAGCTTAGCCAAACATGCTCTAAATATCCAAAATCAGGAAATGAATCAAGTTAAACCCAAATTTGTAGGATTTGAAAATACTATACAACTAAGGAAATAAATACAGAAAAAGGAACTAGTGAACAAGGAAAGTGAAATTAACAACAAACCATAAGGACTTTATGATTTTTTAATATGTTTGTTTTGCAGACTGAATGAATCTCAATTTTACACACATGCACAAACGTCGGACACAACTTGTTGATATTAAATTTGGCAGAGATAACTTTGATGTGAGAGGCCGATGACCACATCATTTGTGCTAAACGCTTGTCTTCACAGGCTTAAATTGTGAAGAAAGCTTAAATGAGGTACCTGGACACATATCTGGACACAATCCGATTATAATGCTGGATGATGCCGGGCCTTCATTGTCAGAGATAACATTGCTATCCATTGTTGGATCCTCAGAATATTTTCTTTTCTCCAGCATAGACTGATGTTGTCTTTTTACGGGAACCATCTGGTTTGAAATTCTAGAATCGCTCTGGCTCAGTTCATCCTTAAAGCGGGCTAAACGTTTTGCTTTGGCTTGCAATTCTCTGCAAATGATGGGAAACACAAAAAAGGACAGAAACATGATAAACTTAAATTTTATCATGCTAATCGACGCAGTTACTAAATTACAAATCAATGCAATATGCATAATATTCTACCGCTCAACTTCATGTGTGGAATCGAAATTCTGTCGAAAGCCTTGGTCAGGTGAAGATTGGGTAGGTATCTTGGATCTTTTGGCAACTGGAAAGTGCTTTGGCTTGCTTGCAGAAACTTCAGCATCATTATATTCTCCAGGTATTGAAGACTGCCTTTTACTTGGAAACTCATAAGCTCGTTGAGGACTATTTGCCAGCAATTTGGGTGGAGACATAGAAGGACTAACAAAGAAATGAGGAGACAAACTTAGCAAAAAAATTGGAACTTCAGTCCAGTTTCATATAATGTATCGAACAACCTAATTTTTCTTTAATTTGAACCAATATGTCAGTTCCTGGACCCACCATAGCATTGTGCTTTTATCACACAGTCCAAATATATTTTAAGTCGGCCTTCCTCCTAAAGGAAAAGTCAAAAAGAAGTGCTCAAGTGGGTGTCTTTCAGTGGCTATTATAAAAAAAGATTATATTATTCCCAAGCCAAAACCACAGTATTCTAACATTCTGCACAATCCAAGATACTCAACCAATGAACTTAGAAGCAATTAGGACGAGTTTGTTAAGGCAAATCACACTGCATAGTGTATCATTTAATTCCACAGGAACCTAGTTTTGCACGCTTCCCATAGGCCAGTATGTAATGTAGACTGCATAGAGTGAACCAACAGTTTGCTTTCCACGGAAAGATGTACCAAATGAAATACCAACATACAGCAACGTTGCCCATGATGCACATTACTTAATCCTTACCATCTGACATGATATACCAGTTCGCACAAGATGTCATCCATTGTACCACTGTTGTATAGTGGGCCCAACACAAGTAGGTACAAGTATCATGAGTAACACAGGGATGCCCAAGTAACATCAGTCAGAAGTGACCCTCTCCCTTCCTCTCATTGAGACATAGACTTCATTTTCCAAGAGTTTGTTTCAGGTATTCATCTTTAAGAGACGCCAGACTCTATACACTTTCTTTTTTCTTCTCTTTTTTAACTTGTGGGTGAAAAAGACTTTCTTAATTTCAGTCATTTTCCATGAATTCTGAATCGCCGCACATGACTCTAAAGTCTAAACTGCAGTTGCAAAGGTGATGTTGATCGCTCATTAAGCAAGGAGAGGGAATAATTAAGCCCATAACACAAACAGTTTTCTAACAAGCTAAGAAATGCCGTTAGCTAATTAACTTCTACAAACAATCAACTTCATGTCTACAAAATTAACATGTGGATTTCTTTTGCCTTTCTTTTCCTTTTTTTCATCCGGGGAATGATGGAGGCAGTTGCTTTGGGTGGTCACCCGGGGGGATTGTAATTGAAATCTATGAGCTTCCATTGATTGGGAAGCGAGAAAACTCTCAGTCACTGTTCAAGCATGTAAAAGAGAACTGTTGCTTGATAACCTATAGGGATATAGTTACATCCCCCACCGCCCAAAAAACAAATCATACAGGCACAATCTATTAACATCATGCCTCAACATAACTTTGTTGACAAGAGAACTAAAGACGTCAAAAAGTTGGAAGTTCGCTTGTACCTTTTTTTGCCATCCAGAGCAAAACCAGAATTCTCCAATGGAGCTCCATTCATAGTCGGAAGTGAAGGGGACCTTGTTCGTTTTAGAAGATGAACATCTGCATACTTGGGTTGAAACTTCCTTCCAGATTCTAAAGTATTTACCAACGTCGAGACTGAGGACACATCTTGTTGAGCCACTTGATTGATGAAATTACTCGTTGTTTGGTAATCCCTCATGGAAGAGAAAGGATAGCTACAAAGAAAAGTACAGCATCATTACATAAATATCTAAGCATCAGAAGAAGGGTGTATAAAGTAATTAAAATATGCATCTTGTGAGTGAAGGTCAGACACAGCAATTTTCACTTACAAACGTATGATTACAACCATAAACAAGAATATTCCACTGTTTTGAAAAACAGACCGGAGTGAAACAGGCCCGGTTGTATGGTAAAACCTGTGTGAAAATTGGGCAACCGGCTGGTCTAACCGTGAACCGGTCATGGTTTTCAATGTTCTCTTTAAAAAAGAAAAAGGAAAAATCCTTCGCACATTGTCTTGTTTACTGTTGTTTGACGGTATCTTAGCTTTGTCAAAGAGAAATCTGGATGCAAATTAGAAAAGAAAGAAAAGGAGAAATCTGGATGTGAATCACGAAAAGAGAGATCCTGATTTTGTTAACTTCATTAAGAGTTATAGAGAGGGAGAGTAGTTTGGGTGGAGGACTAGAGAGAGATTATGTACATGTTTATTGGAAAGTGATATTTTCTTGAGAAGAAACCCCATAAATTAAGAGCAGTAAAAAAAGAAATAAAAGTGTGGTGAAGAGGCATAAATACCTACAAGTCAAAGTTGAATTTTATTTTCTTTAAATTGTCTTTTAAAAATATATTTATAGATTAAATTTTTATAATTATTTATTTTAAAGCACCAGTTCAGCCCCGGTTGAACCCTTCAACCCTTGACCCTTTAGCTTTTCCTATTCAATGCCCTGGCCGGTTTTCATAACATTCCTGGGAAGTTTGAGGCAAGAGACCATCAATAAGACTAAAACACTGTGCTATATGAACCCTCCTATTGAGGCTCAAGTAGCCATGTTAGACAATACTTGGACAAGGACATGGCACGAGAATCCTTCATTTAAAGCAATTTTAGATTTTCGACAACTCAGGCACTTGAAAGCACACTGATGTCTGATACCCCTATAGTGCACTTGAATCCATGTAATACAGCTAAAAGGGCCAGTTTAGGGCTATTACATTGACATCCTGTTTCAAATTCCAAAATACACCCCCCATCAGCCTGTGAAAAATGTAAGGTATTGTCCGTGCCACAACCAAACAAATCCAAACTAAATAGAGAATAATTGAAAGTAAGAAGCAGCAAAATTACGATTAGAGTTTCAGGAAATATTCCTTACTCTTAAAGATAGTAATATGTCAATGAGAACCGGCAAAAGAAGATGTGTGTGTGTGTGTGTGTGTGTGTAGAGAGAGAGAGAGAGAGAGAGAGAGACTCAACACTGAAATCCAGAAACTAAAGTGATGGTTGTAGAGTAGAGTCTAGAAAATGGTGAGTAATCGCAAATTGGAGCAGACAGGTAGCATTATCTAAGTTCTAAAAGGTAACTTGAGCAATCAAACTCAAAATTTAGAGCTGTGATTATTAGTACAAGTGTCAAAAATTCTGTGTTGTATTCAGAGAAGGGAGGAGAAGGTGGATATAGTTATGCCAAGACTAAACTCACTGATGAGCTTCACCAGAAGGAGGATGTTGACTCTCCTGCATATAGATTATTCTGAAAAAGCAAAGGAGGTGATCGTATTCGCTGAGGAACCAAGTAACTCCAACAATTAGAAGGTAAATCTGCACGACTGCCATAAAGAGAAAAAATAATTAGAGAACAAAAAAGTTACTAATCAAAATATGTAAGAGAAGACCATTTTAATAGAGAGGCTAGAAGATTTTCAATTTCACATGCATGTTGAATTACGTACTGCGGCTCTCATGAGCTCCCAACTGTTTAGTAGAGAGGCTAGAAGAATTAGAGCACAAACTTCATCCTCAAAACATATATACAAACGCACAGATTTAGAAAGGTTCACTCTCAGTGTGAGAGCTTCGCCCCACTTCATCACTGTAGATTTTTCACTATCATGAAGTAGAATTACAAAGATTTCTTTCTCATACATATCTATTCCCAAATATTTATACAAAACAAGACTTTGTAAGAAAATCCAAAAGTCCTGCCTAATGATAATTCTCTCTAGCTATCAATATAATTGGGATCAAAAAACAAAGAGAGAGCTTCCTAATTATAGGTACACAAAGGAGAAGCTTTTGGTTCCTATTGGATGTAGGGTTCGACAATCCTATTACGAGTGGGATGGGCAAAAGAAAATTTGCATGGAATATTCCATGTGAGAAAGTGATATCTTACAACAAGTAGGACAAACAAAAGACCAATCCTATTCTACGTGGGAGTGTCTCCAAACAGGAATTTTCTTCAATGCAAATATTGAATGCACAATATACCCCTAATATAATCAGTCTCCATATACTTCAACACCCACCCCCTCCTCTCATTCCCAACACCATACGCACCCCCGCAACAGTTCCCGCCCCAGCACTGAGTATAAACTAATGTGTCTGCAATGTTTAAAGATAGTTGATTGCTATACATGGAATCAAAGAATGAAGAATGCATGTGCAATAATGTTTTTATACTTCAGAAGAAGGTCATTATTCAATATGAAAATTAGGCTGATGACCAATCAAATTTTTACTCTTTCTCTGGTCCCCAAAAAAAGGGCTCAACACGTATATATAAGTGAAGAGCAGAGGTTCTAATAATCTTGGGGCAATCAACAGAACTTTTCCCCTTCATAAACCAAATAAAGTAAGCAGTCCTTAGTTGGGGTACTTTACCACAGCTTTGAGCAAAAGCTAACAATAGCCTCATTTCAGCAAGGGCAAGCAGCAACGAATTTATTACATGCATTGGCTCAGGGGCGGAGCCACCTGGGGTCTAGTGGGGGCAGTTGCCCCCACTGGATTTTGGTCCTGGGTATTTCATCTATTACACTTGAGGAGCAGCACCAAAGGCAAAGAGAAAACCATAAACAACCAAATCAAAATTTCAAGAGAAATTGCTGTTGCGCAAGGAAGATTACCATCGAGACACAATAATTTTCATAGATGCAGGTTGTGTTGAAATTAAATAATTCGCAACAATCAAATCGAGTGCGAAATCAACAAATAAAGCCCAATAAATTTAAAGCATGTTTTTACACAAATAAATCTGATATTACCTTCCAAGTTTGGTGAGGAAGAAGATGACTTCTCCTATAGAAAACACTGCAAGTCTGCAACACGAGGGATATGATCACGTCTCCTTTTCCCCTCTTATTTACGGTAAATTGTTCCCAATTTTGAGTGTAAATACCAAGGAATAAACCCTTTGCGGCTTGTCCCCTTCTATTGCTCTATCAATAACACTTGAAACAGGCATTTGATATATTTGGATATGCACAGCAATCCATATTATCCTAGAAAATCAGCTTTTAATTTGGGATTCTACGTGCTTTAATCAAGAGATAATTACCTAACCTATTCTTAATTTATTTTTATTTTATTTTTTTGAAAAATTGGTCATTAATAAATATTTTGAAAAATAAAATATTTAAAGAACTAATTAATTAATTCAAACAACTATTTAAATTAGGGTAATTTGCACTTTTGGTCACCAACTTTTCAAATTTGTTATTAATCTACCTCTAATCAATTTTTTTAGCACCAGACATCCCAAATTTTTCAATTTGTTGCAAATTACGTCCTCGTTGACATATTTTGACTATTTTGTCATTCTCTTTAAATAAACAAAAATAAAAAAAAAGCTAAAAACAACAAAAAAGAAATATAAATTTCAAATAAAGTCCCATAACTTTTAAAAAAATACAAAATAACTCAATCTTCCCCAAAAACATGCCCGACCCCATGCCCAAGCACCTCCCATCTGCCCAAAATCCCCCAAAAAATAAGCTCAAGAATGGAAAAACATCAAGAAATATAAGCTTGTTCTTGAAATTTGATGCATATATATGTTGGCAAGAGTATTGATCAGAAATCTTCTAAATGCCGACTGAATGATCATGGCATCATCTTCTTGCTGAAACAGTTTGTAGGTTGAGTTTTGCTTTTCCTTTGGACTTCCATTCTTCACCTTATTGCTTTCAGCATCAGCTTTGTCCTTGAAATCTCCTGGCAATGGTTGATTAACAGTGGTCTCAGAGCTTCTAATAGAAGCCATATCTGCCTCTACATAAACTGAAGTAAATTAACCTTCATCAATTGCAGGTTTGGAGCTCAAAAAATCATCATCAGCAACTATTGAACTAAATTCATCCCCGCAAAGGTATGATCTTACTGAAGTCCATCTTTTTTTTTTTCCACAACATAATTCCTTGCTTGATTACAACAAAACCTCTCAAACTGTAGTTACAATTTTCAAACCAAAACAAAACAAATCCCCAGCATAAATACAATATATTATCAGCATTTTGTGAGTAAAATTAACAAACACCTTGAATGCAATTAACTTACATGGCTCTCATGCATTTGGACTGACCGACTTTTCAAGAAAACACTTCTAACTACTTCCCATGTCATTCCCATCTCAGATCAGCAATCTTTTTGCAAAATTCTCGAGTCCCTTTTCAAGAACATGCTTATAATTATATAGAAAGAGAAAAGGAAAAAAACGAAGGTGGGAGGTGCTTGGGCATGGGATATGGTAGGTTTTGGGGGGAGATGAAGTTATTTTGTGTTTTTTAAAAGTTATAAGACTTTATTTGCAATTTTATTTTCTTTTTTTTTGTTGTTTTTAGCTTTTTTTCTATTTTTGTCTATTTAAATAGGAGGGTAAATACGTCAAAATATGTCAATGGGACGTGATTTGCAACAAATTGAAAGGTTGGGATGTATGGTGCTAAAAAAATTAGTTATGGGTAGATTAGTAACAGATTTGAAAAGTTGGAGACCAAAAGTACAAATTATCCAAAAATAATTTTATTGGACATGTTTATTACTAAAGTGTTAATTCCAAAAAAAAAAAAAAATCATTAGTTTTCTTTAATTTTTTTATAAAAAATAAAAGTATTGGACCTATTTGCACATTTTGTAATGACTATAAATCCACATATAATTTCTTCTAATTAAAACTAATGGCATATTTGTGAGAAGGACCAATTTTACACCTTGTTTGTCAAAATATAAATTTTAGAGACCAATTCCACACTAAAAACAAATGTTAAGAATCATTTGCGCCAAAATCCCTTAAAGAATTGATAATTAAAATAAGCGCATACGTCACACGATTATAAAGAGTTTCAAACTCTTGGGTATATGAAGTGTTGGATTAGCGGAGTTTAAAAATATTTTTGAAAAAGATTTTGATAAAAGTCAATCAAATATAGGATTGAAAAATTAAAAAATATTTCAAGTTCCATTAAATATACGATTGAAAATGAGTTTGAGAAAAAAAATTTATTTTAAACCATATTTTTCTCACATATATGTGTTATGAAATTTAGTGCATATTTAATTTGGTAATGCTAAAATTATTTTTTAAGTACATATAAGTTGTGAATCCAATAGAATATATGGATAAAAATTATATTTGATTAATTTGACTAACTTATTAAATTATAATAAGTATATTCAAACAAGCACTAATCTAAAATGGGCTTAAAGAGAGAAATATTTTTGGACAATTATGTCATCGTTAATATTTTTATATTTTCTGAATTGTCCTTGAGTTAATGTTACAATTAAACTCCTAATTTAATATTTATAATCACATATAGTTCTTAGAAGTTGAAAAATCTAAATATCCATTTATTATATTTAATTACTGAAGTTTGAAAATATTTTCTTTGAATTGTGAGAATGGATTTGATCAGTTACAAGATTAATAGTAATTGACATTCTACCAACAATTTATTCAGCTTATTTAATGTCTAATTTGAAGTTCAAGTTTGTTTTATTTGAAGATAATTATATAGTTTGTGATGTCCAGAAAGACTTTTATTTGAAGATTTGTATTTGTATTTGTGATTGTGGTTTTGTTAGTTAATGTGAATAATCATCTCTCAATACTCATTTTTTTTCAAAAAAATAATAATTTGTGTTGGACTATAAAGGTTACGGCATATTTTTTAATTATTGTGCATGCTCATGCGTATTTGTATATTGTTTACATATCTAAATAACTTGCGGTTTCAGATTTTCTAGACGAAAAAAACTTTGTGGGCTAACTTCAATAATAGTTTCAATCCACTATTAATATGTAAATTATTTCTATTATTATTTTTTATGCTTCTGAATTGAATTGTTATCTATTTTGCTTAAACTAAATTTTTTTAACTATTTATGTTCCAACGTGAATAAGACGTTTAAATCACTAGAATATTTAGTTTTGATAATATTACTTTATTTATCTATTACAATTTGGATAAGTTCACATGAATACATATGGGCACTGAATTGTGCAAATGATAATGTTTAATTTTGTCAATATCTAATGTAAATGTTATTTTGTTTTCTTTTATATATTGATTGATAAATCTACCTAACTTGAGATACTACGAGCCCAAATTATATGTGATATTTTAGGTTAAAACCTCTTCATAGTTAAAGAGCTATATTAAACTACAAAGATTTGTTATAAGTCATTTGTTATCACATAAAGCAAGAAAATTCAATAGATTTGAGTGCTCGATATATTTAAGAACTTATATACTATTTTTTATTCTTTTTGTTTGTGTTCTTTAATTAACATTATTTGACTATATTACTGATCTTAAAAAATAGATATTCGATACTGGCCACACAATTGTAGAAAGTAATTTGTTTGAATACAACAGCAAACATTATATTTCACCGTATTTTCTAATATCATACTTTTGCATTTTAATGCAGTATTAAATTAAGTTATAATTATTTAAATATTTGAATAAATATATATCTCACAATACCATTATTAAATCACGTGCAACACACGTTCTATATACTAGTAAGTTTCAAATTGCACTAACTAATAGTTGTGAACTAGAAAGAAATTAGGTTCTCTTGGTGCAAATTTTTCTTTTTAAAAAAAACAAATTTTGTGTATAAAAATTTTATTTTTTTCATATATTAATTCAGTTAAAATATTTTTGTTCTCTCGTCTAAATCCACTTCGTTTTCGTATGATTAGTTTGAACGAGGTCAGTATGGAAACATTTCCCGTCTTTAAATTGACACGTGTGCATGTATGACCCAAACTATATGTGTAATTTATTTATTTGGGAGTTTAATATGCCTTTAGTTTTTCTTTGAACAACTATAACTATATGCCTAATAAGCTACGGAAAAGGAGAATAGGAAAAGAAAAAACTCTAAACTGAGAAAATATATAAAAGAAACAGAAGAGAAAACACAAAGGACCGGTATCCTCTACTTACCTTCCGATGCTTTTAGATTTATCTTCCATTTGATTGCTTCAAAACCATTAGCTCAAATCTGGTATGCATCGATCGTGAAATAATTTCAAGAATTAATGAAAATTTCATAAATATCCCACTATTTTCTGGATCCTCTAAATATTTATATAGATCGAATATTTTTATGATTTATGGGCCTCGTTAATTTTAATTGAGTTTTTTCAGTGGATTGGTTTTGATTGGAAATTTTGTTGTTTGATTGAATTGGTCGTTGAATTCTACTTCTGGCTATGAGTTTATTTATTATTAATTTTTTGCTTTTTGATGCAGAAATTTCGGTTTATTTTCGTTGAGATTGTTACTTTGTTAGTTAGTGGACTGGTGTAATGTTTTGCAAGTGTTTGCTAATTTGATGGTTTGACTGCTCATCTTTGTTATTTGGATTCAATTTTACCAAATGCATATTGGTTGAGTTGGTTTATTAATGAAATAACACTTCTATTTGTGTTCAGATTATCTTTTCTGTTAATTTGATAATTGGGTTCTGAGCGTTGAGCTTATATTTGTATCTTCTATTTAAATGTGTAAAATTTGTCATGGATTTCGTTGTAAATGATATAGTCGGTTAAATTTGGCAAAGTGTTGAAAATATTATGTTGTGCAGAATTGAGATGACCTCAATGGTGGCAAAGGCCTGTAGTAGTACTTCCAGTCGAATGCCGGCTATGACTATCCAAGAGAAGGGAAGTAGGAATAAGAGAAAATTCAGGTCTGATCCGCCTTCAATCGACCCAAATAAGATAATACCTTTATCTCAAAACGAATGCAACAACTTCGAATTCTCTGCTGAAAAGTTCGAGACCTTTCTGAGTCATGGGCATACGAATGGGTGCCACGTGTGTTGTGTGAACCAAGATAGTGCAGATGCTTTGAAACTCGATCTTGGATTGTCATGTGCCGTAGGTATGTCCGATTTAGGTTCTACCTGGGGTAGAGAGGAGATAGTGTCATCATCAGATGATGCTGATTGGAGTGATCTTACGGAAACTCAGCTCGAAGAACTAGTTTTGAGCAACTTGAATACAATCTTCAAGAGTGCTATTAAGAAAATAATTGATAGCGGATACAGTGAAGAGGTTGCCACCAAAGCTATTTTGAGGGCCGGCGTTTGCTATGGGTGTAAAGACACCGTATCAAATATAGTGGAGAACACTTTAGCATTTCTTAAAAGTGGCCAAGAAATTGATCCCTTAAGGGAGCATTATTTTGAGGATTTACACCAGATGGAGAAGTATATATTAGCAGAGTTGGTTTGTCTTCTAAGAGAGGTTAGGCCTTTTTTCAGCACCGGGGACGCAATGTGGTGCTTGTTGATATGTGATATGAATGTTTCACATGCTTGTGCCATGGATACTGATCCTTTGGGTAGTTTCCTTGAGAATACGACTTCAAACGAGAATTCCTCCATTTCCATGCAACACCAGTTGAAAATGGAGCCCAAAAGTTTAGAACATAATATTCCAATTCCTCATAAACCAAATCCTTCACTTTCTTATTTCCATAGTTCCCCATCCGAACCACCGAAAATGGCCTCAAATAATGGTGAACATAGCTTGCAATCTGAGGGTCTAGAATCAAAAACTGAAACTTCCTTTCTTAATGGACTTGTCCCAGAGGAAGAGTGTCAGAACTCTACATTTGATACCAATGATAAACCCTTTAGTGTAGCCGGAACATTCCATACTCCAGCTGCAGATGAGAAGTTTTCAAGCAGTAGAAGAGTATCTGGAATAACCAAAAGGGAATACATTTTACGTCAGAAGTCCATTCACTTGGAGAAACACTACCGTACAAATGGATCTAAAGGAATTTCTAAATCAGGGAAACTCAGTAGTTTTGGAAGTCTAGTTTTGGATAAGAAACTGAAGGCTGTAGCAGATTCTACAGGTTTGAATGTTGAGAATGCCTCCTTTAAGATTAATAAGGCAGTTGGTTTTGATATGCCTCAAGACAATTCAAATCATAATCTTTCAACAGACTCTGCATTTCCTTTTGCACCCACATTTGGTCTGGAAACGGCTACATCGAGTATACCATCTGTTGTGCCGGTCGACACCTCACCTTCATCACCTGTGGCGGATACTGAGCTTTCTCTATCATTGCCCGCAAAAGAGTTTCTCAATCCAATGCCCATTAGCTATAACATTGAGTCTTCCAATTGTAGTTTTGCCGGCCTATCGAATGATATATCTCCCAGGCAGTGGGTCCCACCGGACACAAAGGATGAAATGATTATGAAGCTGGTTCCAAGAACGCGGGAATTGCAAAATCAACTCCAAGAGTGGACGGAGTGGGCGAATCAAAAGATCATGCAGGCTGCTCGTAGACTCAGCAAAGACAGAGCCGAGCTAAAGACACTTAGACAAGAGAAAGAAGAAGTCGAGCGGCTCAAGAAAGAGAAGCAAACATTGGATGAAAACACCACGAAAAAGCTTTCTGAAATGGCGGGCGCCTTGGGTAAGGCTAGTGGACAGGTAAAGCGAGCTAATGCTACTGTTCGTAGGCTTGAGGTTGAGAATGCTGCATTAAGGCAGGAAATGGAAGCTGCAAAATTAAGTGCTGCTGAGTCGGCTGCAAGCTGCCAGGAGGTATCCGAAAGGGAGAAGAAGACACTAGTGAAGTTCCAATCACGGGATAAGCAGAAGATAATTTTTCAGGAGGAGCTTGCAGAGGAAAAATGCAAGTTGGTGCAGCTGCAACTGGAATTACAGCAGGCTAAAGATGTACAGCATCAAGTTGAGGTATGTTTGGACTTTTGCTCATCTAATTAAGCTGTTGCATTTAGATTGTTCAGAGAATCCAGTCTCATGAAATCTTTCAAAAATTTGACCCAATATGAGCATATTTCGCCCAGCTTAAAATGTTAACTTATAAATTCTTTTAAAATAATTTTTTTTTATTGGTTGAAGTTGGAAATAAATAAGTTACTTATTTTGACGGTAAGGTAAGAGTTATATTTAAAAAAATAACTTTGTTTACTTAAATGTAATATAATACTGATATAAGTTATCCAAACATGTTTAGCGACAAAAAGTTTATTTTTTTAAACTTGGACAAACATGCATGCGGTCAGAAGAAGTCAAAGACCATGAGAAAATGCTAGAAAGACTGGTTTTGGAGGCAACAATTTTGTTGTTACACCTCCGTAGATAATATATGCTTTTCCTGGAACAACCATGGGTAAACAGAATGTAAAAAATCATGGGAAGGTATATAACCCATGCCCACTATGAGTAGTAATGGAAATTCAGTTGTTTAATTTAAATGAGACGATATGTCGAACTCTTTTGTATTTGCTTGGACATATTAAATGTGGTGACATGGCGAGGAAGGGTCTGGTGACGCCCCTTATAAATAGCCACCTCCTGATTTCAGACCTCCCTCTCTCCGTTGCCACACAAACACACACTATATTTGTATTTCTATTTTCTGCCACGTGCACAGATATGTTTATTTTTCTCCAAATGAAACTTGTCTTTACATCAATACTTCATCAGTGGTGATAAACTATAATCAAGTCGAATTTCCCGTTGAGACATCATTAAGCCACCTCGGGATAGGAAAAAACTTTCTTGCTCTCTGATCTATTATACTATATCGCCTCTGTTATTCTGCTGGCTTAGAAATCATTATGTTGAGGCTAGTGTCAGATCTTGGAATTCAGTCCCAGGGAGAAAAACATGTACTTCAGTAAAATATAAGGGATATTCACGATATGGACAGAAAAATATCATATGCCCCTACAGAGTTGACACCTTTTAGTCACAAGGATCTTTTAAGGGCAATGATTTTTAGTAGGCATAGATATAGAAGGACACCATTTCCATTTTTTCTTATGTGGCTTGGGAGCTTGGGTGTCATTTGTGTTGATTGGTATTTCAGCATTCATAATTCTAGTCGTCAACATATCTCCAGATTCTGCTTCGCCAGACTCTTCAGTTTCCATCATTTTATCATCAAGCTGTTTTGAGTCTTAATCCTTTTGTCTTTTCACTCTGATAATATTTCAAGCATTCCAATTACTGGGAGTGGTTCCGCATAAAATTTGTGGAAGTATAGACTTGAAAAGAACTGAATTTGTAATCCTGATTCACAAGGATAAATTCTTTATACTGCTGTTCTAATTTGTACTAGTGTGAAAGTTTTGGTTTCCAATTTCCAATTTCAAATTTAACGATTTTTCATTCCTCGTTGGTTATGCTTGGTGACTGTTACATGTGCACATAAAAGGCTAGTTGGAAACAGGAGGAAATGGCAAAGGAAGAATTACTTACAAAGGTCAGCTCATTTCGTAAAGAAAGAGAACAAAATGATGCTCATGCTAAATCCAAGGAGGATATGATCAAATTGAAAGCTGAAAACAATCTGCAGACATATAAAGCTGATATTCAGAGGCTTGAAAGAGAAATATCCGAGCTTAGACTGAAAACAGACTCATCAAAAATAGCTGCTCTTAGAAGAGGTATAGACGGGAGCTATGCTAGTAAACTCACAGACTTCAGAAGTACTCTATCTCCGAAGGATTCCCATATATCTTACATCTCACGAATGGTGACAGATCCCAAGGACTTCACTGGGAAAGGAGGCGTGAAACGAGAACGAGAGTGTGTGATGTGCTTATCAGAGGAGATGTCCGTGGTTTTTCTCCCGTGTGCACATCAGGTGGTTTGTACAATGTGCAATGAGCTCCATGAGAAGCAGGGAATGAAGGATTGCCCTTCTTGTAGGAGCCCAATACAGCAACGTATTTGTGTTCGTTATGCTCGCTGTTGAGTTATTTCTGAAAATGGGACGAGCTCTCTAAACAATAATTCAGGGTACTTTTTCATAATGAATAATGCATTCGGATTATGCCTTTCAAGAGTGCAAACAATTAAACTTGTTTTCTATGATTGCTAAAAGAAAAGGGCTTGTATCAAGTGTGAGGTCGTAAATGATCTTTTCCCGTTTCATCAAAATAAGTTTGTGGGTTCTTTCTTATTATTGTTCAATATTATTTATATACACACACACACACACACTCATTTTTCTCTCAGATCATTACCTAATAATTAAGGTGAATTAGTTTGGATTCAAAATATTCGTTTTGGTTTAACTCAATTTTGCATTCAGTTCTGTATCATCTGACGGATGGAATTAGGTGTGTAAGCCGGCTTGGCAGGGCGCCACTGTTGGCCTGGCACGACTCTGTTTTTGCTGTGTTTTGGCCGTGGGGCTTTCACTTTTATTTTTGGGCACTAGTTTTCTTTTTGGGAAATTGTCTATAAGTCACCTTAGAGGTGATTTGTTCTAAATTATGTTAAAATATTTTTCAAAATTGTTATTAAGTCATATTACTTTAGCCACATTTTAATTAATTTCGTAATTACCCATGTGATCTAAATTAATTAGAATTAAATTTGATTTAAATTTCAACATCAATGCATGTGACTACCGTCTTCTCTCACGGTCCAGTGATTCTGAGAAGTATTTGGCACTATCTAAATTGCAAAATTTTGGAAACAATTGTTTCTTAAATGTTAATTTGTAGGTGGATTCAGTTTTTATGAATGAATTCTCTTATTTTTCTTGAATTATGTTGTTTTTGTTGGAGATATTATTTTTTTGATATATATTAATACAATTGTTCTGTAATCATTTTTTTGTCGAATAAAAGTGTTGACGTCGGAACCTGTAACGTCCACATGTCAACAGATCTTCAGTAACTCCTCTGCCAACCTGTATGTTACCTGCACACTCGGACGACCGTTAGGCACCAAGATCTCCGGGAAAAAGGGTCCGACGATCGTTGGTACTCTGACGATCTAGTCAACTGACGGTATATAGGAATAATACACGGGGGAGGTAAGTAATTGGGTGTGGGAGAGACAAGCAGACAGAAGTTTAAGTAAAGTTTAGGGTGGGATTCAAGTGCAAAAAGAGCGTACCTTGGAACAACCGGACACGTTGTATTTATAGCGCAAAAGTCCTGATTGATTTAGGAAACAAATCAATCAAATACTCGATCGGATCCTCATTCCTTATGGGATAAAGATCATCCGTTACTCATGCAATCTCCGAGATTATCTTCCTTCTTTGATTTTATCACGTTGCTTGATTTTAAGAGATTACGATTTAGTTTCCTTGTGGAGATCCGTGTGCCAATCCAACGCAATCTTTCTTTAATTACACCTCTGGTCATTCCAGCATATCGTGCTGCCTGCTAATTATAATTGATACGAAGCCTGGCGAGGCCTTATGGGTCGGCCGTGAGTGTCAAGGCCCTCCCTGGACCCCGCGGCATTCTAGCTGCAGAAGGCTAAGGCGTTCGATGGGCCTCTGAGGCCCTTTTCAGAATTTGCGAGGCCCTCACTGGACCTAGATGAGGCTCTTGCTGACGTGGAGGCCCCATTAGAATCGTGTGGTAACAAAAAGAAATCATCATTTGTTTTATATGCATTAACATTTTTATGTGTTTCGGGATGTTAGTGTCACATATTTATGTATGTTGTTTCATAATGTATTATAAAAAATATTATTTCAAACAGGGCAGTCCCTAGATTGCAAAATTTTGAAAACAATTGTATTTTTGAATGTTATTTTGTAAGTGAATTTAATTTTTATGAATGATTTTTCTTGAATTAAATTGTTTTTGTTTGAGATACTATTTCTTTGATATATAATAACACAATTGTTTTTGTAATGTTTTTTGGTCGAATAAATGAAATCAACATTTGTTTCACTCACATACCTCAATATGTGTTTCGGGATGTTATTGTCACACATTCATGCTTTTTTTATATATATTGTATAATAGAGAACAATATCTTAATAAAAACAGTATCACAAATGGTATCTCGCAATACAATATCACAAACAATGTCTTATTAATAACAATATTTCAGCATATTATTATAACAGTATCACAGATAAAAATATTTTAATATTTCAGTATCAAAAACTCATTATTATATAACAAGCACATTGGTATCAATATTTTTGGAAACAAAGATATTATTACACACACGCAATCAAAATAAAAAAATTCAACCAAACAGAAGAACTGTATCATAATAAAATTATCTTAATAAAACAGTATAATGTAAAATAATATCAAAAACATATTAATATCAATATCTTAATAATAATATCATATATAACAGTATTATATAGTTAAAGATATCAAATAAGTTAAGTCAAAATAACAGCATCAGAAGTACATTATTATCAAACACATGCTTAAGTGGACACAAATGTTATATTTTAAAGGAAAACTATAGTACATTATATAAATAAAACATGATCATAGAAAACAATATCTTAATAGAACAATATCGTTTTTGAATTAACGATTTTACAATTGTAGGGGCGCGTTGATCTTTTATCACAGAAATATGACTTTAATTTAAATAAATTTGGACCATATGACTTCGAAGTCCATGAGCACATGATCAGTCATCGGTCTTGAATTTTTTCCATTTCTTTTTTGCCCACCCCACCCCACCCCAAAATAGCAGTGCGTGGGTCGGTCTATGCATGCCACAAGCTAGTTGAATTAGGCAGTGCTTTTACGTGACAAGCTGCTTGAGCTTAAACGATCCAGCATATTTTATTACCTCTAATTAGATCGTATTCATGTAAGATCTAGGTAAGTGTTACAGAATTTTATGACTAAAGAAACATAGAACATGGATTATGTCGAATGTCCTTGTTTTCGTAGTCGACTAATGGTGGTCGATCACTAACTACATGGGATAGTATTAATAATACAATGCATGTTGTATTGTTTTTACATGTCCTAGTAAATTATTCAAACAAAGGCCATGCTAAACATTATATTGCACAAAAAAAAAAAAAAACATAATAGCTTAATTGAGAATATATACTATATGTATTTTCACACTTATTCATAGTATTCTTCAATTTTGACTATTTTCCTAATGTAGAAATGTAACATTTGACATGTAAAAGATCTCACATTAGTGTTCGAGCTTCATGTTAATAGTGGTGGCTCTAAATTATAAAGACATTCAAATCAAACACAACCTCATGCATATATAAACAAAAAAACAAAATCCCAATTTATATTAACCATAAATTGTTATTGCTTAAGTCAACCCTTGCAATAATAATGTTGTGGTCTTGTGGCTTTGTATTATTGAAAAATCTAGCTGGTTGCCACGTGTCCTAATTAATTTTGCACCAAAAAGAACAGGCCATAAAAAAGAAAAAATAATTGAAAGATAAGATAGGAGAGATGTGTTCTTACACTGTTTTCTCTGTGTCCTGAAATGTGCCACGTGTCAAGATTTTTCTTAGACAAAGAGTATATTCCCATCGAGGAGGAGAGGTCCCACTTGCTTTTTGGTTTGGGCCCTTTCTAATTAGTCATTATTATCAACCAAAACAAAACACTCTACACAGAAATTATAGAAATAAATAACATTATTAATAAAAATCCTTTGTATTAATATTGATTTTTTTTTTTTATTATAGTACAAGTGTTTTAATATAGGAGAAACGAAGACACATTTTATTGATATCAATATTAAAATATTAAATGTTTTATATAATATTAAACTGTACAGAACAATACAATAAATAAAATTTTTATTTTTATTTTTCATAACATTGTCTTTAATACAGTATAATATGCTTAAATTTTTCTAAACATTCCATAAACACATGAATAATGCTTAAATTTTTTGTTCATTTTGCCAAATTCACAAGTCTTGAGAAATATTTCCGAGCTTTAAGAACAAAACACGTCCCTTATTATATTATTTTTTTTGGTTTTTATTTACAATAAAAACAAATTAATGGAGAAATATCTAGTGATAAAAAATTATTTTCATATTTTGTTTCACTATTCCTTGGGGTGGGTGCCAATAAATCCTATAACCAACCCTCACCTTTTTATTTTTTATTTTGATCAAAACCCTTACCTTTTTTTCTTTTGTCTTTTTGGTGCATAATATACAAATATTTTCAGTCCTTACAACATATGCCCATATCAAAATTGCCACTCTGCAAAAACATAGCGCCAACGCCATTTTTGTGGGTTTGAGAAAGCTGTAAACATATATACATACATATATATGCACAAGTTTTTCTGTCCAACCAAAGTCTTATCATAATAAGGTATGCATGAATTTCTTGCCATAAATTCCAGTTATTTTTTCAGTTGATCATATGAATTTTCTTTTGGCATCATTTACTCAAATTCAAGAACCATGATATTTCTGATCTTATGATTGAATCATGTTTTCCCATCCTGCCTGTTTCTGACTAAGAAAATAGAGTACATAGTCTTGTTGTAGAAGATATGATTGGTAAGGTAGATTAATTAGATGGTACATGAGATTAATAAGTGTACGTAGTACAATATAAAATTTAGGACGAAGCTGTACTTATAGAGGCTTACTTGGTTCACTAACGGTCGATCATACCTATGCATGCGCACGTACACACAATATGTATGATTATGTTTATGTATATGTGTATTGTTGGAATTAATTGAATTATTAAATATATTTAATGATGTGTGCAATTACAATTAATTTTAGTTGAATTGAAAATATCTTCAATAAAAAGTACATAATTGATGAACGAGTATGATGAATAGATATATTCATTCATAATTGATGAATATGTATAATGAATGGATAAATTTATTCAAGATTTAATCTTAACCATTAAATCATATACAAAAATAAAATGGTGCGATCTAAAGGCTTATATTAATTAAATCAAATGGTGCACATATTCATGAAGATGTACACATCCATTCAAAAAGACCTTTCAAAACCTATAAATGGGACCCCCTAAATTCACACAAAATCAATTCTGAATTAATTGATTTTAAATTCTCTATTTCTCTCCAAAATTCTGCTTAAATAATTTCAGAAGTTTTACAAAAGATTGTAGTTCATTCTTTTCGAGAAGAGTATAATTATTCATTAATTTGACCGGCAAGGTTGGTATAAGTGCAATACCGACTTTGAGAGAAGCGTTGTATATTGGGAGACAGATCCTGTTTGTACCTTTATATAGGATAAAATCTGTTTTAAGGAGATTTATTACGACATACCTCGGTTCATCTCATTTATACATTTATGTGCTTATGTTTCTGTTTTTCTCATTTGTTCTTGTCAATTTTGACAACATGTATGTGTAACTATATTTAATTGCTGGTCTTATTCGTCTTGGGCAATTTCCATTATAAAACTTGGGTGTCTAAAAGTTTAAGACGTTAGAGTGTAATTTTCATGTGCAAGCAGGATTTATTTGTTCAACGAGAATTCGACTCATAAATATTGTGTATATACCATGACAGGGGCGTATAGGATGTCTTCAACTGTGAAAGGGGTGCTGGTACGCTCTACTGCAAATAATGTACACACTCGAAGACTGCTGAAAGAGAAGTACGGGTATGCAGATCAAATTGATCATCTTTTCCGGGCCAACCCGTCTTCCATTCGGGTTAGCAGATGGTCGGGTCAGGTTGGGGTCATTCGGAGCCATGCAAATGGGTTCTCAAACTCCAACCCGAAGCCCAAAAGAGAGCCCAACAATCTATCACAGGCAATACTCACCCAAGTATCAGACCCCACCTCCACTACTAGAAAGGTAATAAATTTAATTTACAATCAATACAAACTAGCATATAAAATGAATTTTCATTTTTGTAACGAGACGCTTACATACTACGTATGAACCTATATTATATATGTTTATTTAATTATTTAATGAGATTAATGTGTTAAACGGGAATGAATGAATTGAAATTATAATTTAAGCACCATTAAACATGTGTATATAAACAAGTGCTTGAACAAAGTTGTCGAAATAGTGTTGTTGAGTTTATAATAGTTTATTAATAGATTTTAAAAAATTGATAAAAATGGTGGATGTATAGTTGAAAATAAATTTGAGAAAATAAGAATTTAAAAAAAACTAATCCAAATGAATGAAACGATAGCTTCGAACACACAAAGATATATACATTACACGTATTTCTGCGGCATTTCTTGTCATGTTTTGGCTTGGATTAGCCATCTGGCAACACTTATACACGTACCCATCCATGTGTGTGTGTGTGTTCATCAATGGAGTCCTATATTACCAGCTTGGCAAAATACTGAAACCATTTTCTGTTCTTCGGAAACTAAAATTTCTAAAATCACCCCCGTATTGTTTCGCCTCCATGAAGGTAAAATTTATAACTTTCTGCAGTTCTCTTTGATGCATTTTTCCCTGTTATGTTTGGCCGCTTAAAATCACATTTTTAGGTTCTTATTTCATTGGTGTGCGTACTGTCCACAGGGCCGGACTTTAGGTTTTGCATGCCTGAGTTCAGAATTTCAAAATTGGCCCTCAAATCATAGTCATAGTGTATATTCATATTTTTTTTCCTCACAAGAGTTTTCCGGAATTAAATTTATAAACTCAAAATTCAATAATATAACGATAAACAAAATATAATCCCCAACAATAAAGAATGCTATGCTTTTTTTTTTTTTTTTTTTTTTTTATATCATAACCAATTTTGCAATAATTTTATCAGCATATAGATATTTCATAGGAAAAAAAATTCACTGATAGCAAAATATGATGTCAACAAGAAATGACAAAATCATGTCAATCTTAATCAATTCAATTGGTTCGATCATTACCAAAAAAAAAATGTAATAAGTTAACTCATGGAATATATAAAATGAAATAGAATGAGTAAAACAGAAATATCATTTACAACTCTAATAACTATGCTGATTCGACGTGGCTGGATTGGAGAGGGATATTGGTGGTCGGTTTCAACTTTCAAATTGGGGAGAAGATAGATTTTAGAGTTGACTTTTTAATTGTGTAAATTTATTTTATTAGATGTGGACTTGAATTGTCCTAGATCGATGCTTTGAAATAAACAAAAACAAATATAAAATATTTTTTAAAGATCTATGGGTCCTCAAATATTTTGGGTCCAAGGCAGCTGCCTCTTGAGCCTCTTATAAAGTCCGGGCCTGACTGTCCAAAAAAGCTAGAAAGTGTTGGCCTTTGAGCGGGGTAAACATGCTGTGAAAAAAATGAAATCTTGAGAAGAAGGATTTACCTAGTCGACTTGAAATTTAAAAGGAATAACTTTTAGTTTGTTATTAGGCGAAAGATTCACATAGTCAACTTGTAATTTATTGAGAATTGACCTAGTTTGTTGGTGTTGTTGATTGGAGAAAGATTTGCCTAGTTGACTCGAATAAGACTTAGACTTGGTTTAGTATTGCTATAGATTTTAAGAAAATCAACTTTAGCTTTGATGAAGAAATAATCAAAGAATAAGTTAAGCGTCTCATAAATTTTTTATCAGAATTGTATTATATTTCAAAATCAGCATTTAAATGTTTAGTAAAAAAGTGATTTATTGGTATGTATATATAATTACTAAAATAGATATTAATTATATTGACCTCCTTATTTTTTTATTATTATTATTATTGTAAAATTTTATTTTATTTTTATAACATTATGTAATGTTATTAAATATTTATCTTAGATAATATATTCACCATTGTTATTTAGTTATTTTAAAAGGAATAAACAATGGTTCACGTTAAAAAAAACATTTTTCTATTCTTTTTTCTTGGTAATTGACATAATATCAAATAAATATAGAATGCCAACAAACTTAGAACGTGAAATGAATTAATTTTATTCGAAGAAAGAAATTCTATTTTCTCGCCTATTTACTATGGCGACGAACAATCAAATTATCACTATATTTATTCATTTTTCTACTTCTGCTTCCAAGTGCAAGATAATCTCAAGGGGTTGTGGGTTTTTTTCTACCAACTGGGGCTCTTCCCCATCCCATAGGGATGGTCTACTTGGTTCATAACTACTTCTCTTACCACATGACGCTTATCTTGATTGGGGTTAAACTTTTCATCGTAGTGATGGTTAATTGGAAAAGCTAAAATAGAATTTGAGAAGTTTTTTTTTTTAACTGTTTCTCGAAATCTGCTTCAATATTAAACGGGATCTTAGTTTGTTGGGTTGTTATTACCAATAATAGTATGACTGGTTAGAATAGTTGACCTCGAAATTTATTAGGAAAACGTATAGTTCGTTGGTGCCGTAATTACAAATAATAGTACATTTTTAGTTAATTATAGTAAGTGTTTGTTTGGTAAAGTTTTTTTTGTAGATTATAAGTAGCGAGTCCTAAAGAATGCGTGGAAAAAAGTAGATAAGAGTTATGAGTCCTACGAAATGTGTGGATAAAAATAATATTTAACCAACTTATAAGCTCTCCCAAACATGCTCTTAATTATGTTATTTGAACTAATTATGAGCTGGGAAAGATTCTCATTAACTGCTTGTAGTTGAACTCTGTTTGCATAGTTTTGTTCTTTTCTGATGTTTTATTTTGTGCTAACATTGTCATTGATTTTTGTTTGGTGATCTTATAATGACTTCCTCTTTTTTTGTTTGCAAAGCGAGTGTTCACTTTCGGCAAGGGAAGGAGTGAAGGAAACAAGGGCATGAAGTCCTTGGTAAGTCAATTATAAGTTTGAATGTCTCTACGAAAGGGATTTCAATCTATAGATCTTTTGTAGTTACGCTTTAAGATTTTTGCTCATCAAATACACATGAAGCTCTAGTCTATCAATTGTGCTTGTAATCTAAAATGTTAGCTATTATAGAGGAAATACATTAATTAATCTAAATTTAGTCTTCAACGTACCTTCATGCACTGGTGAATTTTTTTTTTTTTTTTCACTACACATTCCCAATTTTCATTAATGGGTGGCCGCGAGGCTTGAACCCAGGATTTTTGCAATTATGTTGAACTAGCAATGCATCCAATTATGCAAATTAGGGATTATTTTGGTAGTTTTACAATTTTAGTATTTTATGGTGATTTTAGATTTTCCCCTTTGACTAAGGTTTTGCTTATGGTGGCTTTTCAATTACAATCTTAGATTAGGATATTGATTACGGTATTTTGAGATTTTCTTATGGAATATTGTAGAAATATGAAAGCCCGATCTTCTCAAATGATGGATTTATGAAATGAAAATTGAGTGTTCCCAATTTGGTGTCCGATGCTCAATATTCTATATGAATCAACGAATCCGAATTCTCAGTATTATGCATGAATTAACAAGTATTTGATGCTTGGTTTTAAGTATTCATGAGTGAATCAACAATTTGTGAATTCCATGTTTCCAAGCTTCCGTATGCACTATATTGCATCAATCATCTCATCTAAAACTTTAAGTATTAGATAGGGGACACACATAATATATAACTTTAGTTTTCGACGGTACTAAATTATATGCCAACCTATTTCCCGTTAGTCGAAAGCACTTGTCTTGCTGTTAGTAAAATAATATTTACTTTTGTTTTCTTACAGTTGGGAGGAAAGGGTGCTAACCTTGCTGAAATGGCAAGCATTGGTTTGTCTGTGCCTCCGGGGCTAACCATCTCTACAGAAGCATGCCAAGAGTACCAGCAGATTGGTAAGAAGCTGCCACAAGGTTTGTGGGAAGAGATATTGGAAGGTTTAAGGATTGTGGAGGACGACATGGGAGCTTTCCTTGGGGTCCCTTCCAAGCCTCTCCTTCTCTCCGTCAGATCTGGTGCTGCGGTAAGAGTCCTTTTCCTGGAATGCTTACCATCATAACTACCTGAAACTTAGTTTTGATATTATAATTTGCTATCATGTTTTTGTGTTTGCATATGATACTACGATAATCTTACCTTTCAATGTTCTCGACTCTTTTTATGATTGTGATGTGATAATAGAGTTAGTGAAACATCATGCTGATTCCTCATTATGTCTAATGAACTATTCCTTGTTCCATTGGTCAGAATTTCTGAATGCAGACCTTGCAAAAGTTTGCAATTTTTTTTATAGTCAACAGAAAATTGTGGATGTATGTCTTACACGTTTAAGGTAGCGCTAGGATCAATAGTTTGTATCTTTTAATCTCATGTAGGTGTTACTTTAGGCAATAATGAAATATATAGCCACAGAAAGAAAAGACATGGCAAGATGAACACTACCCTTAATCTTACATCGATGAATTTGTTTGGTATACATTTAGATTTCTATGCCCGGCATGATGGATACTGTCCTAAATCTCGGACTCAATGATGAAGTAGTTGGTGGTTTGGCTGTGAAAAGTGGAGAGCGGTTTGCATATGATTCTTTTAGACGGTTCCTGGACATGTTCGGCAATGTTGTAAGTTTCTCTCTGATGCCATAAACTTCTTTTGTATAAAAACATACAATTCAGCATCCGGTACTACGAATTTTATTCCCATTGAATTGCAGCATTTTAACATTTATTACATATGTTCAGTTCCTTAGTTTCTGGAATCTCTTAGTCTAGATAAATGATGTACTTCATTCTATCTCAGCAGACCTTCACCTATTAATTTAAAGTGAACAATGCTAATGTGTTTTTGAATTTTATAACGTTTCATTGGCTTGAAGGTAATGGGCATTCCACATTCATTGTTCGAGGAAAAGTTAGAAAAGATGAAGCATGAAAAAGGTATAAATCTTGACACTGATCTAACGGCTTCTGATCTTAAAGAGCTGGTAGAACAATACAAGGATGTCTATGTTGAAGCCAAGGGTGAAAAGTTTCCTTCAGGTACCACATATCATCATATGCATCTTACTGTTAAGTTTGATTCTGTCGGTAATTGTGTGTTTTTTGCAATTAAGCGTCTTTAATTGTGTTTGTATCCATCTGCAGATCCAAAAAAGCAGTTAGAGTTGGCTGTCAAAGCGGTTTTTGATTCATGGGATAGTCCAAGGGCCATTAAATACCGAAGCATTAACCACATTACTGGTTTGGAGGGAACTGCTGTAAACATTCAGTGTATGGTATTTGGAAATATGGGAAACACTTCAGGAACAGGCGTTCTCTTCACTAGGAACCCGAGCACGGGTGAGAAGAAGCTGTATGGGGAGTTTCTAATCAATGCCCAGGTCTTAAATTACTAGTGCCCTTTTGATTCACCTTGTAATGTATGTGTTGAATTGGCTATTCCATGATGTTATCATAGCTAAGCCAATAAACATATCGGTTTAGGGTGAAGATGTTGTTGCTGGAATACGGACACCAGAGGACTTGGACACCATGAAGAATTGTATGCCTGAAGCTTACAAGGAACTGGTGGAGAACTGTGAAATATTAGAGCGACATTACAAAGATATGATGGTAATGTTTTCCTATGAAAGCAATCTTAATATTAGGAACTTTTAAGTTTGTTGCTTCTTGACTTGATCTCATTTCAATCAAAATCACACACACACACACACACACACACACACACACATATGAAAATAAACGTGGCTCTACTTGGTTTGGAATAGAACTTCCAAGAAAACACGATAATTTTGATTGTCATTATCTACATGCACTGTCAAATACAGGACATTGAGTTCACCGTCCAAGAAAACCGGCTTTGGATGTTGCAGTGCAGATCAGGAAAGCGTACAGGTAAAGGTGCAGTAAAGATTGCCGTGGACATGGTTAATGAAGGACTTGTTGATACTCGCACTGCAGTGAAGATGGTGGAGCCACAACATCTCGACCAACTACTTCATCCACAGGTATAAGCCTGCTGGCAAGGTTTGACGTTGGTTATAGACTTGCCCTGCATTTTGGTATGCAGTACTTGGGAGCAATGTGATTAACTTTTATCGCCAATTGCGAACACAACATTCCTGCTATAACTGATACACAATTCACATTTTCATAACAATAACACCCCCTTATACCTAAATCACATTTGAAATGATCACAAGACTACTTTTTCTCATAAATAGTAACTGGTTCCAAAAAATAATATCGTGAAAAATAAAATTTTCGCAAGGTAACCTGCAATGAGGTTCTAAAATCAAAACTCCTTATGCTAGAAATACTTGTCATTCTCAATAACTTCATTATCTATCTTTTGTTTAGTTTGAGGATCCATCTGCTTACAAAGAAAAAGTGATAGCGAAGGGCTTGCCTGCGTCTCCAGGAGCAGCAGTGGGGCAAGTTGTGTTCAGCGCTGAAGATGCTGAAGCATGGCACACACAAGGAAAGAGTGTCATTCTAGTAAGCTCATCCATTTTCTGATTTACAGCTCTTAGATAGTGTGATTAAACACATTGGTACTCCTCCATCTTTGCTTTACGGTTTTGTTTTATTTGTGTTGCAGTATTCTAATCTCTTGAAAATATCTGTCCTTTATAACCATATCTGACTCTTGCTTTGATTAAATTATGATACATGTTTAGGATGCATTCCATGCTCTCTACCCTTTTGGTTGATGTGTTTGAAATGTGTTCTTTAACTTTCTTTGAATTGCCAGTGTAAAATCCTAAAATTCATGTGGATATAATATATTGAATGAAATTGTTCAGTTGGAATGATGTAATCCGAAAACAAGCTGATTGACCTTCTGCAGTCGAAATATATAACAACCAATTGGATAAGATTGCTTTGGTTACAGAGTAGATTTCTTCTCAGTCAGCATCACAAAATCTGCTTGAATCGTGCGTTATGCATACTCATTTGATTTGACTCACTGTTCTTGTTTTGAATGTTGAAACTGAACTTTTCACGATTTCTAATGGCTGAAGGTGAGAACCGAGACAAGTCCAGAGGACGTAGGAGGCATGCATGCAGCTGTTGGAATTTTGACTGCCAGAGGTGGCATGACATCTCATGCAGCTGTGGTAGCCCGTGGCTGGGGAAAATGTTGTGTTTCTGGTTGTTCTGAAATCCGCGTGAATGATTCTGATAAGGTCGGAAAAATACGTATTCTATACTTATTATTCTAGTGGTTCTAAGTTTTTAGTTTTTACTGTTTCATGTCATTTCAGGTTCTTATGGTTGGAGGGGAAGTAATAAATGAAGGAGAATGGATATCACTGAATGGGTCTACAGGTGAAGTGATCTTGGGTAAGCAACCACTTTCTCCTCCTGCTATGACAGGAGATTTGGAGATTTTCATGTCGTGGGCAGACGAGATTAGACGAATCAAGGTGTTGTAAACATTCATACATGAATTTCATTCTATCCATATTATATTTCGGAAACATGTATGTGAATAGTAATGAATGTTTGGAGTCTGTAATAGGTTATGGCAAATGCTGACACACCCGAGGACGCACTAACAGCTCGAAACAATGGAGCTCAAGGAATTGGTTTGTGTAGGACAGAGCACATGGTAAGCTTTTCCCCTCTTTTCATCCTTTACCACCATTTTTTTAATTTGCTAGTAGTATTCTTTCTTGTCAGACGTCTAAAACTGTATGCAAACAAGATATTCTTTTATGCTGTATATAAGCATGTGAAAGATAAAAACTAACTACTACTGTTATTTGGTGACTTTTAAGGTTCCCTAGAGAATTTGAATGATAAAAACCTTTGAAAGAAGTATGAGGAGCCAACGTTTTTTGTGTTTGTTGATGTTATGGATTAAGTCCCAATCTGTAATTCCAAAAGATAATAATAAATAGAAAAGCTATCAAAAAAAGTTAAAGTACAAATAGATTTATTGTGGTTTACGAGAGCTTACCGTTGCACGTTTTCTCTAGAATGGAGAAGAAGGGTATAACGCCTCTCACACACCAAAAATGGCCACCTAAAAATCCTTATGTTGGAATTTTAGGGCGACCTAAATACATGTATGGATATACTCCTAAAACAAAATAAAGGCATCATTAACACCAATGTGAAATGGAAGCAACTACATCTTTAAAATTGGAAACCTATGAATTCCATTGTATTTTGTGAATAAAGGCATTTTTTTGCAATTGAAATTGTTGAATTGCATCCATGCATCTCCTTTTTGTGCCTGTAGATATTGTGTATTGCATGCCAGATAAAAGTTTTGACACCATTGCTGTTGTATTTGTTTCAGTTCTTTGCTTCTGATGAGAGGATTAAGGCTGTAAGAAAGATGATAATGGCAGCTACACCTGAACAAAGGAAGGAAGCCTTAGACGTTTTGCTACCTTATCAACGAGCCGACTTCGAGGGGATTTTCCGCGCAATGGAGGGTACTTCATGTCTTCAGTGATTTGTTGTCTTGTTTAATGTAAAATGGAAATAAATCTAAAAGTAAGGTTTCATAAATAGATGGAAGAAATTAACCAACCTTTATACCTCGTTTGATAAGGTGAATCATACACTAGAACCGAAAAGTTTTAAAAAAGAAAAGGTAGCTAAAATTTTGTTTATAATAAAGTCCAATCCTATGCAGTAATGTGTATCTAACATACTATAAGATGATCACCTGAGTTGGCGAATACTGTATTCGCTAATATATGTGCTTTAAATTTTCAGGTCTTCCAGTGACAATCAGACTTTTGGATCCTCCACTTCATGAATTTCTACCAGAAGGTGACCTAGAACAGATTGTTGGTGAACTAACCACTGACACGGGCATGAACGAAGATGAAGTTTACTCGAGGATTGAGAAATTATCAGAAGTAAACCCCATGCTTGGATTTCGAGGATGCAGGTCCGATACTTTTTGTCCATCTTATTTATGAAATTTGCAATATGTCGACTCTATGACAATGTCGGGTTTCTGCTTTTTATCAACAGACTCCTTTATGAATCTACATTTCCTTCTATCGTCGTGGTTTTACTTGAATAATTATCATGTATCCTTCTGCCACTTACTGTTGTTACTAGCAACTCTGATAATATTTGGAAGATTTCCTAGTATACTTGAATTTTTTTATGAATATAATATGTCCAGACTCAAGTCTCACGATTTTCATGTCGGAGTTTTATTAAATTTCGACAGGCTAGGAATATCGTATCCCGAGTTGTCAGAAATGCAGGTTCGTGCAATATTTCAAGCTGCCATCTCAATGAGCAACCAGGGCATTTCAGTCCTTCCAGAGATAATGGTTCCTCTAATTGGAACACCTCAGGCAAGTCATATCATTTTTTTTTTTCTATTTTGTAGTTATCCTGAAAATTATAAAGAGAATGAAAGAAAGAAAGGGGGCTAGGCTTCTTACAAACGAGCACTAACCCTGCAATAAGACATAAAGAGGGTTATATTCTACCCTAGAAAGTAATAAAAAATAAAAAATATCTCTAATAGTCATAAACTCAAATAGTAGTTAATCCAGTAACTGATTATGTATCAATGGTTGCAGGAACTAAGTCATCAGGTGAGTTTAATTCGTGGTGTGGCAAAGAAAGTGTTCTCCGAGATGGGAACCTCGTTGAGCTATAAGGTGGGCACCATGATAGAAATTCCTCGAGCTGCTTTAGTTGCAGATGAGGTAATGTGGATATAATTTGAGAATTATTTATACCACTATATATTGTTTCAATTAAGAACGACGCCTGACAATTTTTCGTTTCAAAGTTTGCAACTCGACATAATTACATCTATGAAGACATGACATGCCCTCATTATGAACATTTCTTTCGTGGATTATGTTCTTTGATGCATATCGATAGATTGCAAAGGAAGCCGAGTTCTTCTCCTTTGGGACAAATGATCTCACACAGATGACATTTGGGTATAGTAGAGATGACGTTGGCAAGTTTCTTCCTATATACTTGTCTAAGGGAATTCTCCAAAATGATCCGTTTGAGGTCAGTTTCCATGGTATTATCATTATGGAAACCTATTGGAAACAGATGGAAGCTTATTGTATCATAAATTAATGTTCTGTGTCTTGTCCAGGTACTCGATCAAAAAGGTGTCGGTCAACTCATCAAGATGGCCACAGAAAAAGGTCGTGCAGCTAGGCCAAGCCTGAAGGTGACTATCATCATGATATACTGTGTCAAATGCATGAATTAAAGATTATCAGTATTCAGTAGGGTAGTAAAACATTTGCCAAAACGAGTTTCCTTGTTAGATAGCTTGGGTGTGGCTATGTTGGATTTCGAGGCTCAAATGCTCATGCTTTCACAGGAGTTTTCCTTTACATTTATGATTCAGTTGAACTGAAAGGCATCTTTCGCTTTTCCATCATTGTTGTGGATGAATTTGTGTCATATCATTGCATATTTATTTGTGCCGTGTTTGGTAGGGAGATTGGATTGCACTGAATAGTTTTAACGAAGAAAAAGAAGTTAAAATGTTGTTTATTATAATGTCAGAGTATTGCGTACCGAACAATGAACATGCACTAACTATGCTGCATCGGCCGAGCCCTTAAGTGGTTTGATAAATGGTGTTATATGGCAGGTTGGAATTTGTGGAGAGCATGGTGGGGAGCCTTCTTCTGTTGCTTTCTTTGCAGAGGCTGGACTGGACTATGTTTCCTGCTCTCCATTCAGGTAAACATTGATCAGTAAGACAGTAATTGGTATATCTCACACACAACAAGCTCTTATGCAAAGTTTTCAAAAAGAATTTATTTATTTTGTAATTATATTTTCAACACATCCCGTAGTGAAAGTTGGGTTTAATTTTTAAAAGCTGACACGTGAAATTTCATTAACTGAGACTTGAAAGTTCAATCAAGACATTTACATGTTCTAATATTATAATGAGCATCTCGTCTAAAAGCTTAAGACACTACAATAAACAAGATTTTAACTTATATTTTTTAGTAATGTCCCGTGCAATATTAGGGTGCGGGAAATTGGGCAAGATTATTATTATTATTATTATTTTTCCTTCATATTATTGTCGGATCTAATCTTTCATGTTGAATATGCCATTATAATCTTATCTAATTATGATATGTCAACAGGGTGCCTATTGCTAGGCTAGCTGCTGCTCAAGTTGCAGCATGAGGAAACACTCTGAGAGGACAAGACTTGCAATTGGGCAGATGTAAACAAATAAACACACTTGTATATTCTCAAAATAAAAATTAAAGACGAAATTCTCAAAGAAGATATGAAAATTCATGTACATGTAAATGCGCCTTGTAGGAATGTAATATATTTTGTCGCTCTTTTTCGATGGTGTTTTATTTGAAAGATTCTCAAAATGTGTCGTGCTACTCTGTCAAAAAATAAAAATAAAAATAAATCGAAAAGAGCCAAGGGAAAATGAAAAATAGAATAATAGGTATTTTTTAATAGAGTTTTGTTAATATTTTATTTTTAATTTTTTGTGTTTTATTTTATGATTTGAACACGATTCAAAAAGAATATAGATTATAAGTATGTAATATGTTTTTTATTATGTAATATTGTTATTTTCTCACTTTTGGGATTTCCAAATCAAGTGTGGAAAATTTGAAATGTGCTTATTTCTCAGGACAAAAAATATGACTGTGAGGCTATACTTAAATTATAAAATTAATTAAATTAGTCAAATATATTTTTTATTTATTAATTTTGTAAGATTGACAATTTACTATTAACTTATTATTTATATATTCTATAAATTTACATTTTATAAGAATTTAAAAAATAATTTTAACATCACCAAATATGTACTAAGTCTACTCGTCCGTAATAAAGTGGGATATAGACGGTGGGCTAGGCCTAGACTTCCAAGCGTAAATAAGTATGGGTACTTTCTTTGGAAAAAGGTACAAAGGTATCTACTTCAAAATTTGTGTTTGCATACGTGCTGTGGGTGGTTTGGGTTATTAACATGGTAGTTGTTTGGACAGGCGTTGTTTAGTGTTAATAGATTGTTTTATCTTGTGTCAAAGGGGAGGGTGGATAGGGCTCAGCGCGGCGGGGTGCAAAGTTCAAATCCTGAAACATTGAATTTGTGTCTTGTCGCAAGCGAGAGTTACCATATGGTTAACAGCCTAAGCCTATCTATAAGCTGTCCACCCTGGTTCCTGGAGGCACATCCTGCGATTTACCTCTTCCACCAAGGGCCGAGGGCAAGGTCGGTGGGGGCCCTCAAAGTTGGGGTTCAACCTTTTTTTTTTATCTTGTGTCACATGATTTAGTGCATATTTGGCGGTGTTGAAATATTTTTTAAGTTTTTATAAATTTTGGATCCAATAAAATACATAATTAATAAGTGAACAATAGATAAAAAAATATATTTGACCAATTTAATCAATTTAAATTATAATTTAAACATAGACAAACAAACAATTACTTGGAACATTGAAATAATAAGAACTCAAATATCAATATGGTAAAAAACAAGCATTCTTTGACAAGTTTATGTGGGTCTGTCATAGTTTCAACCACAACTCAATATACCATAGCGTGTCCTTCATCACCTCCATGGCCCAAAAGATCCCACTAGTGAATTAATCACGAATTATGCATGCCATATGTATACGGTGCTTGTGGTATCGACTTGCAATCACCCAGCTATCGATGGACCTCCTGATACTCCCAATATCCTATCCTTGGTTGCCATTAATGACCATCAAGAGCCTCAATCAGTTAAGTCTATCCCAACGCGAAAAATAGTGACAATTCTATTATAGTTTATGCATATATTTGGTAGATTGGTAGTGCTGAAATTATTAAGTGCTTATATTATAAAATGTGGATGAATGTATGGATAAAAAGTGAGTTGAAAGTTGTGGGTCCTATGAAATGTGTGGATAAAAAGTATGTTTGACATGTTTGACCAGCTAAAACTATAATTTAAGCATCCCCGAACATGGGCCATATTATCATTTCATTTCATCCATTGTGAGTTTTGTAGGACTACTTCTTTAAGATCCACACATGTACAACGCACGAGCATATGAATACAACAGTATATCACGTGCACCCTATATAAATCATAATAACATATGACATTATTCTAATAGAAACCCATATACATAACAACAATAGTACATCTCGTCTAATTACATAAGAGCACATTGTAATATACATATTATTATTTTGTATTATAGTTAAACTGTTACTTGCGTCCATCATTGTCTATTATAGCACTCTTTCTCTACATTTCGTATAGATATCGATATCTACCTTAACTTGTCGTATCTAGGTTAACATATGCATAAATCAATTATACATATGTTAATCATAACCATAATAACTCACATGATCAACTGGAGGTCGCTAAAACACCAAAAAATGAGATCTTAGAGTGAAGTTAGGGGGTGGGTGTCGAAAAAATGGAACTAACGTGCAAAACACTTGGAGAAACTAGAGTGTCAAGATTGATACAGAAGTCTCCATAAAGCAAATAATATACCATTGGAAATGAGTTTGCTGATTAGCGAGGAGAGCATGCTGAGTAGCGGAGGGACTTGTTCAGGAGCAAGAGGAATGTGTTGATCTTCAAAGCGAGGTTCTTGATCTTCAGGAGCAGGAGGTCGGCATTGGATGTAGTTGCGATTTTAGAAAGTGTGTTCACCATGGCTTTTGGTAGCAGTTTTCCACAGACAGTGCCGATTGCTGCTACCAAAAATTGTATAGAATGAGCTGGCCTTCTTGATGCCTGAGCTAAGTTTGATCATGAACAGTGCTCCCAATACATGCAATAAAAGCTTCAAGTTGTGACCTTGTTACTCTTCCGATGCTTAAGTTAGTAGAAGTAAAGAGACAAATATAAGCGAGAGACTATAAACTGAATATAGTACGAGAGAGATAATATAACCTAAATAATGAGACAAAAACACAAATTTATGATGGTTTATAGTGTAGTCCTGAAAGGATTAGGACTATGTTGGGGGTGTAGACTGGCCCATGGGCCTAAGAGGTCGTATTACACTAGAAGCCTATGCCCAACCCAAAATCCTAGTTGCGCAAGGATTAGGCTTCCTCAGTGGATCGGGGGTTAATACATTAGAAGTAGAATTTGATTAGTGCTTGTTTGCCATAATTTAAATTAGTCATTGGTCAAATATATTTTTTATCTACACATTTCGTAGGACTTTACAATTTACTATTCACTTATTATTTATACATTCTACATTATTCACAACTTATATAATTTCACCACCACCAAAAGATCGAGACGAGGACTTTTGGAGGAAAAAATAATGACGGGTAGTATCTTGGTCTTAAAATATTCAGGTCGGCCGGGAAAACATGATCAGCGTCTATGTATACCTACCCGATGTACTATCATTTGTAAGGGGTGACCTGATCACCATCCATAACTAGCAATCTTTTATTTCTTAAACAATTCTGTAAATTAATTTTCAAGTAATATCTGTCATTTTCCCAAATATTTCCATATCAAACGCCATTCAATTGAAAAATAACAATAACAGAGTTGATATTTGACCGCGCAATAGGAGGGTAGGAAGGTTAGTTGTCACGTATCCGTAACAAATGGGTGGGTGAGTCAATGCGATTTATTAGGTCATTTTTGTCTGTTGGGGTCCAAATGAAATGGACATTTCGTGTTCTATTCCTTCACATAAAAAAACCTGCCCTCACCAACTCTTTACCTTCCTGCATTATTTTACCACAAATGTCTTCTTCATCGACCCCTACCATTCACGTGCCCAGGCTCGTCTTTACTACGTAACGACTACTTTAAAATTTTACATTATTTGTAAAAGACCTAATATTAACGAGTTCTAGTCAAAGTTCTTGCATCGTTGTATTAGAGTAAATGCTCATTCTCGAAGAACTTTCGTTGTGGACAGAACAAATTCATTGTCCACTTCCTTGGCTCCTTCAACAACTAAGGTCTCGTTCTGAACAATCTTTTGCTCGCCGAGGGACCATCGCAAATGAAAGAGCCAGAGTTTATCTTTCCCTTACTCTTTTGTCCATCCGCTTTAGAGTTTAGACAAGAACTACTCAATCCTCCCGTAAAGTTTAATCTTACATACAGATAAGAACAAATGCTCCCATAAGTTCATTTCTTATGGAGTTCAAAAATAAATTTTGAAGTAGTTCTGAAATTTTTTTGTGATTCTGAAATTTTTTTGTGTGAAATTTACAGATAAAAAGAAAATAAAAATAGTAGATCCCGATAAATATGTAGTAAAAAATGAGCTGTGGAAGAAAAAAAAGAAAAAATTTATACCAAAATGAAACTTCAAACTCTTTTTTTTTTACCAATATTTTAAAAAACGTGAAATGTAACTAAACTTGGAGACAAAACTTCAAATTTTTCGAGTCAAAATGAAAGTTAGATAAAGACAAGACGAAGACGAATCGTCAAATCCATACTTCTTAGAATAGTGTTTCACAATTTCATCAAATTCAACATTGAGCAATAAGCATAAACCAGAAAAAACAAAACGATTACAGCATAAAAGAGAACAGAATCAAAACTTGCACAACAAACTTCCTTAAACGATCTTATTATTTTCCTGAACAATACAGCTTAATCCAACACCACCACTACCTCCGTCAGCAACACCGCCGGAACTACACAACTTCCACTTCCTAACATGTTTTTACACCCCACCCCACCCCACCCCACCCAACTAAAAGTACTACAACTTTCCCCAAAGGTAGTCATACTATGAACACTAAAGACAACACTTCACAACCTCCCTACAATTAGCAACCCCAGAATCCACCACCATAAATAACATCATCATAGATAGAGCTAAATACAAGAACGGAAAAGCCTTTTTCATCTCAAATTCTCGATCTTGTGATTCATCCGTAGTCAAAAAATTTCACAGAATGAATCCCAGATCCCAGAAATAAGAACCCAAAAAGCCAATATCCAGAACTATAACTCAGTACTTCATTCGAGACGAAGCAACCGCCTCAAATCTCTTGTAGCCAAATCTTCGAACACTTTGTGTGCACCATCTTCTTTCTTGTTGTTGAAAAAGGAAGGCACAGGCAGAGATCTAGGAGAAGGAGACATGGAAAAAGCCGATCCGGCGTAGATATCTGCACCACGCCTGCCGGCCACCGGCGCCGCCGCCAGACGGATCTGCTTCGGCACCATTTCTGGGGCGTCCGGACCAATTCTTCCGGTCCCATAAACCACCATATCATCAACCGGACTCTGCTTTGATGTACCCAAATTTTTGTTGCTGTTAATTTTCGGATTTAGAGAATCCAACGATACCCCTCTTCTCAAAATGGTGACCTGTCCCATAACAGGCCCGTTGTTATTCCTGGATTTAAATGCATCGCTGTTCGATGATCTCTTGGATGTGGAATTTTCTTGTTGGTTGTTGAATTTCTTCTTCGGATCCGACCTTTCAGGTCGGAAAACCGGCTTCCGGTAACCGGATTCACCGTGTTTCGTGTTTTTCCGGCGATGAAACGCCGCAGGAGACACCCGGAACCTATCTCCTAAAATATCTTGTGGTCTCAACACCTCTGTACCCATTTTTCACCTTTAAAATAAAAAAAACTTCACCTAAAATAAAATTTATCTTCACCTATTGTCAAAGCATCGACAAAACTCAGCTAATAAAGGAGAAACCAAACAAAAAAAATACAATCCCAGGTGAAAAAAATCAGATTGAAGAAGGGATTGACCTATAAAACACTTTTCTAAATTCCTTGAAGATTTGGCTCAGAACCCTTGCTCTGATAAATATGGCGTATGTAATATGTATGTATATGTAAGTCAGAAATGGGGGAATGGAAATGTGGTACATATATAGAGAGAGAGAGATAAAGAGGAAGTTGTGAGGAAGAGTTCGCACCGACCCTCTCATACGAGGGACGCGTGAAGGAAGAGAGAGATAGTGAAAGAAATGGCCGCCAGTATTGATTAATTTTGCAATGTCTGACTAGACTGGGTCCAACGTGGGCCCCGTCTTAACGTCGTCTAATGTTCTGTTAGTCTTCGGATTTTGTCGTGTTTTGGTTGGAATGATTTTTTGAAAGGTCCGGTTCTTTTCCTGCTCTAATACACGGTTTTTTAATGGAAAATTGCACCACTGCTCCTCAAGCAACTGATTTAATACAATTTGGTCTTCAACTTTTCATTAGCACGAAGATTTGAATTCTTCTGTCATTGAAAAATAATTGTGCAACTATAATGAAATGTTGACACTACATATTTAAAGTAATTATTATAATTTAACAATTAAGCAAAACCTCGTTTTTTTTATCTGACAATTTACTATTAAGAATGATAGTTTTGAATGCAAAAAATTTCCCTTCTTCCACCATTAACCTCCCCACATTATGATAAGTTTTACAATATGAATAGTTCTAACTTCTAAGCAGTTTATATGATAATAATAAAGTAAAATTTTATTTATTGTATTATATAACATTGTATACCAAACATTATTTCAATGAATTAAAAATCAATAATAGTATAAAATATATTATATTATTATATTAATTAACTTATTCATTTTTGGAATTATAATTTTTTTAAAAGATAATAGTTTAAAATATCAAATATTTTGTATAAATTCATACTGAACAATTTTTATTTTAGCACATTAAAATACATTGAATTGGATTTCATATTAATAAGTAGTCGGAGTTTTGTAAAGAGCACATTTGGTTCTACATGAAATAAGTTTAATTTACTTTAAAAATTTTTTTTTTTTAAATATGATTTTCAAAGTTATTATTTTCTTTAATTTGTTAATTAGCAGTGCAAACTTTTTGTAAAAATGTAGAAAATTGGAGGAAGTTAACCGGAGCGATCCTCCAGTTCACTGAATGAGTTGACAGCGTTAAAATTAAACGGCAACCTGTCATTTGGGATGGGGACGAGGAGTCATTATTTGCGGGGACCAAGTTTTGTGTTTATCTGCAATTTTGTGGGCTAAATTTCTGTCACCAGTATTTATTAATCGCGGTCCACTTGTGTTCCGCCACGTAAACATACGTGGATTGGATTGAAATTTGGTAAATACTTATAAAAATAAAATGTGTGACCCAGTGTAATATGGGGGATGGGGGATTTTTTGTTTTGGGGGGGGGGGGGGGGGGGGGGGGGGGGGGAACTTGGAAGATTCATACTCGTTCTATAAATATAAATTTATTTTCTTTATTAATAATATAATTTATTTCTTAGTAATTTAATATATCTTTATTTATTGTGACATTATCAATAAATATGAATTATTATTATTCAATCTAAAAGTATATTAAAAAAAATATAAGTAAAATTTATAATTTCAACATATATTAATTAAATGTTTTTAATAGATGTAAAAATAGAAACAAGTCTATTTTCGTAAAATTATAGTAACTTTTATTTATATATATAAATTTATTTTATCTTGATGCTGAGAAAGTTATTATTGAGATTGACTAATAAATGACGAATTCTCATATTAATTATATAAAAAAATAAAATTTATGTCGTTTTTAATCTTTTGAAACGTGACAAGTTGATCCTCAATTTATGTTTTTTCGAGAGTCATTGTTAAACTTTTAAATTTTTTAGCAAATTGGTATTTAATGTACACTTGTCGTGCACTTGATCGTTTAAAATTTAATTTTTTAACAAAAAAACATTTATGCTTATTTTCAATTAAAAAGAAAAAAGATTTAAATCGTCGTACCACGAAGTGCATTAAACCAAGGAACTAGAAATTGAGTCGACCCATTTATTTAAAAGGCCCGTTTGACAGAGATTATTAACTAGTTTATAAACCAATTTTTGGTTTATTTGACCAATATTGGTTTATTTGATTTGAATTTTTGACTTTTCATGTTAAAAGTTGGTTGAAAAGTCAAAAATGACGGCTGAAAAAAAACCAAAATGGATTTTTAATCTGTGTCAAACAAAGCCAAAATTACTTATAAATAAAATATATCTTATATTTTAGAGTTATAATAAAAAATAATATTTGAGATATCTTATTTAACTATCTTATATTTTTGAATAGACACACTCCGTCTATTCAAAAATTAAAGAAACATATCCTAAGGTTTGTTTTCCATAATATATTTCTCCATATTAATCAAAAATAATTTGTATATTCCACTTTACGTTTTTACCATTCTAAGCTTAAATTATAATGTGTATGTATGACCACAATATTGTCGAGCTCAAAACGAAAAGTTAGTTTAAGTGTAAGTAACAGTGTTGAAATTATTTTTTAAGTACTTATAATTTTTTGGTCATGTGGAATATATAGATAATAAGTGAGTAGTATGTTGTGAATCCTACAAAATGTGTGGATACAAAATATGTTTGACAAGTTTAAATTATAATTTAAGCTAAGCTACAGAATCAGTAAGTTGAAAATGTTTGAACTTGTGCAAGGCAAATGTATAGGTATATTAAAGTTCAATTATAGAAACGATTCGTATATATTTTCTCGACTTATAAACCATGAATACCAATATAGCGCAAAAGCCTATCTAACACGTAAAACAAAATAAGTTGTCAATGAAAATCACGCGTTCGAACACATTGTGTTTAAAGAATGACAAATATACAATTACAAAAGCATGATCTCTACCTAAATCTCAACTATAAATACTAACTCATTTACCCTACGTAAACGTAAGGTATCAAAAATTAAAAATTCACTAATTGTTATATGATCTTTAGAATCGCTTTTTTGCCAATCTTTTCATCTTTTAAAAGTGGCATTGCCTTTCACCGGTACCGAAGTATTGATTCAACAAAATTGAGGAGTCCTAATCACGCTTTTCCATGCATTACTTTGCTATTAAGAAACTTTGTGAATATATTTGATAATAAATTAATAAACAATTTATGTTTTTCTTTGATTCAATCTTATTTATTTTAATATGTAAATTTATATTTGAGGGGGACTTTTAAATTTTTCTGGACTCGCCAATTGAATAAAAATCAATCTAGTCGATCGTGTTACAAAATTAAGACAAAAATTCATACTGATAGTCAAAAAGAATTAAGTGCTACCAAGGGCCGTTGTATGAATTTTTACTTTCTAGATCAAGCTAGTAACTTTGAATTCTCAAAAAATACAACAATTTCTCTTTCACTCGACAAGATGCAAAAATGTTGGCTTTGAAAAATAAAGGTGGCGAATAAAATAAGAAAATCATAGTGGGAACAAATTTAATGTTTATTGTTTCCAATCCCTCTTTCAATTAATTAATATTGGGAAGGCTAAGTGGAGATGATTGTCCTTTTTTTTTTTTTAAGTGCTTTTGTATCAAAAGAAAAGACCCCGCAACGTTTGGTTCGAGTAATTATATTAAATTTTTTTTTTTATAATTAAAATAAAAAAATTATTAACATTTAATTGTTATATTCTTGAAATAGAAAATACCGATTTCCCTTATTTTTTTAAGTAAATATATAAGCGTGGAGGAGGTGTCGAAGATTAAAAAATGTATTTGAAAATCACTAATCAATTTTATGTTCGAAAAAAATGGACATAATTGGAAAGTTTCAAATTCTCGAACAAAGAACACATAGATTTTTTACTAGTTATATTTACACCATATTTTAATTGTACAAGAAAGTCCTTAACATTTACATTTATATTCTTAACTTTTTTTTTGTCACATTCTTATCTACAACCTTCTATTAAATTAGCACATATTGTCTATTCGTCCAAAAAATTCGTTAAGAGAGCATGAAAAAATTTATTTTTGCCCATTATACAAAAGTTTGACAAAATATATATCTCTCAATTCAAAGTATGCTAGCAGAATATATGGATACGAACTGTCATCAAGAATATACTCTGCTAATTAATGAAAATGTTGAGAATGAGAATAAGATGAGAAAAAGTTCAAGACATAAGTGTGATAACAACTAAATTTTCATTACAATTAAAATATAATGAAAAAACAAAAATTGTGGTATAAATAACCGGCCTAAATTAATTTTTGTTACATGTGTTCTCTTTTAATCTCATGTAATCTTGTCAATCTACTTTTCATAATCGTTAATTACTGTAGTAAGTTTACGTGGCATTTAGTTGGAGTAATTATTCATAATTGCTGACTATGAATAACATTATTCAAGTAGAGTAAATAATTTTTCAATTAAGTAATGCTACGTAGACTGACTATGATAATTAGCGATTATGAATAACATTACTCTAAAAGATAACAATTTTAACAAAACATGGTTCTTCTAAAAACATGTATGATTATTGAAATTAAAAGCAGTTATTTATATTCATTTATGAGTAATACTATTTATCACAATTGGTAATAATCATTGATTTATATGACAATAAATGATAAGTTCAATAATATGAATTTCATATCCTCATATTCCATCATATCTATCATTTAATGTTAACAAAGTTGTCACGTAGATCGATAATAATCACCAGTAATGATAAAAAATCATTATTCGTCATTTAGCTCGTTTGGTAGTAGATTGATGGCAACAATTCCATCCGTTTTATTTTATTTTATTTTATCCTTTTTGAAGATGGGGGATACAATTGGTGTTCACATCTGCTGTCCTAACTACATGTCCTTTTAACTGTCTCTCCAATAGAAATTTTACACATCATCAATAACAATAAGTGTGAATGCATTAAATGTTGTCTAATTTAAAAAAAAAAAGAAGATTAAAGAGACATGTATTTATGACGGTAGATGTGAACTCACACACTAGATCTGTCTAGGGATGTAATAAGTGTGGTTTTACACTTATTTGGACCATCAAAAGTGGACAATTGTAAGTACTCTTAAGTGATTTTCTACTTAATTATGTGTCTATTTAATTGTTTTAGGTCAAAATCTCGAGATCGGATGGAATTGGAGAAAAATAAAGTAAATTAGGCAAAAAGGGACTGAAGGCATACGAAAACTTGGATATAGGGATCAACTTGCAAATATTTAAAAGTTCAAGGACTTGGGTTGCAAATAAAAGAGGACTAAATTGAAAAGAAAGAAGAAATTGGAGGACTAAAGATGATAAAATTTAAAGTTGAAGGACCTAGACTGCAAATAAGATAACTAAAGAGGAGAAAGGACAAAAATATGACCAAGGACCAAATAAATTAAAAGTCAAACTTTGGAAGACTAAGTATGGAATATGGAGACTGGAACCAAATTTAGAATCATTATTTACTGTTTGCCGCGGTGGCATCGCAGTTCGACCGCGGCCATGTGCGGCAGACGCGTCTAAGTGTTTTTTAGCTTATTTTTAATTTCAGTCATGGCCTTTTTCGACTTTTCACGTACATGGGTTATAAAATTAGTAAAACACTATATAAAGACCTAACCTAGGTCAAAAGAAGGGAGTTGAATTCTTTGGAAAACATAAAAGAAGGCGGAGAAAAGAACGACCAAGAAGACGAATAACGACCAAGAAAAAGAAAATTGGAGCAAGAAAACAAAGATTTTTTGGTGCAAGATACTCAATTTTTTCTCCTCTTTTATTCAAGTATTTGAAACTCTCCATCTTGTTTTTCTCCCAAATCATGAGTAGCTAGATTTAAAATTTTGGACGAACGATGTAGTATAGTTTTAATTCTTTAATTTCGAATATCAAGTTTTGACTTATAAATTGTTCAAGTATTTGATTTTACTTCTTCTCTTAATGCTTGTAATAACTGGCCATTATTTCATTGATCTCGTGGATTATAATGAACTGAGAAGTAAATTATTAATCTAGATCACGTAGTAAAATCCGGTAATTGGATAAAATGTAGAGATACACTTTTATTATTGTTGCGGTCTTAATTGAATTCCTAGGAGAATTAATGCATCTAATTAAGGACCATCTTGACTGCTTAAGTTGACTTATTTAGATAAGCCTAATTTGAATTCGAGAGGTAAATTAGGATAAATTCGTGAATTCGACCGAATACAACTTTAGGAACAAATCTTGGGAAGAAGAATTAGAGATGACAACTAGGTGAATTCGTTCGTCCAAACGCTTTAACCATCATTCTTCTCTAAATTGTTAATTTTCGCTTTCAAATAAGTTATTGCATTATTTTTCTTATTTTGAAAAATCTAAAATTCTAAGTTAAAATCTCTCAAATCAGCTTATTTTCTTCTATCTCTTACAGATTAATCAATAAAGATTAATTGAACTAATATATAAATAAGATAATCTTCGTGGAAAATATAATTCGGATTCAATAGATCCACTTTATTACTTTTGTACCATATTGTACACTTGCAATCACAATATTTTTACAACAGGGTCTAATAGGAATTGAAATCCCTGACTCCAGGGTGGCTTTAGAGTAAAGAAAAACTGTGTTCAAATTGCAAGGATATTCTATTTTCTTGTACTTATTCCTTACAAAAGCAGCCAAAGTACCTGCGAGAAAAAAATATTGTGGTTAATATTAATTCAAAAAGTTATTACGACATTCTACTAGAAAATCATAATTACTATTTTATTGGATAATAAAAGGGAAAATATCGAAGAAAATATTATAGCAATTTCTTGTGAAGGAGCGAGAATGAATCTTAACTACCAAAAAATGGTAGTAAGTAGCTATCAAATGATTAAAATGTAATAATTTCTTGTGAGGAGACGAAGAATTGACAATTAATAAGTTAATAACTATAAAATATTAGGAGTGGAATTAAAGATCCGTTTGACAGAGATTACAAACTAGTTTATAAACCAATATTGGTTTATTTGACCAATATTGATTTATTTGAGTTGAAATTGTAGATTTTTCATGTTAAAAGTAGGTTGAAAAGTAAAAAATGATGGCTGAAAAAAATCAAAATGAAGTTTTAATCCCTATCAAACAAGCTCTAAGATGAATGAGTCGGGGGCTTGCATATTTATTTTTAAGAGGACTTTAACAAAAACGAGATGAGGGCATAGAAAACTTAGTTGAAGCATATTTAATGGGTTACATTAACTTAAAAGATGAAAGCAGAAAACCAACAAAAGGTTAAAAAAAAAATATATAATACAAATACCTTAAACCAATACTTAAGTCGCAACTTGTGATTATCGTTCACCACATTCCTAGGAAAAAGCTATTAAAATACCACAAATTCGAATCCCAATGTACTTTAAATAATACTCAATAATTGTTCAATACTCAATGAAATTCACCTTAATTGTACCACAATGCAGATCATCCAAGGATAAACCTAATCTCCAATATAAAGCTATGAGAAGAGCAAAGACAGAAAAAGTGGTACAAAAAATGTATTATTCCCTTTTCGTGGTATATATTGCAAGTGTTTGTATTGAAACCACACTGTTTCTTCCTTTATTTCGGTGTGAAATGTTGGCAAGTAGCAAATGATATGTAAAGAATGAAAAATACATAAAATGAACAAGAAAAGAAGAAAAAACCACCATTTTTGAAAATTTGACCTTCTTCAGTATAGGCCATTTTAGTTTCAACTTGGTGGTGTATTCCAAATTCTTCTCTGTTCTTCAAAGCTTCCAACAATGGCAGATTGTTTTTCGTCCCCGACTCGATTTGCAAAAATATCGTAATAAGCAACCGGATCGACATTTTCCAATACTTTCACTGAATTTCCTTGATCTTGATCAATAAATATCTGTCCATCTTCAGATTCATTACCTGTTGCCAACACTCTTATAGGCATAGTTTCAAATGTTGTCTTCATTGTGAAATAGTCACCTGCCAAGATTACTGCACCAAGGATTTCTCCCAAAAATGTGTCCTGCATTACAACGAGCATAAGTTTGAGAGGATGTTAAAGATACGGAAATGGTGCACAAGGCTCAAATGAGAGTCGAAATCCATCTTGGAATAGTTGCTATAGGGTCGATCACGATACTATCGAGCTCAGGACCATAGCCTGGTTCAAGCTGGTAAGGTCTAACTTCGTGCAAGGCAGTACATAGATGTACTGCCGCCACTAAACAAAAGAGCTCAAACATAGAAGTGAGCTTAGCAGATATTTTGAGGGGGGTAAAAAACACTGGCCGTCACTGAATTTTTAACAAAATTTTATGTTGGTCGCTAAGCTTCTTACTGTTCCATGTTGATCACTAACTTAAACTTAGTCCCAAGTTGCTCAATGAGCTTAAACATGCAATCCATTTCCTTTAGTTTGACTAGCATGGCAGCCTAGTTAGTAAATAACTAGACTGCCCGATCACCTTTTCCGTACTATCATAACTGATATCTAACTTTGCATACCATATGTCGATATCTAGGATGCGTTTGTTTCAACCAATGCAATCTCGACAGTAATTGCGTAGCAAACAATGCTTCAGGCGTCTTCTTTGTCGAGTAAAGCCTTTCAAGAATTTTACGGAATCTGCTAACTTTACGTTGGATGCCAAGAGGGATGAGTGTGATGTTAAGACCAGAATCGAAAACCATTTTTGCAGCCAAAGGATCAAGAAACATGTTGAGTTCAGCATATTCATTTGAAGGAATGTTGATGATATTTCCTTTGTCACTTCTGTCATGGTTGATATGACCCCCAACTATAAAAATATCCTGCATAGAATGAAAATTAACTATTATCTTTTCATTAAGAAGTACCTCACTTTAAAATAGTGCATGAAAGTGTGATCCTTGGCTGATTAATAAGCTTGATTTGAGGTATCAGCAAAAATCCGCCCATCTGCTCTAAAAAACAAAAGCCCCTTTGTGCCCAAGGACGGAGTGGAGAGTGGCCCTAGGCACAAGATATTGGAGGCAAAGGGAGCTCACTTGGCAGTTAAAGATGGAGCGTTTAGTCGTGGAGGATATAGAGATAACAGTTTCAGGTTTAACACTACCGAAAACATGGCTTTGCGAGGGAGTCCAGTGGACTGTATGAAGAAAGAAAACGAAGCCGTTATACTGTATAGTCTAATATTTCACACTGAAAAGGCTCGAATCTTCTTGAATTAGGAGACTACATTGCTCTCATATGTGACAACGGTTCGGCGAGAAAAAGGAACAAATTGGTATGGTGCATCAAGGAGTAAAGGAATTGATGCAGAACTACAATCTACAAGTTAAATTTGCATGATATACTCTAAAATTATTCAAAAAAGAGCAAGCAGGATTTGTGATTGCCAGAAAGATACCAGATATTAAAGATGACTATAAAGCCATTGGAAATGGGCAATAAATGTGTGCAATTGTGCCATATTTGGGACGCAATACTGGACAAAACTGTGCAAGATAAAGAAAAAGATTTAATTTCTTCTTCGACTAAAAGAGTATGCAAAGCCACTCACCTGGATTGGAGAGCTCAAATTCTTGTCAGCAAGAAGAATCTTTGCTATATTAGTTAAAGGACCATTGGTCAAAATGGTAACTTTAGATCCTGGATCAAGTGATTTTACAACTGATTCCCATATCTCCAGAGCAAGTGGCTGTCTGAGTTCAGGGTGATCTGTGTTTCGAGGAGCACCAAATTTCACCGAATTTTCTGCAGTATATCTGGAATAAAACTCAGAATTAAGTCACAGTGCATCAAACGTAAAATGTTGAAAATTCTAGTTGACGTGTGATTTGATCAAAATTATGATTTTACAGATTCGTGGCGACGTGTGCAAGAAAAGGAAAGAGGGATTGCTCTTTCGACACAAGAAAAAGACAAGCCACTCTGGTGGAATTTGTAGACACACTCCTCTTTAGTAGAACTGACGGATATCTCACACACAGACTTGTCGATATAAGGATGCTTTATACATCAAGCTCTAGGCAGCAACTCTTTGTGGCACTCCAAGCACACAATTTAAAATACTTAAAGAAATGACAACACATGAGCTATTTTTATATCTATCCTTTTTACAGGATCAAAACATTTATCCATTCATTCGATATCCCCATGACTTGAATGTAGGGAAAATCTTTAACGTGTAAATAAATAGCAAGAACAGCGAAATTTCGATTTTCTAGAATACTTGGAAAATGAACTTCATACCTGCGAGGGCTTCGAGGCAAATTATGAGCCAGCCCGTATAGAGTATCTGAATCAAGAAAGCCACCACTACCATGTGGGATAGCTTTATTATACTTGCAGTCTCCAACAGCAGGAAAAAGTGGATCAGATTGGTTGAGTGCAAACATATCTCCTAGACCAACTGGTATATCATCACGCCCCATCATATGCAGCAAATCATAGATAATGTCTATTGTTGCTGCGTTTGCCCATCCATTTGGACTTACTAGTATTGCCTGAATGAAAATCACAATTTATATACAGATATTTCATAAGCATAAAACATAACACGTTACGCTTTAGGTACCGGATAAGAACTTAAAACGTAACACGGGTGAATTACATTTTTCCTTATTTAATATAATGTCTTATCTTAAAAATTCAACTAAACAAGAATAAATGTGTCTAATCTAGAAGACAATAAAAGTAAAGAAACAGTTTTTGACTTTACCTTGAGATTAATTACTTCCACAGGTGATTTGAGGAGATAAAAGAGAGCTAAAAAGTCTCCTGCACTCATATCCATGTCAAAAACAATATTCTTTCCAAGTTGTCTGCTTTGAAAATCTGGTTTGTAGAGAATTTCTTTGTAATGAAGAAATTGTGTCGTAAAATTGAACCTCCCGCTTTGTTGAGGCCGGTTTATGACCTTTAACAATGTACTAATACATTAACAAAATGTAATCACAAATAATATGTGCTGAAAATAATTGAAGTGCTTGGAAAAAATCTGCATTGTTATTCTTTTGTATGAGCAAAATAGAGCTACTCACATTTAGAAAGCTTTTAAAAAATTCTCTGTTTAATGAGCTGCTATTATCACTATTAGGCTTTGCTTTTACAGCAACAAGCACAGGCACTGCTTCTCGACCCGTCACTTCTATTGTATAGCCATCCTGATAATTATGCGTTATGTTGGAGAAGAGGAAGTGGAAGATGATTAGAAACATCATATATAAGGATAGTAGTCTAACATTGTAATGAACAGCATTTCACAGAAAATGAAAAACGAAACCATTGCTCTACCATACTTAAGTAGCATTGAAACAAATAAAATTGTCTCTTATATCATGTGCCCTTACTTCTTCGTGCCAGATCATACCCGAACATGGACCAGCACTACTGTAAACGTTGAAGGCTTTTACCCCGCACACTTGACATAGACCTATCATAGCATTTTTTTAGTTCATGGTTGGTGTCTTAGGTGTAAAGGAATCATGCCAATCGTATCTTATTAAGAGTATTGATTTCCAAAACTTCGGAGTGTAAAGGAGATTTGTCGGTCTTGACACAAAATCTGCAGTATTTCAAGAAGTCTGTATGATTTTGTCAGTCTTGACAATGTGTTGGACAGTGTGATCCTAATCAAAATGTACACTGGCCTCCTTGAACCACGAATTGACTTAGTTTAGGAGTATATCAAGCATATTAGGTTGCCCTAATATTTGTACCATATAAAAGATTTATTGGGGGATGTTTTTTTGTGCAAAGAGAGGCATGAGAAAACTTGTATTCGATTTTCTCTGTTATAGTGAAAATCTGTGTCCACAAGTAAACGCGGTTCTTGAGAGTGAACCACTATTTGCTTGTGCATGTTTAATTTCGTTCTGTTTATTATTAATCTCAAAATTGAGATTAGGGCTTAATCTACAGCACAGTAGGTAGTATTAACCTTATCTAGGAGAAGCAACAAGCAGAATGCATATTTGGTTTAGCTGCAATGAGAGGCATATACTTACCATGCATCTGCCCTTTCCATTCTTTACTAGGCAAAATGGATCTCGAATTCCAGTCTGAACATGGCCACTGTGAACTCCATTTCTCTTTAAGTTGAATTTAGGAATTTTCAAGCCATCAAAGAATGGATTTGAACCATCAGATATTTGATAAGGCTTATTTGAGGTAATGACAGTAATATTCATATACTCCATCTCAGCAAATTCGTTTTCTCCGTTTTGGTTTTGTCTATTACGCATGATTGAAGTAGCTACACCGGATGTAAATGAATCCCACATAAAATAACTCTGCAGTACATGAGATTTCAATCAGTAAGTCTCGTCTACTTCACATTTGAATGAAATCTGTTTACTCAACACGACGTTTTCAATTTGTTTACCGTGTAAAAATTATCATCAAACCAAGTATCACGAGCCATTTTCAAGGACTCGAAGCAGTATTGCGCTTCATAAGTATGCTGATTCTTCTCGAATTCCTTGAAAAATTCACTAGTTATAGGGATGGTGTTTGTGGCATCCAATGGAACAAGAGTAACCGGGATGCCAGAATGAATCACCTGTTGCACAAGGAAACAATGAAAGATTTGTAAATCCTATATTGTACAACGTGCAGCGGCAAGCAGAAGTAGCTTTCACGCTAAAGGTGAACCACTATAAATCTGTGCGTATGCTTTATGTGGTTTAGATTTTTTTCCCCCCTATTATTGCTTTCGTAATTGGGATTATGGCTTCATTTCTAACACGATATCCAATCAAACTACTGAGGTACCTGATATGCAGCGAAAGGATCTCCAAAGATATTGAATTCTGCATAAGGATTGTAATTGTAGGCAGTGAACAAATTGCCCCGGTTTCCACACTGCCGAGTTTGGCATGCTGACATGGCCTTCCCAGGGCAGCAACCAGTTGGATTTTTTGATCTCACACCACCACCCATAACATAAATGTGCTTAATGTTTTTCTTTAGATTTGGATTACTCATAAGAAAAATAGCAAAATTTGTATGTGCTCCAATGATAAATACAGTGATTGAACCAGCAGAAACTTTTTCTATCATTACTTGCTGAGCAGTGGGCTGCCTTAGAGGTGAGTACTTCCTGCTACCCTGATTCCAAGTTCCAAATTAAGAAATTGTGGCAAATAAAAAAAAAAAAAAAAAAGAGAATGAAAAAACAGAGTTAGAAAATTGCATTGTTGGCTTGTTCGGTAAGGTGAACTGGACAATACTCGACAATATTAATGAGAATCTAATGCGTACCAAATATGCACCACTTGTACATGTTTTCTACTATAAATAATTGGTATAGCATACCTGGGGAAGAAAGCTTTTTCGAAATCCATAGTTTGTATCAATATCTAATCTCCCTCCAAGACCTACTGGAATGGCTTGTCTGTACCTACAATATCCTGCTGTACTATTTCCCTGATAAAATGAGCCACACTAATCAAGATATTGAAATTGCTATGATAATTATTACTTTATGAGGTAACAAGTTATTAACCAAAATGCAATGTGTATTACTTTGTCACTATGATATCAACCTGTGTCATTCCCCTTCCTACTGTCTTATAGACCTAGGACTACCATAAGCAAGCCGAAGTGATAAACGTAAAAAAACTCGTCTCCTTACTCTTTTCGATTACCTTCCAAGGTTGTGCATACGACTGAGTTACCGCTATAAATGTTGTATGCAACATAAAGGCCGCCATCTTTGTTTCTCGATTACTTTCCACGAGCATGCATACAATGAGTAAGCTATGTAAATGTTGTATCTATGCAACTTTCAAGTAAAGAAAAAGGGAAAAACCTGTTCAATTATAGGCAGATATCCACCAACATTCATTATGGTACCATCTTCATGTATTGCACCTTCACCTCCCACTCCAACTGCAATGTCATCACGTTCCATCATGTAAAGAATATCATATACTTGATTTACAGCATGTCCAGCATCAGTCCATGCATTTGTGTTTATAGTAATTGCCTGCAGCAAGATGGCGATGATTTTACTACAACAAACCAAGGATTAGTTCGAAAGATGCTTGGGTATGATGACAAAGAATGAGAATTTTTTTTATAGAGATCCTATTAATAGCTAGTGATGAAATAGGAGACTTCTGGGTTGGTTGTTTCGAGCACCGTTCTAATGTCCACTGGACAAGTGTCCAAGTGGGCATTATAACATTGCCCACTGTAGACGTTAGAACATTATTCTGGTTGTTTCTACTTTTAATATTGCAATGTGATCACTAATTTGAGAACTTATTCTTTACTATTTTGTTAATTTGTTTTATGTTTGATAACAAGTTCGACTTTTAATTTTGTTAATCTGTTTTAATATTGATTATTATAAGATAATTTATTACGAGCATTTTTGTATTTTTATATTCTTTTAAAATATTTTCTTAGCTTCTTTTCATTACCTGGGCATTTTAAACATGCATAATACTCTTATTTATACTTGTACTAGCAACATTGTATTTAATACATGTGCCCGTATACCATATACTCATGTATACAAGAACATGCGATCTAGAATAGCTTGTTTGGGTAAGCTTAAATTATAATTTCAATTGGTCAAACATATTTTTTATCCACATATTTATACATTTGATGTCTATTCATGTATACTAGTATTGTGTACCATCAGCCACGATTCTACTTCAAGATTCAGCGTCGACAATGATTGAGGAATTTTCACTATTCATGATTCTACTTAAAAATTCATGTTCAAGAGTTTAGATTATTTTCCGACAAGAGTACCTAAACTTTTTTTAGCTGCTCTGTTTGATTCATATCTAGATTTATTGAAAAAAGCAATGATGAATTACAATATGTTTAGGTTCGATTTCATGCCTCGATGTAAAATTGTTTCGAGTTCACTGAAGTACATTACACCAACTCATCTAAAACATGTACTATTAGGGCTTGCTTAGAAGTTTTTTTCCACCGATTTTAGAGACAAGAGAAATTTAATTATTTAAATTGTCTTCTGACATTATGTGTCATGTGCAAGCCTGATTCATTTTATAATTAAAAAATTTACATGTGAAAAATTTAATAAAATTAGTAGAGCCGAGGCATGAAAAAAAATCTTCAATTATTTTAATATTACGTACAACTACTTCGCCTGAAAACTTAGAAAATTAGTGTACTTTCAAATGATATCACTTAAACTCAAATGTTGTATGCCACGCTGAGAGATTGGTTGAACAATAAACTAATTAGCACGGCATTTAAAGTCAACCAAAGTTGAAAAGACACAAACTTAAATAATTGACTTGACCAACCTTTTTTTTTTTTTAAAAAAAAATAAGAACTCAACAACCACTAATTTATAAGTCTACAATACAAAGTACACGTACACATTTGCAACAAATGGGCATTGTGTAAAGATGTCAAGGGAATGAATACTAAATATCCTTCTTCTTCTTTCGAAACGGACGATAAATTAAAGACGTACAATTTAGACAGTTAAAATATGTTTCACATAAAACACGAGCCTCTAAAACAAGCCCATAAAAGAGATTTTAGCAAAAGAATAAACCAAGTGGTGAAAAATCATTTACATAGCCGATTTTGCGGTATTGTAACTACATCTTTGATGGCCTTATACATAGAAAATATTGCTTACTAAACTAATAATGATAATAATAATAGCATGTTGGTTGGGCTTGGTATCAAATGAAAAAAAAAAAGTTAAAATTTAGTTCGTTATACTGTTAGGTGTCGTTTCAAGCAAACGCTACAACAAATTATAACAATTATTTATCATAGAAAACATGTACCTGCAAATCAAATTCTGATCTATTGAGCTTCAAAAGGTACAAAAGAGCAAATAAATCATCAGTATCCACATCTGTATCCAAAAGAATCCTTTGAGGCTGCCCCTTAACACAATAAATGTCAGCTCCCATTGTTCCAATCATCACTATTCCTATACATATATATACATATGTTTGTATCGACATGTTTTTTTTGTATACTTCAAGAAAATCTTTTTGCTCTCTCCTCTCTTTAAATGGTCTGGAATCTGCTTTCTTGATCAGCTAAAACACTTGCATTAATCCCATTTTGAAAAGTCAATAATTCCACACAGAGAAATGACAACCAGAATTTAATAAATTGACTTTTATAGTAACTATACGTGTGCACACTACACTCTATCTATGCATGTACTTACTATCGTATTTGTGTCCCTACATTTCTAGTTAGGCATAAACGTAAGCATGACTGAAAGAGGTGTGTGATACATACATATGTATATGGTCTATCCCTGGAGAGAGAGAGATGGGATCAATAAGGGAAGAATTATCTATTATAATTCTTATATAAGTAAATTGGGAGCCTTTATTTGCAAAGACAACTTAATGAAATAGGGGCTTTAGACAAAATCGTGGAACCGCACTCGCGAAAATTCCGTCGATGATCATTGACGAAATTACCATCAAATATTCTAACGAAAATTGATTTTGATAGAACTACCAAAAGTTATAATGTCAGTGATTACCGACACACCTCCATCGGTGATTGTCGGTGACATTTGTTATCGGCAACTACCAATGATGTGCTTTGGTTACTGATCGCTAACGAGAAGTCACCGCGATCACTAAAGAAGTTTTATAATTTCTATATTTTTCTATTTTTTCATAAGTTACTGACATATGATTTTAAATATCTTTTAATTTTATCTTTGTAAATTATCAAAGAATAATTTTTTTAAAAATATTAAATATGTTTGCATGCAATTAAATCTATAACACATGGAATACAATTAATCTTTAATATGTATCAATAAATGAATTTGAATTAAATCCAAACACAAAGTGTCATTAATTCATACAAATGAATAATAAATAAAAATTTAATTTAAATTTTTTATTCTCATTTAAAAAATATCTATTTAGTATGGTTTTTACAGTTAAATTTGATTTTATGAGTGTGAATTTACTATGATCGTGAACCCATATAATACATGTTCGTACATACATTTGACCAAACTCTTTAGTGTAAAATTATATTAAAAAGAGTAATTAGATGTCAATCTTAATTAAATTTAATAATAAATGGATGAAATGCCAGAGTTTGACAAATCTATAATTTATAGCATATATAAAAAGGCCAAATTTGAAGGAAAAAAAAAATAGAAAATAGTCCACACATTTAACATTATAATTGTGAAATTTATTAATAACATATTATACTATAAAGAATTTTATTTGCTGCATGACAATAATGTATTTGAGTTCTAAACAACGAAACTATAGGAAACCTGTAGAAAAATTCGATAAAAGAGCCATGTAAATTTTTTTGTTCTTTTTTTGTAAAAATAATTTAAAACGAAATTCAGATTTTTTTAATTAGAATGTAAATAACTCGGGAAGATTAATAATTTGCGATTATCGTTTTTGTAGTTATCATGTCTCTAGAAGAAAGTTACTATATTCCTAGAAGATTTTGAATTTTATATCAAAAGAGAGTGTGGTATTCTAAATATTTGATCAACGAGCTAAAAACAATTGAGGTTTCGTATATAACAAATTGACACATATCCATCTTTCTTAATTATGTTTGGTCTGTCTTCCGAAATATAGATAAAATTATTTTTTCTTTATTAATACAATAAAGTTGGTGTTCTAGACTTGTAGTTAAATAGTGGTGATTAGCCATTTAAAACCTATCCTAAGAATCTAAACATGAGGGTTGAAATTGACACACTTTGGATGTGCATACCATCTCTTTAATTAGGTAAAAAACTCTCCATTTCTTTATCATTCCATATATGAATCGATATTAGAATAAAAATCAAACCTTGGCATTGAAACAAATTAAAGCAAAATTAAATAAAATTGTACATATAAGCAAATTTGGCATAAACCTAAGTGCTTGCATCTACATAGTGTTTGTTTGATAAAATTTTTGTAGATTATAAACAATAGGTTTTAAGAATGTTTGGATTAAAAGAAAAAAAGAAGAAGTTGTAGGTCATATACAATTTGTGGATAAAAATAATATTTCAAACCTGCTTTAAACTTCGTTTGAGATTGATATTCAAGATCATATACTCTAAGCTGATCGTACACAACTATACTCTGTTAGAATATATATTAGAAAAATATTAGAATATATTATGATTGTTTACCTAATATAGATTTGAGTTTTCATTACTATATAAACTCTCTTGTAGTTGTATTTTCATTATGCCGTCTGCCTAATAAAGTTGGTTCTTCTTTTGTCCCTCTTTGTTATTTAGGATCACATACTCTAAATTGATGGTACACAACTATACTCTACAGAAGCTTAACTTAAGGAAAAAAAAAAAAAAAAAAAATCTAACAAGGAAACATAACGTGGAGAAGAGCAGGTTGCAAAGCTTGCTTTATTTTATTTAAGTAAATAAGTGTGGCTCTCTCGTCTTAAATTTTTTGATGAGGTAGTTAATATGACATTTGTCCAATAACAACAACAAAATATCCGCGGCACCAAAAATGTGTTCTTATTTTTTCATTGTATTACTTGGATGTGTTTGTATTGAAATTACACAAAGTTTCTTCCTTTATTTCTATATAATGTCGGCAAGTAGCCAAGGATATATAAAGAATGAAAATTTCTTACAATGAACAAGAAAAGATAAAAAAATCACCCGGTTTGGAAATTTGGCCGCCTTCAGAACGGGCCATTTAGTTTCACTTTGGTGGTGTATTCCAAGTTCTTCTCTGTTCTTCAAAACTTCCAACAATGGCAGATTGTTTTTTGTCCCCAAGTCGATTCGCAAAAACATCGTAATAAGCAAAAGGATCTACGTCTTCCAATACTTTCACTGAATTTCCATGTTTTTGATCAATAGTAATCCGTCCATCTTCGGATTCAATACCTGTTGTCAACACTCTGATAGGCCTAGTTTCGAATGCTGTCTTCAGAGTGAAATGGTCACCTGCCAAGATTACTGCACCAAGGATTTCTCCCAAAAATGTGTCCTGCATCAGAATGAACATGAGTTTGAGGGGATGTTAAAGATATGGAAATGGTTCAGAAGGATAAAATAAAAGTCGAACAAATCTTGGAATGGTCGCTATAGGGTCAACCACGATACTGCCGAGTTCAGGACCATAGCCTGGTTCAAAATGGGAAGATCTAAGCTCGTGCAAGGCAGTGCATAAAGTCATTTGTGAAGGTAAACTAAAGAGCTCGAACATTGTAGCGAGCTTTGCAAATATTTTGAGGGGAGTAACTTGTTCCGTGTAGATCACCGAACTTAACTTTGTTCCAAGTTGCTCCCTGATCTTGTACTTTTGTTAAAATTTAGTTACTCTACCTTGTTCGTTAAAGCCTGATTGGCAAATAACTAGACTACCCCTTGACCTTTTGTATTAGTGTTTAAAATTCAGTGGCCACCAGTGTATTTAACCATATTTTGAGGAGATATTTTCAATGATTCCCTCATATTTTTCCTGATTTTCTGAGATTATTTATAAGGTCATGTTCGTCTCATGAATTATATTTAGTTTATAGTTTGTAATTATCAGAATTGATAACAAACTTCACATACCATATGTTGATATCTAGGATGTGTTTGTTTCAACCGATGCAATCTCGACAGCAAACGCCAGGCAAATTTGCCTTCAGGTGTCTTCTTTGTCAAGTAAAGCCTTTCCAGAATTTTACGGTATCTGCTAACCTTACGCTGGATGCCAAGAGGAATGAGTGTGATGTTAAGACCCGAATCAAAAACCACTTTTGCAGCCAAAGGATCAAGAAACATGTTGAGTTCTGCATATTCATTTGAAGGAATGTTGATAACATTTCCTTTGTCACTTTTGTGATTGTTGATATGGCCCCCAACTACAAATATATCCTGCATAGAATGAAAAATATGTGTCATTTTCCATCAAGAAGCCCCTAATTTCAAAATAGTTGCATGAAAGTCTGATCCTTGACTTATTAATAAGCTTGATTAGAGGAGTCGGCAAAATGTCGCTGTCTGTTCCAAAAACAAAAGCCCCCTAGCACCCCAGGACGGGAGTGGAAGGCACCCTTAGATGCAGGATATTTGAGGCTCTGGCTTGGCAGTTAAAGGAGCAATTGGTCTTACCTGGAGGTAGGAGTGAAAGATATAGACAAAATGGTTTCATGTTAAACACATTTCAGAAATCTTGGATTTCACTAGGTAAACCCATTGGACACTGAACAATATTAAGAAATAAAAAGAAGTTAAAATTTTGTCCGTGGTATTTGTCCACTGCGTACCATACACGGTGTAAGGATCTTGAATTAGGAAACTACATTGCTCTAAAAAAAGAAATTGTACGGGGTATCAAGTAGTAAAGGACATGATGCAAAACTTTAAGTTAAAATTTTGCATGATATACTCCAAAAATTATAAAAAAAGAGTAGTATAGGAAAAAGTGCATTGGGAATGAAAAATAAATGTTAAGGCAAGTTCTGTACGCGGTACCAAATAATATGGAACAACAAAATGAAGAATCTTGTCTGAAAGCCACTCACCTGGATTGAAGAGCTCAGATTCTTGTCTGACAGAAGAATCTTCGCTATATTAGTCAAAGGGCCATTGGCCAAAATGGTAACTTTAGATCCTGGATCAAGTGATTTTACTATTGATTCCCATATCTCCAGAGCCAGTGGCTGTCTGAGTTCAGGGTGATCTGTGTCTCGAGGAGCACCAAATTTCACTGAATTTTCTGCTGTATATCTGGGATAAAAGACAGAATTAAGTCACAGTGCATCAAACGTAAAATGTTGAAAATTCTAGTTGACGTGTGATTTGATCAAAATTCTGATTTTACAGATTCGTGGCGACGTGTGCAAGAAAAGGAAAGAGGGATTGCTCTTTCGACACAAGAAAAAGACAAGCCACTCTGGTGGAATTTGTAGACACACTCCTCTTTAGTAGAACTGATGGATATCTCACGCACAGACTTGTCGATATAAGGATGCTTTATACATCAAGCTATAGGCAGCAACTCTTTGTGGCACTCCAAGCACACAATTTAAAATACTTAAAGAGATGACAACGCATGAGCTATTTTTATATCTATCCTTTTTACAGGATCAAAACCTTTATCCATTCATTCGACATCCCCATGACTTGAATGTACGGAAAATCTTTAACGTGTAAATAAATAGCAAGAACGGCGAAATTTCGATTTTCTAGAATACTTGGAAAATGAACTTCATACCTGCGAGGGCTTCGAGGCAAATTACGAGCCAGCCCGTATAGAGTATCTGAATCAAGAAAGCCACCACTACCATGTGGGATAGCTTTATTATACTTGCAGTCTCCAACAGCAGGAAAAAGTGGATCAGATTGGTTGAGTGCAAACATATCTCCTAGACCAACTGGAATATCATCACGCCCCATCATATGCAGCAAATCATAGATAATGTCTATTGTTGCTGCGTTTGCCCATCCATTTGGACTTACTAGTATTGCCTGAATGAAAATCACAATTTATATACAGATATTTCATAAGCATAAAAAATAACACGTTACGCTTTAGGTACCAGATAAGAACTTAAAACGTAACACGGGTGAATTACATTTTTCCTTATTTAATATAATCTAGAAGACAATAAAAGTAAAGAAACAGTTTTCGACTTTACCTTGAGATTAATTACTTCCACAGGTGATTTGAGGAGATAAAAGAGAGCTAAAAAGTCTCCTGCACTCATATCCATGTCAAAAACAATATTCTTTCCAAGTTGTCTGCTTTGGAAATCTGGTTTGTAGAGAATTTCTTTGTAATGAAGAAATTGTCTCGTAAAATTGAACCTACCGCTTTGTTGAGGCCGGTTTAGGACCTTTAACAATGTACTAATACATTAACAAAATGTAATCACAAATAATATGTGCTGAAAATAATTGAAGTGCTTGGAAAAAATCTGCATTGTTATTCTTTTGTATGAGCAAAATAGAGATACTCACATTTAGAAAGCTTTTAAAAAATTCTCTGTTTAATGAGCTGCTATTATCACTATTAGGCTTTGCTTTTACAGCAACAAGCACAGGCACTGCTTCTCGACCCGTCACTTCTGTTGTATAGCCATCCTGATAATTATGCGTTATGTTGGAGAAGAGGAAGTGGAAGATGATTAGAAACATCATATATAAGGATAGTAGTCTAACATTGTAATGAACAGCATTTCACAGAAAATGAAAAACGAAACCATAGCTCTACCATAGCTCTACCATACTTATGTAGCATTGTAACAAATAAAATTATTTCTTATATCGTGTGCCCTTACTTCTTTGTGCCATCATATGCGAACATGGACCAGCACTACTGTAAATATTGAAGGCCCTTTCCCCGTACACTTGACTTGGACCTATCATAGCATTTTTTAGTTCACGTTGGTGTATTAGGTGTAGAGGAATCATGCCAATCTTTATCTTGTTAAGAGTATTGATTTCCAAAACTACGGAGTATAAAGGAGATTTTGTCGGTCTTGACACAAAATCCGCAGTATTTCAGGAAGTTCTGTATGATCTTACTTTTAAGATGAAATTCTTAATATTCATCACTGGCCATTGATCAATTCTACTGGTACAATATGTTGGACAGTGTGATCCTAATCAACATGTACACTTGTCTCCTTAAACCACGAATCAATCTAATTTAGGAGTATACATGTATTAGGTTGACCTAATATTCGTACTATATAAAATATTTATTGGGGGCTGTTTTTTTGTGTAAGGAGAGGCATGAGAAAACTTGTATTCGTTTTTCTCTGTTATAGTGAAAATCACAAGTAAACGCGGCTCTGACATTGAGTGTGAACCACTATTTGCTTGTGCGTGTTTAATTTCATTATGTTTATTATTAATCTCAAAATTGAGATTAGGGCTTATGTTGAAATATCCTCTAAATCAATTAATGATTTACATAAATCATTTAGTAATCAATTAGAATTGATTTGTAATCAATTAGGATTTAAGATTCTATTTTTAGCTTTTTATTCCCATATAAATTGTAACACTTTTCTCATAATGAAATAAGAAAAAACCATTGTTTCTACATGGTATTAGAGCTGAACAAAGTTCTGAAAACCTTTACAATCTAAGCCCAGAAATTCATCCCAAAACTCTACTTACAAAACCACAAATACCCACAATCAGAAATCGAAACCAAATCTCTTTCACAAAACCAAATCGAAACCGGCCAAATCAAACCAAATCTCTTTTAAAAAAAAAAAAACCAAACCTCAAATTCAGCAGCATTTGACGTCATTATCTTCTTCTCAATTGCAAATCCATTAGTGTTATTTCATGGCTCGTCGTGAGGACTTACGATCCACTGTTTTCAATAAGGAGACTATAAAAATTGAAGCTTCCGCAATGCTCTCTCGACGTCAGCCCAGTTAAACATCACACGATCGTCCCAAATCCAACAACTTAAAGAATTCCACCGTCGATAAAACCTCATTGAAATGTATTCATTGCAACCAAACAGGTCATACCAAAAATCGTTGCTTTGAGTTACTTGGATATCCAGACTGGTGGGACCCAACTCGTTATCGGAATGCTAGGAGACCATCTACGACATCACTTGCTCAAACAAACGACGATGTTGGTCCATCTACTTCATCAACACTAGCAACCCCTACTGGAGAAGGTAAAGTTTTTAATATTTAAGCACCTATTTTGAATAATGCATGGATAATTGATTCTGGTGGCACTGATCATATGACATTTGATGTGAATCAAGTCTTTAAACTGAAACCCTCCTCTCGAAAATATGTCTCTACGGCAAATGGTAATACTACCTCAGTTCTTGGGGAAGGGTCATCCCATCTTACTAAAATTTTACATCTTGATTATGGATTAGTGGTACCTTCCTTGAACTATAATCTTCTCTCTATTTCTAAAATCACCAATACCTTGTCTTGTGGGGTTATTTTTGGTCCGGACTCTTGTGTGTTTAAGGATATTCAGACTCAACAAATTATTGGTTATGATTTTAAGAAAGGGATGATGTACTACTTGGATCTAGAGTCAACAACTTCCATCAAACTACAACATGCTCTGGCTGTCAACAATACTAAGAAAATAACTGAGATTTGACTTTGGCATCGACGTTTAGGGCATGCCTCATTTGGATATTTAAAACGTTTGTTTCCTACTTTGTTTACTGATTTGGATATTTCTAGTTTCAAATGCGATGTTTGTGAACTTGCTAAAAGCCCTCGTGCTTCATTTCCTTTAATTTTAAATAAAAGTCCAAATCTATTTATGGTTATTCTCTCTGATGTATGGGGTCCTTCCAAAATTCCTACATTGGGAGGCTCCAATTGGTTTGTTACTTTTATCGATGATTGTACTCAAATGACTTGGTTATGCCTTATGAAATCCAAACCAGAAGTTACAGTATTATTTAAGAAATTCTACAATATTGTAAGAACACAATATAATGCCCAGATACAAGTACTCATTAGTGATAACGGAGGAGAATATAGCAGTAATGAGCTTCAACAATTCTTGGACTCTCATGGGTCTATTCATCAAACCAGTTGCCCAGATACGCCATAACAGAACGGTGTTGCTGAAAGAAAAAACAGACACCTATTGGAAGTTGTTCGCACTTCCCTCATTGAAGCACACATGCTCCTTCACTACTGGGTGAAGCTCTCCTCTCAGCTGCCTACCTCATCAATCGAGTTCCTTCGAGGTCACTCAACTTCAAAACACCATTTCAAGCACTCACTGAAGCTGTTGTAGCTCCCACAGTCCCCAACTTGCCTCCTCATGTCTTTGGTTGTATTGCATATGTTCATCTTCCCAAAGATCAACGAAGTAAGTTAATGCCTCGCGCCTTGAAATGTGTTTTTGTTGGATATGCACTGCATCAAAAAGGGTATCGATGTTATTACCCCCTACTCGACGCATGTTTATCACTGTGGATGTTGTTTTCCATGAAGATGCAATGTATTACTATGAGTCTAAATTTCAGGGAGAGTTGATAAGTGTAATTTATACACTTATATTGATTCCTTAATGAATAATTTTTATATAATTCTAAGTATTTTAGAGTCGATATCTATTGAATTTTTGTTCATTTTTATGATTGTAGGACAATCTCCGAACTCAAGTCACATTGGTGAAATCGACGAGTAAATGAGAAGAAATTGAGTTTTTAAAATGAATATCAAGAGCCAAGTATTAGAGGATGAGAGAGAAGATAAAATCAATACATTTAAGGTGGGTTGGAGTTAAAATGAAGAGTTGAAGTGAAGGATCACATACCCGAAAGTCGAAGAAGCAAATTGAGAAACTACAATCGAAACATGTGGAGAAATTAGAGTACAACCTTTGGTACAAACATTTCCATAAGTCAAATGATATTCCATTGGAAACATAATTGAATTAAGGTTCTAACGCTTTTTACGGATTGCAATTTGGAGTTTCCTACAGGAAGTTATGGCTGTTTAAAAATCAGTCGCCGACGGAACAGAACTCTGTCCGCTCGAGTGGCCGTGGCACCCGCTCGGGCGGACAGATCCATTGCCAAAGACTTATTTAGGTTAAAAATCTATTTTTGGAAGATTTTTGGAGACTTTTGGTACAAAATTCAACCCTAATTGGACCATATAAATAGGAAAACACTTATAACAATTGGGGAGTCGAATTTTGGAGAGAACAAAGAGGCAAAACACAAGATTTTTACAAGAATTTCTTCATTCGGGCAAGATTATTGAGATTTCAAGCAAGAAAAAGTTGGGATTCTTGAGCAATCCATTGAAGACATTCAAAAGAGCCAATTTTATCTTCAAAGTTCTTCTTGCAATTAAATATTCTGGGTGATGAATTCTCTATTTATTATGTGTTTTTGTAAATCAAACATGATGGGCTAAACTCTTTATGCTAAGGATGATGATGTAAACCATATGTTGAAGTTTTAATTCAAGAATTCCCGTTTTTAATCTTAATTTGTGTTTGTTTGATTTATGCAATGGTTTAATATCCGTTTGAATTATTGATCACCGTTTGAACGTGTTTGTGATTTATTTTCGTTTTCGAAAGGTTTAAAATAGATTATCTCATTATGGTTTTAAACACTAAGTCCTATAGAGATTAGGAATAATTTTCTATGCTTAGTGCAATCAAATTTGATAATCTTGATATTGAAAGCGTTTTTGTATATTCGTATTCAAAATAGGAATATTTTAGAACTTATATGAAAATAAGTTTAATTCTACTCGAAAGAGATTATTAGATAACTTAGGATTATTGATTGTCAATTTGAACATAAATTGGATTAGAACGTGGGATTTTGAGGATTAAGATAGATATTAATGGTGGAGTCGGATTCCTAGCGTAACTCCTTTACTTGATTTTTCTCCAAAAACTATATTTGCTCTTAGTTAAATCGTAGTTATAGTTTAGAGAATTTCATACTTTTCTTCATCCAAATATTTATTGTGTGTATTCGATTTAAGATGGAATTGGTGAAAATTAAGCTATAGTTTAATCCTCGTGGGAACGATACTCTTTTACTGACTTTTTACTATTACCTGTCAATGAACCCGTACGCTTACGGGATTTCACCGTACAAAAGTGTCTTGAGGAAATTCAAACTCTTGAATACAATCTTGTGACAGATGCGGATGAGGTAAAACTTGATATGGCGGAAATATCTAATGACAGTGTAGAAGAATTGGATACGAATGGTCAAAACTTGGATCCTAGTGGTCAATGCTTTGATATAAGTGGTAATGAACATCTAGAAAACCAGGAAACTTCAGAGGTCGAGTTGCAGTCTCTCCCGAGTAATATACCAAACCAATTGTTAGCTGAGGATATTCCTGAGTCGTCTAAAAGACAGTTACCACAACGTCTCACAAGAGGTATTCCAAAACCAACTTATGAGCCTGAATTGTCTAGTAAAGTAAGATATCATATGAACCATTATGTGTCTACACATCAATTACCACAAACAAATCAGTCATTTGTAAATCAATTATCTATTGTATCTATTCCTAACAGTGTAGAAGAAGCCTTAACCTATCCAAGGTTGAAAGCCGCAATTAGTGAAGAGATGGCCTCCTTACAAAAGAACCAAACATGGGATCTTGTAGATCGTCCTACGAAAAAAAACAGTTAGATGTCGATGGATCTTTTCTGTAAAGCACAAAACATATGGTACAATTGAACGCTTCAAAGCAAGATTGGTGGCAAAGGGGTATACTCAGACTTATGGAATTGACTACACTGAAACCTTTGCACCCGTAGCAAAAATAAACTCAGTCCGGGTCTTGTTATCCTTGGCTGCAAATTTCGAATGGCCTCTACAACAGTTTGACGTGAAGAACGCATTTTTACATGGAGAACTATCTGAAGAAGTCTACATGGATCTTCCCCCGGGATGCATAGTGACAGAAAATCAAAGCCAAAAGGTGTGTAGACTGAAGAAATCATTGTATGGTCTGAAGCAGTCTCCCAGGGCCTGGTTTGGAAGATTCACAAAGTCTGTGGTAGCCTTTAGTTATTATCAATGCAATTCAGATCACACTTTGTTCTTAAAGAAACAAAACGGTAAAGTTACTACACTTATTGTTTATGTTGATGATATGGTAGTAAAAGGAAATGATCCAGTTGAAAGAAAGGCTCTACAAGAATACTTGTCCAAAGAATTTGAAATGAAAGACTTAGGCCCTTTAAAGTACTTCTAAGGAATAGAGGTTTCTCGATCTCAAAAAGATATTTTCTTGTCCCAAAGAAAATATGTTTTAGATCTTTTGAAAGAAACTTGGATGTCTACCAGTAAATACACCGATCAAGGAAGGATTGAAATTACGAATGGAAGCTGATCAAGTTCCAGTTGACAAAGAAAGATACCAGAGACTTGTCGGCAAACTGATGTACTTAGCCCACACAAGACCAGATCTTGCATATGCTTTGAGTGTCATCAGTCAATTTATGCATAATCCAGGTGAACAGCATGTGAACGCAGTCATACGAATTTTGAGATACTTGAAATCAGCCCCAAGGAAGGAAATTCTATTTTCTAGAAAAACGGATGAACAGACCATCGATGTATACACTGATGCTAACTGGGCTGGAGATAAAAATGACATGCGATCTACTTCAGGGTATTTTACATTTGTAGGTGGAAATCTTGTCTCTTGGAGGAGTAAGAAACAAAGTGTGGTCGCCCGTTCGAGTGGTGAAGCGGAGCTACGAGAAATGACTCTTGGTATTTGTGAAGGATTGTGACTAAAATTACTCCTTCAGAAATTAGGTTATTCATCAAATACACCTATTCGGCTGTACTGTGATAACAAGTCTGTTCGTGTTATGACCCATAACCCTGTTCATCATGATCGAACAAAATATGTTGAGATTGATCGTTTTTTCATCAAAGAGAAATTGGAGGATAAAAGTCTAGAGCTACCCGAAATCCGATCAGAAGACCAACTGGCAGATATTCTCACCAAAGCAGTTTCAATTCGCATATTTTCAAAATTTGTGGACAAGCTGGGCATGATAGACATCTATGCACCAACTTGAGGAGAGTGTTGAAATATCCTCTAAATCAATTAATGATTTACATAAATTATTTAGAATCAATTAGAATTGATTTGTAATCAATTAGGATTTAGGATTCTATTTTTAGCTTTTTAATCCCTTATAAATTGTAACACTTTTCTCATAATGAAATAATAAAAAACCATTGTTTCTACAGCTTAATCTACAGCACAGTAGGTAGTATTAACCTTACCTAGGACAAACAACAAGCAGAATGCATATTTGGTTTAGCTGCAATAAAAGGCATATACTTACCATGCATCTGCCATTTCCATTCTTTACTAGGCAAAATGGATCTCGAATTCCTGTCTGAACATGGCCACTGTGAACTCCATTTCTCTTTAAGTTTAATTTAGGAATTTTCAAGCCATCAAAGAATGGATTTGAACCATCAGATATTCGATAAGGCTTATTTGAGGTAATGACAGTAATATTCATATACTCCATCTCAGCAAATTCGTTTTCTCCGTTTTGGTTTTGTCTATCACGCATGATTGAAGTAGCTACACCGGATGTAAATGAATCCCACATAAAATAATACTGCAGTACATGATATTTCAATCATTAAGTCTCGTCTACTTCACATTTGAATGAAATCTGTTTACTCAACACGACATTTTCAATTTGTTTACCGTGTAAAAATTATCATCAACCCAAGTATCACGAGCCATTTTCAAGGACTCGAAGCAGTATTGCGCTTCATAAGTATGCTGATTCTTCTCGAATTCCTCGAAAAATTCAATAGTTACAGGGATGGTGTTTGTGGCATCCAATGGAACAAGAGTTACCGGGATGCCAGAATGAATCACCTGTTGCATAAGGAAATGAAAGATTTGTAAATCCTATATTGTACAACGTGCAGCGGCAAGCAGAAGTAGCTTTCACGCTAAAGGTGAACAACTATAAATCTGTGCGTGTGATTTATGTGGTTTAGATTTTTTTCCCCTATTATTGCTTTCGTAATTGGGATTATGGCTTCATTTCTAACACGATATCCAATCAAACTACTAAGGTACCTGATATGCAGCGAAAGGATCTCCAAAGATATTGAATTCTGCATAAGGATTGTAATTGTAGGCAGTGAACAAATTGCCCCGGTTTCCGCACTGCCGAGTTTGGCATGCTGACATGGCCTTCCCAGGGCAGCAACCAGTTGAACATTTTGATCTTACACCACCACCCATAACATAAATGTGCTGAATGTTTTTCTTCAGATTTGGATTACTCATAAGAAAAATAGCAAAATTTGTATGTGCTCCAATGATAAATACAGTGATTGGACCAGCAGAAACTTTGTCTATCATTACTTGCTGAGCAGTGGGCTGCCTTAGAGGTGAGTACTTCCTGCTACCCTGATTCCAAGTTCCAAATTAAGAGATTGTGACCAAAAAAGAGAATGAAAAACAGTTAGAAAAGTGCATTGTTGGCTTGTTCGGTAAGGTGGACTGGACAATACAAAACAATATTAATAAAGATAAAGATGTACAATCTTGTTTATTGTACTGTCCAGTACTGCGTACCAAACATGTGCCACGTGTTCATGTTTTCTACTATAAATAATTGACATAGTGTGCATACCTGTGGAAGAAAGCTTTTTCGAAATCCATAGTTTGTATCAGTATCTAATCTTCCTCCAAGACCTACTGGAATGGCTTGTCTATACCTACAATATCCTGCTGTACTATTCCCCTGATAAAATGAGCTATACTAATCAAGATATTGAAATTGCTATAATAATTATTACTTAGTGAGGTTACAAGTTATTAATCAAAATGCAATGTGTATTACTTTGTGACAATAATATCAATCTGAGTCATTCCCCTTCCTACTGTCTTATAGACCTAGGACTACCATAAAATAGCCGAAGTGATAAACGTAAAAAAAATCGTCTCCTTATGACTGAGTTACCGCTATAAATGTTATATGCAACATAAAGGTCGTCTTCATTGTTTCTCGATTACCTTCCACGAGTATGCATACAATGAGTAAGCTATGTAAATGTTGTATATATGCAACTTACAAGTAAAGAAAAAGGGAAAAACCTGTTCAATTATAGGCAGATATCCACCAACATTCATTATGGTACCATCTTCAAGTATTGCACCTTCACCTCCCACTCCAACGGCAATGTCATCGCGTTCCATCATGTAAAGAATATCATATACTTGATTTACAGCATGTCCAGCATCAGTCCATGCATTTGTGTTTATAGTAATTGCCTGCAGCAAGATGGCGATGATTTTACGACAACAAACCAAGGATTAGTTCGAAAGATGCTTGGACATGATGACAAAGAATGAGAATTTTTTTTATAGAGATCCTATTAGTAGCTAGTGGTGAAATAGGAGACTTCTGGGTTGGTTGTTTCTACTTTTAATATTGCAATGTGATTACTAATTTGAGAATTTATTCTTTACTATTTTGTTAATTTGTTTTATGTTTGTTAACAAGTTCGACTTTTGATTTTGTTAATCTGTTTTAATATCGATTTTAAAATGATTTATTACGAGCATTTTTGTATTTTTATATTCTTTTAAATTATTTTCATAGCTTCTTTTCAATACCTGGACATTTTAAACATGCGTAATACTCTTATTTATACTTGTAGTAGCAACATTGTATTTAATACATGTGCACGTATACTATATACTCATGTATACAAGAACATGCGATCTAGAATAACTTGTTTGGGTAAGCTTAAATTATAATTTCAATTGATCAAACATATTTTTTATCTACACATTTATACATTTGATGTCTATTCATGTATACTAGTATTGTGTACCAATAGTCACGATTCTACTTCAAGATTCAGCGTCGACAATTATTGAAGATTTTTCACTATTCATGGTTCTACTTAAAAATTCATGTTCAAGAGTTCAGATTATTTTCCAACAAAAGTACCTAAACTTTTTTTCGCTCCTCTGTTTGACTTATATCTAGATTTATTGAAAAAAATAGTGATGAATTACGGTATGTTTAGGTTCACAAGCATGATTTCATGCCTCGATGTAAAAGTGTTTCGAGTTCTCTAAGTACATTACACCAACTCATCTAAAACATGTACTATTATTAGGGCCTATTTGGGAGTTTTTTTTTATCGGTTTTGACCGGTTTTAAATTGTACCGTTTATGAAGGGTTAAAAAAATCGGTGCTTGTTAGTTTTTTAGAGCACCGTTTTTTGGCAATTTTTAAACAGCTCAAAAACGGTGTAGTGTAATTTGGAGTATATCTCTCAACCCTCCAAATTGATGATTTTTTACCGTTCTTCATAATTTCTTCCAATTTTATCCTCCAACAAATAATTATTTTCAAATTTCCCTAAACTTAATATTTGTAAAAAAAAAAAAAACATATGCACACATAAAAAAATAAAAAAAAAACATATACAAGAACATAAATTTAATTTTATATTTTCCATGATAGGTCGATATATAATATTTTAAAATTAATTATTTTTAATATATGGACATATATGTAACTTGATTCTTTTAAAAAACTTTTAGAACTGCTGGATAATAAACTTCCAAGTATCGGTTGGACCGTTTCAAAAGCCGCTACTAAAAACTACCCAAAATCGCTCCACTCGTAAACGCTCAAAACTGGTACTTTAAAAAACCCTCATAACCGGTACCCTAAAACTCCCAAACAGACCCTTAAAGACAATAGAAATTTAATTATTTGCATTGTCTTCTGACATTATGTGTCATGTGCAAGCTTGATTCATTTTTTAATTAAAAAATTTACATGTGAAAAATTTAATAAAATTAGTAGAGTCGAGACATGAAAAAAAAAATCTTCAATTATTTTAATATTAGGTAGAACTACTTCGTCTAAAAACATAGAAAATCCATGTACTTTCAAATGATATCACTTAAACTCAAATGTTGTATGCCACGCTGGGAGATTGGTTGAACAATAAATTAATTTGCACGTCATTTAAAGTCAACCAAAGTTGAAAAGACACAAACTTAAATAATTGACTTCACCAACCTTTTTTTTTTTTTTTTTTTTTTTTAAATAAGAACTCAACAACCACTAATTTATAAGTCCACAATACAAAGTACACGTACACATTTGCAACAAATGGGCATTGTGTAAAGATGTCAAGGGAATGAATACTAAATATCCTTTTTCTTTTCAAAACGGAAGATAAATTAAAGACGTACAATTTAGACAATTAAAATATATTTCACATAAAACACGAGCCTCTAAAACAAGCCCATAAAAGAGATTTTAGCAAAAGAATAAACCAAGTGGTGAAAAATCATTTATATAGCCGATTTTGTGGTATTGTAACTATATTTTTGATGACCTTATACATAGAAAATATTGCTTATTAAACTAATAATGATAACAATAATAGCATGTTGGTTGGGCTCGGTATCAAATGAAAAAAATAAGTTAAAATTTAGTTCGTTATAATGTTAAGTGTCGTTCCAAGCAAACGGGACAACAAATTATAACAAACATTTATCGTAGAAAACATGTACCTGCAAATCAAATTCTGATCTATTGAGCTTCAAAAGATACAAAAGAGCAAATAAATCATCAATATCCATATCTGTATCCAAAAGAATCCTTTGAGGCTGCCCCTCAACACAATATATATCAGCTCCCATTGTTCCAATCATCACTATTCCTATACATATATATACATATGTTTGTATCGACATGTTTTTTTTTTTTTGTATACTTCAAGAAAATCTTTCTTTCTCTCTCCCCTCTTTAAATGGTCTGGAATCTTTTCTTCCTCTCTTCAATATATATATATATATATATATATATATAATAAATAAAATTATGAATTGACATTTTCAATTAAACAATACACATATTCCACAATAAAATAAATTCATTTCAATTATTAGTAATAACAGATTTGAATAATATATTAATTAATCAATAAAAGATTTAGAGTATGTAATATTACTAATTGTCTACAAATAGAAAAACAATAAATTGGCAGAATATCATTAACGCAATCTGTATATTTACATATTAGAAAATTAAATTTCAAATTATAATATACGAATTAGTAGGTTATTTAATGAGCCACGAGAAAAATTAATTAATTGTCTTACACGCTATGACTAGCAATAAAAGTCAGGGTCAATCTTTCTCACAAGTAGGATTATATTTGAAAAAATCAGTTTTTAGGCATGGACAACTTTATGTAGTATTGTCTAGAGTTACAAATCGTACGAGATTAAAAATGTTGATTTGTGATAGGGATTGAGTGTCAACCAATTCGACCACAAACGTGGTTTTCAAAGAGGTGTTAGAAAATCTGTATTAGCTATATTGTTTTTTTTTTTTCAATATCAATGTGTAATAAAATGTTATTTGTATGATATTTTTTATTTGAATGTAATAAATAAACAATATACTCTTCAAATATTTTAAAATCACTATCATGAAAAACAAGTGCCGTGCATCGCACGGGTGATATACTAGTAATAATAATAACAACAACAACAACAACAACAATATCTATAATCTACAGCACATATTAAAGTGTCAGTGTAAGAAATATTTTTAGACAGTAAATTTTTTCAAATATCTTAAATTTTTGAATTAAATTTAGAAATAAATGAAGAATAATATATTAAATATGTTTGCATGCAATTAAATCTATAACACATGGAATACAATTAACCTTTAATATGTATCAATAAATGAATTTGAATTAAATCCAAACACAGAGTGTAATTAATTCATAACAAATGAATAATAAATAAAAAATTTAATTTAAATTTTTTATTCTCATTTAAAAAATATCTATTTAATATGGTTTTTACAGTTAAATTTGATTTTATGAGTGTAAATTTACTATGATTGTAAACCCATATAATACATGTTTGTACATACATTTGACCAAACTCTTTATATTAAAAAGAGTAATTAGATGTCAATCTCAATTAAATTTAATAATAAATGGACGAAATGCCAGAGTTTGACAAATCTATAATTTATAGCACATATAAAAATGCCAAATTTGGAAAAAAAAAAGAAAAAAAATAGAAAATAGTCCACACATTTAACATTATAATTGTGAAATTTATTAATAACATATTATAATATAAAGGATTTTATTTGCTGCATGACAATAACGTATTTAAGTTTGAAACAACGAAACTGTTGGAAACCTGTAGAAAAAATTCGATAAAAGAGCCATGTAAATTTTGTTGTTGTTCTTTTTTTTGTAAAAATTATTTAAAACGAAATTCGGATTTTTTTAATTAGAATGTAAATAACTCGGGAAGATTAATAATTTACGATTATCGTCTTTGTAGTTATCATATCTCTAGAAGAAAGTTACTATATTTCTAGAAGATTTTGAGTTTTATGTCAAAAGAGTAGATTAAAAAGTTATAAACGAAACTTCAACTATTTTTATCTCGTTGATCAAATATTTAGTGTATCAGACTGAATTAGACAAGATAATTAACAAATTGACACATATCCATCTTTCTTCATTATGTTTGGTCTGTCGTACGAAATATAGGTAAAATTCTTTTTTCTTTATTAATGCAATAAAGCTGGTCTTCTAGACTCGCAGTTAAATAGTGTTGAATAGCCATTTAAAACCTATCCTAAGAATCTAAACATGAAAGTTGAAATTGACACTCTTTGGATGTGCATACCATCTCTTTAATTAGGTCAAAAAATCTCCCTTTCTTTATCATTCCATATATGAATCGAAATTAGAATAAAAATCAAACCTTTGCATTGAAAGAAATTAATGCAAAATTAAATAAAATTGTACATATAAGCAAATTTGGCATAAACCTAAGTGCTTGCATCTACATAGTGCTTGTTCGATAAAATTTTGTAGATTATAAACAATAAATTTTAAGAATATTTGGATTAAAAAAAAAAGTTGTAAGTCATATACAATTTGTGGATAAAAATAATATTTGATAAGCTTATAAGTAAGTATTTATAACTACTCTTAAACATGTTCTAAACTTCGTTTGAGATTGATATTCAGGGTCATATACTCTAAACTAATATTACACAACTATACACTACTTAAGGTTAAAAAAAAAAATGACTAACAAGGGTAACATAACGCGGAGAAGAGCCGGTTGCAAAGCTTGCTTTATTTTATTTAAGTAAATAAGTGTGGCTCTCTCGACTTAAATTTTTTTGATGAGATAGTTAATATCGCATTTGTTCAATAACAAGAACAAAATATATGCGGCACCAAAAATGTGTTCTTATTTTTTCATTGTATTACTTGGATGTGTTTTGTTGGGATTTTTGGTCCCTAACAAACAAAGAGGCAATGGTGATTAAACGGGTCAGTTTAATTATACTTCTAGGCTTGTTCAATGATCGAAGACTTATTATTTATCTCCAATTTTCAACAATTAGGCAGCCCAATTACAAAGACGTGTCAAAGCACTTTGTAGTTAGCTTTAAGTAATGGGTCACGGCCCAGTTGCTTGGTTAATTAATCTTAGATTAACCTACTTACCTTTAGGACACTTTTGTTGGTCTTTGCTTGCATTATCTATATATGGAAATTACTTGTGGTATAATTTATATATAGCGGCTGCCCTTTTCTTGCAGAGAGCTAAGAGCTGCGTGAAATAAGATTTGAGGGTTTTCCTTGGTAGATTAAAATATACAGACGCACAGAGAGAAAAACAATTTGGCTGCCTCTTTTTTTTTTCTCTGTCACTTCTTCGTAGAGATGGCAAAAATATTCGATCCACCCCGAACTCGATAGATGCCCGATCCGAATGAAGCAAAAAATATCTGATCGGCGGGACGGATCGGGGCAGATATCTGTGATCCGCCATGAATCTCGGGGCGGATCGGATCGGGACCGATCCGATCCGCCCCGCTGCGTATTTTTTTTAAAAAGATTAAATTATAACAAGATAAAAAACTTGGGGCAAGGGCTGCAATTGCAATTTCAAATTTCTTAATTCCTAAAGCCTACAATATTCAGTGTAACTTTTGATAGTTAGTTTGAGAGCTCTCCATAGTGGGTCTAAGATCTCAAATGTATTTTAGAATGTTGTTTAAACTCTAAAGTATAGTAGTAAAGCTTGTTTCAATATATTTTAAATTTTTTGAATGCAAAAAAAAAAGAAAAACGGATAAGTATACGGATCAGAGCTCTGATCCGCCCCGATCCGCTCCGAAAAATGGTAGACCGCGGGGCAGATTTGGATCTCCTACAATTATTGCAGGACAGATTTGGATCAGGCCGATCCGCCCCGATCTGCCCCGTTGCCATCACTACTTCCTCGCGTCCCTGTGTGCGGCGCTGCTAATATTTATTTGCCCCTCCTCTTTCTTCTTCTTTGTGGAGAATAACATTTCTTTTTGTGTGGAATATAGTAGATTATTTAGGAGTGTGTTTTGGCCAAGATTTGTGGTGCTACCATTTGTTGGAGATTGGCTAATCTGAGCCTCTTTCACTCACCATTGTCGTCATGTTGATTGAATATTGAAGATTTTCATTTTGCTTTCAATATTGTCCTTTTTTATTACTTGTTTCTCTATATTAATAATCCTATTTAACTTTGTGTTTTAGGCTTATTATCCAACAAATTGGTATCAGAGCGTGGTTGGCTTTTGAGAACAAATTTGGACTGGAACTTGAAGCAGCAACAGTGACTGGCGGACAACTGGCAACAGCAACAACATTCTTTTTTGGCCAAAAATTAATTTTCTGGGCTGAAATAGCTTATTATGCGATCTGATTTTTTATTTTTATTGACTGCAGATTAATTATTTGGACAACAATGTTTTTCTTGGACAGTTTGGATTCGAGCTTGGTGTCATCTTTCTGCTCCAAATTTGCTGAAAGTAAATCTGCAAAAGTGATAATAAAATAAATAAATTCGCATCTCTCCGATATTACGGACCGTCAGATTGGTCCGCTCTGGTAAATTGGTTGATCCCTTTTAAATTTCTGTAATAGCAGGCCATCGTGTGGGGTAACCATTGCCTGTTGCTAGGAATTTACGTGTCCATTATTGTGACTTGTGTTAGCTTTTGTTTTGGTGCTGATTATTTGCGATACTTTGTTTCTGTACATTATTGTTATTAGTTAGAACTATCACATGGACTTTACCTATTTGACAATTCCCTTGATCTGATATCACGAATCTCATGAAACCTTGAGAATCTAAAACGGTGTATATTGAGGCCTTTAGATTTTTCTGCGTGATTATCTTGAGGTGCTTATTTGTGTGTATTCTTACTTGTTGAGATGTCTGCACATCGTTTTGATTTGAGTTTCTTTATTGGTAAATGTGATTTTTCTATTTGGCAACAAAAAATGAAAAGTATTTTGGTTCAGCAAAAGATTTCAAAAGCTATTGATAATTCTTATGGTCCTAATGTTACTGAGGATCAGAAAAAAGATTTTGATGAACTTGCTTACACTTCTATCATATTGTATTTATCAGACCTTGTTAGAAAATTTGATTTCATAGAAAAATTTTAGAAAAAATTAGAAGAGCTTTATTTAATCCTATCCACTTCAAACAAAATTTATCTCCTTGAAAAAAATTTCAGCTTCAAAATTGATCCCTCAAGGAATTTGAATGACAATCTTGATGTTTTTAATAAGTTTGTGCAAGTTATTATAAACTGTGGTGAAACGGTCCCTGAAATTAACAAAGCTATAATTTTGTTAAATGTCATTCCTGATTCATATAAAGAAGTCAATAATACAATTAGGTATGGGAAGGAGACCCTTGCACCTGACATTGTCATATACTCTTTAAAAAATAAGGAGATGGGGTTGAAGTTCAAGAAAAATGAGAGAAAAAATGGTGAGATCCATTTTGTGAGAGGTAGACCTCAATCGAGGGGTGGGAGTGGAGGTGGATGTAGGCAAAATAGTGGTGACAATAAAAAGGGTAGAAGTCGTTTTAAGTCACGGGGTAAGGCAAATGGGAAGAAGTGTTATCGTTGTGGCAAATTAGGCTATTTCATTAGTGACTGATATAAAGAAAAGAATAAACAGAGAGATCAGAGAGAAAATACTTAGACGAATGTAGTAGTACCCAGAGAGGAGTCTGGTGAGGTTTACATGCTTTTGAATTCCGAGCCTAGTGAGATTAATCCGTCTATGAACTCCTATATGGATAAGTGGATTCTTGATCCGGTGCATCTTTTCACATCACATCAAATAAACGTTGATTTGATCATTTGCATAAAAGTAATCATGGGAATGTCGTTGCATGGGGTGGTGTTGCATATAACATTACTGATATTGGTGATGTGACTATTAGATTTGATAGTGGCTTTGTGCATACACTAAAGAGAGTTAGGTACATTCCACACCTGGGTAGAAATTTAATTTCTGCGAGGGAGTTTGAGGAAATATGTTTTGTTGGTGTGCTTGGCAATGGCATGTTAAAAAATACTAAGAGTTTGAGGAAATATGTTTTGTTGAAGTGGTATCTTAAAATTTGATTAAACTTGAGAAAGTGCATTCAAATTATAACCCTACAAATATGGGCACTAAGGTGCTCACTTTGGTAAAGTTTAGAAGTTGTCTTACACTTCTAAACATTAGTACAAATACGTTGAGTTCTAATTAGTTTAGAATTCATTTTTTTTTCATCTACTGAGCATGTGTTTTTTGCGTTTTACAGATTTTTTGTTTGGAACCAAGGTGGAGGTTTGTTGGGATTTTTGAAGGTCTCCTTATTTACGACAAAATTTAGATCAGGTTGCACGAAAGGAAGGGTAAAAACCTATCTAAAAGTCGTTTTTGTGATGCTTTCGGCTACTGGACTTTCGCCATCTAGGGTGCAGCATTCGTGCTACTTCGCCTAGGGTCCCCAACAAACAAAGAGGCAATGCTAATTAAACAGATCGGTTTAATTATACTTCGTAGGCTTGGCCAATGATCGAAGACTTATTATTTATGCCTAATCTCTAACAATTAGGCAGTCCAATTACAAAGACGGGTCAAAGCACTTTGTAGTTAGCCTTAAGTAATGGGACACGACCTAGTTGCTCGATTAATTAATCTTAGATTAACCCACTTACCTTTAGGGCACTGTTGTTGGAAAATTAGTGCAAATGGTCCCTAACGTATCACGTTAGTACGCAAATGGTCCCTAACCTTTCATTTTTGGCTCAATAGTCCCTAACCTTCTACTGTTGGTTGCGCAATTGGTCTTTTTGACGGATTCCGTTAAAAATCCGTTATAACGCTTTTATTTAGGGACCAATTGCGCAACCAACAGTAGAAGGTTAGGGACCATTGCGCCAAAAATGAAAGGTTAGAGACCATTTGCACACTAACATGATACGTTAAGGACCATTTACACCAATTTTTCCACTTTTGTTAGTCCTTGCTTGCAATATTTATATATAGAAATTACTTGTGGTGTAATTTATATATAGTGGCTGCCCTTTTTCTTGCAAAGAACTGAGAGCTGCGTGAAATAAGATTTGAGGGTTTTCTTAGGTGGATTAAAATATACAAACACACAGAGAGAAAAATACTTTGGCTGCCTCCTTTTTTTTTCTATGTCCCTTGCTCGCGTTCCTGTGTGCGACGCTACTAATCTTTATTTTTATTCCTCCTCTTTCTTCTTTGTGGAGAATAATCTTCCTTTTTGTGTGGAATAAAGTGGATCATTTAGGAGTGTGTTTTGACCAAGGTTTGTGGCGTTACCATTTGTTGGAGATTGGCTAATCTGGGCCTATTTTATTCACCATTATCGTCCTGTTGATTTAAGATTGAAGATTTTTATTTTATTTTCAATATTGTCCTTTTTTTGTATTAATAATCCTATTTAACTTTGTCTTAGGCTTATTATCCAACATGTTTTTATTGAAATTACACAAAGTTTCTTCCTTTATTTCTATATAAAATGTTGGCAAGTAGCCAATGATATATAAAGAATGAAAATTTCTTACAATGAACAAGAAAAGATAAAAAAATCACCGGGTTTGGAAATTTGGCCTTCTTCAGAACGGGCCATTTTAGTTTCACCTTGGTGGTGTATTCCAAATTCTTCTCTGTTCTTCAAAACTTCCAACAATGGCAGATTGTTTTTCGTCCCCAAGTCGATTCACAAAAACATCGTAATAAGCAAAAGGATCTACGTCTTCCAATACTTTCACTGAATTTCCATGTTTTTGATCAATAGTTATCCGTCCATCTTCGGATTCAATACCTGTTGTCAACACTCTGATAGGCCTAGTTTCGAATGTTGTCTTCAGAGTGAAATTGTCACCTGCCAAGATTACTGCACCAAGGATTTCTCCCAAAAATGTGTCCTGCATCAGAATGAACATGAGTTTGAGGGGATGTTAAAGATATGGAAATGGTTCAGAAGGATAAAATTTAAGTCGAACAAATCTTGGAATGGTCGCTATAGGGTCAACCACGATACTGCCGAGTTCAGGACCATAGCCTGGTTCAAAATGGGAAGATCTAAGCTCGTGCAAGGCAGTGCATAAAGTCATTTGTGAAGGTAAACTAAAGAGCTCGAACATTGTAGCGAGCTTAGCAAATATTTTGAGGGGAGTAACTTGTTCCGTGTAGATCACCGAACTTAACTTTGTTCCAAGTTGCTCCCTGATCTTGTACTTTTGTTAGAATTTAGTTACTCTACCTTGTTCGTTAAAGCCTGATTGGCAAATAACTAGACTACCCCTTGATCTTTTGTATTAGTGTTTAAAATTCAGTGGCCACCAGACCAGTGTATTTAACCATATTTTGAGGAGATATTTTCAATGATTCCCTCATATTTTTCCTGATTTTCTGAGATTATTTATAAGGTCATTCTCTTTGTCATTTATAGACAGGAAAGTAATACAAATTCTCTATTCTTTTTAAGTGTTCGTCTCATGAATTATATTTAGTTTATAGTTTGTAATGATCAGAATCGATAACAAACTTCACATACCATATGTTGATATCTAGGATGTGTTTGTTTCAACCGATGCAATCTCGACAGCAAACGCCAGGCAAATTTGCCTTCAGGTGTCTTCTTTGTCAAGTAAAGCCTTTCCAGAATTTTACGGTATCTGCTAACCTTACGCTGGATGCCAAGAGGAATGAGTGTGATGTTAAGACCCGAATCAAAAACCACTTTTGCAGCCAAAGGATCAAGAAACATGTTGAGTTCTGCATATTCATTTGAAGGAATGTTGATAACATTTCCTTTGTCACTTTTGTGATTGTTGATATGGCCCCCAACTACAAATATATCCTGCATAGAATGAAAAATGTGTGTCATGTTCCATCAAGAAGCCCCTAATTTCAAAATAGTTGCATGAAAGTCCGATCCTTGACTTATTAATAAGCTTGATTAGAGGAGTCGGCAAAATGTCGCTGTCTGTTCCAAAAACAAAAGCCCCTTAGCACCCCAGGACGGGAGTGGAAGGCACGCTTAGACGCAGGATATTTGAGGCTCTGGCTTGGCAGTTAAAGGAGCAATTGGTCTTACCTGGAGGTAGGAGTGAAAGATATAGACAAAATGGTTTCATGTTAAACACATTTCAGAAATCTTGGATTTCACTAGGTAAACCCATTGGACACTCAACAATATTAAAAAAGAAAAGGAAGTTAAAATTTTGTCTATGGTATTCGTCCACTGTGTACCATACACGGTGTAAGGATCTTGAATTAGGAAACTACATTGCTCTGAAAAAAAGAAATTGTATTGTGCATCAAGTAGTAAAGGACTTGATGCAAAACTTTAAGTTAAAATTTTGCATGATATACTCCAAAAATTATCAAAAAAGAGTAGTATAGGAAAAAGTGCATTGGGAATGAAAAATAAATGTTAAGGCAAGTTCTGTACGCAGTACCAAATAATATGGAACAACAAAATGAAGAATCCTGTCTGAAAGCCACTCACCTGGATTGGAGAGCTCAGATTCTTGTCTGAAAGAAGAATCTTCGCTATATTAGTCAAAGGGCCATTGGTCAAAATGGTAACTTTAGATCCTGGATCAAGTGATTTTACTACTGATTCCCATATCTCTAGAGCCAGTGGCTGTCTGAGTTCAGGGTGATCTGTGTCTCGAGGAGCACCAAATTTCACTGAATTTTCTGCTGTATATCTGGGATAAAAGACAGAATTAAATCATAGTTCACAGAATTGAAGGTTTTGAACTTCTCAATCACCGATTCAATCTTCTGTGACTGTACGAAAGAAGAAAAACAATCCTCCAACATAGAATGACTTGGTGCAGGAAAGCAAATCCAAAGGAAACATTGGATAATGAGAAGTGAAAAACTTGATATGATTCTGGTGATGGACATTTCTGATTTTACAACTATATAAAACAGACATCCTTAGATTTTGTATATGCTTGGAAAAGTTTTTGCTCACACAAGTGACAAATGGCGTATTTGGTACTCAGCAATAGACATTTCTAATAGGACAATGAAAAAGATATATAACTTTTTTTTTCTTAATCCTGTCCTATGCTTTTCCACTCTAGTACATGTCGGAAGTGTTTATATATCAATCTATAAGCACCATCTTTTTGTGGCACTCCTAGCCGAGATAATTTTTATATCTGTCCTTTTATAGGATCAAAATTTATATATCCGACATCTGTGATGACCTGAATGTAGAGAAAATCGTTAACGTGAAAATAAATTAACAAAATAGTTAGATTTTTTTTTTTTACCTCCGAGGGCTTCGAGGTAAATTACGAGCCAGACCATACATAGTATCTGAATCGAGAAAGCCACCACTTCCATGAGGGATAACTTTATTATACTTGCAGTCTCCAACAGCGGGGAAGTGTTTGTCAGATTGATTGAGTGCAAACATATCTCCTAGACCAACTGGTATGTCATCACGCCCCATCATATGCAGCAAATCATAGACAACATCTATTGTTGCTGCATTTGCCCATCCATTTGGACTTACTAGTATTGCCTGAATGAAAATCATAATTTACTGATATTACATAAGATCAAAAAATAAAATAGTTCGTGTAGTCCTGTATATAACATCCGTAACACATATGTACCATAATCTGATAAGACCTTAAACAAAACAAGTGTGAAGTACATCTTATAAATTTTCCTAAACGAGTATATCATGTCTGGTATAGAAGACTGTAAGAGTAAAGAAATATTTTTGTTCTTTACCTTGAGATTAATTACTTCCACAGGTAATTTGAGGAGATAAAAGAGAGCTAAAAAGTCTCCTGCACTCATATCCATGTCAAAAACAATATTCTTCCCAATTCGCCTGCCCTGGAAATCTGGTTTGTATAGAGTTTCTTCATAATGAAGAAATTGTTCAGTAAAATTGAACCTTCCACTTTGTTGAGGCCGGTTTAGGACCTTTAACAATGATGAAGAAAATGTACTAATAGATTAGAAAACTGTAATTGTGCTAAAAATGATTCTGCAAATGAAGTGCTTGGAAAAAGTTGGCCAAATCTAGTTTTGTATGGAAAAAAAAAACAGCTTTTGGTTAAGAGATAATAGACCAAATAATGGACCAACTCACATCTAGAAAACTTATAAAAAATTCTTTGTTTAATGAGCTGCTATTATCACTATTTGGCTTTGCTCTTACAGCAACAAGCACAGGCACTGCTTCTGGACCAGCCTCTTCTGTTGTATAGCCATCCTGATAATATCCATTATGTTGGTGAAGAGGAAGTCGAAGATGATGAAACATGATAAATAAGAGTAGTAATCTAACATTCTAATGAACAACATTTCACAGTAAAATAGAAATGAAATCATAGCTCTACTATACTTCACTAGCATTAAACAAATTATTTTGATACTTGTATCATGTGCCCTTACTTTTCGTGTTAGATCATATCCGAACACGGACCAGCACCATCATAAATGTTAAAGGATTAAAGGATTTTTCCTCTCCACCTAACCTAGATGTAGCGAAGCATTATTTTCGTTCATGGTGGTCTCCTAGTTGTAGAGGAACCACACCAATCCATCACTGTTAAAAGTAGTGGATTCCGAAACTCCGGAGTAAAAAGGAGATTCGCGTCGGTCATGTTACAAACTCCGCAATATTTATTTTTAAGATGAAATTCTTAATATTCATCACTAACCTTCTAGTGATCCATCGATTCTATTGGTACATATGTTGGACTGTATGGAGCCTAATCATAATGTCCACTTATACACTGACTTGAATTGACGTGATATATGGGTATATCGGGCATTTATACATGTATTAGGTCGCTATAATATTCCTATTAAAGGATTTATAGGGGGAATTTTTTTTATGCAAATAGAGGCGTCGGAAAGCTTGTATTCTTTTTCTCAGATATAGTGAAAATCTGCAGCTGCAAGTAAAAACAATTCTCACATTGAGGGTGAACCATTATAAATTTGTGTGTTGCCTGTGGATGTTTTTTTTTTGTTCTTTTTAATATTGATCTCGTAATTGAGATTAGGGCTTAATCCATAACATATGAGGCAGCGTTAACATTTTCTAGGAGAAACAACAAGCATAATGCATATTTTAATTTGCTTTAGCTTCATATAAGAGGCATATACTTACCTTGCATCTGCCCTTTCCGTTCTTTACTAGGCAAAATGGATCTTGAATTCCAGTCTGAACATGGCCACTGTGAACTCCATTTCTCTTTAAGTTGAATTTAGGAAATTTCAGGCCATCAAAGAATGGATTTGAACCATCAGATATTTTATAAGGCTTATTTGAGGTAATGACTGTAATGTTCATATATTCCATCTTAGCAAATTCGTTTTCTCCATTTTGGTTTTGTCTGTTGCGCATTATTGAAGCAGCTACACCCAATGTAAACGAATCCCACATAAAGTAACTCTGCACTACATTAGATTTCAGTCAGTAATTCTACATCTACTTCATGTTTGAATGAAATCTGTTTATTCAAGTCGACATTGTCAATTTTTTACCGTGTAAAAATGATCATCAAACCAAGTATCACGAACCATTTTCAACGACTTGAAGCAGTATTGTGCCTCATAAGTATGCTGATTCTTCTCTAAGGCTTCGAAAAAGTCACGAGTTATCGGGATGGTGTTTGTGGCATCCAATGGAACAAGAGTAACCGGAATTCCAGAATGAATCACCTGTCGCATAAGAAAACAATGACAGATTTATGAATCTTTGTAAAGCCATATAGGTTAATGAAATCTGTGTACTTTTTATGGGGTGGTTTTTCCCCACAAATTGAAGGTGAACCACTGTTTTGCATGTTCTGATTTCGTCTTGCTCATTATTAATTCGTAAATTCGGTTCAGGGCTTAACAAGATATCCAATCAAACAACTGAGGTACCTGATATGCAGCAAAAGGATCTCCAAAAATATTGAATTCTGCATAAGGATTGCAAGTGTAAGCAGTAAACAGATTGCCTCGGTCTCCACATTGCCGAGTTTGGCATGCTGAGAGGGCCTTCTTTGGGCAGCAACCAGTTGGGTTTTTTGATCTCACACCACCACCCATGACATAAATGTGCTTAATGTTTTTCTTCAAATTTGGATTATTCATAAGAAATATAGCAAAATTTGTATGTGCTCCAATGATAAGTACAGTGATTGGACCAGCAGAAATTTTCTCTATCATTACTTGCTGAGCAGTGGGCTGCCTTAGAGGTGAATACTTCCTTCTTCCCTGATTCCAAGTTCCAAATTAAGAAACTCTGACCAAAAAAAGAGAGCTGTAAACAGGTATAGAAAATGCTTTGTTGGCTTGTCGATAAGCTTGCCTGTATAGTACTGGACGATTTGTACTATCCAGTACTTGGTACCAAACACATGCCACATGTTCATGTTATATAGGCATTCCTAGGAGAAAAGGATTAAAAGCTTATTCAGTCATATTCAGATTATTCTATTACTTCAACGAACAGACTCTTTCCATAACTCCTATGTGAGATGTTTGGATCTTCAAAACTCCATTGATATGCACAAGAGAAATGCTATCTGTACTTGGACCAAGACCAGAGCTTTTACTTGGTCAAATATCAATTAAGGTGAAGACAAAGTAGGGTTTAGTTATTCCCTCTGAGTGAATGGAAAGGAAAAACACATGACCAGTTCCACTTTGGATTTGCAGTTCAGATGTAAAATCTATCAAGTGCAAAGCAATGAAAGAAAAATCGAACCTATGCTTCACACTAGAAATAATCGATATAGTGTGCATACCTGTGGAAGAAAGCTTTTTCGAAAGCCAAAGTCTGTATCCTTATCTAATCTTCCTCCAAGACCTACTGGAATGGCTTGTCTGTACCTACAATATCCTGCTGTATCATTCCCCTGATAAAATTAGCCAAATTATTAAAATATAACTTTGGTAATAAAATAGCAAGATGTTGAACTGCAATGATAAAAGAGGGGACAAACTTATTTATAAGTGCAGACGAGATTCATTTTTTCATGAAAGTTTTGACACGTGCACAACTTTCATAAATAAGTAGCACCAAAACTTGAACTTCGGACTTGCCTCATCAATGACCTTCTTGAACCACCTCATCTACAAGCTTAAGTTACTAGAGAGGGAACATTTAAATTATATCTTCAACATTTACTTTGTAAGGTTATAAGGTATTAATCAACTTTTTAATAGTACAATATTCTGATGCATCATTCCCCTGCCTCTTGTTATAGGCCTCGGACCACCATAAGCAAGCATAAGTAATAAATGAAAGAAAAACTCATCTTCTTTCTTTGTCGATTACCTTCCTCGGGTACATATACGATTGCATTAGCTTCATAATTTTGTACGTAACTAAAATACAGAGAAAAGGAGAAAAACCTGTTCAATTATGGGCAGATATCCACCAACATTCTGCAATATGGTACCATCTTCAAATATTCCACCTTCACCTCCCACTCCAACGGCAACGTCGTCACGCCCCATCATGTAAAGGATATCATAGACATGATTTACAGCATGTCCAGCATCAGTCCATGCATTTGTGTTAATAGTAATAGCCTGCAGCAAGGTGGTGATGATTTTAAAACTAAAAACTAAGCCTTAGTTCTTGTTTAACAGAAACACGGACATTTCTTGCTCATTATAAGAGAATTGTTTAATGCCTCAATTTCAATAGATATACTGAATATCCACTTTTAAGGAAAATAAAAAAGGTAGATTCATACATTGAAATGAATAATTGCGGTCATAATCTGTTTAATTGTGTCATCTAAAAACTTAAACCAATGGAGAGCCAAAAATTTATATATTTAAACTTTTTCTCTAACACGCCACCCACGGGCAGGTCAAATCTAATTATTTTATACACTATTCTGAGAGAGTGGTTGAACAATGAACTAATAAGTCATAGAAAGCAAATTAAAGCTGAAGATATCACTAATTTGATAAAAAGAGCACAAACTGAAACTGACTCAACCAACCTTATTTTCTTTTGCTTTATGAACTCCACCAAAACTTCATCATAACATGGATAATATAAAACCAATGGATGTATACATCCACTCACTTTATTTTCACGATAAATTAATGGGAGTACGACGACTTAGGTGGTTATGATACACTTTGAATAAAACACGATGATAAATGAGGTTCTAGAAAAAGAACAAACGGACAGAAAATGATTTATGTAGTTGACTCTGGAACAAGTTTTCTCTGATGTCCAGAGAAATGGCTAATTAAAGCTTGTTTGATTTCACTTCAAATTTTGCTAAAAAGTTGAAGTCAAAATCACCAATTAATTTTAATCGACCACAACTTTTCAACCACACACTTTTATCAAATTTTACAAAAAATCTGATTTTAATCAAAATCAACACAATCTTAAACTAATAGCAACTACAACATATTTTGTAAGGAGGGTTGAATAACACTCTATTGTATCGATTGTATTAAGCAAAAACAAAAAATCTAAAATTATGTTCATCATACTTTTCAATTAAGTTCAGTATTGTATAACAAACACGCACTAACATAATCATGGCCACAAATTAAAACGAGTATTTATCAATGAATATGTGTACCTGCAAATCAATTTCTGATCTATTGAGCTTCAAGAGGTACAAAAGAGCAAAGAAATCATCAGTATCCATATCTGTATCCAAAAGAATCCTCTGGGGCTGACTCTTGACACAGTATATATCAGCTGCCATTGTTCCAATCATCACTATTGTTATACATAAGTATACATATCTATGTATCGACATTTTTCCCATAATCCAAGAAAATCTTCCTCTTTCTCTCTCCTCTCTCTATCTCTCTAGAAACTGTAAATTAATTATAAAGGGTCTGAACTCTGAAGTCTGCTTTCTTGATCAGCTAAACCACTGTTGCATCAATCCCATTATGGAAAAGTGAATGATCCCACAAAAAATAAGAGAATCAAAAGCCAGAATTTAATATATTGACTTTTACAGTAATACTTTATCTGTGCATGTATGGTGTATCTACCATATTCGTGCCGACAGCCCATATATTTCTGAAAATGGCATAAATGAACGGGAGACTGAAAAGGGCTGATACTAAAGAATCAAAGTTTTAATAGAGTTGTGTGTGTGTGTGTGTGAATATGAATATATATACACACACACATGTGTGTGTACATATAGAGAGAGAGAAGTACTAAAATGATCTTGCTAACTAGGTGGAACGTGAAAAAGGCCGAAGGAGACGCCGGGCCGCATTATGGAGGAGGACAGGAAGCACAAGGAAGATGTGCTGCAGTGTATGGTCTTTTCTTGGAGCGAGTGATTTGGATTTGACAAAAGAAAGGAATCGAAGAAATGTTAATGATAATGGGGTCAATTTAAGTACTGTTCTAAAAAGCGCAAAGTGTGATTAGACATGATAGTCAAATTTTAAATGTTTTGAGCCTAGACAAAAATGAGACAAGTGTAAAATACGGTTAGGCGTGGCTAAACATGAAAATATGCCTCACGCCTAAACAGAGTCAAGACCAACTTTTTAAAATAGTGAATTTACAAATGAATTTGATAATTAATATCGTGTATATATATTTCTCTTAATTATGTTCAGTTTAATACATGTGAGCATAGCTTAATTTGAGCCTAATTTGACGAGAATGGGACCGAAATATGTGTCAATAAGAATTTTATACATGAAACTAAATGGCTCTATATGCAGAGATGAAATCAAATCGGATAACTTGCAGCCTAAACCTCCACCTCCCACAACCGCAATGAATTTCACTTGTCAAAAAATAAATAAAATCCAAAATGACATAGCAAAATTTCATAAACTTCGTACAGAATGGCCTCTTGAAAACTGTTTTGGAGTGATGAATATTTGAAACCCCACAAACAAATGAATCAAAAATATTTGCATAAACACAAAAATAGAAATAAAATAAAATAAATAAAAAATTCATTTACCAACAAAAAAATGAATCGAAAATATTTTCATAAACAAAAAAAAAAAAATAGAAAAAAGTAAAATAAAATAAAAAAGTCATTTACCTACAAAATTGCCATTACACATACGGGTTTAATCTTTGAACTAGCTCTGAGCGTCAAGTAGGTCGGTACGGGTGTTTCAATACCCAGAACCACCTGTTACAATTCGGGTATTTTGTAAATGAAACCATTTAGTTCCACGTAATTATTGGAACCAAACCCGAACTGGAATCTACCCATAACATGTTCTTTTAAAATCATTAGTTGATAACATGTTTTGAAAAAAATTAAAAATTGCAAACTCATTAATATTAAAGTACGTGGAGATATTAAAATAATTTATGAAAGATATAAATATTAACTGGAAGAATAGACACAAGAATTGCAAACACATAAATTAGAGTTAGAAAAAGAAAATTTATCTCTCAAAATTAAAGATTCGTTTCGGTCACAAAAGAGTTTCGCCTTCTCCATCTCACTGTGTGTTGAGGGAGATAGAGATGAACGAAAATGCGAGATAGACGACAATGATTGTATTGAGTATCTAAGCAAATAACAATTGAAAATTTAAGATTTGAGTAATTGGAATTGGGTTAAATGAGTTTGAGTTTAAGAGTGATGAATTTTGTACTTTTGGTTTGGGTCCTGGACATTTAGACTCTTGTCTTTGGTACCGTGGTGTTATGTTGTAGGTCATTAGATTATGGTGAATAAATTGTAAAAAATAATAAAATAATAAAAATGACAAATTCGGTTCCAATCGAGTACCACGATTCTACTTCAAGAACCAAGAACCGACCTGGACCCAGTCAGTTCTCGGTTCTCAGTTCTCGATTTTGGTTCCTAATTTTATTTTTTTGAAACCAAAAGTTCTAATTCGGGAGATTCAGTTCTGGTTAAAATGCCTACCTTGAACCCTTGTCCAATGCTTATCGTGCACCCAGTTTACCACTAATCCACCGTAACAAAGCAAAACAAGTTTTCTTTTTAGTTTGGAGTAAATTAAAATATATGTCAATCAAACCTTTTTTCTATGTATAAGAAAATTTGAAATAAACCTAAGATTGATATTCGAAACTATCATTATTAAAGTACAAATAAAAAAATATAAATGATTCAAGAGAAATATTTATAGTAAAAGGGCGCGATTTCTTTTACTAATTATAATCATTCGACAAATTAAAGGTCTTAATTTGAGCTAATAATTAGATTTTCCCCCCTTTTTTGTCATATTTGAAACAGTGAATTTTTAGATGAATTGGAAAACTTTTGAGAACATGAATAATTATTAAACCTAATTAATTAATATATAATTATCATAATAATAAAGTATTATAATTAGACAACGTGTCCAACAATGGAGCCCACATAATATTTTTTATTCAAAAATATCCGACAAAAAAATTAAATATTTGTAGAATAAGAATGTTAAATAGTCAAAATCAATTATAATTTATTTTTGAATTATTTTGTGCCAACAGATTTGTGATCCAATGATGGAACATGTGTTAGATTCTTGTCGTCCAACAAGATACCATGAAAGGAATTCTTGTTCTTGGCTGGAATTTTTTTTTTTCCCCTTTGATAATTGATAATATTTTTTGAGGAAATAATGGAATACACGGGTATCATTATTTTTGACTCATGAGAGTTGTATAACGGATTTACATAAATTTAAACGTTTTTTGTCATTGAAAACTCATGGTTACTCAGTCAATAAATAAAAAATCGATAATACCATTTTCTCTTTTATTTTGTAAACAAAATATTTTTTGAGTCACGGGTATCAATGAAAATTTCATCGGATATCTTGTTCATGTTTATTGAGAGTTGTATTTGATCAACTCTATTTCATGGTCGAGTTAAATTGACATGATCTTTTGCAATAATATATTTTATTCTTTTTTCATTCTTGTCTTTCTTGCCATTCTCTCTTATGATCTAAGGGTGACAATAAGTCCAAGATACTCTCCGGCTCGGCCCCACATTTAAACGAGCCCAGGGCCAAGCCAAGCTCAACTTTCAGCTTGGCGAGCCAAATTTGCGCATAAACTTTTAAATTTTTTATTCATTCTTTTTACAAATTTTTGTAAATTCTATTATTCTAAAAAAGAAATACAAGGCTCGTGAGTTAGCTCGGTTCGGCTAATTGGACGAGCCATATTTGTTTCATAAGCCTTGTTCGTGTAGTTCAACCAATCGAAGAAAAGCAAGATTAGAAAAAGGAACCCATCATATTTTGTGATGTGAAAATTTGACTTGATAATTAGAAGACAAATTTGAGTTAAAAATTTCCTAAAACCAATAAATTGTTTCTATTATGGTCAATGACCTATCTGTTCTTCCAAGCCCCACCCTCTCATGAGGTGGGGCATTTGAATATCAAGTGTATGTTTGACTAAATTTTAAAAAATTAGGTTTAAAAAAGTGTACTTATAATTAAATAAGTAAAATGAAAATAAATTATATTGTTTGTTGATCAAAATAGTAAACTCTCGCTCACTGTAAAAAGAAGTAATTTTTTCTTGTAAATTAAAAAATTACTTATTCAAATTATATGACAAATTTAATAGTAAATTTGACTTACTTTCAAATTTTTACTAAAATACAAAATTCATGGCAGATTTCCAAAAGGTATCCTAATTTTAGCAAAAGCATTAATCATAGGAGGAGCAACCTAAAAATAAATAGATTCCGTTCGTTTTTTAGGTCTTGTGTAGAGCCTAGAGGTGTCAAGTTTCACTCAAAAGCTTACACCAAAAAAGTGTGAGGACCGACATGACTTGTAGGGACACCTTGTGATGGATGGGCTTAGGGTGTGTCAGGTTGCATGGGTTATTGAGCACAATATTTCTTTTCAGGGCAGTTATATCATATATGTTGCCCGTATCGAACAACTGCAACTGCTAAGAGTCGAGCAATTGTTTGATTCGAACAACATATATTCTTCTTTTCTTTTCATTACTTATCTATTTAGTTTGGAATCATTGTCGATGAAGTATAATTATTGGAGTTTTGTGGAAATTAAGTCCCTTAAGTCTGTTTCAAAAAAAAATTAGGTCCCTTACATCATTTTTTAAAATAAAAACAAAATTGAAAAATAAAGTTGTTATCAAAAAAATTGAAAAAATACGTTCTCTTATAATAAAAAGTTCTATCAATGCTAAAGTAGTAATATTCATATTAGAGAGAAAAAACCTTAACTCCCTTTTCTACTCTCTACGATTTTAGACGATTTTTGCTCAATATTCGTAAATCTATGATTTGGGTTCCATATTTGTTGATTTTAACCTCTATAAATTGGACCCAAATCAGTGAAGAAGGTGAAACCAGCGTTTGTGAATTGAAGGCAACTAAGAGAAAACGTGGTACAATCAAAATAACTTCAAACTTAAAAAGAGAAATCTTGAGGAGTAGGTTTAGAAACTTAAGGTTAAGCTCAATATTTAATATTTGTTTTTTATTATTTTTTTGATTTTGGGGTTTGTTTTTTTTAATACTTCTTGTGTCTTTTCTTATGTGAAATCGGAAATCCCATGGTCTCTCATTGTTATTTAATGTATATGTGAACATTTGCACTCTATGAACATTTGATGTTTCTTGTTGATCATTCATTATATTTTTAATGCCTTTTGTGAAGTTTGTAATTTTTTGTTCAAATATACCAAAAGTGACATACTGTTATTACTTTATTTTAAAAGTGCGCCCCTGATCACCTGCCCATTGTGGGCAGAAAGTTTCTGCCCACCTGCTGTCAACTGCCCACCTGCTGACACCTTAGCAGGTGGGCAGAAACTTTCTGCCCACAAGGGGGCAGGTGATCGCCCCCGTTTAAAAGTGATAATAATGTGTAGAAGTTTGTAATTTTTTACAGTTATGTATTCTTTAGTTGCAAACAAACGAAAAAAAAAAAAATTAACTTATAACCTCAAATTCTCGAAAATTCATTCTTCTTTTCATTTGTAACTTCTTGTTCAAAGGTGTTGGACTTTGATATGATTTTCAATTAATAATACTTTTTGCATCTTTCACACTCACACTTTGGATGGTATTTTATTTATTTGGATCAAGAGCTAAAGAGTACTATCGTTGCTTTTACATCGTCAAGTACGATCCACTTACTATGATCCCCAAGTGGAAAAATTGTTCTGCTTTATATTTGAATGTACATCTTTGTCGTGTAATATTGAGCAATAAGAATAGGAATCGTCCTTACCGTTAGTGCACGATTTTTTTATTTAAGAAGTGACGCATGATGTGGTCTATTAATATACAAAAATAATTTATATTATAAGCATTTTTGATAAACTTAAAATCCACACCATATTACAAGCCTAGACATGCAAAATCTTAAATCACATATTATATCACATGACAAAAAAGAAACAATTAAATATTATATTTAAACTTAACGCCAAATAAATGAAATTCAGTTTGTGTAATTTATAGTTTTCTACCTTCATTTATTTGACTCAACTCGTTTCCCTCTCAATAATTTCAATTTTGTTTGTAAGTTTTGTGAAGATTGCCTGTATTTTTATTATAGTACTTTATAATGACTCGTAATTTGGATGATGCATATTTCAATTTTCTCTCTCCTCTTATTTTTATTTTACTAATTATAATCAAACGTTGTATGTTATTTTAAATTTTTTTATAAGTGTTGTGAAATATTATTTTTAGATGTTGGGTTAATTAAAAAAGATACTTGGAAATTCCTCCAACTTGAAAATACATCGAGGAATAATTTTGTGTAAAATCTAATTACAAAGTATAATTCATGTATAAATCAAATCATAAATACGTGTACATGAACTTGAAAAATTAATATACATATAGATTAACTGAATAATCTTGAAAATACTTAAAATGTAAATGAATTCCAAGAATTAATTTGTCCCTTAACTTAATTAAATAATCTTGAAAATACATCAAAAAATTGAAGAATTAATTTGTACCCGGGACTAATTGAGTAATCTTGAAGGGTATTAATTGAGATATAATTGTCTAAATATTAATTCTCGTATCATGTGATTTTTAATATATTATAGACATGAATTACTATATTTATGAGACAATTATTACTTTCATTGAAGAACTTTGTCGTCTTAAGTAGTTTAGTTCTAAGTCTTTGACAATTATAAAATAAAGAACCACTCCGCACTTTTTCAACTATACTAGAAGTTCTTTAGTTTATAGAAGAAGCTCGAGAATTAGGTTTTGCTGAAAGAAATGCTCAAAAGACTATCGTTTTATAGAAAAATAAATTAGTACTTATAATTTTAATCATGTATTACTTTAAATTCTAAATTGAATTTTAAGTCTCTTTCTTTTCGGGCATGTGATTCGATTGTATAGGACTCAATGGCAACCAATGTAAGTGCATTGTCTTTATGAATGGAATTAAGGCCCACATAATGAAATTATTAAAATAGGCACAAATTGTTATGTTCAAGCACAATGGATAAGAAAAATTCTAAGAGTCAAAAGTGAAAAGTCAAGAAAGATTAGGAAGATTTTAGAAGGCCAAAAATCATCATTAGAAACAAAATGTAAAAATTAATGATAAAAATGCGACAAAAAATATTAGAGACATAAGTGTCTAAATATTAAAAATTGAAAGACCTTCAATATAATTAAAATATAATGTAGATAATAAATAACAAGGTGCGAATATAATTATCCAAAGTATAATTCCTTTCTACCACTCTTGCAATTAATTAATTATAGTCAAACATTCACTTTTCATCCATTAATGGGTGTTTAGCCACGTAATGCAAACACTATTGAACTTTTTCACCTCCGCTTCAACATGGGTGACATTATTTAGCAAGCTTTATAACTCAATATGACAGGGCGTTTATGTTGCTTGAGTCGGGCACATGTCTGACTTTCACAGGGAGGTGGACCCCTTTCATCCCACCCCCAGTGAAAGTCGGGCATGCGCTCGATTCGGACAACTTATATTTTTCGTTCACTATAAATTGTGAAAATAATAATTTAAATAGTTTTATTTTATACTTAAGATCTTTTTACTTTGTCTCTTAGAAAAGAGGGTTCAGTCGGAAAAGAAGAGAGTGGCCGCTTTCCGATCACTTTCTGAGGCTGATTTGAATGAGCAAAGGTTGTTTTTGGTGCTCAAAAGTAACAACATATTAATGAATAGAATGAGATACTCATACAAACTCAAAATCAAATTTATTAACAAAAAATTTTATTTTGTTGTTGCTTCACATGCAATATTTATAATGTTGCATGCTAACATTGTAGTGAAAAATATTGAACACGGTAATGATAAAATTTTATTAAATATTATTCAGTCTAATCTATTAAACAGGTAATAAACTGGCTACAAGTCATGTAGTCATTATTGATTATGGAAACTATTTGAGAATCATTCATACACAAAGAAAGATAGAAAACTCGTGAATCACTCACTATTGTGGACCTTGTGGTACTTTTGAGGCATTTTTGACTAACTAACGACCACTTTAAAGGTCCACAACTTTAACCATTCACATAAATAATTAAGTGTATGATTTTAAGTAAAGATGAGAATTAACTAATTTATAATGAAAATGATAATGGCCTAACCCAACTAAAGTACTTAATTTCCAAAATGAGTCGGGTTATTATATATGAATCTTCTTAAATAAACCTTTTTTTTTTGTTCTAATTTCACGTTCATTTCTTTTCATTCTCAACTTGATCTTAAACAAGTATTAGATAAATAAAATACGTGTTAGTTTGCAATTATCATCAACCCTAACCAAAAAAAAAAACTTGCTGAATACATTAATTTTTAGAAGTTTAGGTCATTAATTTTGCCATCGCAACATCTTTCGCCATCAATTTAGATAGTATTTACAATAAGTAAACTTCAAAATATATAATTCTTTTATTTTTCAAAATTAAAAATAAGTTATTTATACTAAGAGTAAGAGTTAATTCAAAAATAATTTACATTTTTCAATTAAAAAAAATAGAAAGTTATTCAATTACAAACTCGATATATTTACTATAACTAAAAATCGAGATTATATTGCTTGAAAGAAAATAATAATAATGATAGAGATTATGATCTTCCATAATGATTTGGGTAAATTCCTTTATGGGTCTCCAACCTTTCGAAAGTGTAACAACTATGTTCTCAACGGCTCAATCTTTAATTTGTGGTACTCATATTTCCAACCTTAACACTGCAACAAGTATCTCTACTTATCGAAAAATATCTATTTAGATATTAAATTTACATGTGACACACGCAAGTGATGACCGACTCAAATGATAAAATTCTTTATTCCAAAAACCAAATAGTGACGATTCAAATTACACTAAATACTGCTCTTTTTTTGAACAATTTTATCTTTTCATTCAGACATCATATGCGTGCCGCGGGTCATTTAATGACTGAATAGACGTTTAGTCCAGTAAGAATACCACGAAAACAGTATTAAAAGGTTGGAGATATGGGTGGCAGTATGGCACAGATGGAAGGCTGGGGACCCTAGAGGAATTTACTCTAAAGATTTGTACTAAAATATCGAGGTTTGCGTGAGAGATTTAGAATCTAAATCTAAGTGGCGTTGGGCCAGTAAAATTTTAAGTCTTAATGGGCGGACTAAAGTGAATTAAGAAAATAATTGGGCCAACGATGATTCAGTTATGAAAAGGAAAAACATCTGTTCCTTTTTTTTTTATCGGAAAAAAAAAAAATTTGTTCCTTAATCTTCGCTAAAACCCACAAAACAACTTGAGTTTCCCTAATAATGATATTGGATTCATTCACACTATGGAAAAGGTTATAAAATAATCTTCGGGCTCTTCTAGATAATAATAACGTATATAATCATGCTCGTAAATATTCCATGACATCTAATAACATGGTCGTCATTGAGTTAACAAACCAACAATAGAGTGCATAAGTAATTCAAGCCTATTTAGAGTTCTAGATGTGATGATCAATTTAAAGTAGTGATTATAGAAGGACCGTGGAAGATTGGCGCTGAAGCGAGTTTCCATTCTAAAAATTTAGACTCTTAGATGACGTGAATTCATCGTTCAATTGTAGCAGCAAAGGTAACTCATTCATAAAAATTGTGCACGTGTCAATCTGGGGTAAATTTATCGTCTCTCTAACACCTTAAACTTTTTTAAATAAAGTGATTCGGAATATTGTGAAGGGAGCAAAACCAGAATGTGAAAGAAATCTGCATAATATTTTGTATCATTCTGATACTCTTTCTTGGTTATAAATCAATTAAAAATTTTTTAAAAACAACTCAATAACAACTGAAAATTCAATAACAAATCTGTTTTCACATGTATATATGTATATCCATCTGTATTGAGCAGAACAACTTCCTGCAGGCACAATGAATGGTGGTGTCCTCCATGTTGAAGCTACTTTGATAAAAATTTCTGTCTAACTTCTGAATCAGGCCCTCCTTCGCGATAGTTGGGACGTGCATAGATCACTTGAATTTGATAATGGAAGGAAGATGAGATACATTAGGCTGAAATCACGTCATAGCTTCTGATATATTTGAAACATATTCGGTTTCTCTTTGGCTTATTCCATTCTATGAGTTGATGGAGGCCTGGATTTGCTCCAGAGTTTTTCCCTTTGTTTCGGGCACTATCTTCACCACAAACAGTACTGTAAGAGCACAGAATCCAGCATAGATCATGAATGTTCCTGAGGAAGGAAATTTCAAACATAAGTATGAATCAATTCCAAAACATTAATGTCAAATTTAAGGTTAAATTATTTTGTTTTTGACTGTGTTTGGAAATTAATCCTTTACCTGTTGAACTCCAGCTCATGAGAAAGTTGAATGTGTAGGAAACTGCCCAAGCACCCAACCAGTTTACCAGTACTACTAGGCTCCCAGCTAAACCTTTCATGTGAATTGGGAATATCTGTAAAGTGAAAAATAATGTTAGGATTTACGGCACCTTTAGTAGTTTGCTTTGGATCTACCAGTAAATCTAGCAATATAACTGAACGAGGTGGCAAAAAATGGATTTCAGGTAGCCGACCCCGGAGTTGCAGAGAAGAAGGCTTTGTTTGTTGTAGTTTTATGATAGTGTTATTGAGAAATCCTCAATTATAAAAATTTTGAGCTAAAAGTAAAGAAAGAAAAGGGGGTAGTATAACGCCGTTTTCTTTATCAACGAGATCGATAAACAAAATCTATAAACTTGAAGCCACGAAAAAATAAATATTTTTGAATAATAAATGGCCAGTTAATCACTAGGTATAACAAGAACCATAGTGTCTGAGCTTACCTCTGACATTATGACCCAAGGAACTGCTCCCATTCCTATTGAAAATGATGCTATGTAGACCTGATCATATTGATTCAAGAAAAAACTTTAGTCCAATGATCGATTGATTGACATATTTAAGACCACAAGAACATTTATGCATTCATGTACAAGATGTTGTTGGACAGTGTGTAACCTAATCATACTGTATGTTGCGTTCAGGGTACATTAGGTATTCTATACATCTGTTAGGTTATCCTAATATTCCTTCATATATAAAGAATTCTTTTTTGTGGGGTGGGGGAGGGGGGCCTTTTGTGCTTGCAAAAGAGGTGCGAGGAAAAACTTGTATTCTCCTTTTCCATTATAGTGAAAATCTACAGCCGCAAGTGTACATGAATTGATTGTGGAATTGAGTTGAGCTTACCAGTACTCCCGATACAGCTAATACTGGAACCCATTCGAGCAGAAAACCTTGGCCATGACTCTGAATTGAGCATAGAGAGTTAAAGATGTACTGGGAATAAGATTCAATAAAACATTAGTAAAAGTAAATTACCTTGAGGAAGAAAGAAGATCCAGCCAGGAAGCACCCAAGAAATGTGCCTGATGATGATATCTGGAAACGCAAAACCAATTTCGAAGTTTTTAAGGCTTCCTTGTGACAATTTCACTTGCTAAACGAAAAAAAGTCAAGGTGCAAGATAAGTACTCACCATAAGAAGTGGTCTTCTCCCCAACTTATCCATTAATATTGCTCCAAGTACAGTTATTGGGACCTAAAACACGATATCAGCAAAAATTTAGACATCAAGATTTAACCAACTCGGATGTGTTTGGCAGGCATGAAATTGGGGCTTTGAATTGGAATTGCCAGAAACTCGAATTTGAGTAAAATCAGTTCGAATCCCATTTCATGGCTTCAATTCGATGCTACCAAATTCAGCTTGAGATACTTTTAACAAACCTGAATTATAGCATAAGCAATTGTTCCAAGTTTCCCTGAAGAAAATCCGGCAGCCACAAATGTTTCACTTGCATAGAAACCGATTCCATTTATTCCTCCAAACTGTTGGAATACCATTATTCCAAAACCAATCTGAACAGGATATGAACGATGCCAAATAAGTACTTGTAAACAAGATTGTAAAGCTAATTAAGACAAGAGAGAGTTTGCTTACAGTCAAAGAACGCTTATATTTCCTATTGAACAAATCGAAGAGTCTAGCTTTAGGAAGATATTGTAGAGCGTCAATACTGGCCTATCAGGAGGGAAAAAAACCATGATCAGTACTAGAAATCATATGAAATATATTTTCGGAGTATGTGGATGGCAGAATATACTTGAATTTCAGCAGATTCTTGAGAAACATCAGCATCCCTGCCACGAAGCCTATGTAACGCCAATTCAAATTCTTTCTTAAGTCCCATGTTTGCCTGCAAATTCCGACCTTGGTTTAATATAACACAATTATCTCATTAGTAAAGACTAATAAATAATCAAATTCTTGGTAATGCTCACCAGCCACCGGGGTGACTCCGGGATAAAGAACAGCCCCACGAGCAGGAAAGCGCACGGAAGAAGACCTTCATATAAGATAATCCCCAATCATTGTTAAGAACTTTTCTAAAATATCACTGTAGTATTGGACATGACTAGACAGTATAATAAATATTTTAGAGCAGAATTTTGATCTCACCAGTAAGAGCCAAAGTTCGCCATGTTACTACTGTTCCAAGCAAGTATGCAGTGGATGCACCACAAACAATCATGAGCTGCAGAACAAACAGATCAGAATGAGAGTCAAATCCAAAACAGACTTTTTTATTTATTTTTTTTTTTGGCATTTCATCAAACAAAGCATATGCATGCAGCAACCCATAATCCTAGTACCTGATTAAGCGTCGCAAGTCCTCCACGAAGATTCTTTGGTGCTATTTCAGCTATAAATATGGGAACCTATTGGTGTAATTAATTGTTGGAGTAAGATTAATAATCATGAATTAAGTTTTAGCTTATGCTCAAATAATCAAATTAATGGTGAATAAGTACCACAAAAGAGAAAATTCCTATGCCATATCCTGTAAAGAATCTCCCTACGTCAAGTGACCAAGCTTCCTGCATATATCAAACAAGAAATGATCCCATTTACAATTATTAGTTTACTGACACTCCACTCCCAAAATAAAAAATAAAATCTAACTTTTTACTGTCCTACAAATTTAAAAGACCATGAACGACACTCGAAAAATAAAAATTGGTCGAGGACCAACTCGCTAAGCCGCGGATAGGTTGAGAACCAACGCTGCAATTTTTCCCGAAAAAAACAAATAAAATTAAAAAACACAGTGCATAAGGAATTCATAGTACCTTGGAGAAATAGACTGCAAGCCATCCTGTAATGCAGAAAGCAGCTGAAATTCTCATTGCCTGTTCCATGACCAAATTAAACAAAAGCTTTAATTATGGCCAAAAAGCTAAAATATCTTTCAAAAAAATTAATTTTTTTTCAAGAAAATTTGATTAAACATACCCCTTTTCTACCAATGAAATCAGCAATTTTTCCACTTGTTATTGCACCAATCATAGCTCCAATTGTTATTATAGATCCAAACATGGAATACTGCAACAAAATACTATATGAGTTTTCACATTACGAAACATTGGTTTGTTCAACTGGACAAGATTTGACAAGAAGATATAAATATACAGTATTGTCCAATCCAGTTTACGAGATACATCGCGAGATCACCAACCTCTGCTAGTGTTAAGTTTAAGTCTTGTCTGATAGCAGATTGAGCGGGTGCTGAGTAGCCCACCTGCAAAAGAAATTAACTTAAGCTAAAGATTTTTGTTTTCCTACTTATTTTTGGTGGTCCTGACCAAGGAAAAAGGAACTTGTTAATACAAGCTCTTTTCTTGAAAAAAAAACTTGGTTTAGACCGTCATAATTCATATATAATGAACACATATATATACATATACTTACACATGATCCAAATTCAAAAGAGCCACAAACAGCTACAAATGTACTTATAAGCACCATCCAAATTGAGCCATTACTTTCACTTGTGATCACATCATCTCCTTCAGAATCCACACACTTAGCTTGCTGAATTAATGGCTTTTGCAGGTCACCAAGACCCTTCTCAATGCCATTTTCTATATCCTTGTATTGATCAATAGCCATCTCTCTCTATCTCTCTTTGAATCCTCAACTATGAGAAATACGAGGATTACACAGAGTGCAGACTCAAGTTTGACGAATGCAAAGGTTGTTTCAGCTCTGTATACATATGTATGTTGCGGCGTGTACATGCAGGTAGTCGTAGATATATCCCAGGATTTGTCTTGTATCAATAATTAGGATACTAATAAAATAAGTAATTATAAATAAGCTGTTTTGCAGTAGAATTAGGATTCATGTGACATAAAGCTGTCACTGACGTGTAATCCTGTCAGCCTATGATAGACACCATATGGAAACTGGAAAATATATGTTGTTCTTTTCTGAAATTTTAACAATAGACAGCGAGAAATAAATAATCAAATCCTATATTCATTTACTCAGATCCGTTTGACAGAGATTATAAACTCGTTTATAAATCAATATTAGTTTATTTGAATTGAAATTATTGACTTTTCTTGTTAAAAGTGGGTTAAAAAATCAAAAATAACGACTGAAATAAACTAAAATCGGTTCATAAACCATGTCAAACAGGCTTTCAATATTCCAAATTAAAAGTGGTTATCATTCAATGCATCATCAATCTAATTGGACAATACTAACATAAAATTAATTATGGATCGAGATATTAGAGTCGTAGTATAATTATAATACCTTAGATTTTATAGTTCACGAAAATCTATTTTTATTATTATTCGCAAATAAATACAATTCAAAAATAACTCTTATCTCTAAATAAAACTCGATCTTCTAGACTTTTAGTCTGAATTCTCTTCACGTATGTAATCTTATAAATTTCCTCAATATATAATTTAATTGTCACAAGAAAAAGAAGTATGAACTGATGAAGCTAATTTTTTATCTCGATAAATTTTTTTTTAAATAATGTACAGAAAGAAACAAGTACTCAAACACCATATGCCATAAACAAATAAGCCATGTTCATTAATATTAATTTGAATTTTTTATAATTAATTAGTAATATATTAAATAATAATGAAAAACAACGTGTTGTAATAATTTGTTTTTTTCTTTTTTTTTCTTTTAATTGAGAATCATGATTCCAGCTTCCTGCTTCTACATTATTGTCGTGATTAACCAGATCCTACTAGGCATTGGTAATACTTTAATTAAATTTTGACTATTAAAATATGTGACATAAGTAGCTCATTGATGTTGTGAGATATAAATATTTAAATATAAAATAAGTAGTCGTTTAATGTAGTATCGCGATAGATAAAAAAATTTATGTTTAGCTGTTTAAAATTTTAATCGAGGCACTCATTTAAAAAATAATAATTTGAATCTCTAAAGAAATTATAAAAAAGAAAAATAGAAAAAGAGTAGTAACGTGGTGAATATTGAAACTTGAAACTCGTATGTTTGGAATATATGACTAAATAGTAAATAGTACTGGACAATGTTAAAGTTGTATTTATTATACTATTTATTTCAATTTATACTTCATACAAGTTATCATTTGATTTTATCAAGGTGATCATACGGGTGACTCTTGGAACTTGTTTGGTATAAGGCCAATGAATAAAGATACTGGATAATAATTTAAGCAAAAAAATAAGAATGAGTTTTATCCTCGAAAAAAAAGAGGATAATTTTTTATCCGAATAAAAAAAAAGTTTCAATTTTTTTAAAAGACGAACGTACACTTTATAACATAGAACAAATATATTTTTGAATATCCATATCCTAGAATAATCGCATTTCTTTTATTTATTTTTTTCGTTCAATTAAGAATAAGAGTATAATTATTTTTTTTTAACGAAAATTTGACTTTTTAATAATTCCATTCTTATACCTAGTTGAACCAAACATGATATTGATAAACTTGTTATCCAGATAATTTTATTCAGATAAATAATTTTATCCACAAACCAAACAGGCCTTAGTGGTTATAAATGCTAGTTAAGAACATGTGATTCAAACTGATTTGTAATAACATTTTGAATTTTGTGTGTTGTTGAAATTTTTAAATAATTTAGATAACAGTCGTCAATATTCGACCATGACGACCATGTCTTTTTCTTAAATTGATAGTTAGGTGCACAAAATATATATGTTTCTGAAATTTCAATAATGTACAGCAAGAAACAAGTAATCAAATACCATATATATGCTACAAACTAAAGAGCCCTTTTCTTGACTCTTTAATCTTGATTGGACCAATTTTTTTTATAATTAATTATTAATAAATTAAATAAAGTGAGAAACAATGAGACGTAATACATGATAATATTTTCTTTTCTTTTCTTAATTTGAGAGAATCAAGATTCCAGCTTCCTTCTTCTACATTCTTGTCCAAGATTACTAGGATCCTAGTTGGCATTGTTAATAATTTAATTGCATATTGATTATTGATTATTAAAATTAAATGACATAAGACTCGTGAATCTTGTGAAATACAAATATAAATACAACAAAACACGCATACAAGATTGAATAATTTCGTTACGATTTTTTGACAATGTGTGACGTAACACTTTACTTTATTTTAATGGAATTTCAGTGGAAATATTCGTCTTTGAAATTCTGTCAAAAAATTTGTTGGAAATTCTCTGAAAAATACGAGGTTTTATGTCGATAACCATTCTGAGTAATACCATTAGACATTCCAAAAAAAAAAAATTATGTTCTAAGCTTCATCGACTAAAAATATTACCAACTAATTTTCTATCGAATTTTTTCATTAGTACATGCCTTTCAGCCAGGGGCAGATTTTTTGGGGGTGGGACTGGATTGTAGCCCGAGCCGGCCCCAGAAAAAGTCGTTTTTTATAGTGTAATTAAAAAAAAAAAAAAATTAGTAACAGCCCGTGCAATTTTTTTTTCTAATAGCAACACGAACTAAAAAAATTCCTAAATCTGCCACTGCTTTCAACGACTAATACTTTGTCATATTATTATTTTTTTTTTTTTTTTTTTTTTTTAGGTTGTAGCAGAATAGATAAAACTCTTATATTCAAGTTTTGATGTCTGTCTACTTATGAAAAACTACACATATTCCAGAAACAAACTAGTCCTTTTCTTATTTAAATTAAGCATGCTTAAATGACTCACTAATCTTGATTGGGCCCGTCTTTAATTCATTAGTAAGAATTAAATTAAATATTAATTAAAAAAAAAACAACGCAAAAGTGTTGAAACATTAAGTTGATTCTTTGATTTTATAAAAGCCATCATATAATAAATTGTCAAGTCTCAAATATTAGTTGGATGAGCAAAACTGAAAACCTTTTTAGCTATATAATAAAAGATATTTGGATCTATGGGCAATACAAAATAATTAATTAGTGTTTAAATAATTCTAATTATTGTTGCATGATCATTCAACTCGAGTACACAAGTTGTACTAGTGACATATTGTTTTGGAATTATATGATAATTGGGTTATGTGTTTGCATAAGTAATTATTTTATTTATAATCATATAATTGGATTAACGTGCTTGCATAAGTTACTATTTTCAAGAACATGTGTCAAAGTATTTGTTGTAGACTTGTAGTGTGCTTTAAGACAAGCAATGAGCACAATTAACTTCATCTTATTAGTCTAATTTTTTTTTTAAATAATAGCGTCTTCTTTTATTTGAAATGACACGTGATTTTCAACGAATTACTTCATTCAATAAAATGTGTAGATAAAAAGTGAATTGTAAGTTGTGAGTCCTATGAAATATGTGGATAAATAGTATATTTAACCAGTTTGACCAGTTGAAATTATAATTTTAACAACTCCAAACATATGCTAAGAAGAAATGATATAGCTTAGTTCTAATGGTCAATACTTTGAAAAAAAAAAAAAAAAAGTCGATAATTTCAGAATTCTTGTGACAACTGGCGTATTATCCCCGTTTGAGAGTTACATTTATGAATCAATAATAACAGTTATTAACTTGTTGAAGAGTCTTTTCACTATTTTGTAATCCGTTTAGAGAGACTTTTATCAATTTCTATCTTCTTTGGATTGTATTCTTGTTAAGTGGTCAAAACTATTGAAGATTAATAAAAGACTCTTGAGAATTGACTAATTTGATTTGGGTCTTTGTTAATACACATGCACTTATTGATGTGCACTTCTTGTCTCGCGTTGATTGGGAAATTTTAGTGCAGAGACTTGTTGACGTGCACTTCTTGTCCTGCGTTGATTGGGAAATGAATTTGTTTACTATTAATTCAAAGATTTATAATTGTAGTGTCGAGGTTATAGTGGAGCGGATTTGAGTCACTTTGACATGAATAGAGCTTTTGACACTAAAACTTTTAATAGTAGAGATTTTGTTTTAAAAAAATTGTTGAATATTTTGCTGTGAATCCAAAAAATGTTTTAAATGGTAAATTGTGTTTGATTGCATAACTATAAAAGTATTTTTATATAAATTTTATATTTATTTAATTAGACAATAATTATTATATATCTTATTTTATTTTATTTTATAAATAATATATTTTCATATGTTATAATAACTACTAAAATTAATATCTTAATTATATTATAATAACACATTCATTTTAGTATTTATCATATTACTTAATAAATTAATTTATTTAAATCAAAACATAATGTATTAAACATATTATTTTATTTACAGGTTAATTTCACCAACGGTCACTGAAGTTACCTTCAAATTACAAAATGGTCACTAAAGTTCAAAAATTTCATTGGTAGTCACTGAAGTTAGAAATCATTTCACTAATGGTTACTCTATTAAATTTCTAATTTAAAATAGTGATGTAGTATGATGATGTTGTATTTATTTATTGTATAGTAGTCCATGTATTTTATATAATATTCACTTTGGTCTCTATATTACAATTACATCCTTCAAAAATTGTATCTTATGTCCTTAATCTTTTACATTTTTATACTTTGGTCCCCAAATTTTTAATAATCTTTCAGTTAAGTCCTCCAAAAATTACATCTTAGGTCCTTTAATTTTTTACATCTTTACATTTAGGTCCCAAATTTTCAATTATCTTTCAGTTAAGTCCTCCAAAAAGTGCATCTTAGGTCTTTCAACTTTTTACATCTTTACACTTTGGTCCTCAAATTTTTAATTATATTTCAATTAGGTCCTCTAAAAAATTACATCTTAGGTCCTTCAGCTTTATACATCTTCAAACTATGGTCTTCCAAATTCTTGATTTTAGTGGCCAAAATAAGTGTAATTTTAGTGGTCAAAATAATTGCACTTTCAATTAAATCATTGACTTTACACTCGAATTATTACATAAACGAACAAAATAATATTATAGGGTCTGGCGACTAAAATATCTACTTTTAGTGGTCAACTCTAAGTGATAAGTGCGAATTTTACACTTATTTTGACCACTAAATAGTTTATTATTTAATTATATTATTTTGTTCGTTTAGGTTAAAATTCGAGTGTAAAGTCAATGATTTAATTGAAAGTAAATTAAAATTGTACTTATTTTGGCCACTAAAATCAAGGATTTGGAAGACCAAAGTTTGAAGATGTATAAAGTTGAAGGACTTAAGATGCAAATTTTTAGAGGACTTAACTGAAAGATAATTGAAAATTTGGAGACCAAAGTGTAAAGACCTAAAAGATTAAGGACCTAAGATGCAATTTTTGGAAGACTTAACTGAAAGATAATTAAAAATTTGAGGACCAAAGTGTAAAGATGTAAAATATTAAGGACTTAAGATGCAATTTTTGAAGGATTTAATTGAAATATAGGGACTAAAGTGAATATTATATAAAGTACATGGACTACCATACAATAAATAAATGTTACATCATCATGTCAAATCACCATTTTAAATTAGAAATTTAATGGAGTGACCATTATTGAAAGGATTTCTAACTTCAGTGAACACCATTGAAACTTTTGAACTTCAGTGACCATTTTGTAATTTTAAGGTAACTTCAGTGACCTTTGGTGATATTAACCCTTTTATTTACTTTTTCTGGTATATACGACTTATTAGTTCAAAATGGCTAAGAAAAATGAACAAAGTTGGGCATGCTTGCCATTTGCCAGCCAGCTACTCAAAAGTAAGAAAATACTTGTGATATAAATTAGGGAGGACTCCATTTATTTGAGATATACCATGTTGACCCTAAGTTATTTTGTTTGTAAAATTTATTTTGAACATTTTATGTTTGTCGCAGATAAATCTCAAGTGGATGTTCTTTTATCTACTTAGTTATTAAAAAGACACATAACTTTAACATGTCTCCCCCTCTCTCTTCTTTCAATTGTTTGGCCTATGATGCAACACAAATGAGTGGGTGTGTAAAAAAGTAGATGATGTCTTTCACTTATGACAATGTTGTCTTTTGTATCAAAATTTTATATGTAGCATGATTGCTATATCAAAACAACTAAATATCTTATATTCAAATTTTGACACCGTTTACTTTCACGTTTGTCTTTTCATAAACACTCTTGGATCTATTTATTATCCATATTTATCTTATTAATTAGTTCAAGTTTGCTATGAAAATTGAATGAGGCAATTCAATTTTTTTCACATCCTCAACTATTTTTATACCAAATAATGTTTTATTAATAGTTCGAAACAACAAGATGTGACCCTAAGAAAGTTAGCATATGTACATTGTGAAATTGTAGCACAATCCTCTCTCGAAGGAAGCTCGATATGAATCACTCCTAACACAATGTATTTTTGTAGGCTAATAAGACGTCTAAAAATATCACAACACTAGCACATCCACAACAATCTACTACAACCCTCTTTTGAATTGGATAGATATGACCATTACTAGCACAATCCGTTTCTATAGGCTAATAAGGCGTCTAAGAACATCACAACCCCATCTGTGACCATGTGAGTCTCACATGTTTTTTCTCTCGTTATTGTTTTAAAATTTAAGATAAAGATAGAGATAAATAAAATAAAATAATTATTAAATGATCGTGAAACACATCGTTCAATTTTGTAAATAACAAAAGTGATAATTTCACCCTACACCATAAAATATAAAATAATTTAAAAAATATTATCTAACTTTTTTTATTTTAAAAATACGATTTTTTATTTTTGTAACACTATTTGTTATGTTTGATAATAACAAATGTAACATATTTATTATAACTAAAATAAAAAAAAAAAATGTAACAAAAAATATTATAAAAATTGAAATAATATTTTTATAATAAAAAAAAGTATGACAATATTTTATTTATTATGATTATTAACAAAACTGTACAATATTATGTACCACTATAATTTACATATATAGAGCCCAACCACATCAATCATTTAAGTTCGTATAATTTTGGGGTTTTTTTTTTAAGAAATAATCATAATCAATAAAATATTTTTTAAAATACTCTTAAAATACTGTCATATTTTTTTATTTCTAAAAATAATATTTTTTAATTTTTGTAACACTTGTTGTTACATTTATTATTTTAGTTATAATAAATGTGTTACATTTGTTATTAACAAACATAAGAAATGTAACCACAATTGTTACAAAAATAAAAAAACAACATTTTTAGAATAAAAAAAGTTAAATAGTATTTTTAAATTATTTTATATTTTGTAGTATATGGTGAAATTATCACTCTGCTAGGAATTGAGGTGTACATGCACAGCAGAAATTAAATTTACAATTCCTATATACCGAATCAACCTTGTACTTAGATAGAATTCGTGATAGAAATTTACTTTCGATGAATATCATGAAATCTGATTATCTGATTAGTTGGAGGTGCGATCTTCAATATCACAGTTGTCCAATTGTCCAGCCTCCAATAGTAATCCACACAACAAGAACAAATCTGAACTTCCACGATCAAAAACAGATAAAAGCATAACTTTTGGGGAATAATTGTATTGACTATTGAGTTGATCTTTTACTTATTTTTTATGCTTTACAACTATATTGACATCTACTTAATATAATTTACACTTATAGAAAATATATAAATATATTGCTATTTATCACCCGTCTATAGTACATTAAATAATAAGTCAAATAAAATATAAAAATATAAAACTTATTTTATTATACTTAAATATACGGGGTGATTATCACCAATAATAATAAATAACATTATTTAATATATAACATAAAATTTACAATTAAATATAATTTGATCCTGAGCATGTTTAAGTCTACAATACACATTTCAATCACTTATATCATCATTTTTTTTAATTTATTCTTGACTATCGTCACTTCTATTTATTGGTATATATTCTCGTTTCTCATTTTATTCATTACATATCATGAGACGACAAAAAATGAAAATAAAAATAAAATATCCTCTTATTTGTGCAAATAAAAAACACATACATCAAAATGTAATATGATTACTACTACAGATTATTGACATGGCCGTCTCATGGAAACAAATTAATTTTTCATCGAAAAATAATTGTACAAAATAACTAGTGACCTATAAAGTTACAATATATCACAAGAAAGGTAAAGAGGTACACCAGGGTATGAAACCATGGACTATAAAACTCTTCTCCATCATAACATGACCCACATTTTGGATCAGTGGTGTGATTAATACGATGAGTTATTGAACAGACACCTCCGAATAGTTGTCCCAAGCTTAACAACTCTCTGAGGGTGGAGGACGACTGCACATATACCAAAACAAACACCGATAGCAGCAATTGCAAATATAGCGGGTCGGGAAATCAGAAATGTTTTAGTAAATAAGAGACTGCAAGACTTTCCTGGCCTTTCCTTGAGTTTTACACTCGTGACCCCCTCTCGACTCAAAAGAGGAAATGTTGCACTCTCATCAACCGTGGTCGAAAATACTCTGGCCTCCAACTGATCCTTCGCCATATCTTCCGAACCCTGCAAAGTTCAAACATCATTGCATTTGCCATAAGATAAATTACAAATAATTTGTCACGATTAGTCAGTAACTTGGTTGTCAATGTGCACTTTTTACTAAGAACACAAGTAGGAATATATTAAGAGGACTGAACTTCAATTCAGATAAGTTTTATGAAGAAGAATGTTTACCATAAGAACAAAATGTCAAATCAGCATGTGTAAATAAATGTGATCATGGTACATAAATAACAGGTACGAAAAGAGTTGGGACTATTTTTTATTTTCTTTTGAGAAAATGCACAGAAGAAGACAATAATACACACGTAATGCACGCATGGATACTAGTGTGTGTTAATTAGAATCCTAGAAGCTCAGTGTTGAAAAATCTATGGAACTTATTGATATAATACTTGTGAGAAATGTAAATTCAAATAATCGTCCAACAAAATAATAATTTGAAAACAATTATTTATTCTTCTATAAACTTGAGCAGAATGGATATGTGGCATATGGTAAGAAGTTACTCAACACTCAACAGAATATAAATGGTTTTAAATTTTCATGCAAAAGGTTGCCTTCAAAAAATTTCAACAGCAATTTATTAAGTTGTTCTTGCTGATATAAAATAAATGGCTATTGTCCGAATAGCAAATTTGGTCCGCTACCTTTGAAAAAGAGCAATTCCGTCCTCAACCTTTCATTATAGTTGCCCAGTCACTCCTCAACAATGGAAGCTTCCAAACCTCTGTCAAATCGTCGCATAACCCTCTCATGTCCAACTTAATGAAGTTAGATTTTATTCCCAACTTGGGCTGGTGTCTAGAAATTTGAAGCGAGGCATGTTTTCACAAGGGCCACATGAAAATTTAAAGGAGATATGGATGCTTCGTCTTTGAGGACAGATTGTGCAACTATAATTGAAGTTTGAGGACCAAATTGCTCCCTTTTAAAGGTCGGAGACCAACTTGCTATTAGGGAAATTGGTGACCAACGCTCCAATTTCCTCACTAAGAAATTTGATGCACAACATATGAAGTCCTCACCTGATTGGCAGCTTGAACATCAATTCGAAGATCATTTTGGGAACTTAGACTACAATCATTTCCACGTGTCACATGTGTCACTGGGTAGTTTTTTTCCTGTAATTTTCGACGAAGTATATTTCTTGCATTATTCAAAATCTTCCGAAATAACCTCATATCAGCATCAGGAACACCTGTAACCAAATTCTTATCTGTTACAGTTTTCATGTGGTACAACACTCTGTCCAAAATCACTGTAGATTCATTTTCTATCAAAAATTTCAATAAGTAGTTGTTTCTTTGTATCTGAGCAGCTGTCAAATGTGGATCTAACACGGGTTCCTTGAGTGACCATGCCACCTCCAACAAAAACTCGTAGAATTCAGTCTGTCTTAAGGCATAAACTTCACGTGCCGATGTTGGAGCTGCAAACTGGTGTCCGTCAGAGCAAAGAGATGTATCAAACTTTTGTTGCATAGTCGCCATTTCTGCACAAATTTCTTTGTCCCCAATAAGAATTGGAATGAAGTTGGATAAGCCAGACTGATTCTCAACCTACAAACGAGATATCCTCAATATACACGAAAAAAAAAAAAGTCTGACAACAAGTATCATATCAGCATGATTCTTGCAACAGCTCTTATAAAATTTTATGCGCGAGAATTCCTAATTTTTCTGAGTGAATCCCTGTTCGTTTCCTTTTATTAATATCAATAAGGGCTTGGTTTTTGTTATAATACTGGGAAAGGGACAGAAAACATTGAGCTCCACATTTGGTTATCCAGAGACTAAAATACATAGTTGACAAACCATGTAATTCCCACAAAGTATTTCAATCTTTAATCAGGAAAACGCGTTAACACATTGCATGCCCAAGAAATACTATGTACTACAATTCTTTTGTTTAAGCAAAACAAGATGCATAATTTCTTAAAACTTCAGACTCATAGGGAACGAAATGATGCAACTCAAAATCAATTGAACACAAATGTTGCAAATTCGGGTCCCAGTGTCAGATTAAAGTATGCATCCAAATGTCAAAATTACTGCAGCAAAAGAAGTCACAGTTTTCAACAAATGCTTATCCTAGCACATAAGTGAACCAGTGCCAATACCACTTCATTGTACAAGCATTAAGAAGTGGGTGGAAGATAGTTCTCACCTCAATAAATGCTGGGCCAAAAATGTCTGGGTCAGTTTGAGGGACATGTATCTTTAATAATTGATGGTCTAAACTGCTGCTGTCCCCTTCACTCTTGCAAGATACCGATGAAACACAAATATCATATGCCAGGTACCGGCCAGCAAAGGATACAAGAAACCTGACATGGGATGCAAAATTTACATAATACACTCCCAAAAGAAGATTGAGCTACATGCTTATTCTAAGAAATGTTAGCAGAACAATAAGGATTAAGGAAAAAATGGTCGTTGTTAATTGTTTCAAACACAAGTACAAAACTTGATAAGCAATAATGCTATCAATGAACCCCTTAAACTATGAAACAAACAATCTCTTTCCTTGTTGAAATTTAGTCATGGTTACATATAGATAATTAGAAATATATCCATTTTGATTGTTTTCACCAAAAGCTTTCCAATCAAGAGTTAAAGCAATGATATCACAAAATATAGCACAAGACTGTAAGGCCTCAACGTCACCCTTGAACAATCACACATCCCTTTTAGTACTTTGGTCCATCTGCACCATCTTTTTCCATGGTATCATATCATTCCTCAAAACTCTAGCCCAATACAGTATCTAAGTTAGCTTGTCATTTCAGTGTTTTCGACCCCTGATCCATATAACAGATTATGCACGCATCGCTCACATCATTTCCATTTATCATTTCATTTCCTCTTCAACAAAATTATTCTAAAACTGCCTCCTCAACCACCTAAAACAACTCCCACTTTACCAGCATGCCGTACCCATCACCACTGCCCACCCCACCCCCCATTTTTCCCTTTTACTCTCTCCCTCCCTCCATCTCTTCCTCTCCTCTCCTCTCCTCTCCATTCTACTTCAAGGTCCCACATTTTAAATCCAAAGAGTATGAGTAGTCTTCAACAGTGTAGAAAAAAGAATTAACAGTGAGAAGTTAAAGAACTTGGAAGTCAAAAATATTCTGGCTACTCAGAGAATTAATAAAGAAATATCGGATAGTTGATTCAACTTTCAGAAAGCAACTTTGTCAGTGCTTTTGAATTGGAAAAGTCAGTACGCAATCATACCGAAATTTGGGTTGAAGTAGATTACTTCCACAGGCAACAAACTCTAAAGGCTTGCCAGCCTCAAAGCATGTTGGATGAATATAATGAATCTTTGGAGCTTGTCCCTTGACCTTGACTTTCACTACAGAAGCTCCATCTGTTTTCACATAATCTAACAAAGTGTTACAAAGACACAATTTACCCCTATTAACAACATAGAGAGAATCTTCAATAGCAATCAACTACGAACATTTTCCTCCCTACTTACCACCAAAAGAATAACAATAAAAAACATAGCATGGACTTTCTTCATCTCCGGAAGCCGGTTCCACATTATTATCTTGTTTCTATGAGAGAAACTTGCATCAGTTTCTCCTAATTCAATCTGGCAAAACCACTTTTTTTACTTTCCATATAGTTTCACAAACTATTAATTTCCCTCATTTTGCCATCTTCATTACCAAACTAACCAATTCTTAACTTTTGCTTAAGATGATTACGGGTTGTGAAGTCTTTATGGCAGCAATAGTGAGTGAAGAAAGTATTAAATCTTCTGTAATTGATTGTTGCATTATTCCATAAACAATCAAAGGCCACAAGCATTGAAGTGTGGCTATGACCATCAACATACAAACCCAAGAAGCCACCGTTAGTTCGCTAAAATAATATTACATTCTGAACACGAATAAACAAGTCAACTAACAAAAGAGCCAGTGGTACATTAAAGTAACATATAGTAATACTCCTAAGAACATACCCTTAAAAGAAGGAAAAAAAAAACCCTGATGAAAAATTGAAACTCTGACAACATAGACATATGCACATCTACAATTCTATATAAGTGAGATTTCCAGCTAACCTTTTGTAACACGAAATATCATGTTATCAAGATAAACAAGCATTGTGCCTCTTCCAGATAGCATGTTTCCAGGTGAGACAATAAGGTCTTGTATACGAACATCAGGCTCCTCCAATAACTGCACAATGAAATGATATTATATAATAAAACCATAAAGAATATACAAGTAATGTATGACGGAGATGCAGCAAAATTTTTAAATCTTCCTCATACATTAAGTATTTCACCTGCAAAGGAAAATGTATATTATAGCAATTGAAATGGACAGATTCAATTAAATTTTCGAGTTATACTTCTGCTCTAATAAGCTACGGTTAAATATGTAAAGTAGCCATTTAGATATTAATCTTCCTCCATGACGAGTCTACAAGAATAGCAACCGAGGACCAGTGCACCCGGAGCAAATTTTTTACCTTTTGAGTATTGTTATTAATGATCAGCAAAATCTTAGCACAATTTTGTAATTTACAATTTAATAAATTATGAAGTTCAACAGATATTAGGGACAAGGAAGATCTAAAATACCTTAACCCACATGAACTTTGGCATTGCAACAAAAGCAGTCAAAATTGTACAACCAGGACGGATATACCCTTCCAATTCAACGGGCATGCTAGCCAACCATTCAAATATCTGAAAAAACATCCACCCTCATGTTAATCAAATCCATAATCTTTTAGAAATAACATATTTTCTTCCTTATACACTAAACTGTATAAAAATCTTTTGAATACTTGATGCCGAAGTCGCCGAGGAAACTCTGCAGGGTTCCAATCGTAGAGCTTGAAGGAGATTCGACCAGTAGGAGACTGCAGCAAAGCATTAAAACAGTGCAAATTATTTAAGTCAGCTTACCAATGAAATAGAAACACATCATGTGAGGCAGTAACTTGGCAGTTACCAATGAAATAGAAACACATCATGTGAGGCAGTAACTTCAGTAAAACCTACCAAAGAGGAGAAAGCACTCTTATTATCACGATAGGATGTGGAGTTCGTGTATTTTGGGTTCTCTTTATCTTCGTCATTGTGAGTTTCAACAGAAGCTGCAGATAATACACTATTACTCAAGATATTATGGGAACCGAGAACCGAGCTTAGTGTTGATGCGTGCCCTTCTGACTCCAACAAAATTTCCCTTTCTGGCATTTGACTGCTTAAGTGTGTCGTATCTGTGACATCCAGATATTTGCAAGGGTGGTCAGAAACTTCAATATTGTAATATACTGCACATGTGAAGGAAAAAACAAAGCAATAAAACGACAAAGAGCAAGAAAGTCATGTTCAATCGTAGCCTTAACAAAAGGTATTCTTAATAAACTCCACAAGTACCAAGCATACATAAAATATTCCACTATTGCTCACATATGTAAGCAAAGGTAATACAAGAGAGAGAACCAAACACATTTTCGCAGAGATTAGAACATAATCACAATGTTGATACAAGTCAACTGTACCTTTCCCAGTGTCATCATCGCCACTGACATCATCAGCTAAGGCAACCTGTTGAGGTTCTGTCTCAAAACTGCCTTTAGTATCATTAGGTTTTCTTCGACGTCTGTTATTGTGGCGTTCTAATTTTCTCCGACAACTCCGCTTACCCTCATCAAAATCTGATAAAATATGAAACCTGACAAAGGTAATAGAAACAAAAGCAGATAGGATCAAATCAGGAGATTTTGTTGAAGAAATACACCCTCCGAATATAGGAATTGTATATTTGATGGTCCAACATTGATTAATATGAGCTATCTATAATCAGCTCCTCATAGATAAAGCTTATTTCCTTGTCAATTCAATAACCAAAACACCACGAATGCAACAACTACGCGTTGAAAAACAGAATCCAACATAAATCCATAGTGAAATCACATATGAACAATCAATTGATCGTAAATGAGCTTACTTTCCACACTGCTGACAATATCTCTTGCTCTCCCCGTCAAGAACCACGGAGCTAGCATTCGCACACCGCAAGCAAACCCTGTGCCTCTTGTGATACCCTTTAAGCTCACTAATATCCGCTTCGCACTCAGGCACCTGACAACGGGCCGACACGCCACCCCGCGAAACTCTCACTGTCCGGACCCGCTTCTTCCCTGGGAGAACCCCGCCCGTCTCCTCCTCCCCATCCTCCTCCAACATCTCATCAAGCTCCGGGCACGCGCAGGGGATCCGACCAGCCAAAAAGTTTGGACAAACCAACCTCGGGTCCCTCTTCCTGACCCGACCCGGAATACCATTCTCTTGACCCGGAATACCAGTCTCTTGACTTTGACCCTGTTCGGCTCCGGTTTCAAGTGCCGATTCTGGGATGATTTGTTGTGGGTCGGTGGGGTCGAAGGACAGATTTATACTATCATCAAGCTCGAAATCGAGAAAATCGGACCAGTCGAAAAGAGAAGAGGTGAGGGGCTCATCAGGGAAATTATGGGTAATGGTGGAGGGCATTTCGGGGTTCTTCACCAGGTCAGTTGGAACTGAGAGAGGTGGGCTGTGACGCATTTCTTTTAGTATTGACTTTTTGGGGGAATTGAAGAGGCTTGAAGATTGAGAGAAAATTGGGGTTACGGCGGCTTGGGTGGTCAAGATGGTGGTGGTAGGTGGGGTGGTGGTGGTGGCATTAGGTGGTGAAAGGACGACGGGATATTCTTCTTTGACAAAAACGATTGATAGAGCATCACATTCTGCAAAATTTGTCTCTTTTCTTCTTTATTATGTTTCGTCTTTCAGTCCAAATCTTTCAAAGGGTATTGGTGAAATATGTCAATTTTATCCAATGTTACAAAATGCGTAGAAAGACACTATCCGTGGACGCTGAATTTCAAATTTTTTCGAATATATATGTAAGATTTAAGCGAGAGTAAGATAAGAATTTGACGTGAGACATTGTTAAGCGTGGAGACTGCACTTTATATTTAGACGAAATCTAGACGAAGCTTAAACAAACTTTTTAGAAGAGTAATTTTATCAAAAAAAAATTCGTTTACTGCTATATTAAAAAAAGTTAAAGGATTTTGGCATCTCTAACCTTTGTCTTTAATGTGGAATTGGTCCCTAAAATTTATTTTTAGAAAACAAGCTCCTAATCTATGTGTTTTAGCGCGAAAGTGGTCCTTATGACAAATATGCCCTTAGTTTTAATTAGAAGAAATTGTATGTGGATTCCCAATCATTACAAAATGTACAAATAGGTCCAATACTTTTATTTTTTATAAAAAATTAAAGAAAGCTAATTAGTTTTTTTTTTTTTTTAATTAACACTTTAGTAATAAACATGTCAAATAAAATTATTATTTTTATTATTAAGTAATTATATTATTTAAAGAGGGATAAATCGTTGTGAGAAATCATTTTTCTCCCTCTTTACTTATAAAATTTTTTCTCCCTATTTACTTTAAAAATTAAGTTAAATAAATAACAAAATAACGTATATAATTTTATGACATTGAACTAATCTTATTACATTCTTATTTAACATAAAAATACTAATAAAAATTAATTTACACATTATGTATTTTATTTTTGAATGAAGATAAAACGAAAAATTAAATTAAAATATAAAGAATATTATTGGATCTCTAATATTTGTTGTTAATAAACATATAACTCAATTAAATAAAAGTATTTGAACATTAAGTTTGTGACAAAATTATTTTTTATACAACAATAAAATAAAGTTTAAATTTTAAATAATATAATTACTTAATAATAAAAATAATAATTTTATTTGACATATTTATTACTAAAGTGTTAATTCAAAAAAAAATCATTAGTTTCTTTAATTTTTTATAAAAAAAATAAAAATATTGGACCTATTTGCACATTTTATAATGACTAAGAATCTACATATAATTTCTTCTAATAAAAACTAAGGGCATGTTTGTCTTTTTATTTCATAAGGACCAATTTTGTACCAAAATACATAGGTTAAGGATTTATTTGCCAAAAAATAAACATTAGGGACCAATTCTACACTAAGGGTAAAGATGAGGGACCATTTGCGCCAAAATCCCAAAAGTTAATTTTAACCTTCCTAAGTTACATTTTATCTACGGCCACTGAACTTTCAATGCAGTCTCAATTAAGTTATTAAGTTTTAATTTGTCTTGACTGGGTCACTAAACTTTAATTTACTCTCAAATTTCACCGGTCTATATGTCGTTCCCCAACAGAAATTTACTTAGTTGGTAATCATATCGTAACACATCTTCTATATATTGTTGTGTACCGACTCATGCTACACCACATATGAAAAGTGCTAAAATAAAAAACACGTTTTTAATCCTTTATTCTGATAACATTGTTGTAGGTCTCATTTTACCCTTTTATTTGCGACACGGAGATTAATTGAAAGATCTGTATGAGTGACAATTAAGTAATTTTAGTTAATTTAAAAATAGATATGTGACAAAATATAAAGATTGGAGAAATATAACTTCCCTAAAATAACAAATCTTTTTCTTCCCAAATCTTTTTTCCCATCCTACCGTCCAACTCCCAACTCCGACCTCTTCTTCGCTCTTTCTACCCCTTTCCTCACTCAATTTCTTAATGGTTGTTGTTGGTACTTGTGCTAATAATTTAGCACCTTTTTTTTATTATTAATCTAGAATTTCACGGTTTAGGCTGCTTTCATTTCGCTCACTGCTACTTTTAAAACACAAAAAGATTTTATTCATTAGTGTCAATTAGACAGTTTGTGGGCTTTTATTGCTCGTTGAGTCTTATGATTTTTCATTATCTACATATGGCCCTTTTTTCTCAAGTGTTCATTTCTTGTGTTTTCATTATCCATTTCTCCGTGCCTCCTTCATTATAATTTACTCAAAAGAGCTCCTAAAAATAAACTTCTTTTTCTTTCAAAGCTCTCGAATAAGAGTGTGAGTTAGAGAGCAAAGGGAAAGAGACCTTTTAACGGTTCAAATTATCTCAATCTCTATCATCACTAACATACACACAAAATGAAAGAGCTTCTTTGAGCAAGAGGATTGGTGTGGAAATTTGTTAATCTAAAGATACTCGTTAGTAATCAATTAAAATAACAAGCAGCCTATTAAAAACACGAGAAAGTCGAGGAATTGGAAAGGGAGGGGTAGTAGCATAGGATTGTGTGGGGGTGGAATGAGAAAGAAGAATTGTAAAAGTATGTTAGAATTATGACAAAAACAAAAAGAACAATTGTGTAAGTAATTCTGACAAAGGATGCTCCTTTTCATTATCTTCTCTAATTTCATCCTTCTCAAATAATTTCTTCAATCTTTTTAGTATTTTAGTGTTTGTATGCTTATGCTTAAATTATAATTTAATCTGGTCAAATTTATCAAATATATTTTTTATCTACATATTTCGTGTATGTTTGATAGAGTTTAAAAATAGTTTTTTAGGAGATTCTTAAAAAAGTTAGTAAAATACAATATATGAAAAGTTGATAAAAGTTGTGGGTACCACGAAATATTTGATTGAAATTGAGTTTGGAAAAAAAAATTATACAAAAACTTAACTAAACATGTTCTTTATAGGATTCACAACTTACTACTCACTTATTATCCACATATTTATAAAATTTATAAGCACTTAAAAAATAATTTTATCTTCACCAAACATGCACTCAACATTAGGTCCTTCATTATTTTCAAATGTTGTTGGGCAGTTGTACCAACATCTGTGACAGAATCGGATGAAGCCATTGATTGCGTGCGGTTTTGTTAAAGAAAAACGCATGGAGTTAAAATGCGACATTTGAGTAATATGGGGACAGGAGACAACCCACTCCATTTTTATTTGGTGGAACTGAGCCATCAAAAATGTAATGATGCAATTTGGACGTTTTCTAACCGTACTGAATTCAGATAATTTAAAGAGATTGGGACTATTTGATTACCCATGGATAGTCCAATTTTGTATTCATATAGAATTCAAAAATTATTGTGTGTATGTCACACTATAATGCCTAGTCGAATAAATAAATTTACAGTCTTTAATTAAGTTAATGACGAAGTTTTTATTTGGAGTTTGAATTATTAATTATCATGCAAATTAAAGAGTTCAAAAGTAACATTCTTATAATTCATCATAGAACGTTATTTCATAAGTTGGACCTAACATGAATAGATGTCTTAGCTAATTGAAATTTATTTAGTCTATATCCTTAAAAAAAAAAGGAATTTGCATTAATATATAGGCTATTAAACTTCTGAGACTTTTAGTCTGTATTCATTTATTTTTTTCCCAAAAATAAAAAACTAGGCTCAAGACGTCTCAACTCAAGTGACCCACGAAATGACTTGTACATGTGATCCAAGACTAGGCTTCCAACCCATTTTATACTCCGAGTTGGTCTAGCAATGCAACTCAGTATGTGTGAAAGATGTGTGCTCGAAAAGAACAGTAATTTGTTTTTATTAATTTCTTTGTGTTTATTTGAATTTGAGGGGAAAATGTCTTCTCAATAAATTTGATGCCTATTTGACTTGGCAAAAAAAAATCAATTAGCTCTAAAAGATGAAAAGTTTAGGATTGAATAACCATAATATTGAGAAATCAAATACCCATGAATTTTAGAGGCCATATTTCTCCATAACTTTGTTCAATATCTTGTGTTGAAATTTAAAAAAAGAAGTACAAATATTCCTTTCTCCAACAACAAAGAATCAATTTTTCTCTGTATTAGATGAATTCACTTAAAAAGGCCTTGATTCAATCCCCACGCTCCTGTCTGCCACAGACCACCAGTGCCTCGACATAGACCCCCGTTCTCACGTATTTACTGTAGCTCATCCATTGCAACGTGCATCCCCTCATTGTTTATTGATAAGTCAATTTTATATACTTATTTAGTGTCTATTTATTATAAAATTGTTAGTGATTTGTTCGAATATCTATTGATCTTAACTGTGTTTTTATGTTTTAAGAACAACCCAAACTTAGAGGACACATTAACAATGAAATAAACGAAAAAGGAGGCTGAACAATGAAATGAGCGAACTTTTGACCACACTACAAGAAGATTCATGAACTACAACTTTGCATATAATATATCATTGAAAATCTCATCGAGTTGAAGTTCAACGCACCTTACAGATCACAATGGAACGCCATAAAGTGTATATAAACTACAGGCTACAAGAGGTCGCAAGCTTAACTCCACGGCCTCGACATGACAATTTTATGTGTACGACTGTGATGTGGATACCAGATTTTTGAGGGTTTTTTTGGGTATTTTCTTGCATGAATTTCGAAGTAAGCATAATTAATTGTATGTATGTGCATTTTAGGTCTAAAATAAAATGCATTGTTAGAGACAAAAACGTATATTTGGTAGTGTTGATTTACTGTCAATTATTTAAGTGTTTTTCACTTTTTTGTGATTTAAAGATGCTTTAATTCATGTTTGGTTGATTGTTTGCTAAGCACATGTTTGGTAGTGTTGAAATTAATTTTTAAGTACTTATAAGTTGTGGGTCTTATTGAATGTGTGGATAATAAATGAGTAGTAAGTTGTTGATCCTATGAAATGTGTGGATAAAAAATATGTTTGACTATTTTGACCAATTTAAATTATAATTTAAGCTTTGAAACAATAATCACGTTTGAATGATTGCAGATTGATCATCCTAGAACGTTTTTGTGACTTGTATTATTTCTGACAGATCTAATATATGTTTAAGCATATTTTTGACAAATAACATATAGTCTTAGAGGAGATAGAGATATCCTATAAGATTTGCACAATCCTTGATTGAATATTATAGTTTTAATTGTGTTTTTACATCTTCGTAACTTTTACAAAGATAGAAACATGTTCAACTCCACTCGAGAGGTATCCTTAGGTAAATTAGCAACATTGATTGGCGACATAAACATGAATTGATTCAATTACATGAATTTGAGAATTAAAATGGTGGAGTCGAAATCCTATTATTCTTTCTATTTGAATTTCCTCTAAATTTTGATATAAATTTTAAATTATTTTTATAGAATCGTTGGAATAGGTTAATTCAAATCATCAAAATTATTGAAATTTGTGTTTGTTCTATTAAGATTAGATTTAATTAGATTATCAATCATCATGAGATAATACTCTCCTCTCTATGATATTTTACACTTATTGGAATTTTAGCTAACATTTATGTTATACCACTCTCCCCCACCTCATCACACTATGGATGGAAGCTTTTTATAGGTCAATTCTATCATTTTAAAAGACGAATGTTTTTTTATAGTAATAAAATTTTACTTAAGATAAAACTTTGTAAACAAAATATTATAAAATAAAGCTATGTTTCACTATGAAAATTTATAAAGACACATTGAAAATTAATTGTCTCTGTTCGAAATTTTGTACTACTACTAAAAATATCTTTCACTAAACGATTATAGTTCAAACAAGGTGAAACTGTAGGGAGCAGAACCGGAGTGGATCTGCACTTTGAATAACCCTAAAGCAAACAAATCAATCTCTCACCGTTTCTCTGCGCAGAAGAAATTCCAACTGGTAATACTTTTTCTCCTTTCCCTCATCTGTGTTTCTATATTTTTATGTATATGTTGCAAATGTATTCACACACTCTAGAAGATGAAATTTTGCTGAAATGAGAATATTTAAGCAACAATTTACACTTTCAAATCTTTTTCTAAATTATAAAAAGACCAAACCAGTTAGAATTCCGTTGGTAACTGGTCTTAATCTGAATCGGACAGTGATTGCCTTTACTTTAAGTAGCTTTGGCTTGGTGTGCCAACTGTTTGATGTTATTCCTCAAAGAGGCTTTTTAGATAGGCTTTTGTTTATGACCATATCTTCGTTTTTGGGAATGCTGAATTTATTGTTAATGTGACTGTGTTTTGACCTTTCAAAGCAACAATGGGTGAGAAGAAGAAAGCTGGTGCAATGCTTGTGAGGCTTGTTTCGGCCGCTGGTACTGGATTCTTTTACGTGGTGAAGAAGACCAAAAGGCTTCAAAGTAGTCAGATAAAACTTGAATTTCGTAAGTATGATCCTCGTGTCAATCGCCATGTTTTGTTCACGGAGGCAAAGATGAAGTGAGTGGAACTATTTATTGCTGATCATTTGTTTTTGGTTATCATCCATGTCTTGGGATTGATATATTAGTGTTTTCGAATAGAATGGGCTAAATAGGCACTATCATCTTAACGTGAATCTTTATACCAAGAATGATGAACTTGATATCTTGATAACTAGTTAAATATTTTGGGTTTTGCTTTATTGGACATGCCAATGCACTATCTGCTAGTACTTATCTAAGTTGTTTTCTCATCTACGGTGTTCCCATTTTGCATTTATTCTGACTTTTAACAAGTTTTGAGTCTGCGTTAAGTGGGAATGGTGGCCTTTAGTCTACTTTGAGTGCTAATTGAAATGATCAGCTGGCAAAGAATGCTAATTTGGTATCTGGAGATGCAAGAGATGACAAGATCTTCGACTATGAAGTTGTAGTCTTTGTGATAATGCAAGAAAGCCTGGGTTTTTTCTCTGGCTGAATTATTTGTGCCTAAATGGTTTAAGTTGTCTGCATGATTCATGAATGTTCGTAGCAGAGTTCCAAGATGACCAGGGCCAACTTGCATTCACCAACTTCAACCGTTGTGCATTCTAAATGCACTCAGTAGATCCATCCTTTGACCCTGGCTTGGCTTAGACACGACTTAAGCTTCCAACGACAACCCCGAAGATGGTGACTAGACTTTTTGCAGGGGAAAAAAAAAAAAACTTACGTGTCGTTTTTGCTCCCCGCTCTCTCAATTTTGGTTACATGTTGTGGGTAAGAAACGTTACCTGCACCTCAATTTTGAGGAGAGTGGAGCTGGTTGTAGATTGGCACCGTATGTTACTGATAAATATCAGATATGGCAGGAACACTAAGCATAGAAAAATGTTTGGGATTTCTTCTGTTTGTGGTAATATAATTTAATGCGTAATCGACTACTGTATAACTTAGATTGAATTGAAAATTCATGACCTAAGTTGCGATAGATGGAAATTTTATGGTCCAGCATGGCCTACTAACCCAACCCGCATCGGGATGTGTCGGGCCGGTCTAAGTGAATAAATTATTGAAAAAATGAAGTCAGACCCTCCCTTTATTTTTCTGTACTAGAAAATTAGGTCATTGGGAATTATTCTGAAAAGTCTAGATATTTTGAAAATTAATTAATTATAATAGGTGAATATTATTATTATTATTGTTTTATATAGAATCATTATTTCAAGTAATCTCTCTTTCCAATGTGTCTTTAGATTTACGCATTACAAAAACTTTAATAAGCAAAAGTCAAGGTCACAAAAAAACAAAACAATCAGAATGCATTTATCAAAATTTCATATCTACATTTTGGCTATTCGTTAAATCAGATTCTTGTAATTTGTGTGTTCATTTATCTATGCCAAACACGGGGAATGAAGACAAACAAGACAAGTGTCAGTCACAATTATTCATAGTCCATAACAGACGAGGGTGAAATTTTCTTACTTATCACACTTCATCAATGCACTTGAAAAAAAAAAAAATAGAAAAGATTAAGCATTTACAACTCTGCAATTCTTTCTGATCTCTCCATCACCATTTGTAAGAACTCGAATGGCTCCCATTTTCTTCATTGATTGCGCGAAACATGCAAAAAATAGTCGATCATGCTGCAAAACTTGTGCAATCTGCGCTGATTGGGGATCTGTCAATAAGGCTGCATCTGATCTAAGTATGCCCATGTTCTTGTTCAGAGCACGATAGTAATGGCCATCGAATGAAAGAGAGCTTCGATGGTCCATATCTAGAGTCGTCGTTGGACTTATAGGATTAGGACAAAGAATCCTTAAAGTTTTCGTGTAATCTTGATTCAGAGAAGGATCTGCATCTCCCTTTCCTGTGAAATTATAGTCTTCTTGCAACCAATGTGCAATGTGTAACTCTAATTGTATGTGCCCCTACATATATAATGATCGTGTTACACACATTTCGTTTCCTTCATTTATCTCACTAATATGAATACAATCATAACTTTTGGCATGTATCACGAGGTGGAGTCGATAAAGCTGGACATATAAACAAAAAAGAAGACAAAATCTTGTCCTTATACTGTCCAATCCAATCGAGTATATTCATGTGCGTTTTGCTAATACATATGTTATGTTATGCAAACATAGGACTTCTTACCTGATAAGTTACAAGATCTATTAGGTCCAAACCATTGTCCTCAAATTGCTGTAAGAGAGTTGTGAAGTTTGCAGATGCAGATGGTAAGTTGGATGTGGCTTCTGAGGCCATCGAAACCCTCCCGTCTTTCCTACTGGTGAAAACAGCCCAAATTGGCCGTTGGAACTGTTGCAAAAGGTCGAACGAACAGATTCGTGAATTTTAACTTGTATTAATATAATCAATGTTATTCATCTCTTACAAAGATATTTATTTCACGAATTCTCGTGTGTTCACCGCGAAACACAAGGAAATTGTCAAGAAATAACTAAATTAAAATGCAGCCTGCAATAAAGGTTAGTGTACGTAACTCTTACATTAAAGATGAACCACTATAAATTAAAGATGAACCACTATAAATTTGTGTTACTCGTTTTCTGATTATTATTTTTCTCGAAAACAGAAGTTAAGGTTTAATTTCTCCAACACTTACTTGGTATGAAACTGCATCTCGAGCTGACAAAGCAACAATATCAGCACACGAGACGATGCCAGGGCATTCTTCTTCGAGTTTCATCTTTATATCGTATCCCGGAAGGGATCGGTTTGGCAGAGCTGATTTTTCAGCAGTATTAGTCTCGGTTGAGTCCATTAGAACTGATGCATCACAACCCTGCCGTGAGCAAATTTATAAGGCATGTATCATTGGGGGGTGCTAAAGATGCTAAACAAAATTGCCATTGATAACATGGGCGATTCAGATGGGGACTAAAAAATTTTAAAACTGAGTTATTATATGAGAAAAATAAAATTTTTATATAATGTTTTTTTAATAATAAAAAATATTTTTTAGGCCAAAGAAAGACTCTAGCAAAAGGAAGAACCGTCTGCATCCGCCCTTTATTGAGACATTCACAGGAGAGTCCTTTTGAATAACAAGTAAAAGCCTCTGAGGATCTTTTAGAGATTTGAGACACACGTGGCTTCGTCTGGTGATGGAGGACAAGTGTGGGCCGGTCAAAAATTTTGACACGACTACAACAAATGTTGTTTTGGCATAACATATTTTAACTACCTAAATCGTCCTTCATCTAGTTTCTTCTCGATCGACTCCACCTCTACTTCGTGGCATATATTCTCATTTCCTTATCTTGTACCAGACATCTATAATTTCTTTGCAACGAATACTTTAAATGAATGCGGGCGCATAACACACATTGTAAAATGAAAGACTTGCAAGAATTGAGAACCACAATACCCTAACAAAGCAGTCATGATAATGAAGCCTTGGTAATTTAGCTGCCAAGCTGGGATTTTCTGCAACTTTGCTCCATGTAATATCCCTAACAATGGCTTCTGCAGAAGGGAAGCTTTTATGGTAATAATTCATTTTGAAGTCACCTGCACTGCAAATTCCTACTGATAAAACAAAAATAAGCAGATAAGCAAAAATTGGCTTCATTTTCCCAATATATCAAAAGCTAGAATTCACAGAAAAAATAAGTACTTCTGTAATTTGAGTGAGTTTCTGTCTGTTTCTAACACAATTTATACTTTATAGGCATCCCATGAAAACAGCACCATTTTTTCTTGGAAGTTTTTTAAGGTAATTTACATTTGAAATGATTTTCTTAGAGGAGTTTTTTAATCAATTATTTAATAAAAAAAAGAATGATTAGTAAAGTCAACAGATTAAAATAAGTAGTTCTTAATCATTTGGAAAGGCATTCATTGAATCCTGTTTATAATTAAAGGGTTATTAGAAAATAATTTCTTTTAATTTTTTCAGGAAATTAAAATTCATTTATTTTGTTGGTGTAATATTGGCAACTTCAGTGTTTAAGTAGCCAAATGATAATCAGAAGTAATTAGCTTGCAAAAACTGGTGTGTTGCAGTGTGGTGAACACAAGAATATAAGTAAAATACTAGTAAATTTATATCATTCTAGCGGTTTAAAATTTTAAATAAGGTAGTTTAATGTAGCGTTGAAGTTCCTGATTCAAGATTGGCCACCACACCCTTGATGAAAAATGAATCTTGTCTTCTCATAATGGATGTGCGGAAGATAAAAATATAAATAATTAAAGAAATACACTATTTTTCTAAATGCAAACTTTTAAATAGAGTAGTTCAACACAATAATAATCTAGCGATCTCTCGGATCACAAATTTGACATTCGTTGTGGTTGAAATTCATCAACAAAATGAATTTTAATAGATGTTAAGGTACCCGCCACCTCTTGGAGGCACTTTTTGACATTTTTGGACCGTTTATATCAACGTTTAAACAATTTTAACTACAACATTTTTCAACTCATAATCTTTAGGATGCTTCAATTATCTTTTGTAATTATATGTTCAACTATGGTCTTAATTGCATGGACTTGCATTAAATATTTTAGTGCTCCTTAGAAACTATTATGTCATCATTGATGAACGGAATGTCAAACAAATAAGTTTCCCCAAGAAAAAAATAAAATGCACTAATGTGCACGTTACCTACAATGTATGGTATGTCTATTGTTGTCTCCTTTACAGAACCAGACATAGTAATAATGAGAGAGACGTGAGTATATATTAATAAGAGTCTCACTACACATTGTACTTTTGAAAAATAGTAATTTTCGATAACAAGTTGAAAAATAATTATTTTAAATAATTATTTAAATTTCACCTATATCCTAAACAAATCTAATTCAAAATTAAATTTATTATTTCACTAAAATTAAATCTTGCTCCACCATCCATCATCTCGTGCCACCATTCGCCACCAACTAACCCACCTTAAGTAAGTTACTTTTTTAATAGATTAATTTAGATTATAAAAGAACAAAAAGAGTATACATGATTTTTTTGTACTGAAAAGTTGCTACTTTTATAAATGTTATTAAAAGTTGTTATTTTTCAAAATGATCCTTCGCATTTGTTTAGATTTCTAAATTCTCCACAAAAAATTACAATTGTCAAAAGAAACATCTAAATCGAGATGGGGCAAATGTCTTTATTTATATTATGTGCCTAACATTTTTTTATATGGACGTCGAGTTTATTTGTTAATTAATGATATAGTAATGTATTTTTTTTCATATATAAATACATGATGACGAGAATTGAATTCATTTTCATTTGCCCCATTATTCATTCAACAAGGACTAGAATATGTAAACAAGGTTATAAAAGAAAAGGGTGCAAGAACAATTCTATATTCATTGTTACATTGCATGAACACCTCATTAGTCCATTATTATATTTTTTAATATTTGGTTTGAAGAATAATGGCCAAATAAATTATATTGCTACACACCAACTAAATTATCTGCATGGAAAAAATGTTATATCAAAATGCATGTCATAGGGAAAATATAGTTTGCAATACATACGTGCATTCATAGCTAAAGATATACAAGAGTAAATGGCCGGAAAATACTTCATTAATAAATTTTTAGATGGTGAAGACAAAACGAGCAATCATCCATGAGGTTGATCTACCATCAACAATATAATTCAATGTTATCTACTAATGAAGATATCACATTGGTACACAGTACTCGATAGTAGTATATATGACAATAGACAAGATGTCAACTCATTTTTCTTTAATAAATTGCATATAATATACCAATTATTAAACACGCCATGATTGATAGGTGCAACTGTCCGATCGAGTACGTTATACTAAACATGTCATGATCGATACACGCAACTAATCAAGTTGAAAACAAGAATGCTGAACCCCCTTAATCAGAGTCAAGAAGAAACAATCATTTTATTCATTGGAGTGTACTTCTAATGAGTCGGATAATTTAGAAATTACAGATCAAAGGTGATAAGTAAAATAGATATACTCATAATTTACAGAGTTACCCACAACCACAAGGACCGTATCCGGAGTCTCAGGTAAATTATATTAAATAAAAGAAAAAAAAATGGAAAAAAAGAAAATCTTATTTGCATTTAGTCACAGGAAGATACTGGTTCTTCTTTTTTACCCATATTGTAGAACGCGTCCTTTTGACGTTATCAGCAAACAGACGATGTCTGCCAACACAAAAAACATGTATTAATGTTTCCCGTAAGTTAAAATACACGCACAAACTCACGTACGCATGCACGCAGTCATGCACGCACGCACACCAGTCCCAACAAGATATATGCAGGAATGCAAGGACATTCTTCCCAAGGCACAAATTCTTTGCCCTTACCAATTGAAAGGTTGAGATAAAAGACCGATGGGATAGAATTGGCTACTGAATTAAATGACATTAATTGGATTTTACTAGTACTCCCAGCCAATAAATAAACATTTATGACACAAAAGTATAGTAATGGTCTTCGATTCAAAATAAGTCCATGCAGTCGAAGTGCAAAGTAACCAACCTTTCATACTCCAGTTTCTGAGTAACTATACCATTTAGTAGCAGCTCTGAACTGTAAACAGCCGCACCTACAGATGAAGTAAATAATAAAATGAATTCCGGATATATACTTGTCAATGAGAGTTCGATAAGGAAGAATAGGTCAACCTTTCTCAAGAAAAGGCACACAAATGTCATAATCTTCTTCACAAGACAGAATTAAAAGATCGTCAGGAAGTTTTTCATCCTTCAACACGGATCTGCCAAGTCTCTCAATCGCCTGACAAGCATTTAACCAGAATTAGTATAACATAAGGCCTTTCACATTTGTCTTGGGGAAACATGCCCCTGACCCTAACATGCACGCACACACCAAAAGTAAAAAAGATAAAACAAATAAAAACGAAAAATCTCTTAAATCCATAAGCTAAAATGGATGGCTTGATGTTTTAGAGAAAGAAGAAAAACAAAGTCCAGGAGGAATACACACCAGACCATGAACCGCCTTGACCAAGCTCGACAGAATGTCTTTACCAGGCTTTGTATTTTGGGTGACAAAGACTCTTTGTCCCTGCACCACGATTATGAGAGAAGGACTACCAGATCTAATTTTGACAAAAGGCAAAACTTTTACCTGTAGCAGTGGATGTTGACAAGCTCTTGCTAAAGAAACTGGCATACTGAAGCCAAACTCTTTTTCCTTTCTCACATCTCTCAGTATGTAATTTCTCTCGTCAATGAGGCAGCTAGCTTGTCCACAACATTCCAGCCATAAGTGCGTGACCACTGGTTTGCCAAAAGCAATTGCTTCTAGCATATTCCTAGTGCGGACAAATTCATCTGCTACAAAATGTGTGGCATCTAACATAGAGGAAGCAACTGAAGCCCCCAGTCGAGCTAATATCTGTGACAAAAATATAACAAGACAATGAACGGTTTGACCTATTAACTTGTACAAATTCAAGCAAATAAAATCTCATTTTTAACCTTCTGCTGCTGTTTGATAACATCCGAATCAAGGTGGTGGCTAAACAAGACTCGAACATTTGTGACATCCCTCCTCTTTCTCGAGTCTTTCGTTGGACTGGATGGTCTTGGTGCACTGCTAATCAAGCTATTGACTTCTTTCATAAGAGAAAACTTTGATAGGTTCTTCCTGCAAGACTGTTTGTGATATTCCTCCCCCATACAGATAGGTGATGCATTATTTATTGGTGTTGTACAAGTAACAGGAGTACAAGCTGAAGCAGATATTGGATTTTTTTCTCTTGGAGATGTTTCTACACTGCCATTTGCTTCTTCGGCAGTTCTGATCTCTGCATCACCTTTTCCATTAGATTGTTTAAATCTCTTGGCCTTAACTCCATCATCTACACTTGCTCTCTCAGTCAGGTGAACAGAATTACAATCAGTGGCATCAGCTTCTTGTGCAACAACCGGAAATTTTAGATGAGTTCTTCCTCCTCTGAGATACCCTAATGCATCAGTTCCCAAAGCACCTGATGTCCCAGAACATTTAGTATCTGATTGCTTATCTCCGACTGATCTCACCTCTCCAAGTTTCTCAATGCCACCCATTTTGGCACTTTTACCTCTGGCACTTGCAGTTCTACTTCTTCTAAGGACACGACCACTCATTAGATCATTTATCTCCTTTCTAGAATCAACCGTGTAATTTCCAGTAGCTTTTGATATATTCAAATCTCTATATTTCCTAGTTCGATGAGCTACGGGCGTGAAAGAGCCAAGTTGCTCCTGCAAGCGACACTTCTTTTGGGACATACGATGTGTTGATTCAGTCAAAAGACATCCATCAATCTCGATGCTGCTTCTTTTCCGAGTTCTTCTTTCCTTCTTCTGCTCAACAATTTTGGGAGCAAGAGTACTTGAGCACACTTTCCCACATGAAGCAACACCGTCTCTCAACTCAGCCCTCCTTTGATCTGCTTTCCCTAGCTCTGCATTACTTATTTTGGCACTAGTCCTCTTTGTTGGCTTGGTTTGTCTTGTAACAGCTCCAGCATTCGAAGAACGAGTCCTCCTCCGGCTGAAGTCTTGTTCTGGATGTGTTGCTCTATTACTTGCTTGATTTTTGCAAATATCATTTCTCCTGTTCTGGGCACCTTGGTTCGAGCCATCACCATTACTATCAGCCAAATGCAACTCAAAACATAAAGTTTCCATTGCTTCAGCAGCCATTTGAGTGTCAGGACCTATGCTCACCATGTCTAGCATATCTTTGTTGGCATCATTATCATCCCCCAACTTGTCCCCAGAAGCCACATTTAACTGTTCATTCAAATTCACGGTAAGATTCTTCGGGAATTTTCCTTTTTTGCGCTTAAGCGATTGGCCCTTTGCTCTCGGTTTATGCAACATCAACTTTGAATCAGAGCATGCTAAGCCCACTAGTTTCTTATTATTTTCAGCTTGCTGTTCTTTGTCCCAATGATTTCCTGATTTCCTAGGTTCAGTAAAAAACAATTCCTTTTTCTTCAGGAAGAACTCGCCCCCTCCTTCATCTTCACGATTATCATCCCAATCATATATTCCATGTTCTCCATCCATGCTTTTGAGAGACACACTCGTGGCCAGATGACGAGTTCCTTTTGCCCTTGAGACAACATCTGGCTTCTTCCTTGAGGCTGTTCTAGTGTCAAATTTCTTATCATACTCATCAACATTAAGCATGAGAAACCTGTCCACGACTTCAAGTGCATTGGCTTGTGATAACTCTCCAGGTTCCTGAGAATTGGCATAACTTAATCCAGCCAAGCAGTTTTCAGAAGCAAGCAACAACTTTGCTGTATCATCTGTATGCTTCTGGCCAGCATCTGACTGTCTAACCTCACCAACTCTATCCTCCGTAAAAAGTTTCCTTACAGTTGTACTACCAACTTTGAACCTGTTTTCATTCCTTGATTCCTTACCATCTTCATTGTACTCCTCCAGAATATGCTCACCATTGATTTCCCTGCCAGACTTCGGAGTATTTCTCATAAGAGGCATACCATCTTGCGACACTGGTTGATGGTCCAGGGAAGAATCTTCACTTTTACTAGAATATGACTTGCCATTAATTCCTCGAGAAGCCTTCATACGAGCTGCCAATCCAGAGGCCCTAATGGATGCAGCACGTAGTGATGTAAATCCTCTGTGGCCAGATCCTGAAAAACACCAAGTTATTGCTACCAGATTGAAGCTAGCAGCAGCATCTTAACCAGGTTCAAAAATATAAATTAAGAAAAAGAATATGACACGAAGTTAAGCACCCATTCTCGCATAAGAAGAGCATAGGTTATAGTCCATTTGAGTACAAAGGAAAAGGGCATCAAGGTTAATCATAGACCACGACCTTTTCTCTCTTTCAGTTCTGTTGAAACTTTCCTCAGTGAAAGTAAAATGGACAACAAAAATGGAGAATAACATCAGCATCTAAAAATAATTAAGAAAACCATGCTCAGGCTCAGAAGATTATGTGATGAAAAGAACATGCCCTCTTCTTAAAGATCTCCAATCAATAAGGGCAATGCTCCCATGATTGCTCACTGAATACTAGAAAGGTCAGTTTATCCTGGTTTACAATTTATAATCCAGTCTTTTCATAGTTGCACAATCAAGAATGCAGCAATTTAAAATCATTGAAATGGTAAAGATATATTGTGGGGGGGATAGTATTCCAATAAGAGAGATAGAATGGGATCAGCTGAAAAATTAGAACATTATGTTTGGACAAGCTCAAAAAAGGTAAAAGTTAATTTTAAGTAACGATTTATTTCTAAACATGTAATACTTTTTTCTTACTTTTAAGTAAAAAAGCTTATATTGAAAGTAACTCTTAACTTACATTCAAAATAAGTAACTTACTTATTTCCAATCTTAATCAATAAAAGAATTGCTTATTTTAAAACTTATATGTGAACTTTTTAAGCTTAGCCAGACATGCTCAATAACCAACAGTAAAGTAGTATGTCTCGATAGATACAAACCTAAATGATTCTCTACATTACTCAAAGTATCTGATGGTGTCTTACGAACAACGTCACCTTGTTCACAAGGATCAGTGTCGACTTTGTTCTCCTGGAAAACTGGAAAATCGCCATCTCTTTGAACAGACTCATAATCAGAAAATTCTTGTGTCTCACATAACACTTGGGTTGTATCTGTTCCTTCATCATCACTACCAGCAGCACCTTCAAAAGTGCACTCATCTACTAACTGCGTGTGCATAATCTCCTGCATGCAATCAGGATCATCCAACACTTGGGTTTCCCCAACATGATCCAACACTTGGGTTTCGCCAGCAGGTTCCAACATTTGGGTTTCGCCAGCAGGATCCAACATTTGGGTTTCACCAGCAGGATCCAACATTTGGGTTTCACCAACACAATCCAACATTTGGGTTTCACCAACATGATCAACCGCACGAGTTTCACCAGCAAGATTCACCAATTGAGTCTCAAATGCATCTCCCAAGAAAAAAGTATCATCAATAGTATTTGGTAGATGCAGAAACTCATCAGCATGATCACCTTTAAATACACAGCCTAATAAAATGATTTAACAAAAAGAATTTAGTTATTCAAGTACAATATCATACTCCTCCTCACATCAGTCTTTTGATCAATTGAAAATATGGAAGTAAATAAATCCGTTTCGTACTTCAAAGATTTCAAGTTTGTAGTCTCTTGAACTTGTACTACATTATCAAAAGATATAAATGAAGAAGACTGTAACTTCTACCTAGAACACATAGCTTAAATCAAAAGAACGTTTTTCCGACATAACATGATTATACCACCTGTGCAAACTTTATCCATCTGTACAATCATAAAATTCTATAAGCTATAAGAATTAAATTTCTAAAGATTTTGCAATCCCACATACACTTACAATATATTAAGGGTGTGTTTGATTTTGATTAAAATCAAATGTTTTGTAAAAGTTGATAAAAGTTGTAAAAAGTTGTGAGCCAATAAAATAAATGGTTAAAAATGATTGTTGACTTTCACTTCAATTTTTTAGCAAAATTTTAATTGATTTCAAACAGAGCTCTAAGACTTATGTCCTAAAATGCTAAAACAAAAATAATTTTCTCAGCATTGAAAATACAATCTTTTTAGACAAATAAATCATTGTTAAAAGATGATAATTTTACAACATTACAATTGAAATTTATCTTGAACTAGAATCTAAGCCCACGATAAATCTTTTACCAATAAAAACAAAATACAGATTTCAAATTGAATAGTTCCACAATCACCAAAAAGGAGGTCTCTCAGAATAAAAATTCAATCTTTATTAGACATAAAGATACGTTTACTGAAAAAGAAAACAGCTTTGCTATATTTATGTATGATTTTTTGCAAATAACAATACAGGCCGATAAACTTTTCTACCTTAAACTAAAATCGTGGAATAAGCAAGTGATTTCACAATCACCAGTGTAGAAAAATCTTAGAACTAAAATGCGATCTTTTTTGAAACAGAACTATTTTTAAAGTCCAAAAAAGGCTTTACCGTTTATATTTTTACTATTCAGTTGGATAACAATTTATGCCCCTAAACTTTCACCATAAACTTAAAGTTAAAACTATTTGCCTAAAATAAACCGGAATGTTTACGAAATTATGCTAGCTTAAAATGAAAAGAAATGGACAATTAACAGAGAAAATACACCTTCAACGAGCTGTGTTGCAGGGTTGATTAAATCAACGTTCAAATTATTCTCCATTGAGTAATTTTTATTAGATTTCTCTTCACCCATTGTAATTCATCTGCAAATTTGAAAAAGTGAAAATTATTACATGAAAACTTAAAAAATGAAAGTCAATTAAAAGGGAAAAAACAATTTAATTCATGATAATAAAAAATAAATAAATAAATTACAGAGTGTGGTAAAGAATAGATCTTTTATTGATTTAAGAACTGATGAAAAGAATAATACCACTTTATTCATGATAATAAATCAAAAACGGAAAGAAATTACACGATGTTGTAAAGAATAAAACTTCCATTGATTTGGGTACTGATCAAAAGAAATGGGCAATTTTATTCACGACAATAAATAAATAAAAAATGAACCAAATTACAGAATGCAGTAAATACTACAACTTCCTTTGATTTGAGAACTAATAAAAAGAAAAAGGAAAAATCAATTCATAATAATACATCAAAAAAGATAAGAAATAACAATTTTGGTAAAGAAAACAGAACTTCCATTGATTTGAGAATGAAAATGAATCGAAATTAGAAAAGAGACTTACAGGCGCCCACGTGAGTGCTAAGAGGAGTTAGGGTTTGAGAAAAAAAAAGAGTGGATTTTGGAGGGAAAATTGATGAGAATTTTTGGGAATCACCGCTTATTAAGAGTCACAGTTTGCACTGTGAATTCTGAAAGGGAAAATTACACTATAGGTCCCGACCTTTCTATTTTATCACAATCTATTTAAATTTAATAACATCACTCACAATATTTCAATAATTCACGTCAATAATCTCCACTGATACTTTCTATCTAAATATGCTATTAAATTAGTATTATAAAAAACGTAAAACGTGATAAAACAACAAAATCAAGCTTCAAACCTTACGAGCCTAACCGTAAAAAAAAATTTCTCATTCTTAATATTATTTTAATTATTTTAAACCATTAAATAAATAAAATAATACATATCAAATAACTAAAATCATTAATACTATAATTACTTAATAATTCATACTACTAGACAATTTTCAAATATCTATTGATTTCTAGAAAATTGAAATAATATAAATAATTATTTACGTTTGAGTTTAATTATTCATTTATATTTGGATAAAAAAGAATAATCGTTAATGAATAAATACCAAATACTTAGCAAACAATAAAACATAAATAATCTCTCTCACATATTTTATCAAACACTTAGAAGACAGTATCACAAATTATGAAAAAATATATATATAGCCTTCAAAACACCATTGTATGTATAAAGCATACACAATACAATTTGTTATTTATATTCAAATCAAATGTCTGAGAATAATCAAATTTTTGGAGAAAAAAAGAAGAACGAGCAAAAAAGAAAAGATAGATTCAAATACTATAATGGAAACACAAATAGCAGAGTTTGGATTTATTTATTTATTTATTTTGAGAATGATCAATAATAAAAATCAAATTTGGTAGATTGGATAGTCAATAGGTTCTTTTTTTTTTTTTTTTTTTTAGATTTCTTTTTATTAATAAAACGATATTTTGATGGACAAGATGATTTTTTTATTTTCTTATAAAAATAAATTTCTTGAAAAGGTCCTTGAAATTTTATCGCCAAAAACCCCCGAATATCTTGAGTCGACTTTGACCAAGGGCACCACCTACCACTATCAGAAAAAATGGCATCTTTCAATATCACAAATTAATACCTACAATAATAAATTTGCTGAATTCTTTGTAACGTTGGAATGAATATAAACACAACCCTGGTTTGAATCAGATTCCATAATTGAGAAAGAAACCAAGCAAAACACAATCCCAGGTAGGGCGGAGCCACAAGTGGCAAAAGAAGACAATTGATCGTGTACAGATTTTGAAAATGGCCCAAGTCCAAGCCTAAATCAAAAAAATATTAATTAGCCTAATCACAAACCCCAATCCAAATTATTTTAATTCAAGTTTCAATTTAATTTGAGCCCAAACCTAAGTTTCCCCAAATTTTAATAGGAACTTTTCATAAATAACCACAATAAATAAAATATTTTTTAAATTACTGTCATACTTTTTTTTTATTATAAAAATACTATTTTCAAATTTTATAACACTTTTTGTTACATTCGTTATTTTAGTTAAATGTATTACATTTGTTATTAACAAACATAACAAATGTAACAACTAGTATTACAAAAGTAAAAAACAATATTTTTAAAATTAAAAAAGTTAGATAGTATTTTTTAAATTATTTTAAATTTTGTGGTGTATGATAAAATTATCACAATTTTTTTAATTCATATCAAATACTGAACAGCACAAGTCCCAAACCCAATTGATATCATCTATTTCATTATCTTCTTTGCAGACAACCGTGCCTAATCCAGTAATTTGATTGTAATTTTCACTTAAATTTTTCAAATTAAAGTTGCAATAAGTCAAAATCAGCCTTAAACTTGTTAACCGATCTGGCTAGCTCACAGAGGGACTGGAAGACGAGGGTTTAGCTTGCTCCCTTTGTAGTTATTCATTCAAAGCAAACGACGTCCAGCTGAAAAGAGAGATAAACCCAAACCCACTACCTCTTAAATTTAGGTTAACTAGCTAATGAATAGTATAATAGAGCAATTCTGAAAATAGTTTTCTTGTGGCATATAAATATAAATAGTTTCGATCTCTTACCCATAGCAGTCAAGAATTATCTTGACCACTGTCCCCAACAATGCCAAATATGATGGCGCCATGTCATCCACCCATATTTTGCATTGTTGGGGTGTGGTTGCTTGCGACCGAGGCACTGGGTAGGAGATTGAGACTGAAAATATGAATATCTAGATAAAGAAATATTAGAGCGAATCATATGACAGCCAACAACCCCAATTGTTCATTATTTTAAATTTTAATAAAATCAATTTTCTTAATTTTACTAGAATTAATATTGAATTTTGATGGTTCATTATTGCCCCACGTTGGAAGTGCGTTATTTCTTGTCTGGTTCTTGTGTAGAAGTTGGTTGATATAAAAAAAAATGAAGTTTATCCATTACTTTATAGGCATGTGACATTGATATTAATTATTCCAGTTGTTACCGCCACGGTAGATTATATATTTTGAAAATAAAATATTTCACGAATTTGATAATAATGTAATTATACAACGTTTTCAAAGTGTAAAAATGCATAAGCAACAATTGTAGTAAAATGTATTGAAATATTTTCATTAGTATTATAGTATTTCAAAACAAAACAAAACAAAAAAAATTGCTACTTAACCCAAAAGAAAAATTCCTAGCTCCCAAGTGATAAAATTTTAGATTGAATATAGGAATTGGTCTATAAAATCCCTTTTTTCTAAATTCCTTCAAGATTAATGGACAAGATGTTTTTGTTTATTTAATATAACGGGTAAATTTGTTTTTTAAGTGACACAACGAAATTACTTTTTTGCAAAAAGTTGTCTGGAAGGTACATGCCTAATTTAATGGCAGCTTTGGACAAATTGTAAGTGAGGATTAGTTGTTCTTAATTATTGAAAAATTAAAATGATTTGTACTATTAAAATTAAATAAAGATAAAATTGTGACAAAGTGAAAAGTTTGGGGATTGCAGTATAATTTACCCATTCAAAACTATTTTTTTTTTTTTGCGGCAGACTGGCACAGATTGTAAAGAAAAGCTTGTGTGTGGTCGGATTCTGTAAAGAATGGAAAATAATATTTTGCCTTTTAATAATTTTATTGAATCAAGAGACGTAGTTTTATACAAGAAATTTCCTACAATTAAGTTAATTTATTCTAAGTAGTTTAAGTATAAAAGGTAACTGAATAAATATACAAGGTAGTCTAAGTATAAAAGGTAACTGAATAAATATACAACTAATACAATATATTTGTCAATAAATGGCCAGATATCATTGACCTTTCCTTTTCAACACTCCCCTTCAAGTTGGAGAGTGAATGTCAAGAACTCCCAACTTGCGTATCATAGTTGAGAAAGCTTCATTTCCCAATGGCTTGGTGAACACATCTGCAAGTTGATTTGTTGAGGCAACATGTTTGGTTACAACCGAACCATCTTGTATTTTGTCACGAATAAAATGGCAATCCATCTCTATATGTCTGGTTCTTTCATGGAAAACGGGATTAGCAGCTATATGTAAGGCTGCTGTGTTATCACAATTTAATAATGCTGGCTTCGGATGCAATATTCTCAAATGGCTTATTTGCACAAATGGTCTCTGACTTTTGCACTTACTGCGGGTTGAGGACCCATCTTTTCATTTTTGGCAGTTTAACCCCTATTTCAAATGTTTTTGGCAGAAATGGTCCTTTTCAACAATTTCCATCCAAATACCGTGAAATTTGACGGTGGAAGAATTTTTTTATTTATAAAAGGCTTATTTGCACAAATGGTCCCTGACTTTTGTAAAGAAAAATTTGCAGCAAAAGTCCCTAATATTTTAGAAAGTGTTGAAAAGTCCCATAACCTTCTAATCCTAACACATATGACCCTAAATTTTTTTTGACAATTTTACCCCTAACTTAAATAAATTAAAAATAACTCACAAACCTTTTCAAAAATACAAATAAGTCCTAAATCTTTTTATTTTTTTACAGATTTACACTTAAAATAATAAAAAGTGTGTCATCAAGTCCCAAAACTTTTAATTTTGTTCACCAAAATGATATTTAAAATGTGTTTGATTAAAATCAAATACTTTAGTAAAAGTAATTGAAAAATTGTGGGACCATAAAATACGTGGTTAAAATTAATTATTGACTTTGACTTTGACTTTAACTTTTTAACAAAATCAAAATTGAAAATAAACGGGCTCTTAGAGTCTCTACAGATTTTGTTCAGTGGTCTATTAATTAACAAAAAAATTATACTCATGATCAAAATTTGACCAATTTAAAATTTTAATTTATTTTTCATATCAATTACTAGAGGTGGTAAAATGGGCCAGCCCAGATAGCCCGGTCTCTGGGCTGGGCTGGGCTGGGCTGGGCTGGTCTAATAAAAAATTGATTAAATAAAAATTAGGTCAATTTAGTCCGATAAAACTAGTCAACCGGGCTGGTCCGATAATTTTTTTTTATCCAAATCCCTACCCCACACTTCAAACACCCCACCCCTCCCCGCCCCGTGAAATGTGGCAGCCAGGGGTGGGGTGTTTGAAGTGTGGGGTAGGGACTTGGGCAAAAAAAAAATTATCAGGCCAGCCTGATTGGCTAGTTGTACCGGACTAAATTAACCTAATTTTTATTGAATCAACTTTTTATTGGACCAACCCAGCCTAGAGACCAGGCTATCTGGGCTGACCCATCTTGCCACCTCTAATAATTGATATGAAAAATAAATTAAAATTTAAAATTAGTCAAATTTTGATCATGTGTATAGTTTTTTTTGTTAATTAATAGACCACTGGACAAAATCTGTAGAGACTCTAAGAGCCCGTTTATTTTCAATTTTGATTTTGTTAAAAAGTTAAAGTCAAAGTCAATAATTAATTTTAACCACGCATTTTATGGTCCCACAATTTTTCAATT